>BSBN01000134.1:5302500-6636588 GCA_027924645.1 Cunninghamia lanceolata
TATTGGTCCACAGATGATATATATTGATGTAATAGATCCTTAGGAAAGCAGTTATCAAGTTCTCATGATTTAGAAGATCGATAGTTTAGATTTTATGCGAAGGAGCTTCAAAGCTTTATCTTGCGCATGCATGTAATCAAGCCTGTGAGCCCTAATTGCAAGCCTGCATGTTGCCGACCAGATTGTATTTGAATTCTTTGATATACTGAATGACTGAATCTACGTTTGTTCCATTTCTTCCAGTTGTTTCTGTTGTGTTTACTCTTGCTGCACGGTTTGGACAGTTCATTCTGTGAACCCTCCTACCATGACTGCACCATTAAAAGACTCCTCCCAATCCAATCTTTTAATATTCACCTTTCAACCCATTGAAGGGACTGTCCAAATCCTTTTAGTTGCTAGTTTAATATCATTCTCTAGTTTGCAGTGCTCGTGAAGGTAGATGGATGATAAATGTCTCACCTTTTAAGAATTAAAATATTAAAACCCACAGTTTTAATATTTCACTTTAGAACCTTTCACTCATAGTGAAACCATTTATCATTTGTGTGAATTCACTTTCCTTCATAAAACTCACCTTTGAAATATTATTCATGAATGTTTAATATTTTTTGCATTTCTATTTCACCTTCTCGTGAAATCATTTTTGTGAATAATAACTTCCTCATCCATTTGGTTTGCAAATATTTTCTTGGCATTTTACCCATGAAATATTTCCTCTTTTCACTTTAATCTTCCTCTTAAATCTATTTCACACTCCCGTGAAATATCCATCTGTTTTGCATTTTAATTTTCCTTAATATTTGATTTCACCATTACAAATCTTTCTCACCTCCATTTCACTTCTACGTGAAATCCATTTACCCGAGTATTTAACCAGCAACTACCTCCCGATGTAATCACATTAATCTTCATAACAATCTCTTTACATTTTTAATTGATATCAGCATATCAGAGAGACTCTGTGAACCTTTTTTCTGATATATGGAGGTTACTTCGATGTCCATTTCAATATATCTCATACTTTTGATCTCGACAATATATATTAATTTTAGCTTCTGGGCCCAGCCATCGGTATATCAGAGAGACTTCAATAGTCTTCCTCCGATATGCTATAGTCTTCTCGATATAATTTAATATCCACTTGCATTTTTGGCGGGGATGTGCCATCACCATATTTTTATGCAAATGATATTTTATTTATTCCTTGTTGTTATCAGAGGATCGAAGGGACCCATCATTCTGTCCCTTCGACACCCACATCTCACCCCGATAAATTCTTCAAACAAATGGTTTACCCTTTTCGAGATATCAAAGGGACTCCATTTTACTCACTCCGATCTTTGTTTTTCTTCTCGATAAATATCTGCCTTATATTTTGCTACACTGGTTCTAGGGTTTATGTCTGGCTCATTATTTTCTATAGGTAGCAGATTCATCTTGTTTGTGCATTACCATTGCTAGCCCCTGGAGAGCTCCGGGATTAAATTCCTCCATTGTAAGATATAACTGAAACCCTTCTTTAGCCTCATCAAGCCTGCCAGCAGAGTCCTGGATATGAGCCATGACCAACCTCCACTCCACCTCATAAGGCTTCTTACAATTGTAATGGCACTGTCAAAGTCCCCATACTTCGATCCATTGTGAGGCCTTGAGACACCGAAAACATCTGTAGTTGTCCTAATCCTGTAGTCAACATTATTGTGCTTTCAAAGATTAGAATCATTCAGATTATAACTTTTGTTTCTTTTACTTGGGTCACACTACATAAATGCCATTTTCTAGGCTTCTCATGATTGGAGGACATTTCTATTAATATTGCTGCTTTGTATTTCGAAGCTTCTCAGTGTCCATATTCATTTCCTCGTAAGGTACCTCATATAGTTCATTGGGATTCTCTGGTAGGATGAGCTTTCAATTGTAGATAGAAGCTACAAACACTTGCAAAATGTGGATTAGAAGACTTCCTTTTGGAATTCTGTTATGATAAGTTGTGGTTTCACTGACAAAGCTTGTAATTGCAAGGAAGACGGTTGCTATGCAGACCCTAAAACCTACATCCCAACCCTTGTTGGTCATCACCCATACTATCACTGTGACTCCAAGAACTCCTCTCGCATTAATGCTTAAGAAATACATATTAAAATAGATGGATAGTTTTCTCCTATTTTTGGGATCTCTCTCATTGAACTGATCTGCTTCGAAAGGTAGCAGAGTGCGTTTGAGACATCCATTTCCAAGAGCGATTGAATACAACCTGGCGAATAACATCATAGCTTTCACTCCTGTCACTTTGGCACATTTAGAGGTGGGATCGAGTTGGTTGTAGGTGGGAGGCTTTAAAGATTCAGTGTGTGCTTGCACTAACAATATAATGTATTCCTCCTCTATTAAATCTCCATTTAAGAAAAGAAAATCTTATATCATTCCTTTCATTTAAGGAGGGCATGGAAACACTAATGTTCATTTCCTTAGGATAAGGTACCAATTCCTAGACAAACATCTTCCAATGCATTCAAACTTCCTTATTGTGGAATCTCACTCCTTTGAATCCCACCTACACTGAAACCTTTATAACATCATAACTGTGTGAGGCATGCCAGGTCCCATTATAGGCCCGACTAAAAAAAATTCATTTTTGAAACAAGATTTAGTCCTAAATTATCATGACATTGCCTCAATATGCATCTGGCATGAAAAAATGAAATGGGTAACAGTCAGGATCTTCTTTCTGGCACTTTGTATCTGTGACCAAAACAAGCCAAGTGGCCTCTGGAATTGCCTTGGAAAACTGGTCAAATCATCTCCTGGAGTCATGAAAATGCACAAGCATGTAGACACTTGAACCAAGAATTCATAGCAACAAATAGTTTGGCAAGCCCCATTCCAATGTACAAAATATTCAATGCCAAAGTAGCTTACTCAAATTTTTCTAGAACTGCATCTGTAAAAAAACAATTAGGGCTCACCAAGTCACATCCCGAAAAAAATATCAAATCATATCCTGGGAAGCTTCCACTTGGGGGATTAGTTTATTTAGGTCAAATGAGAATGCATGCAAAAGGGTTCTTCACCAATCCACTTCTGTCATGAAATATTAAAGTCCAAAGTTGACCTCTCTGCAACTTTTTGGAAATGCAGATGTAAAAACAGAACAAACTGCATTTGCTTTTGACCTTGAAAAAATATCAAATGAGATGCTGGGGTTTTGAACACTAGCATGAAAGTACATTAGCATAAGGAAAATCTGAAACACCAATTAGTTTTCCATTAAAATCATCCAGTTGCTAGATATTGGCTTCCAAATTTGACCTCCTGGGCAGATTTAATACTGTGCAGACAACAAACCTTTTCAGAACCCTCCAACTTGATGCTTGAAAACCCAGTCAAATCTGATCATCGGAGCTAAAATCAGATATGCACACTCACATATGATAGATGAGTATGCCTACCAAGTGGTTTGGCATGAAAGTGAACATGCTTCAAAATATGACTCTCCAAAGTAGGTCACTGGGGGAGATTTTTCAGGTACATTTCTGAGTGTTGCAATCAAATTTTTCATAATGGGAACCTAAAATTTTGCCAAAAATTGTAGAAAATTTTAGGTCCCAACAAGACGAATGGAAGACAACCTTCAAAACCAAGGAGGGCTTGTACGAGTGGTTAGTCATGCATTTTAGGCTAACCAATGCACCAAGCACATTCATGTGGCTCATGAACGAGGTATTAAAAAGTTTTTGGGTAAATTTGTTATTTTTTACTTGGATGATATTATAATTTTTAGTAAGACACCAGAAGAATATTTTATGCATATTTGAGAAGTTTTTGAGAAGTTAAGAGAAGAAAATTTGTTGATTAATTTGAAGAAGTGTAGCTTTGTGAAGAGAGATTTGGTATACCTGGGATTTGTTGTCTTAACAGATGGTCTTAGGATGGACCTAGAGAAGGTGAGAGCTATCATAGAATGGCCTACACCAAGGAGTGCTACAAAGGTGAGATCTTTTCATAGTTTAGCAAGTTTTAATAGAAAGTTTATCAAAGGTTTCAGTAGTATTTTAGCAACCCTCATTGAAACAATGAGAGGGGATAGAAAAGAGTTCAAATGGACTACAGGGGCAATGTAGAGTTTTGACATGTTGAAGAGGAAAGTTACAGAGAAACCTATTTTGGCACTTCTAGATTTTGTTAAAAATGAAAGCAACACTAATTCAATGGAAATCTGATTCAATATAAATTTTTGCAATCTTTAACTATGTGTTATTAATGGAGATTGTAACATAGAAATAAAACTATGCTTCACAAAAATGCAAAATCAGAAATATGAACACATAACACAATGTTTAACATGGAGAAAACCCTTTCGGGTAAAAAACTCCACACAAGAAAGAGGCCCAATGTTTGTATTAATTTGAAAATGATTTACAATACAACACTTCAACTCTCTCCACCAGACTTCAATCTGACAGCATTCTGGCAGCACCCGAGTACCTAAAATCTGTATTGCAGCAACTAATACATGGCAAATACTTATAGAAACATTTTCTAACTCATCTTAGGCATTCACCTTCTCTCTCCTAAGATTCTTCAACCTGTAAACATTATTTACCATCTTACAAGCATTTTACACTTTTCCAAAAATAGCCATGCAAAGGTTTGGCTCCCAAGACTAAATCTGGCCTCTTACAGTATCTTATGACTTGTCATAACCTTCATAGATTCCAGAAAAAGAGTATCTTTCCAGGATAGGAAGCTTGGGTTAAATATAGAAAATATACAACTAGCATATCTGTCATATGCATCATAGAATCTCAGAATCTTATGACAACTTGCAGTTGTCATAGATTCACTCATCAAACATTATGATAGTTGTCATACATGCCAAAAATAGTATACTCCTCAAGGGAGCATGCCTATCCTCATTTACCATGAGTTTTTACATTTGCCAATAGTAAAAGTCACTCCGTAACTGCCGCCCGTAACTCTGAAATTATAACTCTCAATGAGACTACCTCATTCCCTTATGGGTAATTACAAATAACAAATAATAAATGGAATAAAATAAAATATTGGAATTTAGAAGGTTAATGGCACATTATTCCAACATTCTCCCACTTGACATTATATATTGCAAATCAACCCATAAGAAAACAAATGAAAAATAATCAGGCACTAGAAACAAGGCCCATGGCCTCTTTGCACCATACAAACTTCTCTGTGCTCACAGGCTTGGTCAATGAATCTGCAACATTCACCTGAGTGTCTATCTTCTTTAGCTCAATCTCTCCATTTTCAACCAATTCTCTAACAAAGTGATACTGAACATCAACATGCTTAGTCTGAGCATGATACATGGGATTCTTGGCCAAATAGATAGCACTCTGGGTACCACAACCAATCTGAATGATCCTGCAATCAAAACCAATACCTGTACACAGTCTCCTCAACTAAACTACCTCCTTAGAGACATGAGTAGCAGCCATATACTTTGCTTCTATGGTGGACAAAGCAACTGTGGGCTACCTCTTACTTGTCCAACTCACTGCACCTCCAAATAGAGTAAACACATAGCCACTAGTGGACCTTCGACTATCCAAGTCACTTGCCCAATCTGCATCAACAAAACCCTGTATGTCCAAAGATTTATCAGCACTATCAGTACTAGAATAAACCAAACAATGGTCAAGAGCACCTATAAGAGATTTAAACACCATCTTCACATAGTTCCAATGCTGTCTACCAGGGTTAGACATAAATCTACTCAAAACTCCCACTGCTTGGGCAATATCTGGTGTAGTGCAAAGCATTGCATACATCAAACTCCTTACATCACTAGCATATGACACATTAGACATATCCTCAAGATCATCCTCAGTCTTTGGACACATATCTAATGAAAGCTTAGTACCAATGGGTAAAGGAACTCTAACTGGGTTACAGTCCTACAAACTAAACCTCTGCACAATAGTATTCACATACCTACTTTGTGACAACCAAAGATTTCTGTTAACTCTGTCCCTCCTGATCTCCATTCCCAGAATATACCTTGAAGCACCGAGATCCTTCATCTCAAATGCACCTAAAAGTTGGGCTTTAAGCTCACTAACCATACCCTTAGTATTGCTAAAAAACATGTCATCAACATACAAAGCAATAACCAGTATAGAATCATCAACACAATTAATGTAAGCACAATGATCCTCCTTGCTTCTAACAAAACTCAATTTCAAAACAAATGAATCAAACTTTTGATACCACATTCTGCGGGACTGTTTTAGACCATAAAGAGACCTCTTTAACCTGCAAACCCAATGTTCTTTTCCTTTTACCTCAAAACATGTAGGCTGTTGCATATAAATTTATTCTTCAAGATCTCCATGCAAGAATGCAGTCTTAATATCCATTTGCTCAATCTCCCAATCATAAGCTACAGCAATGGATAAGAGAAATCTAAGAGAAGTCAATTTAGCAACAGGAGAGAATATCTCACCAAAATCAACTCCCTCTCTCTGGGAGTAGCCCTTGGCTACCAGTCTAGCCTTGTACTTCTCCAATGACCTGTCTCCTCCAAACTTCTTCTTGAAGACCCACTTACATCCTATGGTCTTTGTTCCTTTGGGCAAATGAACAAGATCCCAAGTGTTACAAGAGTCTAAAGCCATCATCTCCTCTGCATGGCTAGTTGCCAAGACTCACTATCATCTGCAGAAATAGCTTCCCTGTAGGATCTAGGTTCATCGTTAGTACTCAATAAAGCATATACACAACGGAAATCTAGTGGGCTATACCTATCAACTAGATTCCGTTGTCTTGTGGATCTCCTCAAGGGTGGAGTAAGAGACTCTACTCATTCTTCTGCATGATCATCTATACCAACTTCTTTTGTCACAATAGATTCATCTTCATCAGAACTACTTGAATCTTCTTCTTCTTCTTCACCCCCTAATCCATCATTTTGTTCTTCTTGAGATGCATCTTGCTGCTCTAAATCAAAGTGCACTCTCTTTACCTTTTCATCTTTTTCTTTTGGCTGCTCAGGTTCAAAAATAGCTCTAAGTTCCCTGAAAATAACATCTCTAGAAAAGATAATCCTATGGGTTAGTGGATTCCAAAGCTTATAACTTTTCACATTATCACCATATCCAATGAATGTACACTTTTCAACCTTTGGATGCAACTTAGATCACTTTTCCTTAGGCACATGAACAAAAGACTCACAACCAAAAACCCTTAAATGTGAAATAAAAGGTTTCTTACCTGTCCACACTTCATAAGGTGTCGAATCAAGAGCCTTACAAGGAGATCTATTTATCAAGTAGCAAGTAGTACACACAGCCTCTACCCAAAAGCATTTATACAACTGTGCATCACTAAGCATACTTCTGGCCCTTTCCATAATTGTTTGATTCATCCTTTTTGCAACACCATTCTGCTGTGGTGTATATGGAGTTGTCTTTTGTCTGATTATACCTACATGCTTGCAAAACTCATCAAATTCCTTATAACAATATTCCCCTCCATTGTCAGATCTTAATATTTTTATCTTTAAACCTGATTGGTTCTCTACTAAGACTTTGAATTCCTTAAACTTAGTGAAAACTTTAGATTTATGCTTCATAAAATAAATCCATGTAAATCTAGATACATCATCAATGAAGGTTACAAAATAACAAGATTTTCTGATAGATTTATTATCCACAGGTCCAAACACATCCGTATGAACAATTTCTAACTTCTCTTTTACTCTATTGCTTCCTAAAGGAAATGACTTTCTGTTTTGTTTACCAAACACACAATGCTCACATAAATCAAAGTGCTCATCAGAATAGGAGAAACCATCCAACAAATTTTTATTCTTAATATTTTTTAATACATTATTGCTTGTGTGGCCCAATCTATGGTGCCACAACATACAAGTGTTTTCAGAAGCCTCAAATACATAGGAGGCATTATAAACTATAGTGGCTTCAAGCTTGACCAGGCTTTCGAATCTCTTCCCCTTCGCTACCACCAAGTTCCCTCTCATTAATCTGTAGCCATGCTTGTCAAATGTCACATGCATTCCCAAATCATTCAACTTCGAAACTGAAATCAGATTTCTAGCTAATCTAGGAACATGTAAAACACCAGGGAGGGTTTTAATCCTCCCATCACTCAAACACAACAATACCTTTCCTTTCCCAATAATCAGATATGTAGAGTTGTCACCAAGGTAGATATTACCTCCATCATATTCTTCATATGAGGAGAACCATTCCTTATGCAGAGTCATATGAAACAAGCATCCTGAGTCAACCAACCAGTGATCATTAGAAACAAGATTACATGCAGAAAGTAAAACTCCTTCACCTGCATTCGAGGACTTATCTGAAGCAC
This sequence comes from Cunninghamia lanceolata, assembly GCA_027924645.1. Classification (NCBI taxonomy): domain Eukaryota; kingdom Viridiplantae; phylum Streptophyta; class Pinopsida; order Cupressales; family Cupressaceae; genus Cunninghamia; species Cunninghamia lanceolata. The sequence goes on from BSBN01000134.1 coordinate 5,310,874, forward strand.
TCTCCCACTATTTCTTGGGGTTTCTGCACTCCTTCTTCACATGTCCCCTTTTACCATAGTTCCAACACTTAACTCTGTTCTTTTTACCAGGAGTCTTAGACCAGCCCTTGGACTTGTCCTTGGCCCCTTTCTGATCTCCTTTAGGTCCTCTTTCCTTAGACCTTCCCCTGACATTGAGAGCATCCCCTGAACTATCTGAACTCTTCTTCCTCAATACCTATGATAGTAGCACTGAAACAAGAGCATCCAACTTCGGATCCGCAAGGTTAGCAGTGATAGCAAGGATAACATTCACCCATAACTCAAGTAAAGAACAAAGAAGTAAGATACATTTATCTTCCTCACCAACCTCAACATCTACTGAATCAAGCTAACTCACTAACAAATTAAAATAATTTAAATGCTTTGCAACTAATTCACCTTCTCGCATTTTCATGGAAAACAATTTTTTTTAAATAAATTTTATTTACCATACTCTTGGCTTGATAGATCTCACCCAATTGTTTCCACAACTTGTATGCAATCTCTTCCTTTGCGACATTCAATAGGACAGACTCTAAAAGACACAACCAGATGGTTCCCCATGCCTTCTTATCCAGTCTATCCCACTCATCTTGAGAGACATCATCGGGTTTCTTCTCTTTTTGAACAACCAACCATTGGTTTCTTTCTTCCAACAAATCTTCCATTTTCAGCTTCCACAACTCATACCCCGTTCCATTGAACTTCTCAATGTCCAATTGAGAGGTTGATGCAATGGTGGATGCAGCCATAATAATAGCACAAGATCTGCAAAACAAACACAACTAAATCTCCCACTACAACTACAGCTTCCACACTACCACCCAAGAGTCAAAGCTAGCTAGGCTCTGATACCAAATGTTAGAAATGAAAGCAACACTACTTCAATGGAAATCTAATTCAATATAAATTTCTGCAATCTTTAACTGTGTGTTATTAATTGAGATTGTAACACGGAAACAAAACCATGCTTCACAGAAATGCAAAATCAGAAATATGAACACATAACACAATGTTTAACATGGAGAAAACCCTTTCGGGTAAAAAACTCCACACAGGAAAGAGACCCAATGTTTTTATTAATCTAAAAATGATTTACAATACAACAACACTTCAACTCTCTCCACCAGTCTTCAATCTGACAGCATTCCGGCAGCACCCGAGTACCTAAAATCTGTATTGCAGCAACTAATACATGGAAAATACTTATAGAAACATTTTCTAACTCATCTTAGGTGTTCACCTTCTCTCTCCTAAGATTCTCCAACCTGTAAACATTATTTACCATCTTACAAGCATCTTACACTTGTCCAAAAATAGCCTTGCAAAGGTTGGGCTCCCAAGACTAAATCTGGCCTCTTACAGCATCTTATGATGCGTCATAACCATCATAGATTCCAGCAAAAGAGTATATTTCCAAGATAGGAAGCTTGGGCTAAATATAGAAAATATACAACTAACATATCTGTCATATGTGTCATAGAATCTCAGAATCTTATGACAACTTGCAGCTGTCATAGATTCACTCACTAAACATTATGACAGTTGTCATACATGCTAAAAATAGTATATTCCTCAAGGGAGCACGCCTATCCTTATTTACCATGATTTTTTACATTTTCCAATAGTAAAAGTCACTCCGTAATTGCCGCCGGTAATTCTGAAATTACAACTGTCAAGGAGACTACCTCATTCCCTTATGGGTAATTACAAATAACAAATAATAAATGAAATAAAATACAATATTGGAATTTACAAGGTTAATGGCACCTTATTCCAACAGATTTCAACAAGGTGTTTTAGGTAGATTGTGATTCTAGTGGCAATGCCATTGGAGTTGTTTTGAGTCAAGAAGGTAAACCCATTGCTTATTTCAGTGAAAAGTTGAATAATGAAAAGAAGTATTCTATTTATGATCAAGAGTTTTATCCTATAGTTCAAGCATTGAAGAAATGAAGAGATTATCTTTTGCCAAAGAGTTTGTTTTACTTATTAATCATCAAGCTTTGCAGTATTTAAATAGTCACAGAAAGTCAATATAGGGTTTTGTTTCATCTGATTTAGAGATCATCTAACACAGTTGCAAATGGGAGGTTGAATCTCAGATTTGGCAAACAACTATTTTTGGGATACATTCAGCCTAAACGAACCTCGCCATCATGCTCAGAAGGACTAGAAACATAAAAATGACTATCAAATCATCAAATTTGGTGAAGTTGGTCTTTAAGGAAAAAAAATCCAAGAGGGTCATATGACCCCCCAACACGTAGGCCGAGATACTTTTTTTCAATTATTTTTTGAATCTAAGCGCTAAGCATTGTTTGTATTAAGAATATTTAAAGTGCATATATTAAACACTTTTAAGCACTATATTAGAAAGTACTTTAAGTGTTGTAAATTTTTTAAGGGGCTCAACCCTAGTCATAGGGCTTCACCCCTATATAAAGCCCCTTGTAGGTTGTGTATAAGTCCCACCATCGTGGGGTTTGGGGTGTGACCTTTGGTCCCCGAACCCACATTTTTATTAAGACTTTTTAAAAGGCTTTCAAAATTTTAAAACTAGCATCTACCTTCCTCGGCTTCTGTGCCTAGTTTTTAGGCTCTTATGCCAAATTTGACCATATAACTATATTTAGCGATAGATCTAGTAGTTTCACCAGTTTTAGCATTGACTACATTTGTTTGGAGGTTCGGTAACCTTAGTAGGGTTCTAAAACATTCTAGAGAACTTCTACATTTGGCAGTATTATCAAATCTGATGGTAGTTCCACCAAATTTGTTAAAGGAAGACTTTTACAAACTCACACCCCTTTCTGTTGGCAAGCTCAATTTTTAGGCAAACTTTGAAGGCTAATAACTTGGGCTCACAACCTATTTTTTCTAAGAATTTTTTTGATTTGGGCTATTTTTTCATGCTCTATGTGCTAGTACAAATGGTTTTTGATTTTACTGTATGGATTTTTGATAAATTGTAGATTCTCATAGGTGACACTACACAATTCTCATTTTGGGAAATTGAAAGCTTCATAACTTTCACATACGATCTCAAATTGAGATGACTCTTTGTTTAAAGTGCATGATTTTTTGTGTAATTTGCAGTGGTGCTATTTGTTTTACTTGGTTTTTGAGAGGAACCTCCTGCAACAATATAATGAAAAATGCATGAAATAACAGAAATAGCAGAACACAAAAGGAATTTATTGATTGTAGGCCACTTCAAGGGGGCAACCTCCTCTGAGCAAGCTCAATACAATAAACTTGTGGATGCCTTCATTGGCCTCAACATGTACTTATACACTAAGTCTAATCAAAACAACTATTACTCCCTATGAATGTGGGATAATACAATATACTCACGGGACGACTTACAAAGCATATGCATCCAACCGCAATATACTAATAAAGTAAAGAGAAGGGTTAAACACGGGTTCCTAACATCCCCTCCCTCTTAGAAAAGATTTGTCCTCAAAGCTTAAGATGTGGAAATTGTTGTTGAATCTGAAGGAGTGGTTCCCATGTAGGATCCTCTAGCTGCATTCCGTGCCACTGAATTAATACCTCTGTGATGGATCGAGAGTGAAGATGACGAGTGCGCTTGTCGAGGATTGCCTCTAGCTCCAAAATGATGGATCCTTCGTTATCCAGTTCTGGTAAAATAGTTTGTGCTCTGATGTTGGTGCCAAGAACTTTCTTTAGATAAGAGACATGAAATATTGGATGAACGCGGGAAGGAGGAAGCTCCAATTTATAAGAAACTAACCTAATCTTCTGAAGAACCTTATATGGCCCATAGAACTTTGGAGCTAGCTTATGACGCCCTTTGATTTTCAGGGAGGATTGCTTGTATGGCTATAGACGAAGAAAAACCATATCACCTACTTGAAAAGTGTGCTCAGAATGGTGCTAATCAGCTTTTTGTTTCATTTGATTTCTTGCCATGTGAAGATTGTCTTACAAAATGCGAAGAATCTGATCTCGGGTTCAGAGAACCGTGTCAACTGCCTGAACTGGTGAACTTCTGGGGGTGTATGGAAGGAGCACTGGCGGTGCCTGACCATAGACTACTTCATATGGAGTCATTTTAGATGTGGTGTGGTAGGAGGTATTGTACCACCATTCAGCGAGAGGGAGCCACTTTTCCCACTGATGCTGCTGTTTTGAGGTGAAACAATGAAGATAAGTTTCCAAACATTTGTTGATAACTTCAGTCTGATCATCTATTTGTGGGTGATACCCTGAACTCGTCTTTAGTTTGGTGCCAGTGTGGTGAAATAGTTCTGTCCAAAAATGACTAGTGAAAGTGGCATCACGATCTAAGACAATGGAAGAAAGGATTCCATGAAGACGGAAGATCTGGTCCATGAAAATCTTTGTGACAGAGGAGGCAGTATAGGGATAGTTGAGGGAACAAAAATGACTATATTTGGAGAGGTGATCAACCACAACCAAGATCACTATCTTCCCTCCAGATTTAGGGAGCCCCTTAATGAAATCCATAGAAATATCTGTCCAAATCCATGTAAGGATGGGCAAGGTTTCAAGAAATCTAGGAAGGAGTGTCATTTCACCCTTGTTGTGCTGGAAGGTATCACATTCAACTGCCATCTATTGAATTGCCCTTTTCATTCCCTTCCAAAAGAAGTTATGCTGTGCCCGCTCATAAGTTTTGAGGAACCCAGAGTGCCCTGCTGATGGAGAAGCATGGAGTTCATAGAAGAAAGCCTATTGAAGAGTTGTGTTATGGGGAAGCACCAGATGACCCTTGTATCTCAGAGAAGGGTTATTGGCCAACTGTTGGATGATTTGAGATAATGAAGAGTCATTGACATAGCCTTGCTAGACAGATTCCAGCCAATTTGGAACAGGCATAGAAATACCTGAAAGAGAAGCTTGATCATCAAATGTGCGAGAAAGAGCATCTGCCACAATATTGTTCATACCCTTATTGTAAGTGATCTCATAGTCATAACCCATGAGTTTGCTAACCCATTTCTGTTGTGTTGGGGAGGAGACCTGTTGTCCCAGGAAATATTTTAGACTCTGGTGATCAGTCTTGATGCAGAAATGATTCCCTAATAGGTATGGCTGCCACTTTTGTACTGCATGCAAAATAGCCATCATTTCCTTCTCATATGTAGAGAGTACTAAATTCTTACCTGAAAGGGCTTTGCTGGTGAACGCAATGGGATGGTCATCTTGAAGGAGAACAACACCAAGTCCATTGCCGTAAGTATCACTCTCAATAGTGAAGGTCTTGGAAAAATTTAACATAGCTAGAATAGGTGTAGTACACATAGCTTGTTTCAATTTTTCAGATGCACACTCAGTAGCATGTGTCCATGTGAAAGCATCCTTGTTCAACAGAGCTATTAATGGAGCTGTAATCTTCCCGTAATCCTTGACAAACTTGTGGTAGTAGCCAGTCCATCCCAAAAAACCACGAAGGCTCTTGAGTGTCTGAGGATGCAACCAATTTTTTCATGGCATCTATTTTGGCAGGATCCACTCGAACCCCTTGGGCTGAAACAATATGCCTGAGATACTCCACTTCCTCCTATCCAAAAACACATTTAGACTATTTTGTACAGAGATCATTATCAGAGAGAAGTTGCAGTATAAGATCCAGATGGTGGACATGCTCAGCCCATGTTTTACTATAGATGAGGATATCATCAAAGAAGACCAAAATGAATTTCTGCAAGTAGGGCCAGAATATTTTATTCATCAATGTCTGGAATGTGGAAGGAGCTTTGGTGAGGCCAAAGGGCATGACCAAAAAATCATAGTGGCCATCATGCGTGCAGAAAGTCATTTTAGGGATATCATCCTCATGAACCCGGATTTGCTGATACCCAGAACGAAGATCCAACTTGGAGAAAAAATGAGCGACATGAAGCTCATCAAGAAGCTCATCAACAACAGGAATCATAAACTTATCCTTGATTGTGATGTGATTAAGTGCTCAGAAGTCAATGCAAAGGCGCCATGACCCATCTTTTTTCTCGAGAAGAAGAACTGGTGAAGAAAAGGAACTGGTACTAGGGCAAATAATACCTTGCTTCAGTAAGTCCCGAACGAGCATCTCAATCTTTGTCTTTTGGTGAAATGGGTAGCGGTAGGGCCTGATGTTGGGAGGAACGCTTCCAGGAAGGAGCTAAATACGATGTTCCTCTAGTCATGAAGGTGGAAATCCCATTGGTTTAGCAAAGATATGTGCATATCTATCCAAAATTCGTTGTAGATTTGAAGGACTAGTGGAGACCACTGATGGTTGCATCTGAATGGAATGGAGATGTGCGATGAAACCATGTGAATTCTTCTTAAGGAGATTTTCCATGCGATGTGAATTGATGATGCTGAGAGACCTTGGTTGTAAGCCCATCAATGTGTGTTTTTGCCCATTGTCTGAAAAATGCATCCAAAGTTCAGCAAAATCCCGTAAGATGGGTCCAAGTGTGCGTAACCATTGAGTGCCCAAAACCACATCACATCCGCCTAAGGGAAAGGAAAACATGTCAGAGCGCAAGTTATAATCTCCAATAGAGATATGCACATTGTAACACTTCCCTTTGCAAGGTAATGTGCCCCCATTGGCAATCATGACTTCAAAGCTGGAGCAAGGATGGACAAAACAATCAGCATGTTTGGTGATCTGAGGGTCAATGAAGTTATGAGTGCTACCAGAATCAATGAGTACTGTAAGAGGGAGCTTCTTGAAGTAACCCTTGACCCGCATGGTTTGTGGGGTGGTGACTCCTACTAAAGCATGGAGAGAGATCTCTAGGTGGTCTTCCTGAGAAGGATGGTCAACAGGCGGCTGCTGAATGTTGACCTGATCATCTACTATATCCTGAGCATCTTCATAAACTTTAGTTGCAGGTGGAGAATCGACATCCAAGAGATAGAGCTTTTTCTCAACACATCTATGTCCCCAAGTGAATTTCTCATCACAATTATAACAAAGCCCTTTTTCTCTACGTGCCCTCATCTTTGCTTCAGACAAATGCTTGATAGGAGTTGTTCTAGGAGTTGGCGTGATTGGGGGTCTTTGGGAAACCATATTTCTAACTGGAACAAAAGTGGATTTGGAGTGTTGTTGAGCTTTGAGCTTGTCCTCCGCCAACTTAGCCAACCCTAGGGCTTCCATCATTGTGCTGGGATGGAACATTTTAACCTTAGACCGGATTGCATCCTTCAGACCACTGACAAAACAACTCCTAAAAAATTCATTAGACAATCCCTCTATGTGATTGGCCAGTTTCTCAAACTTGGTCTGATATTCTCTCACGGTACCAGTTGGGCAAAGTTTAGTGAGTGCTCCTATGAAGTCATCAAAAGCACTAGGGCCAAATCGTTGCAAAATGAGTTTGCAAAAATCTGTCCATTTTGGCTCTTCATGAGCCTTGATGTACCAATGGAACCATTGAAGGGCTTCATGTTCCAAATGAAAGGATGCAAGTGGGACTTTATTGACATCAAAAGTATTATGCAGACTAAAATATTGTTCTGCCTAATATATCCATCCAGTCGGATCATCACCATTGAAGTGAGGAAAATCAAGCTTCAGCCCACGAAAATTGCTGGAAGAAGAGAACCCAGTGTCTGCAGAAGACTCTGGCTGCCGTCTATTGTTCATGGCTGAATGCTGAAGATTGAGGCTAAGAATTTTTTCATCCAGATCTTGGAGTTTGGTCTTAAGAGTTGCAAGTTCATCCTCCATTTTTTTGCTCCTACACGGGTGACAACCATAACCAAGAGTTTTTTTTTTTGGGAATGGGTAGAAAAACAAAAATAGAAACTTTTTTAGTAAAGGAAAATTTGGATTTGGGAAAAACTCTGATGGGTAATTAGGGTTTGACTAGGTTTTGGATACTTTCTGAGAGATAGGGAAGCAAAAAATGAGGATTTTAGAAGCGGGGTGAAAGAATGGGAAAATTTGTCCAAGAGGGACAAAGGAGCAGAAATAGGAAATGAACACTATGACAAAATTTGAAGGCGATTGGGTGAGAATCGAAGAAGTTATGGCAAACCCTAAAAATAGACAAATGTGGGATTTCTGACTTCGATAAGTGAAATTTGGGATAGGGTCTTCAAGGAAGGAAATATGCAGAATGGAATTTCAAGGGTTCCAGTGAGTTTTCAGAGGAAACGGAGCTAAAGCAAGGAAGATATGGCAAAACAATAGATTTTTTTTTCTGGAAACGATCTGTGACGGGATCTGCAATGGCTTTGGACAGATGCAATCTGTGATTTACCAACTAGCAATAGATATGGACCCCAGGTATGTTCAGCTTCCTAAAGGTTCAGGGGATTCACTCAGCTACCAATGTTGTCTAACGACTTGTGTATTGGGGTAGTACCCCTCACTCCACGACTCAGGTAAAACTGATAACCACTTTGCCACAAATGACAACTCTTGGTTTACCTCACGGATGGGAACTAGTCAATCAGGTAGGGGTCGTTGCCCCTTTTGCTGGTAGGTCCTCTCAATGGGCCAGCTACTTCAGGGTTCCTGTGGTACTCCTCATAATGAGTCTTAGAGTTATGCCCAGGCACTTCCCATAGTTAAGCGGATAGGGATTATTCCCTGATCCGAACTTGCAATTGAAATGAACAATACAGATGCAAAGAAAAAAGAACTACTACAATAATCACAGTGCTTGGAGGCCACTGTGAAAATACATTTCGACAAAAATTCCACCCAACGAGCCCAAGAAAGCGCTCTGATACCAGATGAGAGGAACCTCCTGCAACAATATAATGAAAAATGCATGAAATAAAAGAAATAGCAGAACATAGAAAGAATTTATTGATCGCAGGCCACTTCGAGGGGGCAACCTCCTTTGAGCAAGCTCAATACAATAAATGCGTGGATGCCTTCATTGGCCACAACACGTACTTATATACTAAGTCTAATCTAAACAACTATTACTCCCCATGAATGTGGGATAATACAATATACTCACAGGATGACTTACAAAGCATATGCATCCAACAACAATATACTAATAAAGTAAAGAGAAGGGTTAAACATGGGTTCCTAACAGTTTTATTCCTGTATTATACATACAACATATACTCATTTGTTGAAAATTTGTAAAGCATTGAGATCAAGTCCACTCAACATTTCTTGCTAGTGGAAATTGTAATCACACTAAATATAAAGTGCCAAATCATATTTGCTTAGGGGGTTATTTGATTGAGTGAAAATGCGGGGGTGTCTTGTGTGCCTTCTTTGAGTTTTTATATTCTCATTTCTACACAAAAACCAAAACAAACAATCTTTTTTTTTGCATTAAAATGGAATAGTGCCTAGTCTCATACCCTATAACTACTATGAGTGGAAGTCCAAAATGACTATCTTAAGAAGCAAGGGTTGCATCGAGTAACAATGGGTCTTGAAACTGAACTAACATTAATTACAGAAAAACTAAAATGGTTTAACAAATGTGATGAAGCATGTGGTACTTTATGCATGTTTGTATCTCCTGATATTCTTTTTCATGTTGAATTTGCTACAAATCTAAATGAAGTCTTGACAATATTGGAAGGGCTCTTTGGTAAATAAGATGAATTAAGGGGTCACCAATTGGAGAATGAGCTCATAGGGTTAAATCCATGAAATTTTGATACAATTCAAGATTTCTTCAAAACAATTAAAATCCATTAGATTGTAGTTGAAAAAGTGGGATATAAAAGGACACTTAATTGATCTTGAGCATTCTTTCCAAACTATTGAAAACAAGGCAGATAACTAAGAGGGGGGGTGAATCAGTAATCTCAAAATTTCCTTAATTTTCTTTTCTTTTGTTATCTCAATATTCAGTGTTACATCAAAACATGAAAGCATATGTAATCATAAGAACAGAAATAAAATCAACACATATAACACAAGGATTTTTACGTGGAAACCTTGTTAAGGGAAAAACCACAGGGTGACTAACCCAAGATTGTATTCTCTGTTAAAAGAATAAAGGAGTACAAAATGGCACTTGTCAATTAGGGCTCACTGCCTGAGCACACTACTCACAAGAGGCACACTGTCTACAAGAGACTTACTATCTATAGAACTTACAGAAGATAATCAAGTGTTTGAACTGATGAGAAACATCTACAAATGCAAGAGTTCAGTTCTAGTTAGGCACAATATACTAATTTGACGCACTTCATTCTTTCTCTGTTCAATGTTGTTATTTAGTCACATACTAGACTTGAATTGTTGTTCTCACACATATCCCTTCTTTTCTTCACACCTTATTTCTTCATATCTTCAACACACATAATTACATGCTAGAATCCATCTGGTATATATATCCGTATCAAGGATTTTCATCAACTTTCTAGTCGACAACAAGAACACTCAAGATATTTGCAAGTTATTGATCTGTCAGCTGAATCCATGCTTGATTTGTGATGCGTATCAAAAGCTTAAGCATAGAGGTCATTAATCATGTCGGCCAACAATGTATAATCCCACAAATTGCTTGATCAACACCTTTTACTCATCCGAATTGAAGTCTGATACTCTGTCAGTCAGTTCTTCCTCTGTCTGCTCTGCCTGACTGGAACCCAACACTCAGATGCTCATATCTTGTTCTTGCTTTATCATGGGAGGCTAAATCTTTGGAATACAGTAGTCATGATACCCATCTTGACTTGTCCAAGTCTATAACTTACTAAGTTACACCATCTGAGAGATCTGGACCTGATTGTCGGACCTTGTTACATACTTTGTTCTTGTTCACCGGACCAAAATAATCTTCAATCCAACTTCCGGTATAGGCATACTATGTACTACAGATGTGTGGGAAAGACTTTGTTGCCATCAATGACAACACATATGAAGCCACACAGTGTCTCTTGCCAACAATCTCCCCTTTTGGCATTGATGGCAACACTTAGTGAAAAATGGCTAAGTGTCACAGTAACTCCCCCTTGGCTGATGCTCTGTCTTTTGCACTATTTTACCGAAGCTCCCCTTTAGCTGGATTCCACATTTTTCACTACTCTTCACTCTCCCTTTGACATCAATGGCAAAGGGCAGAATTCGCATACCAAAATTTTGCAAAAATTATTCTATACATGGCTACATATGTACATACAAATCATAAGATAAACTTACATATACTTGAGTATGTCTGCAAAAGTAGTCTTCAACTGTACAAACTCTGTGGCCCAACACCTCTTCATCCTATCCAAAATGGAGATGTGACCACTCAACAAAAATGCATAAGCTTCTGCCCTTCTTAAGTCTACTAGATCACTGGTCCGGGCCATGGTCTGAGCTTCTGTTAAGGCCTCATGCATTGCCTCTAACTTAGAGATATTATCCCTCTAAATTCAACCATTCTATTCATTATGTTCTTCTTTTCTTTGCCCAGTCTCTTTATTTCATTTATTATAACAATTGCCTGGCATTCTTGATTCATTAAAGAGGAGGAAAGAGGGTCAAAGTTCTGAACTAGGCTTGACAATTTTTCTTCTTGTTCTTTTACTTTCTCCTCAATGTCTTTTGTCACTTTAGGCCAAGTGAGACAAAATTTGAATAGGTCCCCAACGTCTTTGAGAGCATTTTCAAGGCTCTTTATTCCAATATCTAGAGTCCTATCATTTGCAATAAGCCCTTGCACCTCAGTGAATCTTTTTCCCAGAAACTCCTTCTAGACCTTTGCTTCTACTGATTTCTCTAGAGATTCAAAATGAGTGTTAACAGAATTTACTAAGTTTTTCAAGTTACCAGATGGTGAGGCTGAAGGATCCTTTTGATAGGATGGCATGATCTTCTTCAGCATCCCGGATGCAATCTCCAACAGTTCACAGTCCTCCATGTGAGATTTTAAGAGTTTTTCTTTTGCTTTGGCTTGAGCAAAAGATGCTATTTTCATTGTCTAAACTAGGGAGAGAGAGTCAAAATTCAGTGGTCCTTGAAATAACTCAGGTTCATCCAGCTCCATCATTTCTCTCTCTAATAAGTTCTTCATTGTCTCTGTAGTGTCTCATGCTGGTGATTGAGTCTTATTTTCTTTTGGGATATTAGAATAGTCATCATTAGTCTTTTCTACTTGTTCTTCTTCTTTTCCCTTAACTTGTTCTTCTTGAATCTTCTTCTCCTCTCTTCTACCTTCTCCTTCAGCTTCAGAGTCTAGAATGTTTGTCATAGCTGTAGTGGGATCTGGAGGAGAGATGTCACCTATGTTTTCTGCTTCATGAACTTCCTCTTTCAGAACTGAGGAGTCTAAGTTCTCAGAGATTTCTTCATTTATTTTCTTTAATCCTTTGACATCCTTGTCAGAAAATTCTTCATAGATTACATTTAATCCTTCAACATCCATGGTAGCAGGTTCTTCATCTATTTCCTCTACAATAGGAAGATTGAATCTCTTCAAGGCATTCCAGAGGATATCTTTTGTTTCACTTGCTACTTGGTTTGTTTCTCCAAGCATGAGTTTATTCATTCTCGCCTTACTCTGGAACTCATCCTTACAATCCTTGAAAATAATGTCCATTTGTTTTGGAGTGATAGAAGGGTAAAGTTGTATCATTATTTTCTCCTGGATTTCTAAGTCTTTAACCTTTGCATTCTCTTTTCTTAGATTAAGTACCTTTTCTAGGCTCTTAGGAATCAATGATATAATTTCAATGAAAGATTTATTGTAAATGTTCAAGTACCTGACAATAGCCTCTTCCAGAATTCTCTTGTCAGCATCATTGTATGCATCATAGAACTTAGTCACTGGCTACAGGTTCCCATCCACAGTAACTACTTTGATGATGTCATCAATGGAAAGAGTAGGCTTTTCAACAAATTCCTCTGCCTTCTCTTCCTCATTTTTTCTAGCATAGAACTTCCCAGATGTTCTCTTCTTCTTTATTTCCCTGATTTCTTCATCTGATTCTGTTGCCTCATCATCTTTATGGCGTGTATATGTCCTTGAGGCTTTGGTCTTCATTCTCTTTTCTCCTTTCCAGATGTCTTGACTTCCGGTTTGGTAGACTTTGAGCTTTTGGAAGCGACAGGAGCAGAGCTCTTGGATGATCTAGTCTTAGAGGAGGTTTGTGTAGGGGCACTTTCTTTCTTTGCTTCTTATCTTTCTTTCTCTGCCTTCTCCATTTTCTCTCTATTAGCATCTAGAGCCTCCTTTGATATGCCAAATCTTTTGGCAAATTCTTCAACTTCCTTTCTTACTTTTCTTTTTATCTCCGGCTGTCTTAACTCAACATGTATTTTTATACTTAGCTCTTCAAATGTGCCAAACCTTTCTGCTTCAATATCCTTAGGCTGGCTCAACAGGTGTTGAACATGTAGCTCCAAGATTTTTTCATCGACCTCATATCCCATAGGCATTATCCATACAATTCTTGGCTCAACTACCTCCATTAACCATTGATTAGTGTCAACCATGAAGTAGACTGTATCCTTGTATTTGTCAAATATCGATTGTGGTATTCCTTCTCTGGCTTGCATCATGCTTTGGAAATTCTTAAAGTAACCCTAGAGAGCTATGTTTTGGGCTTGAGCATCACCAAGTCTATACATGTAATCTCTGATCTGAATTGTAACAGGTTTATCATTTTTCTAGACCCAACCATTTGATCTGGGTAGCTCATTCATATAATAGAAAAATAGACACAGTATTAGACTACCATATTTAAAGGAATTTTTCTTATCATTTTTAATCTTTTGCAAGCTCTCCAACAACTGATTTAGAAGAAGCTCGCATAGTTCATAATATGCACCTTCCCTCAACATCTAATATGCAACATAGACTGTTGTTCCAGACACAGAATTCTCCCTTCTCAAATGATAGATTTTGTAGCCAATTATCATTGAGGCAAACTTGACATCTGGATCTGTGATGTCATCTATGGTCATTGCTCTTTTGTCAAAATTTGATTTGGTGGCTTCAGTTACCGTTTGGTTCTTCACAGATTTGAGTGTGGGTAACCCACCGGCTGAATGTAGTCCGGTCACTGCCCTGATGGCATCTTTAGTTATCTTGAATGGGGTCATTAGCCACATAAAATTGTCATGCATCCTACTTAGAACATATCAGACCTAATCATCTTTTGCAAAACATGGAAAATGTATGCAATGTCCGAAGTGTTTATCTCGGAAGGCCTTGAATTTAGGTTTGATTTCAAAATTCTCATCTATTAGCTATTTATGATAAATGTCCATCAATTTTGAGTCTCCAAATTCTTCAATGTTTGCATGGATATAAACCCTAACATCTTCTACATGCAAGACTCCATGCAGAATGCTAAAAACACACCCAAGGGATCAACTTCTAGAGATTTGTAAGGGTGTTTCTTGAATTTAGGTCTCAGCCTATCAGAAATATTGACAACCATTGGAGTAGCCATTTTGCAAGAGATTCGGGGAGAGATTTTCAGAATGGAAGTACCTTTTAACACTTTAGGGTTTGAAGCAGGAGCCAGAATGAATGGCTGGTTGAATTCAATTTTCAGTTGAACTTGAGTGAATTGTAGAATCTTCTTCGAAGAGCTCTTCTTTTCTTCTTCATGAGTGTAAGTGTGTAAATAATGAGTGAAAGAACCCTTTTATCCTTGTGCAAACCCTAATTTCCTTTTGTGATAAATGCACAACTTAAGTTATCTGGTTGCCCTGTTTTGAGAGAGATTTTCTTGAATCACTACACGGAACTTAGAATCATTGTCTGTGAGGATTGACAATGTATCTTCTTTTCTTCAATCATGTCATGGTTCCGTAGATCAAAGCATTTCAATTTTGAATCATATCAGATTTGTTTGTAAAATTTTGCTTTACCGGATAGCTGTCGGAACCAGATTAACTTAAGCAGTTATAAATCTTGCAAAACTCCATGTGGACCTTTCACATTTTGACTGAAGGTTATTTGGAGGTTTTTTTGAGAGCCCTTTAATCTGCAATGTTAGATGTTTACTCAATGTGCCAAATTTAGGCACTAGCTGACTAGATAGGGGAAATTGTTTTTCTCTGTGTCTCCCCCTGAGCCAGAGCTCACCCTTTTTTAGTTTCTGGAAGGAATATCAGCACCAGATTCTAGTATTCATTATACTCCTTTTTACCCAACTTATTTCTGATTATGTTCCACTGGACCTTTTCTATCCTGATTTTTGCTTCTGTAGAATTTGGCAATATGACCGGATCTATTGCAATTGTAACATACAACATTTCTTTGCTTATGTGATTGATATCCTCTTGATCTACATTGATTAGCCATATGTTCCATTCTATTATATGCAAAACATCTACCATTGAATGAATTGTTTATTTGCATATTTCTGCATTCATGAGATTTGTGACCATACCTTTTGCAATTAAAACATTGTCCAGAGAAGGATGGATTATTTTGATTCATTCTCCTCTTGCACTGAGTTGATTTATGACCAAAATTGTTGCAATTGAAGCAATATCCATTGAAGGATGGATATCTTTGAGTATTTGGTTGCCTTACCGGAGGTCGTCTAGGCTTGTTTCTTTGATTTCCTGATCCAAAGTTTTTCTGACTGGATCTAGAGCTTTCACTTTCTCATTTTCACAGAGATACTAAGTTTTTCTTTTAGCTCATTTATGAAATCATCATCTTGTTTGAGTCTTTCTCTCAAATTATTGACATCAGAGTGGGATTGTTCAAGATCATCTAGGGCAGACTAAAGTTGTTCCTTCATACCATATGCATCCATTGAGATTCCCAGATGTTCCTCAAGCTGTTAGGCTTTGTTCAAAGGAACCTTTCTCTTATACCAATTGTTGAAAACAAGGCAGATAATTGAGAAGGGGGGGTGAATCAGTTATCTCAAAATTTCCTTAATTTTCTTTTCTTTCGTTATCTCAATATTCAGTGTTACATCAAAACATGAAAGCATATGTAATCATAAGAACAGAAATAAAATCAACACACATAACATAAGAATTTTTACGTGGAAACCCTGTTAAGGGAAAAACCATGGGGTGACTAACCTAAGATTGTATTCTCTATTAAAAGAATAAAGGAGTACAAAATGACACTTGTCAATTAGGGCTCACTGCCTGAGCACACTGCTCACAAGAGGCACACTGCCTACAAGAGACTCACTATGTATAGAACTTACAAAAGATAATCAAGTGTTTGAACTGATGAGAAGCATCTACAAATGCAAGAGTTCAGTTCTGGTTAGGCACAATATACTGATCTGACGCACTTCATTCTTTCTTTGTTCAATGTTGTTATTCAGTCACATACTAGACTTGAATTGTTGTTCTCACACTTATCCCTACTTTTATTCGCACCTTATTTCTTCATATATTCAACACACACACTTACATGCTAGAATCCATCTGGTATATATATCTACATCAAGGATTTTCATCAACTTTCTAGTCGGCAACAAGAACACTCAAGATATTTGCAAGTTATTGATCTGTCGGCTGAATCCATGCTTGATTTGTGATGCGTATCAAAAGATTAAGCATAGAAGTCATTAATCATGTTGGCCAACAATGTATAATCCCACAAATTGCTTGATCAACACCTTTTACTCATCTAGATTGAAGTATGATACTCTGTCGGCCAGTTCTTCCTCTGTATGCTCTGCCTGATTGGAACCCAACACTCAGATGCTCATATCTTTTTCTTGCTTTATCACCAGAGGCTAAATCTTTGGAATACAGTTGTCATGATACCCCTCTTGACTTGTCCAAGTCTACAACTTATTGAGTTACACCATCTGAGAGATCTGGACCTGATTGTTGGACCTTGTTACATACTTTGTTCTTGTTCACTGGACCAAAATAATCTTCAATCTAACTTTCGGTATAGGCATACTATGTACTGCGGATGTGTGGGATAGATGTTGTTGCCATCAATGACAACACTTATGAAGCCACACAATGTCTCTTGCCAACACGAACTTGGTCCTAATTACTCAGTTTTTGTTTCTACATTTTATGCTACTAAAAGGGCCTTAGGAACCACATATAAAATGCCTTATCTTGATGATTTTTCAAATAAAATCACAAAGGAGAAAGATAAATTGGTTCAAATGGGCATAATTAAGCCCTCTAAATATCGTGCCTTGGTTGCAAATTAGGGCACTAAAGATGGAAAAGGGTCTGGTAAGCAGAATAAGAAACAACATAACTAAGGAGAGAAGAAACAAGATCAAAAACTAGTTGCCTCTAATATAGCTAATCATGCTTCTTCTTCCAAAGATGACAAGCCTAAGAAGAAGGCAAAGTGTGCCTATTGTAAGAAACTTGGCCATGATGAGTATAAGTGTTTAAAGAGAGAAATTGATCACCTTTTACATCTTCTTGAAAAGAAAAATATCCAGGTACTTGACTTTGTCAAACAAATTAATCTTAGGGGTCTTCAAAGGACATAGATAAAAGTAAAGGGAAAGGAAAGGGCAAGTCCCTAGTTGTTGTTACTTCACAGATCGATACCTAGATCTATGACTTTGGTGCTTTGCACCACATGGATTTGTCACAAGATGGTTTTGCCTCTTTGGATCCATGTTCCATGCCATCTATACTAATGGGTGATGACACTCCTATTGGTGTGGA
This sequence comes from Cunninghamia lanceolata, assembly GCA_027924645.1. Classification (NCBI taxonomy): domain Eukaryota; kingdom Viridiplantae; phylum Streptophyta; class Pinopsida; order Cupressales; family Cupressaceae; genus Cunninghamia; species Cunninghamia lanceolata. The sequence continues at coordinate 5,328,443 of BSBN01000134.1, forward strand.
TGAAGGAACATTTCATGATGTTCCATGTGTTCCATCTTTGTCAACTAATCTCCTATCTATTTACTAGATCAATCACTCTGTCTCTAGCAAGTGATTTGAGTTCACTCCAGATAAAGTGGTAATCGGTGAGTTGTACAATGGGTCTACAATTACTATGGGAAAATTTGATCATCAATCCAAATTGTATCACTTTTCTCACTTTGTTCCTGATTCTCCTTCGGTTTCTTTTCTCACTTAGATGAGGTGAGTCAATTGTGGCACCAACAGTTGACCACTTAAACTATCACTACTTGCAGTATATTAGTCAACAAGACATGATTTCAGGGTTACTTTCTATTTGATTTTCTGATGGAGTTTGCCAAGGGTGCATTCCTGGTAAGGATCTGAAGAGAAATATGATAAAGGAAAAGGATGGAGGGCTAGATAGCTTCTGGAGTTAGTACATAATGACTTGCCAGGGTGATTTCCACATCCTTCTTTCAGCGGGGCTCAATATGTTCTGACTTTCATTGATGATCTTTCCAAATACACATGGGTATATTTTCTTAAACAAAAGTTTGAGATCTTTGAGTATTTTTAGGACTTCAAAGATTTTGGAGAGAAATAGTTAGGGAAGGCCACCAAGATTTTGTATAAAGACAATGGGGGGAATATGTCAACTAGAGGTTTGAGTAATTTGGTGCTTCAAAGGGCATTGATCTTTAGCACATAGTTCCTTGCGATCCATAATAGAATTGTGTCATAGAATGCAAGAACAAGTCTTTGAAAGAGATGACCAATTGTATGATACAATCTAGGTCTATGGAACCTCAATATTGGGTGAAGGCCATCAACTATGCATGTTACATCTAGAACTGAGTTCCTCACTAAGTTGTAAAGGGGGTGTTACGTCATAAAATGTCCCCCTAGGACTTTTACCTCCTAAGTTTAGCTCTCAAGTCCCTTGTTTTGCATTTAGCATGTTCATTTTTACTCCCGATGGAAAATCCCTAAAAACCCATGCTAAATAGGGCTGAGAGGATAGTGATGAACTTGACCCTACCTTGAAAATGGTGCCAAGGGCTTGGGTGCCCGTGCCCTAGTCTTGCCTTATTTGGCAGGGTCCCATATTTTAAATGTTAGTTATGTGACCGTTAGAAGTGTCCGTTGCCGACATCTCAAGTTCGAATTAGGAAATTAGAGAGGGAATGTGTTTTGTTGCATATATAAGCATGCTTAGGGTTTCATTTGTAAACTAGAAGATGACTAGAAGATGATTATGAGCTTTCACCAAACTTATGATTTGAGAGCATTCAAAGTATTCATTGTTGCATGTTAGAAATGAAGGTGCAAACCACACAATGGAAATTTGATTCAAACCTTATTATCCTCTAAACAATGTAGAATCAATGGAGATTGCAATAGAAATTAAGACCCATTACACAAAAATAACATGCACTAAGAACTGAACACATAACACATTATGTAACGTGGAGAAAACCCTTTCGGGTAAAGAACTCCACCAGGAAAAGAGGCTCCAAGTTGTATTATATTCAAAATATGAGATTACAATACATGCACTTCCTCTATTTCTTTAGTCTTCAATCCAGCGTGGCTTGTTACTCTCAAATCTGATAAAAATATAGTACAAATATCCTTATAAAAGGGGGTTGCCTTCTAGGGAAAGATATCTGACAAAATATCAACCATCAGATATGTGACCTAATGACGAACGGTCCAGATTCACAATGATAAAATATAAATAAAATGTACCGGATATAACATATGGTTGAAACAAGATCGCTGCTGGTGAAACCTTTCATCCCTTATGGGTGATTTATAAACAATATTAGGAGTAATTATTTTCATAGGATTTACAAGGTTGATGGCACCTTAATCTTGACATTCTCCCACTTGACATCATACATTGTAAATACCCATAGGAAAACCATAAAATAATTAGGCACTAGAAACAAGGCCCATGGCCTCTCTGCACCAAACAAATTTCTCTGTGCTCACAAGCTTGGTCAAAGCATCTGCAACATTCTCCTGAGTGTCTACCTTCTTCAGCTCAATCTGTCCATTTGTAACCATTTTTTGAACAAATTGATACTATACATCAACATGCTTATCTGAGTATGATACATAGAATTCTTGGCCAAACAAATAGCACTCTACCTATCACAACCAATCTAAATGATCCTGCAATCAAATCCAATACCTGTACACAGTCTCCTTAACCAAACTATCTCCTTAGAGACATGAGTAGAAACCATATACTCTACTTCTGTGGTGGACAAAGTAACTATGGGCTTCCTCTTACTCATCCAACTCACTGCTCCTCCAAACAAAGTAAACACATAGCCACTAGTGGACCTTCGACTATCCAAGTCACCTGCCCAATATGCATCAACAAAACCCTGTATGTCCAATGATTTATCTGGACTATTAGTACCAAAATAAACTAAACAATAATCTAGAGTACTTGCAAGATACTGAAGCACCCTCTTCACATAATTCCAATGTTGTCTACCAGGGTTTGACATAAATATACTCAAAACTCCCACTGCTTGGGCAATATCTGGCCTAGTGCAAACCATTGCATACATCAAATTCCCTACAGAACTAGCATATGACACATTATACATATCCTCAAAATCATCCTCATTCTTTGGACACATATCCAATGAAAGCTTAGTACCAATAGGTAAAGGAACTCTAACTAGGTTACAATCCTGCATACTGAATCTGTGCAAAATGGTATTCACATACTTGCTTTACGATAACCAAAGCTTTATGTTACCTCTGTCCCTCCTGATCTCCATACCCAGAATATACCTAGCAGCTCCAAGATCCTTCATATCAAATGCACCTAAAAGTTGTGCTTTAAGCTCACTAATCATACCCTTAGTATTACTAAAACATAACATGTCATCAACATACACTGCAATGATCAATATAGAATCATCAATACAGTGAATGTACACACAATAATCCTCCTCACTTCTAACAAATCCCAATTTCAATACAAATGAATCAAACTTTTGATACCACATTTTAAGAGATTATTTCAAACTATAGAGAGACCTCTTCAACCTGCAAACCTAATGTTCTTTTCCTTTTACCTCAAAACATGTAGGTTGTTGCATATAAATTTCTTCCTCAAGATCTCCATGCAAGAACACAGTCTTAACATCCATTTGCTCAATCTCCCAATCATAAGCTGCAGCAATGGATAAAAGAAATTTAATAGAAGTCAACTTAGCAACAGGAGAGAAAATTTCACCAAAATCAACTCCCTCTCTCTAGGAGTAGCCCTTGGCTACCAGTCTAGCCTTGTACTTCTCTAATGATCCATTTGCTCCAAACTTCTTCTTGAAGACCCACTTACAACCTATGGCCTTTCTTCCTTTGGGCAAAAGAACAAGATCCCAAGTGTTACAAGACTCTAAAGCCATCATCTCCTTCTGCATGGCTAACCACCAAGACTCACTATCATCTGCAAGAATAGCTTCCCTATAGGATCTAGGCTCATTGTCAGTACTCAATAAAGCAAATATACAACAAAAATCTGGTGGGCTATCCCTGTCAACTAGATTCATTATCTTGTGGATCTCCTCAAGGGTGGAGTAAGAGTCTTAGCTTGTTCTTTTGCATCATCATTTGTACCAACTTCTTCTGTAACAATAGATTCATCTTCATCATAACTACTCGAATCTTCTTCTTCTTCTTCACCCCCCAATCCATCAATGTGTTCTTCTTGAGGTGCATCTTGCTGCTCTAAATCAAAGTGCACTCTCTTTACCTTTTCTTCTTTTTCTTTTGGCTGCTTAGGTTAAGAAATAGCTCTAAGTTCCTTGAAAATAATATCTCTAGAATAGATAATCTTACAGGTTAGTGGATTCCAAAGCCTATAACCTTTGACATTATCACCATATCTAATGAATGTACACTTTTCAACTTTTGGATCCAGCTTAGATCGCTTTTCCTTAGGCACATGAACAAAAGTCTCATAGTCAAAAACTCTTAAATGTGAAATAGAAGGTTTCTTACCTATCCACACTTCATAAGGTGTCGAATGAAGAGCCTTACAAGGAGATCTTTTAATCAAGTAGTAAGTAGTACACACAACCTCTACCCAAAAGCATTTATCCAACTGTGCATCACTCAACATACTTCTAGCTCTTTCCATGATTGTTTAGTTCATCCTTTCTACAACACCATTCTGCTATGGTGTATATGGAGTTGTCTTTTGTTTGATAATACCTGCATGCTTGCAAAACGCATCAAATTCCTTAGAGAAATATTCCCCTCAAATCTGTGTTTCATAAAATAAATCCAAGTAAATCTGGATATATCATCAATGAAGGTGACAAAATAATGAGATTTTCTGATAGAATCATTATCCATAGGTCCAAACACATATGTATGAATAATTTCTAACTTCTCTTTTGCTCTATTGCTTCCTAAAGGAAATGATTTTCTGTTTTGTTTACCAAACACACAATGCTCATAGAAATCAAAGTGTTCATCAGAATAGGAGAAACCATCCAACAAATTTTTATTCTTGATAGTTTTCAAAACATTATTACTAGTGTGGCCCAATCTATGGTACCACAACATACATGTATTTTTAGTACTAGCCTCAAATACATAAGAGACATTACAAACTGTAGTGGCTTCAAGCTTAAAAAGTTTTCCAATCTCTTCCCCTTTGCTACCACCAAGTTCCCTCGAGGACCAATCTGCAACCATGCTTGTCAAATGTTACATGCATTCCCAAATCATTCAACTTTGGAACTAAAATTAGATTTCTAGCTAATCCAAGAACATACAAAACACCAGGGAGCGTTTTAATCCTTCCATCACAGAAACACAACAATACCTTGCCTTTCCCAACTATCAGATATGTAGAGTTGTCCCCAGGGTATATATCACCTCCATCATACTGTTTGTATGTGGAAAACCATCGTTATGCGGGGTCATATGAAACGAGCATCCTGAGTCAACCAACCAGTGATCATTAGAAACAACATTACATGTAGAAAGTAAAACATGACCAAACCATAGTTCATAAGGGGTCTTACTAGACTTATCTTTGATCTACACCCAGTTAAGAGTGTAGACAATAGTACTCACATCTTCTCTCCAATAGACTTGTGGAACATTTGCTTCCATCATCATGGTCCTAGCAGCTTCTTGAATGGTATAGTTTTTTCTTTCCACAACTCCATTCTGCTGAGGCGTTCTAGGAGCAGATAACTATCTTTTTATTCCTTGCTTCTCACAAAATGAATCAAACTCACTAGAGGTAAATTCTCCACCTCTGTCGGATCTCAGACACTTTATCTTCACACCAATCTCATTCTCCACCATGACCTTGAACACTTTGAATTTGTCAAGAGCTTCTAATTTTTCTTTTAAGAAGGTTACCCACATCATCCGAGAGTAATCATCAATCAGCAACATGAAATATCTGTCTCTTTGTATACTTCTAATTCTAGCAGGACCACAAAGATCAGTATGTACAAGTTCCAACAATCCACTTGATGACTATTTTTTACTTTTGAATGAATTTCTGTTCTATATACCTAGTTGACATTCTCTACACATGCTATCAGTATGTTTCACAAGTCTTGGAAGATCTATTATAGCCTGAGTGGAACTTATCTTAACAATGTTATCAAAATTCACATGACACATTCTCTTATGCCAGAGCCAACTCTGATCCACATGAGCAATCAAGCAACGTTTACCAGAACTACTTAAATGAAAGATGTTACCTCTAGTCTGAGTACCAGATGCAATTTCAGTTCTAGAGCTCTCCAAGATTCTGTATTTCTCATCCTTGAATCTGAGATCATAACCCTTTTCAACCAACTTGCCAACATTGAGAAGATTATGCTTCAGTCCTCCCACATACAGAACATCATTAGTGTTATTCTTACCATCAAAAGAGATGGATCCTTTGCCACGGATTCTACCAGCTGAGTTATCTCCAAATGTCACAAATCCACCTTTATATTTTTCAAAGCTTACAAACTTACTTTTATCCCTAGTCATATGATGAGAACATCCACTATCAATCACCCATTTATTAACAAATTGAGCAGCCAAGGCACTTTCCACATTTGTACAGCTAGCAGATTCATCAGACACTTGATTTTCTTCTTTGATAGCAATGAACACCCACTCATTTTCTCCATGATTAGATTCATCATCTGTGACTCCTTCTTCTCCAGCTTCTTGAACATAGTAACAATTCTTCTGACTTTTATATCTGTTAGGGTTTGGCTTTGAAAAAATTTCTGGACATCTTGAGGAAAAATGACCAATCTTATTACAAGCAAAACATTTGAATGGAAACTTTCCTTCATACTTACCGGATCCTCTTGGCATTCTTATGGCAATAAGAGCTTCAAGTTTTGTAGACTCAATTTCATCACTTTCAAGATCTTTCCTTGCCTTAGCAAATCTGTTTGATCTTCCTGAAGAGCTTTCACCCATATCATATCTTTACTTCCCATGAACACTAGCTTTGAATATAGATTTAGACTTAGGAAGAGAATCACCAAACTCACTTAATTCAAAAGCTAAAATTCTATCAATCAGCTGATCTCTTGTAACTTTTGAGATATTCCTGATCTCCTCTATAGCAACAACTTTATTTTTGTATGAATCAGGTAAAGATTTGAGCAATTTTGCCACAATCTCTAATTCATCCAAAGTTCCACCAGCACACTTGATACCACACACAAGTTCATTTATCGTTTGCATGTAGATTGTGATGTTTTCATCTTCACTCATCCTCAGATTTTCAAAATTTCCTCTCAGACTTTGTAGCTTGACACATTTGACATATTCATCACCTTCATAAAGATTCTCCAACTTCTTCCAGATTTGATGAGCAGTTTTTAGTCCAAAGACATTTGTCATTTCTAAATTAGTCAGGGCACTCAACAAGGCTTCTTTAGCTCGAAGGTTGTTTTCAACATTTTTGACCTCATCTGGAGTTGAAGGATTCTCTGGAGGAATATACTTATCCTTAGTTATCACCCAATAAGCACTACCCATGCATTACAAATGGCACTCCATGCGACCCTTCCAAATAGAGTAATTTGGTCCATCAAGTCTCAGACTGTCCTTGTAGTTTGACATCTTGGATCTCCTCAAGTGGTCAAGCTTCTTTTAGAGGAACTAGCTCTGATACCAATTGTTGGAATTAGACCAGACAACTGAGAGGGGGGGGGTGAATCAGTTGTCCCAAAATTTAACCTTTTCTTCCTTTTAATCTTCTTTCACAATTTGCAAATTGATTAATTATGTAAACATTAAAGCATGAAACAACATCACATAAGCAGAAACATAATAAACACTTTTGACACCAAGATTTTTGACGTGGAAACCTGGTTAAGGGAAAAACCACGGTGGGTGTTACTCCACAAGATTCGTACCCTGTTAAATGTACTTAAAAAGAATGGGAAGGCACTTGCCTTTGGGCTCACTGCTCAAAAGAGAGGCTCACTGCCTAGAAGAAATTTAAGTTTAACACAAAAAGAATTAACTGAGAAATAACATCTACTTCATGCCTAGTTCAGTTTCATTAAATGCTCAAAAAACTTTTGTTCTGCTTCCAAACTCTTTTTTACTATTTCTTCACTCTATTCTACTTTTGTTCTTCTTCTCCTCCCCTTCTTTGTTTTGCTCCTGATCCTTTCTTCAGATTTATTATTTTTGCTCAAGGATAATTTTCCACAACTCAACTACACTCCTTTATTTGCTTCATTAACCTTGGAATAAGCATCAAGGTCGGCACACCAAACATATTACTTAATGCGAATCACTAAGCTGCCAGCCAAACATAGTTAAGACTTGAATCTTCTTTCAACAACACACCACGCTCTAGAGAATTGCTTCTGGAACATCCACAATATGCTTGAATCATCCGGTTGGCTAGGACTAGGAAGAATGGCAACACCAAGAAGGAAATCTTCACCAACAACCTCAAACTTCAATGCAAACCTCCAACAAAGCAGTCACACGATCCAAAGACCTCCACAAGCACAATCAATTCAACAAAAACATCTGCACTCCTCCAAATCATTAGAATCACTTGCATCTTCATCCAGAACCTCAAGAACACTATCTGCCATGACTGTCATCTTAGAAAGATTGCTTGCGGACCTCCAAACTATGAACCACTTGAATGGATGATACACATTGACTTCCCGAACATGCCTCTAGATCCGCAAATCATTATTTGACATATCCAGAAAGATCCAGACCACTTTTCTGTCGTTCTGTCTCTTCTGAATACTGCAAAACTAGTTCTACTCAGATGGCCATAGTTTCTTCAAATCTTCATGCAGACCTCTCAAATCCTGATTGGAGCTACTTCACACAATCCTCTATACTTCCGTATGATCCACATCCATTGATCTTTATTAATTTTCTCAATATCCTCAACATTCTAGTCTTCTAGTCAAGCAACATGATAGGATACAGTTGACACCAATGGCAACAAGAACATGTTGACATCAATGACAAAACTGATTAGGCACATATTTGCAACACTTTGATGATAATACATAAGAGCAGATTGATTATCTATCTAGTCTTGATTGTTCTTCTATTGCTTCTCTCTCTCCTTCTATTGAGAGTACATCTCCTCTAGCACCTGTTGCTTCATTAGAGTTCAGTGTCATTCCTTTGAGAGCCTCCAGTAACTCTTTGCACCAAGACATCAAGGATTCATCTCTTTCATTTAAGGACACTCCTACAATACCTACTGGTACTTTTGAGTTTAGTGTTTCTCCTTGGAGAACTTCTAGTGATTCTTTGTAGCGGGATCATTTTAGTCTTCCTGATTGGGATTCTTATCTTGTAGACATATCATATTTGTTTGTGGAGTCTCACATTGCTGATTTGGAGGACACATTTGAGGGGTTATCTCTCCTTTTTTATGATAGTACACATACACCTATTTCTACAGAGTTCAGAGAGGCTTCACCGAGGGCCTATAGTGATTCTTCATAGGATATCTTATGGGATTTGCATTATAGCCACATGGCATGCATTGTCATTCCACATCCATACATCAATTCTTTTGATCTTGCTCTTCATGTTCAGTTTTTACATGATTTTGAGAGGTCACTTATTTCAGTTAGGCCTAGGACTCCTAATTTGTTTATGACTCATTTTGACATCATCATGAAGACATTTGAGCAATGCTTTGAGACATGATATATCATGAGACTTCCATCCTCACCTTTCTTCTTCGAATGGAAGTTACTTCAACATTCACCATTGGAGTTGTTTCTTCCTAAGGGGAGAAATGTCATTTGCCACAAATGGATCATTTTCAGTATTCATAAATGGGCATCCTCTTTTGGAATAGGAGCTACTTCATTGTGGGGGGGTCTCATAGTTTCTCTCTCTCTCTCTCTCTCTCTCTCTCTATTCTAGGAGTGTCTTCTCTCTTATGGGGGGGGGACTTTTTCCTCACAAGGGGTTTTTTTCTTCTCATACTATAGAGAGTATTTTATGTTTTCTCTCTTTTCGGGAGGAGTTTTTTCCCACTGGGTTTTCTCCTTTTCTCTGTTTGTGAGAGATTTCTTTTGTACATGGGTACCTAACATGGCCTTGTTGTTGGGACCCATTCTTTCATTTTTCATTCTTGTTTTAGTCAGCTTCTCCCTAAGTTGCACTTAAGGGGGGTGTTAGTGTGAATAGGGATATTACCTAACTAGTTTTTTCCCTTGTTGTGTGGATAATTCATATTATTTAACTATTTATTATTTAAACAATATTCACTTACATATTCACATTTTAAGTTGACTTAGTGAGCCTTCTAGATATTTCTAGTTATTTCTAGTTGTTGATAGTTGGTGATAGTTGACTTATAGTTGTCATATCCTACACATCAACTAGTTGGCATCTTGACCTCTAGTTTTCACATGTAATAGGAATATGACACTTGTCACATGACTACAACTTCTTATCTTTCAACCTTGTCTTTATAAGCAAGATATGTCTCTTCATTTTGAAAGAAGCTAAAGGTTGGAGCTATAGTTCTCTCATAAGGTTATTATGCCATTGGAGCATTTACATTATTCTCTCATAGTACTGTTATGTTGTTCATTTCTTTTGCATTACAGTTTATTGATTCTAACTCTTTCAATTTGATTCTTGGTTATATTCTTTTTCAAGATTCTAACAGGAGGGTGATCTTCTTCCACAAGGCATAACTTTCACCCACAACATCAAATTTTTGACTTCTTATAGGCATCATAAAGTTGTCTCTAAGAACTATAGTGTGGTATAGGTTTGGTCATTATATTTTGTTATTTGTGTTAGAATTTGTGTGCCTAAAGTCAAAATTTTCTCTAAAATAGTTAACAGGTCATATATTAAGCATACAAAATCATAATTTGGATTTAAATAGGTGATGCATGATCTTTTACAATGGTTGTTCATGTCATGGAAAAGGTCGTAGATCATGATTTTTATATCCATCACTAAGAGTGCTTTGAAATCTCAAGTCCTATTTATAGGAGATAGTTATCTTCATGTGATTGGAGATGTTAACATCTTGGTTTACCATGGAGGACTCCTAGAGTCTTTGGTGAGGTATCATTTTATGACTTGCTAGTTTTGATAGGTGATCCTTGGTTGAGGGGATGTTTGGTATTGTGTCTTGGTTTACTCTTGATTCTAGATTAAAGTATTGACATGATATAGGTGCTCTTCAAAGAAGGATATGTTCATTGGTGCATGTGGTTTTCTAGGAGGATATGTTAGATCATGATGTTATTATGTGTTCCTAGATTTTGTAGATGTGTAGTGGGATATTTGAAAGTTATCTTATTAGTTCTCTTGGTATTGAATACATTGGACATGTGCTTGGGAGATTCATGAGAGTGTAGTATTGCATTTGTAGATTAGCATGGATTGATTAGTTGTTGGTACTCATGGCTATTTGAAGACCTGGGTTATTCTAGAGTTCTCTTGGTTTAGAGACATTTGTTGAGATGGTTACTCTTTGGAGGTTTCAACAGGAAGAACAAATAGCCTTCATCTAAATATGGATGTGAGTTCATGATGGACCTTAGAGAAGATTGTTCTTGGAAAGGGTCATTGTGGCTTGGTGTATCCTAAAGGATAAATCTCATTACCCACTATTGGTCTACTCAACAGAGAATCGTCTAATAGGTATTGCCCACTTTGTTTTTAAATGCATTATGTTTTATGCTTTGTCTTCTCATGGATATGGATCTTGAGCTATGTTTGTTAGTTCTGTAGGGTTTATTTGAGGAGTGTTTGGCATGGTTATCTCCTTTTGCATATGAGTTTGATTTATGATGTCATTTATAAGGACTTTAGGAGATGTTATTAGGTTGATTTCTAGTTTTGGGAATAAATATTTGGTTCGATCTTCCTTCAATTAGAGAGGCTTACATCCATGTTGGTTATATGAGATACATATGTTTTGTTAAATGATATATGAGATTGAACGGTTGGGGGTTGTTAAGGCTATTCTGTTGAGGTTTTGTGAGGGAGATCTAACTTGGAATAGCCTAACACATTGAGGTGTTGGTAGAAGGGCATGCTATGTGATATGATTTGCAAGTTTTCTCTTTTTTTTTCTATGGCTACTTCCTAGAGGTTCATGTTCACATGGTTTAGTGTGGTGGACTTGGGAGAATTATGGTGACTTATTATGAGAGAGTATGAAGTAGTTTTTTTACATGTGTGGATCATTGTGATTATTCTTTATACTACATGGTTTTTATTATTATCCACACCTTGGTTTGAGTGTTGATTAGTAGACTTGGTATGCCTTCATTTATTTTTAGATTTGGCATTGCCCATGAAGTGGGAGTTCTTAGATGTGTATGTTCTTCATTGATATGTTTTATATAGGGAGCTTGTGATTATGGTTTATGGGTTGGATATGTTGTTGGCATGAGTTCTACCAATATTTTGATACCTTTAGAGGTATGGATGGTTGGATGTACTAGCATTTGTTGTGGATGCTATTTCTAGTCATGTGGGTTTTTTTCCTTGGCAGCAACTTCAAGCATTTTTTATCACTTATATTTGGTTCTTGTGTTCTTTGGATTGGTGCATATTCACCTTGGATTGTTCCTTTACTTCCATACATTGCATGTTAGAGGATGAGAGGAGTTCTTTCTTGAGATGGCGGTCACCTTCAATGATATTGCAGGAATCTTGACGGAGCATGAGAGCATGCTAGAGATTCATGTGGTTTCATGATTGCTATGATGATGTATTTCATCAATTGACTCTTATACAATGTATAGAACAAGTGGAAAAATGTTAGATCAAAAGGGTGTTGTACACCTTTCACAATAAATAAATATTTTTCTTATGTAAAATAAATATGTATTTATGGTGCATCTTTAGAGATGTGTTTAGCCACATTAAATATTTATTTGGGACCACTCGTAAAGTTGTATTGTACATAACATTGGTTATATATTTTATGTGTGGGAGAAATAGGACAAATATTCAATTTTGGGGTCATTGGTTTTGTATGATCTTGATTCTGTAAAAGAAAGCACATGTTTAGTGGTTGAAGTTGACTGTTATTTGTATTGAGCTCTCCTATAGGTGCATATGTGAAGCTTGGCATGAAATGTGTGGTTTCATAGTTACCCATTATGCTTGGTCACATGGAGGATGCACTAGATGACCTTGATGATTTAGAAGTACTCATGGAGGATCTATAAGTGTATTGTAATGTTTTCATTGCTAAATAATACATATAGTGTGGGTGCTTTTGGAGGCTAGGTTTTTACCTCTTGATGGTTTTTCCAAGGTATATATTGTGTAATCTTGTGGTATGTCTTTGATCTTTGGATTATGGTTATTCTATAATCTTGCATGCATCATTTTATCTTATAGGGTTATGTAGGAAATTATTTTATCAACCTAGTTAATTTCTTAACACTTAGATCTCACTCCCTCACTACTAAACTTATCTTCCATGCCTCTACTTCGTCCCAATCTTCTTCAATTTTCTTTAACTAATTTAAAATCCTCTATTTATATCATTCTTAAGCTCTTCATGTGATCTAGGTCAGCCTCAAGCTAGCATAAAACCTAAAACCACATGAAATGTGTTGCCAACCAAAAATAACAAACTTACAAATTACAATAATCAAATGGTGGAGAATATCCACATGGTACACCATAAACCTTAACAATAGTTATTATACACTTCCTAGATATTCATCTTTGGCACAAACCCAAAATAAACCTTCTACAAATAGAAAAAACTCATACTGAACACACTATCAACCTATGAATACTTCATGAGCCAAATGACCAACCTCTACTTCCCCAATCATCCTCAAATTTCAATAGAAGATAAACAAATCTTAGAAAAATAACCACCAAAATATAGAAGCTAATTCCTTAATATGATGAAATGTGCTAACTTTTACCACCATTAACCACAAACTTATACACACTCAAACTATCAAATTAGACCACAAATTACACTTCCTATTATGGAGTAAAATGTGTACCCTTGCCATTTTACACCTAGTTTAGCACCCGGGTGGACTTAAAAAAATTAATTCTTAATCCCGATGCACGAAACCCAAAATATAACTTTAGGGAAGGCCTAAAAATACTTAATTAAGCTTATCCCAAAGTTTTTGTGGCTAAGGACAAGAGCGCCCAGTGCCCTGGTCCCTCTTTTAGCTTGGGGCTAATTTAAGGTAATGTTAGCTTAGGACATCTCTAATGCTTCCTCATGTCAGCCTCATTTGGTTTAATTCCCCAAAAATCAATGAGAATGCATACATATAAGCAATTTAGTTTATTCATTTGAACATCTCTAAGTTCACTAAAGGATTCTAGCTCTCTCTCTCTCTCTCATGCTCTCTATTTTTTTCTACATGATCTTGGAAGCTCTCTATGGTGGATTATTGTTGTTGTACTAACTTCTTGTAGGTCTTGTGAATATGTCTCTACTTCTATGGGCTACACTAACTTATTGAGTCAAGTTGTGATTCCACATCAAGCAATCTAGGGTTTCCATTTTCATGGTGACTCCTTTCCTTCATGCTTTATTACGACATTCCATTCTACTTCAGATTTGCTTCTGCCCTCTGAGGGCATGTACTCTTTGACCTCTTATCATTGCTATCGTGGAGGTGGAAACACCATTCACAAAGTTTGTCTTATGAAATCTCCTAAATAGCACCAATCCTTCCTCTTCTTGTGGGTGTACAGGTAGCATTTGGAGGAATCAGACGACAATAGGTGATAGGAAGAAGGAAGATTGACTTGTGAATATATCCAGATCTGAATATCTTGTGGAACCCTAATCTGGGTCTAAGGCACCTAGAATCCCTCTCCCCCTTGTTCATATGACCCAAACCTTCTGGAATCAGGTTCTCTTAGCTTTTCTCAGCTCTTCCCTACCATTGCTTTATGGGGTTTCAACTGTTTCAGGTCTGTAACGTCTATTTTCTCTATTTTAGCCCTTGAAACCCTAGATTTGATAATTAGTCATAAGATCTCTCTCTTTGGATATAAAGGGACCAATCAAGAGAAATCTTAGCTCTCCTTTGAGGAATTTAACTGAGTATTGAGTCTCCTTGACTTGTGTTCCAATGTTCATGTAGAAGAGGGTTTGACCTACTTTAGGATTTATAAGCTAAGTCACCTTTTCGACATAACAATTTCTTAGACATGATACCATATTTTTAGGATACCTAGGGATGCACCTGCATTAAACTCCCAATGTAAATAAAAATGAGTCCCTCATTTTCTAGGATAATCCACCACTCCTATCTAGAGATTCTAATTTTCTGCTTCTTCAACTCTCTCTTTCCACCTCCTTAGGTAAGCCTTAAGTGATCCACATTGAATACTAATTTACCCCATGTTATTTGTTCCTATATTCTACTAATCATCCTACATACTATTTGTCTTTGGCTTGTAAACAATCATAGCCCACTCACCCTTTTTAATAACTAGTCCCTTACATTTGTCAGCCCCTTTTCTAGCTACTACATACCCTTCCGTTATGCTTTCCTCTATCATGTTCCTTAGTACAAATCCTCCTCTTGTTCATATATCCTATCCTCTAGATGGTCTCCTTTTGGTGATCCTTATTCTCACAACCTCTTCTCTATGCTACTTATTTTGCATTTGCAGTGTTGCCACTCATTCCAATAATGCCACACACCTTTACAATCAACACATATCATCCCTCCCCAATGCACACCCATGCTATTGTAAAAATATCCTTCACTTACCTTAAGTGGCATCAAATTATTTTTTTTCCATCCTTCTGGATTGCATATGTGTTAGCTCTCCAATCATACACTGCTTCTCTATTAAACTACCACGTTATTCCAAATACAATATGGCATACATCCATTGGCACAATGTCACATAACACCTCATCATGGTATGCCCCTATGTTGAACATCACCTAGCACTATTATTCCAAAAAAATCTAGTCTCCCTACTATAACTAGCCTATTTGGTATGGGCACAGATGCCTCATCCTTCTCAGCCCCAACTTGTCAACCATCTCCATAGGCACCAAGTTATCTGTGTTACCCCTATCCACCACCACCTCATAGAATTTAACACTTACCTTACATCTAGTTCTAAACATTCTCATTCTTTGTGCCATCTCATCCCTCTTGTCACACCTCAAATCTCTCTATGAAATAAATGAATCCCTACACTCATGATCCTTCTCTGAAGTGGGTGACCTTTCATCCCCAAATGTATCCCTTGTCCTATCCTTTGCCCTCTTTCCTCAACATTTGAATGTTTTGTGTCCTTCCTTACCACACCTAAAATAGGTTCCGGTGAAGGATTTCTACCTTTTCCTGTCATATCCTCCTATACCTTGATGACAATATCCTCCACATTTGTCTTGAGACTCTCTGTGATGAGTATCTTCTACTCTTTCATCTATGAAGTAGCTTCCACCACCCTGTCTACATTTATAGTATTTTCTACAGTCATATTCCATATTGTCACAATAGCTCCTATCATCTTGTTTCTCTTTACAGTGGGAACTTCAACCTTCTCTTTTGCTACAATACTGGGTACCTCTCTCTTAGCCTCTTGTGGTTGTTCCCCTATCACCGCATCTCATCCTATTTCTCTAGTTCTTCTCTTCTCTTCATCTCTGGAAGTTCTACTTTTCCTCCTAATTTAGTTTCTTCTCTATAGTGAGAGACGACTAGTAGGCCTTCTCTATTAGTTGGATATTCCACATATCCAACTCCCCTTGGACAAATTCCCTCAATCCATTAACATATTTGGTTACTTTCTTGGCCCCTTCCTCATGATGTCTTGACCTAAATGTTAGCTTATAGTATTCCATGATGTACTCCTTCATAGTCACATCTCCCTACCACAAATTTTGTAGCTTCTTCAACAATTCCACTAGTAATTTGCCAAAATGAACTTGGATTTTAGCTTATCCACCATGTGGTCCAACTTTGAAATGTAAGGCTTCCCATTTACATTTCTCTCTATCTAGACTTCCTTCCATAATATTACTACATGACCTTTCAACTTGGTCTTTGTAGGTTTCACCTTATCTGGGTCCAAAATATCCTCATACTCAAAATGTTCCTCTAGATCAATGATTTAGTCAATTAGCTCCTTAGGATCCAAAATCCAAAAATAGTTTAGAATGTCCACTTTAGTCCTCTTACTAATTTCAATTATGGCCTTCACCATCCTTTCTTCTTTGTCCTCTTCACTTCCACTTGATTCCATAGAATCTACCTCCTACTCTTCATAACTTTCCTCAACCCTAGGGTTAGTATTCCTCTGGCGGTCTTGCTCCAATGCATCCATCTAGTTCTGTATAGCCTTCAACATCTAATACATCTCCTCCATTCTACCTATAACATTAATCTTACCTCTCCCTCTTTTCAATAACATCTTTAGGTTAGTGATTTGTCTAGTATTACCCCTTGTAAACTACCTCACATTCGATGTTCTATCTATAAAATCATGTGGATTTCCATAGATATAAAATTTATTTAATTTCTACAAAGTATAAACATTAAATTTAGTGCACTTCCACATCTTACACCTTCATTTACCTATCACCACCATAGCTTATGTTTTGTCAAACTCACATGCTTAAAATGTGACATTCCTCCTCATCAACTAGGTGCACTCACATCCACACCAATCCTACTCCCATGATCTAACCTTTCTCTAACAACAAATGATGTAGCCATGGTAGGAGGGTCCTAGAAAGGATTGTCCAACTATATATCCCACAATAATGACTCAACCACAAATCACTACAAATAACACGAGTTCACATGAAACACCACATATCATTAAATAGATAGATTTTAATACTATCACTAAATTATAACCTCAAGATTTGCTGCAATGGGCCCTCATACATGCTAGGTTGCAACTGTTTGATTATCAAAAGATTACATAAATGGATAGTTTTCACTATAGGATTCTACACTCATAGACCTCTATCTATGGAAACACCACTTCTAGACTTGCTACAAGTGACCATGTGATTATAAATTCTAGTACAATATAACTTTAGAATTTTACCACAAACATGCCGCATGGGCTACACATTGACTCAAATGCAAGTACATTTAATTTTCACTAATAAACAAAATTCCTACATGCCACATTGGATGCCTTTAGATTGTATCCCACATCATACTATTGGTAACCATACTCTACCTCTTAGATCTCACTCCCTCATTGATAAACTTACCTTCTACTCTATCCTACTCTTCTTCACTTACCTTCAACTAATTCAAAATATTATATTTATACCATCCTCAAGATCCCCACATGATCTGCATCAACCTCAAGATGACATAAAGCCCAAAACTACATGAAACATGTTGCCAACTAGGAATAAAAAACTTACAAATTATAATGGTCAAATTGTGGAAAATCTCCATGTAGTACACCACAAGTCTTCACAATGATGATTAAAAACTTCTCAAATATTCATCTTTGGCCCAAACCAAAAATAAACCTTTTACAAATAGAAACAACTACTTCTGAATACACTATCAACCTATGAACACTTCATGAGCTCCGCTTATTGAATCAACTTAAAATTTTAACAAAAGATAAACAAACCAAAAATAGAACAACCACCAAAACCATAGAAGATAATTCCTCAATGTGGTGAAATTCCCTAACTTTTACCACCACAAGTTGTTCACCATAAATTTACACACACTCAAATTATCAAATTAGACCACAAATTCCACTTCTTTAGGTATGATACCACATTTGTAGGATGCCCAGGGATGCACCTACATTAGTTAGGCACATGAATAATTACCTCCATCTTTGCATATGTCAAATGACTCTACTCAATTAGATATTTTGTTACCATAGAAATAGAAACATTCATTGAATTGTTGTCAACCATATTGAAGCATTACAAAATAGAGTCAACATACTTCCTCTAACTCAATCAAAGTTTTCTATTAGCTCTATCTTGAGTCTAATGTCTATCCTTAATATAAAAATAGTAGCTCTTATGTATTTCATTTCAAACTAAGATGAAATATGATATTTCAAGTCCTTGATCATAGTCTTATCATTACCAAATAAGATGTCATCAACACCCAAAAAGTGATAATAATAATAATAAAATGGTCATCAACCCATTTCTTATAAACATAATGATAAAATTTATACTTAGATAAATCCCAACCCCAAAACATAAGAATAAAAATTTTGGTACAACATTCTAAGAGACTATTTGAGACCATAGAGGGATTTCTTCAATTGACAAACTAGCCTTTCCTTACTCCTTTCAATGTAGTGATCTAGCTATGACATATAGATTTCCCTCTCCAAGTCACAATGTAGAAAAGTTGTCTTCACATCCACTTTCTCAACCTCAAGGTCAAATGTAGGAGCATAAGATAATAAATAATATAATGGACGTTAGCTTGGAAATAGGAGAAAAATCTTAGCAAAATCAATTCCCTCAATCTTGGAATATCCTTCCACAACCAACTATGCTTTGTACTTTTTGGCACTACCATAAAAATAAAACTTATTCTTGAAAACCCATTTGCATCCAAAAAGTTTCTAAACCTTGGGTAACTCAACTAAATCATGGATGTATTATTATTTTTTAGTGTAGCCATTTCTTCTTTCATGGCCAACATCTAAGATTCATTGTCATTTGTGTTCTTTACATCCTTCATAATTCTAGACTCATTAGTGTTAATACTCAAAGAAAAAATGCATCTAAAATTAGGTGGGCTATACCTTTATGGTTGTAATCTCTACCAAGTGAACCTCCACAAAGTCTAAGGTGGAGGTTCTTCCTCCTTAGAGCTTGAAGAACTCTTAGTATTATCCTCCTCATTTGGTACATCATGAAATTCTAGTTCATCATTTAAAGTAACTTTCATAGTCTTTGTTTGTAGCTACACAAATTAGCATCATACTTTGGTTGTTGAACTATGGAACTAAACTAGATCTCCCTTAAGATTACATTTTGATCATGCATTACCTTTCTAGTTATAGGAATTTAAAGCTTGTATCCTTTCACACCTTCACTATAGTTGTTGAAGATACATTTATAGCTTTGTAGTACAACTTAGACCTCTTTTATTTGTTAACATGAACATATGCCTCACAACCAAACACATGGATATGTTGAAGTGGGGGATTTTTTCTTATCTAAACCTCATGTGGGGTTTTGTCAATAAGTTCTAATATAGGAAGCTTTTTAATCAAAAACATGTTGATATGAGCATACATGAACAAAACTCACAAGAGAGATCATCTCAACAAAAGAAAATCCAAAACACATTATAATAAGTATTTTAAAGAAATACAAATATGCTTCTAGAATAAAGAAGCTTAGATAGAAATCCAAGTAAAAAAAATTATTATATTCTACTAACTTACTAATCAAATATTAAGTCTAAGTCTAATCAAGAAATTATGAAGGGGCTAAGCCTTATCAATTCCTCCTTGTTTAGAGGAAAGTGCCCTGTATTTTCCTTAAGATGGGGAAAATGCTATTCAAAAGATGCCTATGGGATCCATTTGGCTTGGGTTGGAAGGGTATCCTTATGACCAACCAAGTATGTAGTGGTAGTCCCTCTCCTAGTAGAGCGTGTGTGGACCTCAAAAATAGTATTTGCATCCAAAGGAGGCCAAAAATTTGGAACATTATGATCTATATGAGAGATAAAATTCTTCTTCTAAGTGAGGTGGATCATATCAATTTAGTTGATTAACATTTAACCACATCATGGATGCCAAGATAGAATGGGAGTTCAAGTTTGAAGGCATTATCTCCTATCTATTGGATAATGGTATAAGGCCCATATCTAATAGGTTTGAGCTTATGATGTTTCCAACCTTTGAACCTTTGCTTATCCTTGTAGAACTAGAATTTATCCCAAACTATGAAATTAGAAGGGATATGATGCTTATCATGAATTTCCTTATACTTATCCTGAGAAGTTTGAAGAGCTTCCTGCACTTGTGCATGAATATTTTCTATGTTATGAATAAATTGAGAAGCTTGCCCTTGTTCCTTTTGTTGGTGTGATGAAGAAGCTAGAGGAAGAGAAACTAGAATCTCATATGGAGCAAGAGGTTGATATCCTTAACATACCTCAAAATGAGAATGACATGTGGAGACATATGCAACCTGATTATAGTTGTGTTGCAAAACATGAAGGTAGGTATCCCACTATTTATTCTTGTTGTGGTAGATACTAAGAGACTATAATAAAGTCCTATTAACCAAAGTGATTTCCAAAAGTGAATCAAAAATATGAAATCATGATTAGAAATAATAGGAGGAAAACTAGAAATTGAAACCATACATTATTGGAAAATAATTGGGTAGCCTTAGGAGCATCAATAGTTTTCTTGCAAGGTATGAAGATGGCCATTTTTGAAAATTGACAAACCCCCACAAAAATACAATCATTATTCTTGAAATTAGTAGGCAACCCATTAATAAAATCCATAAAGATAGATTCCCATGGCTGAGAGGGAATAGGAAGAGGTTGACACAAACCAATTTTGTGATTAGTAGGCTTATTTTGGCTGCAAAGAGAGTATAATTGAATGAAATCTTCCACTTGTTTCCTTACCAAGAATATACTGCCTCCATTGTTTCAAGGCTTGGACCAAGGAATAGAATTCCATATCATAGTTGTTATAATTGGATCTTGGCTATAGAGAGGCCTTCAGAATAATAGGCTACATGATATGCTCCCTATTTAAGAATAGCTCCTATAACATAATTTGAGGCATTGGTCTTAATCTCAAAGGGTTGTTGAAGATCTAGAAGAATAAGTATTGGGTCTAAGCAAAGTGCCTCCTTAAGCTATTGGAATGCTTGATCTATTGTTGCAGACCATGATAAATTCTTTTGGTTGGACAACTGGTGAAGTGGTTGAGCAATATAAGAATTTTTTTGAATGAATTTTCTCTATTAGTCCATGCCCCCTAGGAAACTCTTTATATTTACACCACATTGAGGGATAGGCCAATCTTTGAGAGATTTAACTTTGTTAGGGTTTGCATGCACTCCATTATGATCAATAACAAAACTCAAGTATTTGATAGAGCATTGACCAAAGAAAGATTTCTTCATATTATCTTGAATGTGGTGTTGTCATAAAAGATCTAAAGTAGTGTGAACATGTTGCATATGTTCTTCTAAAGACTTATTGGACACAAGAATACCATGTAAATACACAATGATGAACTTTCCTAGGTGAGCTTTAAAAATATCATTAATGAGCCACATAAATATGGTGGGAGCATTACTCACTCCAAAAGGCATTACTAACTGTTCATAAAGACTAGATTTAATTTTGAAAGAAGATTTCTAAAATTCAATAGGTTCCATTTATACTTAATGATATCCTGAAGTGAGATTCATCTTGGTGAAATACCAATCTCCCTTAAGATGATCCAAAAGGTTATCAATCCTAGGCAAAAAATATCTATTCTTTAATATAGTGATTTTATTTAAATCTTTATAGTCTGTGACCATTCTCAATTCATCTTTCTCCTTATTAGGAATAATAAAGGTTGGAGAGCCACAAGAAGAGGTGTTGGGTTGTATTTTACCTTCTTCCATAAGTTTTTTTTATCTTCTTCTCTATTTTTGAACTTTCAATTTGTGAGAGGCGGTATGCTATAAAATTTGGCAAGCAAGACTCTAGAATCAATTCTATAGAATGATTAATAGTTTTGAAAGGTGGTAAACCTTTTGGCTCTTGAAAAACATTAGATTAGCTCTCCACTAAACTTATCATAGTAGGGGATGACAACTTATCATGATTATCCTCCTTAGCTTGGTGAATGATATAGAGTGTTAAATATTTTGATAGGTTTACCTATTAAATAGTAGGCTTACCTAAAATGAAATGTGACTTAGCACTAGAATTAGAAGTAAGATTATACACCTTAACATCTTGTTTGATCTAGTAGGTGTTTAGTCATCCATCATAAATTTCACTACGATCATATTGGAATGGTCATCAAAGAAGGAGATCCGAGCAATCCAATGGTGTTACATCACATTCAACTATATCTTGGAAAGGCCCAATAGAAAAGGTCACTACACAAATCTTGTTGATTAACTTATGAGGTCCATGTTCTTGTACCCAACCCAAATGGTATGGTTGAGGATGATCGAAGGTGGGGAATTAAAGAGTGGTCACCAACCTTTCACTAACTAGATTCTTTTCACTTCTATTATCAATAATCAAAAGAGCCACAATATTCTTGATTTAATAGTTTTGTGTGAAAATAGACTCGTGAGAGGCATTAAAGTAGTTCTTAGTCATGAGAACAAGGGTAGGGTTAGGCTATGTAGGATTATCAACCTCCACTATGATAGAATCCACCATCTCTTCCACATTCTTTTGCTAATATTCTTCAAGGAGTGTTTTTCCTTCTCTCTTACTTTGGAGTACCCTATACTCCTTAGTGGAATAACCCCAATTCTTATGATAGCTACAAAATTGTTTCTTGCTACTAGTGGTGGGGGAGGTTGACTTATTTGGAAATTGTGATTGGCCACTAGGGTTATTGGAGGTTCTAGAGGTACCCTATTGCATCCCCTTTTTAAGCCCTAACTTATTTTCTTTAGCCATTGTAAGCTTAAAATCCCTATCCAAAGATTTAGCTTCAAACATAGCCAACTCTTTACAAAGGAAAAGAGATAGACTAGAAATAAATTTTGTAGTATCCACCCATGTGTAACTCTTATCGTGTCCTATTATTTCTTATGGTTAGATTAAAGGATATATTGACTTGATTATATATGATGTAATTTTAAAATGGACATGTGCCTTGCTAGATTACACATACTTATTGGTCATTATATATTGCTTTAGATGTGATCTCCATTGTTGGATTTGATGCTTTGCCTTGAGTGTGCAAGATATATTTTTACAAGTGTTTAACCAATGAGTGGTATGTGGAGAATGTTGACATGGGACACATAGCCATCTCACCTTACCTAGTCCTAGTGGTCAAGTTGTTGACCCTGTGTTTCTTGTGGTAGGTTGGTTTCTTAACCCATCCTATTTAGTTGTGAATTCAAGAATGCTTTTAATGTCTATGTAGTTTGCCTCTAATCTGAATCTGTTATGATTTTGGATCCTTATGTTGTGATTAAACTTGTAAAGTGTAAATGAGTCATTTACGTGTGTTTCTTTTAGCTTTTCACATTATATTTTAATTTATCTCAAAAAGTGTGTGTTTTGTAGGAAAAGAGGGTTTTCAATTTCAATGGATGTGGGTTAAATCCTCCTTTCACTATAAGCATTCAAGGACATTTCAACCGAGTTGAATCACAACTTTTGCAAGAGGATTCACCTATAGGTTGGGTGTCACTTGTAACATTGTGGAAACTCAAAAATGATCAATTAATGTATTAATTCAATGCTCAAATATGCTTAAAACCCTAATTATGCAAAATTACAAGCAAACTAATAAATTATGACAAATTCTCGCAGACCAAGGTAGTAGATAGAGATTAGTTACTGGCCATTCTTTGAAGTTCATGATGTGGAATACTTGAGGACATTGGCACTCATGCCCTAGTCCAATGCAGGATATTCTTCAGGATGTAAGGACTCCTTTAGATGTTGATTGTCACTTTCAAAGAAATTTTTGTCTGCAACTTCGGAGGACACTAGCACTAGCGCCCTTGTCCTGAAAATTGTCCAGGCAACTTCTTTCCACCGGATCCAAAATCCTTATCTTCTACAACCCTCCTCTATAACTCCACTCTATGAAATCTGATACCTATTACCTGCAATCACAAGGAGTGTGGTTGGGGGTTGTGGTGTTTAGGAGCTTTCCTCAGTCAAGCCCTGGAAGGATATTCAAGTCTTCCGAGCACCGTTGTTAGATAGAGAGTGCATATCCCTACGAGATAGAGGCAAAAACAAATTGATAAATGATTCAAACACAAATAGATATCACCTCAAAGGTGTAGGTCACATGTAGATGAAAATCCTTCAACACATGAGAAGATGAAGCTAAATTTGCAATTACAAACACAACAACAATATTCAGCTCTGCATAATGAATATCTTGAATGCTCTAAAATCATAAGTTCACTAGAAGTTAATAATAATATTCTAGTCATCTTCTAATTTACAAATGAAACCCTAAACATGCTTATATATGCAACTAAACACATTCTCACTTTAAATTTCATAATTCAAACTTAAGATGTTGGCAATGGAACCTTCTAACGGTCACATAACTGGCATTCAAATTTGGGACCTACCTGAAATAGGGCAGGACAAGGGTGCGAGCGTCCATATCCTTAGGTCCTATTTCAAGGCAGGGTCAAGTGCAACAATGTCCCTCAGGCCCCATGTGACATGGGTTTTAGGCCATTTTCTTTCGGGAGTTAAAATGAACATGCAAAATGCAAAACAAGGGACCCAGGAGCTAAACTTAGGAGGTAAAAGTCCTAGGGGGACATTTTACGACATAACATTTAGCCCACTCTTTAATGTATGGATGAATGCAAGGCCCATACATGCATTAAAGTACAGTCAAAACATAGCAAACACGTCAAGCACTTAAAGCTAATGCATACACGAAGATTAAGGAACTATTTCTAGCCCCCAGTCTCATGTAGACATTAGAGAAAACACATTACAGACATGCCAAACAAATTGAAGACAAAATCAGGAATGAAAAACACAGAGAAGACAGTAAGAGCCACACAAAACATGGAGAAGACAACATTGAAGACAAGAAAAACATGATAAATATAGTAAATGCAGTGATTATTTCTTTTTTATTTTCTCATATAAATGAATGTAGATGTAGATGCATGGAAAGTAAAAATGCAACACACAACCCAAAATGTAACACACAACCCAAATTGTAGGAGGGGAATTTCTCTACACTCTTTGGACTACATATGGGGCAAGAGACACGCACTACAAATCTTAGAGTGCAGGAGGGGCATTTCACCACGCTATTTGTACTACACTTGAGAACAAACACACCATACAAATCCCAAAGTATGGGAGGGGCATTTTTCCATGCTCTTTGGACTATACTTAAAAACAAACACACCATACAAATCCCAAAGCATAGGAGGGGCATTTCACCATGCTCTTTGGACTATACTTGGGAAAAAACATACGGAAGACACACAGAAAACATGAGCATCATATAGCATGCCAAAGACATGTTATACATCTAAAACATGACAAACAAGGCAATGGAAGGAACTTATTGCTAAGCCCCTACCATCTCAGGCACATTATAGGCACACCTAATGGTTGGGATTATGCCACAACAACCGCCAAAGACATGCTTAAGGGAGGATACACCAGCCCCGCCTACTCTGAGGACTTTTAGAATAATAAGGATGTGCACTAGCTCAAGAGATACACCATCCCTGCCTCTGCAGAGGGCTTTATAATAAAAGGATATGCATAATATCTCACCTCCACAGAGGGCTTAAAATAAAAGGATATGTATGATATTGCACCTCCGTAGAGGGATTTCTCATTGCAATAAAATAAAGATGTGCATTCACGCTAGAGATACAACATCCCACCTCTGCAGAGGGCTTAAAAACACGCTTTGTTAGTACCAAAATCATTAGACAACTTACCTTATATGCCCCCACCTTAAGGTGGTTGATATCGTGTACCAATATCAAGCACTTTAAGGTAGAGAGGAAACACACAAGGGAACAAGAGCTCTCGCAAAGCCCATGTCCCCAAAGGTGACATGTACTTTACGATCGTTGAATGTTCCCACAAACACACAATTTCCTGCAAGAAGAGAGGTTAGAAATCTTTCTCTAAGATAATAACCACATCAAATGATAAAAAAAATGCATGAAAGTAATCACATCAAGAGCCAAGGTTATACTACGGATTCAAAAACTGAGTATAACCATGGGGCTATACTACAAAGATCTCAGAACCGAGTGTAACCAAGGCAAGACCCAAGATAAACAAAGTGCACAGAGCAGCTATATTGTTATGGTTTGTTAACAAATATTAGACATAATCAAAATATCACATGGAGTGATTCTACTAGCCAAGCATCATATAATATATATCAACCGAATTGTCATGTATGGACTAGGTCCATTTTCACTTACTTGCTGAAGGGACACGTGGTCCGTATTAGTATATGTTTGTTTTTTGTCATCTGCCAGCTAGATAGAACCACTAGAAGAAGGTAAACAATAAATCAAGAGAGGATAAATAAGTTCCTTAGGGTCATCACATAGGAAGGTTCCCCCAGGTCACCAACCGCAATACTATGTCCCTAAGGCACGACATACAACAATAAAAATAGAGGAGAAGCAAGATAGAAGAATGATTATACAAATAGAAGAAGGATCACAACAAAGGTTGTCTCCCGGTATCCTTGACCTTACAAGAGTATCAAGAGTCATCTAAGGGGGACTAAACAACACATAAAACATCATGGGGGAAACACAACATAGAGGTAAAGGGTTAGGAATACTTACCTGAAGACACAACCGAACTAGCAGTTATCGTTAAGCAAATCATCATCTTCCCAATCTTGAATGTTAGAGGAAAGAGGTACATAAGGTACCATAGCCCAACGTTTGTTCCTATCTTCAAATTGTTCGTTCTTAATCTCTTCTTGGTTTGATTTAATGTTAGGTAGAATGTTTTCTTATTGAGGTGTATTTCGTTGGGCAAAAGCTTGTCTTTTTCTCCTTCTTTATCTTGCTTGTGCATTTATTCTTGTCCTATTGCTTATATCTTCAAAAGTATTGTCATGTTGTTCTATTGGTCTTTTTGTGTTAGAAGAGGAATCTTGTTCAAATCTCATTTATCTTGATGAAGTGCCTTGTTCTTGATGAATACCTCCTGATCCTTCTAAGGATGATGGAGGAGGAACCTCAGCATAGGGTCCTTTTCCTTTTGCTCTAGGAAGATCTTCTAATGTGGGTTGTTCATCTCTTAGTGTTTGCATAGGAGGCTCGGCCACTCTAGATATAAGTTTTGCTTTGTATTGTCTATATTGTAGGAAAGAGTGATCTCTTTGTGGCTCTGGGTCTCTATCAGGTTGCGACCAAAAGTAATCAAGAGTAAAGTTATTGTCCATTACAAAAGGTTGATATGTATTATGCCGAATAGAACACACTTGTCCATGTAAAGGAAATTTTATGCAATTGTGAATAGTTGAGGGGACAACGTTCATAGCTTTTAACCATGGGTATCCTAGTTTTACGTTGAAGAGCTCATATAAAGGGATAACCTCAAATACTTGATCCATGACTTTATCAGAAACCGTAACAAATAAAGTTATCTTTCCAAAGGTAGGCATTTCACTACAAACATTCAAGGACATTTCAACCGAGTTGAATCACACCTTTTGCAAGAGGATTCACCTACAGGTTGGGCGTCACTTGTAACGCCGTGGAAACTCAAAAATTATCAATTATGTTATTAATTCAATGCTCAAATATGACTAAAACCCTAATTATGTAAAATTGGAATCAAACTGATAAATTACGACAAATGCTTGCAGACCAAGGCAGTAGACAGAGATTAGTTACTGACCATTCTTCGAAGTTCATGATGCAGAGTAATCAGGGACACTGGAACTCATGCCCTAGTCCAATGTGGGATATTCTTCAGGATGTTGGGACTCCTTCAGATGCTGATTGTCACTGTCAAAGAGATTTTTGTGTCTGTAACTTCAGAGGACACTGCCACTAGCGTCCTTGTCCCAAAAATTCTCTAAGAAAATTCTTTCCGTCAGATCTGAAATCCTTATCTTCTACAACCCTCCTCTGTAACTCCACTCTGTGAAATCTGATACCTGTATCCTACAATCACAAGGAGTGTGGTTGGGGTTTTTGGTGTTTAGGATCTTGCCTAAATCAAGCCACGGAAGGACATTCAAGTCTTCCAAACAACGTTGTCAGATAAAGAGTGCATATCCTTGTAGGATAGAGGCAAAAACAAAATTGATAAATGATTCAAACACAAATAGATATCACCTCAGAGGTGTAGCTTGCATAAAGATGAAAATCCTTCAACACATGAGAAGATGAAGCTAAATCTACAATCACAAACACAACAATAATATTCTGCTCTGTAATAATGAATATCTTGAATGCTTGAAAATCATAAGTTCCCCAAAAGTTCATAATCATTTTCTAGTCATCTTCTAGTTTACAAATGAAACCCTAAACATGCTTATATATGCAACTAAACACATTCTCACTTTAAATTTTGTAATTCAAACTTAAGATGTTGGCAATGGAACCTTCTAATGGTCACATAATCGACATTCAAATTTAGGACCTACCTGAAATAGGGCAGGTCAAGGGTGTGAGCACACATGTCCTTAGGTCCTATTTCAGGGTAGGGTCAAGTGTAACAATGTCCCTCAGGCACCATGTGACATGGGTTTCAGGCCATTTTCTTCCAGGAGTTAAAATGAACATGCAAGATGCAAAACAAGGGACCCAGGAACTAAACTCAGGAGGTAAAAGTCCCAGGGGGACATTTTACGACATAAAAATGTGTTTTCCATGATTTTAGAATGTTTTAATAGTTGAGTTGAAAAGTATTAATTTAACCTTAGTAGAAAAGTTTATTACATTATTTTATTTTAATGGAGTAAAACTAAAGCACAGTTAATCTCTTCTTCAAGATAAAATAATTTGCATTCATTTTAATAAATTATTAATGTGATTGCATTATGCTTGCTTGATAACATGCCATAATGGTAAACCGATCCCTTAATTGGAAATTATGGTCAGAGTTTGTTGAAGTGACTGGAGAGGTATGCAAAGTGTTAGCCTCCACTTAGTGTTTGCGATGCTAGGGGATTCATGATAGATTGTTTTTGGTATTGGAGCTAGGTCTTGGTTTTACAAGCATTCCTCTCTGTGTGTAGCTGCATAGAAACATGGAAGGTGTTAAGGAGATTCTGGAGATTTCAAAAGAGGGGAAAGGTAAAAGGTGATGGGTGGTAGCTCTAGATGGATTAGGAGGAAGTGGGGAGCTAGCTCGATAGTGGGGGTAAACTAGTAAAGGGAGAGAGGAAGGCAAGGAGGTATGTAGGGAGGAAATGGTTAAGGAAGATCTCAGGGGAGGAATCATTGACAAGTTTCATTAATGGGTTGGAGGCAGAGATCAAAAACCCAATTCTCCATGAGTGGTTAGGATGGTTACTATAGGTGGCAAAGGAAGTAGATGGGAAGGAGATGATGCATGTCCTTGAGGCGATGGTGAATTTATTGTTGGATCTAGGGAGTATGTGAGGATGGTGGAATTTTTTTGGCACCGCTTAGTCCCTCTCAGTGGCCTTCATGCTCTCCATTGCTGCGAAGTCCATTCTAGTGCATGAAGATCTAATTGAGATCACCAAACATAATGAATAAATTATGGAAAAATTGGTGGAGCATATGCATGATGTGGGGGTGTGGGTGTTGAAAATTCACAAGGTGGTGGATGACATTGTTGGGAAAATAGGGTTGGTGGTTCTTGTTCATGACCATCCTTCATGATCGTGTGCATGTGAATCAGACAACAACAAGGTTAAAAGTTTTGGTGTAGGTGATAACTAAGGCACTTGTTGACCCCTCTATCTAGAGTCAAACAATTTACCTTGAAAATCTTCTGGATATCCCTTGGAATATGGCTCTGTAAGCCCTGATCCCTCCAAATCCTGATGCTCTGCCTGCCAAAAATCCCTAAATCCAGTTTGGAGAATCCTTGCAAAAAACCAAAAAAAACCTAGAAATCCTTAATCTTCAAATGCCTTTCTTCACAGGGATTTACCATCTTCATACTTAGTCATTTTGGTGCTAATATCTTGGTGACATCATCAGGATCTTAGCTAACATCCCAGATATTATCTTAATTTCTTGGACCTTATCTAAGGACCCAATATCCCCTTCATATTAGGACCCTAGTTAATATCCAGCTATTTCCTAATATCTGGACCTTAACTAATATCTAGGCCCTTTGCGAATGTAGAGACCCTTGTGAATATGATGATGATGTCATCTGGATATTTCCTAATATCTAGATCCTTCTTAATATCCATGACCTTTGCAAATGTCCCGATGACGTCATCTAGATATTCTGCCATTGGTATATTATCCTGTAGTGCTAATATCGTAATGACATCCTCTAGATCTCCTCTTAAAAGAAATTTCTTAATCTGATAACATCATCTAGATATTAAGTTAGCACCTGGATATTAAAAGTTAATATCCATGAAGATGACAGTTTCTCCATGCTGCGAAGAAAAATTTGATGGGTGTATATCTAGATATCAGGATATGAAGGCTCTTGTGTTCGATTTGGATATATCATCCAGATTATTGCAAATGTGCTGACTAGGGGATATTCTAGCTATTACATAGCCTGCAAACTACTGAACCTGACATCATGTTCCCACTGTGCGGCTGTGAGATGATGACACATGGATATCCATATGCCTGTTGACCGCAACTTTGACCATGGATATCTCCCTCATCCTGAGGAATTCCTACATGATCCAAAGGGCAAAATTGCTTAGAATTTCCTCCTCTTTCATTTGGTAGGCTTTTGGGGGGGAGGGGTGATATTCTTATTTCAAAATATGATCCAAATTTCATGATCCAAATTTGCGCATCCAGATATTAGGATAGTTGCCGACTGAGGAAGGATATGCAGGCTTGGCTGACAGGACATCTCAGTGACTGATTTAATGTGTTGGAAGGAATTTTTAGATGCAGATATTTGTTGCATTTATGGTTGTAGATTGATGATTCAGTAGCTTGCATTAAAGGCAAAAAATATCTCCCGTCCGCCCAAGCTCTAGATATTTTCTGTAATGAATTCTTGCAGGCCGACTTTCCTTTTGGCAAAGATATTTTCTAATAGAGCCCATGGGGCAATTTATTGTAACCTAATTAGGTCATGTGGAATCAGATGCTATATATTCATGAATCTAAGATGTAAAAAAGGTTGGAAAATAGTTAGTCTTATGCTTCTGTATTCCAAACAGGACTTTCCTCTTCTGTAACTATGTCGCTTGATCAATACATATGGTGTTTTACTTTTTCATGCTTTTAACTCTGTATAGTCCTGGAATTGGCTATTTTTTGTGAATGTTTAATTACTGGCAATCCATTCTTTACCTTTGTTAAAATCTCCATGATCTATGTAAGTTTATTAGTTGTATTTCTTTATTTGTGCATCTTAGCTCTGTGAATGTTCTTCATTCAAACCTGGTGTATCACCTCCCCTTCATTTTTAGTTTTTACTCCCTCTTCCTCTTTTCCTATCAAGTGGATAGATTAGGTTTAGTCTTAGGATCAATGAATTTCTCTCATTTAGCAAAGGAACCAGCCTCCCTTTGGATATTTGACCTCCCTGTAGGGTTCCACACCTAGAGGTCATATCAATGTTTCACTAGATTGTTGGAGCCCTAAAATCCTTCAACACTGGGTGCAAATCTATGTGACAATAGTTTTTGGCATGCCCGATGGGACAGAAAGGAAAAATAATCAAGCTGAGAATCTAGTGTTCTTCTTAGCACTCTATATTTTGGCATAATTTTTGTGCACCTAGTGACTCTACATGCTACTGGTTCTGATCAGTGCCATCTTTTATGCCTATGCAAACTAGGGCATCTTTAAGAGGTAATTTATAATTTGCTGAATTATCTGTTGTTGCTTCAAAGAGAAGGTCTAGGTTATCTAGGTCTTCTGTGAGAAGGGGTAGCACCTTAGTTTTACCTCTTTCAAGAGCTCAATCTACACCCCCTCCTGTTAGATTTCAATGTAATAGAAGAAGCTTGCATATCCCTAGACTGAATCTGAATATTCCTAGGATGACAAGGAATTTGCCTTTTGTGACCTTCAATGGAGAAGTCCATTAGATTTGGCTACATACAATGACATACTTGTTGCAGCCCTGAAAAGTGTTTCACCCTTCACAGGTGATGGTTCTGTAACCCCTGCTGAGCATATCAAAGATATATCCAACGTGTGCTCGGTCCATCATATACAACATGAAGATGTTGCAGTCCATCTCATGGTCTCATCTTTCAAGGGGAGAGCTCTTCAGTGGTTCAAAAGCTTAACCCCTACTTATATACATACCTAGAATGAGCTAGGAGAGGCCCTCTATAAACATTTTGGAGAGAGGGCAGACAATGTTTCATTACTTGGAGGCAGATTGGTACTATCCCTACAACCAACCTCATAATCAGTCCACTTGTGCTTTTGGAGCACAAGAAAGATCTTTAATGGTGCAAAACTTCCACACTCAGTAGGCATCACTATCAGAGGCAGAAAATAGCATTCCTGAAGTGTCAAATGAGGTTACCAATAATGCTAGTATGATGCTATGGACTCCAGAGGATTTTTGTGCTATTAATCAGCCTATGGATAGTGTTGTTATGCCCATTGTAGACAACATCAGGTTAAAGAAGAGGCAGTTGGAGGCTCGCCCTATGCCTTTTGTATTACAAAAGGAGCTTGTTCCTAAGGCTAAAGTGGCCAGTGCCATAATTCCAATTCAGGGCAGCAAATCTACTGCTACAAAATAAATTCCACAAGGCTTAAAAGTGCTTGAACAAGTTGTAGAACAATAAAAAAGGGGATCATGGATCCCCTCCATGCATAGAGAAGTCACTATTCCATTAAATATTGTGGAACAGATGAAGAAAAAAAACATAAATATTTCTATGTGGGTAGTAATGTCCATCCCCTCTCAGAGGGATCTGTTACAAGAAGCCTTGAGGCACTTCCCATCAACCAAGTTAGTAGCATCAAATTGATCATCAAGACAGAAAGAGAAAGTCCCTATCAGCCTAGTGCAACCAAGTGAAGGACAAGCAAATGCAGTCAAGAAACCATCTCCTTCCTACTTTTCTTTAATCATTGGCAAGTTTTAGTGAACAATTGCATGATAGACTCTGGGGCTAGTATTTCGGTCATGCCCAAGAAGATAGGAGATACATTAGGCATCAAGTATACCCTTGTTTCATCAGGAGTATTACAGTTGGATGGCACCTCTGTGAACACTATAGGAGTGATCAAGGGACTGGATTTGACTCTGCATGAATGTCCAAACCTAACTTTTAAGAAGGACATATCAGTCATTGATCTTCCTCCTTTCTTTACTATCTATCTGTCAAGGGACTTCACAGCCAAGGTAGGTGGCTATGTTTCTTCTGACTAGTCTCATATGTTATTAAGGACTAGATATGGTAAATGATTTACCATTAAGGCTAAACCAATTTCAGATTATCATGTGGAAAATTATGACCATAGTCTAGTAAATCCACATGTGATGATTCAGGGTGAGGAAGTGCATGACTCAGAACCTATTGAGGCAAAACCTTCACCTCTTCCTATCCCTGACCTATTTTTAGATAAGTGGGAAAGGGATCATGAAAAGTTTGATCCTTATGATACCACCGAGGCAACTGACTTGGGAAACTACATGATCTATGAATGGGATTCTTCAACTCCTTCTATACTCAAGCCAGATGAGGACTTCAATGGCCCATGGAAGATGTTTTTTGATGATGCAAAGAGCAAAAATGGAGCTGGTGCAGGTGATTTTCTAGTCTCCCTGACTAGTAAGAAATTGTATTTTGCTCATAGGTTGAATTTTTCTTGCACAAATAGTGTAGCAAAGTACGAGGCATTGGTTCATGGAGTGCTGATAGTAGAAAAGAACAAAATTAGGCATCTGGAGATTTTTGGTGATACTAAGTTAGTGGTCATGTTGCAAGTATGTGCCTAATCGGTGTTGTCATTGATGTCAACATATCTTTGTTGCCATTGGTGTCAACTATGTCCTATTCTATTACTTGTTTAGAAGCTTTGTATGTTGAGGATATTGAGAAAATTGGCCCCTCCAGAAAAAAATGAGTTACAGTGAAGTGTAGTATAGACAATGAGTTGTATGCTAAAGAACAGTCTGGTAGATTGCTCTGCATTTCTCGCTGGTTGAATATCTTGGTTTACAGATTGGAATTTAATTAAAGGGATGTCTGAAGATGCTAAATCTTGAGTTTGAGTCTCTAGTGTGAAGAATTAAGAGAGTTGCATTCACCAGAGTAAAACTTGCTTTGTCTGATTATTCTTTGGTGACAGGGAGAAAGTATTTTCCTCCACATTCCTCTGCAATAAAGTATTTTGCTCTATGGTTCTAAGGGGAAGTTTGGGATGATGATAAGTGCCTACAATTGTAGTGGTTCATGTTTTGGTTGTACACAAGCTATCTTTCTTTTATGTCAGCTAAGGATAGTGAAGTTCATGTGTTCCGGTGAGAAGATTCCTATGGCTAAAGTGGTTAAGGTTCGTGCGGTTGCTCCTGATGATTATAACGTGCTTGTGGATGTCTCCTAATCATGTTCGTATCTTGACATTGGTCCGCATTAAGGAATTGAGATTGTGTTTGAAGATTGTTCCCAGATAATGTAGCGTGTAACCAGTCTTAGCCGACTTGGTTAATTCTAGTAATTGCGGAGATTCCTTGAAGATTGTGGAAGTGTTTTGTGGCATGGAAGATTGTGTTTAAGTCTTAGTTAAGGCGTGGTGTGATCCGCATACATATTTACTTCATTTTCTTTCCATAATGTTGTAATAGGTCACGACCTATTTTGTAAATGTTTGTAATGACAACCTTGGAGATTGTTCCAATGGTTGATGATTGTAATGCCAACCTTGTTGATCATTCCAAGGTTGATGAAGTGTATAAATACTTGTAATTGAGTCATGGAAAATGTGTCCTTGAGAAAAAATGTGAAGATAAGGAAAAGGGCGAGGAGTTAAGGCAGAGTAGGGCAGAGGAGAGTAGAGGAACTGTTGTACTTCAATGTAATAATCTTAGATATGAAGAAGATGGTGATTTTGATAGTGAGCCACGAGTAGGGTTTAACAACCCTCAGGTTTTAACAACCCTTATTGTAATCTTTCTAGGTTTAGGGTTGAGGCAGTGATCCTGCTAGACTTAGCTGTACTTCATGGCAGTGAGTTAGTATGTTCTAGGCCTGTGGTGTGACCAAGGTTGAACATCATTTTTCAAAGATTTCAATATATTTTGAGAGATAATCTTGTTAGTGTAGGTTTTTATTTCCTAGTTGGGTTATTTATTTTTCCCTATATTCCTAGGTTTTTCCTACACTTCTATTAATCTCGCTTAGGTTAATAAAGCATGTCTTATTAGGTGAGTGGTTGCGAGGTGTCACCTTCCTACATGTGAGCATCCATTAGTTATCTTGGGAAGATACTTTGCTATCTTTAGTTCGGTAGATAGTTGCTCCTCATTGGTCGGTGTTGCCACCTCCTCCCTCTTCCTAGTCTATATAAGCATGCTACCTAGCTTGTATTTGGTATCTTTTCCTTTTGCATCCTCTTAATGCTATTTTTCTTCTAACATTTGCATTACTCTCTTGGAGACTAACTCTGTGTTGCTATTTTGGGTTCGTATCATTTGCATTCATAGTTTAGATATCTATTCTTTGCACTAGTTTTCTGGGTTAATAATCTTTTCAGATTCTAACATGGTATCAGAGCTATTCTATGTGCAAAAGTAGATTTTAGTTTCCATAGTTGAGAGATTTGGGGGGGGGGGGCTAATAAATCTTATTGCAGTTTTTTGAAAAACCCAGTATGCTCTTCTCTTGCATCTTCAGATGATCTTGAGAATCAGAAAAGTTTAACAAAAACTTTTTTAATCTCTGGGGTTTGCACATGTGTTTTATGAAATATAGGTGATTGTAGCATTTTTAGTTATACTGGCAGTATTTATGGCTATTCCAATGCATCCAGGAGGCTTGAGAAAGTCAGATTTGGCTTTCGTTTCACCGAAATCGGAGATCGTCATACACAGTTGAGGAACCGGGTTTCGAACTCAAATCTGACAACCAACTTGCATATTTGGTGTTTTCAATCAATATTGTAGGTTCCAGCATGCCTTTGCTTGTCTTAGGTAACTGATTCAGCCTTTGCATGTTGTTTTTTGGTTGCTGGGGTCATTTTTTGTAGCTAAAGGTGTTCTGTTTACATTGGATCAACATCTTCTGTACATCAACAAGAAAAATACCTTCTAGGTTTTGTTCACAGCACAGAAAACCCATCTGGGTATCTTTCTATTTTTGCATGCAGTCTGTATATTTTGCAAAAATGTGCTCAGAAAGCTATATCAGGACCCCTCTTTGTTGGCAGTTACAGTTTTGAAGGCAGTTTTCAAATGCTCCGTTCTTGCTCATACAGACTCCTTTTCCCACGATTTTTTTTTTTATTTTGGCTATTTTTTTGTGCTCTATGCACTAGTGCAGACATTTTTTGATTTTGATGCCAAGATTTTTTAGAAATTGCAGATTCTCAGTCATGACATTGCACAGTTCTCATTTTGGGAACTTCGGAGGATCATAACTTTCACATACGACCTCGTATCGAGGCGATTCTTTTTTTGAAAGTGCATGATTTTTTGAATAGATCGCAGTGGTGCTATTTATTGCCTTGGTATTGTGCCAAAGTTATATTTTCAGCATATGCTCTTCGTGAGGGTTTTGTGATGCATTGAAATCAAGACCACTTAGTATTTATTTCTAGTGGAAGTTGTAAATGCACTAATATAAAGTGCCAAATCATATTTTCCTGGGGGGGTTCTTTGATTGAGTGAAAAGGGGGGGTTGTCTTGGTTGTGTTCTCTTCTTTTCGACATTTCTTCTCTGCATTTCTTCATCATGGATCAAACAAATCTGCCCATCCTAACTCCATACAATTACTTTGAGTGGAAATCACGCATGAAAATTCACTTAAGGAAAGCTGGATTAAATAGGATAACTATGGGACTTGAAACTGAACCTGCTAAAGATGAAGATAAGCCTAAGTGGTTTAACAAATGTGATGAGGCATATGGAACATTGTGTTTGTCTATTTCTCCTGATTTGCTCTTTCAAATTGAGTCTTTGAATACACCAAATGAAATCTGGACAAAGCTAAAAACACTATTTGGCACACAAGATTCAATGAGGGGTCATATGTTGGAAAATAAACTAATTAGTTTTAGTACAGGCAATTTCAACACAATCTAGGATTTCGTCACCAAATTGAAATCACTAAGGCTGCAGTTAAAACAATGTGGAATTGAAAAGAAAGATGAACAACTGATTCTTAGTATTCTCTCTAAGCTAAGTTCAGAATATTCTGTGTTTGTTTCTACTTTCTATGCTAGTAAGGGTGCACTTGGTACTCAATTCACCATGCCATCTTTAGATGATTTTACTGTCAATCTTACTCGGGAACAGGATAAGCTAATCCAGATGGGCACTCTTAAGTCCTCTAAGTCACATGCCTTGGCTGCCAACCAAGGCACAAAAGAACAAAAAGGACAAAGTAGTAACAATAATAGTAAGGATAAGAAACAAAAGAATAGCAAGGAGAAGAAGGATCAGATAACGGTTGCTTCAAAAGTAACTAATGAGACCCAATTTTCCAAGGGCGACAAGCCTAAGAAAGAGAGGGTCCAATGTGCCTATTGTAAAAGACCTAGTCATGATGAACACAAATGTCTGAAGAAATAAATTGATCACTTGACACACATTCTTGAGAAGAATAATATCAGTGTTCCATAGTCTATCAAACAAAGTTCTAATGAGTGGTCTAATAAGGCAAAAGAAAACAACAAGGGGAAAGGAAAGGGCAAGGCCCTTGTTGCAGTTGCTTCTTCACCATCCACTTGGGTTCTTGATTCAGGTGCTTCGCACCACATAGCTTCATCTAAGGAAGAACTTGCATCTTTGGAACAGTGTACTATGCCTTCTATTTTGATGGGTGATGACACTCCTATTAAGGTGTCTGGGAGAGGGTCTGTTGTTGTGGGGGATGTAACATTCCATGATGTTCTTTGTGTGCCCTCATTATCAACTAATCTCCTATCGGTATACCAGATCACTCACACAGGTTCAGGCAAGCGGGTTGAGTTCACTCCTGATTCAGTGGAGATTCGTGAGTTGCACAGTGGTTCTACAGTTGCAGTTGGGAGAGCAGATCATTAGTCACGGCTCTATCTATTTTCTCACTTTGTTCCTGATCCTCCTTCGACTATTTTGCTCACTCATTTTAATGATGTGAGTAGATTATGGCATGAGCGGTTTGGCCATCTTAACTTCCACTACTTGCAACAGCTCAACCAACAGAGCATGGTCACAAGGTTGCCTTCAGTTTAGTTTTTAAGTGGTGTTTGCCAAGGTTGCATTCTTAGTAAGCATCCTAAGGAAAAGTTTGACAAAGCTAAGGCATGGAGAGCTTCACAGATACTAGAGTTAGTTCACAGTGATTTGGCTGGCCCATTTCAGCAGGACTAGATATGTCCTCACATTCATTGATGACTTTTCTCGATATACTTGGGTGTACTTTCTCAAATAGAAGTCTGAGGTATTTGATCACTTTCAGGACTTCAAGACTTTTGTAGGGAAGCAATCTGGGAAAGCCATCAAAGTTTTGCGCACTAACAATGGTGGTGAGTATGTCAACCATCAGTTTGAGAGGTTTTGCACTTCAGAAGGGATTGATTTGCATGATTTAGTTCCATACAATCCTCAGCAGAACGGTGTTGTAGAACGGAAGAATAGGTCCTTGAAGGAAATGGTGAACTGCATGATTCACTCTAGATCTCTTGCACCACAGTATTGGGCAGAGGCCATTAACTATGCTTGTTATATCCAGAACCGTGTTCCTCACCGAGCCTTGAAGGGAGTCACTCCTTTTGAAGCTTGGAGCAGTCGAAAACCATCAGTTAAGCACTTTCAAGTTTTTGGTTCTCCTGTATGGGCCCACATTCCTACAGAGAAACACAAGGCCTTGGATCCACAGAGTAGACCTTGCATATTTGTAGGTTATCCTGATGGTGTGAAGGGTTATTGGTTGCTCCACCCTACTACACATGAGTTGTTCATTGAGAGGAGTGTTCAGTTTGAGGGCTTTTCAAGCTCACTTTCTATCACTTCTCCAACTCCTACTTTGACATTGGAGTCACTTGGGATACATGACAGATCTTCTGATGAGTCAGATTCACTTGAGCAATCTTCTACCTCCACTTCTGATGTAGAGAGTGATTTAGAGGACTCACCTCCTTCCTCTCCTAGTCATCATTCAGAGGTTGATGATTCTCCTCCAGATTCACCATCTTCCGGTCCACTTTGGGTTAGATAGACCTTGCAGTCTATAGGTGATTGGGTTGGGGATCCATCAGACACCAGGTGGACTCATTCATAGTTCCAAGATGCTCCACATGTCTTCATTGCTACTGCCTCAGATCCATAGTCTTTTCATGAGGCTTCTAGTATTCCTGTGTGGGATACAACTATGTAGGAGGAGTATAGTTCCTTGATGAGGAACCACACTTGGGATCTTGTCCCTCTTCCTAAGGGAAGAAAACTTGTTCAATATAAGTGGATCTATCAGACAAAATTTGCAGTAGATGGGTCGGTTGACAAGTATAAGGCTCGCTTGGTCACCAAAGGATTCTCCCAGGTTCCCGGGATTGACTACTCTGAGACTTTTGCACCAGTTGCCTGAATGAATTCCATCTGACTTGTTCTTGCCATTACTGCAGCTAATCGTTGGGAAGTACACTAGATGGATGTGAAGACTGCTTTTCTTCACGGTGACCTTCAAGAGGAGATCTACATGGAGCAGCCACAGGGGTTCCTTCAGGATTCTTCACTTGTGTGCCATCTTCAGAAGTCTCTCTATGGCCTCAAACAGGCTCCTCAGGCCTGGTATGCCAAGATGGACTCCTTCCTTCTATCAGTTGGGTTCACTTGGTGCCATTCTGATCCCAATGTCTACATTCTGTAGTAGGATGATTCAGTCCTATTTTTGGTTCTGTATGTTGATGACTTGTTGATCACAGGGAGTTCTTCATCGGGGTTGTCAAAACTGCCCTTCATGATAGGTTTTTGATGACTGACTTGGGCTTGTTTCATTACTTTCTCGAGATTGAGATCTACCAGTCTGCTTCTGGGATCACCATCAACCAGTCCAAGTATGCTCTAGATTTGCTCTCGAGGTTTCATATGGCTGACTGTAAGCCTACTCTGACTCCCTTCCTTTCTGGAGTCAAACTTGAGGCTCAGTGTTCTCCACTTATTGATGGCACTTTGTACTGACAGCTTGTTGGGAGTCTCATTTATCTGACTCATATGAGACCTGACATTTCATATGCTATAGGCATGGTCTCTCAATTCATGCAGGAGCCTCATGAGCTGCACTGGAAAGCACCCAAGTGGATCCTTCACTACATTCAGGGTTCTCACAGTTTTAGGATTCACTATGCAGTGGGCATTGAGCTTGACTTGGTGGGCTACACAGATTCAGATTGGGCGGGTGATTCTCAGGATCACAAGTCTACTTTAGGTTACAACTTCTCACTTGGTTCAAGTCCTGTTTGTTGGTCGAGCAAGAAGCAGTCTGCTATTGCTATATCTTCTACTGAGGCCGAGTATCAGGGGGCTGTGAATGCCACTACTGAGGCCATTTGGCTTCAGAATCTTTTCACTGAGTTTGGTATCCAGATTAGACGGCCATCAGTCATATTTTGTGACAACCAGAGTGCCATTCAAATCTCACATAATCCAGTTCAGATCTCACGGAATCCGGTCCATCATCAGCGGACCAAACACATAGAGGTCCACATGCACTACACCGGGAGCTCATCCATGGCCACGCCATCGACCTTCGCTACTGTCTGACTTCTGAGCAGGTTGCTGATATCTTCACCAAACCCTTCACCGAGAGCAAGTTCCTTCATTTGCGAGCTTTGTTGGGGGTGCAAGATGCTTCATCTTCTGGGGGGGCTTCTTCCTCTCACTCGGAGTCCTGACTCTCTCTACTTTGGGGGGTGTCTCTTCTCTCTCTATTTTGGGGGGGATTTTCTCTCTCTTTGGGGGGGAATTTTATGTACATGGGTACCTCATTAGGCTTGATTTGTTGGGACCCATTTCTACATCCACCTAAGCTTCGCTTATGGGGGGGTGTTAGTGTAGGGTTTTATTTCCTAGTTGGGTTATTTATTTTTCCCTATATGCCTAGGTTTTTCCTACACTTCTATTAATCTTGCTTAGGTTAATAAAGCATGTCTTATTAGGTGAGTGGTTGCGAGGTTTCACCTTCCTACATGTGAGCATCCATTAGCTATCTTGGGAAGATACTTTACTATCTTTAGTCCGATAGATGGTTGCTCCTCATTGGTTGGTGTTGCCACCTCCTCCCTCTTCCTAGTCTATATAAGCATGCTACCTGGCTTGTATTTGATATCTTTTGCTTTTGCATCCTCTTAATGCTATTTTGCTTCTAGCATTTGCATTACTCTCTTGGAGACTAATTCTGTGTTGCTATTTTGACTTCGTATCATTTGATTTCATAGTTTAGATATCTATTCTTTGCACTAGTTTTCTAGGTTAATAATCTTTTCAGATTCTAACAAATCCTCTCTGTGGTTTTTCCCCACCTTGGGGTTTTCCACATAAAAATATGGTCTCTCTTGTGTATATTGTTGCATCTGTGCTTAAGTTTTTGATTTCATGCATTCATTGTTATATTATAATAATTGTGGATAAGTGATTAATGTGTAAGTGCAGAAGTGTTTAAGTTTTTGTGACAACTGATTCACCCCCACCCCCTCTCAATTGTTTGGCACATTTCAACAGGTCAACCAAGTCAAAAAGAGATGTGCTACCAAATACCAGCTTCTAAGAGCTTATAGACATAGAGTTTGGGACCTATTTGAGAGTTTTGATTCTCTCAACCTACAGGTGATCCCAAGAAAATTGAATGTAGTTAAATCCTCCTTTCAAGTTACAAACATTCAAGGACATTTCAACTGAGTTGAATCACACCTTTTGCAAGAGGATTAACCTATAGGTTGCACTTCACTTGTAAGGCTGTGGAAACTCATAAATTATCAATTAATGTATTAATTCAATGCTCAAATATGCTTTAAACCTTAATTATGAAAAATTGGAATCAAACTGATAAATTACGATAGATGCTCATAGACCAAGGCAGTAGACAGAGATTAGTTACTGACCATTCTTCGAAGTTCATGATACAGAATAATTGGGGACACTAGAACTCATGCCCTAGTCCAATGAGGGATATTCTTTAGGATGTTGGGACTCCTTCAGATGCTGATTGTCACTGTCAAAGAGATTTTTGTGTCTGCAACTTTGGAGGACATTGACACTAGTGCCCTTGTCCCGAAAATTTTCCAGGAAAATTCTTTCTGCTGGATTTGGAATCCTTATCTTTTGCAACCCTCCTCTATAACTCCACTTTGTGAAATTTGATACCTATAACCTACAATCACAAGGAGTGTGGTTGGTGGTTTTTGGTGTTTAGGAGCTTACCTAAATCAATCCCCGAAAGGACATTCAAGTCTTCCAAACACCGTTGTTAGATAAAGAGTGCATATCCTTGCAGGATAGAGGCAAAAACAAATTGATAAATGATTCAAACACAAATAGATATCACCTCAGAGGTGTAGCTCACATGTAGATGAAAATCCTTCAACACATGAGAAGATGAAGCTAAATCTGCAATCACAAACACAACAACAATATTCTGCTCTGCAGCAATGAATATCTTGAATGCTCAAAAATTATAAGTTCACCAAAAGTTCATAATCATCTTCTAGTTTACAAATGAAACCCTAAAAATGCTTATATATATGCAACTAAACACATTCTCGCTTTAAATTTCGTAATTCAAACTTAAGATGTCAGCAATGGAACCTTCTAATGGTCACATAACCGACATTCAAATTTAGGACCTACCTTAAATAGGGAAGGTCAAGGGTGCGAGCGCTCATGTCCTTAGGTCCTATTTTAGGGTAGGGTCAAGTACAACAATGTCCCTCAGGCCCCATTTGACATGGGTTTGAGGCCATTTTCTTCCGGGAGTTAAAATGAACATACAAGATGCAAAACAAGGGACCTAAGAGCTAAACTTAGGAGGTAAAAGTCCTAGGGGGACATTTTATGACATAACATGTTTTCCATGATTTTAGAATGTTTTAATGGTTGAGTTGAAAACTATTAATTTTACGTTAGTAGAAAATTTTATTGCAATATTTTATTTTAATGGAGTAAAACTAAAGCAAAGTTAATCTCTTCTTCAATATAAAATAATTTGCATTGGTTTTAATAAATTATTAATGTGATTGCATTATGCTCGCTTGATAACATGCCATAATGGTAAACCAATCCCTTAATTGGAAATTATGGTCAGGGCGTGTGGAAGTGACTGGAGAGGTATGCAAAGTGTTAGCCTCCACTTAGTGTTTGCGATGCTAGGGGATTCATGATAGCCTGTTTTTGGTATTGGAGGTAGGTCTTGGTTTTACATGCATTCCTCTTAGCATGTGGCTGCATAGAAACATGGAAGGTGTTAAGGAGATGCTGTAGATTTCAAAAGAGGGGAAAGGTAAAAGGTGATGGGTGGTGGCTCTGGATGGATTAGGAGGAAGTGGGGAGCTAGCTCGATAGTGGGGGTAAACTAGTAAAGGGAGAGAGGAAGGCAAGGAGGTATGTAGGGAGGAAATGGTTAAGGAAGATCTTAGGGGAGGAAGTAATGA
This sequence comes from Cunninghamia lanceolata, assembly GCA_027924645.1. Lineage (NCBI taxonomy): Eukaryota > Viridiplantae > Streptophyta > Pinopsida > Cupressales > Cupressaceae > Cunninghamia > Cunninghamia lanceolata. Next base: position 5,372,587 of record BSBN01000134.1, read on the forward strand.
CAAGTTTCATTAATGGGTTGGAGGCAGAGATCAAAAATCCAATTCTTTGTGAGTGGTTAGGATGGCTACTGTAGGTGGCAAAGGAAGTAGATGGGAAAGAGGGGATGCATGTCCATGAGGCGATGGTGAATTTGTTGTTGGATCTAGGGAGTACGTGAGGATGGTGAAATTTTTTTGGCACCACTCAGATTCTTTCAGTGGCCTCCATGCTTTCCATTGCTGCGAAGTCCATTCTAGTGCATGAAGATCTAATTGAGATCACTAAACAGAATGAAGAAATTATGGAAAAATTAGTGGAGCATATGCATGATGTGGGGGTGTGGGTGTTGAAAATTCACAAGGTGGTGGATGACATTGTTGGGAAAATAGGGTTGGTGGTTCCTATTCATGATCATCCTTCATGCTCGTGTGCATGCAAAATAGACAACAAGGTTAAAATTTTTGGTATAGATCATAACTAAGGCACTTGTTGACCTATTTTCCTTCATCCATAGTCAAATAGTTCACCTTGAAAATCTTCTAGATATCCCTTGGAATATGGCTCTGTAGGCCCTGATCCTTCCAAATCCTGATGCTCTGCCTGCCAAAAATCCCTAAATCTCGTTTGGAGAATCCTTGCAAAAAACCCAGAAAAACCTAGAAATCCTTAATCTTCAAATGCCTTCCTTCACAGAGAATTCTCATCTTCATACTTAGTCATTTTGGTGCTAATATCCTGGTGATGTCATCCGGATCTTAGCTAACATCCTGGATATTATCTTAATATTTCAGACCTTAGCTAAGGTCCCGATATGCCCTTCATATTAGGACCCTTTTTAATATCTGGATAATTCCTAATATTTGGATCTTAACTAATATCTGGGCCCTTTGCGAATGTAGAACCCTTGTGAATATGACGATGATGTCATCCAGATATTTCTTAATATCCAGATCCTTCTTAATATCCATGACCTTTGCAAATGTCCCGGTGATGTCATCTAGACATTTTGCCATTGGTATATTATCCTGCAATGCTAATATCCTGATGACATCCTCTAGATCTCCTCTTAAAAGAAATTTCTTAAGCTGATAACATCATCTGGATATTAAGTTAGCACCCAGATATTAAAAGTTAATATCCATGTAGATGACGATTTCTCCATGTTGCGAAGAAAAATTTGATGGGTGCATATCTAGATATCAGGATATGAAGGCTCTTGTGTTCGATCTGGATATATCATCCAGATTATTGTGAATGTGTGGACCTGGGGGATATTCTAGATATTGCATAGCCCGCAAACCGCTGAAGGTGACATCATGCTCCCACTGCGTGGCTGTGAGATGAACACACATGGATATCCATATGCATGTTGACCACAAATTTGACCATGGATATCTCCCTCATCCTGAGGAATTTCTACATGATCAAAATGATAAAATTGCTTAGAATTTCCTCCTCTTTTATTTGGCGGGCTTTTAGGGGGGATATTCTTATTTTAAAATATGATCCAAATTTCATGATCCAGATTTGCGCATTCAGATATCAGGATAGTTGTCGACTGAGGAAGGATATGCAGGCTTGGTTGACAGGACATCTCAGTGACTGATTTAATGTGTTGTAAGGAATTTTTAGATGCATATATTTGTTGCATTTATGTTTGTAGATTGAAGATTCAGCAGCTCGCATTGAAGGTAAAAAATATCTCCCTTCTGCTCATGCTCTAGATATTTTTTGCAATGAATTCTTGCAAGCCGACTTTCTTTTTGGCAAAGATATTTCCTGATAGAGCCCATGGGGCAATTTATTGTAACCTAATTAGGTCATGTGGAATCAAATGCTATATATGCATGAATCTAAGATGTAAAAGGGGTTGGAAAATAGTTAGTCTTATGCTTCTGTATTCCAAACAGAACTTTCCTCTGCTGTAATTGTGTCTCTTGATCAATACATATGGTGTTTTACTTTTTCATGATTTTAACTCTGTGTAGTCTTGGAATTGGCTATTGTTTGTGAATGTTTAATTCCTAGCAATCCATTCTTTACCTCTGTTAAAATCTCCATGATCTATGTAACTTTATCAGTTGTATTTCTTTATTTGTGCATCTTAGCTCTGTGAATGTTCTTTATTCAAACCCGGTGTATCACCTCCCCTTCATTTTTAGTTTTTACTCCCTCTTCCTCTTTTCATACTTAAACTGTCAGTGTAACTCTTTCCTCTCTCACCCCGATGAATTTCAAAAGTGAATAAGTATAAACTTCTTCCCGCTCTGCCCTATTTTGAAAATTCAAAACATCACAACAAAATGCAAACATATATACACATGGGCTCCAAGCCCTTGGTGCTCCTGGACCATCATGTTGCAAGTATGTGCCTAATCGGTGTTGTCATTGATGTCAACATATCTTTGTTGTCATTGGTGTCAACTATGTCCTATTCTATTACTTGTTTAGAAGCTTTGTATGTTGAGGATATTGAGAAAATTGGCCCCTCCAGAAGAAACAAGTGAGTTACAGTGAAGTGCAGTATAGATAGTGAGTTGTATGCTAAAGAATAGTCTGGTAGATTGCTCCGTATTTCTCGCTGGTTGAAAATCTTGGTCTGCAAATTGGAAGTTATTTAAAGGGATGTCTGAAGATGCTACATCCTCAGTTTGAGCCTCTTGTGTGAAGAATTAAGAGAGTTGCATTCACTAGAGTAAAACTTGCTTTCTCTGATTATTCTTTGGTGACAAGGAGAATGTATTTTGCTCCAAATTCCTCCGCAATAAAATATTTTTCTCTACGGTTCTAAGGGGAAGTATGGGATGATGATAAGTGCCTACAATTGCAGTGGTTCATGTTTTGGTGGTCCGCAAGCTATCTTTCTTTTATGTCAGTTGAGGACAGTGAAGTTCATGTGTTCCAGTGACAAGATTCCTATGACTAAAGTGGTTAAGGTTTGTGTAGTTGCTCCTGGTGATTATAATGTGCTTGTGGATGTCTTCTAATCATATTCCTATATTAACATTGGTCTGCATTAAGGAATTGAGATCATGTTTGAAGATTGTTTCCAGATAATGTAGCGTGTAACCAGTCTTAGCCGGCTTGGTTAATTCTAGTAATTGCAGAGATTTATTGAGGATTGTGGAAGTGTTTTGTGGCGTGGAAGATCGTGTTTGAGTCCTAGTTAAGGTATGGCATGATCCGCATACATATTTACTTCATTTACTTTTCATAATGTTGTAATAGGTCAGGACCTATTTTGTAAATGTTTGTAATGCCAACCTTGGAGATTGTTCCAATGGTTCATGATTGTAATAATGACTTTGATGATCATTCCAAGGTTGATGAAGTGTATAAATACTTGTAAGCGAGTCGTGGAAAAGGTGTCCTTTAGAGAAAATATGAAGATAAGGAAAAGGGTGAGGAGATAAGGTAGAGCAGGGCAGAGGATATCAAAGGAACTGTTGTACTTTAATGTAATAATCTCAGATATGAAGAAGATGGTGATTTTGGTAGTGAGCTGCTAGTAGGGTTTAACAGCCCTTAGGGTTTAACATCCCTTATTGTAATCTTTCTAGGTTTAGGGTTGAGGCAGTGAGCTTGCTAGACCTAGTTGTACTTCATGGTAGTGAGCCCGTACATGTTTTGGGCCCGTGGAGTGACCAAGCTTGAACATCATTTTTCAATGATTGCAATATATTTTGAGAGCTAATCCTCTCCTTTGTTTTTCCCCACCTTGGGGTTTTCCACCTAAAAATCTGGTGTCTCTTGTGTATAATGTTGCATCTGTGTTTAAGTTTCTGATTTGATGCATTCATTGTTATATCATAATAATTGTGGATAAGTGATTAATGTGTAAGTGAAGATTTGTTTAAGTTTTTGTGACAACTGATTCACCCCCCTTCTCAATTGTCCAACACATTTCAACAATTGGTATCAGAGTGAGGTTCCTCTGAAGAAAGTCTAACAGCTTGAGGAAGATCCAAAATTGTCTTATAAGAAGGAAGTACCGCATTTTGATGGGACAAACTATGCTCTTTGGAAGGCATGAATGAAAAGTCATCTTCTTTGTCTTGGTTACAAGGTATGGGAAAAGCTAAAAAATCTATATGAGGGAGATGATTCTGTGAAAGAGGCCAAGCTACAAATTCTGAAGGTGAAATATGAAAGTTTGAAGATGAATGTAGATGAAAACATAACAGCCTTTATGCAAAGAGTTGATGAACTTCTCACCAGAATAAAAGGTATGGGGGGGATTATCGGTGATAAGGAAGTTGTAATGAAAATTCTCAAATCACTACCAAATTCCTACAGTCACAAGGTAGATGCAATTGAAGAATTTATGCAAGTAAAAGATATTGACAGAGATTAGTTGCTTGGTAAGCTTACTGCCTTTGAAATGAGAGAGTTTGGTGATGCCCTACCAAAAGTAGAGACTGTCTTCAAAGCTAGTTCTTCTGGGAAAACCTCCAGATCAGAAAAGTACAGGGTAGAATCAGATGATGAGTTCAATGAAATTGAAGCCAACTTTGTGGATAGACTACAAAGAGGATCTGGTAAGTTTAAAGGTAAATTATGTTTCAAATTTTTTTCCTGCAGTAAAGTAGGCCACTTTGCTTCTAGATGTCCTAAAAGAATTGAAAGAAATATGAAATGATATGAGAACAGGCCTAGGATCCAAAAGAAATGTTATTATGTTGAAGATCTTGATGATGATGGAGTATCAGATAATGGTGAACCAAATAATGCTAGTACTTCTGGTAATGAATGCTTGTTTATTGTTATTAAAGAAGAACTTGGGTCTACTAATCCTGCTAGTTGTGTAAAGAAAGAAAAACCAGTGGAAAGTGCTTTGGCTGCTTAGGTTGTTGAAGACAAAGATGAATGGGTTATTGATAGTGGCTGGTCTCACTACATGATTGGTGAAAAAAGTAAGTTTATGAGTTTGGAAAGATATTGTGGTGGACTAGTTAGGTTTGGAGATGATACAACTAGTAAGATTTGTGGAAAAGGATCTAATTCTTTTGATGACAAGCATAATACTGAAGATGTCTTGTATGTGAAAGGATTAAAGCACAATATTTTGAGTGTGGGTCAGATGTGTGACAAAGGTTATGACCTAAGCTTCAAGGACAATGGATGCAAGATCAGGGAAAGCTCCGGAACAATCATTGCAACTGGTAAGAAGACTAGAGGTAATATCTATCACTTGAAGGGAACTGATAATTATTGTTTGTTGGCTCAGACTGATGAAAGTTGGCTATGGCATAGAAGGTTTTGTCACATCAATGTTGACAACATTATGAAGATAAGTACTGCATAGACTGTTAGAGATTTGCCCAAGCTTGTGAAGCCTGCTAATCCTATTTGCAAGGAATGTCAATTTAGGAAACAAACAAGAACAAGTTTCAAAAGCAAGGACCAATTAGTTGATGGATTACTGGAACTAGTACATACAGACTTGTGTGGACCTACCAGAGTAAGAAGTTTGCAAGGAGATAGGTATTTCATGTTTCTTATTGATGATTATTCTAGAATGACTTGGGTTACCATTTTGAAAGAAAAATTAGAATCTCTAGATAAGTTCAAGGCATTTAAGGCAATGGTTGAAAATGAGATGGATTTGAAGATCAAATGTTTAAGGTCTGATAGAGGAGGAGAGTTCACATCAAATGAATTCAATTTCTTTTGTGAAGATCATGGGATAAAGAGACAATTATCTACACCTAGAACTCCACAACAAAATGGAGTCATTGAAAGAAAGAACAGAAGAGTTCAAGAAGTTGCTAGAACCATGATGAAGGAAGCTGACCTTTTGGAAGCATATTGGAGAGAGGTAATTCACACTGTTGTGTATATCCTAAATAGAGTCCAAGTCAAAGGTAACAGTTCCAAGACTCCTTATGAATTGTGGTATGGTAAAATTCCTACTGTGAAATATCTCAAAGTTTTTGGTAGCAAATGCTATATCAAAAGAGAAGAAGATCTAGGAAAGTTTGATGCTAGGTGTGATGAAGGAATCTTCCTTGGTTACTCAACCAAGAGCAAGGCCTACCGGTGTTATAATAAGAGGCTAAATAAGATCATTGAGAGTGTAAATGTCAAAGTCGATGAAAGCAAGGAAAGGTCTTTAGATTCAAGTGGATATGAATCTGATAAACCAGATGTTTCACAAGTGGTGCAACATGAAGACAAATTAGATGAAGAGAATCAAGCTCTGGAAAGTGCTGCCAAGACACCAAGGTATGTAAAACTTAATCATTCTAAAGATCAAATCATAGGAGATAAAAGTAAAGGAATCCTAACCAAAAGAAGAGCTATAGAAGAACAAGTAAATTTCTATATGATTTCCAAGATTGAACCTAAGATTGTGAATGAAGCTTACAATGATGAGAATTGGGTAAAAGATGTGAAAGAAGAATTGATGCAGATAGAGAAGAATCAGACCTGGGATCTTGTTCCTAGACCATCAGACAAAAATGTAATTGGTACCAAGTGGGTTTTCAAAAACAAGATGAATGAGAATGGTGAAGTAGTAAGAAACAAAGCAAGGTTGGTATGCAAATGATACTCTTAGGTTGAAGGAATAGTTTTTGAGGAAACATTTGCACCAGTGGCAAGGATTGAAGCTATAAGATTGTTTTTGGCATTTGTAGCCTATAAAGATTTTAAAGTATATCAAATGGATGTAAAGTCTGCATTCTTGAATGGAGAGTTAGATGAAGAAGTTTATATTGAACAACCAAAAGGATTCTAGACATCAAATCAGGGTGGCATGGTATACAAATTGAAGAAGGCTTTGTATGGATTAAAACAAGCCCCCAGGGCATGGTATGCACAGTTGGATAGGTATCTGATATAGATAGGGTTTAGTAAAGGTACTACATACAACAATCTCTACTTCAAGATCAATGATGAACAAATCCTAATTGTAGCAGTCTTTGTTGATGACATTATCTTTAGAGGCAATGAAGGTATGTGCACAGTTTTTGCCAGAGAAATGCAAAGTGAATTTGAAATGTCCATGTTTGGTGAGATGAATTTCTTTTTGGGTCTACAAATAAATCAATTAGATAAAGGTATCTTCATTTCTCATTCTAAGTATGTGAAAGAGTTGCTAAAGAAGTTTGGGATGGAAGACTCTAAATCAGTAAATACACCAATGATAACCGGTTGTAAGTTGAGTAATAGATCAGAAAAGGTACAGATATATGATTGAAGGATTACTTTATTTGACCCAAACTAGACCTGACATAATGCATGTAGTTGTCTTGTGGCAAGATTTCAAGTAGAGCCCAAGGAGTCACATATGATGGCAATCAAGAGAATTCTAAGATATTTGAAAGGAACAATAGATTATGGTTTGTGGTATCCAAAAGACAATGATTTCACTCTCAGTACATACACTGATGCAGATTGGGCCAGAGATATGGATGATAGGAAAAGTACAAGTGGAGGTGCATTCTTTTTGGGAAAAAGGTTAGTATCTTGGTTGAGCAAGAAACAAGATTCAATATCCGTGTCTACTGCAGAAGAAGAATACATTGCAACATGTAGCTACACTCAAGTATTATGGATGAAGCATACTTTGAAGGACATTAGAGTTATGTATGAAGATCCAATTGCAATCTTTTGTGATAATACAAGTGACATAAACATATCAAAGAATCCAATAATGCATTCAAGGACAAAACACATATCCATAAGGTATCACTTTCTAAGGGAAAAATTGACAGAGAATGAAGTCAAGCTAGAATATGTACCCACAAAAGACTAGATTGTAGACATTTTCACCAAACCTTTGCATAAGGATACTTTTGAGTATCTTCTAGAAAAGTTAGGGGTTATTACCCCTCTTGCTCTAAACTAAGATGCACAAGAGTGCATCAGTCCGGTGGTGCTTCTTTAGATCCAGATTGATGCTTTTAGGGCTACTTCTCAAGGGGAGTAGTTAGTGAGTTCAGAAAAGAAGTTGAATCAGAGAAGAAGAGTGCAAGTATGTGCCCTTTTCCATTGATGTCAAAGGGGGAGAGAAGTCATGCGAAAAACTTAGAAAGAAAGAGTGCAGATGTGTAAAAAGATAAGGGAGAATCTTGGTTAGAAAGAAAGGGTGCAGATGTATAAAAAGATAGGGGGAGAATATTGGTCAGAAAGAAAGAGTGTAGATGTGTAAAGAGATAGGGGAGAATCCTGTCTTGATGGTTGTTGCAGTTTTTCACATCATATGTTTCCATTAATGACAAAGGGGGAGATTGTTGCAAGTATGTGCATAATCGGTGTTGTCATTGATGTCAACATATCTTTGTTGTCATTGGTGTCAACTATGTCCTATTCTATTACTTGTTTAGAAGCTTTGTATGTTGAGGATATTGAGAAAATTGGCCCCTCCGAAAGAAACAAGTGAGTTACAGTGAAGTGTAGTATAGACAGTGAGTTGTATGCTGAAGAACAGTCTGGTAGATTGCTCCACATTTCTCACTGGTTGAATATCTTGGTCTTTGGATTGGAAGTTATTTAAAGGGATGTTTGAAGATGCTAAAATCTTGAGTTTGAGCCTCCGGTGTGAAGAATTAAGAGAGTTGCATTCACCAGAGTAAAACCTGCTTTCTCTAATTATTCTATGGTGACAGGGAGAAAGTATTTTTCTCTGCATTCCTCCGTAATAAAGTATTTTGCTCTACGGTTCTAAGGGGAAGTCTGGGATGATGATAAGTGCCTACAATTGTAGTGGTTCATGTTTTGGTGGACTGCAAACTATCTTTCTTTTATGTCAGTTGAGGACAGTGAAGTTCATTTGTTCCGGTGAGAAGATTCCTATGGCTAAAGTGGTTAAGGTTTGTGTGGTTTCTCCTAATGATTATAATGTTTTTTTGAATGTCTCCTAATCATGTTCCTATCTTGACATTGGTCCACATTAAGGAATTGAGATCGTGTTTTAAGATTGTTCCCAGATAATGTAGTGTGTAACCAGTCTTAGCCGACTTGGTTAATTCCAGTAATTGTGGAGATTCCTTGATGATTGTGGAAGCGCGTTGTGGCATGGAAGATCGTGTTTGAGTCCCAGTTAAGGCATGGCATGATTTGCAAACATATTTACTTCATTTCCTTTGCATAATGTTGTAATAGGTCATGACCTATTTTGTAAATGTTTGTAATGCTAACCTTGGAGATTGTTCCAATGGTTGATGATTGTAATATCGACCTTGATGATCATTCCAAGGTGAATGAAGTGTATAAATACTTGTAATCAAGTCGTTGAAAAGGTGTCCTTGAGAGAAAATGTGAAGATAAGGAAAAGGGCGAGGAGATAAGGCAGAGAAGGGCAGAGGAGAGCAGAGAAATTGTTGTACTTCAATGTAATAATCTCATATATGAAGAAGATGGTGATTTTGGTAGTGAGCCTACTAGTGAGCCGCCAGTAGGGTTTAATAGCCCTCAGGGTTTAACAACCCTTATTGTAATCTTTCTAAGTTTAGGGTTGAGGCAATGAGCCTGCTAGACCTCGCTGTACTTCATGGCAGTGAGCCAGTATGTTCTGGGCCCGTGGAGTGACCAAGCCTGAACATCATTTTTCATAGATTGCAATATATTTTGAGAGCTAGTCCTCTCCATGGTTTTTCCCCACCTTGGGGTTTTCCACATAAAAATCTAGTGTCTCTTGTGTATAATGTTGCATCTATGTTTAAGTTTCTAATTTCATGCATTCATTGTTATATCATAATAATTGTGGATAAGTGATTAATGTGTAAGTGAAGAAGTGTTTAAGTTTTTGTGACAATTGATTCACCCCCCTTCTTAGTTGTTCGGCACATTTCAACAAGTCAACCAAGTTGGAAAGAGATGTGCTATAAAAAACCAGCTTCTAAGAGATTATAGACATAGAGTTTGGGACTTGTTTGAGAGTTTTGATGCTCTCAACCTGCAGATGATCCCAAGAAAACTAAATGTTGATGCTGATCAATTAGAAATGGTGGGAGCTCAATTTTCTCCACCTACAAATTTGTTTCAGGGTCTCGATCAACATGTGAGGATGGTCATCAGGCCCTCTATTCCTCACAATAATATTCATTGGCAAATCTTTAACATCAATGAGCAGATTGTGAGCTTCATTCAGAATGAAGCAAAATTTTCCTCCATAGCACAGCCTAGGTTGCAAGAATGCTATGGTGATCAGATCATCTAGCTCAAATCAAACAAGTTGCCCAAGGGTTTAGTCACCCTTGAGGCCATCTTTAACCATGATGATGAGTTCAGGGGTGATAGGAATAACATGACCTTCAAGAAAGAAGATTACTAGAAGGTAATCATTGCCCAAGACAAAGAGTTACTGCTGGGAAAGCTATGTGGTGATGCAGAAGAGCAAGAATTCATAAAGCTTGCCCAGAAATATAATGATGTCCTGGCATGGACATATGAAGATCTTAATGGATTCAATCCAAATGTGGCTTAGCATGCCATTGATCTGGATCCCAATTCCAAGCAGGTTTGCCAAAAGCAATGGCCCATAAATCCAAAAATTGAGCCACTCATGAGAAAAGAGCTTGTTAAGCTCATACAAGCAAGGATTATCTTCCCTATCAAGTATTCTACTTGGGTGGCTAACCGAGTGCCTATGAGAAAGAAAAATGGAGAGATTAGGCTCTGTGTAGATTTCAAGGACCTGAATCGTGCTTCTCTGAAGGATCATTACCCTCTACCCTCTATGGATCAAATTTTACAAACAGTTGTAGAGGCAGAGAGGTTTTGATTATTAGATGGCTTCTCTAGCTATAACCATATCATTGTCAAAGAGGAGGATAGATTTAAGATGTCATTCACAACCAAATGGGGAATCATGGCATATGTAAAGATGCCCTTTGGTTTGTCTAATGTTGGTGCCACATTTCAGAGGGCAATGGATATTGCCTTCAAAGGATTTATAAATAAGTTCATCCTGATTTATCTAGATGACATCATAGTCTTCTCCAAGAAGGGGGAGAATCATATGGAGCATCTGGAAAAGGTTTTCCAGAGGTGCAGAGAGTTTGGGGTGTCTCTAACCCCCAAGAAATGTATTTTTTTTGTTGGCCAAGGTAAGCTTTTGGGTCACATAGTGTCTGAGGATGGGATATCCATAGACCTCAAGAGGACATCATCTCTCTTTTCTCTTCCCCTTCCTACTCACAAAAAGGATTTACAATCATTTCTAGGGCATATCAACTTTGTTAGGAAGTTCATTCCTAACTACGTTGGCTTAGTGAAGCCTCTAACCCTTATGCTCAAGAAAGATACAATCTTCAGATGGACTAAGGAAGGGAAGGATGGCTTTGAGAAGATCAAGGAAGAGATTTCCCAAGCACTGACTCTCATGAATCCAAATTATGAGAACAATATTGCTGTTGTCCTGATGTAGCAAAATAAACAAGGACTAAAGCAACCTTTGGCCTTCTTCAATTAGACCTTGAAGGATTATGAGGTCAGATATAGCCCCATGGATAAATAGGTATTTTCCATTATCAAAGCTTTCAATAAATTTAGATATATGCTAGCAAATAACCATATTAAAATTTTAGTTTCTCATCCTAGTGTGAGAGATTACATAATGGGGATTGAGATTAGTGAAAAGAGAGCTAGTTGGGTCACTAAGATCCTGGAATATGATGTGATCATCAAAGCCACTAAGCTGATTAGAGGTAGAGGATTGTGTGAACAACTAGCCCAAACATCAGTAGATAAAGTGAATCCATCTTACCATTTGAATGAGGAGGAGCCTCTAGCTAAGTCATCAGTTGTGAGTTCTTGGACAACAGATATGGCTAGTTTCCTATCCACCGGTGAGTATCCCTATGGACTGAATAGAGCCAAAAGAAGACATTTCTGGATGTAGTCTATCCCTTATGCTTTGGTAGGTGGTGTTCTCTTCAAGAGAAACTTAGATGGAGTCTTACTGAGATGCATAGAAGAAGATCAGGTTGATAGACTTCTTAGTGAGTTTCATGTTGGCCTAACTGGTGGCCATTTCTCTGCTAGAGCTACAACAATGAAAATAATGAGGGCAAGTTACTTTTGGCCCACATTATTCAATGATGCCCATGTATGGGTAAGAAGATGCAAAGAGTGTGCTCTCTTTGCAAGAAAGAAGAGATTAGCAACACTTCCACTCCACTCTATTCAGGCTAATCAACCCTTTTTGCAGTGGGTATTAGATTTCATTAGCATGATAAATCCCTCTTCCAGTATTGGTCTTAAGTGGGTTTTGACTGCAATGGATTACTTCACTAGGTGGGTTGAAGCAGTCCCACTCAAGGAGGCCACTGAGTCAACTATCATGGATTTCTTGGAAGAAATCATGACAAGGTTTGGAGCTCCTCATACTATTATTTCTAATAATGTGAAAGCATTTACTAGTTTTAGGATTGTTGATTGGGCTCTTAAATATAATGTGTTCTTAAAGACTTCATCCAACTATTACCCCCAAGGTAATGGACTGGCTGAGCCCACTAACAAGAACCTGATCAGGATCTTGAAAAGGACCATGGAGACAAACTAGAGGCAATGGCACAATAAGATCAGATTAGCTCTTTGGGCTAATAGGATCACATACAAGAGGGTTGTTGGGAACCCTCCTTTTGTTCTGGTGTATGGAAGAGAGGCTAGGTTGCATATATCCTTAGAGCTTCCTGCACTAGATTTGGCTCATCAATTGGAGTTGGAAGGAGAGGATGCAAGGTCTGTCAAAATGGCTAAATTGACTGAATTAGAAGAGAAAATACAATCAACCATGATCACATTAGAAGAACATCAGATGCAGAACAAGAGATATTTTGATAAGGCCAAGGTCCAGACCTTTAAAGAGGGTGATCTTTTCCTAAAATGGGATGTTGACGAAGCCAAACCAGGAGTCCACACCAAGTTTGGTGCACTTTGGAGTGGGCCTTATGTCATCATTAGCACCAAGCAAGCCAATGCTTTCATTCTCTCAAGGCTAGATGGTGAAGTTCTACCGATCTCAGTGAATGGGATCCATCTCAAACCTTACCATTAAGTTTGGTCTGAGGTCTTGTATATATATTTTTACTTCATTTCAGTTTTAGGTTCCCCTTTCCCTAAGTGTTCTTGCATAGGCTGTATTGTCATTAGGAGAATGCATGCCTCTTTTCTTATGTGTTTTGGGAGGCAAGTTGCAATTGTCTTGACCTACTTCATTCCTCTTTTGACCCCATGCCCAATGGATGCTTAAGGCCACTGATCCAATTGTTTAGCAAGAAAACATCCCTGAGGGGTCACCAAATTGTTGACCTATTTTCCTCTATCTAGAGTCAAACAGTTCACCTTGAAAATCTTTTTGATATCCCTTGGAATATAGCTCTGCAGGCCCTGATCCCTCCAAATCCTCATACTCTACCTGCCAAAAATCCCTAAATCCCATTTGGAGAATCCTTGTAAAAAACCCAGAAAAACTCAAAAATCTTTAATCTTCAAATGCCTTCCTTCGTAGGGATTTTCCATCTTCATACTTAGTCATTTTGGTGCTAATATCCTAGTGATATCATCTAGATCTTAGCTAACATCCCGAATATTATCTTAATATCCCAGACCTTAGCTGAGGTCCTGATATCCCCTTCATATACCCTAGTTAATATCTGAATATTTCCTAATATCCAGATCTTAACTAATATCCAGATCCTTTGTGAATGTACAGACCCTTGTGAATATGACGATGATGTCATCTAGATATTTCTTAATATCCAGATCCTTCTTAATATCCATGACCTTTGCGAATGTCCCGATGACATCATCCAGACATTCTGCCACTGGTATTTTATCCTATAGCACTAATATCCTGATGATGTCATCCAAATCTCCTCTTCAAAGAAATTCCTTAAGCTGATGACATCATCTAAATATTAAGTTAGCACCTGAATATTAAAATTTAATATCCATGCAGATGACAGTTTCTCCATGCTGCGAAGAAAAATTTGATGGGTCCATATCTGGATATCAGGATATGAAGGATCTTGTGTTCGATCTAGATATCTCATCTGGATTATTGCAAATGTACGGACTTGGGGGATATTTCAGATATTGCATAGCCCATAGACCATTGAAGCTGATGTCATGTTCCCACTGTACAGCTACAAGATGATGACACGTGGATATCCATATGCCTATTGACCGCAACTTTGACTGCGGATATCTCCCTCATCCTAAGAAATTTCTACATGATCCAAAGGGCAATATTGCTTAGAATTTCCTCCTCTTTCATTTGGTGGGCTTTTTTTTTGGGGGGGGGATATTCTTATTTCAAAATATGATCCAAATTTCATGATCCAGATTTGCACATCTGGATGTCAGGATAGTTGCCAACTGAGGAAGGATATGCAGGCTTGGCCAACATGATATCTCAGCAACTGATTTAATGTGTTGTGAGGACTTTTTAGATGCATATATTTGTTGCATTTATGGTTACAGATCAATGATTCAGTAGCTCACATTGAAGGCCAAAAATATCTCCCATCTGCCCAGGATCTAGATATTTTTTGCAATAAATTCTTATAAGCCGACTTTCCTTTTGGTGGAGATATTTTCTGACAGAGCCCATGGGGTAATTTATTGTAACCTAATTAGGTCATTTGGAATCAGATGCTATATATGCATGAATGTAAGATATAAAAAAGGTTGGAAAATAGTTAGTCTTATGCTTCTATATTCCAAATAGAACTTTCCTCTGCTGTAACTCTGCCTCTTGATCAATACATATGGTGGTTTACTTTTTCATGCTTTAAACTCTGTGTAGTCTTAGAATTGGCGATTGTTTGTGAGTGTTTAATTCCTGGCAATCCATTCTTTACCTCTGTTAAAATCTCCCTGATCTATGTAAGTTTATCAATTGTATTTCTTTATTTGTGCATCTTAGCTCTATGAATGTTCTTTATTCAAACCTGGTGTATCATCTGCCCTTCATTTTTAGTTTTTACTCCCTCTTCCTCTTTTCCTATCAGGTGGATAGATTAGGTTTAGTTTTAGGATCTCTAAATTTCTCTCATTCAGCAAAGGAACCAACCTCTCTCTGGAGAGTTGACCTCCCTGTAGGGTCCCACACTTGGAGGTCATCTCAATGTTTCACTAGATTGTTGGAGCCCTAAAAGCCTTCAACACTGGGTGCAAATCTATGTGACAACAGTACTCTATATTTCAGTATGTATTTTGTATGCAGTGTTATAGGCCTGTGTAATTTTCCCTAACTGTGGATGGTTAAAACTCTAGGGCTAGATGGTTTAGTTTTTTATGTTAATATTTTGTTGTAGTCTATATATGCTAAAGCTTAGTATGGGGTAGCATTAATTATGGCAGTCTGGGTTGGGTTGGTGGTTTAATGGCTACTAGTAGTATGGGTTTGTGATGATTATTGTTGATACATTTGGCCTTTGGCCCCTTTTTGATGGGTTTCTGGACCCAAAAACTAGGTTAATATATAAAAAAATGTGATTGCATTATGCTAATATTGCCTTGTAAAATTTAGTGTATTAATTAATTGTTTAGATTACCTAATAGCTTAAGTAATTTTTAGAAAGGTAATTTGGAAAAGAGTTAATTTAGTTGCTATTATTTAATATATTGTTAATGTTAGTATTTTCCTAAGGTCTAATTAATTTTGTTTGGAAAAATAATTATTTTTGTAAAAGTTCATTTTTGGAAATAATTATTTATGCATATTGGGAAATGGGAAACAAAGAGATAAAAGAAATGAAAATTTTTTTGGGAGCATATAAGAAAAATAGAGTTCTATTTTCATGAATGCTTTTTGTAGTTTTCTCCCTCTCTCTCTTCTTCTCCTTTGAAAGAAAATTCATGGAGGTGGCTACGCTTGGATTCTACTTGTGTTTGGGAGTACATTGGATTAGGTTTGGGATTGCTTGAGTGTAGGAAAGGATTCTTGTTGCATTTGTGCCTCTCAAGAAGAGATTTTTCCATTTGATAGATTGCTTAGAAAGAGTTAATTTCCTTGTGGTTTCATGCTTTTAAGAATTTAAATTTCAGATTTACCATGCCCACAATAGGTGGATGTATATGGCCTCTTCATTGCATGAATGAATAGAGTTGATTGATCCAAATAGGAAGTAGATTTAATTATGTTATAGATTGCATTTAAATTTAATTTTAATATGCAAGAAAAGAGGCCAAGTTATGAAAAAAATTTCTAGAATGGTTTGTGAGTAGGAAAGATTAAATTTGAGTTGAAAAGTGTGTTGTTGTGCATGTTAGGACCATAAGGGTATCTTTTAGTTATTGAAATTTTGGTGTTCCTGAGGGATGTCTCCAATGGTGGAATTTGGGATTTTATGGTTTTTTCCTCTTTTTGAAAAATGAAAATTGTGTTATAAATCTTAGTTTTTAGTAAATTATTTTGTGAGACAAAAAGTCTCATGTGGGAAATAGGATTCCCTACTTATTGGACACGACTGTCACATGTTTTGACCTTATTTTTTGGTCAAAGTTGACCTTTTTATAGGCCTTATTTTAGAATTGTATACTTCTGCCCACGTGGATATGAGTGTTATGTGTTTTAACCTCATTTCTCCATGTTTTGATATTTTTAGTCATAGTTGACCTTTTGGTCAAAGTTAACTTTTAGTAATTTTGAACTTAGGAATGGATACCTAGCCTTCCTATGGGTTTTTTTGTAGAAGGCCATAATCCCCTTGAATCATTGTTTTATCTTGATGATTATACATATGTTATTGATGTGATGATATCATATCTTGTTTTCTATGCTATATTCCATTTTGAGAAAATGATGTTTTAATATGCATTAATAAATGAATTGTATTATGGATTTGGTGTGTCTTCCCTTCTCTTCTCCATTGCATTGAAATGGTATGGTTAGTGATGATGAATAAAATAAGGATTTGTATGAATTTAAAAGTATTGATGCTCTTATGTTAAATTCTATCTTATTTTTCTTGGTTGGGTCATGAGTAACCTTGTGTTGAATTATGTGTTGGACCATGTTATGTGTGTATTCATGTGTGGTTGTGAATTGAATTATGAGCTAGTCATTTCACCCCCTTGGTGTTGTGTTGGGTGTGTGTGGAACCTACATTCAAATTTGTGTGGAGTAGCTTGGTGTCTTGTTTGAGACCCTTGTTTGTGTGATCCTTGGCTTGATAACAATGTTACCATGATCTTCTTCTCCATAGCTTGGGGATTTCCTAGAGTGGCATTTACATCTATTGCGCTCAATGATGGAAATATGGTAGGGTGGTGGGTAACATTTCCCCATTGGTCCTATATGAAAATCTCTTGGGAGTTGGAAGAGTTCCTTGTGTATTATTTACTTTATGATCATGTTGTATCTCATGCCTATTGGAGCACTTTGGAGGTGCTTTATTAATGTTCTAATATTATTATTTGTGTAATTTATTATTAGAGTGTGATCCTTCCATGTTTGGGAAGTAGCTTCCTTCATGTTGTTAATTTATATGATAGTTTAGTTGACAAATGAACCTTGTTTTGAAAGAAGATTTTTCATGTTGTGAAAGTTGTTTTAGGTGTAGAAAATATTAAATTGGCATGTTGGAGCTATTTTTTATATGTGATGTTGTTGATTTATTTTATGCTTATGAGTTTGGTTGTATTGTGCCCATATAATGGATGATATTCCCATATTTGTATTTATCCCATCTTGATGTTGGTATCAAAAGAGTGTGGCATTATGTGTGGTATTTCTCATGTTTTGCATGGATGTTAGTTTGAATTAGGATTTGTATATTACCTTTATTTGAATTTTTATCATGATTTTGGTTAGTTAGCATGTTGATTCATCATTATCAATTGGATGCTATGTGTTTGGATCCATGTTGGAAATTTTATCCTTATGAGTTTTCGTGATCGATCCTCCTCTTGGCTTGTTGGTCATTTGTGAACATTGCTTAGCTTATTGGCCATTTGTCAATGTCAGTTGTTATTGTCAATTAGAGAAGTGTATGTGTCCTTGTTTCCACCTTCTCTCTTGTGCCTTTAGTTCTATTGTGTGGTGGATTTCATGCTTGAGTGTGCAATTGTGACATGTGAGCATTAGAATTGCATCACAAAAAAATTGTTCATTCTATTTTTGTCTGGTAATTTCCTAGTGTAAAAGTTGGGGCATTACAAATTTTAAAAGTACCTCTTCTACATTAGAAATATTGATCTTGACTTCAAGCTTGCTAAAAGTATCAATATATTGTTGGACTCATTGACCCTGAGCTTGCCTAAGTTATAGCCATTAGCCTGACATGTTCCATAGATATCTAGGGGTATAAATTTTTTTCTTAAGAGCTACTTCTAGAGTTGAACATATAGTGATCTCCTCTCCTCTTTCTATGAGTATTATTTGATGATTTTTCCATGAATCCAAGGCTAAATATAATAGATGGACCTTAGCTATTTGCATTTTTTGGGGTTAGTCAGATTAGGTTGTGTTTTGAAATATGCCTCAAGATTGAAAATACAAGAATCTACCTTTTCACCATCAAAGATTCCATCAAATTTGGGACTTGAAACCTTCATTTCAAGTTGGATTCCAAGGGTTTTAGTTGGTAGAGGGTGTTGGAGTTCTATTTGAAAAGTTTTAACCAAATCTTGCATGGCACAATTTTGTCTCTCTATTTGATTTTGCAAAATTTTCTATAGAGTACTCATGTTCACTAACCCTTTAAAAATCTCTTCTCACTAGGTATATTTCTTAGGATCCATTACAAGATGGTGAGCAGAAGAAAAAAAAATGTATTAATGGATTTTTAGTAGATTACCTTTCAGAGGGCATAACTTTTGATCCATAGCTTTGATTTTGATAAGTTTTTTAAATCAAAGATCTTGGTGAGCCAAATGATTTCAACATATCAAAGATCAATTTGGAGCTCGTTAAAACCCTCAAAAACCACTCAGAAGGCCCCAAAAATGATCTATAAAGTTTCAGAGTGTGATACTTGAGAAAAATAGAAATTAGATCTAATAAGGGTTAAAGCTAGAAACCCTCAAGAAGATTAGATCTTAGAATGCAAATGAAGATCTAAAATGGATTACAAAATGAAACCCTTAAGGAGTATAGATCTATGGCAACCAAAAAGGGTTGAAGCTAGTAAAGGTTGATCAAAACCTTCGAGAAGACCAAATCCAAGGCTGTGATTGTTCTTCTATGATACCAATTGATATCAGAATACATGAACAAATATCATGTAAGAGAGATTGTCTCAACAAAGGAAATCCAAAATATCTTCATAGTGAGTCTTTTAAAGAAATATAAATATGCTTCTAGAATAAAGAAGCTTGTAGAAATATCAGTACAAAAACATTATTATATTCTACTAAACTAACTAATAAAATATTTAGTCTCAGTCTAAGGAAGAATCTATGAAGGGGCTAAGCCTTATCAAATGTGGTGCTAACCACTTCTTCCCAAACATTCTGATCTAAACTAAAACCATTGATCAAGCTTCTAGCCCTCTACATCAATGCCCTTTTCATTCTCTCTACTACTCCATTTTGTTGAGGGGTGCATGAAGTTGTCTTATATTGCATGATTACATTTAGCTTACAAAATGCATCAAAATCTCCTGAACAATACTCTCCACCATTTTCCATTCTTAACATCTTTATCTTTTTGCACATCTAGTTCTCCACAAGTGCCTTAAACTCTTTAAATTGATAGAAGACCTTAGACTTTCATTTTAAAAAATAGATTTAAAAGTTTTCATAGAGAAGTCAATAATATTATTAGTATAATACAAAGATTTTCTAAGTGAATGTACATCTATAGGACCAAAAACATGACTATGGATCAAATCGAAAACACAATCAGATCTAGAAAATCTTGAAAAAATTGAATATAATTTTTTCCCATATATGAAATGTTCATAGAAATTAAAATCTCGACTACAACTAGAGTTAACCCATCAACAATGTTTTTATTTTTCAAGGCCCTTAGGCCCTTCTCACCTATGTGGACCATATGCTCATGCCACAACATGTATTATTAATAGGAATCTTTTTTCTTTATAAGGTAAGAGAAAGCTTAGGAACCAATAGAGTGCATCTAGAAGATTCAAAAATAGATTTATTTGTAGTAGGTTTTAGAGACAAAGGTGAAGAAGCTACAAATCTCTTCCCTCTAGGTATAATAGAACTATTGAACTAGATATATATGCTCACATCAAGGGAAAATATGGTTCTAGAATAAACTCCTGTAGCAATTGCCATGGCATCATGACCATATAACATCATTATTTGTTGAAAACCACTTGCATGCTTGCATCTTTCATCCTTCTTATAGACAATAAGTTTCATGCCAAACTTTGGATGTGCAAAACTCTAGAGAGGCATTTTACCCTCTCATCACTATAATAAATCTTGATTCAACTATGGGTAATAGTACTAAGGAGTGTATTTTCACCAAGGTAGACCTTTCCATCATCAATCTTCTTTTACTAAGAAAACCACTCCATGTGAAAAGAAGTTTTAGAGTTAATCATCCATGCATTTTCACATGCATGGATTGCCATGACTAGAACAAAAGCATTGGAGTCATCCTTAGAGTTCTTTGAATATAAATCAAATTATTAAATCCATTCTTTTCTTTATTATTCTCTTTATAGTCCTTTCAAATGTGGCCTTACCACAATTCCAACATTTCACCTTGGATTTTTTAGGAGACTTAGATCTCTAATGAGATTTATATCTTCTCTTCTCTTATTTATTATCCTTCTTCTTTCCATTTTACTTCAATATACCATGAACAACCAAGGCCTATTTTATAGTGTCTTAAGTTTTCTACCTCATCTCTACTAAAACGAGAGCTCCCACCACATCTTCAAGTGTGAACTTAGTCATGATGCTTCTAATGGTCATAACAAGGTTATACCACAAATCTAGCAAAGAGCATAGAAGTGTGATACTTTTATCCTCATCATCATCTATACACCAAAGGACTTGAAATAAATAACCACAATGTTGAACATGTTTAGATGTTTAAAAATAGAGTCATTGTCACCCTTTTTCAATGAATATAACTTCTTCTATAGAAAAGTTTATTCACCATGGATTTGGCCCAATTATTTTTTCCAAACTTTGACTATAAGGTACTTGATTTGGCTTCTTCCAAAAAATTCAAGAGCACTAAATTCACCAAATAGAGCTAAACGAGGCTCCTTAAGTTTTTATTTCCAATGCATCCCAATCTACTTGTTGCATTTTTCCAAGCTTGATTCTAGTGAGTGGACCCCATATATCTTGATCTAAAAATATACCATTTTGAGCTTCTATAGCTCAAAGTTTATGCCATTGAACTTTTCCATCTCCATAAGAGATGTGCTCACCATTTTATCTACAAAAATGATATGTTCTAGATACAACTCCCACTCAAACCAAGATTAATTTGAACAAAAATTTCTTCTAACCCTAACACCCAATAACTAAGGTGGTAAATATTTGATACAAAAGGAAAGGAATAAAAGTATAAATTTCATAATTAATTTAAGTGGAGAGATGTGTAAATAGAAAATGTGTACAATTTTAAATACAAAAAGAATGAACACACAACTTTAACAAAGCATATTCCTTGGGAAAACACTTTTAGGAAAAACGTAGCCTCCAAATATTGAACCAATTATATTATTAATAACACAAATAGGGTTAGAATACAAATCTAGGTTCAAGCCTTATAGAATATTATACCAACATACAAATTTAGAGATATTCCTACAACATAATAATACCTAAAAAAACCTCCATCTCAAACACCCAATAAATAGGAGAAGTAATACATGGAACCACAAAATAGTAATTATTAAACCATGAGCTAAACCACCCAAAATGTGGCACCCAAATCCCTAGTCAATATCTAATGCCCAAATCCAAAAATGAGTCCATAGGCTAAAATAGAAATATTCCTCACACCTATCATAAGTTGTCATAACATCATCATTATTGATGTAGGCACATCCTTGGGCATTCTGAAAATGTGGTATCATATCAAATGAAATAGAATTTGTGGTTTACTTTGATTGTTTGTGAGCTTGTAAGTTATTAGTTAGCAGTCTATGGTAGTCAAAGTGGGCTCATTTCACTGCATTAAGGAATTAGATTATATCATTGTGATGTCAGTTTGTATATGGTTCATTTGTCTTTAGTATAAATTTTAAATCAATTAGATATGGGATATGGGAAAATTGGTTTGTTGGGTGTCTATGGTTTAACAGTGTGAGTTGTTGAAACTATTCTAGTTGCAAAATGTTATTTTGGGTTTGTGCCAAGGGAGAATATTTCAAAGACATTTTAGAAACCATTGTAAAGGCTAGGAGTGTACCATATGGAGAGTCTCCATTGTCAGATCAATGTATTTTATAAGTTTGTTATAATATAGTTGGTGACACATTTCATGTGTTTTCAAGATTTTCACCAACTTGAAACAAATGTAGATCATGTGGAAAGCTTAACAAAAGTACAAATAAGAAGTCATAAACTGGGATAAAGTAAGTGAAGAAGCCTAGAAAGAAGCAAAGGCATAGAAGGTAATTCAATGGTGAGGGAGAGGGGCTAAGACTTAGAGTGTGGTAATTAATAATATGATGTGGGATACAATCTAAAGGTATCCATCAATATATGTATTTGGGAGGTGTGAAATTTAATTACTTCTATCAAGTCATGTGGTAACCCTACGATAAATCTATGGTAAGCAATGAGGAGGTAATCATTATGTGGTCATTAGTAATAGATCTGTAAGTGGTGTTCCATATAAAGTAGAATTATGTCATCTTGTCAATAATATTAATATAATGAAATGGCTAGGGCCTACCATGTAAGAAGGCCCTTGCAACAAACTTTATGATAATGGATAACTAAGAAAACTATTTTTGAGTAATTGTGTTCTTAAGAGTTTTTTATTGTGTTGTGGTAAATTGGGATTGAATCTATATTGTGGGGTGCACAACTAAATAGTCCTCCTTGGACCTTCCTATTGTGATTGTATCAAGTGTTATAAGAGTTCAAAGGGTTGGATCACAGGAAGATCATTAGTGTGGATGTGAGTGCACCTAATTGATGCAATTCCTTAAGAATGAGTTTAACAAAAGCCTAAGCAGTGGTGATAGGTAATGGAAAGTATGAATAGTTGAGGTACATGAATTTGAATCTTTATAAGAATTAAATAAATTTTAGATTGGGGCAGTCCACAAGGTTGTATATAGAATGCCAATTATGAGGCAGTTTACAAAGGGGAAAATGTGGATAGATCACTGACCCAAGATATTGCCAAGGAGAAACTGAGGTATGATCAATGTTGTAGGTAGAGTGGAGGAGATGTACATGAGATGTTAAAAGCTATATAGAATAGGATGGATGTACTAGAGCAGGACCACTAGGTTAAGCCTAACCCTGGGACTAAGGAAAGTGATGAAGAGCAAGAGGAAAATCCTATGGAAATAAGTTGAAGCAAAGAGGACAAGTAGGAAAGGATGTTAAAGGCCATAATTAACATTGGTAAGACAACCAAAGTGGATATCCCAAACTACTTTGGGAACTTGGATCCTGAGGAACTAATTGATTGGATCAATGATTTGGAGGAACATTTTGAGTATGAGGATATTGCAAACCTAGGTAGGGTAAAATGTTCCAAGAATGAGTTGAAAGGTCATGTGATAATCTAGTGGAAGGAAGTCCAGATAGAGTGGAATATAAAAGAAAGCCTTGTATTGTGAAGTGGGACTGGATGGTGGAAAATATGAAGTCAAAGTTTATTTTGGCGAACTACCAATTGGATTTGTTGAAGGAGTTGCACAAGCTTAGGCAAGGGAATATGATTGTGAAGGAATATACTAAGGAATACTTCCAGGTAATGATTAGGTTAAGACATCATAAGGAAGGGGACAAGAATGTGGCCAAGTACATCAATGGACTAAGAGAATCCATCCAAGGGAAATTGGATATGTGGAACATCTAGATGATAGAGGAAGCCTACCAGTTGACTCTCACTATAGAGAAGAAGCTAGACCGAAAGTAGGGGGAAAATAAAAAATTTCTATAGAGGAAGAGAAGAGAAGAACCATAATAGATAGAAATTATGGAACAATAAGGGAATAACCCCAAGAGGTCAAGGGAGAGGTGACTAGTATCAAAATTAAAGAGAGGATCAAGGTCCCCATCGTAGAGAGAAAGAATATAGGAATTATTGTGGTGGCCACGAGAATGAGTGTAGTACCTACTGCAAAAGGTAGGGGATGATGGAAGCTATTGCAAAGATGAAATACTAGATGATACTCACCACAAGGAGGATTAAAAGGAATATAGAGGATATACACAACAAGGTGGAGGAAGATATGAGAAGAAAATGTATAAATCCTTCAGAGGAACCTGTTTCAAGTGTCATGAAGAAGGACATAGGGCATTCAAATACCAAAGGAGGGGAGACGATAGTGCAAGGGATGTGTTTGGTGATGAGAGGTCACCCACTTCAGAGAGGGATCTTGAGTGTGGGGATTCATTGGTTTCACAGAGGGCTTTGAGGTGCAATGGGAAATATGAGCTAGCATAGAGGAAGAGTCTATTTAGGGCTAGGTGTAAGGTAGGTAACAAGTGCTATGAAGTGATGGTGGATAATGGTAGCATGAACAACTTGGTATCTTTAGGGATGGTTGACAAGTTGGGACTAAGGTCGATGATGGACATCCAAGTCCACACTGGTTAGGCTAGTTGTGGCAAGGAGACTATATTTTGGTGGAGGAGCAATGTTGGGTGAAGTTAAACATATGGGCATACCATGATGAGATGTTATGTGACATTGCACCAATAGATGTGTGCCACATTCTATTAGGAAGATTGTGGAAATTTGATAGAGAAGCAGTGTATGATGGGAGGTATAACACATTCTTGATTTGGAAGGATGGATACAAGCACAAATTAATGTTGTTGAGGGTAAGAAAATGACCATTTTATAGTAGTGTTGGTGTGTGCATTGAGGAGGGATGATATGTGTTAATTCCAAAGATGTGTGACATTATTAGAGTAGGTGGTAGCACTACAAATGCAAAAGAAGTATCCTAGAGGACAAGATAGATGAACAAGTGGATGAGGAGCTGTGTGGAGGAGAGTGTGACCAAGGGAATCATAATGGAAGGGTATATGGTAGCTAGGAAATAGATTAACAGATGTGTGGGATTGGTTTTGGACAAGGGAAAGTGGATTGTGATTGAATATCGACTAAGGGAAAATAGTGTAGAAGATGGTTGGTGGAACTAAGTGACAAATACTAAGGGTGGATAACTTAAGGCATACTTGAGGATGTGGAAAGAATGGGTGGAAGAAGTAGCCAAGTGGAATCTCTAGGCGAGAGTGGAAAACTACCCTAGAAAATGAGGGACTCATATTTTTATCCACCCCAAGAGTTTGATGTAGGCGCATCCTTGGGCATCCTAAAAATGTGGTATCATATCTAGAGAATATAATTTGTGGACTACTTTCATATTTTATGAGTTTGTATGTTAGTGGTTAGTAGTTTGTGGTAGTAAAAGTGAGCACATTTCACCACATTGAGGAATTGGCTTCTATGGTTGTGATGATAGTTTTGTATATGGTTCATTTATCTTCAATTAAAATTTGAGATCAATTAGATAAGTGAATGTGGAAAAATTGGTTCATTAGGTGTGTGTAGTTTAACAATGTGAGTTGTTGAAATTATTTTTGCTTACACAAGGTTATTTTGGGTTTGAACCAAGGGAGAATATTTAAAAGAAATTTTAGTAACCATTGTAAAGGCTGGGGGTGTGCTGAGAAAAGAGTCTCCACTATTGGACTATTGTATTTTATAATTTTGTTATAATCTAGTTAGTAACATGTTTTATGTGGTTTCAAACTTTGCACAAACTTGAGGCTAACATAGTTCATGTAGAAAGCTTAACAACAATATAAATAAGGAGTCTTAAATTTTTCATAAAGTAAGTGAAGAAGATCAGAAGGAAGCAGAGGCATAGAAGATAAGTTCAACAGTGAGGAAGAGGGACTTAGAGTCAATGTGGAATTGATAATATGATGTGGGAAAAAATATGAAGGTATCTGTCAATATATATAGCTAGCAGGTGTGGAATTTAATTACTTATGTCAAGTCATGTAACAAATCTATGGTAAGCCATGAGGGGATAATAATTATATGGTCATTAGTAATATATCTAGAAGTGGTGTTCCATATCAAGTAGCATTGTGTCATTTTGGATAATCTTAATTATGTAATGAAATGGTTGTGGCTTGCCATGTAATAAGAACCTTGTGATAAACTTTGTGATAATGAATTAGTGATAATGAAGAAAAATATTTTCTAGTAATTATGTTCTTAAGAATATTCTATTATGTTGTGGTAAATTGGGATTAAATCTATATTGTGGGTTACATGGTTGGACAATCCTCCTTGGACCCTCCTACCTTGACTGCATCAATTATTCACTCATCAACTTGGGTGCTCCATTTAGGATACATTATCTCCATTGAAATATTCCTTATGATGTTTCATAACATGTATCATAAGTTGGTCAACAAGTGTAACTCCCTCTTACAACTCTCTTATGCATCAAAGATGCTCTGACCTTTCTAATGCGAGAGGTCTAACTTCAAGGAAGCCAATTAAGCTCCCATTTTTTAAATTGAAGGTCTTAGAGAAAAAATTGACAACAAAATATTCCAAGGATGATTTTGACTTGTTTTGGGGCCAAAATTGACCAACTAAGGCCCCACATTTGAATTTTTATGATCTTAACATTAAAGGATACAAGGCTGATACACCTTTCCTCCTCACAACATTGTCAAAAAACTTGGGAGAAAAACCTTAGACATAATGCACATGTGTGTGATTTATGGGGATGAAAATATATCCTTCTATCTAAGTGTATACAAATGAGGACCATGTGGTTTAATTGGAAAGTGTATATTTTTGACAATAGATCTTGCAATCAATTTTTTTGTGATCCATTGTCAATGATATAATCAAACAAAAAATTATGTGTTGGCTAAGCTCAATTGAAAATAAACTATCATGACTACTTGAATGATGGTTCATCAAGGTGACCTTATTGAGTCAACCTTTCTGCTCATCATATGTAACTTAGATTGAATTGAACAAATGTATTGATGTGAATGGATTGTTCTCATCATCAAGAGATTGTATTATCAAAGTCTCCTTTTCCAATCTAGAATACTTAGACTTTTCATGTCTTGTTTTTCTACAATAAGTATAAATTTTGTCATATTTTCTATTATTAGGAAAATGAATATTGTAAGAAGATGAAGAAGAAGAAGAAGGATACTTTGAGGAAGATAATTTTCATGATTGAGAATTTCGTGTTCTTAAACTACTAGGACAAAATGATGACTGGGACACTCTAGATTGGGTAGCAAATTTTTATTTTGCCAATTACACTTGATTAAATTGTTATGAATGTCACATAAAATAATAAAAATGCTCCAATATATTTAGAATAGATTAAACCCTTAAGATAGGTCAATAGCATACAATAGCAACATTGAGGGGAAATCCTTCCAATAGATCCTAAACTTCAATTACAATATTCAAGATTAATGATTTACTCTTGTCAAGCCCTTACAATATAGGGTCTTTCTAAAGATAACTACTACTATCCTATGCATGTGGGATAAATAATTTTATTCTAACTAATTAGTGGGATGACATATAAATAATATGCACCTCAATCCTTTATTTGTTGCTATCTAATACACTACAATATCATACCCCTAGGTATTTTACATAAACACAACATCGAGTGTTGCAAGGGGAGTATATTTCAACTCACAAAAAAATGTTCCTATAATCCAATCAAGAGAATTTGAGAATGAGAGAAAAAACTTCATCTAGAAGCTTGAGAGTTATCCACAATTGATTGAATTGGTAGATGTAATCCTACAAAAATATGTGAATTTCCTAACACAAACAAAACTATTTGATATGTAAACCCTATTCATAATTAGAAAAATATAAAGTTTCCTTTAGGGATTTGACAAGTTGAGCTCATGTGTCAAGATGGATATGATCATATTAGCATTTTGTGACCAAATCCTTAGTGATTCCAAAGAGTTTTAGCTTTAAAAATGAGACATTAAATTGTCATTATCTATCTATTTGTACTTGAGCCAAGTTTCTATGCCAAGAATCCAACTAGAAAGTGTTGGAATTAGTCCGGACAACTGAGAGGGGGGGGAGTGAATCAGTTGTCCCACAAATATTAATCTTTTCTATTTTTTAATCTTCTTTAACAACTTTCAATCAGATAAGCATTAAAGCATGAATCAAAAACACAAGAACATAAATAAATTGAACACACATAACACCAAAATTTTTACATGGAAACTCAGTTAAGGGAAAACCACGGTGGGGGTTAGCCCACAAGGTTTGTACCCTGTTAAAAGTACTTAGAAAAAGAGAAGGAACATGGCTTTGGGCTCACTACCTAGAGCTCACTACTCAAGAGAGGCTCACTGCCTACAAGATTTTAATACAGGAAGAATTAACTGATAAATAGCATCTACTTCATGCCTTGAAAGCTCACAAAACTTTTGCTCTACTCCGAATACTTCTTCTCAAGTTCTTCATCTAAACATCTCAAGATGTTCTTTTTCTTCTCCTCTGCTCTACTCTACCTTTGATCCTTTCTTTGATTTTATTATTTTGTACAAGGATAATTTTCCACAACTCATCAACAAGTATTTATACGCTTCATCAACCTTGGAATGAACATCAAGGTTGGCACTACAAACAAATGACTTAATGCAAATCACTAAGCTATCAGCCAAACATAACTGGGATTTAAATCTTCCTTGATGAACAGGCCATGCTTCATAGAATTGCTTTTAGATCATCCGTAACATGCTTGAATCATCCGATCAGCCAAGACTAGGAAAAACAACAACACCAAGAAGGAAATTTTTTTGACAAGCTCAAACTGTAATGCAAACCTCCACCATAGTAGTCACATGATCCAGAGACCTTCACAAGCATATTAAATTTAGAAAAAATATCCACACTCCTCCAAATCATCAGAATCACTTGCATCTTCCTCCAGAACCTCAAGAACACTGTCTACCATGATTGTCACATTAGAAAGATTGCTTGCGGACCTCCCAACCATGAACCACTTGAATGGATGATACACACTGACTTCACAAACATGCCTCTAGATCCACAGATCATCATTTGACATATCTGGAACAATCTGGACCTCTTTCCTATCACTCTGTCTCTTCTGAACATTGCAAAATTGGTTCTACTCAGATGGCCATAGCTTCTTCAAATCTTCATGCGAACCCTTCAAAACTTAACTTGAGCTTCTTCAGACAATCCTCTATTTAGCCATATGGTCTACATACATTGATCCTCATTAATTTTCTCAATATCCTCAACAATCTAGTCTTCTATATAGGTAGTAAAATATGATACAGTTGACACCAATGGCAACAAGGATATGTTGACATCAATGACAACACCAATTAGGCACATATTTACAACAAACTCCCCCTTTGTCATTGATGGTAACATATGATGTGAAAAACTAATTTGACCATCAAGACAAGACCTTCTCCCCCTTTCTCTTATCACTTATGTAATCACTTTCTTCAAGGCTCCCCCTTTCACCAGCAACTAGTTTTTCACAGGAACTTCTCTCCCTCTTTGACATCAATTTCAAAGGGCACATATTTGCAATCTTTTCTCCCTTTTTGTTTTAGACTGATCCCAAAATTTTCATACTGACTACTCCCCCTGAGTAGTATCTCCTTAACATCAATCTAGATCACAAGATATGACTGTGAATTCCACTAGACTGATGCACCTTAGTGCATCTTAGTTTTGATCAGGAGGGGTAATAACCCCTAACTTTTCTCTGAGATACTCAAAAGTATCCTTGGGAAGAGGCTTAGTGAAAATATCTGTAATTTGATCCTTTGAAGACACAAACTCCAACTTGACTTCATTCTCATTTACCTTCTCTCTCAAGAAATGAAACTTAATGGATATATGCTTTGTCTTTGAATGCAACACCAGATTCTTTGAGATACTTATTGCACTTGAATTATCACAAAAGATTATGACAGGCTCCTCAAACATAATTCTCATGTCCTTCAACATTTGCTTCATCCATAGAACTTGAGTGCAATTATTTGCTATTGCTATATATTCTGCCTCTACTATAGATATGGATATTGCCTCCTACTTTTTTCTCAGCCAAGAAACCAATCTTCTTCCCAAGAAGAATGCACCACCACTAGTACTTTTCCTGTCATCCACATCTCCTGCCCAATCAACATCTATATATGCATGAAGAGTGAAGTCATTATCTTTTGTATACCATAATCCATAATCAAGTGTTCCTTTGAGATATCTGAAGATTATTTTAACTGCTACAACATGGGATTCTTAGGATCAACTTGGAATCTAGCAACAAGGACAACTGTATTCATAATATCAGGTCTAGTCTGAGTCAGATAGAGTAGTCCTCCAATCATTGATCTGTACATTTTTTGATTTTCCTTAGGGGAGTCATCATATTTACTCAACTTACATCCAGTTACCATAGGCATACCTACTGGCTTTGAATCTTCCATTCCAAACTTCTTCAACAATTGTTTCGCATACTTAGACTGAGATATAAAGATACCTTTATCTGATTGAGTGATTTGTAGACCTAAGAAAAAATTCATCTCACCAAACATGGACATCTCAAATTCACATTACATTTGATCAGCAAATGTTTTGCACATGCTCTCATTTCCACCAAAAATGATATCATCAACAAATACGTCAACAATCAGAATATTCTCATGATCAATCTTGAAGTAAAGATTACTATCAACAATGCCTTTGTTTTATCCTAGCTTTAGTAGATACTTATCTAATCTTGCATACTAGGCTCTTGGGGCTTTTTTGAGTCCATATAATGCTTTCCTCAATCTGTAGACCATGTCTTTCTGATCAGACAACTAAAATCCTTCCGGTTGCTTAATTTAGACTTCTTCTTCTAACTCTCCATTTAGAAATGCTAACTTCACATCCATCTGATAGACTTTGAAATCTTTATAAGCAGCAAAAGCAAGAAACAATCTGACTACCTCTATTCTTGCCACCGGAGCAAAAGTTTCTTCAAAATCAATTCCTTCCACTTGAGAATATCCTTTGCATACCAACCTTGCTTTATTTCTTACAACTTCACCATCTTCATTTAGTTTGTTCCTGAAGACCCTTTTAGTTCCAATCACATTTTTGTCCTCAGGTCTAGAAACAAGATCCCAAGTGTGATTCTTTTCAATTTGCATTAGTTCTTCCTCCATTACTTTTACCCATTTTTTATCATTGCAGGCTTCACTTACTGATTTTAGTTCAATCTTTGAAATCAAACAAATCTCTTCTTGATCTTCAGCAATTCTTCTCCTAGTTCAAACACCTTTGTTTCTATCTCCTATGATTTGATCTTCAGGATGATTCATCCTTACATACCTGGGAGTTTTGTGAATTACTTGAGGTTCTGTTTCTTGAGCTTGTTCCTCAACTTCTACACTATCTTCTTGAATTACTAGATTTTTTAGATCAATCTAGTTCTGAATCTGAGTCTGCACTTGCCTTTCTTGAGTTGGATTTTCATCTTGATCATCTGAATCATATTCGCATGACCTGGAATGTCCTTTTCTCTCATCAACTCTGACATTAGCACTTTCAATTATCTTTTTCAACCTCTTGTTAAAGCACTGATATACTTTACTTTGAGTGGAGTAACCCAGAAAAATTCCTTCATCACTTCTTGCTTCAAACTTGCCTAGATCTTCATCTCTTTTGATATAGCACTTACTACCAAAAATCTGAAATACTTCACAGTAGGAGCATGAACAAACCATAGTTCATAAGGGGTCTTACCAGAATTGCCTTTGATCTGCACCCGATTAAGAGTGTAGATAGCAGTACTCACAGCTTCTCTCCAATAGACTTGTGGAACATTTTCTTCCATCATCATGGTTCTAGCAGCTTCTTGAATGGTCCCATTTTTTCTTTCCACAACTCCATTCTTCTAAGGAGTCCTAGGAGTAGATAACTGTCTTTTTATTCCATGCTTTTCACAAAATGTATCAAACTCACTGGAGGTAAACTCTCCTCCTCTATCAGATCTCAAACACTTTATCCTCACACCAATCTCATTTTCCACCATAACTTTGAACACTTTGAATTTGTCAAGAGCTTCTGATTTTTCTTTTAAGAAAGTTACCCACATCATCCGAGAGTAATCATCAATCAGCAACATAAAATATCTGTCTCCTTGCACACTCCTAATTCTAGTAGGACCACATAGATCAGTATGCACAAGTTCCAATTGCCCACCTAAAAATTGTTATTTATTTTTGAATAATGTTTTGTTTTGTTTACCCAATTGACATTCTCTACACATGCTATTAGGTTTCACAAGTCTTGGAAGATCTCTCATAGCCTGAGTAGAACTTATCTTGACAATGTTATCAAAATTCACATGACACATTCTCCTATGCCACAACCAACTCTAATATGTTTGTGCAATCAAACAACTTTTACCAGAACTACTTAATTGAAAGATGTTACCTCTAGTTTGTGTACCCGATGCAATTTCAGTTCCAGAGCTTTCCAAGATTTTGCATTTGCCATCCTTGAATTGGAGATCATAACCTTTGTCAACCAACTATCCAACACTGAGAAGATTATGCTTTAGCCCTTCCACATACAAAACATCATTTGTGTTATTCTTACCATCAAAAGAGATGGATCCTTTGCCACGGATTCTACCAGCTGAGTTGTCTCCGAATTTCACAATTCCACCTTCATATTTTTCAAAGTTTATAAACTTACTTTTATCACCAGTCATATGATGAGAATATCCACTATCAATCACCCATTCATCCTTTTCAACAACCTGAGCAGCCAAGGCACTTTCCACATTTGCATAGCTAGCAAATTTAGTAGACACTGAATCTTCTTCATTGATAGCAATGAATACCCAATCATCTTTAGTGGCACCTCCATGATCAGATTCATCATCTGTGACTCCTTCTTCTCCAGATTTTTGGACATAGTAGCAATTTTTCTAACTTTTATATCTGTTAGGGTTTGGTGTTGAAACTTTCTCTAGACATCTTAAGGCAAAATAACCAATCTTATTACAAGAAAAATATTTGAATGACAACTTTCCTTCATACTTACCGGATCCTCTTGGCATTCTTTTGGCAATAAGAGCTTCCAGTTCTATAGACTCAATTTCATCATCTTCAAGATCCTTTTTTGCCTTAACAAATCTGTTTGATCTTGCAGAAGAGCTTTCATCCAGATCATATCTTTGTTTTCCATATACACTAGCCTTAAAAGAAGATTCAAACTTAGGTAGAGAATCACCAAACTCACTTAATTCAAAAGATGAAATTTTGCCAACCAGCTAATCTCTTGTAACTTTTGAGACAGCCTTGATCTCTTCTATAGTAGCAACCTTATGTTTGTATGAATCAGGTAAAGCTCTGAGCACTTTTGCCACAATCTTTGATTCTTCCAAAGTTCCACCGGCACACCTAATATCACACACAAGTTCATTTATCTTTTGCATGTAGATTGTGATATTTTCATCTTCACTCATCCTTAGATTTTCAAATTTTCCTCTCAGACTTTGTAGCTTGGCACATTTGACATATTCATTGCCTTCATAAAGATTCTCCAACTTCTTCTAGATTTCATGAGCATTTTTTAGTCCAAAGACATTTGACATTTCTAAATTAGTCAGGGCACTCAACAAGGCTTCTTTAGCTCAAAGGTTATTTTCAACATCTTTAATTTGATCTAGAGTTGAAGGACCTTTCTTCGGAGGTTTATACTGATCATTGGTTATCACCCAATAAGAATCACCCATGCATTGCAAATGGCATTCCATGCGACTCTTCCAAACAGAGTAATTTGTTCATCAAATCTCAGACTATCCTTTTTGTAGGTCGACATCTTGGATCTCCTCAAGTGATCAAGCTTCTTTTAGAGGATCTGGCTTTGATACCAATTGTTGGAATTAGTTCAAACAACTGAGAGGGGGGGTGAATTAGTTGTCCCACAAATATTAATCTTTTCTTCTTTTTAATCTTCTTTAACAACTTTCAATCAGATAATCATTAAAGCATGAATCAAAAACACAAGAGTAGAAATAAATTGAACACACATAACACTAGAATTTTTACGTGGAAAACTGGTTAAGGGAAAACCATGGTGGGGGTTATCCCACAAGATTTGTACCCTATTAAAAGTACTTATAAAAAGAGAAGGCACATGCCTTCAGGCTCATTGCCCAGAGCTCACTACTCAAGAGATGCTCACTACCTACAGAGTTTTAATATAGGAAGAATTAACTGATAAATAGCATCTACTTCATGCCTGGTTTAGTTTCCTTTGAAAGCTCACAAAACTCTTACTCTGCTCCAAATACTTCTTCTCAAGTTCTTCATCTAAACATCTCTTATTCTTCTGCTTCTCCTCTGCCCTGCCCTGCCTTTGATCCTTTCTTTGATTTTATTATTTCGCACAAGGATAATTTTCCACAACTCATCAACCTTGGAATGAACATCAAGGTCGGCACTACAAACAACTGACTTAATGCAAATCACTAAGCTGTCAGCCAAACATAACTGGGACTCAAATCTTCCTTGATCAACATGCCACACTTCATAAAATTGCTTTTAGATCATCTGCAACACGCTTGAATCATCCAGTCGGCCAAGATTGGGAAGAACAACAACACCAAGAAGGAAATCTTCTTTGACAAGCTCAAACTTCAATGCAGACCTCCACCATAGAAGTCACATGATCCATAGACTTTCACAAGCATATTAAATTCAGCAAAAATATTCGCACTCCTCCAAATCATCAGAATCACTTGCATCTTCCTTTGGAACCTCAAGAACACTGTCTGCCATGACTGTCACATTAGAAAGATTGCTTGCGGACCTCCAAACCATGAACCACTTGAATGGATGATACACATTGACTTCCCAAACATGCCTCTAGATCTGCATATCATCATTTTTTTGCAAATATGTGCCTAAGTTGTGTTGTCATTGATGTCAACATATCCTTGTTGCCATTGGTGTCAACTGTATCCTATATTGTTGTCTGTATAGAAGACCGGATTGTTGAGGATATTGAGAAAATTAATTACAATCAATGCACGCAGACCATATGGCTATGTAGAGGATTGTTAGAGGTTGCTCCAGTCAAGAATTGAGAAGTCTGCATGAAGATTTGAAGAAGTTATGGCCATCTGAGTAGAATTGGATTTTGTAGTACTCAAAGAGACAGTGTGACAGTAAGTTGGTCCAGATTGCTCCGTAGTGAAATATTATGTCTGCGGATCTGAAGGCATGTTTGGGAAGTCAATGTGCATCATCAACTCTAGTGGTTTGTGGTTTGGAGGTCTGTAAGCTATCTTTCTAGTTTGATAGTCATGGCAGATAGTGTTCTTGAGGTTTTGGAGGGACATACAAATGATTCTGGTAAATTGGTTTAGAGTGAATGTTATTGGTGAATTCAATGTGCTTGTGGAGGTCTCTGGATCGTGTGGCTATTGTGTTGGAGGTCCGCATTGAAGTTTTCTTCTTTGAGGTTGATGTTCTTCCTAGTCTTGGCCAGTCGGATGTTCCTGGCATGTTGCGGATAATCTAAATAGCATTTTATGAAGCATGGTATGTTAATGGAGGAAGTTTCAAGTCTCATCTATGTTTGGCCGACAGTGTAAAGATCTACATTAAGTTTAGCTGACCTTGTTGATCATTCCAAGGTTGATGAAGTTATAAATACTTGTTAAAGAGTTGTGGAAAATCATCCTTGTATGAAATGAATTAAATTCAAAGAAAGGATCAAAATAGAGAAGAGAAGAAGAGGAGCAAAGGAAGTATAGAGTGAAGAGTCAGTGAAGAAGAATTTGAAGATAGGAGCAGAAATTTTGTGAGCCTTCAAAGGGACTGATTTAGGCATGAATGTAGATGCTATTTCTCAGTTCATTATCTCTATGTAAATCATAATTTATTATAGGTAGTGAGCCTCTTCTTGAGCAATGAGCTCTGGGCAGTGCGCACGAAGGCGTGTGCCTTCTATTTTCTTAAGTACTTTTAATAGGGTACACATTTTTGTGGGTTAACCCCCACCATAGTTTTTCCCTTCACCAAGTTTTCCATGTCAAAATTCTAGTGTTGTGTGTTCATGTTGTTTCTGCTCATGTGTTGGTTTATGCTTAAATGTTTACATCACTAATCTCATTGTAAATTAAGAAAGAAGATTTAAAAGTTTAGAAAAGGTTAAAGATTAGGGACAACTGATTCACCCCCCCTCTCAGTTGTCTAGACTAATTCCAACAATTGGTATCAGAGCCAAGTTCCTCTAAAAGGAGCTTAACTGCCTAAGGAGATCCAAGATGTCGACTTACAAGAAGAATAGTCCAAGATTCGATGGAACAAATTACTCTATTTGGAAGAGTCACATGGAATGCCATTTACAATGCATGGGTGATGCTTATTGGTTAATAACCAAAGATAAGTATGAACCTTCAGAGAAAGGTCCTTCAACTCCAGATGAACTCAAGGATGTTGAAAATAACCTTCGAGCCAAAGAAGCCTTGTTGAGTGCCCTGACTGATTCAGAAATGACAAATGTTTTTGGACTAAAAATTACTCATGAAATCTGGAAGAAGTTGG
Organism: Cunninghamia lanceolata; assembly: GCA_027924645.1. Classification (NCBI taxonomy): domain Eukaryota; kingdom Viridiplantae; phylum Streptophyta; class Pinopsida; order Cupressales; family Cupressaceae; genus Cunninghamia; species Cunninghamia lanceolata. The sequence continues at coordinate 5,409,287 of BSBN01000134.1, forward strand.
AGAATATGTATGAAGGAGATGAATATGTCAAATGTGCCAAACTACAAAGTCTGAGAGGAAAATTTGAAAATCTAAGGATGAGTGAAGATGAAAACATCACAATCTACATGCAAAAGATAAACGAACTTGTGTGTGGGATCAGGTGTGCAGGTGGAACTTTGGAAGAATCAAATATTGTGGCAAAAGTGCTCAGATCTTTGCCTAATTCATACAAATATAAGGTTGCTGCTATAGAGGAGATTAGGACTGTCTCAGATGTTACAAGAGATCACCTAGTTGGCAAAATTTTATCTTTTGAATTGAGTGAATTTGGTGATTCTCCTCCTAAGTTTGAATCTACATTCAAAGCCAGTGTATATGGAAAACAAAGATATGATCCGGGTGAAATCTCTTCTGCAAGATCAAACAAATTTGTGAAGACAAGAAAGGATCTTGAAGATGTTGAAATAGAAACTGTAGATCTTGAAGCTCTTATTACCAGATGAATGCCAAGAGGATCTGGTAAGTATGAAGGAAAATTACCACTCAAATGTTTTTCTTGTAATAAGACTGGTCATTTTGCCTCAAGATGTCTAGAGAGGTTTTCAAAACCAAACCCTAATAGGTACAAGAGTCAAAAGAAATGTTACTATGTCCAAGAAGATGGAGAAGAAGGGGTCGCAGATGATGAATCTGATCATGGAGGTTCCTCTGAAAATGATTGGGTATTCATTGCTATCAAAGAAGAAGATCCAATGTCTACTGAATCTACTAGCTATGCAAATGTGGAAAGTGCCTTGGCTGCTCAGGTTATTGAAAAAGATGAATGGGTGATTGATAGTGGATGTTCTCATCATATGACTGGTGACAAGAGTAAGTTTGTGAGTTTCAAAAATTATGAAGGAGGGCTTGTAAAATTTGGAGACAACTCAGCTGGTAGAATCTGTGGTAAAGGATCCATCTCTTTTGATTCTAAGAGCAACACCAATGATGTTCTGTATGTGGAAGGACCGAAACATAATCTTCTCAGTGTTGGACAGTTGGTTGACAAGGGTTATGATCTTTGATTCAAGGATGGAAAATGCAGAATCTTGGAGAGCTCTGGAACTGAAATTGCATCCGGTACTCAAACTAGACCTGTAACATCTTTCACTTAAGTAGTTTAGGCAAAAGTTGTTTGATTGCTCAGATAGATCAAAGTTGGTTATGGCATAGGAGGATGTCTCATGTGAATTTTGATAACATTGTCAAAATAAGTCCCATTCAACCTATAAGAGATCTTCCAAGACTTGTGAAACCTGATAGCATATGTAGAGAATGTCAATTAGGTAAATAGAACAAAATTTCATTCAAAAGTAAGGAACAAGGTTCAAGTGGGAGATTGGAATTGGTACATACTGATCTCTATGGTCCTACTAGAATTAGGAGTGTGCAAGGAGACATATATTTCATGTTGCTGATTGATGATTACTCCCGGATGATGTGGGTAACTTTCCTAAAAGAAAAATCAAAAGCTCTTGATAAGTTTAAGGCGTTCAGGATGATGGTTGAAAATGAGATTGGTGGGAAATTGAAGTGTTTGAGATCTGACAGAGGTGGAGAATTCACTTCTGGTGCATTTGATGCTTTTTGTGAAAAGCATGGAATAAAAAGACAGTTATTTGCTCCTAGGACTCCTCAGCAAAATGGAGTTGTGGAAAGGAAGAGCTGAACCATTCAAGAAGCTGCCAGGACCATGATGATGGAAACAAATGTTCCTCAAGTTTATTGGAGGGAAGCCATGAGTACTGCTGTCTACTCTCTTAACCGGGTGCAGATCAAAGGAAATTCTGGTAAGACTCCTTATGAACTATGGTTTGGTCATCCTCCTACTGTGAGATATTTTAGAGTTTTTGGCAGTAAATGCTATATCAAAAGAGATGAGGATTTAGGCAAGTTTGAGGCAAGAAGTGATGAAGGAATATTTTTGGGATACTCAACTCAAAGTAACGCTTACTGATGGTTCAACAAAAGGTTGAAAAAGATTGTCGAAAGTGCTAATGTTAAAGTTGATGAAAGCAAAGTAGGACATTCCAGGTACTGCGGATATGATTCAAATGATCAAGATGAAAGTCAAAGTCAAGGAAGGCAAGTTCAAATCCAGACTCAGATCCAAATTAATCTAGTATCTCCAATAACTCAAGAGGTTGGTATAGGTCCGATGAGGAACAAGTTCAAGAAACATAAGTTTAAACAATCCCAAAACCCCCAGGTATGTAAGAATGAATCATCCTGAAGATTAAATCATAGGAAATAGAAATAAAGGTGTTCGAACAAGGAGAAGAGTTGCTAAAGATCAAGAAGAGATTTTTTTTGATTTCAAAAATTGAACCTAAATTAGTAAGTGAAGCTTGCAAAGATGAAAACTAGGTTAAGGCAATGGAAGAAGAATTGATGCAAATAGAAAAGAATCACACTTGGGATCTTGTTCCTAGACCTGAGGACAAAAATGAGATTGGAACCAAATGGGTCTTCCAGAATAAACTAAATGAAGATGGTGAGGCTGTAAGAAACAAGGCAAGGTTGGTATGTAAAGGCTACTCTCAAGTGGAAGGAATTGATTTTGAAGAAACTTTTTCTCTGGTGGGAAGGATAGAGGCAGTTAGATTGTTTCTTGCATTTGCTGCCTTTAGAGATTTTAAAGTATATCAGATGGATGTCAAATCAACATTTCTGAATGGAGATTTGGAGGAAGAAGTCTACATTGAGCAACCAGAAGGATTTCAGTTCTCTGATAAGGGAGATATGGTTTGTAGATTGAGAAAAGCCTCGTATGGACTCAAACAAGCTCCAAGAGCCTGGTATGCTAGATTGGATAAGGATTTGCTTATGCTAAGATTTAGCAAAGGTACTATTGATAGTAATCTGTACTTCAAGATTAATCATGAGGACATTCTAATTGTTGAGCTCTTTGTTGATGATATCATTTTTGATGGAAATGAATGCATGTGCAAAGCATTTGCTAATCAAATGAAAAGTGAGTTTGAGATGTAAATGTTTGGCGAGATGAATTTCTTCCTAGGTCTACAAATTATGCAGTTAGATAAAGGTATCTTCATATCTCAGTCCAAGTATGTGAAAGAATTGCTGAAGAAGTTTGGAATGGAAGATTCAAAGCCAGTAGGTACACCTATGGTAACCGGATGCAAGCTAAAAAAATATGATGACTCCCCTAAGGAAAATCAGAAAAGGTATAGATCAATGATTGGAGGATTGCTCTATCTGACTCAAACCAGACCTGACATCATGAATGCAGTTGGACTTGTTTGAAGATTTCAAGTTGATCCAAAAGAATCCCATGTTATGGAAGTCAAAAGAATTTTTAGATATCTCAAGGGGACAATTGATTATGGACTATGGTATCCAAAGGACAATGACTTCACTCTTCATGCATATACAGATGTTGATTGGGCAGGAGATGTGGATGACAAAAAAAGTACTAGTGGTGGTGCATTCTTCTTAGGGAGAAGATTGGTCTCTTGGATAAACAAAAAGAAAGAGGCAATATCTCTATCTACTGCAGAAGCAGAGTATATAGCAGCAACAAAAATAATTATACTCAGGTTCTATGGATGAAGCAAATGTTGAAGGACATTAGAATTGTGTTTGAGGAACTAGTCACAATTTTCTGTGATAATTCTAGTGCAATAAGCATCTCAAAGAATCTGGTATTGCATTCAAAGACAAAACATATATCTATCAAGTTTCATTTCTTGAGAGAAAAGGTAAATGAGAATGAAGTCAAGTTGGAGTTTGTGCCTTCCAAAGATCAAATCGTAGATATCTTCACTAAGCCTCTTCTCAAGGATACTTTTGATATCTTAGATAGAAGTTAGGGGTTATTACCCCTCCTAATCAGAACTAAGGTGCACTTATGTGCATAAGTCTGGTGGAATTCTCAGACATATCTTGAGATCCAGATTGATGTTGAGAAGATACTACTATAAGGAGTAGTCAGTACACAAATGTTGGAAATCAGTCTAAAATAAAAAGGGGGAGAAAAGATAGCAAATATGTGCCCTTTGCCATTGATGTCAAAGGGGGAGAGAAGTCATGTGAAAAACTTGGAAGGGAATAGTTGCTGGTGAAAGGGGGAGCAGTGAAGAAAATGGTTGCAGGTGTGATAAGAGAAAGGGGGAGAAGTTCTTGTCTTGATGGTTGAATTCAATTTTTTCACATCATATGTTGTCATCAATGTCAAAGGGGGAGATTGTTGCAAATATGTGCCTAAGTGGTGTTGTCATTGATGTCAACATATCCTTGTTGCCATTGGTGTCAACTGTATCCTATATTGTTGTATGTATAGAAGACCAAATTGTTGAGGATATTGAGAAAATTAATGACAATCAATGCATGCAGACCATATGGCTGTGTAGAGGATTATCAGAGGTTGCTCCAGTCAAGAATTAAGAAGTCCGCATGAAGATTTGAAGAAGTTATGGCCATCTGAGTAGAACCAAATTTTGTAGTAATCAGAAGAGACAGTGTGACAGTAAGTTGGTCCGGATTGCTCTGCAGTGAAATGTTATGGTCTATGGATTTGAAGGCATGTTTGGGAATTCAGTGTGTATCATCAACTCTAGTGGTTCATGGTTTGGAGGTCTGCAAGCTATCTTTCTAGTTTGACAGTCATGGCAGATAGTGTTCTTGAGGTTTCAGAGGAAGATACAAATGATTCTGGTAATTTGGTTTAGAGTGAATGTTATTGGTGAATTCAATGTGCTTGTGGAGGTCTCTGGATCGTGTGGCTACTGTGTTGGAGGTCCGCATTAAAGTTTGAGCTTGTTGATTGAAGATTTCTTCTTTGAGGTTGATGTTCTTCCCAGTCTTGGCCGACCAGATGTTCCTGGCATGTTGTGGATAATCTAAAGAGCATTTTATGAAGTATGGTATGTTAATGGAGGAAGTATCAAGTCTTAGCTATGTTTGGCCGACAGTGTAAAGATCCGTGTTAAGTTTAGCCAACCTTGTTGATCATTCCAAGGTTGATGAAGTGTATAAATAATTGTTGAAGAGTTGTGGAAAATCATCCTTGTATGAAATAAATTAAATTTCAAGAAAGGATCAAAAGTAGAGCAGAGAAGAAGAGGAGCAAAGGAAGTATAGAGTGAAGAGTCAGTAAAGAAGAATTTGAAGATAGGAGCAGAAGTTTTGTGAGCCTTCAAAGGGTCTGATTTAGGCATGAATGTAGATTCTATTTCTCAGTTCATTATCTCTATTTAAATCATAATTTCTTATAGGTAGTGAGCCTCTTGTTGAGTAGTGAGCTCTAGGCAGTGTGCTTGAAGGCGTGTGCCTTCTATTTTCTTAAGTACTTTTAACAGGGTATGCATTTTTGTGGGTTAACCCCCACCGTGGTTTTTCCCTTAAGTAGGTTTTCCATGTCAAAATTCTGGTGTTGTGTGTTCATGTTGTTTCTGCTCATGTGTTGATTTATGCTTAAATGTTTAGATCACTAATCTGGTTATAAATTAAGAAAGAAGATTTAAAAGTTCATAAAAGGTTAAAGATTAGGGACAACTAATTCACCCCCCCTCTCAGTTGTTTGGACTAATTCCAACACATTTGACATATCTGGAACAATCCAGACCTCTTTCCTGTCACTCTGTCTCTTCTAAACACTGTAAAACTAGTTTTACTCAGATGGCCATAGCTTCTTCAAATCTTCATGCGAACCCTTCAAAACTTAACTGGAGCTTCTTCAGACAATCCTCTATTCAGCCATATGGTCCACATACATTGATCCTCATTAATTTTCTCAATATCCTCAACAATCCAGTCTTCTATACATGCAACAAAATAGGATAGAATTGACACCAATGGCAACAAGGATATGTTGACATCAATGACAACACTAATTAGGCACATATTTGCAACAGAAAGGACCTTAGAGTCTTAAGATCCACAATAGTTCTTAAACTTGCACTTAGATATTATTTGGGTGGCCTCTAGGTAGGAAACCTCGAGAGTGATAATCCTCATGATAGAGATGTCATTGACCTTATTGGTCAATCTAGAGACCACATCAGTAAATTCAACTTTCTTAGCCAAATTGGTGGCCATGTTGTGAGTTAAGGCTAGTGATAGAGAATACATGCACCAGCAAACAATAGAAATGATCAATTTATAATTTACTTTATATATTTATGTGATTATGAGATTAAATCTAGATTTGCTAAAAAATTACACTTTCAAAATTGGCACTAAAAAATATTTCCAAATGAGTAATAAAAGTGCCCAAAAAGTTGTAAAATGGGAAGAAGACAACAAGTATTAGAGAAAAACAAAAATATCTTGAAAAAGGAGCATAATTACCAAAAATAAAGATCACCACTATGATGGTGTTGAAAAATAGGTAGAATAACAAATACACCTCATTTGGACACCACATAGTTGAGAACAAGGCTATTGAAGTTGTGTGAGCTAGAACTAAAACATGAATCCATATAGGCTAGGCTAGCCTCAAGAAACTAATCACATCATGCTAACATTAGGAAAAATAACATGGTGATGACATCACTCTAGGATGATGTGGCAACATACAAATGCACTAGCCTGGCATGATTTGTCACTAACATGGTCCTTTCTTACATGGTGCTAATGCTAGTGAAGGGTATGTTATCCAAGGAATATTAATGTAGAATATTATCTCAAGAGGAATATATTGACATGATAAAGAATATTCAACACCACAAGGATGAAGAATACATTGGCAAATCCTAGTGGTACTATTATTTCCTAGCATGTAAGAGTTTTTCGACAAGGGTGTTAGTGGATTTCTAGGTTTATTGGTGATGGTAGGCATTATACCACCAATGGGTGTGTGTTGGTGATAGTGTTAAGTGACACCATAAATGTGTGTCCCACTTTTTGGCCTATGTGGAATGCTCAAATTATTCATTTTTAATATTTTCAATTTGTGTGAATTATATATCAAACAAACAGTCAAGATTTTATAGATGATGTAAACTATTGAGTTGTGGATTTTTTTAAGTAGATTCAATTTGTAAATTTTAATATATTTTAAATAATTATTTCTATCATTTTTATTTTTATTGAGTGAAATTTTATCGTATCACAAAACTTTCACTATGAATAATATTCCCATAATTTTTTAGAATAAGATCATTAAATCAAGCATCTAGAGCATAGATTTTTTGAATCAATTTATATTGAATATTCTATTTATTATTAATTTTAAATTTGTACTAGTAAAAATTTTAGACCTATATTTTACCACTTGGAATTTCTCTTCTTTTTTTAATGGAGGAATTGAAAACATGGTGGGACCGATGATTTGAGGTCCTAACATGCACCACTATAACCTTGTTCACATGAGTTACCCTCCACCCATGTGGTGGGTAAATCTAGGGGAATCAAACCCATGATCATCATTTGTGTTTTCCAATGGCTTGACCATCTAGTCTACTCCCAAGGGCTACATGGAATTTTCTTAATGTATGTATTAATTTTTTTTTCATTAAATAAAGTGCATCCATGCAAAGGGAAATACATTTTTTAGAGATTTTCCTAACAAATTTTGTTATTAATTCTAGTGTCTTGAATAGAGGTCATTGTTTTCTTGTAATAGACTTATGTTCATTATAACATTAAAATAGATAATATTAAAAAATAATACATATTATATACTTTTTAGAAAGTTAACGGTTAAGGCTCTAGATACTTGCCAAATGGCATTTTCAAATGACTCTATTTAATCCCCCAAAAGGTGAAACAAAATTACTTTTTTGTCAGCATTTCGATAAGGGTAGATGAGTCTCTATTGGAGTTTTGGTTTAATCCTAGGGGATCCTATTAGAGGGGGTTCAATATAACCCCTTCATTTGAACCCCTTTAGATGAACATCTCTAGGCTTAAATAATACATTTTTCTAAAAAATATGGTATTACAAGAAAAAATCAGGATGTCCCACAAGTGGGATAGAGTTGTATGCTTCCACCCTATTATTAGGAGCATGTTGTCAATAAGATTATGAGTGATAACCTATGTAATATTCTCAACAACAAGAACTATGTGGGGGTTGGAAGGGTATGACCTATTGATCCTTGTAATATTTTTTATTTTTAAATATTATTCACTTTCCATGTGTGCAATTCAATCTATAACCTACAACTAGTCTTGCAAGAACATAGTGAAACTTCAAACATTTATAACTTAGCCTTTGTTAGTCTAATTTAGACAAAATAAAATGTGATTTAATTATTTTAGTAGCTCTAGAGGTGATGGCAATGTTACATTTTATCAACATTGCTTTTAGAATAAAGTTAATGAGAAGAGCTTCAAATCCCTAATCCAAATGGATTGAAAAGAAGAATTAAATCCATGGATTGGAAGTGAATCTAATACCCACTAATGTTAAATTAAGCAAGTAGTAGTCAAAGACAAATTTCAACAATGGATTAATAGAAAATTTATACAAACTTACTCTAAATCTTGATTAATTTTATTAGAGGAAGTACATGAAATATATAGGCATATTATGTACCAAAATTACAGACTTGAGAATATTCTCCAAATCTCAACATGAAATTCTCAACATAAAATAAAAATTGGAACAAGTTTCAACTACTTGCTAACTTAGACTAACCTCTTAACAACTAGGATTGCAACTTTTTACTTTTTAGATAAAAGAAATAGAATAATATCTTAAGGCTTAAAACTTATACTATAACCTAATGAATCCTAATCGAATTTAGGACCTTACTTTTATTTTAAATTCAAATCTTGCATGAGGAAAGTTTGTGCCAAGTTAGAGGACTATTGAATGGTTGGAGCCTTATTTTGTGGTTTGATGATTGATTCACGATAGGATTTTTGCATGTCAACTAGACCAATAAGAAGCTCTAGCATGGTTAGTACATACTACTTGAATTCAATGCAAAAAAAATTCTCTTACATAGAACCAAATCCTAATTGCAAGCCAATTGCAAGCCAATTTCAATGTGTTGTCCCTATTGTTAGAGATTGTATTGAGTTTTGTTTTGGAAGCAAGATGCATATAAGTACACATCGTTGGATTTCATTGTAACTATCTTTAATTTTTAAAAACTTCTATTACTCAGAAGTTGTAAGAGATCACTATAATTTGAATTCGACCTTGTGGCTTGATTTCATTGTAATTATCTTCAATTTTTAAAAACTTCTATTATTCAGAAGTTGTAAGAGATCACTATAATTTGAATTTGACTTTGTGGCTTGATGTAATAATGTTTCATTGAATTTGAATGAATATTTGTGTTGTTCTATTTCTTCTTTATGTATTTACAATAATATTTTGGTGTATTTAAGTCAAGTTAATTGGTTAGAAATCCTTGCATTAGATTCTTAGACCTTGTTGTGCATCATTCACATACCAAATACCAACAGTAACCAAATGAATAACAATATTTATAATATTTTAAAATATTTCTAAATAATTTACTATGTTATAAAATTTTTTAACTTCAATTTCAAATCACAATATATGATCTTTCATTAAACAAAAAAAAAAACATTCATAATATTATAAATTTTAATTGGACCCACCATCAGATCTAAATAACAAACAATATAAGGTTACAAAAAAATCTAAAACTTTCAAAATTTGTAGTTTAGGATTTTTAAAGATCTGGTCTCTTTTTAGGATACTTAAATTCAAACAAACTTGTCTTTGTTTAGGAAGCATGGGTTAATATAAAGTACATCCGACTTTATTTCCTAATTTGTTGGGGCGGCTTAGCATATGCTGAAGCATTTTTTTTCTCTTTTTATACACATAATGTTCAATAGCCTACATGATTGGAGTCTACTTGATAAAAACGTCGTTGTGTTTGTAAAGAGATCACCCTGGTTTGATTTCTATTGCGTATAAACTTGATTAACAAAATAGATTCTACGCTTACAGTTTTAAAGTCGTGAACATTTTTAAATTTTTTTCTTTTATATTTTGATGGATCATGGAATATCATAATGGAAAATTATTATACAGTTAAATCTTCAAACATTCAATTTATAAATTTAATTTTTTAAAAGTGAGGAAAATAAAAAATTTGTACATAAAGATTAATTTTTAAACATAAATTTATCAAAAACAAAAAGCATTTTTATAAAACTTGGAAGATTTATTTATTTATTTTTCTGAAAAAAACTCAGGTAAAAAAACTGAAGAAACAAGCACATTCATAGTTAATGATTTAAATGCCTTTCCACTGGATTTCCACGATGATGAAAGCCTATATATAGATTGAACCAAAAATGCATTACAATAGAATAAATGAATGAATGAATTTTAATGACGTTCACGAGACCAAACAGTCCAAGGGACCAAGAGCTGCAGCCCTAAGACACTTTCTAGATCTTTTCAATGTGGACTCTTCTACTATACATCTTGATCAAGAAACCAGCCCTTATGTGAAGCCTTACTTCCTCAAAGAGCTCGTTTATACTTCCCACCTTCAAATTATTTCTAGGTCACAGAAACTTGGGAAAGGTGATAGAGCTCCGAGAGGACATCATTAGAAAACGCATGTGTATCTGCAACAGCATATAAATATTTCGATTTGGACGTCTGTATAAAGACAAACTCCTTATTGAGCTCATAAATTGTCGAAAAGAAATGATTAATTATCACCATAAACACACACGAGTTTGGAATAATCATCCTTCGAAGCCAATTCTTTTTGCGCAGAGATTGAGTTGTATATATTTACATGGATTCCATGGTCTTATGAAACGGAGAAAGTCTGTGTGCGTTTCGATGTAGACAACTGGTTTTACGTTTTTTGAGTAGCACAAGAACCTTCTTGTAAACAGTGTCGATGGTGAAACTTATATTTTTTGTCGTGCAAACCCCAAAATTCAATAGACTGCCATTTCTCTGCACGATACATATTACACAGTGACAGTGATGAACAGCATCTTCTCTTGCCATGGCTTGGAAAGAATGGCAATTGAATAATGGTCTCATCATATTTTATATTAACTTGAATTTGATTCTATATTAATGTTCAGAAGTACCCACTGATGGGCCAGCAGAGGCCTGTATGCCTCGAAACTAAACAATGGAAGTTCGTGGCCCATGTTTAATATAGTGAAAAAAATCAATTGGGATAAGAAGCTACTGCAAAGTCGTTCACTGTCATTATGCTGAATGCCTCTCTACTTTATAGGAGAAGCGTAGGGTTGAATATTGAGGAAATAAGAGATGTATACTTTATTATGAAAGATAATTTAAAATAAACAAAAAGTCTTCAAAGATCAAATCAGGGTTTTTGGTAAAGTGTATAGAAGTATTTCTGAATTTGAGTTTACATTTTAAAAAAAAATTATTAAGGTTTTTGGTAAGGAATTATTTTGTAAAGATTTTGTATGATATAAGTAGAGTGTGACACATGATGTGATGTGATGTGATGTGCATATAAACATGAAATCGTGAGATAAAAATTGAAGTTAAATATTTGTGAATTTAAGTCTACACCAAAAAAATTAAACTACGACCTTCAAATTATTTGAATTTTGTTTAGTAATTGTTTTACTAACTTTGTTGTAAGGTTGTGTTAAGTGAGTTAAATAATCAATAATTTTGTTATAAAAATAAAATTTGTTGGTTGTTGAAAGCATGTCGTCCTAAAATAATGATTAAAAATAATTATATTTATATTAATATTTAGTTTGTTGAAATTGATGTTGTAAAAGTCCCTTAGATAATTTATATCTAATTTTTTTGATAAATTAAATAGGGAAACAAGGGTCATGGTCCCTTTACATCAAAAGAGAGAACAAGTAGCTGCCACAATAGCACTCAGAAACAATGACAGGCCAAAACAGACCAAAGTTGCACAAAAACAACACAAAAAATAGATAAAGGATAGCACAAAGAACAACAAAACAAAGATTACATATGACCATGCAAATATTCAACTTCTCCTTCCAAAGAACATTTCCACCACTGTTAGGTTTCAAAGGTTTCTTAGAATTTGAGTTGTTTATAATCATAATATTGTTTGCACTTGATTTTATATTCTATTATAATTTAGGTCATATATGACCCTAAAATAAATAGTGATAAATGTAGAATTATTCAACAAGATTGTTATTTTTTAAAACTATTTTAAAAAATCCTAGATCATATTGTGTGGTGTATCTCTTGTATTAATATTTATAGAGGAGAAAATGCACATACTTGTTTGCCTTTATGTTCTACATTAATTTATGGAGGTCTTTGATTTATGATTCTAGTATATAATTTACCTCTTCTCACTAATTTCTACTTTGAGTTCAACACATTAATATGCAATATCTCTCAATTCAAAATCTACCTAACTCAATTTGTAATCTCCACATGTATTTGTACATTTTTCTTCATCTTGTTTTAGCGTATTAGATCTATACGATATGTGTATATTTGAATATATATATAAGACCTTTGTGTGTGTGTGTGTGTGTGTGTGTGTTTATATTCATTGGTGTTCAATTTCACTATTTTCATTTAAATGATATGTTGGATGGGTAGACCTAGTTTCTTCAGTATTATTCTTTTAAATTTTTAATTGAACTTTAATCATATTGCTAAAGTGAATGATTTAATTGAGATGTGCCTATTAAATGTTTATTATTTAATTGTAATTTTATCACTCGGTTTGACTATTGTTATGTATTAGACAGATGCACATAAAGTTTGATTGAGTGTGTAGGAATTTACAGGGTATTGACCAATGGTTGGTATTGTTGATATTAGGGCAGACAACTGAGGGGGGGGGTTGTAAAGTACTGAATATTCCAACCATCATACATTCACAAAAGTAAAACATAATTACTGCAGTAAACCAAGGTAATGTAAATTAACTTCTATTAATCATTTCTAATAAAGATATTAAGATATTTCCAAGAGTTCAAGCAATTATTTGTATTCATAAGTTTAAAGTGTAATCATAATTACAATGCATATGTATACATCTGAAGTCATTTACAGAGTATGTAGAAACAATATTACAAATGTCAAATAATGGCATCAAGCCTTACAATCATTTTTAATACAAGGAGTACAACTGTCATCAATGTTGAATAAATCTATCAAGGAGTCCTCGACCACCATCGACCAACCGGTCATCTACTGTGTCGAAGGACAAGAACATGGTTCAGGCACTTTTTGCGCCCAACTACGAAGCTTGCACTTCCCTGGTATCCTTCAAACTGAAGGATGCTTGACCCTTCTCGAAGAGCCTAGAAATCTGTAAACATATGCAAGGTGGAATCTAGTATGTGCCTATCAATCTACATGCATTACTAATATGAATGCAGCATCTCATCAATAGGATATGGTAGGGAAAACATATAATGTATAGCTAGGAAAAAGTCCATCTATTCCAATGGTGCATGTCTATCTCAACATTCTATTCGCTTTGGCCAAAGCATTTATCCATTGTAACGGCATGTAAGTTTTGAAAAAGAAAACTCACTTCCCTAATAACCCACATTCGATACCCATCCCAGAAAGCAATCTTTCTAATACATAAATCTTTAAGAAAGCAAAAATCACTCAAGCCACTCTTATTTATGCATAGTTTATAAAGTGATGGCTAAAAGAAAGAAAAGAGATAAACTCATAATACGTATTCACGAAACAAAGAATTCAATCATTTAAGCTATCTTCCTTTGATAAGTCAATTTAGTTATTTGATAACATAGGAGGGTTTAGAGCAATTATATCATCTTGAAAAGTTTAAGTCTATCAATTTTGCAACACTTTGATTATTGGTAAGTCATTTACTTATAAACAAGGTTAAGAGATGTATATCTATACATGTTCCTTCTATTGATCAAACTTTAATTTTAACTTAGAAATCTCGTAAATAAATTGCTTTATAAAAAGGGTTTGATTTACTTTCTCTAGTGAGGAGTAATTTATACTTTTCTAAATAAAGAACCCTTGTATAACAATGCTAGGTATCATAGGGCTTGTTTCTACAATTAGTTTAAGTTCCATCAAATTAATCACTATTAATTTTCCACAATATATGTATATATATAAAAAATATCATTACTCACTAAGGATAAAGACCGACAATGAGAGACATTAGTGCTTGTAAAAAAATAAAAGAGAATCGGCATTTATATAATACCACAATTGTTATCATAGGCAGAGCATTTAAATAAAAAAATAGAGATCGACTTTCACCACAGGGGCAACTTTTACTACTCAACGGTTTCTAGTTAAACTAAAACGGCTTTCTATTAAACTAAACGACTTTCAATTAAAACTAAAATGGCTTTCTATTAAACTAAATGACCTTTACTAGTAGGGATCATTTCGCCACAGGAAACAATAAAACAATACAGTGGAGATCGGCCTCAAAAGGATAGGGGTCGACTCCCAAAATAGTGATAGGTATAAACAAAAGAAAAAAAAAAGATCAACTTCTGCAGGATGGTGCCGACTTCCAAAAGATAGTGGCAGGTATAAATAGATCAAAAGAAGATTGGCATTTACCTACAGCAAAACATCATATAAAAATGGCCAGAGACCGGCGTACAAAATAGTGAATGGCTTTTATAATAGCTAGAGATCTTTTAAAAGATACAAGGAAAGTTAACAGTTCAGATCTAACTGAATACAAAAGAATTACAAACGCATGTCATACAAAATCCAACGACAATTTTGACATAAAGAGTTAGTCACAAAGATGCTGATCATCTTTGATCCTATGGAAACGACTTTAACAACTAAAAAAAATGAATTTTGTCAAACAGTGATTGGTTTTCAACACATACAAATCGGTATACGATACACAGTGAGTCGACGGCTTACAAAGAATAGTAAACGGTTTATGAAAGATTTCCTCATGCAGATAACAACTTCCAATACACAGGGAATGACTTACTTATACAGTTGAGATTGGGTTTCAAATAATGGATCGGTATATATATTACACTTAGTAACTGGCACATATAAATCAGTAATTGGAAACTAGTGAGTCGGCTACCAAAGGCATTAAACAACTTTCCTTAAGCAGAGATCGACAATAGAGAATCGACATACAGTATACAATAAAAGACTTTCAATCTCAGAAGACGTCATATAAGGTGTTTATTAACAGGTTATGGCAGCTTTTCTATTTATAAGAGTTTGCAAACATACTAAATTCCATACTATCTCAACCATCAAACAAGAGCATTATAAAGAAACCCATGTAATTACACTATTAGCTTGCTCAGAGCCTACCTGGTTCTGCCAGACGAATTCTTTTCTTGGCTTTCTTATAACACGTTTCCCTTCCTGTGTCCTTCTACGGCTGTTTTCTCCCCCTCAACTAAACTTTCTTGTTCTATATATCTTTTTCCATGCAAAACCTAATTTTCTTCTAGTTTCCCTCGCCTTCTCATGCCACCCACAGTTCTCAATGCATGTAGCTCAAGTAAGCTAAATTTCTCATCATGCATCCATGCGTGCCTAATGGCCTTAAATATAGTCCTCCAAAAATAAAAGATAAGAAGGTAAATATATGTCTTTTTTTTTTAATTTTTAATTACTGCCTAATCTTGGCTTTTCTCTTATTTCAAAAATAAGGATAAGGTAAGATAAAGAGTATTTTAATTTATTCCTAATTTAGTTTTATAAATATTAATGTTATAGGATTTGCAATGTACTAGAATAAGAATATCTTTAATAATTTTTTATATCACTCTAGCCTTCATACAATATTTGATCTTTGATATGGATATAATTACTTATGAAAGAGAAATATGATAAATTTAACAAGTATTATATTCATTACATATTCAATGTCTCAAAAATAGTGATATTTGTAATTTAATTTATCCTCTTAGATTAAAGTAAAATTGTATTACTAACTTTTCATTTTTATTTCAATTAGGTTTCAAACTTGAGTTAAGTCAAAGCAAGGCATTCAATCATTATCCATCCATGCGAAATTATCAAACATTCATTGAAATAAAACAAGTAATGCAACATTTATCGAAACTACATGAAACCTAAGTGAGTGTGTGAAATAAAGACACCAGATAAAACCTGACAAATGTTGCCATGAAGCTAGGACTCCCCTACCTGAACCATGCTCTTGTCGTCAACAAGACTACAAAAATTCAAACTCATAAAACCATCAATAAGTTAGTCCCAATATAGCCGAAGCATTTGAATAGCTGAAGCGATGAAGTTAACCAATCATGTAATTATTGCATTTAACCATTCAATCAAGTATGAAAAGTATGAGACATGAAAGGAGTGAATCAGTTGTCACAAAACTTTTATCTTTTGCTGCATTTAATCTTCTTTACCATTTATTAACAGATTAATGACATAACCATGCAAGCATGAATCAATAACACATGAGCAGAAACAAAATCAACACACATAACACTAGGATTTTACGTGGAAACCCGGTTAACAGAAAAACCATGGTGGGGGTTAACCCACAAGATTTATTCTCTGTTAAAAGAATAGAAAATAGGAAGGCACTTGCCTTCAGGTGCACTACCTAGAGTTCACTGCTCAAAGAGGCTCACTACCTACAGAAACATTCACAAGATTAACATAGAAAGATTGAACTGAGAAACATCTTCTTCATGCCAAGATCAGTTCCATTGAAGCACACAACACCTCTACTCTACTCCCTTAACACTTCCTTGCTACCTTCACATCTTTGCTCACATCCACACATTTCCATGACTTTGCAACACTTATTTATACAAGTCATCGACTTTGGAATGAACATCAAAGTCAGCTAAACAATCATCTATCTAGAACATTCTCTAAGATAGGTATTACAAGCAATTACAATCACAAGACTTAAAATACTGCATGTAAATCACTACACTGTCGGTCAAACATAATTGGAACTCAAATCTTCCTTGAACATCACGCCACGCTCCATAAACTTCTCTTAGATCATCTGTAAAATGCATCATGCATCAGGTTGGCTAAGACTGGAAAGAACAACATCACCCAAGGAGAAATCTTCATCCACGAGCTCAATCCTCAATGCAGACCATCAACACAATAGGCACCTGATTGAGAGACTACCACAAGTACAATGAAATCAACAGGAACAACCGCACCACCTCAGATCACCAGAAGCACTTGAACCTTCATCTAGGAACTCAAGAATAGCAACTGTCATGACTGTCACATTAGAAAGATTGCTTGCGGACCTCCAAACCATGAACCACTTGAATTGAGGATACACACTGACATCCCAAACACACCTATAGATCCACAAATCATAATATTCCAATGCGGATCAATCCGAACCAAATTTCTTTCACTTTGTCACCTTTGAACAACTGCAAAACCTGGTTCTACTTAGATGGCCATAACTTTGCCAATGCTCCATGTAGACCTCTCAAATCTTGATTGGAGCAACTTTAGACAATCCTCTACAAACCCTTTAATCCATAGACTCTGATCTTCATCTTACTGGGAAGGCAGAGCAATCTACTTCACTGAACTGTACTATCTTCACTGTCTCTGACAGAGAGATATGTAGCCCACTTGTTTCTTCCGGAGAGGCTATTTTTCTCAATATCCTCAGCATACAAGTCTTCTAAACAAGCAATAGAATAAGATACAGTTGACACTAATGACAACAAGGATATGTTGACATTAGTGACAACACTGATTAGGCACATATTTGCAACAATCTCCCCCTTTGTAATTGATGGGAACATATGATGTGAAAAACTGGTTCATCCATCAAGACAAGAACTTCTCTCCCTTTCTCTTATCACACCTGTAACCACTTTCTTGACTGCTCCCCCTTTCACTAGCAACTACTCACTTCCATCCAAGTTTTTTACATGACTTCTTTCCCCCTTTGACATCAATGGCAAAGGGCACATATTTGCAATCATCTCTCACCCTTTTTGTTTCTTAGACAAGACCAAACTAAACTCAGAACACGTTGACTTCTTCCCCTGAGTAGCATCCCCTTAACACTGATCTGGATTACTAGATATGACTGTGAGTTCCACCAGACTGATGCACACTAGTGCACCTTAGTTTTGAATAGGAGGGGTAATTACACCTAGCTTGCCTCTAAGATACTCAAAAGTGTGCTTAGGTAGAGGCTTAGTGAATATATCCGCAATCTAATCCTTTGAAGAAATAAACTCCAATCTGACTTCATTCTCATTTACATTCTCTCTCAAAAAGTGAAACTTGATGGATATATGCTTTGTCTTTGAATGCAACACCGGATTCTTTGAAATGTTTATTGCACTTGAATTATCACAGAAGATTGTAATAGGTTCTTCAAACACAATTATGATATCCTTCAACATTTGCTTCATCCACAAAACTTGAGTACAATTGCTTGCTACTTCTATATACTCTGCCTCTACAGTAGATAGAGAAATTGCCTCCTGTTTGCTCAACCATGAAACCAATCTCTTACCCAAGAAAAATGCACCACCACTAGTGCTTTTCTTGTCATCCACATCTCCTATCCAATCAGCATCTGTATATGCATGAAGAGTGAAATCATCACCCTTAGGATACCATAAGCCATAATCAGATGTGCCCTTTAGATATCTAATTTTTTTTTTACTACTACAACATGAGATTCTCTAGGATCAGCTTGAAATTTAGCAACAAGGCTAATTGCATTCATAATATCAGGTCTAGTATGAGTTAGATAAAGCAGTTTTCCAATCATTGATCTATACCTTTTCTAATCTGCCTTAGGGGAATCATTATCTTTACTCAACTTACTAGTTTTGAATCCTCCATTCCAAACTTTTTCAGCATCTATTTCACATTCTTAGACTGAGATATGAAGATGCCTTTTTCTGATTGAATGATTTGCAGACCTAAGAAGAAATTCTTTTCACCAAGCATGGGCATCTCAAATTCACTTTGCATATGATCAACAAATTTTTTACACTGCTCTCATTTCCACCAAAGATGATATCATCAACAAATACCTCAACAATCAAGATGTGTTCATGATCAATTTTAAAATAAAGATTACTATTAGCAGTGCCTTTGCTAAAGCCTAACTTTAGCAGATACTTATCTAACCTTTCATACCAGGCTCTTGGGGCTTGTTTAAGTCCATACAATGCTTTCTTCAATCTGCATACCATATCTCCTTGATCAAACAACTAAAATCCTTCTAGTTTCTCAATGTAGACTTCTTCTTCCAACTCTCCATTCAGGAATGCTGACTTGACATCCATCTGGTAAACTTTGAAATCTTTGTAAGAAGCAAAGGCAAGAAATAATCTGACTGCTTCTATTCTTGTCACCAGAGAAAAAGTTTCTTCAAAATCAATTCCCTCTACCTAAGAATATCCTTTGCACACCAATCTTGCTTTGTTTCTCACAACTTCACCATCTTCATTCAATTTATTCTGGAAGACCCATTTAGTTCCAATTACATTTTTGTCTCGAGGTCTAGGAACAAGATCCCAAGTATGATTGTTTTCAATTTGCATTAATTCTTCTTCCATTGTTTTTATCCAACTTTCATCATTACATGCTTCATTCACTGATTTTGGTTCAATCTTTGAAATTAAACAATACTCCACTTGTTCTTCAGGAATTTTTCTTCTAGTTTGAACACCTTTATTTTTGTCTCCTAATATTTGATCTTCATAATGATTCAACCTTACATACCTGGGAGTTTTGGGAATTTCTTGAACTTCTGATTCTTGAACTTGATCCTCAACATTTTCATTAGCTTCTTGAGTCAATGGATTTTCTGGAGCAATCTAAATCTGAGTCTGAGCTTGAACTTGCTTTTCATTTTCATCATTTGATTCATATTCATAGAACTTTGAAGGTTTCTCCATGATTTCATCTACCTTGACATTAGCACTTTCAACAATCCTTTTCAATCTCTTGTTAAAACACTAGTATGCCTTGCTTTGGTTAGAATAAGATAGAAATATTCCTTCATCACACCTTGCATCAAACTTGCCTAGATCTTCATCTCTTTTGTTATAGCATTTACTGCCAAAAACTCTATAGTATTTCATAGTAGAAGCATTACCAAACCACAGTTAATAAGGAGTTTTACCAGTATTACCTTTGATTTGCACACAGTTAAGAGTGTAGACAGTAGTACTCACAGTCTCTCTCCAATAAACATGTGGAATATTTGCCTACATCATGATGGTTCTAGTAGCCTCTTGAATAGTCTAGTTCTTCCTTTCCACAACTCCATCCTACTGAGGAGTCCTAGGAGCAGATATCTATCTTCTTATTCCATGCTTTTCACAAAATGCATTAAACTCACCAAAGGTAAACTCTCCACGTCTGTCAGATCTCAGACACTTTATCTTCACACCAATCTCATTCTCTTCCCTAGCCTTGAACACCTTGAATTTATCAAGAGCCTCTGATTTCTCTCTCAAGAAGGTGACTCACATCATCTGAGAGTAATCATCAATCAGTAACATAAAGTATTTGTCTTGTTGCAAACTCCTAACTCTAGCAGGACCACACAATCAGTGTGCACAAGTTCCAACAAGCCACTTGAAAATTGTTCTATACTTTTGAATGTAGTTCTGCTCTATTTTCCCAATTGACTTTCCTTACACATGCTATTAGCAAGTTTTACAAGCCTTGGAAGATCTCTCATAGCCTAAGTAGCACTTATCTTGACAATATTGTCAAAATTTACATGACACATTCTCCTATGCCATAACCAACTTTGATCAATCTGAGCAATCAAACATCTTTTGTCAGTGCAACTTAAATGAAAGATATTACCTCTAGTCTATGTACCAGATGCAATCTCAGTTCTGGAACTTTCCAAGATTCTGCATTTCCCATCCTTGAATCAGAGGTCATACCCTTTGTCAACCAACTATCAAACACTCAGAAGATTGTGCTTCAACCCTTCTACATACAAAACATCATCAGTGTTGTTCTTACCATCAAAAGAGATGGATCCTCTACCATGGATTCTTCCAGCTGAATTGTCTCCAAACTTCATAATTCCACCTTCATATCTTTCCATACTTACAAACTTACTTTTATTACCTATCGTATGGTGAGAACATCCACTGTTAATCACCCATTCATCCTTTTCTTCAACCTAAGTAGCCAAGGCACTTTCTATTGCAAGTATGGGTGTAACCAGTGTTGTCATTGATGTCAACATACTCCTATTGCATTAATGATAAGGATTGGATGAGCTGTGTGTTGAGGATATTGAGAAAATTAGTCCTAATCAGGATTAGAGAAGAACAGTGAAGACAGTGAGGTAAAGATCCCAGTTAAGATGAAGATTAGAGGATGCACTTCAAAGGGTTTGTAGATATGTGTCTTGAGATGATCTAGTAAAGATTTCAGAGGTTTGCATGAAGATCTGAAGAAGTTATGGCCACTTAAGTAAAACTGGTTCTGGCAGGTGTTCAGAGGTGAAAGAGTGTTACAGATAGGTCTGGTGAGATCCGAAAATGCAATATCCTATTCTGCGGATTTGGTGGAATGTTTAGGAAGTCCATGTGAAGTGACAACTCAATTGGTTCATGATCTAGAGGTCCACAAGCATCTATTCCAATATGACAATGATGATAGACTGTGTTTTTGAGGTTCTAGATGAAGGAGAGAATGATTTCAGTAGACAGTAGTAGTGTGGATGTTCTTGGTGATTCAGTCAAGTTTGTGGAGGTCTTTGGATTGTGTCCAATTCGTGTTGGTGGTCTGCATTAAAGATTGAGCTAGTAAACAAAGAATTACTTTCAAATGATGATGTTCTTCCTGAGTATGGCTGACCGGATGAGTTACACACCCTGCGAATGTTCTTGGAGATGTTCTATGAAGAATGGCTTGTTCCTAAAGGAGTATTGAAGTCTCAGATCTATGTGGTCGATAGTGTGTTGATCCGCATGAAGTCTTTTTGTAATAAGTCATGTTGTATTTATGTATTTTCTCTGTAATGTATGCCGACTTGGATGATAATTCCTAAGTCGATGTCTTGTATAAATAAAGAGTTGTTAAGTCATTTCAAAAAAAATTGTGGAGAAGAGAGTGTGGTAGAGAGGAGCAAAGTGAATGGCATAGCAGAAGTATTGAGCTTAAATGGAACTGACTCAAGCATGGTGAAGATGCTATTCTCTAGTTCAAGTATGTGATACTTATTATTTTGTAGACAATGTGTCTCTTGTAGGCAGTGGGCCTCTTGTAAGCAGTGTACTCGGGCAGTGATTCCTAATTGGCATGTGCCATTTTGTTCTTTCTATTCTTCTAATAGAGAATACAATCTTGGGTTAATCACCCTGTGGTTTTTCCCTTAACCGGGTTTTTCACGTCAAAATCTTGGTGTCTTGTGTTTTAATATGTTTTTGCTCTTGATTTAATGCATTATGTTTCCATGATTGATTTATTATTATGCTGTTGAATTACAAAGTGGATTTAAGTGTTTAATTGGAAGAAAGTTTTGAATAACTGATTCACCCCCCCTCTCAGTTGTTTGCCCTAAATCTAACAATTGGTATTAGAGCTAAGTTCCTCTAAAAGAGCTTAACTGCTTGAGGAGATCCAGGATGTCGTCCTACAAGACTAAAGTTTGATGGAACCAATTTTACTCTTTGGAAAAGTTACATGCAATGTCACTTGGAATGTATGGGAATACAGTATTGGACCATGGCTTCAAAGAAGTATACTCCACAGAATGGTCTAAAAACCATAGATGAAATCACAAATGTTGAAAACAATCTGCGGAATAAAGAAGCTCTTCTAAGTGCCTTGTTTGATTCAGAGCTGACAAATGTTGTTGACCTACAAACTACTTTTGAGATTTGGGAAAAATTGGAACTTCTACATGAAGGAGACAAGTATGTTAAATGTGCCAAGCTACAGAGTCTGAAAGGAAAATTTGAAAATCTGAAGATGAGAGAAGATGAAAATATCACTACTTTTATGCCAAGAGTAAATGAGCTTGTTTGTGGCATTAGATGTGCTGGTGGAGTCTTGGATGAAGATGATATTGTTGTCAAAGTTCTCAGATCCCTTCCTGCTTCTTACAAATACAAGGTTGCTGCCATTGAAGAATTCAGATCCTATTCAGGTATCACAAGAGATCAATTGGTTGGCAAATTGGCTGCATTTGATTGACCGAGTTTGGAGATGCCCCCCCAAGACTAAATCTACAATCAAAGCTAGTGCCTCTGTAAAAGGAAAACAAAGGTTTGATCCGGGAGAGAACTTTTCAAGGAAACTATCATGGTATGAAAAAGAAAGAAAAGACCTGGAAGAAGATGAAGTAAAATTTGCTCAAATTGAAGCCCTTATTGCAAAAAGGCTACCAAGAGGATCTGGTAAGTATGAAGGGAAATTGCCTTTTAAATGTTTTAACTGCAATAAGATTGGTCATTTTACCTCAAGGTGTCCAAAAAAATTTTCAAGGCCAAATCTTAATAGATCAAGGTTCCAAAAGAATTGTTACTATGTTCATGCAGATGATGATAATGAAGGAGTAACAGATGATGAATCAGAGACATGAAACAAATCTGGAAGTGACTGGGTGTTTATTGCCATCAAGGAGGAAGATCCAATGCCCTCTAAATTTGTCAATCATAAAATTGTAGAAAGAGCTCTGGCTGCCCAAGTTGAAGAAAAGGATGATTGGGTCATTGATAGTGGATGCTCTCACCATATGACAGGGGACAAAAACAAGTTCATAGATTTGGAAAGGTATGAAGGAGGAGTGGTAAAGTTTGGTGATAATTCTGCTGGCAGAATTAGAGGAAGAGGAACCATTTCTTTTGATGGAAAGAACAAAACCAATAATGTACTATATGTTGAAGGTTTGAAGCACAATCTTCTCAGTGTTGGACAGTTGGTGGACAAAGGCTATGATCTCCAATTCAAGAATGGAAAATGCAAGATCTTTGAAAGTTCTGGAACATAGATTGCATCTGGTACTCAAACTAAAGGTAATATCTTCCACTTGGTTGGTACTGGTAAAAGTTGCTTATTTTTTAAAATTGATCAGAGTTGGTTGTAGCATAGGAGAATGTGTCATGTGAATTTTGATAATATCATCAAGATAAGAAACACTCAGGCTGTAAGAGATCTTCCAAGACTCGTAAAACCTATAAATAGCTTGTGCAAAGAATGTCAGTTGGGTAAACAAAGCAGAGTCTCATTCAAAAGCAAGGAACAATCTTCTACCAGATTATTGGACTTAGTTCACACTGATCTATGTGGTTCAGCAAGAATTAGAAGTGTGTAAGGTGATAGATACTTCATGCTATTAATTGATGACTACTCCTGGATGATGTGGGTTACTTTTCTGAAAGAAAAATCAAAAGCTCTTGAAAAATTCAAAATAATCAAGGCTATGGTAGAGAATGAAACTGGATTAAAAATAAAATGTCTGAGGTCTGATAGAGGTGGAGAATTCACATCCGGTGAGTTCATAGAATTCTGTGAGAAACATGGAATAAAAAGATAGTTGTCTACTCCTAGGACTCCGCAGTAGAATGGAGTAGTGGAGAGAAAAAACTAGACCATCTAGGAAGCATCTAGAACCATGATGATGGAAGTAAATGTTCCTCAGATCTATTAGAGAGAAGTTGTAAGCACTGCAGTCTATACTCTCAATCGAGTACAAATCAGAAGCAATACCGGTAAGACTCCTTATGAACTTTGGTTTGACATCACTCCCACTGTAAGGTATTTCAAAGTCTTTGGTAGCAAATGTTATATTAAAAGAGATGAAGATCTAGGAAAATTTGATGCTAGAAGTGATGAAGGAATATTCTTGGGTTATTCTACTCAAAGCAAAGCATACTGGTGTTATAACAAGAGATTAAGGAAGATTGTGGAAAGTACAAATGTGAAGGTTGATGAAGGTATTAAAAAACCCTCAAGGTTTTATGAATATGATGAAGATGATCAAAATGATGTTTTTGTTCAAGAAGTCCAAGCTCCCTCTGAAATTCAAATTCAAACTGATCCAGTAAATCGAGAAGAAGAGATAAGTTTGAATGAACCTGTTCAAGAATTAGAAGTGCAAGAAACTCCCAAAGTTCCCAGGTATGTAAGACTGAATCACTCTGAAGATCAAATCATAGGTGATAAAAGCAAAGGTGTACAAACAAGAAGAAGGATTTCTCAAGATTCAGAAGAGTATTGTCTGATTTCAAAGATTGAATCTAAGACAGTGAATAAAGCTTGCAATGATGAAAACTGGACTAAAGCAATGGAGGAAGAGCTGATGCAAATTGAGAAAAATCACACTTGGGATCTTGTTCCTAGATCTAAAACAAGAATGTGATTGGCACCAAATGGGTCTTTCAGAACAAACTGAATAAAGATGGTGAAGTAGTCAGAAACAAAGCCAGATTGGTCTGCAAGGGTTACTCCCAAGTAGGAGTTGATTTTGAAGAAACTTTTGCTCCGGTGGCAAGAATTGAAGTAGTCAGATTATTTCTTGCTTTTGTTGCCTTCAAGGATTTCAAAGTATATCAGATGGATGTCAAATCTACCTTCCTAAATGGTGACTTGGAAAAAGAAGTATACATTGAGCAACTAGATGGATTTCAATTGTCTGATCATGGTGATATGGTCTACAAGTTGAAGAAAGCACTGTATGGACTGAAGCAAGCCCCAAGATCATGGTATGAAAGATTGGATAAGCATCTTTTGAAGATTGGCTTCAATAAAGGTACTGCTGACAGTAATTTGTATTTCAAAATTGATCATGAAAATATCTTGATAGTTGAAGTGTTTGTTGATGATATCATTGTTGGAGGAAGAGATAGTATGTGCAAAACCTTTGCAAATCAAATGAAAAGTGAATTTGAGATGTCCATGTTTGGGGAAATGAATTTCTTCTTGGGTCTACAAATCACTAAAACAAAGAAAGGAATCTTCATTTCTCAGACCAAATATGTGAAAGAATTGTTGAAGAAATTTGGGATGGAAGACTCAAAACCAATGAATACTCCCATGGCAACCAGATGTAAATTGAGAAAAGATGATGACTCTCCTAAGACTGATCAGAAAAAGTACAGGTCAATGATTGGAGGACTGTTGTATCTCACTCAAACTAGACCTGACATTATGAATGCTATTGGTCTTTTTGCCAGATTCCAAGCTGATCCTAGAGAATCTCATGTCATGGCAATCAAGAGGATTTTTAGATATCTAAAAGGGATAGTTGAGTATGGATTGTCGTATCCCAGAGATCATGATTTTTCTCTTCATACATATACAGATGCGGATTGGGCAGGAGATGTGGATGACCGGAAGAGTACCAATGGTGGAGCATTCTTTTTAGGGAAGAGATTGGTTTCTTGGCTGAGCAAGAAACAAGAGGCAATATCTCTATCCACTGTAGAAGTAGAATATATTGCAGCAGTAGGTAGTTGGACTCAAGTTTTGTGGATGAAACAAATGCTAAGAGATATCAGAGTAGAGTATGAAGAACCTATCACAATCTTCTGTGATAATTCAAGTGCAATAAATATATCTAAGAATCTGGTGTTGCATTCAAAGACTAAACATATATCCATCAAGTTTCACTTTTTGAGGGAGCAAGTGAACAAGAATGAAGTTAGATTAGAGTTTCTGCCTTCCAAGGATCAGATTGTAGATATTTTTACTAAACCTCTACCTAAGGACTCTTTTGAGTATCTCAGGGAGAAGTTAGGGGTTATTACCCCTCTGGTTCTGTATTAAGGTACACTGATGTGCATCAGTGCAGTGGATCTCACAGTCATATCTTGTGGTCTGAACTGATGATGGGAAGCTACTACTCAGGGGGAGCAGCTGGCATGATTATGAAGTAATGAAAGTATGTGCCCTTTGCGATTGATGTCAAAGGGGGAGAGAAGACATGTGAAAAACAAGTGGTTATTAATCAAAGGGGGAGCAAGAAAGGAAGAGAAGACATGTGAATGGTTGTTGCTGATAGGGGGAGTTGTGACAGTAAGGAGAAGCTCTTGTTTTGATGGTCAAAATAGTTTTCCACATCATATGTTTCCATCAATGACAGAGGGGGAGATTGTTGCAAGTATGGACCTAACCGGTGTTGTCATTGATGTCAACATACTCCTGTTGCATTAATGATAAGGATTGGATGACCTGTGTGCTGAGGATATTGAGAAAATTAGTCCTAATTAGGAACAGAGAAGAACAGTGAATACAGTGAGGTTAAGATGAAGATCAGAGGATGCACTTCAAAGGGTTTGTAGATATGTGTCTTGAGATGATCCAGTAAAGATTTCAGTGGTTCACATGAAGATCTAAAGAAGTTATGGCCACTTAAGTAAAACTAGTTCTGGCAGGTGTTCAGAGGTGACAGAGTGTTACAGATAGCTCTGGTGAGATCCAGAAATACAATATCCTATTCTGCAGATTTGGTGGAATGTTTAGGAAGTCCATGTGAAATGACAACTCAATTGGTTCACGATCTAGAGGTTTGCAATCATCTATTCCAATATGACAGTGATGATAGACTATGTTCTTGAGGTTCTAGATGAAGGAGAGAATGATTTCAGTAGACAGTAGTAGTGTGGATGTTCTTGGTGATTCAGTCAAGTTTGTGGAGGTCTTTGGATTGTGTCCAATTCGTGTTGGTGGTCCACATTAAAGATTGAGCTAGTAAATGAAGAATTACTTCTGGATGATAATGTTCTTCCTGAGTATGGCCGATCGGATGAGTTACACACCCTGCAGATGTTCTTGGAGATGTTTTGTGAAGAATGGCGTGTTCCTAAAGGAGTATTGAAGTCTCAGATCTGTGTGGCCAACAATGTGTTGATCCACATGAAGTCTTTTTGAAATAATTCATGTTGTATTTATGTATTTCTCTGTAATGTATGCCGACTTAGATGATAATTCCTAAGTCGATGTCTTGTATAAATAAAGAGTTGTTAAGTCATTTCAAAACAAAATTGTGGAGATGAGAGTGTGGTAGAGAGGAGTAGAGCGAAAGGCAGAGTAGAAGTATTGAGCTTAAATGAAACTGACTCAAGCATGGTGAAGATGCTATTCTCTAGTTCAAGTATGTGATACTTATTATTCTGTAGATAGTGTGTCTCTTGTAGGCAGTGGGCCTCTTGTGAGCAGTGTGCTTAGGAAGTGAGCCCTAATTGGCATGTGCCATTTTGTTCTTTCTATTCTTCTAATAGAGAATACAATCTTGGGTTAATCACCCTATGGTTTTTTCCTTAACCAGGTTTTCCACGTCAAAATCTTGGTGTCTTATGTGTTAATGTGTTTTTGCTCTTGATTTAATGCATTATGTTTCCATGATTGATTTATTATTATGTTGTTGAATTACAAAGTGGATTTAAGTGTTTAATCGGAAGAAAGTTTTGAACAACTAATTCACCCCCCCTCTCAGTTGTTTGCCCTAAATCTAACACTTTCCACATTCATATAGCTAGCATATTTAGTATGCACTAGATTTTCTTCTTTGATAGCAATGAACACCCATTCATTTCCAGATAAACCTCCATTATCAGATTCATCATCTGTAACTCCTTCATCGGCAACTTCTTGGACATAGTAACATTTCTTCTGAAACCTAGGTCTATTAAGGTTTGGCTTTGAAACCCTCTCTAGACATCTTGAGGCAAAATGACCAATCTTACTACAAGTAAAACATTTGAAAGGTAACTTTCCATCATACTTACCTGATCCTCTTGGTAATCTTTTGGCAATAAGGGCTTCAATTTCTTCAAGCTTTGTTTCATCTTCTTCAAGTTCGTTCTTTGTTTTCTCATATCTCATTAGTCTTCTTGAAGAGCTTTCACCTGGATCAAATCTTTTCTTCCCAGAAACACTAGCCTTAAAAGCAGATTCTGATTTAGGAAGGGACTCACCAAACTCACTCATTTCAAATGTTGAAAGCTTGCCAATCAACTAATCCCTTGTAATAGTTGTCACATTCCTAATCTCCTCAATAGCAACAACTCTATGCTTGTATGAAGCAGGTAAGGATCTGAGCACCTTGCCAACAATCTTTGATTCTTCCAATGTTCCACCAGCACACCTGATATTGCACACAAGTTAATTGACCTTCTGCATCTAGGAAGTGATGTTTTCATCTTCACTCATCCTCAAACTTTCGTATCTACCTTTTAGGCTCTATAACTTAGCACATTTGACATATGCATCACCTTCATATAGAGTTTCTGTTGTCTCTCATATTTGCACCCTTGCTGAGTTATAAAAACATGGCAATATAGAGAAACATGGGATATTTCTAGGCCTGTGGGTCACCTGTGATGGACAGAACCTCCAAGGAAAATAGTTCTTCTATCCATATTAGAGCAAGATATCTTGTTGCACATTGTGTTTGTCTATTGCAGCTTAAATTTGGTATCAGAGCTTCTGGTGACGATATTGCTGTCTGTTGTTTACGTTGTTGTCTAATGTTAACTCCTTCCAGTTCTGAATATCTGTAAAGCTCCTTTATTGTCTCCCTGTATTGACTCAGGCTGTCATAAAGTGTTGTAAGTCCCGTTGGTAAGTCCCGCTGAAGCCGTGGTTGGCGTAAGGGCAGAAGGGCAGTAATCTGGTCTTTAGAGCGCAGGTTCGAGCGAAGTTCGAGCGCAGATGGATTCCTCATCTTCTTCTTCTCAAGCGAAGGACAACAATCGTTCTGACATGACTGCAGAGCGAAACTCAGAGGTTAGGTTTACCAACTTTTTTGCAAATAATGAAAGTTGTTTTAGTATAGTGTTTGAGTTCGGTAACTGTATAGATGATATAGAGAATTATGCTGTAGCTCCCGAAAATGAAAAACCTTTTAAGGTGCCTAAGATCCCAGCTCATGAAATATATCAGGATATACCCAAAGGTATTGTAGATATGTTTAATAATAAGTCCATAGGTCTTAGAGACTGGTTCAGGTATAAGTCTTCACTCAACTGTCATGTTGCAGAACTATCACATGTTGTCAAAGGAGGCAACGAAGGAAAATTAAATATTTTCACAGATGAATTGGTTAAGAAGTTCAGAAAGAAAGCTTTAGAGAGAAAAAAGAACCCTCAGTTTATGCATCTATCTTATATCAGAATAGGCATCTGTGGACACTACAGAAAAGGATTGCCTATTGTAGTTCTAATGATGTTAAAAGATGCAAGGTTTTATAAGTTATCTCATTCCCTATTAGGTGCAGGTTGTGATTCGATGGCCAAAGGTCCTATCTTTGTAGATTGTCTTTTAGACTATCCTGTCAGTCTGTTAGATGGTAACCTCAAAGATGTCCTAGAGTATAAATTTAAAACAATGAACTTATTCATGAAAAAAGATTCAGTCGATCATTCACTGGTCTTTTTAGTTCATTACAGACTGTATGATAAGGTCATCCCTCTGATGATAAACCCTAGAAATCCACATGAAAGAGGTATGAATGGTTTGTCTACCATCTGGAGTTCCTCCAGCAACACTGCAAAGTTAACAACCCCGAAAATTGTCAGGCATAAAGATATAAAGATGCCAGAAGAATGGGCTATGGAATTATGGGAACAAGATAATATAACTGAGGTAGAACAAGAAAAGAATCCCCAGCTGAGACGAATCTCACTGGAAGAAATAGATGATCAGGCTGTGATCAAGTTTGGAAGTACTGAGACTAGGATTGGTGAAACTGATACTAGGTCCAGTCGCCCTTTACTAAGAGGTCAGTCCTCTTCTTCCAAAGAATTGTCCAGAGATATACCATTTAATTATAATGAGCCTGCTCCGTCTATTTTGCCAAAGACCCAAAGCGTCCGATTGCAACCCTCTCAAGGTTTTGAAAATTTGTTTAGAATACCTTCTGCTACACAACAATCATCCTTTCAAAGTAAAGTTCCAAAGTCTAGTTGCAGTCATTCCAAATATTCTATTTTGCAAAATGGTCTGTACCAGTGTGAAGATTGTTCCTTTGTCTTCCCACCAAAGACTGCTAGGTTGCGGATGATGAGTAGCATTAGAATGTTTTCAGAATACTCTGTTGCCATGCCAGAAAGTAGTATCTCTGTCACAGACAATCAGGTGGTGTCAGGATTTGCTGTAATCCCAGGCCGTATTCCACCATTTCAAGATTTTATGTTGTTAGATACTTCTGGTAAATACAAAGCGAAATGCTGGCCTTTACATGTCACTCCCTTAGGTGATAATGCTCCAACTCAGAGTCATCTCCTGAATTGGACAAATCTCTGTCTTAGGAAATCTATCCTGCTGCAAGAAGATCACCGAATCTGGGCTGATCTTGAAGCCATAAAATATGAGAAAAATTTCCAGAGTTTGCAGGCTAATAGCCATACTCTAGTTTCTACCCTGGAATTGATTGAAAAAAGATTAACCCAGGAATGGAAAGATAAAGTAGAAACTGCGCTCCATGAGTTAAAGGATCAATATAATGATTTCAAGCATAAAGTGGAAATCTGGAAAATTGAAAGAGAAGCAGCCATGGAAAGACAGCGAGATTTAGTTCTCAAGGTCAGACAAGAAATTAAAGCAGACTGTGATGTGCTTAGTTCACAGTTAGGAACAACCAATGTCCAGATTAGACATAACGGACAAAGGTTGCAGGAAATATCTGAAGAGCTTCATTCTCTTACAGCTTCTCAGATACGTATCGCAGATTCTCTTAAAGTAGAATCTCAAGAGACTAGGGAAGCCATTGCAGCTGAATCAAACTCTATTCAGTTGGCTATGAAGAAACCAGCTGCTGCACAAGCTGTTAAGTTTAAAAGTTTTCCTAGTGATGCCCGTTCTTATCTTCAAGCCCAATCCAAAGGTCCTAAGATGGTAACACAAGTTCCTTCTTCCATCGAACCTTTGCGATATGATCCAGCTACCGGCAAGTTAAGTTCAACCCAGCCCCCAACGTCTGAGGTGCCTGTTTCACAACCAGTTCCTCCTCCTCAGGGGACTGTGTTAATGGCCCGGGGGTCAGGTGCATTTCCTTATCCAGCTATGGATCCATTTAAAAATATCCAGACCTATAAGGCGGATACACCTCCACTAGTAAATTTTGATAAATTTGAAGAAGTGGAAAATGCCAGGGGCATTGATGCAATGAGGTCATGGATCACAAACTATATGTCAACTAATCCTGATGCAGATGAAAGGGAAGTAATTAAGCAAGCGCTTAATTCAATGACAGGTATGGCAAGAATAGTTTGGGATAAGCTGGAAGATGAATTCAAAGAAGTTCTACTAGAAAGTGGCACTGATCAAGTATGCGCTCAGCTAGTCAGAATGTTTGTAGGAAAAAGAGATGTCTTCGAGCAACTCTCTTACAAAAAATTTGTAAAAGGAAAATGCAAGGATCTAAGAAACTTCAAATCATACTGTAAGAAGCAGTATGAACATTTCTACTTTTCAGGGCAAGAACAGAATCATGAATTCATGTATACCACATTTCTAAAAAGCTTCGGTAATACTATTGGCGATTACTATCATAAGAAGGTTTTAGAAAATTTGGTTCATCAGAAAACTGATATGAAAGAATTAACTTTTCCCCAGTTAGTACAATTTTTAGAACAAATTAATACTGACATCTGTGATGAGCTGAAGGAAAAGAAGGAAAAGAAAAAGGTCCAACCACTTCTGTCGTCAGCATTGTGTTATAGATTGGCAGCGGATGAAGATGAAGGTTTGGAGTGCAAGCCATGTCGAAAAGAAAAAAGTGGTTTTAAAAAGAAAAAGAAAAGAGATTCTAAACGTAACTTCAAACTTAAGAAAGGATTCTTTCGTAAGAAAGACAAAAGAAAGAAAGCTGGCTCCAAGAAAAAGCCAGTGTGCTACATCTGTAAAGGTGACCATTATTCCAACAAGTGTCTAAAAAGAGACAAGAAAAAAGGAAAAGCAAAGATGCGCGCCGCTAAGAGTGCAGGCGTATCTATGGATGAATATGACTATATAAATGGATATCCTTCTGATTCAGAAGATATAGTCATCTCAAGTCCTGAATATTCAGACTCAGAGTCTGAAGAAGAATATCAGTCAGCCTGCGAAGAGCAGGCTCAGTTCAAGTTTATGAAGGCTGAAGAAAAGCCTGATTCAGATTCAAGTTCAACCGCAGAGTCAGAAGCTGAATCTGACGCTTTAGAGGTCTCATTCTATTATAGAATGATGAAAGGATCTACCAATGAGTTAGATCAGATAGTTGGTGAGATTCTGAATATTGAGCAGCAGCTTAAAGAAATGAATATAGGTCAAGAGACCTGGAAGAACTTAAAGGCTCGGCTTGAACAGCTCAAAAGCCGAAAATATTATTTGCTGTATCCAAAAGTTACAAAGCCAACAGCAACTCGATTTCAAGATGAAAGACAATGGGAGTATGCTGATCCAAGACCATATCAACAGCGTGGAAGAGCCATTGGTTCTCTAGTTCGAGGTGGTTCCCATGGATATCGTCCATCACCATGGTACAACCAGCCAAAGGCTTCAGTGGCCACTCTCAGAGAAACCGGCCCTTCAGAATCAGTAGTTACGGCTACTACACCAATTGAGCAGAAAGGAATCCTGGAAGCTCCTAGTCCAGGAAGTATGGCAAGAAGACTGTGGTGAAAACATCGCCTAGAATTCTTAGATAAAGTTCTAGCTCAAGTAACGGATGAAATTGACATCCTTACTACAGAAGAAGCAGAAGAGCAGAGTATAGAAGAATCAACCAGAGAACTGGATCAGTATATCAATCGATTCAATTCTATCTCTAGCATAAAATGTTGGAACCTATTTCTAGCACAGAAAGAGCTCTGTTCTGTGAAGAGAAGCCATACAGCCCTCTCATCAGTGAGAGTATGCAGAATATACAGTCTCCTCAGATACAGTCTCCTCAGACTGTACCAAAGATTCAGACTCCAAAGTCTGCACCGGTTCGGAAGCTAGTTCCGAATATTCAATCTATCAAGATAGAGCAGGAAGACGATCCTATGCAATATCTTTCTGACGAAGTGTTCGAAGGAAGTCCTGCTCGAGAAGTAATTCAGATCTATGATGAAGGACAAAGTAGCCGAGGAAGAATGAGTGTTATTAAAAATACTCATAGAATGGCCAGAGCAACTACTTACTGCCCTGCCGCAGTGCTGTTAATAAAGTTCCCAGGTATAATGGCCTACCCTCTTGCTTTTCTAATAGATACTGGCGCAGATCTGAATATTGCTAGAAAAAATGCTTTCCCAGAAGATGCCTGGAGAGATGGAAAAACTGATATTACATTTGGTAATAATGAGAAATTTTACAGTCATCAGTTCTGTGTTGCTCCTGTCTAGCTTGGATTTGAAGCCAAGCCTAGTCAAACCATTTTTGTTCAGTTTGAGGTAGAAGACTATGATGGTGTTATTGGCAGCAACACTATTAGTGAATGGCAACCATTCATTATTGAGCAAGATTTCTTAACTTTTAAAGGGTTATATCAGTTGCCTCACATCTACCAGCCTACCTCCTTTTCCAGAATTCAGAAGGATGATAAGAAGAAAAAGCCTGTGAATCAAGTCTGGCTTCATCAGCAATTCCTAGAAAAGAAAGAAGAGCTCCAACAAATCAAGGAAATGTTCGCTTCTACGGTAATGACTAAAGACCTGAAGAAATTCCAGCGTGCTCTTACTTGCAGTTTACCATTAAAAAGAGACGCCGAAGGTAAGGAACTTCTTCCCCGAGCTAAAGCGAATTACTTTCTTATGAGTTCTTCTGAAGTAGAAATTTGTGCAAAAGAAGTCGCAGAACTTGAAGCTTTAGGTTTAATTCATGTATCAGACTCTCCCTTTTCATGTCATGCTATGTATGTTCCAAAAGTAGATGAACGAGGAGTAGAGTTACCTGAAAAATGCCTAGTTGTAAACTACAAGCCCCTCAATGACTGTCTTGTAGATCATCGCCATCCTATTCCCAGCAAAGACCATATTTGGCAAATCATCCAAGGAAGCCATGTGTATTCAAAGTTTGATTTAACCAAAGGTTATTGGCAAATAAGTCTTCGCTCTGAAGATTATTATAAAACAGCCTTCTCAGTTCCCCAAGGTCTGTATGAATGGACTGTTTTACCTTTTGGTATTAAGACGGCTCCTTCTATTTTTCAGCAGAAAATGGATATCCTCTTCCGGCCTCATGCCAAGTTTATTCAGCCTTACATAGACGATATCCTGGTTTTCAGCCAAACTATGGCAGATCATCTTGATCACCTCAGAGTATTTCTCTCTGTCTGTCAGCATAACGGCTTAGCAGTTAATCCCTCAAAGTCTCTTATAGCCGTTCCTGAATTAGTTTTCATCGGGATCAAGCTTCTTCCGGGGGGGAGGATGGAGGTACAAGAACACATTTTAACCAGAATCCGAAACTTGCCTGTCACAAATGTCAAAGAATTACAAAGGTTTCTGGGGCTAGTAAATTATATCTCTGGTTTTTATTACAAATTAGCAAAAGATCGTCTGGAGTTGAATAAACTCTTAGGCAAAAAACCACCACCATGGAGTCCCTACCATGATAGATTAATCCAGAACATTAAGGATAAATGTGCTAAATTGCCGCCCTTAAAGCTACCTGGTCCAGGGTATAAAATAGTTGAAACAGATGCAAGTGAATTTGCATGGGCAGGTGTGTTAAGAGAACAGAAAACTCCTGAGTATGATCCCAAGGATAAAGGTCAGATTGTGAGAACAGTCTCAGGAAGTTTCCATAGTTCTGAGAAAGATTACCATAGCACACATAAGGAGATTCTTGCAGTAGTTAATACCTTTCAAGCTTTTCAGATGTTTATAGCTGATAAAAGGTTTTTACTAAAAAGTGACTTGCAGAATTTCAGAGGCTTCTTCAAGAAAGAGTCTCGTAACAAGGTAGTAAGAGGAAGGTTACTCAGGTGGGCTCAGCTTCTTTGTACTTACGAATTTGATTGTGTTCATATTCCAGGAGCTGAAAACATAGTTGTTGATTTTGTATCAAGAGAAGGTCATAAAGAAGAGCCAGAACCAGAGGTAAAATCTAAAGGGAAAACCAGGCAGGCAAAAGGTAAGTTCAGAGTCATGCACATCAGAATCAGGGAACAAAGATGGCATGAACTCAGCCGCAATGAATGGAGCACCAATCCATTCCCAAGGAGAGATCTTCACAATTTCAGAATGGCTAACGATTTTCTGTTTGATCATTATAAAATGTTGAAAGCCAAGATGTTGTTGACATCTCCAAGTCTGTGGACAGACATCCCCTTCTTCCACTTTGCTGCAGAAGCAGAACCAGTTGATCCTGATATAGGACATATTCTTAATAACTGGTGTGGTGATTTTAGTCTTCCAGTACAATTTAATAATCCAGACATTGGTAAGCCAGAGGAGTGGTTAAATTTTGAAGATGCTAAAGATCTAATTAGAGATCTATTCTCCGGACCATATCCTCCTGCTGATAATTTGAATTTCAGTAATACAACTGCTTACACCGGATGTATCTTTAGACTAACATTCAATTCTGGTGAAGATACTCCTCGTAGCAGGTACATAGCTCAGCACTATGGCCCTTGTGGACCTGAATCAGTCTTTGAGCATTGGACTGTGAAAAATAGACTTCGGTACTTTCATGCTCATCAGGTTCCAATCTGGATTCATGTGAAGACCTACAGAATGAACGAAGCCACTCCACTGTCCATGACACGTGGAATCTATGGTCCCTATAAACTCAAGGTGATGACCATAATGTGGAAAGAAGGTGAACCACAGTTAATGACTGGGTGTTTACCTCACGCATCTTCTCAAACCTGCTATAATTGTGAAGACCACTCAGAAGATGACCCAAGGGTCCCTCCAAGGAACGCGACACCCACTTGCAATCATCCCAATAAAGCATTTTGTGAAAGGTGTGTGGTATTCCATAATGAAGACTTGGATACCGATAGCACGGGGTCTTAGCTAATAAGTGGGCTTGTCACTTATCGGGGAATCTTATCTCCTCGTGATTAAAGATAAGGCGTGGACCCTACCACGTTGTAAAGGGGTTACCTTTCAACCTTATCGAAAGGCCAAGTTATTCCTCTTGGGCCCAAAAGGAATGTCCTGTAATTATCTCGGTCGGTCGGTTGTGTCCATCTTATCTCATTCACGAGTAATTGGGTCCTACCTCTTAGGATGCTCTCCGGATAAGATGCTGCTTGGTGTCCTCTTTCCATTGGCGGAACTCACGGAATTATGAAGTCGGGGTTAAAAGATTTGCTCTCGCTTCCCTATAAAAGGGTGCCAGGGCCGCCTGCATTCTTCAAGCAATTCTTGGCGAGTGAAGTGAATGCAAAGAATTGAAGTCTAGAGTCTTAAGTTAGAAGTTTTAGAAGTCTTTAGTAAAGTCAGTAATGTCAATAACTCCAGTCGGAGTTAAAGTGTTGTAAAAGCTTTAAGCTTAGCTATATTACTCTGCTATATCTCTGTCATGTATTTCATAGCGAGCATTGTAAAAGATGAACATAGCTGTAAGCTTCCTGCATGTTATTAATGAAAATAGTTCTTCTATCCATATTAGAGCAAGATATATTGAGACTCCACCTATACTGCTTGTACTAAAGTCTTTGCAGAGAAAAGGGTAAGAAGGATTGCATGAAAATAAAACCTACTGTCTAAGGTGATGCACAAAAAGATCATCTGAGACTACACAGAACTAACACACTATAGAACCAGTAATAATAAGGCTCTCTTACACAACCCAAAAAATCATAATCTTTGCATAATTAATTTGTAAGGAGGCTAAATGACAACAGTTCTATAAAGGAGAAAGATGTTTTCTCACCACTCAAAACTAATTGTTATTTCTTGCACATCTCACAACCTGCAAAAATATATGTATCCCTGCATAAAGGCACCAACATGAAATATAACTCCAAGTACAAAGAACATCACAAAGATCTGTACTAACACTAAGGACACACAATATCAAAAGAAATGGGAAGGTATAAATGTATGATGTTTTATCTTCAGTGATGCAACTATTTTGAATGTTCCCAAGCTATACAACGAAAAATGTCATCACTGGCATATGCCAAGTCAAAACCAGATAGAAGAACCATATAACAACAATACTTTAAAAGAAATAATTATAACATCAATGTAAGAGCGACGGGATTCGGTTTGATATGCAAAAGACACAGATTGATTGCTACAAGACTACATGAATGTTGAAAAGTTATGCTATAGCCATATGCATCCTTAAAGATTAACTAATTACCACAAAGTAATGGAGTAGGTACTTATCATTTTATTGTGAATGAAAAAAAAAAAAATGATATAGTCATAAAGGAGTGACAACCATGATAAAGGACAGCCCAAATCGAAGAGTAACAGTCTTGGCATATCGTATAGCCATATTTATTGGCAACAAATAGTCATGCTCATTACTAACAAAGCCATACATAGTCAACTAAGATAGAGTATGAGATTGTGTATGTCAAGGAATGATCCTGTAGCAGTTGGAGTGCATTACAGGAGGACAATAAATCATGATTAGAGAGCCATTTTGCTTTCAAACAATATGAAAAGATAGATATAAGTACATAAATGGTGTGCAAATGTCATCCTATAGCTGCTCATGATGAACATGACCTACAGATACAGGTATGATCAATGAAATTCACAACTGAATTACATACTTTGATCATTGATATAATAGAAATATTACAACTTATCTCAATATATCAATTGGCCAACAAATGCCAAATTTCGGTTATGTACAAGAGCCAATGATATGATGAAATCAACATTCAAATAGTATAGATCTGATATAAACAAATAATATTATTGCTAAACAACTCAAAATCAAAGACCAATCATGTATTGGAAAGCTATATATCATGATGAGTAGCTACATGATAAGCAATGCAAATTGGTGCATTCATTCTTTGAGCCCCGATGTTCAAAGTATGTTCCAAAATTTATACATGATCAAATATTGTATATTGCTGCATTGATCAAGGTACATAACAACAAAACATCTGTTTGAAGATTACATGGCAAAATCACATTGATATCATGCTACAGGTTTGCGAGTTGAATGATACAATCAACTAAGGTGCAAATGTTATAATTAAGAATATCAACACTAATAGGTACTATAGAAGTTGATCAAAAGATGGATGAATGCTCAAATAAATGAGGAATAGTGGAATAGCCACAGCATGAGTATTGTCATAACAAGCTTCAAATAAGGACATCAAGGAAGTAAAAGGTAGAATAATGCATGTGTAGTCCATAGAAATAGTATCAGAGGTACATAAAAGAGAAAAATCAAAGATCATTACAACGGTCTATGAATCTATTTAAAGGGATGGAAAGGTATGTATGATAGTGAAAAGGTTGTGGTGGGAGTCTTTTATAATTGCTAGAGGACTGTCAAAGCACAATTTTTTTTACTGTTATAAGATGTCAAAGGTAGCCAATCCAAGTGATAGAGCAGTGTTCTAAAACATCTAATCTTCTCAAGGCTCCATTCAGGATAGTGATAAGACCAGGGACATTCTTGGAAAGAGGTCAAGAATATTCAAAAGCATTAACAAGACAATCATCATGGCTTTGGAGCAGCCCAATAAGGAGTTGTGACCACTGAATAGTTGATGGAGCAACCTTGTTAACAAAAGTCACAACCAGGAAGAGTGAAATAACAAGTTTTGTCATGGTTGGAGCTCATTTTGAGCAAGAAATGAAAGCCTCATATAGAAAAATGAAACCCTTCAAACTCATTTCAAAAGGAAATACTCAGATTTTCTTCAAATCATGCCACAACAGAGCAAATACAACAATGAATCTCAGAAAAAAGAAGAGATCAATAGCAAATAAGGGATTACCTCTTTTATTTCTACCTTTTGTTTTGTTAAAAGTGTAGTTTCTTCCTCAAACAACTTCCAATGGCAGCCGTGTACATAGTCAAAATGCAATATAGGTGGTCGGCCATGATAGCCACAAGAAAATACATCAAAAAACCAGACAAAAATGCAGCCCTGGTGGCCCAAAATCAACGCCAAATCAACTTCAAAGGGTCAAAACCTCAGAGAATCCAAAATACCTTGCATCTTGCATAGAAAGTCGGCCTAGAAATCACTTGATTCGACCCCAAAATGATGCAGATTGGGTGTCCGAACCCTAGAGACATGGTGGCGTGAAATGGGAGTAGAAAAATGATCAAGTCGAAATGATTTGAGATAGGGTTTCAAACCCTATTTTACTATGCTCGAATGTGCATTTTCTTCTTGTGTTTTTGACTTTTGATTTGCAAAATCATTGATATCTATTTAGGATGTGGTCAAGACTTATAAATGTCTTAAAACTCATCATAATGAGTAGGGGGTCATGAGACATCCCTTTTTTCCATTCCTTCCAAAAGTCAATAAACATTATAAATGCATAAGGTCAAGTCCATTATATCTTGATATGAGTTGTTTTGTGAGATCATATGGCGAATATGATGGTTTTAAGGCATTGTAATGTGTATAGGGAGTCATAAGGGTACTTTAATGTGTTGCATTAGACCTTCAAAGCATGAAATCATGATGATGTGTATTGTGAAATGTGTGAATGGCAAGGGGTTATAAGGTGTGTTGACATAGCCATGTAATGCATCATGATGATGCAAGTGTATGAGGAGGTGATCGTTTTTGCATAATCTAGAGATAGATTAGATGTTGTAAACAAACTATAAAGTAATAAATTACGAATTACTTTATCATTTGTAATAAAAATGCAAAAAGGACAATATTAGGCAGATTTATCACACATGACAAAGTAAGTCTTGTTCATTACTTTGTCGTTCTTTCAAGACATTTTATTTGTCTCCATACTATGCAAAATCAGGAAATTAAATGTTATGTCCTAAATGCCATTTTTTTCTGCATAGGTTTGTATAAAATTTGGAATGTAAAACATTAACTAAGTGGTGTAATTATAAACCTCTTAGTCAATGTTAATTAGATGCAGAAAAAAATGTGTATTTATGTCATTTATTGTGCAAAATATTAGACATTTATGATGCTACAGGGTGAGTTTGACAAATAGGTTGAGGAGTTATTGCACAAATTTGGCTTATTTCAATGGCCTTTAAAGGCATTTTATGGAGCTTTTATGGTGGGTGATGACATGCCTTGACTATTTCTGCATTGGAAACCCATTTTGGAGGACTTTAGGCAGATATTTTGGGGACATTTATGAGATGCACGAAAATGGAGGTGGCTCATGCGTATTTTGTTACAAGCTATTTGGGAAGTATATAGTCTTCTTCCTTGTTCATTATTTACCAGTTCTTGCTATTCACTACACTGTATATTGTAATTTTCTGAGTCCTTTTGCAGAAGTGAATAGTCTTGTAATCCATTTTCAAAGATATACAACATTGTAACACCCTTTT
Source organism: Cunninghamia lanceolata (assembly GCA_027924645.1). NCBI lineage: Eukaryota > Viridiplantae > Streptophyta > Pinopsida > Cupressales > Cupressaceae > Cunninghamia > Cunninghamia lanceolata. Next base: position 5,450,586 of record BSBN01000134.1, read on the forward strand.
TAGTAGTAATAATTAGTTTATACCTTCCCATTTCTTCTGATATTGTGTGTCCTTAGTGTTAGTACAGATCTTTGTGATGTTCTTTGTCCTTGGAGTTGTATTTCATGTTGGTGCCTTTATGCAGGGATACATATATTTTTGCAGGTTGTGAGATGTGCAAGGAATAACAATCAGTTTTGAGTGGTGAGAAAACATCTTTCTCCTTTACAGAACTGTTGTTATTTAGCCTCCTTACAAATTAATTATGCAAAGATTATGATTTGTTGGGTTGTGTAAGATAGCCTTATTATTACTGGTTCTATAGTGTGTTAGTTCTGTGTAGTCTTAGATGATCTTTTGGTGCATCACCTTAGACAGTAGGTTTCATTTTCATGCAATCCTTCTTACCCTTTTCTCTGCAAAGACTTTAGTACAAGCAGTATAGGTGGAGTATCAATAGGAAGTCGGCCTTCTCTGGAGGTTCTTTCCATGACAGGTGACCCACAGGCCTAGAAAGATCCCATATTTCTCTAGATTGCCAAGTTTTTATAACTCAAAAAGGGTGTAAATCTGAGAGACAATAGTTTTTGGCATGCTTGGTGGGACTGTGGAATTAGAAATAGTTCAAATACTACATTTATTGTTGGTTTTGATGTGCAGCCATTGATTTTCAGACCTGTAAGAGGTTAAAATCTGCATATCTGGTGACTTTGAGCTTTAGTTTAGCAAAATTAGTGCATTTCAACTTATGAAAAGGATACAAACCAGAAGCAATTCTTCATCTTTTGAGTATTTACAATTATCCCCACCTAGGAGAAGAGGGATAATAGGTGAGCAACCCAAGAGAACTCGTGTCTATTCTAGGAGAGCCAAGTCTACTCCTCCTACTGTTGGAACTCATACTGTCCTAAGAATCCTAGTTACAATGATTCCTACAGCCAGAATTTAGCCATTTGTTGCATTCAACCAAGACAGCCCACTGAATTTAGCTTAGCATGATGACATTCCTGTAGCTACCTTGGAAAGTTTACCATATTTTAATGGTGAAGATTAGACTACTCCGGCTGAACACATAAAAGATGTTGCAAACCTATGTGTTTTCCATCATGTGACACAAGAGAATGTGCAGGTTGTTAGCAACTTCCCTCAAAGGGAAGGCTTTGTAGTGGTTCAAAAGCCTGCCAGTGAACTCCATAGATCCATGGGATCATTTGGGAGAGGAGTTGTGTAGCTTCTTTGAAGACAAATCAGACCACCTATCATTGGTGGAATAATTGTTTACGATTAAGAGGGCTCCTCAAGAGGTTATGTCAGACTTCAACCACCATTCCAGAAGATGTGGGATAGAATCCCACCAATGGTAATGCCTACTGCTGACCATGCTTTCTTATATTATTTGAGATCTTTGAACAGTGATATTTCTATTATGATTCAATCTATGGGAGGAGATTCCTTACCACAAGCTTATGCTATAGCCATAAGAGCTGGGAACAGCCTCATACAAGCTGGTAAAATTGCCCCTAGACATCCTTTGCCAATATTCCCTACTATTCAACCATCAATACCAATGCATGTGCCTCTTATAGCTTTTATACCCGCTGCACCAGCTTTACCGGCACCTAATACTCAGCCCAATAACCAAGAGAATGCTGTTCAAACTCAATCTTTTGAGTTACAGGAGATCAAAGGACTGTTACAATCTTTTAGTAATGAGATAGTGAACCTCAAGAGGTAGCAAGGTCAAAATTTCAGACCTTATCAACCCCCATTCCAGTCTAATTACCAACAAAATCAGTCAAATAGGCCACCTTATCAGCCAAATAATCAAGGTCCAAGGAAAGCCTTTAACTCTAGGCCCTATCAGGCCTACAATCCAAACATCGTTAGTTCCTCGAAGGAGATTGTACCCACGCAAAACAATTTGGCTCAAACTATGACTGGTGCTTTCCTTGTAACCAACCCCATAGCCAAAATACCTATGCCAATGGGGTGATTAACCAAGCTCTGATGGTTCAAAACAATCTAGCAGTGCAGTCTAATGTGCCTGTAGAACCTCCTGTTCAGCAGCAAGAAGAATAGGTACATGACACAACACTCCTAAACTAGCAAGGAGAAGAATTTTGTGGTATGAACCAAGTTGGTTCTTCAATTGTAGCTAATACACACAACAAGAAAAGGGCTATTGATGAAGGGAAGCAATCTGGTAAGGTTCAAACTCATGAGCATCAAGTTCCAAATGTGGATCAAGGTGTTTCTAACCCATCAAATACTGAGAAACTTCAAGTTCTATCAAAAGGTCAGCCTTTAGTAGGTAAGGAGCAGCTTAATCCACTAGTTCAGCCATCTTGTACTCAAGGTGATGTGGCCACCCCCAAAAGCCAAGTTAAATCAGGTACATCTGCTTTCAATATCCTTGAGCATATGAAAAAAGTGAATGTATCCATGTCTATGTGGGATTCCCTAAGTATCCCTGGCCAAAAGGACTTGCTTCAATCAACCTTATCAAATTTAGAACTATCTCAAGATTCTGATATAGATAAGTCTAAGGCTGTTTTGACAAATAACATTGGAAAGAATGTAGAACAACAAGCTTCAGAGGTCAAACCCCCACCATTTTACATGTCCTTGATCATAGGATCATTTAGTCCATAACTGTATGATTGACTTAGGTGCTAGTAGTTCTGTCATGCCCAAACAGATTGTTGACAAGTTAGGCATTGAATATGAACCATTAGAGAAGGGAGTTGTTTAGCTAGATGGAACTGTTGTTAATACAGTGGGTGTCATAAAGGGGCTGAGTTTAACTCTGCATGCCTATCCAAATTTCTCTATCCTGCAGGTCATATATGTCATTGAATTGCCTCCTTATTTTGCCACTTATTTGTCAAGGGATTTTACCACAAAGATAGGAGGTTAGCTATCCTCGGATTGGTCTCATATGTTGTTTAGAATGAGGTATGACACTAAGGTGACTATCAAGTCAGAACCCATTGCCAAAGACCATATTGAGCCTTACACTCCACGTCCCATCAATGCCAACTTGGTTGTAAGTGAACAAGAGGAACATCCCGCTGTCCAAGAAGGCAGTATGCAGATTGAAGGTATACCAAAAGTTCTTCTTGATGAATGGGTAGATCAGACTCAAGTGGTTGATCTGTGTGAACACCTAGAAGAGGCTAGTTTATGTGTGCATATGATGCATGAGGCTGATTCATTTCTGCCTAACATTGAAAAAAGTGCAGAACAACAAGATGGGCAGCAAGATAATGAGGTCTGGGAGCTATTTTTTGATGGCTCAAGGAGTAAAATGGGTGTTGGTGGTGGATGCATACTTGTTTCCCCAAAGGCTGAGAAGTACTATTCAACTTTTAGATTTTCTTTCAACTGTACTAACAACGTGGCTGAATACGAGGCTTTTATTCAAGGCTTGGAATGGGCAAGACAAAAAGGTATTGGCTATCTAAAAGTCTATGGGGATAGCGAATTGGTTGAAAATCAGGTGAGAAAACTTAATGTTACAAAAAATGATTTGCTTAAGTCTTACAAGCATAGAGTATGGGACCTCTCGGAGGGATTTGATGCATTCAATTTGATATCCATACCTAGAAATTAGAATAAACATGCTGATAGGCTAGCTGCTGTAGGGGTTGAATATGGCATTCCCAAGGAGATTAGTAGTGATAAGACTAATTAGCATATTAAGATTGTTGTTAGGCCTCCTATGCCAGATAATAACACACATTGGCAGGTGTTTGATAGTGATTAGCAAATTGTAAACTTCTTGAGAGAGGAAGCTGAATTCTCTCATACCAACCAAGAGAAGCTATATCACCAGTATGGTGACTAGATCATTTAGCTGAAGAATAACAAGATGCCAAAGGGTTTGGTCACCTTAGAGTCCATTTTTAACACTGATGATAAAGCTACAAAACCCAAGTCCAGCCTACAAGTTCAACAAGATCACTATGAAGAATTTGAGATCTTCAAGGGTAAGCTCCTTAAGCTGGGCAAGGTATGTACATCAAAAGAAAAACATGCATTTATTCAACTTTTTCAAGAATTTGTTGACATTTTTGCATGGGAGTATGGTGATTTAAAAGGATTTGATCCCCAGCTTGCTCAACATACTATTGAGCTAAAACCTAATGCCAAGCTTGTTAGAAAGAAACAAAGGCCCTTGAATCCTAAATTAGAGCCTCTCATGAAAAAAGAACTGAACAAGCTGATTCAGAGTAGCATAATATTTCCTATTAAGTACACCTCATGGGTTTCCAACCTTGTGCCGGTTAGGAAGAAAAACGGGGAGAAAAGGTTGTGTGTAGACTTTCATGACTTGAATAGAGCTTCCTTGAAAGACCATCATCCTTTACCTTCCATGGAGTAGATACTCCAAGTAGTCTCAGGATCAGAGAGGTTTTTCCTACTAGATGATTATTCTGGTTACAATGAGATATTAGTGAAAGAGGAAGACCAGTATAAAATAGCCTTCACCACAAAATGGGGGACTCTGGCTTACAAGAATATGCCTTTTGGTTTGTCCAATGTTGGAGCAACCTTCCAAAAGGCTATGGATATGGACTTTCAAGGCCTAATGTACAAAACTGTCCTAGTCTATCTTGATGACATTACTTTTTTCTCCAAAGAAGCCAACGATCATCTAAATCACTTACGACAGATTTTTGAGAGATGTAGGGAGTTTGGGATATCACTTAATCCCAAAAAGTGTGTGTTTGTTGTCCATGAGGGTAGATTGCTTGGTTATGTGGTGTCAAAACAAGGTATCACCATTGACCCTGAAAAGATAAGTGCAATTTTGGCTCTCCCCTTACCAGGACACAAGAAAGGCCTACATAGTTTCATTGGTAGGATCAACTTCGTCAGGAGGTTTATCCCTGATATTCCTGATTTGTTAAATCCACTAATTGCTATGTTGAGAAAGAACGTGTCTTTCAGGAGGACTAGAGAAGGAAAATGAAGTTTTGAGCTTATTAAAGAGGCTTTGGCTACTGCACCTACACTTCTAAATCCTAATTTTTCTAAGGATTTCACTTTGTATGCTTATGGTAATGTTGATTCTATTTCTTCTATGTTGGTACAGAAGAATGATTTAGAGATGGAGTAGCCTTTATCTTTTTTCAGTCAAATGTTGAAGGATTATGAGCTAAGGTACACTTTCATTGAGAAACATGTGCTTGCTATTATAAGGAGTTTGAAGAAGTTTAAACACATGTTGTCAAGTAATAAGATTAATCTAATGGTTTCTCATTTGAGCTTGAAGGAATTTCTGCTAAGTAAGGATCTCAGTGATAAGAATGATGGTTGGGTGACTAATGTAATGGAATATGACGTGGACATTAAGGTTACCAAGACGATCAGGGCAAAAGGGATGTATGAATAGCTTGCTGATGGTGTTACCAGCAAAGAAGAACATGAACAAGAAGTTGTTCTATCACTGCAAGATCAAGAACAAACAACTATTTCAGTTCCTATTGCTGATTGGGTGCAAGATCAAGAACAAACAGTTGTTTCAGTTCCTATTGCTAATTGTTCATTTCTTGTAGACTGGTGAGTGTCCTTAGGGCTTGGATAGAGCCAAATGAAAGTATTTCAAATTGTTGTCCATACCTTATGTGCTCATTAATGGCTTGCTTTTTAGGAAATATTTCAATGGAGTATTGTTGAGATGTGTTGGACCTAACCAAGTTGAAAAAGTGTTGCATGAATTTCATGAGGGGTCAGCTAGAGGCCATTTTTCACCTAAAGAAACAGCTCTTAAGGTGATGAAAGGTGGCTATTATTGGCCTAGTTTGTTTAAGGATGCACACTTATGGGTTAGAAAATGCAAGGAATGTGCTCTGTTTGCCAGAAAAGAGAAGTTGGTAGCCTTACCTTTGCAGCCAATTCAAATTGAACAACCATTTATGAGGTGGGGATTAGACTTTATTGGGGCTATAAACCCTTCATCCAGTGCTGGCCATAAGTGGGCTCTTATAGCCACTGATTATTTCACTAAGTGGACTGAAGCAATCGTACTCAAGGAGGCCAATGAGTCTGTTGTTCTAAATTTTTATGAAGAGCTGGTTATCAGATTTGGAGTACCTGAGTCCATTATTTTAGACAATGCCCTATACTTTGTTGGTTCCAGAATCTCTGATTGGGCTGTAAGGAATGGCATTTATCTCAATACATCCTCCAATTACTATCCGCAAGGCAATGGCCAAGTAGAATCCACCAATAAGAACTTGATCAGAATTATCAAGAAGACCATGGAGGGTAACCAAAGAGCCTGGCATACACAGTTAAAGTCAACATTATGGGCTGACAAAATTACTACAAAATGATCAATAGGGAATTCACCTTTCATGTTGGTATATGGCAGGGAAGCAAGGCTTCCTATCACACTTGAGTTACCAGCACTTGATTTGGTGAATCAATTGGACATGCTAAGAGAACGCCCTATGACAGTAAGGCTAGCTCAACTAGTTAAGCTTGAAGAAACCAAAAATGATGCCATGAGAAACATAGAGCATCATCAAGCTCAAATGAAGAGGTCATTTGACAAAAGGGCATCTCCAAGAACATTCTAGGAGGGTGACATAGTGCTAAAATGGGATGTGTTGAAAATCAAACCTGGAAAGAACTCTAAGTTCGATGCTTTTTGGAGTGGGCCCTATATTGTTTCAGAATGCAAATAGCATAATGCTTTCCAACTATCTAAGCTGGATGGTGACATTGAGCCAATCCCAGTCAATGGGATTCACCTCAAACATTGCTTATGAGGTAGGATCTTTCATGTTTGTACATATTTCATGAAGTTTCTGTTGTTAAATAAGTGTTTCTGCACAATAGATTAGATGCAAATTTCATTTCCCTAAGTACATTTCTGTATAGTTGTTAGTGGTTCCTGGGTCTGGTTATGTGTGAGGATGAAACTACTGTAATGTACTTCAACTATATGTATAGACAACCATCATATGCAACAGTGAATACATGTATTCATTGTCACACATCATACCTGTCCTCCTCATAGTGCTATAATAAATCGCAGTAGTTTGCTAAGGAGGTGTTCTTGTTGATTATCCCCTTCTAACCCATCAAGTAGATGCATATCATTATTAACAGTTATTTTTGTTGGTTCACTGTCACCAACCACAACCATGTACTTGATGGATTAGAAAAGATTGCAGTCTGGAGTAGATTGCAACAATGGAAAGATTTTTTTTTTTCAAGTTTTTGTCAAGTATGAGTGGCTCTATGCGCAATGGATAAGCTTCAGGCAACTGGTCTGATGTTTAGCAAGCAAACATATAGCAGATGTCACCAAAGATGTTACCTAAATTTCATTGTGGCTCATTCAGGTAGAGTTTTGATTCAAAACTTATAAGGTATATTTCCTCTAGTCCTTCATACATTACATTCAAGTGCATAAATGAAATAATTTAGGAGATTATGTTTATTAGTTTACTGCATTTATCCAAGTGCATGCAACATAAGAAGGGTTTATCCAAAATATTTTCCAAACAATAAATAATCTTTATTGATTGTAAAATGTTCATTATCTCACACAAGCCATGAGGTTAACTTTTTTATTCAATGAAATAGAAGAACAATCTATACATGAATAAGTAAATATAAATAATGTGCATGTAAGGTTAGAGGCCAGTCATTGCCTGAGAATGACTGGTTCTGGTTCTGGTGTGTTGTCCTATCGCCTCGGGTTGTCTTTATCCTTCCTAGCTTCATGTCATCTCTGGTTCCTACATCTGGCAAAAATAGTGGCGTTAGAGAAATGCTCTAAGCAATGAATGGTCCCAAACCATACATGAACAAGATACCATGCATGTATGAACTGATCCTCAAATGCATTACACAAGAAATGTATACCTGGGATGTCATAGAGAACAATCAAGTGATTAAACACATCCAAAACATGCATTTATTTTCTAACAAGTTTGCTTCATGTGCAAATACAGGTGTAATTATGTTTCTATTTTGATTCATCAGGTTACATTATGAGTGGAGGAAATGTGGCTCCCACAAGGGTTGAGCCCAGCTTATAGTCCTTACTAAACATTTCATATGCAATATATAAATGCAAAAGCACAACCCAAGGAGCACATTTAGAAAGCGGATCACAGTTGTCAAGAGCAATAATAGTCAGCAAGAAGGCAATCACATGCACAGCCATGATAAAGATAGTCATAAAGAAAAAAAAAGAAAAACTTGGACTATGCATAACAACAGTCCATCAGTTAGAACAGTGAGTTGCATACCCCAGCCAAAGGGACAATGAGATTTAGCATCTTTATCATGACTGTTAGTGGTACAACAAAAGTAAATATATTTAACCATCAATGACAATGTTAGGACTATCAATAAAGGAACAACAGAAACAAAAGATGTTGCAGTCATATCATGTGAAGGTACAACCATATGACAGAGTTTATTGTTTCTTATGTTTTCATTCCCAAACTGTCATGTAATCATTAGTAGAGAACATAAATTTCCAAATACATATACAGTCATATGGAACAACAATAAGTGTTGTCATACTATATGATGGAGCAACAAATAGAACATCATGTTATAAAAAATAGTTGAGGCATGTGAAGATGACAGTCTGGTTGCTGCCATATCTGTTAAATGAATAAGTACAAATGGAGAGAACAACTATTTCATAAAATGCCATGTGGTACAACCATAGTGAATCTATTGTATCATCAAAAAGACCATAAGGAAGTAATGCAATATCATCACTATCACATGTCAAGAGGAATAATTCATAATACCTTGACAGATATACCTTGACAAATATACCTTGAAGATAGAGCAACTATATGATGGAGCAACATAAGAATAGTTTGTCATTGAATATCACATATCATAGCCTTTATTCAAATTCAAGTAAAAAATAGTCATGTATGGGACAGCCGAAAGAGACATGACATGCAAAGAGACAAGCAAGGTGTAGCCATGCCAAATGGATTGTAGTATATTCATACACAAAAAGGACAACCAAGAGAAAGGTGACATATAAATGTATGATGTTTTATCTTCAGTGATGCAACTATTTTGAATGTTCCCAAGCTATACAGTGAAAATGTCATCACTGGCATATGCCAAGTCAAAAGCAGATAGAACAACCATATAAAAGAAATACTTTAAAAGAAACAGTTATAACAGCAATGTAAGAGTGTCAGGATTCAATTTGATATGCAAAAGATACAGATTGATTGCTACAAGACTACATGAATGTTGAAAAGTTATCCTACAACCATATGCATCCTTAAAGAATGACTGATTACCACAAAGTAATGGAGTAGATACTTATCATTTTGTTGTGAGTGAAAAACATATATATGATACAGTCATAAAGGAGTGACAACCTTGATAAATGATAGCCCAAACCAAAGAGTAACAGTCTTGGCATATTGCACAACCATATTTATTGGCAACAAATAGTCATGCTCAACACTAACAAAGCCATACACAGTCAACTAAGATAGAGTATGAGATTGTGTATGTCAAGGAATGATCCTGTAGCATCTGGAGTGCATTACAGGAGGACAATAAATCATGATTAGAGCTATTTTCCTTTCAAACAGTATGAAAAGACAGATACAAGTACATAAATGGTGGGCAAATGTCATCTTGTAGCTGCTCATGACAAACATGACCTACAGATATAGGTATGATCAATGAAATTCACAACTGAATTACATACTTTGATTATTGATATAATATAAATATTACAACTTATCTCAATATATCAATTGGCCAACAAATGCCAAATTTCTATTATGTACAAGAGGCAATGATATGATGAAATCAACATTCAAATAGTATAGATCTGATATAAAAAAATAATATTAGTGCCAAAACAACTCAAAATCAAAGACCAATCATGTATTGCAAAGTTATATATCATGATGAGTAGCTACAGGATAAGCAATGCAAATTGGTGCATTCATTGTTTGAGCCTTGATGTTCAAGGTATGTTCTAGAATTTATACATGATCAAATATTGTATATTGCTCCATTGAGCAAGGTACAGAACAACAAAACATCCATTTGAAGATTACATGGCAAAATCACATTGATATCATGCTACAATTTTGCGAGTTGAATGATACAATCAACTAAGGTGCAAATGTTATAATTAAGAATATCAACACTAATAGGTATTGTAGAAGTTGATCAAAAGATGGATGAATGCTCAAATAAATGAGGAATAGTGGAACAACTATAGCATGAGTATTGTCATAACAGGGTTCAAATAAGGACAGCAAGAAAGTAAAAGGTAGAACAATGCAAGTGTAGTCCATAGAAATAGTATTAGAGGTACATAAAAGAGCAAAATCAAATATCATTACAACGGTCTATGAATCTGTTTAAAGGGATGGAGAGGTATGTATGACAGTGAAAAGGTTGTGGTGGGAGTCTTTTATAATTGCTAGAGGATTGTTAAGGCACAATTTTTTTTACTGTTATAAGATGTCAAAGGTAGTCAATCCAAGTGATAGAGTAGTGTTCTAAAGCATCTAATCTTCTCAAGGCTCCATTCAGGACAATGATATTACTAGGGACATTCTTGGAAAGAGGTCAAGAATATTCAAAAGCATTAACAAGACAATCATCATGGCTTTGGAGCAGCCCAACATGGAGTTGTGACCACTGAACAGTTGATGGAGCAGCCTTGTTAACAACAGTCACAGCCAAGAAGAGTGAAATAACAATAATCTAACATCATGAAATAGTCACCTAGCATTATGAAGTAGTATTCAGATGTGTAGGGTTTGTTTGGAGCTACAAATATGGAGTATCAAATACCAGAGAAAATGAAGAAGAGTTGCAATCTTTTGTCATAGAAGTGCAGATTTTCAAGAAACAATATGCATAGAATGCCCAAATTGTGCCTCTAGGAGCCCAATGTGCAAAAGTTTTCATTTTTTACAAGTTTTGTCATAGCTTGAGCTCGTTTGGAGCCATGGATGCAAATATAGAGGGAGAGAGTAAAGCTTTTTCTAACTCATTTCAACACAGAGATACACAGAAATGCTCAAATCTCGCCTCAACATAGTCAAAATGCAAGGTCCACTAATAGAAAAGTTGCATATATGACCAAAAATGTAGATTTTTGAATTCAAAGTGCACAAAGATGTTCTCTTTTTACAAGTTTTGTCATGGTTGGAGCTCATTTTGAGCAAGAAATGAAAGCCTCATATAGAAAAATGAAACCCTTCGAACGCATTTCAAAAGGAAATACTCAAATTTTCTTCAAATCGTGCCACAGCAGAGCAAATACAACAATGAATCTTAGAAAAAAGAAGAGATCAACAAAAAATAAGGCATTACCTCTTTTCTTTCTGCCTTTTGTTTTGTTAAAAATACAGTTTCTTCCTCAAACAACTTCCAATGGCAGCCTTGCACACAGTTGAAATGCAATACAGGTGGTTGGCCATGACAGCCACAAGAAAATACATCAAAAAACTAATAAAAAATGCAGCTCTAGTGGCCCAAAATCAACGCCAAATCAACTTCAAAGGGTTAAAACCTTAGAGAATCCAAAATACCTTGCATCTTGCATAGAAAGTTGGCCTGGAAATCACTTGATTTGACCCAAAAATGATGCAGATTGGGCGTCTGAACCCCAGAGACATGGCGGCGTGAAATGGGAGCAGCAAAATGATCAAGTCAAAATGATTTGAGATAGGGTTTGAAACCCTATTTTTTCTATGCTTGAATGTGCATTTTCTTCTTGTGTTTTTGACTTTTGATTTGCAAAATCATTGATATCTATTTAGGACGTGGTCAAGACTTATAAAAGTCTTAAAACTCATCATAATGCATATGGGACCGTGAGACATCCCTTTTTTTCCATTCCTTCCAAAAGTCAATAAACATTATAAATGCATAAGGCCCAGTCCATTATATCTTGATATGAGTTGTTTTGTGAGATCATATGGTGAATATGATGGTTTTAGGGCATTGTAATGTGTATAGGGAGTCATAAGGGTCCTTTAATGTGTTGCATTAGACCTTCAAAGCATGAAATCGTGATGATGTGTATTGTGAAATGTGTGAATGGCGAGGGGTTATAAGGTGTGTTGACATAACCATGTAATGCATCATGATGATGCAAGTGTATGAGGAGGTGATCGTTTTTGCATAATCTAGAGATAGATTAGATGTTGTAAACGAACAATAAAGTAATAAATTATGAATTACTTTATCATTTGTAATAAAAGTGCAAAAAGGACAATATTAGGCAGATTTATCACACATGAAAAAGTAAGTCTCGTTGATTACTTTGTCATTCTTTCACGACATTTAATTTGTCTACATACTATGCAAAATCAGGAAATTAAATGTTGTCCTAAATGCCATTTTTTTCCTACATAGGTCTGTATAAAATTTGGAATGTAAAACATTAACTAAGTGGTGTAATTATAAACCTCTTAGTCAATGTTAATTAGATGTAGAAAAAAATGTGTATTTATGTCATTTATTGTGCAAAATATTAGATATTTATGATGCTACAAGGTGAGTTTGACAAACAAGTTGAGGAATTATTACACAAATTTGACTTATTTTAGTGGCCTTTAAAGGCTTTTAAAGGCATTTTCTAGAGCTTTTATGGTGGGTGATGACATGCCTTGACTATTTCTGCATTAGAAACCCATTTTGGAGGACTTTAGGTAGATATTTTGGGGACATTTATGAGATGCATGAAAATGGAGGTAGCTCATGCTTATCTTGTTACGAGCTATTTGGGAAGTATATAGTCTTTTTCCTTGTTCATTATTTACCAGTTCTTGCTATTCACTGCACTGTATATTGTAATTTTCTGAGTCCTTTTACAGAAGTGAATAGTCTTGTAACCCATTTTTAGAGATATATAGCATTGTAACACCCTTTTTAGCAGTAATAAGCAGTTTATACGTTCGTATTTCTTCTAATATTGTGTGTCCTTAGTGTTAGTATAGATCTTTGTGATGTTCTTTGTTCTTGGAGCTGTATTTCATGTTGGTGCCTTTATGCAGGGATACATATATTTTTGCAGGTTGTGAGATGTGCAAGGAATAACAATCAGTTTTGAGTGGTGAGAAAACATCTTTCTCCTTTACAAAACTGTTGTTATTTAGCCTCCTTACAAATTAATTATGCAAATATTATGATTTGTTGGGTTGTGTAAGAGAGCCTTATTATTACTGGTTTTGTAGTGTGTCAATTCTGTGTAGTCTCAGACGATGTTTTGGTGCATCACCTTAGACAGTAGGTTTCATTTTCATGCAATCCTTCTTACCCTTTTCTCTGCAAAGACTTTAGTACAAACAGTATAGGTGGAGTATTAATAGGAAGCCAGCCTTCTCTGGAGGATCTTTCCATCACAGGTGACCCACAGGCCTGGAAAGATCCCATGTTTCTCCAGATTGCCAAGTTTTTATAACTTAGCAAGGGTGCAAATTTGAGAGAAAATAGTTTTCGATTCTAGGACATTTGTCATTTCTGTATCAGTAAGGGCACTTAACAATGCTTCCTTTACCCAAATGTTGTTTTCAGCATCTTTGAATTCATTTGGAGTTGAAGGACCTTTCTCCAGGGGCTTATACTCATCCTTTGTTATCAACCAATAAGGATCACCCATGCATTGCAAATGACACTCCATACAACTCTTCCAAAGAAACTAATTTGTTCCATCAAATCTCAGACTATCCTTCTTGTAAGTTGACATCCTGGATCTCCTCAAGTGGTCAAGCATCTTTTAGAGGAAACAACTCTAATACCAATTGTTGATATTAGGGCAACCAACTGAAAGGGGGGGTGAATCAGTTGTCACAAAAATTTTATCTTTTTCTGCATTTAATCTTCTTTACCACTTATTAACAGATTAATGACATAACCATGAAAGCATGAATCAATAACACATGAGCATAAACATAATCAACACACATAACACCAGGACTTTTATGTGGAAACCCGGTTAAGGGAAAAACCACGGTGGGGGTTAACCCACAAGATTTATTCTCTATTAAAAGAATAAAAAATGGGAAGGCACTTGCCTTCGAGCGCACTGCCCAGAGTTCACTGCTCAAAGAGGCTCACTACCTACAGAAACATTCACAAGTTTAACATAGAAAGATTGAACTAAGAAACAACATCTTCTTCATGCTAAGGTCAGTTCCATTGAAGCGCACAACACCTCTACTATGCCCCCTTAACACTTCCTTGCTACCTCTGCATCTTCACTCACATCCACACATTTCCACAACTTTGCAACACTTATTTATACAAGTCATCAACTTTGGAATGAACATTAAAGTTAGCCAAACAATCATCTATCTAGAACATTCTCCAAGATAGGCATTACAAGAAATTACAATCACAAGACTTAAAATGTTGCATGCGAATCACTACACTGTCGGCCAAACATAACTAGGACTCAAATCTTCCTCAAACATCACACCACACTCCATAAAACTTCTCTTAGATCATCCACAACACACATCATGCATTCGGTCAGCCAAGAATAGAAAGAACAACGACACCCAAGGAGAAATCTTCATCCACGAGCTCAATCCTCAATGCGGACCATCAACAAAATAGGCACTCGATTCAGAGACTACCAAAAGCACAATAAAATCAATAGGAACAACCGCACAACCTCAGATCACCAGAAGCACTTGCACCTTCATCCGAGAACTCAAGAACACCAATTGTCATGACTGTCACATTAGAAAGATTGCTTGCGGACCTCCAAACCACAAACCAATTGAGTTGAGGATACACACTGACATCCCAAATACACCTATAGATTCATAGATCATAATATTCCAATGCAGATCAATTCAGACCAAATTTTTGTCACTCTATCACCTTTGAACAACTGCAAAACCCGGTTCTACTCAGATGGCCATAACTTTGCCAATGCTCCATGTAGACCTCTCAAATATTGACTGGAGCAACTTCAGACAATCCTCTACAAAACCTTTAATCCACAGACTCTAATCTTCATCTTACTGGGAATGCGGAGCAATCTACTTCACTCAACTGCACTGTCTTCACTATCTCTAACAGAGAGATATGTAACCCACTTATTTCTTTCGGAGAGGCTAATTTTCTCAATATCCTCAACATACAAGTCTTCTAAACAAGCAATAGGATAAGATACAGTTGACACTAATGAAAACAAGGATATGTTGACATCAATGAGAACACCAATTAGGCACATATTTGAAACAGGTACATGGAGAACATTGACATGGATTCCACTTAGCCACCTCACCTTATTTGTTTTCCTTGGTGTCAAAACCTGCAAAAACCATATCCAAATTAATTTCAATTCTAGATCCCCTTGTGTTAGACTCATATAAGTGTCTTCTTGGGTATGATTAATTATCAGATTTGTGGTTATGCTTCTACTTGATATGTGTAAAAGGAATTTAATAATTCCTTTGAAATGAACATTGTTGTGGATAAGTTGACACATGCAACACAGGTAGGGCGAAGATCACCTTACCTCTCTTAAAAAGATAATTGATTCCTTAAAAGCAATCACCGCCAAGGTCTTAGGGGTTGAGTTACAACCGTATTGTGCAAGCTTAGTGTTCAATATGGACTGTTTGTTCAAGGGGTCTATATTTTTGAGGATTTTATCAAACTCGATTGTGTTTTATTCTAAATCCTATCCTATATGATAGTGAAATATTTTTTAGGAATGCAACAAAACAATGATGTAAATGCTCTATGTACAATAACGACCTAAGAAATCAATAACTGCAATATCAAGATCGGTATAAACCCTATCTCTTTCACTAACAATGTGAGATTTTGAGGAAATTTTAAGTGAAAAGGTGAAAATAATATTTAACTATTGTATTACACATGCATGTTAAATTATAAATCCACTATTTCACTACAAGATTTAACAATAAGCACAACATTTCTCAATTAATTGATTTACAATAGAGATTAGGCACTACACCATATGCAAGAAGACAAGCCTAGAGAAACAAGAACCATTGTATTTGATATTTCTTTGATGCTGCAAGTATAAATCCAGCAAAATACTACACTAGAGTCTTGGTTCTTCCTTCAACAAAACTATCTCATTCTGATCTAAGATGATAAAACTGAATGCAAAAGACTAAAACTAGAGTTCTAAAAATATTATAAGTACTGGACCCATGAACTAATTCTTCAATCACAAGACCCCCTTTATGAGATAAGAGTCCACCTTATATAGAGCAAAAGGAAAGCAAATAATTGCTTTAAAAAACATGCAGCACCCATCTTTATCCCCATGCAAGCACAACCAACAAAAAAGGTTTTCCTATTTTTAGTCTAAGACATGCATATCCTTGATGCCATGCAAAAATATTCAAGAAAAAAAGGTAGGGACCACTTTATAATTGCAACGAATCCCCTTTTATAAAATAATAAATAGAATATTTGAAAAATATTCTCTATTCCAAAAATAGGAAGTTCAACTGCTGGCATCCTTAGTGCTTTGCTCTTGTTTGAACACTACAAAATTGGCCAAGCATTGACCAATTGACTCTATCTTCGTCTGGGCCATCCAACCAATCCATTCTAAAATTCAATGTCTCAAACCTCTTAGATACATAATCCATTATCTTTTTAAGTTTTTTAATATCACTTTTTTATCATCTTAAAATGAGCCCTAATATCCAAACACCTATCCAATGTATCCTCGTCAATTTTGAAGATATTCTTAATTCCCCTTCAATTTTCTTGTTGAAATCTTTTTTACCTACCTCCAAGGTATCTACTATTGCAAGGTGTACACCCTTGGTCTCCCTGTGCTGTGCAGTGCATCGCTAAGGTTCATGACAAGGCTTAATCACCTCTCGTGGATTCATTAAATCTGGTAGTTGTATCAGGCATTAATAGGTCAATCTTTTGGTGCAACAAAAATTACCTTTCTAATAATTGAAATAAAAGCCTGGGTCATGGGTTTGAACCCCTCACTTGTACTGGGGGGATTTTTGCAAGGAGTACGCCCTTGGTCTCCTTGTGTTGTCCAAAGCAACACTTGGGTTTTTGACAAGGCTTAACCACCTCCTGTGGATTCATTAACTCTGGCGGTTGTATCGGGCCTTAATAGGTCAATCTTTCGGTGCAACGGAAACAATCTTTCCAACATCTATCCTACACTTATCTTCCAAAAAGAGTTCAGGACCTACAACATTCTTGATAAAGATTTCAAAATTGGTTGTATACTCATACACATCCTTCTACATCTTCAAAATCTCAGGCCTAGATATTTTGTCATCTGATCAATCTTATAATTCATTATATTTATAGACCTGCCAATAAAATCAGATTGTTCATCCTAAAGGATATTTTCTTTCTTTAGCTCATTTGGACTTAGTCTATTAATTTTAGGTTCAGTAGTTTCTAGTCTTGCTCTAATTTACTATATTCTACTCCAAAACGTTCTCCATTAAGGAATCTATTTGTCTCTCCAATTGATAAATTTTTTCATAATATTCATAACTAATATCAAAAGCCTTATCTGCTTCGACCCAGAATTTGGAAACCCATCTATCTATTGCATTTTCCTTCTCTTTCATCAACTGTAAAGAGTCCACCTCCTGCTTGGTCATTAAAATGGGAGTTTTTGAGGGCAAATCCTGTTGGGAAATAGGTGTGATAAGTTCTTTGATGAATCTCTTCATCTGGACACCTATATTTTTAGTTCATATTTGGTCTGTTTACCTTATTCATTCTAGAAACCATTGTATCTACTGTAGACCCTAGAGAAACTATCTCCTTAGCTCTTATTTTCTTACCTAGATTCACCCTGGATATCTTGTAATAAGAGATAGAAAGATCTTTGTCATCTTTATTTTCCAAGGGTGTGGTTATTTTTGCTACTCTTTCTCCTAACGCATTGACTCTAATAGTGGAAAGGGTTCTATATTTCTTTGTAGATCTCCCCTTTTCCACTTACATAAACATATCTTGCAAACTTAGTGATTTTACCACTACTTGTTGTCTCTTGTCAAGATTGAGCCTTAACCATGTAGGTGCAGTAGTAGAAGTCTAATCAACTTCTTTATTCTTGTCTTGTTCACCATGGTCTAGGGTTTGATCTTTATTCTTCTCCACTTCTAAATTCTCCACATTTTCCTATAAAGATTATTCCTAGAGATGCTCTTTCTCCTCATTTATTGTTATGTCATAAAATGTCCCCCTAGGACTTTTACCTCCTAAGTTTAGCTCCTAGGTCCCTTTAGAGTAATCTTGCATGTTTAATTTAACTCCCAAAGAAAAATCTTTTGAAACCCATGTCAAATGGTATTAAGGAGACCCTCTTGTGCTTAGCCAATCCCTAAAATAGGTCCCTGGGCTTGGGTGCTCATACCCAAGCCCTGCCCTATTTTTTTGGGGCCTAAATTTTAAATGTCAGCAAAGTGACTGTTAAAGGTCTCCCTTGTCAGCATCTCATGTTTGAATTATGAAATTGTAGCGGGAATGCATATATAGGCATGTTGAGGGTTTCATTTACAAACTAGAAGATGATTTTGAGATTTTGGCGAACTTATGATCATAGAGCATTCAAGGCATTCATTATGTTGCAGAGTAGAATATTGTTGTTGTATTTGTTATTGCAGATTTGGCTTCATCTTCTCATGGTGTGAAAAATCTTGATCTCCTTGAGAGATACACCTCTAAGGTGATATTTATTTGTGATTCAATTTAACTATCTTATCATTATTTTTGCCTCTATCCTGCAAGGACATGCACTCTCCATCTAATAGTAGTGTTGGAAGGCTTGAATGCTATTCCTGGGCTTGACCAAGGCAAGCTCCTAAACACCGCAACCCCCCAACCCCTCTCTTGTGAATGCAAGTGACAAGTGTTGAATTCTACATAGTGGAGTTGCAGAGGAGTATTGCAGAGCATAAGGATCCCATATCTAAAAAAAAGTAGAAAATAGCATCAAAGGGGCTTGGGGGCCCGCACTGAAGTCCTCTAGGTTTACAAAGCCAGAAATCTCTAAAATAATGACAATCAGTACCAAAAAGGTTTGAAAGCCCCCGACCAAAATATCACCTTAGGCTTTGGTGCTAGTCCCTTTGCCCTCAACTTTTCAAGATTCTAAACTTTGAAATCTAGTATGTATCTAATCTTCATTTAATACCTATGTGTGCCAACATTTGTCAGAATTCATCTGTTTGTTTACAATTTTGTATAATTAAGGCTTTGAGAATAATTGGGCTTAAATTAACACAATAATCAATTTCCAAATTTCCTTATCATTCCAAGAGACATCAAACCTATAGTTGAATCCCCTTGCAGAAAATTGTGATTCTACTTAGTTTAATGTCCTTGAATGTATGTAGTGAAAGGAGGATCTAACTAAACTATACATTGAATCAACAAACCCTCTTTTTCTACATAACATTTTGGTGAACCTGTGTTTTTCTGAACATTTCATCTTTTTGATTGTTATACATCAGATTTGCATTCATACATATCATTTACTTCATTCTACATTCATAAATCTTGCAAAAAAATTTGAAAAAAATTGAAAAATTTGAAAAAAAATTGGCATCCTAGGCTTTCATTAGGGCATAGTTTGCATCAACTTCATTACATTTCATCTAATTTCTAATTTTTACATCAGATCTGATATAAATTACAGAAATACATCATCCTACAATACTTTACATTGCATTTTCACACTAAAATTACTAGGGTTTGCTTGAAATTTTGGATTTTTCTCATAACCTAGTGATTTCAAAACCTAGGGTTTGTAGTTGAAATCTTGTTTTGAGATTTTACTACTCATTTTTAAACACTCTTTCAAATCTGATTTTGGATTGTAGTGTTTCATCATAGTGTGATTTTACATAAATACATCTCAATTTTTGCATTTACACAATGTGTATTTCAACAACTATACCTTCATCCTAGGGTTTGTTCTAATATACTTTGTGCATTGCATGTTGTATGCTTTTGCATGAGTCTTATAACCCATTTCCCTAATAGAAATACCCCTTTAAGGAGAAGCCTTAGATTAATGGGTTCTACTACTCCTGAAATTAATGGTGTGCCTACACCTGGGAATCCACTGAATACATACTTTACAAAAGGAGAAACACAAACTTTGCAAGATATCATACCTCCTATTTTTACAATGGAAGAACAAATATTTCATGATGTCAAGGACCCTATTGATGTGATAACACATGTACCTAATGAACAAATAAACAAACTTGATAAGGAACTAGCTGATTTTCAAGCATTCGTGGAAAAAGAAAGAATAACAAAAGAAGATGTGCCTATTGTTCACAACATAAGAGAGTTGCTAAAAGAAGGACAAGATGGTATTAACATGCTTAGAGTCTTAGTTCATATAGTGAATCATGATGTTATGCATGTGACTAAATGTGCGAATATTATTAATAATATGTCATCACTAACTCATACACAAGTATCAGCACCTATAATGACTAATGGAATGTCTACTTTTACATCAACAATTCTCACTACTAATGCACATGTTTGTAGTAATTCTACCACTAGTATTGGAGTATCTAATAGCATTAATTCACAAAATTACAAGGTTGTGGTATTCAACTATAAAAACCAACCACCTAGAGTGACTTCTTTTATGAAGAATTACTTTCAACCACCACCCAATCCCACATATTATCAACCATCTTCCACTCACAATTACTCTCAACCACCTTTCATTACCACACACAACCAATCTCCTCAAAATTTCATTACCATGGCTTCAAATTCTCAAATTGTTTCTCCTAATGATGCCCTCCCAAATCAACTCTTGCAAGGCATGACTTCCTTACAACAAAAGGTGACTTGCTTGACAAATTATTCACAACCTAATATACCAACTTATCATGCTTGTAACCCTCTATCTTATGCAATCTTGAGATAAGTTCGAAACTCATCACTTTGAAATATATGGTGGAAAAGGTGATCCTAATACTCATGTGGTAGCATTCATGGCTATGTGTAGTGATTTCTACTTTGAGAAGGACTTGTTAGCAAAAATTTTCCCATGATATCTCAAAGATACTGCTTTGGAATGGTTTTTCTCTTTACCTCTGAATTCAATACACTCTTTCTCTCAACTAGTTGATCAATTCTTACAACATTTTTAAGCAAACATTGGACCTCAAGTCTCATTGATTGATTTAGTTCATTGCAAGCAAGGTTCGAAAGAGAAGTTAACAGAATTTATTAATCGGTATCAAGCTCTTTATGCACAAATTCAATACTAGATGAATGATGACAATGTTCAGAAGGTATTTATTACAAATCTACAACCTAACATCCGTGATAAGATCCTCTTGATGAAGTATAACTCTTTCAACATTTATGTGTAGCCCTTTGTGATTATCAACTTTTGTCTAGTCAACATGAAAACTAAAACTCATTAGCTCAATTTGGTCAATCCATGGTTGGACCTTCACAAAATAACTTTAAGAGGAATAATAAGAGTTTCATCAAGGTTAATGGACAAAATTCAAATAATTTTTCACAAGTGTCCGCTATCACTAATTTGAAGAGGGCATCGTTTCAATATCAACAATAGCAAAGGCAATTCACTCCAATATTTGACTGCCTACATTCTATAATGAATCAAGTAGTGATTAATAATCTTTTGAAGATTCCTCCGATCAAACCATTGGATACTAATAGAATGAAAGGACCTCACTTTGATGTTAATGCTTTTTGTCATTTCCATCGGCAACAAGGGCATGATATTGAACGATCTATGCGTCTTAAACATGAAATTCAAGACCCCATTGACTCGAATGTGATACAGGTAAATGGTGTGAATGATAATGGAAATAAGTCAGTTGCTCCTCTGAATCATAATTTACAGATCTTTACTAATCCATTTCCTAAGCATAGTGACAACAACATGGTAGAACAAAATACAAGAGTAGGAAGATGATTATCTTTAATATGATGAAATAATTGGTATGATAGAAGTGGAGAAGGAAAAGGCTCAAGATTTACCTCATCCACGTGGAAGAGGTATTTATGCTGAGGTTCCTCCACCGTCATCCCTTCATGGATTGTGAGTTAACCAAAATGCATTGGAAAGACAAATTGAACAACCGAGATAAGAGATTATGATATAGGAAAAGGTTGCTATGGTGGAAGATAGTCCACTTCACTATGAAACGCTGACTCACTAAGATAAGAAATCAAAGGATGGGAAAAGAACAAGGCAGTTATCATCAGTAGAAAATAACAGTGGCTCTCCCCCTCATAAGCAACAAAGGATTTCAAAATACAAGGATTTGAGAAACAAGCACCACATAAACATTTTGGAAACAAAGATCAAATAGATATGAACAACTCAAACTTTATGCAAAACTTGATGGAGCATCTTTCTAAGATGCCCACAAGTTCCAAATTCTAGTATGATTGTTCCTTTAGGTAAGTATTTCTAACCCTTTCCCTATGTGTTGTGATCTCCCTGTGATGTGTTATGTGTTGTTTAGGCCTCCTAGGATGACCCTTGATACTCTTGTAAGGTTAATGATATAGGGAGAGCACCTCTGTTGTGACCATTCTTCTATTTGTATCATCATTCTTCTCTTGTTCCTCTCCTCTATTTTATTGTTGTGTGTCATGCCTTAGGGGCATAGAATTGTGGTTGATGACCTAGGGGGCATCCTTCTACACGATGACCCTAAGACACTTGTTCTCCTCTCTCATTTTATTGTTTACCTTCTTCTAGTGATTCAAACTAGTCAGCAGATGATGAAAAACAAATAAATTCTGATACAAACCAAGTGTCCCTTCAGCAAGCAAAGCAAAAATGGACCTAGTCCATACATGACGGCAGGGTTAATATATATATATATATATTATCTGATGCTTGACTAGTAGAATCACTCAGTGTGATATTCGATGTTGTCTTATCTTTTATAACAAAATCATAACAATACAACTACTCCGTGCACTTTGATTATCTTGTATCTTGCATTGGTTACACTCAGTTCTAAGATTTCTGTAGCATAGCCCAATGGTTATACTCGGTTATAAACCTATAGTATAGCCTTGGTTCTTGATGTGACTCTTTACATTTCTTCTATCAGGTGATGTGGTTATTATCATAGAGAAAGATTTCTAACATCTCTTGTTGTTTATCATAGCAAATTGTGTTTGTGGAAATATTCGGTGATCATGAAACACGTGTCACCTTGGGGGCATGGGATTTGTGAAAGCTCTTGTTTCCTTGTGTGTTTTCTCTCCACCTTAACGTGCTTGGTGTCAGTAACAGGATTTTCTCCATGTCTTACATGCCTATTACTATCTTCTCTATGTTTGGCATGCTTGTTACTGTCTTCTCCGTGTTTTGCATGTCTGCGATGTGTTTTCTAGTGCTTACCTGAGATTGGGGGCTAGAAATGGTTCCTCAATCTTTATGTATGCCTTAGATTCAAGTTCTTGGCATGTTTGATGTGTTTTTTACTGCACTTTAATGCATGTATGGGTCGTAAGATCATACATACATTAAAGTGGGGGCTAAATGTTACGTCATAAAATGTCCCCCTAGGACTTTTACCTCCTAAGTTTAGCTCCTAGGTACCTTTAGAGTAATCTTGCATGTTTAATTTAACTCCTGAAGAAAAATCCTCCAAAACCCATGTCAAATGGGACTAAGGGGACCCTCTTGTGCTTAGCCAAGCCCTAAAATAGGTCCCTAGGCTTGGGTGCTTGCGCCCAAGCCCTGCCCTATTTGTTTGGGGCCTAAATTTTAAATGTCATTAAAGTGACCATTAAAGGTCTCCCTTGTCAGCATCTCAAGTTTTAATTATGAAATTATAGTGGGAATGCATATATAAGCATGTTTAGGGTTTCATTTGCAAACTAGAAAATGATTTTGAGATTTTGGCAAACTTATGATCATATGGCATTCAAGGAATTCATTGTGTTGCAGAGCAAAATATTATTGTTGTGTTTGTTACTATAGATTTGGCTTCATCTTCTCATGGTGTGAAAGATCTTCATCTCTTTGAGAGTTACGGGTCAGTGCAAGAAGTTGGGTCCACGTTTTAGCTAAAAAGTGGATGTGTTTTCCATAGTTTTCTGAATTTATCACATTTGACTTAAAAATTTGAAGTACTTAAAGATTAAATCTTAGAAAAAGTTAGTAATATGAAATGTGGTACTCAGAGTCTAGTTTCCAAATATGTAATTTATTTTAATACCTAAATGACACAAATTGATTTTCAATAGGCATGTCCAAAAACCACTATTTAAAAGTCACTTTTTTTTACCATACCATGCATGTGTATGACCAACATAATTTGACCTAAATAAAAGTATTTTTCTGAATCCTTTTGGGGAAAGATGTGTACTACAATGAAGTTTGATGAGGATATTTTTTTATAATTTTTTTCCAAATATTTTTTTTATTAATTTTTTATTGGCCCTACTTGTTGTTTTTGAAAACCCCTCGTGTATGGCCAACATAATTTGTGCAAAAATAATCATAAAATTATTATTTTTTCATTGTGTAGAGAATGATGTCTAGATTGATGACATAAAATTTGTTTTTTGAAATTTTTTAAAAATTAAAAGTTCTTAAAAAAATACAAACACCTATCATTTCAAGTTTTGGGACTAGTTTTCTCATAAATTAATTAATAAATAGAAAAACAAGTCAAATAAAAAAAAAATTACATATTTGAAAACTACACATCGTCATCTGTAATGGGTTTTAATTTTGTAAAAAAATTTTAAAAAAAAATCATCATCCATATTGGTAAAGTTAGTCTTTTCTCTTGATCTAAACATGAACTTGTACTTGCAGGTCCAAGGCGAGGGGTTGACTTACCATGCCTTTCCTGAACCTATTCTTTTAGGAATGGGTGCCCGTTCTAAAGTGGGTACCCGTTCCTTTTGTGTGGGAAAAAAAGTGCACAGGGTTTTTTTGCAAATTCAAATAGCTATATAGAAATGGGTACCCATTCCTAAATGGGTTCCCGTTTAGGCTCGGGCACCCGTTTCTAAAAGGGTACCCATTCCTAAGCCAGTACCCGTTCCTATCAGGATATTTTTTTGCCCATGACTTCCCCTCTATGTGGATCCAACTTCTTGCGGGTACCCTTACACCTCCAAGGTGATATCTATTTGTGATTCAATTTATCTATCTTATCATTGTTTTTTCCTTTGTCTTGCAAGGAAACGCACTCTCCATCTAACAACAATGTTGGAAGGCTTGAATGTCATTCCCAGGATTGATTGAGGCAAGCTCCTAAACACCACAACCCCCCCAACCCCTCTCTTGTGATTGCAGGTGACACTTGTCAAATTTGTGGAATGGAGTTATAGAGGAGTGTTGCAGAGCATAAGGATCCCAGATCTAAAAAAAGTAGAAAATAGCACCAACAGGGCTTGGGCACCCATACCGAAGCCTTCCATGTTTGTAGAGCCAAAAAATCTTTGAAACAATGATAATCAATAGAAAAGAAGGTCTAGAAGCCCGTAACAAAAATACCACCTTGGGCTTGGGCGCTAGTCCCTTTGCCCCCTTTTTTTAGGATTCTGAACTTTGAAATCTAGTATGTATCTAATCTTCATTTAATACATCTGTGTGCGAACATTTTTCAGAATTCATCCGTTTGTTTACAATTTTGCATAATTAGGGTTTCGAGCATAATCAGACTTAAATTAATACAATAATCATCAATTTCCAAAATTCCTTATCATTCCAAGAGACAGTAAACCTGTAGTTGAATTCTCTTGTAGAAGTTGTAATTCTACTCGGTTTAATATCCTTGATTGTATGTAGTGAAAGGAGGATCTAACTAAACTATACATTGAATCAACAAACCCTCTTTTCCTACATAACATTTACTTCCAAATTTTGAATAAAAATTGAAGAAGAACCAACAAACTTACTTTGATTTTCACTTTTTTCTATCATCTTTTGCCGCTCTTCATAAGTTAATGCATGAACTCTTCTCTCTTTCTCCTCTATTTGCTCTTTCTACTAAGGATGTTGTTTAGAAGTCTCCTAAATGATGAATCATACTCTGGGTCTTCCCAATCTCTTGTCTCTTGAGCATCTTCCTCATCAAGTATATCCTCACCTACAGTCTCATCTTGTAGATGTTCCTTGTGTAGAGAGGTGTCTTCTAGATTCCATGAATTTGTATCTACCTAATCACTCTTCTTCTCACCAAACTACTCCTCCTATTGTTCCTTCTAGGAAAAGGGAACATCTTCATCATGTGGCTTCTTGGGGTTTTGTAGATTTGTTTGAGGATTATCCTCTACATTTTGTTCATCTTTCCCCTCACGCTCTTGGTCATCATCTTGTGATACTTCTATCTCTAGAAGATTTGTTTGAGGACTACCTTCTTCCTCTTCTTGATCACTGTCCTCTTGGGACCTTTGATCTTTCTTATGTCAGTGAGGAGGAGTGGAATCTAAATCCTTAGTTATATCAATAATCATGCCCTGAGATGGAGGTGGCATAACTGTAACTTCTTCTTCTTTCCTTCCCTCAACCTCATCTACTTTGTCATCTTGAGGTGTTTGTATAGATTCAGGTGTTTCCTTATCATCTACCTCCTCAAGTTTTCTTGTGTGGGATACCTATGTTCTGTGTGTAGAGGGAGGAGGAATAATTGTATAGGCTACAATTTGGGATGTTTCTTTTGTAGATTCCTAAGGAACCGGTTGCTCTATTTCAAATGTGGAAGTAGAACATACAGTAGTGGCAGTTGTCTCTTGAGATGGAGCTTGTTGGTCAGGCTCTTCTCCCTATCCTAGAAAATGACCCAATGCTTCCCTTTTTGGCATAACCCATGCTATGGGTTTTACCCCTAGGCCTACAACAACTCCTATATTTGTGATACCTTGTTGTCTTAATTCTTCTTTCACAGTAGTCAATGTTTCTTGTGGAGAAGCATTTTCAAGAGCTCCTCTCATTCTAACCATGGCAAGGTCCTTCTTACCCCTTTTAAATGTCCTTGTTTTAGGGACAGAGCACTCTCCTGATGCTTTCCTTTTTTCCCTCTTTCCTTTACCCTTAGATTTTCCAAACTAAACAAGTCTGGCATCCAACCAAGAATTACTGAAATCTAAAACTGTGGCACTAATGGAATCCAAAGATGCATCCTCCGGTAATGACCAATCTATAGTAGGTAATAGATCATTGTCAACTTTATTAAGGTCATAGGTATGATTCAACATATGACCATCATCAAATATTTCCTTAGGAATGTATCTTCTCTTATTCCAAATTCTCTTATTTGAAAAGAAGTCAGTTTGTAGTAGTTCCTCTTCCTAACTTTAAATTCATCTTTACAATTTTCCTAGAAGTCTTCTAGGCATGCTCATGGTCAAATGACATTATGGGAAACAATTTCTTTAATCTACCTGTAGGATCAAAATTCTTTCTAGGCTGGTAGGGTTTAAGATTGTGTGCCTCTAACTCTTCATTGGCTAACTATGCAGAATTGATGGAAGGATATGAATAAAATCCTAGATTGAATGGATATTTCACACCTGCCTTATGTTTTCTTAACAACTTTAGATAAAATTCATTGATCTACCTTGAAAACTCCATCATGATTATCTTATCACTCTATCATCTAGGAAAGAGGAATGGTGCCTTATCAAACCATGAATCCTAATATATGTATAGACCTTGGGAATTGGATGAACCATTGTTCCCATGCTCTTACCAACTCCATTGCTTCCTTTGACATTCTCTCCCCAATATCACCTATCAATTGGCTAATCACTACATACAGGAAAGCATCATTCACCCTCTTAAAGTGTTTCTCAGCTTCCTTGACCTCTAATTGAGGGTGGCAATTCTAGATTTTACTTTGTCTTTCAGCTTATCATCTTATTCCTTTGCTTGTCAATCCTCAAAAAATTCCTATTCCTGCAGCTAAATACAAAATATAAGAAGTCATATAAAATTTCTTACTTGTGATCACCATGGTCAACTAGGCATGGAGTTGGTCAGACACAATTTGACCCCAGTCCAAGAAATTTGTTGAAATAACATTGATGAATTTAAACATCCAAGTGTTATAGGGTTTTCTATCTTATTTTCCCAAAGCTCTATTCAACGAAGTGACTACCACCAACCTCTTCTTGAAAGTCCACTCTTGTCAATTTGGCTAGGATCTTGGAAATAGATTTTCTCTCCACCTTGAACCTATTCAAATGCTTCAAATGATAAGTGGTGTTATCCTCAAATGCTACCTTAGCTTGGTCTTTTGTCATTTGTTCTAGTTGTGCATAGGGAGGAAAATCAAAAGTAGCCTTGATCATGGTAGGGGTTATATCTAGAATCATTGTGCCATATGGATCATAACACTTTCTATCCCCTTGGTGATAGTGTTGTGCAATTGCAAGAATTAACTCAGGCCATTGAACTTAAACTAGGAAACAAGTCATGTGACCCAATTCTTAATCTACTATCTTCCTTGCTCTTAGAGTGGCCTCTAGTTGAATACATCTTGTTTGAATTGTACTAGATCTATATGACCCAACTTTGTGAAAGTGATGTTCATCAAGTCAAAAGTGAATTTGGAGGCCGTAGGCCCACCACATTGAAGTAGGAGGCAACCAACTAGGTAGTCCAACAACATATACACCAAACATGGGGGTTGAACAAACATAATTTACCCACATCCCATACAAAGACTTCCAAGTACACATACATGAAAAAGGATCAATCTCCAATCCTACCATATACATGGGATATCACACACCATACAAGGTAACACAAGATTAGGAAAACACACCAATCACACATGTATCATGGAGGATAAAAGTTTAAAACTATGTCACACTTTTGGCCAAATAAATAGTTTCTATAGAAACTATTTCACCCAAACAATTTTGCGAGAAAAAGTTTCACGCAAAACTACATAGCACCTATGTGGCATTAAGTAGCATAAAGAGTTACAGCTGAAAGTTTTTCGACTAAATTTTTTAAATTTATAAAATCTGATTTTAACTTTGAAAGGGGTGTTTATTTACATAGAAAATTTTAGGCAAGAGAATTTCACCTGAAACTTTTCTTAACGATATTATCTCACTCAAAATTACCTATGTCGCAACCAACTCCCCATTTTCAACAAATTGAACAAAACTTCAAGTTCGACTCTAAATTTTTCCAACCAAAAGGTATTTTCATGAAAATATAAAAATACCCTTTGGTATATCTAAGAGTCTAGAATTTAGAAATATAAATATTTTAATATTTTGATTAGTTCTATTAGGATTATTTTTTCATTTATTGCAAGTAGGTTATTATAATTAAACATGCAACTAATTAGAATTTTTT
Organism: Cunninghamia lanceolata; assembly: GCA_027924645.1. Lineage (NCBI taxonomy): Eukaryota > Viridiplantae > Streptophyta > Pinopsida > Cupressales > Cupressaceae > Cunninghamia > Cunninghamia lanceolata. The sequence continues at coordinate 5,479,909 of BSBN01000134.1, forward strand.
TAAAAATATTAAAATAAACTTTAAAATTTTAAAAAATATATGATGCACTAGAGGAGACAATCCTCTCCAAGAGGGTATAATTTATTTTTTTTAATGATAAAAAATTAGATAAAAGTTGACATCCCATGAAAACTATGTCAAGTTGAGTAAATTTGATGTTAAAAAATTATTAAAATTAAATATTCATAAAAAATTATTTATTTTCTCCATGCACTAGAGTTTCAAGTTACCTAAGTAGAAAAAAAAAATTAAAAATTAATTTTCTTTAAACTTTGCAATGTCCCATCAACTTCACTTTTTTCAAAAAAATTAAGCAATTTAATATATGCTCTTAAATTTGCAAAAAATATATATCCAACTATTTTTTTTTAAATGAAAAAAATATAAACATAAACTACATTAAGAGTTCTACATTTCATTAGTTTATATCATTTTAAAATTCAAAACATAAACATCACTTTTAGGCACTTCAAGTTGGAAAATTATATTTGTGTTGGCCATTTCCTTTATAAAAGTGTGACATAGTTCTTAACTCTTACCCTAGAATCACATGCACCATTGAATATGCCATCCAACATACAAGAGGGAGGAGAGGGATACATCATAGGAACTAGTAATGAAGTTTTATCATGGGTATCAACCACATGGAGGTTGAGGAAAATATCCCCATCCCATGGAGGTCCTCAATGACACTAGTATTAGAATGCAAGCCCATCTCAATAACCATGGTTAAAAGAAAACTAGGTCATCCGACCTATCCTTCATGGTCCTTTTGACATATCCTCATTGGCATATGGAAGTGTCTCATGGTTATCCTTCATTAATGTGAAAATGTGTAATCTCAATTCATTTTAGTGTTATTTTATCTTAACCTCTCTTTGCCTCAACCTCACTTAATATATAAGTAGATGGGCATGAGAATCCACTCCAATCTAGCCTAGAATCCTCGTCTCCTATGGCTACATAGTCAAATTAACATATATACATAACATGGAGAATGAGATCTAATCAAGGCACATACAAGCCCAAATGATTCCTCATCCCATTTCCATGATAAATCTCTATTACCACACAATACATTACACCCACAAATGCAATTTTTCTATTTTCATATTTCAACACATACGAGCCTTTTTCAAAAACTTCAAGATTTCAATGTTAAAACTTTTCAAATTTTTGAACATCCAAACTCAAAAATTCAAGCATACCCTTTTGAAGATAAGATGATGGAAAACATTCTTTCCCAATCACATAAATATTTTAAGAAAATCTCACCATGGTTTCAGTGTAATATGTAAAATTACCAAATAGATAAATGGGGATTGTTAAATTATTTCCTATTGATTTAACAATCCACCCATACAATCTTTCCCTAATACAATGAAAACCAATACATCCACTACATCCACTTAAGATGGGTATGGAAATAGCTTAAATAAAAGAGAGGAAGATGAAACCCTTACCTTCCACCAAATGCACAACAAGAAAGGGGGAGGAAATTCTATTGAAGAGAATCCTCCTTCCCCACACACACCACACCAAGAATACCAAAGCAACCCATTTCCAAAATCCCATGCCCAACAAGATGAGAAGAGAGGAGGAAAATAAGAGGGAAAAGATGCCCAAAATTTTCAATGCCCAAAATGGGTTTTTTCCTTTTCTTTTATCCCAAAAGCATTTTCCAAAATAAACTTTCTCTGTATCCCAATAATATCACAAGATATTTTATTTAAAAGGAACTTTTGCATTCTTTCAAAAGCACATGGCTATTTGATATCAATAATTTGAACAAGGCAATATAGAAAAACATGCATATTGTGCACAAAGTAGTAATACAAAATTTCCAATTAAACATATATTTTCATTATTTTGTACACAATATTAAATACATTGTGAAATATACATAAAACTATAATTTAATCCATCACCAGAATTTTTTTTTATATTTTTCTAATAGACAACAATTTATGGAAAATGATTAAATAAAAGAATTTGTAGGATTAAAACAATTACGGAAAAAAGAAAACATATTTTATGTGTTTCCACATGACTTAGGAATCTATAATCCACCACTTCAAATTTTGGCTCTAAGGGCCACACAAGACACATCTCGTAGCTCAAATTTGATCAAGACGAGAAATAAACATAACATTTTTATCCAAGCCAACTACCTTTAATTAATCACCATGAGAGAAAACCTATACCTTCACACTCAAGGAAAATATTAAGCGTATCTATCTAATACAAAATAGCTAAAGCACAATATATAAATATATATACCAATGATATAAAATCAAAATCTACATCTAACTGAAATCATCTATACTAGCATGATTCAAATATATAGATGCAAAATAACTCATCATAATGTTGAACTCAATAGGCATAGGAAAAATCACATGTCAAGCTAAAAATAGTGAAGCTATATATTACCAAGCCCAAGCATAAATAAGCCCATACATGTATGTAAACCTAAACATGAATAATTCCATCTTGATGTCAATCCACAAGAACATCATTGGCAAGTATGATAATAGTACCAAAAACAACCTGAGTCCAACCATATACATATAAATCCAAAATATATGATCCATATACCTCGATAGCAATGCAAAAGTAATATCATTGGAAACTATATTATAGTACCAAAATCCAAAATACAAAAGGAACAATAGAAAAAGGCACATACACCTAAGGCCTTACACATTGTGTAACCCCAAACATCTAAGATGTGTCCATTAGTGTGATTTGAAATGTCAATAGGTTTGAAACTTCAAATCAAGCTTTTCCAAAAATCTTCTTTTCATAGTTATAGATCTTAAATCTTTTAAACCTTAAAATCTTTTAAATGCAATGTATTATGTACATGTACTATGAGTGACAAATGTCTTCCTATGTACATAGATATAAAATGCAAGCATCTCTTCTATATTGCTCAGTTCTTAAGCACTATTGGCACTCCAGAGAAAACTAAAATAATACTTTTTTGAGAATAGATATCACTAAGAATAGTGATTGTTGGAGCTTGTCTAAATAATGATGCATCTTAAGGTGAATTTTTTTTATAGTTGCCAATCTGAAAAAGTGGTTATTGAAGCTCCTTTGAAAAATGAATAAAGCACCTGTGTTGGCTTTGGACTCTTTTTTATTCATAAAGTGGAGAGACTATTTTATTTCTTTAATCATCAAAATGTTTTTACTTGCAGCTAATCGAAGTCACTTTTATGTAGTTTTAGCCGGTGAACATATGTTGTGTAGCCAGTGAACATATGTTGTGTACATATATCTAAGACTGGCAAGTACTCTACTAGCTAGTGGAAATACTAGTTGAACTAGTCAATGGACCATGCTTTATAATGCAGCGAATAGTCCCCGTTATTATAATATAATAGCATAGATAGATGGATGACAATTTACTAGTTACTTAAAAAACCCTTGAACCAGTGAGCAGATGCTCTTGCATGTCTGGTCAAGTTGTTACTGCGGTCTACATAATAAAAGCCCATCTTGCTTTCGTATCCTCCGTTCCATTCAAAATCATCCATAAACATCCAACCGTAATAACCCAGCACGTTACATCCATCCCTGATCAATCACATTAAAAAATAAATATCAAATTATTATAGAGTGGAAGGAAACTCCATGATAATATTACAAGAGAGAACAAGCGGTGTACTTTATCGCCAGGAGAAGATGTAACAAATGCTTGGAATGGTAGGTAACACGCCACGTATCATTCAGCCTTTCCTGCATAGTCATGTTTGAATTGTATGTATCATCGATCCCTGCATGCTCCACACATTTTTACTTGTCATAGATTTGCTTTCACAGTCTGAGATAAAAGAAATATATAGTTATCAAGTTGCCTGGTCTTCCTATGTCTGTATTTACGCACAGTCGCAGGAAATAACATAAACATGTAAACAAAATTAAAAAAAAATCTAAAATATTAAGTATAAAACATAGAATAAAAAGAAATTGAAGGGTCATAATAAATTGATTAAAAAGTAGGCGCCTCCAAAAGAATATCTCTGGACATACTTTAGATATATCTTTTAGTATACCATTCTCTGTGACGTAAACAGGCGGGTTGTTGTATTTGTCTTTTATATAGTTGAGCAACTCCCTGATCCCTCTTGGATAAACATGTAACCAATCTGCTCCTCCCTGATAAATTATAAAGTTCATCCCACTTCATCAAGTTACTCTCTCGAAAATACTCAAGTATTAAATGACTTTCATAACTAAGTTTCTAGTTTTACCTGGGGTCCAATCAGAACACCATTACGTTCATCTCCAGAAAGGCAAAAGAGTGTCAAGTAATATCAGAAGTTTATAAAGTGTTTTACTCAACCCAACTCATCAGTGACGATGGCCCAGTAAAGAGACCATGACACTAGAAACAAAAGACTCTTAAAGTAAAATTGTAGAGGGATTTGATAGAAAAATTATTGATGATATGCTTCACTCACAGACCAAACTGGCCATGGCATCCTGTATGAAATTGTTGTTCATGGGATTTTGAGTAGCGGTCTCATGTATGACATACATTCCAGTATAATAATTGATGCCCACGAAATCAAACGAGCCTTTCAGTTGGTTAGACTGTGCTTGGGTGAAACAAGGCAGACGGGCACCCAATACAGCTCGCATTGTAGTTGGATATTCACCTCTTGTTAGAGGATCCATATACCTGTTTAACCCACAACACTATTCTTATTATTCAATCACTTAAGCACACAAAAAATATCATTGTAACAATTATTTTTATAGACCAGCCAAAGTAAAAATCCTGAACCCGTTCACTGGCTCTTTGGTCGGCTAATGTATTGCTGTGGGGTAAAAACCAGTGGGTTACAAGCGTGATGCCAATGGATCCTTTCTGCGTTTTCTGCATTAAGGAAGACATGTGATAATCAATTTCTTGTATTTAGTTGCGTCAGGTCTTAGAAATAAAGGAAGTATTAAATAAAGCTGAGTGAAATCTAGATTGGCATACTTGATACTTGTCTCTGTATAGTTTTACAGTAGCAGCATGTGAAAGAAGCAAATTGTGAGCGACAATATAGGTCTCAACAGCTGAATTTCCAGCGCTGCAATTTCCAACTCCTTTGGAGCAGCGGCCAGGCGCAAAGCTTCCGTAGTTATATCCATACATGCTCACGCTTATCAGCTCATTTAATGTTAACCAATTCTTCACTCGATCACCAAACGCTTCAAAGCATGTGTCTGCATAGTTGACAAAACCTTTTCTGGACACAGGAAAAAAGATATAAGCATGGAACTTTCCATTAAGTTGACACAAATGACAGCGTGGCGGAGAGTTAACTTACATAATTTTTTCACTTAAGAAACCTCCATACTCGTCCTGGAGAGCCTATGGAAGATCCAAATGGAATATGGTCACGAATGGACGGATACCTCCAATTTTGCCACGTCTTACAAGTATAAAATTTCTGATCCAATCCCCTCACAAAAAACAAACTGCTATATAATACTACGCGACCAAAACACACTTAAAAATATAAATTTACCATGTCTAATAAGCTCGTCAATAAGATTGTTGTAATAAGCTATTCCCTTTTTATTCACCACCCCTCTTCCATCTGCCCAAAGCAAAATTGGGGGATCATTACCAAATAAAGATCAAACAAATAAATATACAAGTCCAATACTCTATATTATAACAAAAGTTCTATTACATGCTCGGGAATATGCGAGTCCAGGCAATTGAAAATCTATAGGAATCAACTCCCAAGTCGGCCAAAAGTTTCACATCGTCCTGAGAAGTTTATTCACATCAATCAATAGGTAAGTCTCTATTCAGCTATGCAATAATTGTATGAATAGTACAACATTGTAGCAGACATTGCATTGCAAATCTTATAACGGTGGTACTGATCATCAGCAACATCGCCATTGCTATTGTCAACAATTTTTCCTGTGAAAGCATAAGCAGCCAAGGAAAAAAAATTTAAGCAATAAGGAAAAAAAAATTAATAATAATAATAACTACTACTACTTAAGGTTATAGAAATTAATAATAATAATAACTACTACTTAAGGTTATAGTTAATGTAATGTAAATAACAATGGTATTCTCCTCATCCTCAAATAAAACCTGGCGTATGCGCAAAAGTATCCCAAATACTTTGACCCTTCCCATCCTCTCGGGCTGTTCCTTCATACTATATGCAAAACCATCCGTTGTTTTAATCCTTTCCTTGAAAAATAGGAAACTGAAAAAGCTATTTTTCTAGGCAGTTGATCTCAGAAAAACATTATAAATTGTAAGTAGAACAAACTATTCTCAACTGCAATAAAAATAAACCATTGTTATTAATTAAACAAGTACAGTCAATAAGGATAATGGCTTTAAATGTTGGGCCAAACCTGATAGGCTGCAGATCCAAGTCCAAAAACAAAGTCTGATGGGAAGGCCTTTCTTCCAAATTGGGTATAACATCTCACTAAAATGCTCACCCCTAGACACCAAAACATAAACACCCATATGCTAACGCTCTTCATTTTGATTTGTGATCTTTTGTTTCAGCTTGACATAAATTTATACTATTTTTTTTTCCTTCAAGACAAACACTGGTACTCACATAATAAATAATTAGTGGCACAAAATTGCATGCTGGTCATCCGTATTAACCAAGTTTTTTTTGGTTTTGTATGGAGCTATATTAGCTACTGCCAGTCTTAAACCAAACTCTCCGCGCTGACAGGTTCCATTAAACAATACAGATGACCAACAGGTAACTAGAATTATCCTTACATAATTGGGCAGCGGCTATACTCCATACAAAACTGGCCGGAGTTGGATACGAGCCGAAGAGATAAGATTTTTCTTGTCTAGCAAATCTTATCTAATATGAACTTAATATAGCATGTTCAAATGTCAGAGTTATTCATTTGAATTGCATGATACAGTGCATCCATGCAGTCAATATTTATTTCTTGTAGAAATTTTAAACTAGCCGTAAACATCTGCTGGCTGCTTTTTACATAATCGTGGATTGATCTGGTATGTTGATAGGAAGTTATAAAAAGGTAAATTTATAATTTTCTCTGAATTGAATATGTTTACTGTCAATATTTATTTCTTCTGCTGGCTGCTTTTTACATAATCGTGGATTGATCTGGTATGTTGATAAGAAGTTATAAAAAGGTAAATTTATAATTTTCTTGAATTGAATATGTTTACAGTGAATATTTATTTCTTCTGCTGGCTGCGTTTTACATAATCGTGGATTGATCTGGTATGCTGATAGGAAGTTATAAAAAGGTAAATTTATAATTTTCTCTGAATTGAATATGTTTACAGTCAATATTTATTTCTTCTGCTGGCTGCTTTTTACATAATCGTGGATTGATCTGGTATGTTGATAGGAAGTTATAAAAAGGTAAATTTATAATTTTCTCTGAATTGAATATGTTTGTATTAAGAGGCCTATCTTTCAAAAGAACTGTCAATCATTCATTTGATAAATTGTTTACGGACAGTACTATTGTAATGAGTTTTTTGATTCATTGTATACATATTATTTATAAATTTGATATTATTAGTATAATGTATTAACATATAAATTTTTTTTAATGGGATAACTCAATTTTTAGCCAAGGCATAGGGCCTGTAAGCTCTTTAGCCCAATGGGGTTTTGAACCTTGGTGGCCACCAGAACAACAATGCAACTTAACCACCAAACATGCCGGCAATATTTAATTTTTATTCATTGTATTTATTAATTATAAAATTCTTATTTTAAATATCAATATATATATATATATATATATATATTGATTGTGGGTGGAAGGGCGGGAGACCTTCCACATAGTCCAATGTGGAAGGTCCAGGGCTCGGTGGCAGCGGTGGGTCTTGGTGCAGGAGCACCAAGGCTCAATGCAGCCGTACATAGTTTTTGGTTTGTAAATTTTAAGTTTGCAGCTTGTGTTTTTGGTTTTGGTGTTTTCTTCGAGTTTTCTGAAAATGCATTGGCGGGAGAAGCATTTTGTTTTTGATCGGCTTTTGAGCCAAGTGAAAATTCAAGTTGAAGGTGTTCGGTATTTGTTCAATGGTTGAACCGCGCCGTTGAACCTTTTCGTTGAACCCCACGGTTGAACCTCGCGCCAAGGTTCAACGGTTCAACAATTTTTTTAATTCTGATTTGTAAAGTTGAAATCGGTGGTCGTTTTGTTCAACAGTTGAACCGTGCTGTTGAACCTCTTCGTTGAACCCCACTATTGTAGTTCAATGGTTCAATGGGTTCATACATAGAGGATGGTGGAGTTGGAAGCGCCGATCATTTTGTGGAGATTGAACCTCACTGTTGAACTGCGAGATTGAACCTCGCTATTGAAGTTCAATGGTTCAACAGTCCATCGTTTTCAGAATGGTGTAGTGGGTCCATCAGAGTGAGATACAAATCGGAAGGAGATATTTAAGTTGGGCCGACGAATTAAGTCTGGCCGACGGTAAATTGGTATTAAACACATCGGTGAGAGATGTGTATCGGCCGAAGGAGTTTCTAGTTGGCCGACGGTGGTAGCTCTTGCCGATAGGAGTCTACGGGATGAAAAAGGTCATCGGGGTGAGATGCTGTATCGAGAGAAGAATATTGAAAGTAACCGATAGCATAAGATCAAGTCGATAAGCAAGGGAAAGCATGTTTCGGTGAGACATCAAAATTATCTTGCCGATAGCACAGAATTGAAGCGACAGTTAGAATATGAACCGGTCCGGTAGTTGAACCATCTGATAGTTGAATCGTCCTGTAACGGACATGGAATACATATAAAATATAGCATTCTTTCTGTAGAGGGAGTTGGGGGGAGGAAGAATCGAAGAAGAGAATTTTGATGTGTGAAGCATTTCTTTGATGTAATCAGAATTTTTGAATATAAATAAAGTACAGCAGTTCGACCATTTGTATATTCTGTTCTATTTTCAGTTTACCATTCTTAATTAGATTAGTCATTTTTGTTTCTACAATTTTGTTCTCTTTTGCAAACCATGACTCTATATTGATGATTCCTCAAGTTCCATTGTACAGTATGGAGGCCATCATGCAGAGTCATGTTTTTTGTTTGTTTTTCTTTTGTGGGGTGGTTGGATTGCCGGCTAGAGGTAATGCATGCTTGTTCTAGGTGAGCTCAGTAAGGAGTCCGGCTAGATAAACAAGTAGGAAAATAGACTTGCAGGGGTGGAAAATAGAGAGAAAGAAAGTGAGCACCAAGCAATCCAGACCCTTGAACAGAGTTAGAAAGGTGGGCAATGGGCTCAGAAAGTTATGTGCCATTTAGGCAGTATCTTGGAAGTAGTGAGGACAAGGTATGTGTCCCACACCAAGTAGGGAAAGAGAGTCTTCCATCTCTGCAAAGAGTTGAGGATTTTAGTTGACATTTTTGTGTAGAAAGATGTTTTTTTTAGCACTTTGAATTGGTAGGAAGGCTAGAGTTGTCAAACAGTCTTGTACACTTACAGGATGCAGAGTAGGCAGCCTAGAGGCCTCCCTATCAAATTGGTATCAGAGCGGTAAGATTTGGGTTATTCCTAGATAGGAATAGAAGAGTTGTATGTCATCACCAAGTTCAAGTGAGTCTGTTAGTTCATCCAAGAAGATGGTGACTAATGCAGAGTTAGCAAAGAAGGTTGAGGGTCAAGAAGAGGAGAATAGACTCCTACAAGAAAGACTAGCAGAAATGGAAAGTAAGCTAGGCTTAATGTTGCAAAAGACTAAAGAAGTCAGTCAGAGAGTTAAATATTCTGAGGATAAGGGGAAAGGTGTATCTGTAGAAGATGAAGAGCCCACACCTGATCCTAAGTTGGAAGAAGAACGATTCTTGAAAGCTTTGAAAGCAATGAGTGGTAAAACATTGGAAGGAGTACCACTTTTCAGTGGGAAAATGGACCCAGATTTGGTCATGGAGTGGATAGAAGGATTTGAAAATCACTTTGAATGTGATGGTGTAAGTGAGGCACAGAAAGTAAAGGTGGCCAAATCTAGACTCAGGGGAGCTGCCTTAACCTGGTGGAAATTTGTGCAGACTGAAAGAGCAAAAGAAGATAAGAAGCCCATAGCTACTTGGAAGGGAATGGTAGCTAAAATCAAAGAAGCATATATGCCAGAAGATTATGAAATACAGCTGCACAGGAAGAGACAGAATCTGAGACAGAAGGAATTAGATGTCAGTGCATACACTGAAGAATTCCAAAAGCTATGCTTAAGGTCCAAAGTAATGGAGGATGAAAGCATAAAGGTAGTAAGGTACCTTAATGGTCTGAAGTGGAATATACAAGAAGAAATCAGTTTGTTGTGTCCTACAATAGTGCAAAAATGCTATCAGCTGTCACTGAAAGTGGAGGAAAAGAACAAGAGGAAACAAGACTCAAATAGCAGAGGAAGAGGAAGAGATAGAGATAACAGAGGACATAGAGGAGGTTTTGATGGAAGGAATGCTGACAATAGATCCCAAGCAGAATCCAAACTCACAGAGCAGAGTGGGGAGTTGAGTGGTAGAGGAAACCACAGAAGAAGAGGATCTAACAGAGGAAGGTCAGGAGGATCAGGTAGAGGATCCTATTTCACCAACATGAAGTGTTACAACTGTGGCAATCTAGGTCATCCAGCGTATAGGTGTCCCGAAAAGGCCACATCCTCTTCTCAAGGAGGTGATAAGAGAAATCACTACGTCCAAGATAATGCATCCAGCAGCCAGTTACCTAAGGTCAATCTGAACTCAGAAGATGGAGAGTACCTGATGATAAGGAGAACCTTGATGAAGGAACTAGTAAAGTCTGAACCAAGCCAGAGGAGAACACTATTCAGAATCAAGTGCAAGATTTTGAATAAGGTATGTAAAATTATCATAGACTTAGGATCTACTGATAATATTATTTCTGATGAGGCAGTTAAGAAACTGAATTTGAAAAGAATCACTCATGCAAACCCATGTAGAGTCACATGGTTGAATAAGGGTCAACATGTAGTAGTGAATGAACAAAGTTGGGTAGAGTTTAGTGTAGGTGGCTATAAGGATAAGGTATTATGTGATATACTACCCATGGATGCATGCCATCTCTTATTGGGCAGACCATGGCAGTATGACCGAAAGGCAGTACATGATGGTGAGAAGAATGCTTATTCTTTTTAGAAAGATGGTGTCACCTATAAGATTCAGTCATTGGAGGATGAAGATGTAGTTCAGACAAAGAGTCCTAATATCTTGGTTGTGAGTGGAAAAGAGTTTCTGAATACTCTTAAGGAGGATGGTATTGGTTATGTGATCATAGTGAAACCAAAAGAAGGACAGCAGGATAAGAAGACAGAGATTCCCAAAGAGATGCAGCCTATACTGGAGAAGTATAAAGGCATAATCAATGATGGTACACCAGCCACATTGCCTCCACAGAGAGCAATAAGCCATCAGATAGACCTAATTCCATGAGCATCTTTGCCAAACAAGGCACCTTACAAGATGACTCCAGATCAACACAAAGAGATTTCCAGGCAAGTGCAGGAGTTGCTAGATCAAGGATTGATCAGGAAGAGTATTAGTCCTTGTGCAGTGCCCACAGTGTTGGCACCCAAGAAAGGAGGATCATGGAGATTATGCACAGATGCCAGAGCCATAAACAAGATAACTATAAGGTATAGATTCCCAATTCCCAGAATTGAAGATCTCATGGACTGTATTGGAAAAGCAAAGTATTTCACCAAGATAGACCTGAAGAGTGGTTACCACCAAATAAGAATCAAGGAAGGTGACGAGTGGAAGACAGCCTTCAAGACCACAGAGGGACTATATGAATGGCTTGTTATGCCATTTGGTCTATCAAATGCACCCAGTACCTTTATGAGACTCATGAATGAAGTCCTAAAGGATTACATTGGTAAATTTGTTGTTGTTTTTTCTAGATGATATTCTAATTTTTAGTCAGACCAAGGAAGAACATCTATAACATGTAAATACTGTTTTGCAAAAATTACATGATGAACAACTAACCATCAATCTGGAGAAGTGTGAATTCATGAAGCAAGAATTGGTATACCTTGGTTTTGTGGTGTCCTAGGGAGAGTTGAAGATGGACAAGTCCAAAGTAGAAGCCATATTGAGCTAGCCTACTCCTAGAGCAGCCACAGAGGTGAGAAGTTTTCATGGCTTAGCCTAGTTTTACAGAAAGTTTATCAGAAATTTCAGTGGAATATGTGCACCCATGTTGGATACAATTAAGGGTGGAATGAAAGCAAAATTCAGATGGACACCAGCTGCAGATAGAAGTTTTGAAAGGTTGAAGAAAGAGGTAGCAACACAACCTGTTTTGTTGTTGCCGAGTTTTGATAAGCTATTTACTATTGAATGTGATGCAAGTAATATAGCTGTAGGAGCAGTGCTAAATCAGGAAAACAGACCTGTAGCCTTTTTCAGTGAGAGGCTGAATGAAGCAAAGAGTAAGTACTCTTTGTATGACTTAGAGTTGTATGCTCTAGTCCAAGCATTGAGGAAGTGGAGACATTATCTCTTGCCTAAAGAATTTGTTGTCTACACAGATAACTAGATAACCAAGCTTTGAGTTTTCTAAACTCACAGGATAAGTTAAGCAGCAGGCATATCAAATGGATGGAGTACCTGCAATCTTATACCTTTACAATTAAGAATAAGAAGGGGCAGCTAAACAGAGTTGCAGATGCTTTGAGCAGAAGATTGCTCACAGTGCAAGAAGTGCAATTGAAGAGCATTGGAGTTGAAGACTTCAAGGATCTCTATAGAGATGATGAAGATTTTGCTGAGGCATATAAGGTATGTCAAGATTTTAAGAATCATTTTCATAGTGAGTTTGCAGATTTCACCTTACAGCAGGGATTGCTATTCAAAGGTGGACAATTATGTGTACCAAGAGAATCTATGAGAGAAAATCTCATACAGGAGAAGCACAATGGCAGTCTGAGTGGCCATTTTGGTCTGAACAAGACACTGGAGCTAGTCCAAAGGTTCTATTATTGGCCAAGGATGCACAGAGACATCAGAAGGTATGTAGAGCAGTGTATCGTATGTCAGAAGGCCAAGGGAACCACTTCAAATGCAGGACTGTGCCAACCCTTACCCATTCCTTCCAGGCCATGGGAATGTGTAAGTATGGATTTTGTAGTTGGTTTGCCTAAGACTAAGACTGGTTATGATAGCGTATATGTAGTTGTGGACAGGTTTAGCAAGATGAGTCATTTCATTCCCTGTAAAGTGACTCATGATGCCAGTCATATAGCACACTTGTTTTTCAAAGAGGTGATCAGAATTCATGGACTTCCAGCAAGTATTGTGTCTGATAGAGATGCTAAATTCATGGGGCATTTTTGGAAAACATTATGGCAGAGATTGGGAACAAATTTGTCATTCAGTTTAGCATATCACCCACAGACAGATGGTCAGACAGAGGTGGTAAACAGGACATTGGGCAACCTGTTAAGGTGTATAACCAAAGAATATGGACAGAGTTGGGATCTTGTCATTCATCAGGTAGAATTTGCCTATAATGACAGTGTGAATAGGACTACTGGTAAGAGTCCATTCAAAATAGTCTATGGAATGCATCCCAGAGGTGTATGTGAGCTCAAGAATATGGGAAACATGGAGAACAGCAGTGGACATGCAGAGGATTTTGCACAATCCATGAAAGAAGTGCATGAGCAGGTGAAGAAGACTTTGACAGAGAACACACAGAAGATCAAGGATAGAGTAGATGCACATAGAAGGGATATTTAGTTTGAGGTTGGTGATCTGGTTATGGTGCACCTGAACAAAGCCAAAATGCAGAAAGGAATGCCAACCAAACTGCAGATGAGGAGAATTGGTCATTGCAAAATCCTGAACAAGTATGGACATAACGCCTACAAAATTGAATTGCCAGAAGACTTGGCAATCTCACCAGTGTTTAATGTCCAAGACCTGGTGAAATACAGGGGTCCTCAGTCAGCAGCAAATGGATCCATTTCAGAGAAGGAACAGACAGAAATAGATGTGACTTTGCCATTACAACCCAAACTACAGGCAGAAAGAATACTGGATTCAAGAGTACAGAAGCAAACCAGACATGGTGTCTACATGGAGCGTTTGGTCGAGTGGAAGTAGTTGCCTAAAGCAGAAGCTACCTGGGTTGCAGAGTCAGAATTCAAAAAGAGGGGCATTGATTTTGCCTCATTGTCACCGAAGGTGACCTAGTTTCTTTCCACACAGGGGGAGTATGGTGCAGGAGCACCAAGGCTCAATGCAGTCGTACATATTTTTTGGTTTGTAAATTTTAAGTTTGCAGCTTGTGTTTTTGGTTTTGGTGTTTTCTTTGAGTTTTCTAAAAATCCATTGGTGGGAGAAGCATTTTGTTTTTGATCGGCTTTTGAGCCAAGTGAAAATTCAAGTTGAAGGTGTTCGGTATTTGTTCAACGGTTGAACCGCGCCGTTGAACCTTTTCATTGAACCCCACGGTTGAACCTCGCGCCAAGGTTCAACGGTTCAACAGTTTTTTTAATTTTGATTTGTAAAGTTGAAATCGGTGGTCATTTTGTTCAACAGTTGAACCGCACTGTTGAACCTCTTCGTTGAACCCCGCGGTTGAACCTCGCTATTGTAGTTCAATGGTTAAACGGGTTCATACATAGAGGATGGTGGAGTTGGAAGCGCCGATCATTTTGTGGAGATTGATCCTCACTATTGAACCGCGAGATTGAACCTCGCTATTGAAGTTCAATGGTTCAACAGTCCATCATTTTCAGAATGGTGTAGTGGGTCCATCGGAGTGAGATACAAATCAGAAGGAGATATTTAAGTTGGGCTGACGAATTAAGTTTGGCCGATGGTAAATTGGTATTAAACACATCGGTGAGAGATGTGTATCGGCCGAAGGAGTTTCTAGTTGGTCGACGGTGGTAGCTCTTGCCAATAGGAGTCTACGGGATGAAAAAGGTCATCGGGGTGAGATGCTGTATCAGGAGAAGAATATTGAAAGTAACCGATAGCATAAGATCAAGCCGATAAGCAAGGGAAAGCATGTTTCGGTGAGACATCAAAATTATCTTGCCGATAGCATAGAACTGAAGCAACAGTTAGAATATGAACCGGTCCGGTAGGTAAACCGTCTGGTAGTTGAACCGTCCTGTAACGGACATGGAATACATATAAAATGTAGCATTCTTTCTGTAGAGGGAGTTGGGGGGAAGAAGAATCGAAGAAGAGAATTTTGATGTGTGAAGCATTTCTTTGATGTAATCAAAATTTTTGAATAGAAATAAAGTACAGCAGTTCGACCT
Source organism: Cunninghamia lanceolata (assembly GCA_027924645.1). NCBI lineage: Eukaryota > Viridiplantae > Streptophyta > Pinopsida > Cupressales > Cupressaceae > Cunninghamia > Cunninghamia lanceolata. The sequence continues at coordinate 5,495,211 of BSBN01000134.1, forward strand.
TTTGTATATTTTGTTCTGTTTTTAGTTTACCATTCTAAAGTAGATTAGTCATTTCTGTTTCTACAATTTTGTTCTCTTTTGCAAACCATGACTCTGTATTGATGATTCCTCAAGTTCCATTGTACAATATGGAGGCCATCATGCAGAGTCATGCTTTTTGTTTGTTTTTCTTTTGTGGGGTGGTCGGATTGCCAGCTAGAGGTAATGCATGCTTGTTCTAGGCGAGCTCAGTGAGGAGTCTGGCTAGATAAACAAGTAGGAAAATAGACTTGCAGGGGTGGAAAATAGAGAGAAAGAAAGTGAGCACCAAGCAGTCCAGACCCTTGAACAGAGTTAGAAAGGTGGGCAACGGGCTCAAAAAGTTATGTGCCATTTAGGCAGTATCTTGGAAGCAGTGAGGACAAGGTATGTGTCCCACACCAAGTAGGGAAAGAGAGTCTTCCATCTCTGCAAAGAGTTGAGGATTTTAGTTGACATTTTTGTGTAGAAAGATGTTTTTTTTAGCAATTTGAATTGGTAGGAAGGCTAGAGTTGTCAAACAGTCTTGTACACTTACAGGATGCAGAGCAGGCAGCCTAGAGGCCTCCCTATCAGGTCTAGTCAGCTTTCTCATGACACGTTGACACATCTTTTTCAGCTCACACATTCTTCGATGAGACCTGGTAATCATTTAAGCTTTTTACAACTGTCAAATCTTATTACTTTGTCATTCTCTGATGATGGGACACTGTACCCAAGTGGATGATGAAAGATTGCGGAGATAAGGGGAAGTTAAGAGGATGATTAAGGCATAGACAGACTTTAGTACTTCATACCATTTTGGTACACAAAAAATTCACTTTCAATTCTTTGCAAAGGAGGAATAATCATTTCCATATATGGGAAATGGCATAGCTTCGTTGGCATGCAAACTGGGACATACTCCTCTTAATTGTTCAAGGCATCCCAGTGGTCTTTTAACCAATGTTGGTAGAAGACATTCTCTCATCCCCTTTGTGTGCATTACAGAGAGCAACTACAGATACCCCAGTAAGACTAGTAGGCAAAAAGAGCCAAATGACATTCCTTGGCAATATTTTTGACCTTCTGCTCTTGAGGATTATGAAAACTAGCCATCCCTTGGCAATAGCAGCAATCAAAAGGATTCTGGGAAAAGATTTCTTGCAGGCCAGGGAGCGATACAGAGTAAATTTTGATATATCCTCCTACTTTGTTAGTTCATTGCTGGACCTAGGTGAGGAGAGATGAATGATCATCCATCTTGAAGGGAGCTCTTTAAGCCCGAGCTACTAGGTGGTTTGGAGGAGGCCGACAAGATGGCCAAGGTTGGGATTAGCTTTTTGTGGGTCTGTGATTACAAAAAGTGCAGGGCAGGAGTGGAGGACATCCTGTAGATTCTGTTTCTGGACAACTTCGTTGAGTCCATTCTGATTGAACCACGTGAGAGGACCGAGGAGGGGTATAGCTTCCTAAAGTGCTTTTGCAACTTGATGCAACCTTTCAGAGTGCAGTGGTTATATGAGTTTGCAAACTTGGTCCGAGCGGAAGAAGAGGTGGTGGACTTGGATTAAATCCCAGTTTCATTCAGGTTCCTTTTTGATGTTGTGTATTCTATGGCGGCCATGTTACTTTCACTTATTTCAGTACTGTTATTAAAATGTAAATACTGATAGGTAGTCTGGTTGTTTGGTTCAGGGGTAGGCCTCCATAGAAAAATGTTATAGGGATGGGATGTTTAAGCAATGCTATTAGCCCTGCATGGTTTTTTGATATCAGGCCCTACATGAGCACTATGTATGAATTATTATTAGTTTGGGTAGGGGATGCAAAATTGAAACAGCCATGCTGGCTCACACAATGTAATCCTTTTTTGATATTCCTATATAATACAATATATCTTACCGATCGAAAAGAAAAATAATATTTATATTAAATTATTGATTATCTACAAATGAAATTATCATTATTTTTCATGTTGAACAACTTTTAATTTTTCCTAAGTTTACATGAGAAAATTTTAACAAAAAATATTTGGAAAATCATTTATTGTGTTGTGATTGGCTCAAAATTTGAGCTCTTAAAAATCAAGCCCATGATTTGCTTATGAAACAAATAATATTTTTTAATGTTAAACAAATAATATTTTCTCTTTGAGCCTATGCAAATATTATAGCAAAAAATTTAATATTTATATTAATATAATATTAATTATTTAATTTTGATTCAATTTATATATATTATTTATAAATTTGATAGTTTAAATATTAATGAAATAATATACTTAATTTTATATTAATAATATAATGTATATTAAATTAGTAGAATTATCAATATAATGTATTTATATTTATGTTTTTGATTAAAGGGGTAAAATGGGTTTTGAAGGGTCCTGAAACCCTATTACAAAATGTTGCTTAACAGACTAAACAAGATTAACTAGCAGCCAACAAATAGAATAGAAATTGAAAGATCCCAAACCTCTTACAAATGAATTTCAACCTCAAAAGAGGTTGACCAACAACACAACAAGAACAAATGCCAAAACAAAAATAGATTATCTAAAACATAGCACTCAACAAAACAAAGAAAGACAAATAGCCTAAGCTATTCCATGAGCAGATCTAGCCTTCCACACACCCTTAACCCAATTGTGGGAATGAGAGACTAACTTTGGAAGACCCTTCTTCCTACGATGCACTAACATCCAAGAGACATTATTATCTAGGTCCACCGAGCAAGGAGAAGGGGGAGGGGAATCCTCCATAGAAACCCTACCCACTAGAACCCAAGAGGAAGACCACTACGGAACCACAATAGGAGCCCCTGCAAAAGACACAACTCTAGTAGGAATTGAGGTTTCAACCAAACCATCACTACCACCACTAGAAAAACCACTAGAGATGGGTTACGCAATGCCATCAGTAGAAGATGTTATATTATAGTAAAATGAAATATTAATATATATCTATGAATAAATATTAAATATTAAAATATTATTCTCATCTAAATATTAATATACTATATTGTGTAATGAAAAGAAACTTTTGGAGGTGACATGTAGCAAGAAAGTGGAGGTGAGCAGTAGGTGAGTGGTAGGAAGGGTTTTGTGGTGGTAAATGGAGGAAAGAACCGTATCCCTCCTTTAATGGAGACAGATCTCAAATCCCTATCGGCTTTATTTTTCCAGGTGAAGTCTTTGGGGAAGGATCCTTCTCCCCTGGCAGTGACAAAAATTTATGTTCCTTCATTTGACCTAGCTCCTCCACCCCTATCTCTTAGTGATTGCAAAATTTCCTCCAATCCTTATCATCAATGCAACATGACTTCTACAGAAAATAGATTTTAGAGGTTGATTCTTTTGCGGATCTTCCTTTGATGAGGCTCTTGTGGAAGAATTACATGATAAAAAGCAAACTCCAAATGATCACAAGCTTTCTCTAGTGGATGGGGATCCTCTCATTCTTTCCCTCACAAAAGTGGTGGTGGCACCAGATGTTCTCCCTGAGCATGAAGATGGTCTAACTTCCACCAAATCTACTACCATAACCTAGAATGTGAGCACAATTTCAAAGCATCATATTGGCCAAGCTAGCAAGTGGAAAGGTAGGAAAACTAAGGCAAAAAAGCAAATATTAGAAGCTCAGGATTCTATGGAGAATGGTACACAGTGGACCATGGAGGTTCTGCTTACCAGAAGTCAACGAAAACAAAGGAAATTAAGAATCCATCTATAGAAGAGTTTTCTTCTTTTATTTGAGTGGCTTGGGAAGATTTTAGCCTAAGGCTCCTTTCCTCGCTCAGATTATCTACCCTTTCTATTTCTTTTCTTTTTGCTCCGCGTTACTTGTGTCTGAAGCTTTCTTTTATTTTGATTATGCTGATATACATGGGAGTGGACCCTCATCCCACATTTTACGGATAAAAAAAAACTATATTGTGTAATATTCATTAATATTTAATTTTTATTTATTGTATATAGTAATTATAAAATTCTTATTTTAAGTATCAATAGAATAATATATTTAATAATATATTATTAATAATATATTTAATAATATATTATTAATAATATTTATATTAAATTATTGACTATATAAATAAATGAAATTATCATTATAGTGTATTTATATTTATGTTCATGTTTTGAATGCCTTCCTAGTACAACACATGTTATAATGAGGAACTATACATTCTACAATGCATTGTCATTGCAACTAGTTTTTAAGATCTTGTATTCAACTAGTTAATCTAGCTAATTGGAATGCAATTTGTCAAACCTTTCTTGTATTCAACTAGTTAATTAACCTAATTGGAATACAATTTGTCAAGCCTTTGGGATGTAGACTAATTATGGGTGTCATCACAATAATAACAAATAGTAAAATGCTATAATAAATAAACAAGAGACTCAAATTGGCAGTATTAGACTAAAATTCACATTTTCTGACATTCTCCAATGCAAACTCCATTGTAGTCTATGCTAACAAAAAAAATATTAAATCAATCTCAAAATCAACTAATCAATTCATGAAGAGTATCTACCAATAAATGGATTCCACAACAATATTAAACAAATATTTAATCTAAGAAAATAATTTCAACTACAAAACACGTACTATTATTAAACACTATAAGTTAAGTACTCGTCACTACGTGGCACTTGTTTCAAATATTTAATTCTTCCATTTACCTTTTTTATTAAACATTTAATTGGTTGGAGATTTTCTTAAGGCATAAGGTAACCCTCTTACTTACCTAAAATGAAAGCATCTTAATATTCATTGGCATTAAGGTCATTTATCTTTTTGTATTATTTTTATTAGTTGGAGTGTGGGGTTTTTCTCCTAAAAGGGTTTTCAATATGTATTATGTATTATTGTTTTATTCTTTGGAGTGCAGGGTTTTTCTCCTAAAAGGGGGGTCATCCCACAATAGTGGGTTACACTTTTGTGGACCAAGAAAAATTGAAGTTGCCAAAAAAAAAAACTATAGCAGGCACCTTCGTTCGAAGGTTTTTCCTTCGAACAAAGGTCTTGTCGACCTTTTTAAATCTTAAAAAAATAAGTTGTTCGTTCGAAGGGGGTCTCCATTCGAAGGTCCTTGGGTGCCAAATTAAAAACAATGAAATAAAACCTTCGATTGAAGATTGTTTTTTTAATAAAAGGTTAAAACTCTCAAATGACAGTTTTTTTTGTCATTTGAGAGCAACAGTGTTCACGTTGGCAGACAAAGGCAACAAGGCATTCGAAGGAGTCGAAGGGGACAGCAAAAAAGGCTATGGAAAGGCCCTAGATCAGCATTCCAACATCCTTCCAGGTGCATACTTACTAATACATGCTCATATAAGCATGTCGTTTCACTATATATGTCCACATTTTGTCATAGAATATTTGTTGTTTCTCATTTACATATACACAAGTTACATGCAATGAAAAATTCCACAATGCGTTGTTTAATTCTTGAGTAGTTAAATTCAGTTCACTGTCAAACCCTAGTTTGCCACATATACACATGTTACATGCAATGATAAATTCCACAATGCGTCGTTGAATTCTTGAGTAGTTAAATTCTCCCCCTATCATTCCTATATCTCCCTATCTCTCCCCTCTATCTTTCCCTCTTCCTTATCGACGAAGGAAATGAAAACAAGAAAATTATGACTCTCTCTCTCTCTCTCTCTCTCTCTCTCTCCATCTAAAGAGAAATTGTCTAGAAAAGAAAAGGAAAACTAGGAAATCTAGGAAAAGGATTTAACTAGGAGGTAGATAGGTTAGAGAGAGAGATAGAGAGATGGATATATATATATAGAGAGAGAGAGAGAGAGATAAACATATAGGGAGAGGGGATATATATATATATAGGGAGATATAAAGAGAGATAGAGATTGAGAGGGGGGATATTGAGAGATATAGATAAAAAGGCAGACATAGAGAGAGATAGAGAGAGATTGGAAGATAGATAGGGAGAGGTAGAGATAGAGATAGAGAAACAAGATATAGAGATGGAGAGATAAAGAGATATAGATACAGAGGGGTAGAGATAGAAAGAAAGGATTGAGAGATATAGATAGAGAGAGAGAGAGAGAGATTTCTAAGGTTCCAAAAATGGATATCCATTTCCCAGAAACAGATATCCATTTCTGCAACCTTAAAAATCATTTTCCTAATCCCTAAAATGGATATCCATTTTGCTTCGGTTTTACCTTGTATTTAGGCTTGGGACTGTCATAGTTGACTTTCCCTAAATTCTAACGTGTTTACTAGTTTCACTCTTTTCTTTGAACTTCATCCTTTGTGCTGATGCATTTTTTTTAATGCAAAATTGATAAAATGAAAAGGGTTTATAGAAGAAATTGTCATCTTTGTAAAAATATACGATTTTCTTGATTATCATTTTATTAAATAATTATTAATAATTTTCTATATAGTGTGTGTTTGAAATCCTGATGGACATGCTGATTGACAAACATCCATAACTTTCAAACCATTTCATCTTTTTTCAGATTTGAAAGATGCGTCACACTCTATGCTTCGTTAGCTATATGTTTAAAAAAATAAATTTTAATTTTTTTATCAAGTTAGGTTGGCTGGAAAACTACTTGTTAGTTTTTAATAAAAGTCACAGTAAAAAAATCATAACTAATTATTTTATTGGAAAAATGTTTCAAAAATATATGCGTCACATCTGAGCATGAGTCCTCTACTTATTTTGAAAGTTTGATTTTTTTTTTTACTCATAGTTAGGTTGGCTGGGATGACACCAACTTTTTTTTTTTTTTCTGAAAAATTTAATAGTTGTTCATTGAAATATTCATTTTTCACTAAGTAAATTTAGGTTTTTTTAAAAAAAATAGTAGCCCATAGACTAGATTCAATTCTCCACAAATTTTGTTCTTACATCTTTTTCAAATTGTGTAGATAATCCATTCAAATTTTCACATGAACTTGATTAAGTCTGATTTTTTGTATTTTCATTGCCATTTAGAGGTATAGTTTGGCCAATCATGATCCTGCACATACCCAACACTCCATGAAATATATAAATGGATGGTCCAGATTAAAAGGAACCATTGATTTGTTGAAAAGAAGTAATAAATGATAAAAGGCAAATTAAAAGTACTGCCATGAAAGACTTTTAGGCAAGTGGATGGGTACCAATTACTAGTTTAAATGGTTCCCATGGTAATTGGTCACCTTTACATTCTTGCTCACTTTTTCGTAGAGTGATTTCCCACTCGCCAACATTTCAAAAAAATCTCATAATCTTTGCCAGATTTTTTCTATCTACATATATTTGACTTTCTATAATTGTTTTAACTCAGCATGGCCTCTTTTAGAGCATTTGCTGAAATTATTGAAACAAAAAATGCACAGAATGAAATGCATCATCCATTGTCATAGAAAACCCATCTTTTGATCATCCCTAGCCATCCAAATAATTCCCCTTAACTTCCACACATCACTGTAAATGGAGTGCTTCAATGAGTTACCATTCATCTCATGAACTAATTGCTAGATGGTCTAATTAGTCTAAGAACAACAATAATGGTGACTTATACCAGGAATTTGGTATTAGTTTTTATTACAATTGTTTGTATATTGAGCACAAGTGAAGGAGGAGTGTTATAAGATGGGTTTTTACAACTCAGGTAGCCTCATGTGGTCGAAATTGTACTAAATATTGTGAAAAAGCATATATCTTTAGCTCCATCTCTGTAACCTCATGTGGTCGAAACTGTACTAAATGTTGTGAAAAAACATATATCTTTAGCTCCATCTCTAGTTGTTGTTTTAATTAGAATGCATTTCCATGACTACTTTGTTAGGGTCAATACATATCACTAAAGCTTTAGTTGATCCAAAAACAAATTGCATTGCCTTACTTGTATAGATGACTATATTGATAAGCTCTTTGTTAGTCTTGTGTAAGAGGGATGCGATGGGTTTGTGCTATTGAATTCGACAACTAGAAATACAACTGAAAAGGATGCAATTCCTCATCTGTCACTTTGGATTTGGTGTGATAGATGTGGCCGATGTGTACCAGGGTTTCTTTGGCACAAAGGAGTGTACACATAGAATTCAATGGGAAAAACAATTACCCTAAACATAGGAAAGTATTGCTTCTTTATGAGCTAAGTGGATTTAAAAGATATTTCTATGAAATGTCCTAACGAAGCGGTCCACTAGCTTATTAATTAATGCTTGGCGTGGCAACGACAGAAAAACATGTAGCAACATACAACTAGTGACAAATGATTTGAATAAAACAAAAATGCCTACAATGCACTAAGTGGGCCCCATTCCATGTATTTTCCAATGCAGAATGATATTTTACTAAAATTTTGTTTCTCTAATTTTAATTTTGAACTTGAATGTTCGCTTTTAAGTAGGTTTGCATATCTGCAATTTTAAGCTTTCCCTGCACGAGATTATTCAAGCTTGGAATTGATATTGTGACGAGCTGGGCATAACCAGCACAAGATTTTTACTGGAAAGTGGTAAAAACCAGATGGACCAATGTAGAAACAAAGTACAAATAAGACATTAGTCTCATTGTCTTACAAACAAATCTGTATTGCAGCTCGTGGTCGAGTTAAAGCATATAAGAGAAGAGAACCAGAAGCTCACATTCATGGTAAAGCGCACGTGTAGTACAAATACTACAGCTTGCAAACACGGGTCATGAAACAACATGTACACAAGATTTGATGATTTCTAATGGCGTCGATGACTTGTAACAAATTAGTGTTTATTTGAATTATTAACTGTTTCTTCTTCTTTCTTGGGGTTTTGTAGGAAGATAATAGGTGGTCTTTTCTGAAATCCATGGCCAAGACTCTGAAATTAAGCATAGAATTAGAAGGGAACAGTATTAATAGAATATGTAGATGAAAAGATTATGATTATAGCATGGATTTTAGAATTATCTAAAAATTAATCATCATTAAATGTAAACAATCAAAATGGATAACTATCTTGTAATTCCAAGATTTTGAGACATTTAATAAATATAAATATTGTAAATAAGATTAAATGATATATTTTTTTCCTTTCTTTGGACAAGAGTTTTAAAAAATTGTGTACACTCTTTTTCATTATTATGAGTGTCACAAACATTGGTAAATATAGCAACTTATTTCTTGCACCAATCTCTGAATGATTTATAATTTGTAACTTGTAGACATGATATTTCCACAGTCCATGCTGATGTAGTGTTTTTTTAGCCTCAACGTTTTGGATCACACTCTGTGATCCTTCATCAGGAGGAAAAGAAGAGAATGTAATAGAGTTAAAATTGCAGAGGTGGTTCCATAAAAAGAGAGAGGGGGGTTCGGATTACAAGAAAAGATAAAGGATTACAAGAAAAGACAAACAAGAACTAACCACAAAAGTAGAGAAAATTAAAACCAAAGAGAAATAACAAAAAATGAAGAGAGTGAAATAAAAGATAAAGGATAACAAGAAAATACAAGAATAGAACTAACCTCAAAAGTAGATAAAATTAAACCAAAAAGAAATAACAAAAGTATGAAGAGAGTGAAATAAGTATAAATAAATATAAGTAAGATAACGAACCAAGAATAGGGGATGCAAAAATTAGAGGTCCATAGCTTAAAGATTAGGGAACAAAAAAATGTAAGGTGGGATTACAAGAAAGAGAATATACCTAGATCTATAAATAAGTAGGAGCAATTCTAAGTAAAAAAGAGAGACAAAAAGTATATATATAACGGGATAGGTAATAATAGTAAAAAAAGGACAAAAGGGGGGTTAAATATCAAAAATGTGTATCTCTAGATCTATAAGTACAAAAAGGTAAGAGAAATGGCAAACTCAAAGGAATGAATAAAATACACCCAAAAGTTATACATAAATATACATTAAAAGAAAAGAAAGTATACAACAAAATATATGAGAATATATAAAAGGAGAGAGAGAGAGAGAGAGAGAGAGAGAGAGAGAGAGAGAGTATGCAACTAAGTGCACGAAACTGCAAGAAGAAGTAGGGGGGTAAATACATGTATCCATTGATTGGTAGATATATGTATGAACACTACAGAGAAGACAATAAAATAAGGAGAAGGAAGGTAAAAATAGAGGAAAGGCATAGATGAGGAGAAAACAAAAATGAAAGGGAACCAAGAATAGGAAAAAGAGAAATAAAAAGAAGACATGAGTAAGGACTAGAAGAGGATGACAAAAGAGAAAAGAAAAAGAGGATACAACCACACGCAAGGAAGAAAAGAGACCACTAGTGAAGCCCAAGAAAATGGTTGAAGAGGGAAACGTCAAAAAAGAAGAAACCAATAAAAAGTAAACCAAACACATGTAAGAGGACCAAGAAAGGTTAATACTAAAAAGGAAGAAGAGGTCGAGAGAAGGGTACATAAGGGAAGACAAGAGAGAGAAGAAAAGAGAGAGTACAACATCTTGAGAGAAAAGAAAGGGACCAACAGCAGAGAGGGAAAGAGAGGCCAAGGATCAAGAGGATGAGAGGGTCAGAATAGGCTGGGGGAGGAAACAGGACAAGGACAAAGACGAGGGCGAGCCGCAAGGTAAAGGGATGAGGGGGAAAGGGAGGAGAGGAGGGTTAGGCAAGGTTGAGGATGGGAGGGAAAAGGGGGCAAAAGTGAGGTCTCGAGGGAGGGAAGGCGAGGATGGGATAGGAAGAAGGAGGAAGGATACAGGAAAAGTGGGGATGGAGGGAGAGGGTGAGACCAGGTGGAACTAATGCTAAAGGGAGGCAAGGATCACAGAGTGTGATCCAAAATGTTGAGGCTAAAAAAACACTACACAGTTTTTCCAGAAGCACTACAATAATTTGTAACTTGTCGTAAAGAAAATAAAAGCTTACATAAATTATTATTTAGATTAATTAAATAAATACATTCAATTACCTAGTAAACAATTAATCGAGAGAATAGAGTTGGGTTTGATAATATAAATGAAATAAATGCAATAATTAAATAAGAGGATAAGGGGGTTGGTTAGGATCGATGATAGATAAATGATGTTCATGCTATTTTGGAATGATTTCTTTCTATCATATTTTTTTTGCCTCAATCTAATGAACAATTGAGAGCTTGAACTAGAACTCAAATTAATGTGATAGTTAGATAAGAGGATAGGGGGCTTAGCTCTAAAATCGATGATAAATAAATTATGTTGATGTCATTTTGGAATGATAATTTTACTTTTGTCACAAAATTGTTCACCTTGGTTTGATGAATAGTTCAAGATTTGAACTAGTGTAGAAACATTTGCATATCAATCCCAGATCTTGTAGGATCAATCTTGACTCCTACGATCTTGATCTTGATGTGTTAAATTGATCTACGATGCATGCAAATTATTTTAGAGAGTTTGGTAATTATTGTGAAGCTTGATATGTGGTTGAACATATGTAGTGACAAAAATAATTGCGGAGTCCTATAGAACAATTCTACAAACAAAACTTTGATAGAAAATTTGTGTTTTATAAGACTTCTAAAATTTATTTGATTGGGAAGATGATAGTTTTAAGTGTTGTTATGATAATAGATTATAAAAATCTATTTTCATGTAGATTGTGTCTTTGTGGACTTTAGTGGAATATTCTTTTGTTGGGCTAAATCGTGAAGTATTTGGTTTTTATATAGATTTTAATTCTATTATTTTTCTTCTACTTTTTATATAAGGATTGCATTTGTTTCTACAATGGATTATATAAAAATCAATAAGGGATGCAATTAATTTACATCATCTATAGAATATAGACAAGTTACTTATAGTTTTATTGCAAAAATATAGTTAATTATTACACTAATTCCTATCTTATAAGTAAACAATTTAAAAACTTGCATTAAATATTCTAACATCCTCCATGTGATTAAGCATCTGACTATAGGAAAGGCATCCATCCCTAACAAAGTTTTAAGATAATAAAAAACTATGAGTGTACCCATTAAACCTATGGATCCAATTGCTACTAATTATATATATAGATAAATATTAATCTCCCGTATAGATGATGTCATTTCAGGGGAAAGATTATAAAAATATCGGGAAAAAACCTGTTTAGGATGCAAATTGAGGGTAAACCTTAATCAGCTAGTGTGTCACAAGCGACCAACTGGTCGAAATTTTTATAGAAGCCTACATTTGACGGATTCTGCAGTACGACAACTCACTGACTGGTTGTTCAAAACAAAACCAGTCAAAATACTTATTAAATATCTTCTACTGCTCCAGTCATTGAAGATACCGTACAGCCGGTGAGTTACAACTCACCGGCTGTTTACGACTGGCACAAATTGAGAGTAGTATAATTATACGCTTTATTATGTAGTGAATCGTTGCCATTATTGTAATATAATAGTATAGATAGATAGATGACAATTTACTAGTTACTGAGGAAGCCCTTGAACCAGTGAGTAGATGCTCTTGCATGTCTTCTCAAGTTGTTACTGCGGTCGACATAGTAAAAGCCCATCTTGCTTTCGTATCCTACGTCCCATTCAAAATCATCCATAAACATCCACCCGTAATAACCCAGCACGTTACATCCATCCTTGTTCAATCACAATAAAAAATTAATATCAAATTATTATAGAGTGGAAGGAAACTCCATGATAATATTACAAGAGAGGACAAGTGGTATACTTTATTGCTAGGAGGAGATGTAACAAATGCTTGGAATGGTAGCTAACACGCCACGTATCATTCAGCCTTTCCTACAATGTCATGTTTGAATTGTATGTATCATCGATCCCTGCATAGTCCACACATTTTAACTTGTTATGAACAAAGGAAAATTGTTTTTGCTTTCACAGTCTAAGATAAAAGAAATATATAGTTATTAATATGCCTAGGCTTCCTATGTATGTATTATACCATTCTCTATGATGTAAACAGGCGGATTATTGCATTTGTCTTTTATATAGTTAAGCAACTCCCTGATCCCTCTTGGATAAACATGCAACCAATTTGATCCTCCCTGATAAATTATATATTTCATCCCACTTCATCAATTTGCTGCCTCAAAAATACTCAAGTATTAAATGACTTTCATAACTAATTTTTTAATTTTACCTGAGGTCCAATCAGAACACCATTACATTCATCTGCAGAAAGGTAAAAGAGTCTCAAGTAATATCATGAAGTTTACGAATGAATTGCAATGTTTTATTGGAATCCAATTTACTGAACTCAACCCTTTGGTGACGATGACCCAGTAAAGAGACCATGACAGTGTTAGGGCAGTGAAGCCCACTCATGACACCACGTGGCCTCCAAGTAATCGAAACCTGTTGGAAGTTACCAAGTAACTTATGAAACTGCAAAGTAACTTAAAAATTAGTTTACAACTGCTTCTCCTATTTTTACTGGAGATCACTTCTCTGCTGTGCAGCGTATCGAAGCTGAAAGAGTTTCAGTTCTGAACAGCCATTGTAAAGGCTGTGTGTATGTAAACTTTAACAGAGAGATTATATATATTTCTAGGGATATCCCATTCGGTGTGGACATAGCCTGCTATGCAGGTGAACCACGATATATCTGGTGTTTGAATTTTCATTATAAGTGTGTGTGTCTCCTTTTTTCTATTTTACTCTATTTATAATCTCAACAACTAGTATCAGAGCAATTTGTTGAGGATTGTGAGTATTAGAGAATTTGCTGAGGATTGTGGAATCCTTGATCAGAATGGAGGATTCTGATAAATGGAAAATAGAAAAATTTTCTGGACAAAATTTTGGACTGTGGAAACTCCAAATACGTGCTCTCCTGATTCAAAAGGACTTAGCTATTGCACTCCAAGGGAAAAAGAGCAAACCAGAGACAATGTCGGATACAGAATGGGACATCTTGGACCAAAAAGCAGCAGCCACTATTATCTTATCTCTGTCAAGCAATGTATTGTTCAATGTGGCTATAGAGACAACGACGAAACAAATTTGGGAGAAATTATGTGACATGTATGAGCAAGCTTTTGCTACAGATCGGGTATTTTTGTTGAAAAAATTAGTAAATTTAAAAATGAAAGATGGAACTAGCATGTCAAATCATCTTAATGAGTTCAATGTAGTCATAAGTCAATTACTCTCGGTAGATGTGAACCTAGAAGAGGAAATGAGAGCTATGTTATTGTTATGTTCTCTTCCCGATAGTTGGGAAAATGTGATTATGACTATAAGTAACTCGGTATCCAGAAAATCTAGATCTGTAGAAGGAGAGGATAAGAAAAAGGAAACTATGTTACGGTATGATGATGTTGCAGCCACATTACTAAATGAAGACATGAGAAGAGGGCAGCATGGAACAAGTGGTGAAGCCCTAACAGCTGTTAGCACAAAGAATAGAGGTAGGAGTCAAGATAGAGGAAGGTATAAGGGTAGAAGGTGGTCAAAATCAGCAAGACGTTTGAAGTCTAGAGGAAGATCAGATGTTTGTTGGTTCTGTGGCAAATCCAGTCATACCAAGAAACAATGTTGGAACTACAAAAAGACTCAAGACAAGGTTCATACCAATGAAGTCAATACGGTTGATAATGGTATTTTGATTTTATCTGCCAGTGACACAACAGTAAACTCGTGGATCCTTGACTCCGGTGCTTCCTTCCATGCCACTCCATGTCGGGATGCCTTTATTAACTATAATGAAGGTATGTTTGGACAAGTATTTCTTGGAGATAATAAAAAATGTGAGATTGTAGGGAAAGGTGATGTTCCTTTATTTTTGACAAATGGTAGTAAACTAATTTTGAAAGATGTACGACATGTGCCCTCTCTCAAACGCAATCTGATTTCTGTTAGTCAGCTCTATGCTCAAGGCTTTAATGTAAACTTTTCACTTGAATCTTGGAAAGTAACCAAAGGTTAGTTGGTTTTAGTAAAAGGCATGAACTTAGGGAGTTTATATGTCTTAGAGTGTAATGGTGAAGTGGGAGCAGCAATGGCTGCTACGGATAGTGGTGCCGAACTTTGGCATCAGCGTCTTGGGCATATGAGCAAGAAGGGGCTCGAAGTCATGTTGCAAAGGAATCAACTTCCGGGTCTTAAATCAATTGATTTGTCTTTATGTGAACATTGTTTATATGGTAAACAACATCGAACCAGTTTTTTGCGGACGGGTTAAGAAACCAAATCATCTCCTTTACAACTTGTGCATTCGGACGTCTTTGGTCCGACGGAGGTAACTTCTTTTGGTGGTGCAAACTACTTTGTCACTTTTCTTGATGATTGCACACGTAAAATTTGGATCTATATGCTGAATAAGAAATCTGAGGTTTTTTCAAAATTTAAAATGTTTAAAGCTCTTGTTGAAAATCAAAGTGGTCATAAGATTAAATGTCTTAAAACTGACAATGGTGGTGAGTTTTGCTCGTTAGAGTTTGACAATTTCTGTGTAGACCAAGGTATTTGGTGGATCAAAGTAGTCCCATTCACCCGTCAGGAAAATGGTGCTGCTGAGAGGTTGAACTGACAATTTTGGAACCAGCGCGTTGTATGCTCTCCAATGCCGGGCTCGACAAAGAATTTTGGGCTGAGGCATGCAACACTACTGTTTATCTTATTAATCATGCTCCCTCATCACGTCTTGACTTTGACATTCTAGAAGAATGATGGACTGGTAAAAGGATTTCTATACATCATTTGAAAGTTTTTGGCTATGATGCATTTGTCCACATTTCGCAAGCACAGAGAACTAAATTGGATTTTCACTTGAATATTTTTCTGGGGTACGATGAGGATCAATTTGGTTTTCATCTCTGGGATCCAAATGCACTGAAAGTAATTCGAAGTCGTGATGTTGTGTTCAGCGAATGGTCTTTTTCAAGTTTGCACAAACATTACAACACTTCTGATGATTATGTTCAGTTTTATATGTTTGGCAATGGTTCCAATTCCACTTCATAGGGACATTTTTCACAAGGCAAATCTGTTAGTTTTGCTCCCTCTGTTTCAAACTCTCCTTCTCCAATGGTTACCCAACCCATTTCTGATCACTCCACTATTGTACAACATTCCTTAGATGAGTCAGATCCATGCTCCCTGCCCTCACAGCATAGTCCGTGCTCCATAGAAGTGGCCTCACTCCCTTCTGCCATGGGAGATTCCTCATCTTGCCAGCGTCACTTGCTATCCCCTCCTCCAATCGTTGAGGTTTCACAGGCAGTGTTGATGCCTCCAGAAATATTACCGCCCCCTGTTGCTGCTGATGTGGCTTCCAGCTCTCCCGTTGATAGGGATATTTCACCTCCACGCCCAGCTAGTCTGCCAGCGTCAGGTACACAATAATTTTTGAGGGATGCCCCATTGGATGATCAACAAGGACCTCATCTTCGGCGGTCCACTCGAGAAAAATGGCATCCACCAAGATTGGCTAACTATGAATGCCTTCTTTCTAAGTTTCAAACTTCTCATCCAGAGCCTCAGACGTTCAAACAAGCCTACGATGATGTTAACTCTACCAAATGGATGGCTGCTATATATGAAGAATTGGATGCATTGAACTCCAATGACACATGGGATCTTGTTCCTCTCCCTCCCGACCGTCAACCGCTCAAAAATAAATGGGTTTACCATGTGAAAGACGAAGTTGACGGGACAAAACGGTTTAGGACCAGACTGGTTGTGAAAGGTTTTGGTCAGCAACATGGCATTGATTTCAATGAAATCTTCTCTCATGTAGTCAAAATGACAACCATTCGTTTGGTGTTAGGGATGGTTGCTATTTTGGACCTCGAACTAGAGCAACTGGATGTTAAAACATCATTCCTTCATGGTGACATCGATGAGGAACTGTATATGGAACAACCTGATGGTTTCATTGAAAAGGGCAAAGAACATCTATATTGCCGATTGAAACGTAGTTTGTATGGGCTGAAGCAAGCCCCGCGCCAATGGTATTTGAAACTTGATAACTTCATGATTCAACACAATTTCATTTGTTGCGATTCAGATCCCTGTGTGTATTATAAACGGTTTCCCAATGCTGAGTTCGTCATTCTGCTATTATATGTTGACGATATGCTTATTGCCGGTCCTAGTATGCGTCTTGTCAATGCATTGAAGCAACAATTAGCACTTTGTTTTGCCATGAAAGATTTAGGGGCAGCGAAGAAAATTCTTGGCATGGATATAATCTGCAATAGGCAGAAGAGGGAACTCATATTATCACAGGAAAAATACATTTTGAAAGTGCTAAATAAGTTCAATATGTCAGATGCCAAGTCTGTTTGTACCCCCTTGGCTGATCATTTTCGTTTGTCTTCTATTATGTGTCCCTCCACTCCAGATGAAGAAGATGCCATGGCTGATATTCCATACTCCTCCGCGGTAGGCAGCCTCATGTATGCCATGGTTGCTACTTGTTTTGACATTGCCCATGCAGTGGGAGTTGTCAGTTGCTTTATGAGTAATCTGGGCAAACCCCATTGGCAAGTGGTTAAATGGATCCTTCGCTATTTGAAAGGGACATCTGACTTTGTGCTCCGTTTTGCCGGGTAGGACACTCAACTGTGTGGTTATGTCGATTCCAACATGGCTGGTGATTTAGACAAGCAGAGGTCCACTTCTTGTTATGTTTTCACATTCGCTGGGGTAGCGATCAGCTGGGTCTCTCGTTTGCAACCGGTAGTTGCTCTTTCCTCAACTAAAGCAGAATATGTTTCTCTCACTGAGGCAACCAAGGAACTGATATGGTTACAACGTGTGCTTGGTGAGTTATGGGGTTAGCCTTTCATGCTTACCTTGTTTTGTGACAGTGCCAGTGCCATTCATTTGGCTAAGAATGCTGCTTTTCATAGCCGCACTAAGCACATAGAAATTAAATACCACTTCATTCGTCACGCTATTAATGAAGGTAAACTTAAGTTGGATAAAATTCATACCGACCAGAATCCGACGGATGCTTTGACAAAGGTCACCAAACGAGAGAAGTTCTTTTTGCCGAGCTTCTCTCGGTCTTGTTCGTCCATGATTTGTCTATCTTGGGGTATCTCTCAGTTGTGTCTCTTCTCTGTTGGTGACTGGTCTTCAAGTGGGAGTTTGTTAGGGCGGTGAAGCCCACTCACCACACCACGTGGCCTCCAAGTAACCGGAACATGTTGGAAGTTACCAAGTAACTGGAACCTGTTGGAAGTTACCAAGTAACATCAAAATTAGTTTACAACTGCTTCTCCTATTTCTGTCGGAGATCGCTTCTCTACTGTGCAGCATATTGAAGCTGAAAGAGTTTCGGTTCTGAACAGCCATTGTAAAGGCTGTGTGTATGTAAACTTTAATAGAGAGATTATATATATTTCTGGGGATATCCTATTCAGTGTGGATGTAGCCTGCTATGCAGGTGAACCACGATATATCTGGTGTTTGAGTTTTCATTATAAGTGTGTGTCTCCTTATTTCTGTTTTACTCTGTTTATAATCTCAATAGACAGTAAAAACAAAAGACCCTTAAATGTAAAATCGCAGAGGAATTTGATAGAAAAATTATTGATGATATGCTTTACTCACAGACCAAACTGGCCATGGCATCCTGTGTGAAATTGTTGTTCAAGGGATTTTGAGTAGCGGTCTCTTGTATAACATACATTCCAGTATAATAATTGATGCCCACGAAATCAAACGAGCCTTTCAGTTGGTCAGACTGTGCTTGGGTGAAACGAGGCAGACGGGCACCCAATACAGCTCGCATTGTAGTTGGATATTCACCTCTTGTTATAGGATCCATATACCTGTTTAACCCATAACACTATTGTTAATATTCAATCACTTAAGCGCACAACTATTATGATTGTAAGGATCGCTACAGACCAGCCAAAGAAAAAATCTAGAACCCGTCGACTAGCTTTTTGGTCGGCTAATGTATCCTTTCTGCTGTGAGGTAAAAACCAGTGGGTTAGAAGCGTGATGCCAATGGATCCTTTCTGCGTTTTCTGCATTAACGAAAACATGTGATAATCAATTTCTTCTATTTAGTTACATAAGGTCTTAAAAATAAAGGGAGATATTAAATAAAGCTGAGTGAAATCTGGATTGGCATACTTGATACTTGTCTCTGTATAGTTTTATAGTAGCAGCATGTGAAAGAAGCAAATTGTGAGCGACAATATAGGTCTCAATAGCTGAATTTCCAGCGCTGCAAATTCCAACTGATTTGGAGCAGCGGCCAGGCGCAAAGCTTCCATAGTTGTATCCATACACACTCACACTTATCAGCTCATTTATTGTTACCCAATTCCTCACTCGATCACCAAACGCTTCAAAGCATATTTCTGCATAGTTGACAAGATCTTTTCTGGACACGGGGAAAAAAAAAAGGAGAAAGAAATAAGCATGGAACTTGTCATTAAGTTAACACCAATGACAATGATGGCGGAGAGTTAGCTTACATAATTTTTTCACTTAAAGAAGCCTCCATACTCGTCCTGAAGAACCTGTGGAAGATCCCAATGGAATATGGTCGCGAATGGACGGATACCTACAATTTTGGAATGTCTTACAAGTATAAAATTTCCGAGCATGTACATGTAATGTATTTAAAAAGAAACACACGGTATGTTGTTGTACTCTCTTAATTTAAATATGCTGGTAACTACATGGCATTAAGGGGTGGAGTGTAATGGTGTGAGTGTATTAACAAAAACTATTAAAGAGCAGGCTGAAATAGTTTTTTAAAATAACTAGACATATATTTTTTTAATAATTATAAATATATAACGTACATAATTTTATTAAATCAATGAACATAAAAATAAGGCCAATAAAATAATGTGTATAAATAAAAGTAGTACTCAAACATAAATTTAAGAAAAATCAAATCAAATAAAACGAGAGCAAATTGAATTGGAAGAAGAATTTGAATCCATAAGGAGAAGTTTAATTGGTAAGGGCACTATGTAGCCATCTTTTTTTTTAGTTTTTTTTTTGACAAAATAAATTTATGAAGTGATGTAATGCTGCTACTATTATTTATAGAAAGTTAGATAAGGCATTGCCTATTATTTGTTCTTATTCTATTTACAGGCTGCTCATTAAAATAAAAAGAAAATTATAGTTAAACAACAGCTTAAATTATCGAACCTATAAATTATAATTTATTTAATACTTTCTTGCATAAACAAATCTTTGAAAACCACAAAGAAAATTAATAGTAAGGTAAATTATTTATTTCAGTTTAATGAGAGTTAGGGTTAGGGTTCTTCAATCTTTAAAAGCCACAGAGAAAATTAATAATTAGTTTAGTGACCTTTGTTTTAGATTTTTACTAGGCGAATTAATTCCTTTAAAAAATTATAATTAACATAGATATCTTAAATACATCAATGACTTTTGTTTTATATTTTTACTATGAGAATTAATTACTTAAAAAAATTATAACTAACATAGATATCTTAAACACATCTACCTATCTATTCTCAATAACAATTTCAATATAGGTGCCTCGATGTCTTTTAGATAGATGTATTTAAGATATCTATGCTAATAAATAGATCTTCATTATCTAATAATTATTTACTATATTATTATTTACATTGGCTTGGATCTTTAATTGTAGTAGTATTTCATACTCCATGATCCATCATTTCTCTTCTCTTGCTCTTTATTCTGCTGATGATGGATCATGGGTATGATCCGAAAAGTTGAGAGAAAAAATGCGCGCACAATTAAATCCTGAAACACTACTTCAATCATTATGGACTGTAGAAATTTGATGTCTATTTTGGATCTTTAAGATAAACAAAGCTAATCCCTTCACCAAAAACAAACACTATATAATACTCTCGAACAAAACACAATTAAATATAAATATACCATGTTTAATAAGCTCGTCACTAAGATTGTTGTAATAAGCTATTCCCTTTTTATTCACCATCCCTCTTCCATATGCCTAAAGAAAAAGTGGGGATCATTATCAACGAGTAAAGATCAAAGAAATAAATATATAAGTCCAATATTCTAAGTTATAACAACATCAAAGTACATAGAAAATTCTATTACATACTCGGGAATATGTGAGTCCAGACAATTGAAAATCTATATGAATCAACTCCCAAATCGGCCAAAAGTTTCACATCGTCCTGAGAAGTTTATTCACAACAATCAGTAATCAAGTCTCTCATATGAGACAACTATTAAGAACTAAACAAAGCAATGGTACAACATTGTCAATATCCTTCCTCTCTCATCTAAAAACTGATTTCTCGTTCCATATTGTAGCAGACATTGCATTGCAAACCTTATAACGGTGGTACTGATCATTAGCAACATCGCCATTGCTATTGTCAACAATTTTTCCTGTGAAAAAATTAAAACAGTGAGGAAAATAATAATAATAATAATAACTACTACTTAAATCTGCTTCAAAAAGAGACCAGGTTAGATGGATTCCTCCCTCCCCCCTTTCTTCAAGCTAAACTTTGACGGAGCATGTCGAGGTAATCCGGGTCCTTCAGGCACTGGATGTGTAATTAGAAAAGAGGATGGCTCTCTCATTGTAGCTAAATCGACCAGACTTCCTAGAGGAACCAATAATGAGGCGGAGGCATGGGCTCTTGTTCATGGTTTAGCACTGGTAGCTGAAAAAGGAATTAAAAGAGTTTGGATAGAGGGAGACTCCCTGTTAGTAATTAATGCCATCAAAGGAAAAGGAATGGACAACTGGAAGCTCAATTATATCTTCCAACAGGCTGTCACCCTCCTGAATAAATTGGATAATTATCTCATTTCCCACACGCTAAGGGAAGGAAATAAGGTGGCGGATCTGCTAGCTAATCTAGCCGTTGGTCAAGAAAATGATTTGGTTCTATATCTACTTGGAGAAACAAACCAAACAAATCTATCAAGTCTCATTGCAAACGAGATGGAAGAAGTGTCAGGCATTCATTTGATTTGATTTTGATGCAGCACGCTACCTTTTCTGGCTGTTTAAAATTTCTATCCACTTCCACTTTGCTTTAAATGGTAGACAGATTGGCTTTCATGTATCAGTTGTCTTAGTGCTTTCCCACAAGCAGAATGGATGGAATTCAAACGTCCGCTCTGACAGCAAGATGGTGGACATGAGTTGGGATTCCAATTATTCACTTTGTCAAACCCCGTGCTGATTGAGATGGAAGATGTGACATTTTTGCCCGTTTTGAATTTGATTTGGCTTGGCAACGACCTCTTGACATGATCCGTCCCCTTATTTATTTGTGGCATTACTCTTTACCATCAAACTCTGACAAGTTCGTGGAAGAGGAGTAAGCAGCTCTTTTCTACATTCTGTGTTCCGTGACTCATATGTGATTTTCCTCAGGCTGGGTGGATAGTTCAGGATTGCGAATCCTTCATCTCAAACTTCTTAAAGTGAGATGACATGCCTTAATTGCTCTTATTAAATAAGGGCTTTGTTATTCCATGACGGCTCTATCGGTGGTGCTGTCCGTTTTTCTCCTTGTTTTTGGCCGTGTGCGGGGCAATTTTCTTGTTCAATGGCAGCGTTTTACGGTAAAAGCATCCCCTTGTATAAGGGGGATGGTTACTGTTTAATTTTCTTTTTTCAGCTCTGTTTAAGGGCTTCTTCTGTGCTTTCTTTTTGTTACTGGAACTTGTCTTTGGTCTCTTTATCTGTAATACTTTTATTATCTTTAATCTATGGGTGCCTATACACCCTTTTCTGTTTTCAAAAAAAAAAACTACTACTATTTAAGGTTATAGCTAATGTAATGTAAATAACAATGGTATTCTCCTCATCCTCAAATAAAACCTGGAGTTTGCACAAAAGTATCCTAAATACTTTGACCATTTCCATCCTCTTGAGCTGCTCCTTCATACTATATGCAAAAACATCCATTTTTTAAATCATTTCCCTGAAAATAGGAAATTAGAAAAACTATTTTTCTAGGCAGTTGATTGCAGAAAAAACATTATAAATTGTAAGTAAAATAAAAAGAAACCATTGTTGAGTAGAGTGTTTCTGGATTAAACTGTGTATGTTTTTGCTTCAACGTTTTGGATCATACTCAATGATTCATCATATTGTCCTCTTCTCAATGATGGATCATTGAGCATGATCCGAAACATTGAAGCAAAAACATACACAGTTTAATCCAGAAGCACTCTACTCATTATTCATGGACTGTGGAAAACTCATACCTACTAAAAACCATTGTTATTAATTAAACAAGTACAGTTAATAAGGAGAATGGCTTTAAATGTTGGGCCAAACCTGATAGGCTGCAGATCCAAGTCCAAGACTAAAGTCTGATGGGAAGGCCTTTCTTCCAAATTGGGTATAACCTCTCACTAAAATGCTCACCCCTACACACCAAAACATAAACACCCATCCGCTAACGCTCTTCATTTTGATTTGTGATCTTTTGTTTCAGCTTGACATAAATTTATACTATTTTTTTCCTTCCAAGGAAAACACTGTCCACACAAAATTGCATGTTAAACACATTGTTTTCGATTTCGTTTTGTATGGAGCTATTAGCTAGTCTTAAACCACTCTCCATATATGACAATACCGATTGACCATTTATGGCAAAACATGTGCCACAGGCAACTACTATTCTCCATACAAAAGTGATAAGATTTTGTTGTCTGGCAGATCTTATCTAATATGCATTGAATATAGCATGTTCAAATGTCGAAGTTATTCGTTTGAATTGAAACATAGTTATTCGTTTGAATTGAAAGATATACGTGCATTCATGCTGTTAAAATTTATTTCTGGTAGAAACTTTAAACTAGCCGTAAACATCTGCTGGCTGTTTTTTACATAATCATGGATTGATCTAGTATGTTGATAGAAAGTTATACTAGTATAAACACCAAAAGGTGATATTAAATGGCTGATAGGCACAAATTTTTATAGGCTTATTGCTAAATACTATACATTTATATTTTTATGGAAAGTCATTACATGTAGTAATTGGTCGATAAGACTATAAAGACTAAGTATATGTGTCACTATAGATATTTATTGTGTGCTTTGTAGTAGGGAAAACAATTCTATAAAGAAATAAACCAAAAAAACATTTGAAACCAAATCCAAAAACTACTAAAAAATTAATTAATCCTAATTTTAATTTTAATAAAAAATTCAATTATATTTTTACAAATATAAATAATAGAATGATATTAAATGAATAATCACATGTGAGGAAACATCAAGGTCAAGTGGAAATTTCATAGTCAAATCCTTAAAATCATATCACAAACTTCAAAATGCAATGGAATTAAATAAATATCTATATCATCCTAATTTGACTAAAATATCTCTTCTTCATAAATGGATGTAACCAACCAAGAATCAATTCCTATCCTTTATTTCAATAGTTTTAAAGAATTTCACATTATGCTAACATAATGTAAGAGATAGTTTTAAAAAATTTCACGTCATGATAATGTAAGAGATTTTTAATGATTTTATATGAAGGAAACAACTTCAATGGTGTAATAATTTTAGAGATTTTATTTTCATGCATGTTAAAGAAAGATTACAATTTTGTGCATCAAAACAAAAATATGTATCTAAAACTCAATTTTTTAAAATCAAGTCTTACATTTTTATGAAAATAAATTGAAAAAACAGTATTTGTTGTGTAAAGTAGAATGCTTGATGTGTGAAAAGATATCTTAAGTTACTAACAAAATGTTAAGAGAAACCTTCTCTTAATTTCTCCACAAAACTAATTGCTTAACCAATGTGTTAGGTGAATGGATTTCTTATATTTAGCTCCACTAGGAAATCAAGAGACTCGCATCTTTGAAGAAAATGAGTTTAAGATGACATTTAATGCTTGCATGCTCTTGACTATTTAAGAGACATAACATTAAATAAGGTACAAACAATTTAAAGAAACTTGTCAGTTAACTCAAGGTTCGTTTGTCTATACTACACATCCAATCCACCATAGACTCAAAAGAAAAGTTGATAGTTTCAAAATAATTTAATATATGATGCAATTTAGAAAATCTAAAGGAAAATATATTTTCATGAGAAAGAGTGTTAAAAACATACAAGGAAAAAAGCTTTTGATTAAGGTAAAATAAATTACACAAGCACACAAGTTTCTCATTGAAACTCTAAATGAAAATAAACTTTCATGGAAACAAGTGTGTTAAAGACATAAAGGAAAAAATATTTTGATTAAGGTAAAAAAATTACACAAGTATACATTTTTATCATGAATGTTCCATTTAGATAAATAAAAATATTGTTTATTTATAGGTCATTTGAGAAACAACATTTGATGCAAAGGGATTGAAACTTTGAGAACTACTATATGAACATTAACTTGTCTATTTCTTATACTATGCATATTGGTAGTAGCAACATAATTTATGGAATGTATTTGAATGTCTAATGTATATTTATTGTCACAATGTCTTTTTCTACAAATACAATGTCTTTGATTAGATTTTAAATTAAAATTTACTTACCTTCTACTCATATCTTTTATGATGAATGTCATCACTTTTATCACTTTCTCGTCTAGTAACTAGTTGGCTAATAATGCAAGATCACATCAAATATTTTATTTTATACAATTATAATTACATGGACACAATTGAAAGAGAAATTATTATTGCAAGTACAAAGACCATAACATTATTTTAACAACACAGTATTTATTTATGTAAATGAACAACAAATAAATTGAATATTTATTAGATCTTTTCTCTCAATGATCAACTTAGAGACAACAATTGCAATCAATGCTCTTCATTTTTCCTATTCTTAACATAATTTGCATATTCTATTTTAATGTAACATTCAATGTATTTAGTGGTGAAGGGATAAATCTTTAGTAAGGAATTAAAAATATTACACAATAGTATTTAGTTATATGATAGGGGAGAGGGGCTAGTAGTCATGCTGGTTAACTTTGCGACCATGTAGTGGTTACATGGAATATCATAGGACCTCCACCTTTTTTAGAAATTTAATATGGACTCTTATCTATCTACACCTAAGGTTTGGAGGCGTGACTCATCATGTTACTCACCACATCAACATGTCTAGTGAGAAGTGTCCTTAAAATGAATCTATAAAGATTTGACCAAAACTTTATCAAGGAATCCCTAGTAGTTGAACAAAATTATATCATTTTTTGTTAGAACATCATAAATTTAGCGACATGCAGTGACAATGACATGCAACAGGAGGAGCAAATTGCAGCATGAGCTTGAGGCCTCCTGCGGGCATATCCTAGGTAGATGACAGTTTAGAGAAAGATGCTGAAGAGGCAGATGAAGACGACAAGAGGGTAGATGGAGATTTTTGTGTTTCTGATGATGCAGATGCCGATGAGTGGCTTTATGAGGAGGAAGATGAGTTGCTCCTTGATCTACTTATAGAGGCTTGTTTAAAGGAGAAGAAGTTGCCACCTGTGGCCATTCGGGCAGTTTCTATAGAAGAATCTTCTAGTGGTTTTGTCAAGGGGCTACGAAGGGGATTTCTTCTCTCCCCTAGTTTTTCTCCTGCAACCTAGATCCATTCTGGGTCTGCTCTAGTTTGCCACAAAGAGAATGGATGTGCTTCATTGTTGGCTGAGGTGAGCCCTGCTAGGGTTGCCTTGCCTTTGGAGGTGGTGAGACCTGCTAGCATTTTAACCTCCCTATGTGTTGCAGGGTGTTTCTAGAAAAGAAATTCCTAAGACTCTAGATTCCCTTTCTACTATTAATATTAAACAAATTATGGATCCCTCTATTGAGCCAGTGGTGGGGGGTTTCTCTTCCATTTTACCTTTGTATGTTTCTGATGATGCTCCCTCTACGTTCAATGGATCTTGTATTTTGAAGATCCTTGATGAAGATGTTGACAGTGCCATTGCATGCATAGAGAATTCCCTCATTGGGAGGTTCTCAGGCTTTCGTCCAAATATTGATGTTATTCATAACTGGGTGAAATAGGTGGTGTGAGCCTGGTTAGATTCAGGTGGCTGCCATGATTAACGGATTTTTCCTTTTTTCCTTTTAATCTCTTGAGGTAAGTATGAGAATTTTAGAGGGAGTCCTTTGGTTCCTTGGTAAATCTGCTCTTTGGTTGAAAAAATGGTTAACTAGTTTTGATGCTGCCAAGGAAGATTTTAACAGGGTTTCTATTTGGTTGAGGCTACCAGGTCTTCCTTTAGAGTATTGGCATGAAGGGATAATAAAAATTGCCAATTCTCTTCGTCAATTTTTATCTATTGATAATGTTATGAAATCTATGAAATGATTAGTTTTTGCTAGATTTTGTGTGAATGTTGATATTGATAAGGTGTTGCTTAAAGTCATAAAACTATCTTCCAAATCAGGTGTTTGGGAGTAGAGAATTCATTATGATCCATCTTTGCAAATTTGTCTCCATTGCCGCAAAGCTGGGCATTTTTCCCTATTGGTGTCAAGCACCTCCCGGGAGCACAACTTGTAAAATAAACCTTCACAATATGAGAGAAGCAAAGCTATTTCACCAGAATGATGAAAATATATTAATGAGATACATGAGATGCAAAATAATGTACAGAACCTTGTTTATAAAGGCAAGGAGAAAGTTGGTAAAAATATAACCGACAACAACTACCGAATAATAAAACAATATGCACCTAATTAATGCATTATGATGCCTAAGTAAAACTTAAGCCTAGGAAGGTAAATATGTAAAACCATATTTACTTCAACACTCCCCTTAAGTGCAACTTAGTGAGTAGATTATATGCAATATGAGCAAGATGCAATATGTGTCCCGGTTACACAACCATGTTAGGTACCCATTTACAATGCAAATTCAATGAAATCCAATCTCTCACAAGTGGAGAAAAGGATAAAACCTTGTGGGACAAAACTCCTCTCCAAAACAGAGAAAAAAAAATAAGATGATGCATGGAGGACATACTAGTACCCCCCAAGGACTACATACATCATGTATATATACAATCAATTATCCCCCCATAGGAAGGAAAAAGAGAGGCATTATATCCCCCCCCATAATGAAGAAGCTCAAATGTTGATGAAGTATGCTTGGAAACAAAAGATGATCCAATGGCTACAAGCAACACCTCTCCCCTTAGGAAGAAATAAGTCCATTGAATGATGATGAAGCCATTCCATGTCCAACTAAAAGAAGGAGGAAGTAGGTCTCCAAATAGAAATCTATGAAGAGTGAGGAGAAGTCTCCAAGCATGAATAATCCACCACATAATCATGATAAAAAAACAACCAAGAAATGTGACAAATCAAGTGAAAGAGAGAACTCATCAATATCAATCTCCAAAGAAGATGTAGATATATCAACAGCTATGCTGAAACTATCATCAAAGAGGAGAGAAATCCCCTCAAATATGTCTCCCAAATCTGTAAGATGAGACTCTACAAACAAGTCTAAGATGCCTGCCAAACACTCATCCAATAAAGCAAGATCTGAAAAACTATGATCAACCTACTCAAGAGAAGAACTCAAATCTGAAGAAGCAGGAGGAGAAGGAGGAGGAAGTTCAACGCTAGTCTCTAGAACACCAAGATTCAAATGACCAAACTTCTCCTCACAAACATGATTCACCCTTGATGGAAGGGTATGAATATCAGCCAAAAGAATATCATCATCAGGAGAAAAATGAGAACAATAATACAAGCAAGATGCATGAACCACAACACCTGTAGCAATGATCTCTCTAGTCTCTATGTCTCTAATGTAAACATGATCAGGAGTGAACTCAACTGTCTTACTTGTGCACCATCAATAATTTGATAAACTGAAAGGAGATTAGTGGTCAAGGAGGGTACACAAAGAACATCATTAAAAAATCCTTCACCCATATCAATAGAACCTTACCCACAAACCTTCATGTATGTAAATTGTTACCCATCAAAATATTAGATGAACTACAAGGCTCAAAAGAAGAGAACATATCTAAAGAAGATGCCATATGATGAGATGAACCTGAATCAAGAAGCCATCTCCCATTTTCATGAATAGTGGAAGCCAAGAGTGCTTTACCTTTCATTCCATTAGAAAATCTTGCATTCCCTGACTGTGTAGATGAAGATGCTGTTGATTGAGAAGTAGAAGAAGAAGAAGGATCTACTTTGATGAGGGTAGCGGGATGTTGTTCTTCTAAACAAAGGTGAGTAAGCACATCAATCTTCTAAGTATAACACCTATGCTCATCATTTCTAGATCTCTTGCAATAAGCACATTTAATCTTCTTCTTTGTTGATGGTTCCTCTTTAAAAGAGGTCTTGGTAGATCAGGAGTAGGATGTGAAGGAGGATCCTTAACTTTCTCTTTAGACTTAGAATCCTTATTTTGCATCTTGTCCTTGCCACTTGAATTCTTAGGATTTTTTGAAAGAAGTGCTTGAGCCTTCATAAGTGTCAATGTACCCATTTGTGCCGACTTTGCTTGCTCCCTTGTGAGTTGTGCTGTAAAACCATCAAGAGAAGGTATTTTGTGTGCACTACCTAGAGCATCCATGGTACCATAAAATGTAGAAACAAATACAGAATAATCAGGACCTAACTTAGAGAGAGTAGATATAATGAACTACTCATCATCCTTTTGAACCCCACAATCAGACAACTGCAATCTGAGAGAATTAATCTTGGTAAAAAAGTCTTGGATATTGTCAAAATGTCTATGATCTAGATTCATTAGTTCATTCTCCAAATGAAATTTCCTCATCTTATCTGGCTTACCAAAAAGATTCTCTAAGGTAGTCCAAATATCATTGGGATGCTTAGAAGATAACACATGATATCTCAAATCAGGAGAAATATACATAATGATAGTACCAAGAGCTTCATCTCTTCGATCAAACCATTTCCTCTTTTCTACAACACTAGTGGGTTCAGGGTCTTGGCCAAAAGTAATCCTTTGCAACTTCAACTTTAACAACAAAATCTCCATATCAGTTTTCCATTTTAGATAATTTGTTTAGTTAGAAGTTCTACTTTAGGCAAATCCATGATGGAACAAGATAATGCAGCAATTATTCTTCACAAAATACACAACCAACTCCTTTGTTCACAAAAATGGAGCAAAACCAAGATAATACTTCGATGGGAAAAAATGAGCTCAAACAACAAAATATCTGAAAATTACCTTGTCCACTATGAACTTGACAAAAATACATTTACGTTGATATCTGGTTTTGGTCGCCCATGAACAACAAAATATCTGAAAATTACCTTGTCCACTATGAACTTGACAAAAATACATTTACGTTGATATCTGGTTTTGGTCGCCCATGTGACCACCATGACCACGGGGTGAAAAATATGGGCCTCTAGGGCCAATTGGATCTCAGAATTCCTACACCACGTAATCTCTAAGTCACCAAGAGCACAAAGCACCAAGTCCTTGCGCGAAAGAGACTCTTTACACCCATGTGAGCCTCTGCTCACACTATGTTGAGGGCCGCCGGGCTATAAGAAGACCAAATAAGGTCTCCACACTCCCATTGTGGGATATATATTACCACCAAATACCAAAAAATGTGAGCACGGGCCCACTCCACTTCTGCCTGCGCATAGAGAAAAACCCTAACATTAAATATTTTCTGTAAACTTTATAATGTATATAGTTTGATGAATATATCTGCCAACGTTTGAAACTTTTCTGTTCCCTTATAGTTGCAGCGTGGCCGAGGCTATGAATATTCACAACGGCTATGAGACTAACTTCATGCACTTGGAGAAGTCGCACTTCACATGATGATAAGCATTTCTCTGTCTTCATACAGTTGCTGAAACAGTCAAGATAAGAACAAATAATTTGAAGTACCCCTTCCATCTTCCGTTGAATTTCATCGTCAGTACTGGCAATGCAAGCCAACTTTGTGAATGGAATTTAGCTACTGCAAGATTAGGTCCCCTCTCCCACTTTACACGTATCAAAAACCAATTTTTAAAAACTTCACGGATGGAGGCCTATGTGAGCACCAGGTCATGCCTTGTAAGGCCGTGTTCAAAGATCACACCTGTGAAGGCAGAACTCCGGTTACGCCGCAGGCAGAGTAAAATAGGAGGAGTATTCGGCCAAGTATTAGAGGAAAATGGTAGATTAAATATAAAATCAGTGATATAAAGCCTCCAACAATAAAACAAATCTTGGCAACATCTCCTTCGTAATGAACAACAATCAATGCAAACGTCTCAGAGCAGTGTGATGCAGATTTCCACAAATAATAGGCGAAATAGAAAAAAAATTTTAAAATTTTCAAACACCAAAAATCTCTATCCACCAAAAAATTGCAGGCAAATAATAACGATCTCAACGTCGTCTCAATCTCACCATCACTGATGAAAACTCTCAAGATGGAAGACATTGTAAATAGTCGGCTCTGATATAATGCACCTCCCAGGGGCACAACTTGTAGAATAAACCTTCACAATATGAGAGAAGCAAAGCTATTTCACCAGAATGATGAAAATATATTACTGAGATATGAGATGCAAATAATGTACATAACCTTGCTTATAAAGGAAAGGAGAAAGCTGATAAAAATATAACCGACAACAACTATTGAATAATAACTAATAAAACTTAAGCCTAAGGTAAATATGTAAAACTATATTTACTCCAACATTCCCATTCGTACAAAGAGACAAAAATTCCTCTTGAGCATGGGAATGAATGTCAAAATGCTGGGAAAGATTGTGAGAATGCTAGGAAAGATTGCGAGAATGATGGGAAAGATTGTCAAAGTGTTGTTAATGAGTTCTATGCTACAACTAGTGAAGGAAATGAAGGTTCCATAGGGGACATGAGGGGTATCATTTGAAGGATAACAACTGTACCTTGGTTGAGCCTAACTCATCTTCGAAAAAAAAGAAGGTTACCTAAGTTGGGTCAAGCTTTAACTCCACCTCAAAGTTCTTTGGTGAGGTTTGGGTCAAGTCTTCCATTTGTCTGCAACTTTATCTGGTTAGCCTTCTCTGCTTCATTATCCAACCTTCTTCTTCTCTTACATGACTTGCATAACATTATCTCCAATCTTTAATTAACTCCAATACCTTGCAACAAAACATATAGATTTTAATCATTTTATAATCTTGCAAGAAAGTATACATAACATCAACAGTGAGAGGAGGTCCGGATATGGATATCTGGGATGTGAATGTTTGGCTCTAAATATCTAGATACGACTATCTGGTCAGGATATCCCTCATAACAATGAATATCAGACTTAGGATATGTCTTCAGCAATGAGTATCAGGTCATGAATAGGATGCTTCAGATATATAAAATTTGAATGTATGAATATGATGACGTCAACATGATGACTAGGTCAATAATCCTTGACCGGAAATATGTTATCAGATTCTAAATATGTCCTCAATAAGTTGGGATGTCAATGTGGACAAATGTCTCAATCTCACAGCAGCATGGAGAATCTTTCATGCTGACAAGATTCCCCCCATGAGGGTGTGCTACTATTTGATCGGGATAACCACGTGAAAACCATGCGCAACCCCGCATGGAATCAACATCTTCAGGAAGATTCCTCGCGGGGAAGCAACAAATAGTTATAATAGGCCGCGAACATTTGCAAATGTCTAGATATTAAGTCAATATCTGGATGACATAAGTAGGTTTCTCATTTGTCATAAAGCTGGGATGACATGACATCACCTGGATTAGGGTGTCAAAAGAAAGTCAGGATATTCATAAAGTTAATATCCATGCAGACAAATTATTTGGGTGACATCATCGTCATATTAGCAAAGATCAGGGATCTTAGATAATGTGCGGGATATTAAGGTTTTCCTTTACTCTGTATTGAATCGAGATATTTACAAATATCTGGGATATTGGGAAATATATGACCCCTCTTGAAGTTGGGAATATGATGACATTAGCTGACTTCATTGTCATATCGAGTCTTCTTTATATCAAGTTAGGATGACGTCATCGTCATATTAAGGAAGATTAGGGATCTTAACTAATATGATGGATATTAAGGACTATTCCTATGTTGAGTGTTTACGTTATATCTGAAGGTGATCTGCATATTAACGAATATTAGGGATATTAGGAAATATGACCTTTTGAGAATGTGCATGGGGATTCGACGGGTAGACAACGTCTTGCATTTAAATTTGATGTCTGCATATTAGCAAATATGCGGATATCAGTTTTCTCTTCATTAAAACATATATCAGGGATATTCGTGAATATCAAGGATATTCACAAATGTGATGACTCTCCGAGAATGTCTGGTTTGACTAAATTTTTATGGAGCATAACTCCCTATCCCTAAGGAATTTCAAAGGGATCCAAAAAGCAAACTTGCTTAGGATTTGATACTCTTTTACATTATGGGGGTCATGATGATAGAATTTGACTTTGACATTTAACTCTCATTTATGAGGCCTATGCAGAGTGATATTACTATTCATTTGATACTTGACTTTTACCATATCACCCAAAGCCAGAAAAGCAAAGGAAAGCCAAAAAAAAGGTTGGGTCCCTATTTTGCTAAAGCAAAATGGGGTGTGTTGTGTAACCACACAACAAGAGCCAAAGGAGAAAGAAGGTCAAGTACCTGCTATTGATACAGCTGTCAAGGACAAAATTGAGATAAATCTTCCTTTGGAACAACAAACTGATGATCAAACACTCAAAGAAAGTGAGGAACAAAACAAAGAAGATGAACAACAAGCTAAGTTAAGCCCTACTTTGGAGTAAAATGCTGATGAAAATAAAGATACAGATTTAGATCATCCAAAACAAAACCAAGATGAAGTCTCTGACATAACAAGAGACACTATAGAGTCTATCAAGGAATTCTTGGAGAAAGAGAAACAGGTCCTAGATGAGCCTGAATTTTTACAAGGACCAATAAACCTAGACTCAATGTCCCCTGTACATAAATTTAAATTGGTATCAATTGTGCAAGCAAAGAGACAAGAAGAAATTTTGAAGTCACACATATAGGAAAATGAACTGATTGGTGAGGCATCTAGCATTTTGGAGAAATTGATGCCATCATATCAGAAGGACACTTCTTTGTCTTCAATAAGTCAACTAAAAGGACTCATAAATTCTGTAAGTGAGCATTTTGAATCTTTTGAGAAATCTGTTGAGACAAAAGTGAGACAAGAGTTTGATGAGAAAAGATTAAGTGAGTTGAAGACTATGATAGCAAATGATAAAGCTCTGCTAGACAATAGAATGAAAGGCATACAAAGTTCTATCAAAGAAGCAGGTGACCTGTACAAATTTTGTTTATCTTGGTCGAAAGCCACAAAAGATCTAGAAGAAAAGATAAAGGATCTGAAACTGCAGCTAATAAATATTTCCAAATCATTTGACCTAGCAGTTGAGTCGGTGAGCAACAAAGAAATACAAGTAATTAATATTCATGATGGGTTGAGTAATCTTGTAAATAAGAGGGATCAAATGAAAAATAAAATGTGTCAGTTGAGAGGACTAATTAGTCAAAAATTAGATTCAATGACTAGTATTACAGCAGAAGCACAGGTAGCTTCACAAATTGACACACCTTCTGATGTGCAAAAGGCAAAAGAATCAATCTTTTTGATAAATGGTCACATTCAAATTTTGGAAAGAGCTAAGAAATGATGGGATGAAGAGATTGCACAATTAAAGATTGTGTACAAGGATATCCTATCATCTACAACTAATTGAGTTGAAGATTGTATGCATACATATGCAGCAGAGTATGACAGATTTGCAGATTTGACACAATTTTGACTTTTGTACATACACCTTTGCCATTGACGTCAAAGGGGGGTGAAGAAGACCAGTGAAAAATGGGCAAACATTTGAGGGAGAGAAGGAATATAGCCTTGAAATGAACTTTTAGAATGCAATTACAAGACACTAACAAGCTCACCCAATCAACTAATGCAGAAGATAAAATATCACAGAAGACTTACTGAATTTATGCTCACAAAACCTTGAGTTAATACAAACAAGCTCTGAGCGGTTGCAAATTTTCCTCTCTTGATGCTCCAAATGCTTAGGTAAGTCCTTGAAATGCTTGAGTTAGGGCCTTTATGGAGAGAGTCATTAATTCCAGGTCTGAGAGTGTCTTGTCTGCCATTAATCTTAGCTCGTGCGAACTAGATTTTGCAACTACCCATTTGTTGAGTTTTGAACGTGGGTCGTTGATCATAAAGAAAAAGAGTTGATCTAATGGTGCCAGTTCATCAAGAAGATTTGAAGATACTCGACTTGCCCTTAAGAAATTGTCGAGCCAATAAGAACATTCCATTTGTAACCACCTTTATGACTCAGCAAAAAGGTGCACCAATGAAAAGGCTCTCATGTATAGGCACGCAATAGCTTCCCGTGTTTCCACCGTCCTAAACAAAACCTTACCAAAACATTTCATGGAATGGCAAAAAGGCCACAAAACACACCATGTGGCACCCATTGGAACACTAGGATGATGACATGTCAAATTGTGCCACATGTCCCCTTTCCGTAGTTCAGCAACCTGACTATGGGTCCAACCAACGGGCTCCACGGAATGCTTTGAAACTTCACCATGTATTACTTGGTGGGACCAACCAATGGGCCCTACTGCACTACTTGGCCAAATGCTTTCCACTTGTCACCATTCCGTGATTTCGGAGGCTGCTTTTACCCTTTTACAATATGCACCGCAGAACAATAGAATCCAACCAAAGCATGCCATGCGTCGACCAATGGTTTCCTATGCTAATAATTTAAAGGGGATTCAAGTACGTGCACCTAAAATAACCTTTGTTCAACTAGGTAAAGAGGGACAACATTTTATTAAGGGGCTCAAACCAAAACGTAGGCATATAACATATTAAAATTTGTATGCGGGCTAGTCCAGTACTTGTGGGAACAAGGGGCTGGTAATTGAATGGTGCCCTAGACACAAAGTAATGACTTAATGACTGGTAACGGGCAACAAGCAGTTAACTACAAATTAGAATGAAGTAAATTCAAACGTTTCATAAACCCCTAGGGTTTAGGGAACCTTTTAGACCTAGGAACAAGGTTTTAAAGCAATATTCAAAGTTAAACCCTAGCACAGGACCACCATATTGAATCTTGAAGCAAGGCCAACATAGGAAACCAAGGAAAATTATTAGAGTCCCATCAGTGGCTCTAGATGGGGACATTTGTTCTACCAGAACAAAGCGAGATCATAGAAAAGCTCCAGAGAAGCAGACCACAGAACACAACAAAAAACCAAACCAAAAACTAAAGCAAGGAACCTAACTACATAAAAATAAAGGATGCATGGAATAAAACCATACCTTATGAAAAGTATGGCTTTAAGAATTGTCCATGCATTGGCAGTTCAAGAAGTTCTCTAGTCAAATTTTACAGAAAATAGGAGTCTTCTCCATGTGTGTTCCTAATTAGGTAATGGGATTTTATCAATAGTAGCAACTCTTTCAAGGTAAATCCTAATTTCTTCCTTTGACACAATATGGCCCAATAATTTTCCTTCTGTTACACCAAATACACATTTCTCGGGGTTTAAGGATATGCCAAATTCCATACATCTCTCAAAAATCCTCTCTAAATGGGAACAATGATCATGTTCCTTCTTTGAGTAGGTAGTTAAATCATCCTGATAGACCTACCATTATAACATTTATGAGGTCATAAAAAGCTACATCAATAGCCCATTGGAAGGTGGACCCTGCATTTGTTAATCCAAAAGGCATTATGATGTACACATAAGTACCCCATGGAGTAGTAAATCTCTTTGACCATCACCTGGTTGTATCTAGAAAAACCATCCATCATTGATAAGAGCTCACAATAGCCTCCAAATGTGGTTAGTTCTCATATAGATTACCTCCATGAAAGTTCCTCTTGACATAATTCTTACTATCAAAAAATGGTCTTACAGATAAAGGATGAAAATTGAACTATGCCAGAATCTTTTCTATATTCCTGGCATGATCATTTGTTTTACAAGTGAAGAAAGATAATGACATAGGAAATGTATACCCCTTCTTTTTCATACCAAGATATTTATGGTTCACAATTGCCATCTAGCAATAGACAAGTTCCAAAATAACAAAATAATCAGATGCATATCTCAGCAATTTCAATGGGGAATTTTCATGACCCCCAACTTGAAGGTAAGTGAATCTATTAAACTAAATATAAAAACTTCCATACCTCTTCACTCATGTAGCTTCTTTAGGGGAAATTATCCTTTTAGGTGTACCTTCAATCCTCTTTACAAAAAACATGAAGAAAGCATCATTGACACAGGAAAAATCTTTCATCCCCTTTTCTCTTTGCAACTAAGGGAAATATTCATACATAGGTGTGTTTGGTGTCAATGACCCTTGGGTCCTTAATCGATCCCACACAACCTCTTTACTGGCTAAGATATAAAACAAATAAGAGCACGTGTGAAAAGTCACCTTCTAGTGAAAGTTAGCCAATTGCTCGTTTAAGTGATCACTAATCATTGTGGCCTAGTCGATGTATTGGCATTCGCTACACACTACTAAGATGAACTGGCACATCCAATTTTCAAACGAGTCAGACTCAACACTCTCGACAACATGGTGCAATAGAGTGATCATATCATATATTTCTTCTTTGAAATGTGTTCTTTTTAAATTGGCAAGAATTTGAGATTTTCCTTTCTTCTCAGCTTTCAACCAATTCCTAGCAATAGAATTCAAGCACCAATCTTTCTTATCCCAAAAATAACCCCACCCCATAGTGATAAACATCTCAACGAATTCTTCTTTGTCAAGTAATCTCAATGCATGAGAAACAACCTTGGTGTCAATTTTCATAACCACAGAGTCATCAAAAGCTCTTATCTCCTGTGAGTTAGGGAAATAATTCTTTGCACACAAAACCAAGTCTAGACATGGCACGGTAGGTGGAAAACCTCCAGCGTTGGCTAGCCCACTAGTTAGAATTTTCTCTGCTATAGGAGTTCTAGGGTTTTGCTGTATTTGGGACCAAAAATCATCCAAGTGTATATGGCCAACCTTAGTATCTTTCACTTTAGCCAAACCATTTTCTATAATCGAAGCGACAGGGAAGCCCTGATACTTATACTTCATTTTCACTTGCTTAAGAAACTAGAAAACAAAAGCCTCTGTGACTACTAGGGGTACCAAATAATTTTGTAGAACATTTGATGAAAACAAGAAATCTAGATTCATGAAAGAAAATTATTCTTCCCACTAAAATAACTCAAGGAATTTGAGTTTATTACAACAAAGAGAGAGCGAGAAGAAAGCCAATAATTTGACCTGGTTATAACAATCCATGCTCACCACTTGTAGAAGACACAGTCCAAAGCTTCTTCAAAGATTACTAGTTGAAATAAAAGATAAGACATTTCATGAAGGTGGCAACCCTTATAAAATGTCTGATTAAATCTAATTGATTTCAGAGGCATGTACGATGGTATAATTCATAAATGAGTTGCCTTAATTCTCCTTTGAAAAATGTGCAATCATACTTCCCAAGACATTACTTATTAATTATGAAATGACAAATGTCACTTCCACCATGCATATTCATAAATGGAAAAATGGCTCCTTGAAAAGTGAACCAAGCTTTAGTCGGGAGATCAACAACTTTTAGAACTTGAGAACCATCGGTCGAGAGTTCGGAAGTTCTAAGAACTCTTGAGTCGCTAAATATGAAGGACTTGAGCACTAGGACTAACACAAGGCTAATGACAAAGACTTGAATGATGAATTTTAAAGAAGATCCAGGAAATCGAAAGGTTTCAGAACTTAAGAACCCGTTGACTAAGGTTCGAAAAAGTGCAAAATCACCGACTATGAAGGAAAAACGCTTAAGTAAAGGCCACAACTTTGTGAAGGGGGAAAAACAATAAGGAATAAAGAAGGGGACTTTGACTTAACACATGAATGGAAAACATTTAAATATTGGGTAACACCCTACCACTGTCTCCACTTCTTCATCATATTATTTGCCTCTTCTTTTGTCAACATAGTTTCTTGTAGCAAAAGCAAATTTCGGTTGCTCAAATTTATTTGGCGTGTGAGCATGCACCACTTGTTAGGAGTTTCATTTCTCCTCGAGAAGGGGTCCCCCATTCCCTGATATAAGTTTCATCTAGCCCTTTTCTCTGCCCGTAATCTCAAACTTTACCCCATTGGATTTCCTGCCCCTCAGAGATTTTTCCCCCAGTTTGGATTTTTTCATTTTTGTGGACAATTGGGAAATTGTCATCTCCTCTTATTCCCCTATCTCATCCTCACTAGAGTCACAATCCTCCTCCAGTTCTTGTTCAATCACTAGGCATGGTGTGCTTTCTAATAACCTCTCCTTACCCTTTTCCTTAAGTTGTCCACACATATTTGATTTCATGCTATCATTATTCCCCACCTCTACTTGTGAAATTTCTTCCCTACCTTCTCCCTCAATAGCCACTACCTCTTCCACCAGAGGTGAATCCATAGGTTGTCCTTGTTGTCTTTCATCCAAAGCCTCATCCTTCTGCCATATATCCTCCTTCATCTATTGAACTTCCAGAATCAGATTTTCTCCATTGTTTGCCCATATCCAATTCTAAGCTTCTTGAACTCCTTTGTCCTAGAGAGCACCTATGTCTTCCCTTGTTGTTGGCTCTACCTCATTAGTTTCACCTCTGGATTCCATCCCCT
Source organism: Cunninghamia lanceolata (assembly GCA_027924645.1). Lineage (NCBI taxonomy): Eukaryota > Viridiplantae > Streptophyta > Pinopsida > Cupressales > Cupressaceae > Cunninghamia > Cunninghamia lanceolata. The sequence continues at coordinate 5,534,803 of BSBN01000134.1, forward strand.
CCCCTTCTTTCTCTTTCTGATCATCAGAGTTTCCTTCACATTGACCCTTTCCTTCTTGCTCCTTGTTCTTTTAGTTCCTTTGTTGCAATCTTCAGCCATGTGCCCTAATATTTTTCAAAGCTTACAAATCTCAGGGGTATTCTCCACTTCCACCTATTGTCTCCATATCCCTGCCTCTATCTTAATCTCAATCTCCTGCGGCAAAGGTTTACTTCTAAGATCTATTGAAAGACATATCCTGGCATACATACCTTCTCTCTTTCCATAATTTTATCATCAATCTTAATGAAGGATCCTAATTTTCCTCCAATCTATTTTAGTATCCCTAGATCCCAATATTCTATGGGTAGATTATAAAACATGACCCACATATAGGCATATTTGAGATTTCATACCTAACTAGATCAAAGTTGGGTTCCCATTATTTAATATACATACCCACTCCTTCCATCATAAACATGCCTTGTCTCATGATTTCCTTCTTACCTTTCGTTGTGTTGCATTCTACCAAGAAAAAACCTTTCAGCAATGACTTGATTTTGATCATTTTGCCCCATTGCTTATGGCACCAGTTTGTGATTTTTGTCCTAGCTGGCCATAAGTTCCCACCCATTTAATAAAAAATCTCAAGTGCTGAATTGTGCCATTGAGTTTACCATATCAATGCTCCGTAACTCAAAGGATATACAATTCGGGTTAGATCTTGTACTTACCAAAATTGCATTTTCCCTAGTTGCTATTGTTTCACCTCTTGGTATCCATACTTTCTATCCTCCTTCTCTTTGTTGAGTGGATCTATTATCTTTAGTTCTCTACACTGGTTTCCAAAATGTCTCTTCCCCATTCCTTCCGCTCCCTGAACCTCCATCATTCCTTCCCCTTTTCCACCTATTTTCCCAGGCCCTCCAACCTTCTCCAACAAAAGGATTCCGGTGTTGTCGATGCCTTCTATCTCCCCTTCAAAAATTTCTTACTAACCTCTGCTCTACCAAAATTTCGGTACAGGGGCATGTTTATTTAAAAATTACTTACTTGTTATATATATATATATATATAATGTCATAATATTATATAATTTATTAGTATATATAATTGATAATAATTATAATATAAAAATACTTTTTAGATTAAAAAATATAAATTAATAAAATTATATAGAACTTGTTGTTGAAGAATGTTTATAACATATTTAAATTTATGTTGCACTCATTCATTGATATTGAAGTGAGAAAGAACCATAGATCATCATTAAAGTCTAGCTCATGTAATAATCGACCAATAATGTCGAATATTTTATCATTATAGTGATTCTTTAGTAGAGTGTGATTGTAGATTGATTATTTACTAGTATAAATAATAATTATAATACTTTAAATGGTTGTCCTTACACCATGAGGAGATTTCACCTAGATCAATCCTAGGAAATTGAATAGTAATCGAATATAACAATCTCTAGTAATACAAATACCTCTAGACATTAAAGTGTGTAAATGTGAATGATCATAAAATTTTGTTATATGTTGTAGTTACCATTTCCCTAGTAGACACTTATGCAAAATGCATAAGCATAGACAAGGCACATGACCTGATACAAATCCTACAATGTGTTTTTGCCATCCATGCTCACTAGCATTACATGGCGGATAGGTGAAGAATTTTTGGCATGATTTCATTAATGATAGGAAGTCTAACTCATTGTATGAAGGGGAAATGTAACTAATGTTCATTAAATATTAAGGTTCCTATGGACACATTTTGAATTACAAAGAATTGAAAAGAAATGGAAAAAGTAGCTTGTATAGTGGGTTCAAGCTATCAATGATTATTAATTGCTATATTTAGAACACTAATAGGTTAGAATTGTACAAATTTCATTATTAATTGTCTTGGACAACATGAAGGTTGTAATAAGAAGTGAAACTAAAAAAAATAATATATAATTGGTTAATAAGAATTACAATGATATTGCCAAATGCAGATACTAATAACTTTATTATGACAATAAAATTAATTTTAAATATATATTTTGGATTTTAATTTAATATAAGCACATTCATACATGTGACACAAAAGATAAAATAAATTATTAATTATAACAATTAAAATAAAAATGTTATATTAAATTACAAAAAAATTTATATTAAAAATTGAGAGAATCCAGTACAAGGAGGCCAGGCCTCAGCAAAACATAGCTGTCACCGCCACAGGACAGCAAAAACCAAAATTACAACAGGGTGTGTAATCTGCACAAAAGAGTACTAACAAACTAACTGCATCATGAGAAGAAAGTATATACAAAACATCAACAAAAGCATCAAGAGAGGATGTCGTCATGGGCTTCAACCCATGCTGCCCATCCCTGAGGTCCTTCCATCCAAACAATGGTCTTCTGGCTCTGAATTTGTGTCAATATCTCAACTTGGACGTAGGAGGGCTCCTTGTTGTCTTTAATTTCGTTGTTCAGTTTCTTGAGAGCCTCCTCAAAGGAGGATAGGTTGTCCACGTTGCACCTCCACTCATAACCATCCTTCATCTCATAGATGAACATGGTGGCATGTCCATCCTTGAGGAATCTCAGGAGCTTGTTCCTCTCAATGTTCATAGTAGAGGCAACCTGGAGTTAATATTCTTCCTGATCTCTTGGTTCAGCCTTTTGCAAGTTTGTTCAAACATTTGAAGGTCATCGAAGTTCCTCCTCCACTTGTAACCATGCTTCAACTCATAGATGAAGAATGTGGTGTGCCCATCTTTCAAGAATCTCCTCAGCTTGTCTTTCTCCATCATCATTGTTGTGTGGACCTAAAGAAATATTTTAAAAAATGTGAGTTTTCGAAAAAACTCAGTAAGAAGTCTAGGGTTGCTTTGATACCTTTCCTCATTCTTGCACTTCCAAATCTGCCAGAGGATGTTAGAAGACAAAATATTCCAAAATAAATTAGCATCCTTTTTAAGCCCATCAATATGACCAGTAACAATTTCTAGAATATTCACATTTAAAGGGTAAAAAATACCAAACATGTTCCATATTTCTTTAGCAAAGATGCAATCAAAGAGGATATGTCTACCCGTTTCAGGAAGCCTGCAGAGACTGCAAATGTCAGTAGTGTGACCATCTTTTCTAATAGGGAGTCTATCAAGTAGAGTCAGCCACTTAAAACATCTGATTTTAGAATCAATAGGACCTTTCCAGAGAATATCAAAATACTTTTTCCAAGACACGGCATCAAGAGAAGAATACCAAATAGTATTGATATGATTAATAATATTTTCATTATGATCAATGATTCTATAGATATTCTCGGATTTGAGATTAGCCATGATGACCCCATCCGGCCATTTGCACTTTAGGTATCTATGAGAGTCCACATGATAGTCAGAAGGCAGGTCCTTAGTAGCCTTGACAATCATATTATAAGTCTTCTTTTGGGAGCCCGGAATATTAAATCTGTTCTTGAGCTCATCCCAATTGATGAGTTTATCATTTTCAAAAAGATTAGCAAGCTGGGAGATCCCCAGTTTAGCCCACAACCTAGCAGAACATCCTTGGGAAAGGGCTAGGGGTTTACCAGCTAGGTGCAAGTTCCACCAAATGGATCTTTCACCATATAGATGCTTAGCATCATGGAAATCCTTATTGGTGATAAAATTCCTAACATGGTCCCAGGCTCTCCGGATGGATTTGAAAACAGCAGAGCCTTGGACAATGACCAGGAAGTTGCCAACAATTAAGTCACCAAATGGGAGATTTCTCCAAGTTCTAGCTTTTTTAGGAAAGCCTCTTTCAATATTATGCCTAACCAACACTTTCCATGGATCGTTTCCATCCATAGAATGAAAGATCCATTTGGCGGATAAAGCAATACCTTGAGTTTTAAGGTCTTTAAGCCCTAGCCCCCCAAGGAGTTTGTTAGTATGACACCATTCCCATTTGACCGCATGCATTTTTCTATTGCCTTTACCATTAGACCAGAGGAAGCTCCTAATGGCCTTTTGAATTTCCAAAATTTGATAGTTACTGAACATCCAAGCAGAGGAGTAGTATATGCTATATGAAGACAACATTTTTTGACAAACCTGAATTCTGCCAGCAAGAGATAAAGATCTGTTATGCCACTTATTCAGCTTCATATCAATTTTTTCCTGAATCCAAGACCACATGTCTTTGAGGGAAGGTTCGACAGAGAAGGGGATACCTAAATACTTAACAATCTTATGAGGTTTGCCCCATTGGAAGTTATACTAATTGAACCAAATAGGAGGTTGCTCTTCCCACCCCAGGCAAATGGATTTGGATTGGGAAATACGAGCACCAGAAATAGAGAAAAACATATTAAGCTTGGTTTGCAAGGCTTAAAAGTTATTGTTGGAAAGTTCAAAAAATAATGCTGTATCATCAGCAAACTGACAGTTAATAAGCTCATCATTGTTAGGAAGATAAAGGCCTCTAACATCAGGGGAAAGCGTATTGTCTCTGAGGATATAGTAAAGGGCTTCTGAAGCTATGACAAATAGAGTAGGGGCTAAGGGACATCCTTGTCTGATAGACCGACCAAGGGGAAAGGGATTGGAGAGGGAACCATTGAACTCCACCTGGACAGAGGCATCATTAAGCAGAACCCGAACCGAGTTACAAAAGAAGGCTGGGAAACCAAAGGCTTCAAGCAACATGACGATAAAATTCCATTCAACCCTATCATAGGCTTTTTCGAAGTCTAGGAGTAACATCGTAGAATTCTGATGAGATCACTTCGCCCAATCCATGGCTTCCCAGCTAGTAATTAAGTTTTCCAAAATATATCTACCTTTGATAAAACCAGTCTGGGTAGCACAAACAAACTTAGGAAGGATATGAACAAGTCTGAGGGCCAGGATCTTGGCCAAAATTTTATAGGAAACATTGAGGAGGGTGATAGGCCTCCAATTTTTTATAAGAGCTTTGTCCCCATCTTTGGGAAGAAGTTTAATGATGCCACTGTTAATCTCAGGGCCAAGAGAACCATTAGCTATAGCTTCCACATAAATGTCATGTAAATCCTTACAGATCCAACTGATATTGGCCTTATAAAATTCAACAGGGAGCCCATCAGGGCCGGGGCCTTATCATTATTGAGAGAATTGATAGCTTTTTCTACCTCATCCAAAGAGATATCCTTAGATAAGATAGTAATATCATCATTATCCAACTTATTGGGGATAAGAAGTTTACACTTATTCCTAAGATCAACAGCCTCCTTAGAGTCCTCAGTGGTGAAGAGACTCCTGTAGTAATCGACAAAGGCTTGGTTAATGATAACAGGATCCGAGATATCCTGGTTGTCAATTAGGAGTCTGTCAATAGACTCCTTGGTTTGCTTTTTCTTTAAAAGGTTAAAAAATAATTTGGAACCACGGTCCCCATTCTAGATCCAATGAGCGTGAGATCTGATTTTAGCACCACGGATTCTAAATTGTTGATGCTTCCTCAAGGCATCCTTAGCAGATATCACCTGGGAGACAAGGTCAATATTGGAGGAATCATTCTGAACATTGCTCTCAGCCTCTTGGAGATAAGAGGAAAGACCTTTTTCAATGAACCTATAATCCTTAGCATTCTTTTGACTAATGGTTTTGAGGAGACATTGCCAAGCTGGGAGATTGACCTTCCATCTGTTTGTCATGGAGAAGTTAGGGAAATTAACCTTATTGATATTGCGAATAATTTGGATGGCAGCAAGGATATCTTCATCAAGAAGGAGACTGGTATTCAGAATGAACTTGGGATTAGTCGTCCTAGGTTGAACAGGGGCGAAGTTGAAGTTGACATGGGTAAAAATGGGATGGTGATCAGAGAGAGTGGTGGCCGTAACAAGGACAATGCCTTTCTGGTTGTCATGAAGGAAGGAGAAGACATTCTTGTTACCATAAAAACGGTCAAGTCTGGAATAGATCTGGGAGTAGCCCTGTTGGAAGTTGCACCATGTGTGCCATATCCCGGGGTTAGAGGCCTTATTGCCAGCTAAAGGGTCAAACAGAGTCTTAGAATTAATTAACTTGTTCCAATGAACCTTTTCATTATCTTTCCAAATGAAAGGATTACCTCTAGATTTATCTTGCTGGGACTCAACCATATTGAAATCTCCTCCAATCAGCCAGGGGATATCAGGGAGGGTAGTAATCCATTTCCAAAGATTAGCCCTCTCCTTAGAGTCATTGGGGGCATAAACAGAGCAAATACCAAAGATATTATTATGATTAATGGTAATCCAAACAGCTCTCTGCCAGGGTGAGGTGCCATTGGCAGTTATATCATTCCCCCATTTGGGGCTAATGAGGAGAGCAATCCCACCTCTACCTCTATTATGATTAGTGCAAAATTTAATCGCATTATTCCATATAAAGTTAAGGTTGGTTTCAAGCATGAAATTGATGGCTTTAACTTCTTGCAACATGAGAAAATCCATAGAACTAAAAGAACTAAGAAAACTCTTAATAACAAATTTCCTATCCGGGGATTCAAGACCCCTCACATTCCAAGATAAACAATTCATGAGGAAACATTAGAGGGAGTAGGGCACACAACACTAGCTTCATCAGCTGAGGGTAAAGACTTAGTAGAACTATCCCTGTTTTCTTACCAGAGGTTTTATTCTTAGATCCTAGAGGCCTTCCCTTGCATTTCGAAGCAAGGGTATCAGTTTTAGGATCATCTTCATTTTCAGATTGGGAGTCCACTTCCATAGAGGGCATATCAGGGGGGTTGTTAATAGCAGGGATGATTTCTAAAAAACAATCATCACTTGGTTCTTTAAAAACTTTTTACGGGAGCTTCCGAGATGCTCCTAGAGAGATATTCAGGCTGGAGTTGTTGGAACAAACAGCAGGGGAGAAAGGAGGGTTGTCACTGCTAATTTCAACCACAGGAGGGATAATAAGAGGACTTTGGGGAAGGAGATTTCTCGAGGAGGTAGGATTCGAAGTTTTAGGATGGTTAATGTTATTGCCCTTGTGCCTTCTTTTTTTCTTGACGGTTTGGAAGCCATCGTCAGTGTTTGCCTCATCAATAGCCATGTCCGAAAAAGGGAAAGAGATTTGAGCGGTAAGGGGAGCAGGAGAGGCTGAATCAAGAGTAGGAGGAGGTTTGGAGGTAGTTTCCTCTTATGTGTTTTTGTTAACAGAAGGAGGTAGATTAGGGTTGGTCGGTATAGCGGGTTGAGGGATTTTAGCAGGGTTCTGATTCTTTTTAATAATGGGGCAATCCTTTCTAAGGTGGCCCTCTTTCCGACATAAGAAACAAGCATTTAGACCTCCCAATATTTCAATAGGGTACACAAAAGTTTCTTCCATGATGTTAACAGAGATGTTAGCAGGGATTTCCTTCCCTGGTTGCAAAGAGAAAGGACTCTGGCATCCATATGCGGCACCGGCCTAACAGTATCATCCATTTGGATGGTTTTGCCCAACGGTTCAAGCAATTGAGGCAAGAATCACCATAAAAAGGGGGGGACATTTTTAACTAGTATCCACCTAGGGGCCGAAAGGGCAAGAACTTCTTCATGCACAGCCTCACGAGACCAAGCCAAAGCACTGAAAGAAGTGGATCCAACAGTCCAATATTGCTTTTTAAGGACTTCAACTTGAGATTCATGATTAACAAAGAAGATCACAAATAAACCCTTCTGGATCTGTCGACAAAAAGAAATGTGAAAGCCCATTTTGAGATTCCAAAAATTGTGAAACCAGTCATCAAGAAATTTCTGAGGAGGACATTTATCAAGTTCAACAGCAGAAAATAAAATCGCAGTATTCTTTAACCTATTCTTCTCCTTAATAATCTCAGCAAGCATTTCAGGATTAGGAGTGATGGAGAAGGGGCTGAAGGAACCATAGAGCACTTACCGAGAATGGCGGCATCGTGGGCACTGGCACCTGCAAGGTTAAACTTGGCTTTCTCATCGACAACACCAGTTGTATTGGCCACTGCTTCAGAGAATGTTTTTAGTTTATAGGTAGGGTTAGGGGTATTAACAGAGATGCCATTAATGCCGATGTCCTTCAGCACAGTGGGAGAGGGGTTAGGGGGTACGGGCTTTGCTGAGTGGCAGAGCGAGGGAGATTGAGAACCAAGTAAATCAACCATATTAAAGTAGAGGTTGGAGAGGACTACACCTAGACTGACATTGCGATCGGGGACTTCCAGCTGTCTCCCGCTGCTCCGTTCAAACCTGCCGGAGATCGCCACCGTAAAGCAGCCTTCGCAAAGTTCACCAAATTCTGAAAAAATTATTTTTCTTCAAAGATTGAAAAATCAAATTACAAAAATTGATCAAAATCAATTTAGATATTAATATATTTATAATAATTAAATAAGAAGGAATCAACATTTAATCAATATAATTATAAATGGGGTTTATTATTTACTTATATATTTTATTATAAAAAATGAAGTTTTATTTTAAACTATGTTGTTAAATCTAAACTAGTCTAGAGCTATTTTATTTACTTAAATATTTATTTTATTTTACTTTACAATTATTTTATTTACTACATGGACATATAAATTTTTTGTTTTATTTAAGAATTATTTTATTATGTCTAGAGGTGTTCTACAATGACAGCAAGACATGAAATGTCATGTCATGACTGTCTAAATATAAATAAAATATAGTTAACATATATTAAAAAACTAAATTATAAAATAACTCTTACATAAACTACTAATAAAATAACTCAAGATTGATATCTCTAAAGTTTTCTAAATTATGTATTTAAGTTATCATATCTACCAAGCACTTGTAATAATACCATCTAACAAAATTCTTCTGTTCTTTATTCTTTGATAGATGTCCATACATTTTCCAAAGCTCCTATTTTGACGCAAGCTACGAGTATGCCGGCAAATGCAAATTAATTGGGTTGCAAACCTAATTGTTGCATATGGTGAAACTGTGGATTAAATTTGACGATCATCCTCCTGTCAACCAAATTTTTTGTGACAGTCATTTATTTGAAGTTGCCTTTCAAATATTAAAGTTTACCTATTTTAAGAAAATATATACACACTACAAATCTATATAAGAATAATTACATAGAAATTTTGACAGTTTACATGAAATCTTACCTTTCAAGTGATATAGTCTTATTAAAATTTTAATTGTATTCAACTAAAATGACTAAATATGACCATAGGCTATTAAATTCAAGTCCTAGGCAAAACAATATAACTCTTTCGGCGGACACCCATGTCTTCTGTACACTCCAATAATATTGGATGTTAAAAAGAGATGCTCTCTTTCCCTCCTATGTTATTGCCGCCCACCTAATAACATGTGGCATGCTCTAATAAACTAGTGAGTGAAATGCTCTAGCAACCAATTTATCTCTTGAGTGCTTTTTGTTTACTCGTTGAGCACACACCTTCGAATTTGTAACTTCCTTGGCATTCATTGTTGGATCTCCTTTGATGTGTGGGCTTTATAATCTGCAGGCTTTATGCCTTCAACACTTTACTAGTTTATTAGTAAATTTACATGGAAATTTTCCTTGGCTTGAACATGAAGGCAAATTCTGTTGCTAGGCAAGGTCATAGAAAAAATGGTCTACTTTTGTTTTAATCATCTTATTAAAATACTACTGGCTGATGGTGTATTGTGTTGTAGGTTTTCACTTTTTAAGTACAATTAAAACATTCATTTTTTTATACTTGAACAAATGCTTTTTTTTTGGTTGCTCATTCATTAAATGAGCTCAAATAATCAAGTAATGTAAGGTGACAATACATTTTAGGGAGTTGGATTGCATCTACAATGCCTTGTATGCAAGTCATTTGAGTTTTTTTAGGAAATTTTTATTATTGTTGATTTTTATCGTGCACTATTACAATTATCATTACTAAAGACAATTATCATTTTAATATTACACTAAGAAAAATTATGTTTGAAGAAAAATTAATGTAAACAAAGCAATTCTATATCTATATTTAAATAATAATATTAGAATATAAAATTTAATCATATGAAAATTACCCTAAAATTAATACTAATATTTAAAAATGGTGACACAAAAATTCCCCTTCCTCACCTAAATTAGTAATACTTCCATATAAGTGGCATTATGTTTATAAGGCTCAAGCATTGGCCTCTCCACCTCATCACTAAAACATTATTTAAAATGAAACAGATTGGACACATGCATGTTTTCTATTTAATATCCAGGAAATTAAGCTTAGAATATTCATGTACATACAAAGTTACCCATTGTACAAGCATGGCAGAATTTAAGATGGGAACGGAATTTCATTTTAACCGATTCCTTTCATTATGCACTGTACAGATGGGAACAAAAGTTTATTTGTGCATGAATATGTTTCTCTACGGATTTTCATTGCAGTAACAATAGAAATGGTGATCAACGTATCATGTTCTTGATGGAGGGAGGCGACAAGGCAACGAATTTCATTGGCTCTCCTGCATCACCTTACATTTCTTTTGATCTTATCATTTTCATGCTATGCTATGTAAATGTAAATGTTAATTAATGACAAATACCCGTTTTACTGAATTTGACTTGATGATACCCCTGAGACAAGGCACAACACTCACAGACGCAATGGATGAGAAGTCAACAGTTCAATTCCCAGGAAGTTTCAGTTGAGGTTCAATTCTAGATTCCATAGACTGTCTGGTTTGTGGACGTCATTATTGATAATGGCCAGTTAATGTCAATATTAACTACCTGTCAAGGCTGGTACAAATGTTTGTTTTTAATTAAAATATTAAAGCATTATAGAACACTAAGAGATTAGTATTGTGCTAAACTTTGTATTAGGCAATAAGAAGGTTGCAATTAGAGTTGAGAAGTTTTAACCAATAGAAATACAAATAAACCCTGACAATTGATTTTTTAAAATGTTTCTAATTAAAAAATTAGTGACATTATTTTACGAAAAAATATTTTTTTTGAATAAAAAAGTTATCGATTGATAGTTATAAAAAAGAGACAAGAGACACATTGCGTCATGTTCCCGCCTCTATGTTGGTAATGTTCTTATAATTTATCATTAGGGAATATGGATTGAGTAACTTTACTGTTATACTAGAAAGCTGCACAGTGGCTGATGCATGCACAGGTTAGAACATATGTTACGCAGTAAAGTGTGACATTTATCAGTTCACTATCGCATCAAAGAAAATCATCATTGGTTCTGTAAAGAGCATACGAAGTGTACAGAATGTGACATGCATTCAAGTAGAAAGGCACCAATTGTTTTACCAATTACTTGGTTTATTGGCTTCCATTGCTCATGCTACTATATATTGTTTTAAATTGTTAATATTTTCTTTCAAACCGTGTATACAACTAAAAATGCAATCCCTATGTGTTGTGTAACATGCACCTACTACACTTTAAACTAGTTTTTTAGTTATAAAAAACAATTGAGTTCATGTGAAGCTCAGTCACAAAGTCCTTGAAAAAGACACTTCCATTGACAATATGCATTAAAATCTGTAAATTCTATCATATAAATTATTACAAGAAGAAAGATTTCAGAAATTGTGATCAATTCAATATAGATACAAAACAGGGTTTATTGAATATTTTTCATTGGGTAATTAGTACAAGTATGTATGTGACATAATTGTTGGTCTTCTCCTTAGTTGTTGTCCCTGATGTTCAAACACATACACATGGTTTTGTGAGGCTTCTACCATTGTGGGTTCCTAACATGTTTTTTGTGGACTCCTATTGATCTTATGGCAACTTGGTGTTATGTTGGTGATGACAACTTGGTGATGTTAAGTTTCATGCTCTTACACTTTGTGGTCAATCTATGTTTTCATGGAATATATGATATTAGTTCATCAGCTTGGTTTGATAGCTTGGTTTCGTTTTTGATTCCAGAAGCTCACAAAAGCATCTTTCGGATATTGATGATGGACAACTTGGTTTCTTTGTCAACAGCATCCTTATGATATTGTTACAGTTTGCATAACATTTCATTTGCTCAGGTGATGCTTCAGGGTTTGCCTATGTGGCCTTTACGATATTTTGTTGTACAATATCAGGTATTGATGTATTTTTTGATCAGATTTGTTAGCATGACATTTCAGTGAGCATTGCGCTATTGTGGCATAAGGCATCTTTATGTCTTGACCAGTTCAACACAGATGGCTTCTTTAATCATATTCACATATTATATTATATTGTACTATTGTAGTGATTTTTGATTCACATGGCAACATTTTTATTACTACCTATGAGCTATGGTCTATGGTTTGAAATGTTGTTCACCATGGTCAGGTGTATCTTGTAACATTTTCCTAGTGAGCATCACATGTTACACATACTCTTCATCGACATGTTCTTAAATGTTGACCTCCCGAACAGGTTTATGAAATTTTTCCATATGGTAAAATGCAAGTTTTATGTTGAAAGTCACCGGTCTCTCTAGGGTTACCTGCAACTCCGGTTACATGATGTCTAGTGGGAAAAAGACACTCAATGTTCTTATTTCTTCATATGATAATAGTTGAGCTTCAGTTATACGCTCTATTCTTAGGGTTTCATACCTTGCGCAGAAATGATGAGGAGAGAAGTTATGGATTTCACAGCAATCAGTTTGACTTCTGGCAGCAGGTGATACTGTTATGATTTCCCTTCTCTTTTGTCATCTATTTTTTACTGTGGCAGTTATGATTGCTCTTGCATATAGTTTTATTTTGACAGTTATAGACTGTCGTGAATGATTCAGGGGAAATGTGGTTTTTGAGATATGTTTTTTGTAAAGAAGATATATTATTTTTCACCACCAGAAATCTTTGGTTTAAGCAATGTGAATCAGGGTTTCAACCCTAGTTAGGGTTTTGGCAAACATAAACCATGAAGATATTGTTTTGTTTATGATGAGCATTCAGTATAATGTTTTTTTTGAGACTTTATGACACTGGTTAGACATATCTTACCCTGTTTTGGTTTAATAACTGAAAATCTTTTTGGGCATTCGTTCAGAAAAACTATCCGACAGTTGTGTAGCCTCCAGAAATTGGTTTTCTCAGAATAATAGAGAAACAAAGCAATATGGTTTTTGTACATTATATATATATATATATATATATATATATATATATATGTTACTCATATAGTATGAATGATGTAGTGGGTACAAAAGTTGTTCATGCATTATTGATATTATATAAGTAAGGAATGAAGTGAAACAGAGTATCCCTTTGTATGTAAATTTTCTTATGACAGTCTTGTTAAAAATACCAGTGAGGCCTATAATCAGTGAGATTTTAAGCCAGTGAGGCACTTTTTCGAGTGGTTTTATGCCAGGGGCTTTCCCCTCAGGACAAATCACTATGTTTTTCATTTTTGTGGTATGCTTTCAATCTGTTGTTGAATATTTCAGTTTTCTACATACAATTATACAGATTTATTTTATTTTATGGGTACATGCATTTAATCAATTTAGTTGAATATATTTATCTGGAATGCAAGTCAAAATCTGCAATTATTTCTATTGAAAGCAAAAATATCTAGGATACTGATTCATCCCCCCCTCTCAGTATCCTCACTACTCTAACAATAATAAAGCCCAAAACTACCAGTCACATATTTGTGATGAGCCTTTTGCCCATGTCATGTCCACATGTATAGAATTAGTGACTAAAAGAAGGAAGAAAAGGAATAAATTATAAAACATATACAAAATTTGAAAAACTACCAGTCACATATTAAAGATGAGCCTTTTGCCCATGTCATGTCCATATGTATAGAATTAGTAACTAAAAGGAGGAAGAAAAGGAATAAATTATAAAACACATACATAATTTGAAAACTAGAAATGCCATCCAGGATCAATGACTTCAACATTCATGATCATTTCAATGGAGACACTATACAAGAGTCTTAAAAAAACAATGTGGATGATTGCAAGTGTAAATATAATTTTCTATGCATTTGACAAAACTCAAAACTATTAATCACATGTCGATAACAAAATTCCTGCATTGGCCATGTCAAGTATGGAATTGAGGACAGAAAGAGGACATAAAAGGGCAAAGGAAAAAGTAATAGAAAAACACACACAGAACTTGAAAATTACAAATTCTGTAATACATACTATTTTATCATGCAAGACCATAGATTTTAGCATTACAAATTAATAATCAGCTTCTTGCTCAAGTCATATCTACAAGTAAAGAGTTGATGGTTGAAAGAAAGCATAGAAGGGGTAAATGAAAACATACTTGTAATCTTAAAGTTTCAATAGGCAATTTTGCCATGTAAGATCAAAGAATTCAATATTAATGCTCATACTAGGGCAGCAAAAATACATGAGTTTATTGAATAATTTTCATGTGGGTGATTATTAGAAGTTTGAATATTATATAAAATATTAAAAACCTCAATCACATCAGTTATGTCTAAATGCAGTGTATTAAAGGTTGAATGAAAGCCAAGAAGGAAAAATAACACATACATAACGTGAAAAGTAAAAATTACATCATATAAACTAATTTCCATGGAGGATTAGATATTTCAACATTCATAATGATTTCGAAAATCATCAGTGAACACACATATGATAATATAGTTAGTATTGTGAGAGATAGTTTATAAATCTAAAAGTGGAGGAGAGTGCGAGATAGTATTAGTTTACGAGAATTCATAAAGTTTAGTTCTTGCAAAACGTATAAAATATAAACATATAACATGATGTGTAATTTAGAGAGCAAAGAGAGTATCAAAGAGGTATTTAGTATAAGATATATGTAACAAAAACATGGTTTCATATGCTTTAGAAGTAACAGTTGACACCTATGTAATTCAGTCTGATTGTGGTGTCCTGCAAGATGAACATGACGGTGATCGTGAACATTTATTTTATTGGACAAAATAATATATTTTTTATTTTTTAAATTGAACAATGCATATATCAAATTGCTAATCACTACCAAAAGATTCAAAATCAAATCGGCGTATCGTGAAGGACAAAATGTGATTGATGTGTTGTTTCTTCAATTAACAAGCGACAGGGAGGAGACACTATAGTCTTTGTGAAGAAGTTAAATTTGTTTGTTATATTTTTTGAGCACAATAAAAGAGTTGTAAAAAGAGTAAGGGTGTACCTTAATATATCACCATTATGTGTTCATTCTTCAAGACAAGATGCATCAATAATGACATTGCTCTTATTCAATGTAAATTGCCTTTTTTTACCGAATTCTCACAACATGAAGATGACTATTAATTTATCTTTGAGGTATTTCTCATAGCTGATCTTTTGGAGGTCTGGCAATAGCATCTGGATGATATTGCTGGTGCAAGAGCAATGTATTGTCTATTTGTTGTCAATGGTCAGAATAGTCTTGAGATAATGTGAGTAGATATAGGTGACCTCTTCATTGCATCTATCATATTGGGCAATTTCATTGTCAAGTGCTCCATAGGAATCAAATTTGTAATTGCATTTTGAGCAAAATGCATGGAACGGACTGGAAAATACATTGGCTATTTTCAATGTTCCTTGTACCTACAATACATATGGAAGTGTTATATAGTTAGCAAGAGAATTTTTTTGTTAATTTTATTTTAAATTTGCCAAAAAAAAATTGGAGATTTCAATAGTTGTTACCTCAAATGTTGAGTGTAGTAAACTATTCAAGTGATCCAAGGTCCTTTTGTCATTTAATGCACTGATATATGTTGACTGGCAAGTGTGAAGCATGCTATCTCTGGCATTGATCCACTTGACAATACTTTTGAAAAGTATGAGTGGAAATTCATTCCTTCAGAGTTGTTCTTCCATTCTTAAGAAATGGTCCTCTAAATTCTGGTGCATCTGTAGCTGTTAGTGTAAATAGTGTAAGTAAAGAATGAAACTATAGAAGAGCAATGATTGTCAATTGGAAAGCAAGCATTTAACAGTCTATAAAAGGCAAGGCAACTGAGTGAAATGTGAGTAGAAATGAAATGGAAAAATTATATATCATTGTCAATTTTGTGTGCAGACTTGTGGGTAGAAAAGCTGGTATGTTCGTGTTCCATAGCCATAATGTTTTGAGTTGATTTAAGTTGGTTTGTGCCTGGTGTGACTTTTGAACTGTCCTAGAGAAGTATAAGTGGATTGCTAGTGTGGGAATCGAATGCACCAATGAAGTTAGACAGTCTAGTAAAGGAGAAGCCCTTGCTTGTTAAAATGGCATAGCAGTTGGTTTTGGAATCTCTTGTTCCTGAAAATCGTTAAAAATGTACTCCTTAGAAAAGAAGCAGGACACATTCTCAGGAGCTAGTTATGTTAAGAAAATGTTCTAATTCTGGAATCTCCTTGAGAAATGAGCAATTTGGGTCAGTTTTAGACTCCAGCATCAACTGAAGTACTTTTGTAAATAAACAGCATCAAATTTCACATTTCAGACCACAGGAAAAATAAAATTGGCTATAAAATGTGGTTGTTTGGTCATATTGAGGAAACACCAAAGTCTGAAAGAAAAACTCACAAGCATGATTTTATGTGCTTTCGCTATTCGTTAACAAAACAGTCATTGTGATGAAATGATTGGAGCCATAGGGATAATATGCACTTCTTTGTATAACACTACGGTTTAAAATGGTAACATTTGAGTGGAATCGATGAAATACTTAACTCCTTTCAACTTGTTAGACAAAGAATATATACTTGAAGCTTGTCTAACACTCTTAAACTATATTTGGATTACAGAACTCAATGTTAGAAAAGAACTTAGTAAGTGAATGATATCACTCAATCACGACACCATTACTCACACTTAGGGAAGAAAACCAACTACAGGAAAATTGCAGTCAAAAAAGACTTATAGCAAAGTTACATGAGGGAACAGTGGAGTTTTTTTGTATTATGTGATATAAAGCAAAATAGAAAACCATTGCCTTTATCTTGAGTTTCATTGTTTGGAGTTTGAAAGTTTGTGTCTTCTCTAGCTAGCACTTTGACTTGATTTTCAACTTAAGGATCGGCTTTATCTTCCCAAAACAGACATTGATAAACTCTAGGTTTGCAAGATGCATGGATTCTGAAGAGTTAAAGTTTAAACTCACCAAACACTGATTAAAAATAAATTAAAATTTAGGGGGGAACTTGAGTCCACGGGGAACTAGAGACTTGGAATATATTAACCCATAGATGCGAGGAAGCGAACAAACTGTAATTCATGACACAGTTAAGTCTGAACTTTAAACATGTTTAATTTACAAACACAGAGTAGAAAATAAACTGAAAACAAATAGTTTCTAGGTTCGCGAGAGCTCAGGCATGGAAGACTATAAACTGGTGGATGTGAGGCCCTAAGTACAACAAGTTCAAAATGACTTCGGGGCTGCTGGGAACTACAAGAGCTTTGGACAGATCCGGCCGCAAGCCTGTACACCCTAAACACACAACCATCCCATAAGGCACCATGAGCAAACAAGAAAGGAACACATGGCTGCAAGACATTTGTGCGACAAGGAATACAAGACTAAAACACACAACAAAGAAGGAGCCCGAGTGTGTTTAAATTGAACAAAGTTACCATGGACATCAATATAATACCAATATTTCTTTCTTTTATAAATAAAAAGGCTTTCAAATTGCTCTAAGATAGGTTAATCAAGCAATCCAAGTGCAAGGATACTCCAACTTAATTTTTATTGCTTGCAAATCAGCTAATCTACCCAAGGCAATTTCTCTCAAAAGTCACATGGCAAACATCAAGAAACTCATTTTGAAGTCAATTTCTTTCTAAGAAATTAACAAATTACTAACCCATTTTCTTTTCACTTTTAGTCTATAATACCTTTCAGGATTGAAAGCTGATTTAATCTTGTTTAACCATTGGAATCCAATTCTCTTTTCCTAGTTTAGAAAAACAGTTACTGTGATAGTCCCTAGAGAAAAAGTTTGGCCTTCAAGACGTTAAAAGCCATATGTCCCAATTTTATTTTTCTTTATAATTGATTACTATCTCATTGATATGTTTACAAATTGTTAATTCACATTCGAGGTGTGACAGTATCCAGCAGTCCTCTGCAACGTGGATAATGTTTTCAAATTTTGCATTCAATTTCTATCATTCGAATAACCTAAAGCTATGATAATATGGAAGAAAAACATTGGAATTAGGGTACTCAATAGTGGAACATTTGCAAAGAACAATAATGAAGGTTAGCAACAATGAAGACAACTTCAAGGATAGACTTCACCACAAAGCTTAAGACCCACTACATTGTCTAAACACTTTGATAGGTCCTGCGTACCATGTTGTTTTAAAACGATGAAAAATATGCCGTCATCACCATATAGATATGTATGAAAGGACAAAGCACAAGTATAATTTAGGAGTTTGAATTCAGTGACCCCAGATCCAAATTTGACTTTGGCATGTTGAGGCATGAAAGATCATAACAAGACCATGAACCAAAATAACAAGAATGTGGTTCAAGCTTACTGTAACATTGTTTTGAGCTCACCAACTAATATTTACCCAGCAAAAGAAAAACACCAAAGGTTTTTTCTATGCCACGACCAAGCCAGATGCTAATTTCACATAAGACCCCGAATGAAATTCATAAGAAAAATTTTGAATTTGATACAAAAGCAAATAAAGCAATGTAAGTAATATTTAATTTTATGCAAGAGGTAAAAGTAGTTTTTTAGGTCACATCAAGAGAGAGTCCATTTTGGTGTATGAGACAGACCTTATGCAATCATTTTAAAGGGGATAGTTTTTTCAATCAGTTTTTTTTTTCAAGCATACAATCCTAGCCCCCTCCAAATTATACATGTGACCATCAGGCCAACTCAGGTTGTGCATTTGAGTGTAACCCAATTTTATCGATATAAGGAATGTGGTCAAACCTTGCAGGCACTATATTGTGTTAACTGATATGACCAGACAATAAAATCGAATAAAATAATGTGGATTTCTTTATGGTGCAGCCAAGACACCAATTTAATATGTGAAGAAACTGACAAGGGAATTTGTAAAATGGATTAGTGATTTGAATAAATTAATGCAAAATAAAACAAAAGATTTTAATAGGTATACAAGACCAATGTAACATGCACCAACAGTCACTTCGAACAGGGGCTGTCAAGCCAAGCTGGTGATAATTGCAATTTCTTTCTTGGGGTGACAAGAATGAATAACATTAAATTCAGCAATAAAAAAAGTTTGGTAGGTTACAATTTTACAATTTAACATAGAGACCTAAAAAACAGTAAAAAGCCATTATTTCTTTGAATTACGTTACAATTTTTTTCAAGCAAACGCAAAATTGAAAAGAAGTACTAAAATTTACAGCATAGAAAATAAATAAAGCTCTCAAAATGTTTTAAAAATAAAAATTAAAAACTAAAAAGTTGGAAAATTAAAAGCTCTAGTAGTGACCTCAGATAACAGCCGCGTTCAACAGCAAGTGACGTAAATAATTCCGTAAGTTTAGTCAAAAGAAAATAAATTTTACAAAACTTAGAACTAGCTCAAATAACAAAATTAATAGATGGATATTCCCCCCCCCCCCACAAAAAAAAGAGTCCTCTAAAATGAGTATTTATAAGTTCTGTAATCCAAAAGATATTGGGATGAAGTACATGGATCAAACATACGCATACCATAAGTATATTAGACATGATTTTAGATGTTTAGGTTAATGTAATCAGTGATATATTCAGCAAGAAAGAAATAAACAAAAATGGATGTGCACAAAGCTTTACTTTTTACTTTTACTCTACTGATGCAACCTATAAATAGGATATACTGGCAATTCCAATCCTTTATATTGTGGATATAATGTATATAAACTATATATGGACAACCATACCCTTTTATCTTTCATTTTCTTACTTGGTTACTGTTAGATGTCTGTGTATAGTTTGTACACGATTTTGTCATTTTTTTACAAAGATCAAGGCAATTTTGACTTTGTTTATTTAGTGTGAAAAGGCTATAAGGAATGAAATGAGAAGATGTAGAAATGGATCTCAATAGTCGAGAAAGTTGCTAAAGATTTTATTTGGAGGAACCATGGATGCTTTATGCAGAATCTTTCTAGAAGAGAGGCATCTCCTCAAGTAAATGCTAAGGATTGTTCAGGAGGTGAAATTGTATTAAATTTAGGGACCTCTTTCCACTTGGCAGGGGGAGGTGCGTATGTGGCTGGTCAGAACTTTGATCTTGAGATGGAAGTGGCTACAAATTTCCCACCTAAAAATGAGATTTTTGACTCGAGAAGAGGAAGGTTTAATGTTTTATGATCACTCTACTACTCAAGACTTATTCGAGGGTTTCTTACTTTTATCATTTCTGTACTTCTCTGTATTATAAACAATCTCAAGGTGAAAATAGGATTTATTTGCTCAGCAATGTTAAAATTCCAATTACGATGACTAATCACCCAATGTCGAAAAGATAGATTACTTAATATAGCAAAATAAAATCTTCAAAATGATTTAAAGTTTAATCTAGTATTCAGAAGTTTTACATGTGTACCTAGGCTTTGTCAAACTCTGAATCTCCATCTTGTACATCAACAACATATTGGAGACCTATTTTTTTTACTCTTGTAACCAATACACCTATATTGCATGTAGCGTATTGTTCTGTACTTGCCAACAATTGTTTTATGGTTGTGCTAGGGATGCACAAATTCGTGAGATGATTTCCACTGATGAGGATTTTGTTAGAATCAGTATGCAATCACAATCACCGAGATCATACTCTGTTCTAGGTGTAATTTGGAAATTGGATATGGATAGTCCTAAACCTGGAATTATTTTGTCTTCATAATCAGGAACTAGATCAGCAGTTACATTAAGGGTAATGGTCATTTCACCTTTTGCATTTGTGAGTCTTGTTTGTTTTATCCAGTATAACTTTATACTTGACAATGATGTCACCCTGGAAAATGTTGTCTACTTTATGAGCATTCAAGTCCTCAATTGAAACTTGAGTTTGGTTCTTTACTTTTGATCTACAAGAACCAAAACAAAATTAGTTCAAGTATAGAATTTTGATAAGGTATAGTGTAGATGCAATCAAAGGATATTGTTTACCTTTTCAATTGTTGTTGATTGGTTGTGTCCATCTTTCCTTCCACTCTTTTAACATTGTCCATTGTAACCTATATGTTTTGATGAATTTGTCATTTGCATAAATTTGTGTGGGCATAACGACAAAATGCTATTTTTCCAATGTTATAGAAGACTATGTATAATTGGTATTATGCAATAAAAGAGTAAGACAAATTTGCGGGCAAAAGAAAATGAAATTCTATTGAGGTGTTGAAGCTATTCAGAAAACATGTTTTTTGTTTGTAGATATTAGGACTCTTTTTTTTATTCACTTGATTGACAGGATTTTGATAGTACTGGTTTGGATGCTTATGAACCAAAATAAGTGACACATTTAAGAATATTCAATTTTTTGAGAGGTTTGAAATCAGGGAAAATTAGCGAGAATGTTGCTGTAATATGCTTTTCATTTGAAAATTAGGAATTTTTGTGTCACTAAATTACATGATACATGATTGAACAATGATCTGCATATAGATTAGATTTGACAAAATATTTATTTGTTGATTTGGAGGTTATTGAGCAAAAATAGTTGACATATTTAAGAACATTGAATGTTTTGAAAGGGTTAAAATTTTAAAAAAGTAGCGAGATGGTCACTCCAATATGCTTCCGATTTGTAAATTACAAATTTTAGTGTTGGTGCATTAGACCATAGATGATCGATGAATGGTCTAGATAGACCATTAGATTTGTTTAACAATAAATGGATATTGTGGTTTTGCATATGATTTAGGATCTGTTTTTATTTTGTGGTTTTCTGTACACATGTCAATGTTGAAATCTCCCACTAGGTAGAAAGTTTTGTCTACATCAATACATGAGAATACTTGGTTGGTGATTGTTATGATTTCTTTAAATGGAGCATTGGGTTTGGCATATAAGTTACATATGTTAATTTCATTGTTCATAGAACTTATTGTTAACATTATTGCTTCTGTATATGATGTTGAATGTTGTATTGTTTTAGAGACTAATATGTTTTTCCTAGTTAAAGACATTAGTCCGTGTATATGGTATGTTGAGTAACAATTGAAATCTTTGAACAGATTATTTGTATGAGGGTCTTGGATATGTGTTTCTTGAAGGCACAAGATATCAGATGCCATGATATCAGTGTCATTGATCATGTCTTCTATATGCAGGTGTAAATTGTGACTGTTCAATGTGCACAATAATAGTTCAGAACTAGTTTTCTATTTGATATGTTCATTTTCAAATTGCAAATGTGCTATTGATTTTAGACGAGACATTTCAAGAACTATTTTTTGTTTTATTTTGAAATTTTGTTTGATAAGAGTCTTTAACAAGAATAATGTGTGGATTGTTTTTGTTTTGGACAATGCTATATATGTTAATCCATGTTGCCTTATGCCTGTAGGATCAAATTCCAAACCTTGCATAGTGAGCCCTTGAGATCTTGCTGTTTGATATTTTTTGGATTGGCCTTGCGATGCGAAGTACAGGTGTCCATTGTTTATCAATACTATTGCTATAACATTGTGTAAATTTAGCACGTTGATGGTGGCTGATGTTCAGGTCATTAAATTTTATCCAAACAATGTCAAAATCATTGTATATGGTATATGCTTGAAATGTTCCATCTGATCCATTGACTAGACCATCTTGTGTATCATAATTACCGGCATAGATTTCTACAAGGATGTTTGGTTTCAAAAGTATTTGAGAGGGTAAAGATGTTGTATGATTATAGAGACATATTTCATTGCAATTTTCATCATGTTTGTCAATTGCATTCAATATAGTTAGCTCTCCAGTAACCATTGATAACATTTTTTGATTGTGTGCATCAACATCTTTCCTTTTGTAAAATAGATAAGGGAATGTTGGGTCTATGGGTGGGGAGCACAAACAAGTCTGATTCAAATATTCTACATCATCATTTGTTTGTGAACCTACACATATTCTATTGAGTATTGCAATAAACTTCTCGTCTGTTTGTCGCATAGTTGATTGTAGTTCATAGTATTTTATGTTGTCTTTCCAAAAGTTGTATGGCATTAATTCAGATAGTGTTGGTGTATTATCAATACTACTAAATCAAGTACAGGTTGTGCTTGATATAAACCACCACAAAAAATTTTATCAAGATTTCCAAAGTATGTTGTAGGCATTTGCATTATATTTCTTAATCGCTTGTCAATGTAATGTAGAAATGTTGCACCTACCAATAAAATCTCATCTACTAAGAGTAGACGCAATTGCTGATAATGCTTTGACATTGTATCTAATATTTCAATATTCAATGGAACAAATTCTGATTTGTTGAAAGGTATGTGAAATGTTGAGTGTAATGTTACTCCACCTATGTTGTAGGCAACTTTTCCTATATAAGCAACTACGAGACCTTTTGGTTTGTCTGGATCGCTATCAATGGAGTTAATATATATGTGAAGGAGAGATTGAAATATTGCTTTTGTAGTAAATGTTTTCCCAGTGCCTGCTCCACCTGTCAGGAACAAGTGTAGTGGAGTTTTGTCATTTTTTAATTTCTTCAACACAATGTCCTTTACAATTGCTTGTTGCTCACCATTTAACATCTGTCTCAATTTGAAGTATTCGACATTTTCCATGATATGTGGATGTTTTCCAATTTCAAATGCATTAGAGAATTGAATTTTTGATTTGTTAGGCTTTAGCGTTTCAAAATCTTCTTCTATGTTGTATGATTCTTTGTGTGAATTTTGATTTGAAATGATTGATTGGTTGGGAATGCAATTATTTCTAGAACACATCTCGTCTATAGCTTTGTCAATATCACCCCATTTAGAGTTGATGTTGTGATTGTATTTGATACGGTTAGCATTAATTGTGTTTTCATGATATAAGTAAGCATGATGCCATGAATGGAAACCATGTTTCAATGTTTTTTCATTTATTGTGAAGGGTACATAAAGCAACAAATGTTCTCTACAATAATTTTCCAAGTCAAGATGTTTGTTAAAGTTGATAAAATGTATATATTTGGTTTAGATTTGTGGCGCATTGGCTTGCCATCTTTTTTATATTCTAATACGAATTGTGCAAGGCAAATATGCATGATTGCTTTGAGTCGTGCTAAGTAGTAATCTATTAAAGATTTACAGGCCACATTTTTTGATTCATCTAGTTCGTTGTTCAATTGTTTTACAGACTTTAGAATGAAAGTTCGATCACTGTTAGGTCTTGTATCAATGAATATACATTTTCTTGAACTATAGTTTAGTGGAAGTGACAAAACAATGTGGACAGCTTGTTGTGAAGACATTTGTTGCAGATTGAGCAATGCATTTCCAAGTTTAGTTATCATTTTTATAGCATTGATATTATTTTGTTGATGGTCCTTATGAATTCTTTTAAATGCATTTGTCATTGTTTTATCCACTTTTGTCATGTATGAGCTACAATACATTGCTGCAGCATATGCATTAAGCACAAACTATGCCTCTGTATTTGCTTTCCATAGCCTAGGTATTTTTTTTTAAAAGCTATTTTTCGATATCTGTGAAGGGCTTCATTTTAAGAAAATTGTAGGCCTATGGATTGTTGATTTTATAGCTATGATGTAATCATCCTCATTGAAATTGATGTCTTCTAGAAACATTTGAAAGGAGAATAATTGGTCATAATTAGATTGTTCTACTATGGAAAATATTTTTTTTGCCATTGAAACAATAACTTCATTACTCTCTTTCAATGGTTCAAGAATCATAGTTTTTTTCATTGGTGGAAATGGGAAGTTGTGTTTACAACAATGCCATTTTGATTTCCTACACTGTTTTGTATGGTGGTGCTTGTGTAGGATAGCTATTTGAGGAGTCAAATCATTAGTGTTACAAGTGATGTATTTGTCAATAAATTGTTCAATATTTGCAATTTTATCTTTTCTATAAACTAGAGCATTCTTAATCCATAAAAGAAAGTGGTCATGTTTGTTGCCACGATTCTAGAATTCAGTTACAGAGAAATAATCCAAGGCCTCTCTGAAGAAAGAGCTATCTATCAATATCAATTGTTTTAGTGCATTGATTCTATGTTTATAATAGCATGCACATGTTACAGGATCTTTTTTGATGAGATAGAAAATATAGTTCTTATTTTTTGTGTCGTATTCTTGTTCTGAGGATGCATAGTATGTATTGTGCAAGGCTTCAAGTGCTTTTGAAATGTGTTGCTAGTGTTGTTCAGCAATAGTAAATGTAAGGAAAAAGTAGGTGGTCCAAGTTGTCGAATCATTGCACATTTTTTTTAATTGATGTAAATAACCTGGAGATATTCTTATTCTTTTGAAATCAACATATCCAATGTCTGATTTGAGAATCTTCTCCAGGTTAGGTTTGCATTTGACATCTTTTGCTATTAGTTTTCTACCTTTTAACTGACCTTTACGTACTCTTATCCACATTGTAGATAAAACTTGTTGTATCAGTATCTTGATAGTTTTAAAAAATAGATTAGTTGTATGATATGCAAATTGTCTATTGGAATGAAGTAGTTCCCATTTCCAATAGGATAATGGTTTTCTGCTAGTGCAACCTCTATGATTTTGTCTTTGCATTTCATGTATACATTTAGATTCTGTGAATCCATATACCAAGGTCTCACAAGGTTTTTGGTCATCTGTATCAGACTCTAAATCTGTTTCATTTGAGCAAAGTTCATCTACTATGTCACTTTCATCATTTGTTTTGAGAGATTGCCTCCAGGACTTATTGAGCTGAACATTTTCCTTTTTTTATAGTGTTTTTTTACTCAATTGGCTCAAAGATTTCATTATAACAGTTGACCAAACCATTCCCTTCTGATATGCATTTTTACATTGTAGTCATCTTTTAAGGGCAACCGCAATAGTGGATGTTTCGTTGGTAGGTCATGGCAATGCATTTTGTATAATGTTCATGTTGACTAGGACATTGATGATAGACCCAGTCAATCCCATTTGGGGTCTTTTGTAACCTAATTCCAATATTTGTGTGAATGCAATTCTCAGTGAAATAAGGCACTCTTCTAGTTGTGTAAGCATTTTGACGTATTGCAAAGCTTTATTCATTCTAATATGTTGTGGTGTTACATATTTAGGAAGTTTACATTGCTTCAATGTTTTCTAGCATATGCGACAAATAGAATTTGTCAATATAATGTTATTTTGATTTGTTAGTTTATAATATGTTTGCTTTTCTTTCTCTTTGAAAGCCATAATGCCTTTCTTAAAATGCAATGTCTGACAAATTACACATGTATGTATCAGTGTATCTTGAATTTTTTTTTGGAATAATTTTATTGGCGATGTTGAGCATGTGATTTTCTTGATTGTATTTTTCATTTTATGGTTAGAACATATTTGTTGTTTGATTTTGCAAAGTGATGTAGTGTTGCTATTTGTTATTTTTTGTTTTCTAATAAAATTAGCATCATGGTGTTGTTGATTAGTCCTTAGAAATTGTTTTAGTTGCCTAGATGTGGTATCTAGTCTGGTATTGTTTGCCTGTACTAGATAAGGTATAAGTGGCTTGAAATGTCCATGGAGGGGATTTGCGTCATGAAATAAGATAGAATATGATTGTCCATGGGATGACTGGTTGAAATGTAAGTATTTTTTGCCTAATGTCATTGACCAAAGGCATATTTGTATATCCAACCACTTTGACAACCAATGAATACAAAATAAGTCACCCCATAGTCCAAGTTCATTATTGTTCATGGTCTGCATTGTAGAAAAATGCATTCTATGCAGGTATTCTTCAACCTTTTTTATATCGTGTAATTCATGCAATGTACAATTATCCAATTCATAATTATATGATGTAATTGCTTCTGGATCACCTTGTGCAAGGCAACTCAAGAAGTAGTCTATAGTGCCATTCCGTAATTGAAATGATGTGTATTAAGAATGAAGTAAAAACTCTAGCGAGTCAAACAAGCAATCACCTACATTGTATTTAAATATGTGAGTTCTACGCAATTCTTCATTTCTCAATGCATAGTCAATGTCTGGAATTTGAGTTTGAATTGTTAATTCATATTCTTCTACATCTATGATCTATTTTTGTTTATCAACTACTAATACTCTTGCGCTCTTCATTTTCTTTGCAAATAAGGACAATGTTGTCGATATTGAAATATCAGAAATATGGTGCACCTATAAAATGTTGATAACCATTGGTCAGACAATTTTGATCATTTATAACTATAAAAGGTATATTACAAATAGAAACTAGAAGCAAGTTGTGTCCTAAATGCAATGTCAAGTTGCAACTTTGAAATCCATTTTGTATTTTTTTGTACTTGGTTTCCTTATTTCAAACCAAAAAAACATTTAAAAACAAATAAATTCCATGCTAAAACACTAAACAATCAAAATATTGTTTAAATATTATGAAAGCAATAATTATATTTGGATTGTACAAACAGGCAATGCATTAGAACGAAGAAGAAAAGTATGAAGGATTTTAACCTAGAAGCTATCACAATATCATATTCATGGAATTGCATTATTTTCTTCACAAAGTAGTGAAGTATAAATTACCATTTGTTAGATAATTCTGATCATTCATAGCTACAAAAGGTATATTAAAATTTGAAATAAGAAGCAACTTTTGTCTTGAAAGCAATGTTGGCCTGTAGCTTTGAAATTCATTTTGTATTTGGTTTTATTTCAAATCAGAAATTAACATCTACATAGAAATAAATACAATGCTAAAATACTAAACAATCAAGACAATGTTTTAATATGACAAAAATAATTGCTATATAATTGTTTAAATAGTATGAACAATGCTTGAACAACTCTAAAAACAACATCTTATATTTTCCCAGTATTACTCTTCAAACAATTTGCAATTTTCATATATGAATAATAGATTGAACATAAAAATTGAAAACAATGGAAGAAACAAACAAACAAGAGATATGAAGGAGCAAAGAACTTGAATAGATGACAATAACATTATTCAAAATTGAGTATGACTTCCAAATAAAGGATTAGTATGACAATAGCATTATTCAAAATTGACTATGACTTACAAATGAACTTGAATAGTATGAGAATAACAATTTTAGGGTTGCTGACAGCCGTTGGTGCTCTGAGATTTCTTGGGCTTACCTCACACAAGTGAAAAAGTATTGCACATTGTTAAATAGTATGTGTTCCCAAGTGGTCTTGTCACCTGTATAGTCATAAATAGAACTTTGCCACTAACATCCTCTAAATTGCATTATCTATTTATATTTTGATATTGAATTTAACTATATCACATATTAACAACAAATATACTAGACATTGGTAACCTATAACAAGATCCGAAGCCAGGGAATTGAAGATGCAATATCAAGTTTTCTTTAAAGCTCACTTGTACTCAAAGAAGGTACTCGAAGTAGTCATTGAATCTTGCAAACCGTATAGCTATAACTGGACCATAATTGCAATATTAGTTTTCTTGTTATCAAGCCCTATAGAAATCTAGACCAAAAAATTGAAAACTATTAGAAGTACTTTTGACAACTTGCTCTTGTTGTATGTCTTTGCATCTATATTCAAGGATTGCTAACTAGCACCAAAGAAGTGCAATACAAACAATACATAAAATATAAGTGATATGCAAAAGTGTACTGTGTTTTTCACAAATATCAGCAACAAGGATAATATGCCCACTTGGATCAATAGAATCACAAATGATTTTAACATGAAATCATCATTAACAGATGTAGGTATCTCTTTGATGTATAACGGTGATGTTGATGGTTTTTTCCAACTTGTTATGATTGTATTCACTCAATTTGCATAATCCCCGTATCACCTATCACAATGTGCTTGGAAATGTTTGCTGCATCAGAAAGCACAATTTTAGTTGTTGCTCTGAAAAATTAGAGGACCATACAAGAACAGTTTTAGAACACTATGCATTCTTATGGAAATGCTTTCAAAAAGAAAAGTAGAAGAACCCTATGGGCTTTTGGCAAAATACAGCAAACCAGTACGGTCTAGCGACATCTCAACAAACGTTATGGCTTTTTCTATGTAAAGACTATTTCTGTTAAAGATAAAAAAAATAGACTTGTAGCTGGCTTGGAATGTGGTTGGAATGATATATCTTTGCTATACTTTTCCAATTATATGTCAAAAAATAATAGCAGTCTTTTCCTTGAACCAGTGCTTCGGTGGTATGGCATGAATGGATCATAGGGATTTCAGACATTATTTTTGTTCCAATAACCACATCAGATCTTTGTGTACTAATTATTGACATATTCCCTGTTAAACTGTTTATCTCAATTTGAAATATATATCCTTTTACAATCATCATTGCCTGCTTGTTGTAATGATTGTATGAAATCTCAATTGAGATTTAATATTATGTGTTCAGGTTCTACGATGATTGGAAACAAACAATTAGCAAATGACCAATTGCAATGAAAAGGGTCACATGGGGAGTTGAACAATGTTTGCATCTGAAGCTTCACCCTAGAGGCTTTGGTCAAATATGAAACTACTAATTTTATGGCATATATGCTTATTTTAATCTTGTTAATTTAATCCTTTGAAATTGTTTGACCTAGAATGATGAAAAGGAAGTTCAATGGGATAAATATAAGAAGGGTTTCACCAAGTCCAAAAAGCAATAGGAAATTCAAAAAAAGAAACCAGGATCTATTGGTTGCAAGGCCATGGACGGCAAGGAAACTAACTCAGTTAAAGATGTAGTAAACACAAGTAGAGCTCTTTTTAATGACGTGACAAATTATTGAAAAACTCTAGAAAATTATGATTTTAAGAACCGTGTAGAAAAACTTTTGGAGGGTGTTGTGTATCCTTCTATGTAAATTAGTAATTTAATAATATTAATCTAATTAGTCATATGAATATAATTACAAATTAACTCTATATGTAAATTATTAACTAATAATTAACAACCATAAAAGAAGAATATAATTATATTTATATTATATGGGAAATAATAATTAGTAATTAATAATTAATAATATTATATTAATATTAGTATAATCACTTCCTAAGATGATTATTATATAATAATATAATATATAAATATTAACAATATAAATATACGAATCAATGAATGAATTATTAATAGTAATAGTAATATAAATATTATATTACTACCTAATGTAATATTATATTACCACCTAACATTATAATATTATAAGTATTTATATATTAATTTATTATGACATAAATAATAACATAGATATTTATAATATGTTTATTGGTATATTAGAAAACATATTATAATAGTTAAATATTATTCACCTATAATTATATATATTATAAGGAAATACTTATAATTATATATATTATAGAAATATAATATTTATTAATAATATATTAATACTAAAAATTATATAATTATTAATAATTATCTATTATTATGCTTAATATATTTATATATATAATATATTATATATTGTAGATAAATACTTATAACATGACCATACATTTATTTCTTAGAATCAGTAATTTATTATTAATTAGTAAGAAACTAGTGACTAAATGACAATCACTAATTTCTATCAAATATCAAATATAATAATAATATAAATCTAAAGGCAATATTTAAGTAGATATATTATCGAGTTTAATAATAATTTACTTAATTATTATTAAATTTTATATCAGGATTAAAAATTTATGTGATATACTATTCAATTAATATAGTCCAAATATTAAATATATACTATAGTATTAGAGTTAATTATATATTTAATTAAATGAATTAATAGTATAATGTTAATTGTTAGTTTCTGTGTTCTAATATATATATTACTAGTGGCTCATATAAATAAATAACTAATGTTATATGAAGATAAAGTTAATAATTAATAATCTTTATAATTTAGTAATTATATTAACCAATTAATATTTAATATATTATTAATTATTATAAATAGTTAATATTAAAAAATATTTTCACAAATATATTATTTATGGTTTTTGGAATGAGGAGCCTCAATTTGCAATTTAGAATCAATACAATTGACTCTTTTCTGAAAGCATTAAAGCTATTGTCTATCAAATACAAATTTAGAATAGCAAATTAGACTTTTAGTGTCAATCAACAACCTAGAATTTTACAATATTCATATATAGCCTTATATGTGAATTTTATAATATTCTACCAACATATACACTCTATACTAAAAAATATAGACAAGGCTTGGATAATTTATTGGTCAATTGCAACACTTTCTTAGACAACAATACAACCATGTTTTAGTTTTTACATACATATTTTACTTTGTTCATTGTCCTAATGACCATTAATCTATCTCTATTATGTATTATGGCTTTAAATGCATAAATACACTTATATATATTTACTATCCTCTCCCACTGCCCTAGAACATGGTGCACCATAGTATTGGTTAATCATTGGCAAATGGATTTACATGTGCACTCACGCTATATGATCTACATTAATATTCAATTTTACATACTCCACAATGAATAATGCAATCTTCCCTATCAATCTAGATTAGGATATGTGATAGTCATTGTGGGACAGTGGAAAAGCTTTTTTTGTAGGGTTTATATATGAAGGATTGTGTATAGTTTCATATGCACACATTTGAGGAATGAAACAAATGCACTTCAACTATACTAGGCATCTTTGTTGTGCAAAATCTTAATTTCTTAATTTTTTTAATAGAAGATTTAATGCTTATATGATCTGAAATAAATTGATAATCCATGGGACAATACACTGTTGAGGCAAGCGAACAAAACATGAAACAAATAAGATTGGCAATTGGTAAATAGCTTCAACAAATTAGATTGTTATTTCAATTGAGAGCTTATACAAAATGGGCAAACTCTACAAGAGAGATGTATGGCTTCTACTTCGATTACATGCTTTGGATATAGCTAATATATAGTTTTACAACACAAATTATTAAAACTAGTAAATTATAGTTCTTGGTGAGAATCAAGGAGTCACCACATTTTGTAGTGACCTGTGTCCTCCTTGGAGATTGAAGTAGATAGCTAAATAAGGAGAAACTTATTAGAAAACTAAAAAAGTTCGGAATTATTCAATTTTGGCACCCACACTGTCAAGGTCATAATTCTTAGCTTGTTACTCAAAATGCAAAGTTCATATATGTGTTGGAAAGATCAGGTCATAAACTGATACATCTAGGTTGGATCACCTTGCCAAATTCTGAATTGAAGAGCTTAAAAAATGCAAAATAAAAAAATGAAAAAAAAAAAGGATTTCCTGAAATTTTCATAATGTTGTCCAAAACCACTCAGGTTATTTGAGATGTTTTTGCATCATTTGTCTCTCCTTGAGAAGCAGTGGGATCCATTACTTCTAGCTTCTACATTAGATGAAGAAACTTTTGATGTATTTGTTTCCTGGCGAAACACATTCTGTGCTGCAGAAGTTACCTTGCCTTCACGACCTGATAGAGTGGGATCTATTGATTCTTGACCAATGCATAAAGTATTTGATTTGTAGGAATGGGAGTGGTAGTGTTAAGCTTCAGTTCTATGCTACAACTATTCAACAACATCTGATGTTTCCAATAATGGCGGAAAGTATGTTGCAGTAATTTTGCATCGAAAATTGGATCCAACTCGAGATAGTATAGCAAAGTGAGTTCAAATGCATTATCAACCACCTGCATGGTTGTAAGAAATTGACCATATTGCAAAGCCCTGAGTTTCTTGTTTGGCCTTGAAGCCTTTCTTTTTGAAGGTGCAACCATACTTTGTTCCTCACCTAGAACTAGTGAGAGACATGATCCTAATCATTGTGTCGTTGCTTGTACTTTTTACTAGTTTTCTGGAAGCTCTTGTGAATCTACTATCGGATGTGTTTAATGCTTTCAACAAATCTAGTAGCCTTATCCAATTCCTTTTTTACATGCGGTGATGCCTCATGCAAAATGATAGGCAGTGCTACTTCACTGGATGCAGTGGTTGGAAACAGAGGCAGATTTGGAATGGACCGTGTCTTGTGGAGCCACAAAGAACTCAATTATAGTTGTGTTGGACATATGGCAATTTCTCATTACATGCGTTGAGATGCTCAATTATAATATTATCTAGCGTATAAACATTTGAGACAAGGACATTCAGCTTAATATTAACTCAATAGAAAAGGAATGATGGCTAGGGATGCATGACTGAATTTGTTTTCTGACTTTTGACTGCTTCTCGAATCCCCACAACTGCAATTTATTTCTTCTGGCTTAGATCTAATAGCATCCAGTTAATGTAGGGAGAGGCCGCTTTTCCCATAGTCGATTTTTTAGTACATGCAATGAACAGAAGCTAGCGGTGACATGCATTAAATGCGTAGCAAATAGATGTGTGTATACTTCTCCATCCAATTCACGGTGTGTGCAAGCTATTGCTTGGTTTTAGTTGATGTTTTTTGTGCCTTATATGCATTTTTTTGGCCTTTGAGATGTAGTTGGATTAGTGATTCTCAATGTTAGGGCTTCTGTTTGAAGAAGTACGAGCATTTGTTTTTTAGGGTTTGTTCTGTTAATGGCGAGCTCGGCATGCACGAGAGGGGGGATAATCAGGATTTGCATTTAGGGAGAGAGATAAGAAATTGTAGAAGCCACCTAAATTTCAATTCTACTCATTGAAATTCTATGACTACGGAAGCAGAAAAAAAGGGATTTCCTGAATCTCTATGGAGCTGGAAACACAGCCTATGTCAACATTATTATAAAGAGGTGCATTACTAATTGGAGGAGCCGGCGATCAGGCACGAAGTTCAGATAATTCATTGGTGGCAAAAGCAGAAAAAGGATGGATCTTGCTCTTCTCCTTTCCAAAGTTGGGTATGTTATAAAATTCCAGATTAGCGAGTATTGTTTGAAGAAAGACAATTTTTTTCTATCGGACCTCCACGTCTTGAGGTACTCTTTTGAAGATTGGTTCGAGAAAACTTGTGTTAAAAAAATATTTAATTTTTCTTTCAGTAGAATGATTAGGGCTGAAGCTTTTTGGTAATATTTATATCCCCTATCTAAAAAAGTATTGCAAAATGGGTTCTGGAACTGTGTAACTCAAAATTTAAAGAAATGCCTTGGGTGGGTGAGGTTCAATTCAAGAAAATAAAAATAGGGTTAGTAAGCCGACATGGTTAGTACTTCGCAATCTTTCCTTGCAACTATGGAATCTCACCATACCTATTGAAAATCTTAGGTACTCTTCTATATACACACAATACAATATCTCCATTAAGTTATTCTTAATGATTGTTAGCTATCTGTGTGATTCAATGTGTCTGGGGGTTTCTCAACATGCTTTTTCTCTGAACAAAACAATCATCTAAAAAAAATTGCCCTGGATGGTTATCCATGAAAATTAGAGTTAATAAAACAAAAGTTGTAGGTGACTGTTAATTATTCATCATAGTGTAGTATTCAGTTTCCAAGAGGCCTCCAAATTGGTGAGGAAACCAATATATAAACCAATGAATTCTATGTATTCACCTGTCTGAAGTTTGATCCTGTTACCAGGGGAAAGAATAAAACTAGTACACCCATGAAAAGCCCTTTCATGTATTTGCAGCACAATCCAGTACATGGAATTATGAACCTGTTGAGTACTAGTGACTCAGATTACAGGTTCAATGTTTCTTTGTTGGTTCAATGGTTTGGTTCAACCGGTTGGTTCAATGGTTCGTTGAATTGTTTCGTTGAACTGTTCATTGGTTCAATGGTTTGGTTCAACCGATTGGTTCAATGGTTCGTTGAACTATTCATCGGTTCAATGGTTTGGTTCATTGGCATCGCAGAGTCATTGGTCGTCGGCGTGGGTCACTCCGATGGAAGAACATCGGAGTGAGTATTGATATCGGCGTAGCTGGAAGATGTATCCCCGATACTTCATGTTATACTGATGGAGGGCTAGCTATCGGCATGAGGTTTACGATCGGCAGGAGTTCGGTGTCTTATGCTGATCTCCAAGGTCTTACCGATGTGTGATGTCCATTGGCATGAGGGTGGTCATCAGCAGAGCCTGTGGTTGTGTCTCCGATCGCTTGGTGTTACCCCGATGGAGTGGTAAAGGTTGGTGAAGTCCATCGGCATGAGAATCACTATCGGTGAAGGATGTGGGTGTCACTCTAACAGCTATGTGTTACTCTGATGGAGTTGGATGTCGGTGAGAGGACATCTATCGGTCGAGCCTTGTGAAGTCTTCTCGATGGGAATGGTCTCACCGATGGTGGAGTCCCGGTTGATCGGCGTAAGGATCACTGTCGGCCCAGCTTTGAAATGTTACTCCGACTGCTTGTGGTCACTCCGATGGATGTCTTTGGCTTGGGCGTCGGCGTGAGAACAACTGTCAGTCCAGCGAAGAGAAGTTTTGCCGATGGTGTTGGTTACTCCGATGGGACTTACCTTGGAGTCGGGCGTCGGCGTGAGGATCTCTATCGGGCAAGCCTAGGGATGTTGCTCCGATGTCAACTGTCACCCTGATGGAAGTTGGCGAGGGGTTGGCATTGGCAGGAGGAACCTTATCGGTGAAGAAGGAAGAAGTCACTCCGACGGTTCATTAGTGGTTGACAGGCTAGGGTCATTGGCAACAAAAGTGCCGACGGTAAACTTACCGTGTGTTCATGCATATATGCAGTTGATGTGTCAGTCGACGGATGTATGTGGGACTAAAGGTCCTCACGAATATGCAAACGGTTTTGGTAGTTTTGTAACGGTTGAAAAAGAGCGATGCCAGTTGGAACGAACTATGAAGTGCTTGTGTCGATTAGATTGCTAAAAGTAATTGTGTAATCGAGTCAGAGGTGTGAGAGAATCTATGAGACGGTGAGTTCAATCTGATGGAGCTCTGGTCTTTCTCCTTCTGTGAAGTCTTTTGCTGTATGCTGTATCCAGCATGTGAACAGCATGTGAAGGGACTGAGAAGAGAATGAAAACAGGTTTCAAATGAAAGTGTTCTGGCTGAGAAGGTTATACTGTCAGTTATTCTTTAGAAGGAACAAGATGTAAATCTTCATGAAAGGCTTATTGCCAGTTTTGTATTGTAACTATTTTTTCTGTTGCTGAATAATACAATGGTGATCTGGGCTTTTGGAGTGTGGGGTTTTTTACCCGTAAGGGTTTTCCCCACGTAAATCTGTGTTCTTGTTCTGTCTTTCATGTTTAATGTCTCTGCTGTTGAAACTAGATATTGTTCACTTGTGCTTTCCTCTAAGGGTCAATGTAGGAAATGTTCTATGTCTATTTCCACTTTAAAGGCATAGTTGTGTGTGTTTTTGAAGCATTTGGAAAGAATTTAAATTTGTCAAAGACACCACTTTTCTTAGAAATACGTTCTGAGATGCCCTCATTTCCTTACAAGTGGTATCAGAGCCTTCTTCTGGGATATGCTTTGTTGCTCACATATGTACATTTGTGTGCTGCATGTGTTTGCATGTAAGAGTTCCTGGTGTATAAGGTCAGGGTATTCCTTCTGTGATGATTTCTTAGTGTGACAGGTTTGAGGAAATCTGAAGGAAATGTCTATTTGTTTGATCCTTGTTTGAGTGAAAGTCTGGCAGTTGATCTTGTGTTTCTATTTCAGCAGTGCTTGAAGGATGGTGAAGAGACTGGAGCTGGTCATGATGTGGCCTGAGGCTCTTAATTGACAGTATTTAATCTTGTTGCATGGGGTTTGCTTTGAGGCTGTGTTGCTGCAGTAACTTTCATATTGGGTGTCTGTGTGAGAGGCTCTCTGATGATATGGAGAAGTTTGTGTTATTGCTCAGCCATGGAGTATTGTGCTTATGTTCGGTGTTCTGTTCCTGGTATTGGAAGGCATAATTTTTCTGTTACCCCGACTGCATGTAGGATATGGAGTTGATCATTGGATGGTCTGAGAGCTTTTGTAATAGCCTGATTCTCTCGGATGCATGCTCTGTGCATGGTGTGAGGAGGTGAAATGCTTGCTCTGCATGGGAGTGCTGGTATGTGATTTGTCACTCAGCATTTCTGTGGTAATGTTTCTGGTTTCTTGTCTACTGGTGCTCAGGTTGTGGACATGTTGGGTGAATCAGTGAAAAGTAAGTTTTCTGATGTTTGAGTCATGTTGTCTACATTGTTATCTATTCCTTGAGATCTAAGTTTTGCAGTTTCCAGTGTGATAGTGAGTTTGCATGGTACATTGGTTGGATCTACGAGTTATGTAGTTTTGTGGGATGATCACCTATTAAGCTATAGTGAGATGACTCGGATGTGGACTGTCTTTATCCACAAGATTGTTTCAGTGTTTATGCAGATTTGTTAGCTGGCCTTGTCTTTGGTCACTTGTGCATTGGTGTGATTGTTTCAGGATGAGAGGATGGATGTTGTTGAGTATCCAAATAGTTGGTTATGGAGACTTGTAGTATGTATATCATGGTGTCATGTACAGCTTGAATACACAGGTTTGTGTAAGCTATTGACAGTGATAGTTTATTTCCTTGGTTTGGAGATCTTGGTGTCACTTGGTTTTATAGTCACATGGACATATTAATTTGTGAACCTGGAAGATTTTCAGATTAGGAGATGTTTGGTCAGGATGCTTGGAAAGCTCTGTTGTTACAGTTCAGTGGGAGCTTTAGCATTGACTGTGTGTTTCATCACTTAGTGGTGAATGATCTTCTTTAGTGTTGCAGATGTTACTAGGAGGAGCTCTTTGATCCTGTTGCTGCAGAAGGGTTCTTTCGCATTTGCAGGGGCACTATTTGAGGATGAGTAACATCTTGGAGTCATGGAGGATTCATGAAATTCTTGGCTAAGGTGTTGGTGGTGCTTGATAGGTGATGTTGGTTTAGAATTTTGGTTTGTTTCATATCATGATTTCTGCTTTTGAATTTTGGTATGATACATTGATCTAGAGACAATGGTTATGTTCACCTAGAGCATGGAATCTCCTAAAGGAGATGGTAAGATCATGATGTCATGATAAGTTCCTGATTCAGATGATTGGAGTTTTGACAGTGGTCTGGTTACTTCTCTATGTTTGGGTACATCTATCATTTGCTTGATTACTTCATAGTGTTGTAGTGATGCAGTTGGAGTTCAGCATGAGGTGATTATTCAAAGGTACTCATGGATACATGGAGAATAAGGTGAGACTATATATGCTGTGTTTTCAGAGTTTACAGCTGGAAGTTCAAGGAGTCTTTACCTTGGTTGAATGTGAATTCAACAAAAAGATCTAGAGGAGATTGTTCTTGGAGAAAGTCATTGGGACTTGGGTATCTTGGAAGAACATTCTTTTTCCCCACTTTTGGTCTACTCGATAAGTTTCACTTGAGAGGTATAGTTCATTGTTTCTCTCAGGTGTTTTATGTTTTCTTTCATAGATATGGATCTTGAACTGCTCATTGATGGTTTTGGTGGATTCATTGTGAGAGATGAATAGCATGATTATCTCCTTGTGCATTTGAGTTTAGAGATTTCATTCATTGATGAGGACTGTTAGGAGATGGTTAATGGGTTGATTTCCTGAAATGGGAAATAAATTAGTTTGATCTTCTTTGGTTTGTGAGGCTTACATCCATGTTAGTTGATCTTGGAGATTGAATGTTTGTTTGGATGCTTCTTTGGGGTGTTTTGAGGGAGATCGTACTTGACACAGTTGGCTTTCAGAGGTGTATGTAAAAGGATTGTCTATAGGTATATTATGTGCAGTGTCTCTCTTGGTCTCAGTTAGTTTCTTTGATGGTGTGTTTCACATTACATTGTGGAGAACTTGGGAGAACTTTGGACTGGTGGTGAGGAGTTGTTCTTGCAGGATTATTTGCTTACAATTTTTGCATATCATGGTGGATGTTTCCTTGGTACTACATGATTATTTACATGTTTTATGTAATGCCATTGGTGGATTTTTTGTATGCCATGATCTTTTTTAGATCTGCATTACCCATGCAGTGGGAGTTCTTGAAGTGTTTGGTCTTCTTTGACTGGTTCACACTTTGAGCTTGTATTTGCAGTTGATGGGTGTATATGTAGGTGGCATGAGTCTACTGATGTTCATACCTTTAAGGTATGAGTGTTGGATGTTTTAGCACTGGCTGTGTGTGCTATTTTTAGTCATGTGGGTTTTATGTTCAGTTAGATGGGTACAGTCAGCTTACTGATTGTTGGTCTAGCTGATGGTTTATCTTGTTTCTGGAGAATGTTTCTGGCTGTGTTCTGACAACTTTGAAGTTGATGTTATGGAGCTTCTGTAAAAAGGTTGTGAGCACAGTGGAGTGGTGGCAGTATCAGCTTGGTTCTGTGACTTGGAGCATTGATGGTTTCCTGTAATTCCTTCGTCAAGTGGGAGAATGTTGAGTACTAGTGACTCAGATTACAGGTTCAATGTTTCTTTGTTGGTTCAATGGTTTGGTTCAATTGGTTGGTTCAATGGTTCGTTGAACTGTTCATCGGTTCAATGGTTTGGTTCAACCAATTGGTTCAATGGTTCGTTGAACTATTCATCGGTTCAATGGTTTGGTTCAACCGATTGGTTCAATGGTTCGGTTCATTGGCATCGCAGAGTCATTGGTCATCGGCGTGGGTCACTCCGATGGAAGAACATCGGAGTGAGTATTGATATCGGCGTAGCTGGAAGATGTATCCCCGATACTTCATGTTATACCGATGGAGGGCTAGCTATCGGCATGAGGTTTACTATCGGCAGGAGTTCGGTGTCTTATGCTGATCTCCAAGGTCTTACCGATGTGTGATGTCCATCGGCATGAGGGTGGTCATCGGCGGAGCCTGTGGTTGTGTCTCCGATCGCTTGGTGTTACCCCAATGGAGTGGTAAAGGTTGGTGAAGTCCATCGGCATGAGAATCACTATCGGTGAAGGATGTGGGTGTCACTCCAACAGCTATGTGTTACTTCGATGGAGTTGGACGTCAGTGAGAGGACATCTATCGGTCGAGCCTTGTGAAGTCTTCCCGATGGGAATGGTCTCACCGATGGTGGAGTCCCGGTTGATCGGCGTAAGGATCACTGTCGGCCCAGCTTTGAAATGTTACTTCGACTGCTTGTGGTCACTCTGATGGATGTCTTTGGCTTGGGCATCGGCGTGAGAACAACTGTCGGTCCAGCGAAGAGAAGTTTTGCCGATGGTGTTGGTTACTCCAATGGGACTTACCTTGGAGTCGGGTGTCGGCATGAGGATCTCTATCGGGCAAGCCTAGGGATGTCGCTCTGATGTCAACTGTCACCCCGATGGAAGTTGGCGAGGGGTT
Source organism: Cunninghamia lanceolata (assembly GCA_027924645.1). Classification (NCBI taxonomy): domain Eukaryota; kingdom Viridiplantae; phylum Streptophyta; class Pinopsida; order Cupressales; family Cupressaceae; genus Cunninghamia; species Cunninghamia lanceolata. Next base: position 5,575,073 of record BSBN01000134.1, read on the forward strand.
GGCATCGGCAGGAGGAACCTTATCGGTGAAGAAGGAAGAAGTCACTCCGACGGTTCGTTAGTGGTTGATAGGCTAGGGTCATCAGCAGCAAAAGTGTCGACGGTAAACTTACCGTGTGTTCATGCATATATGCAGTTGATGTGTTAGTCGACGGATGTATGTGGGACTAAAGGTCCTCACAAATATGCAAACAGTTTTGGTAGTTTTGTAACAGTTGAAAAAGAGCGATGCCAGTTGGAACAAACTGTGAAGTGCTTGTGTCGATTAGATTGCTAAAAGTAATTGTGTAATCGAGTCAGAGGTGTGAGAGAATCTATGAGACGGTGAGTTCAATCTGATGGAGCTCTGGTCTTTCTCCTTCTGTGAAGTCTTTTGCTGTATGCTGTATCTAGCATGTGAACAGCATGTGAACAACATGTGAAGGGACTGAGAAGAGAATGAAAATAGGTTTCAAATGAAAGTGTTCTGGCTGAGAAGGTTATACTGTCAGTTATTCTTCAGAAGGAACAAGATGTAAATCTTCATGAAAGGCTTATTGCCAGTTTTCTATTGTAACTATTTTTTTTGTTGCTGAATAATACAATGGTGATCTGGGCTTTTGGAGTGTGGGGTTTTTTACCCGTAAGGGTTTTCCCCACGTAAATCTATGTTCTTGTTCTGTCTTTCATGTTTAATGTCTCTGTTGTTGAAACTAGATATTGTTCACTTGTGCTTTCCTCTAAGGGTCAATGTAGGAAATGTTCTATGTTTGTTTTTGCTTTAAAGGCATAGTTGTGCATGTTTTTGAAGCATTTGGAAAGAATTTAAATTTGTCGAAGACACCACTTTTCTTAGAAATACGTTCTGAGATGCCCTCATTTCCTTACAGAACCGAGCCAATAAAGTTAAAAAAGATTTGTGAATTTATGAATCATCAAGATAAAAACTAGCTAGATTTAAAAGAAACTGAAAAAGACAGCCAATATCTCCTACCCAAAACCTAAAACTAAATCACAATCTGAACATTACAAGAAAACAACAAAATGGGCAATCCAGATTGCATACCATTAAACTATCAATGATTTAAAAGACTTACCAAACCAAAATTGCCTGCAACTCCAATGACTGAATTGGCAACTAAAAATGTTCAAACCCTTACAAAACAGTCACTACAAGATTCTTATGATGAGCTGAAATGCACGGCAATTATCAGAAATTTGACACTTATACAATAATTTCAAGAGAGGAAAAATTTCACCCACTGGTGACTAATATAGTGATGACTTAAATATCAGAAAAACAGGAAGGATTAACCTTTTTTGTTACAATTATATATGTTTTTCCAGAGCAAACAAATAAATAAATTATTGTTGAGCCTTACCAAAGATGCAGTTTCACAGGCTTGATGCAGATATTCCTTCACAACTCTTAGTCCTTCAAAACACAAAAACATACATGCACTATAGCTATTCTTGTAATTATACTTTAACTGAGCCAAACGAGGAGGTAAATAGGACTTAAGCCTGTCATCTTGTAAGAACTATTAAAAACCATTAATTGCCATTGCATGAATAAATACAAAATGCCATCTGGATTGTCACTTTGCAATATCCTGTTGACAATTGATGCATGGAACGCACCTCCTACAACTGAACTTTCTCCTCCATGCAGATTCGTAGTTTTATTCAGTCAGATTTTATTATAGTTTGCTTTTGCATTTCAATTGATAACCTTTGTTTTTAACGGAACTGCAGTCTTCTATCGCAGCCAATAATGCATGAAGAAATGCATGTTTAGTTTTAAGTTTTTTCAATCTATTTTTAGAGACAGTGATCTCTGTTTTATTGTAATTCTTTTCTATAAAATCATGAATACAGAAAGTATTACTTAGCCTGCAAAATAAACAGAATTAAATATTAATTCAGCATTTTTTTTTCTGAGTTCATAACTGTCAATATTTTTCTGCTATTATTTTTAAGTATCTCTGCTGTAGTTTAGGAATTCTTTTAGAATCTACATTTGGTATCAGAGCCAGATTTTTTATTTTGGGTTAAAGATTTAGTAGTTGGAATTTTGCCAAAACTTTATCATGTCAAATTCTAACTCCTTGCCCATTCTAGAATTTGATGGAAATGAGTATGAATATTGGTGCATCAAAATGATGACATTTTTGATAGGAAAAGAATTGTGAGAGATTATTGAATCAGGTTAGACAGAGCCAGCTGATTGGAATGCCCTCACAACCAAGAAGGAGACCAAGAAGAAGAATGCTCAAGCCTTGTTTCACATTCAAATAGCTCTTGATAAGAGCTTATTTCCAAGAATTTCAGGTGCAAAGTCATCTAAAGATGCTTGGAAGACTCTACAGGAAGCTTACTAGGGCAGTGACCAAGTCAAGGTTGTCAAGTTGCAGATGTTGAAGAGAGACTTCGAGAATTTGAAGATGCAAGACGCTGAAAGTGCGAGCGAATATTGTGTTAGAGTTAAAGATGTGGTCAATAAGATGGCTACACTTGGAGAAATTGTGACCAATGAGCCTTTGATCAAAAAAGTGTTGAGAACTCTCACACCAAGAATGAATCATGTTGCCATAATCATAGAAGAAAGCAAAGATTTGACAACTCTTCAGTTTGATCAACTAGTTGGCTCTCTTATGTCTCATGAAGAGAGATTAAGAGATTCATTTGAAGGTGATGTGAAAGCTTTTTCATCCAAATTGCAAATCACAAAGAATGAAGATGTCGGCAGAAGCAACAACAACAATCAAGGCCAAGGTAGAGGTCAATATCAGAATCAGTCGAGGAAATAGAGGTAGAGGTGGCTCAAGAGGAAGAGGTAGTTCCAGAGGAAGAGGTAGAGGCAGATTTGATAAAAGGAATGTCCAATGTTACCATTGTAACAGGTATGGCCACTTTGAAAGGGATTGCAGATTAAAAGAAGGTAAAAGTGTTAATTATGCTCAAGAAGGTAATGGGAATCCTCCAGATCATTTATTTTTATCCTATGCCAAAGCTGAAAATAATAGCAAAGATGTTTGGTATTTAGATTCTGGATGTTCTAACCATATGTTAGGGAATGAGAAGTTGTTTTCAACAATGGATGAAAGTTTCAAATCCAAGATCCAGCTTGGTGATGATAAATCATTGAAGGTTGATGCAAAAGGAGCTATGGAAGTCCATACAAAAGAAGGTATGAAGAGTGTTAAAGAAATTTATTACACTCCATAGTTAAAGCATAATTTTTTGAGTGTTGGACAATTGTGAGAAGAATTATATAGTTGTGTTTGAAAATCAGCAATGTATAATTTATGATAAGAATCAGGGCAATAGAGTGGTTATAGTTGTGCCTATAACAAAGAATATGATGTTCCCATTGAAGTTTGGTGAACATAATAGTAGCCTTGCAAATATGACATATGAGGATACAAGTTGGTTGTGGCATCTCAGGTATGGGCATTTAAATTTTCATAGTTTGAAGATTCTAACATCACAAGCATTAGTTTCTGGTTTGCCCAACATTGAAGAGCACAAGGAGATTTGTGAAGGATGTACTAAAGGCAAGCATGCAAGGGGAAAGTTTTCAAGGGGCAATGCATGAAGAGCCCATTACCCACTTCAGCTTATTCATTCAGATATTTGTGGTCCTATGCAAACAAAAAGTTTGGATAAGTCATCATATTTCATTACTTTTATTGATGATTACTCATGAATGTGTTGGGTTTATTTTTTGAAGACTAAGGATGAAGCCCTTGAGACATTCAAGAGGTTTAGAGCCCTTGTGGAAAAGGAAAAGGGGTGTAGTATCAAGTGCTTGAGGACAGATTGTGGAGGAGAATTTTGTTCAAAAGCCTTTCAAGATTATTGTGATATTCATGGCATCAGAAGGAAACTCACCACTGCCTACACACCTCAACAAAATGGTGTAGCTAAAAGGAAGAATCGTACAGTGGTGGAGATGGCACGGAGCATGCTACAAACAAAGGGATTAAGCAATTCTTTTTTGGGAGATACAGTAGCTACAACAGTATATATTCTCAATCGAAGTCCCACTAGTGCACTTAAGAAGATGACTTCATTTGAAGCTTGGTATGAGAAAAAACCAAATGTTAATCATTTCAAAGTTTTTGATTGTTTAGCCTATGTTCATGTTCCTGATCAAAAGAGACAAAAGTTAGATCCCAAAAGTGAGTCATGTATTTTTGTGGGATATAGTGAGGAAAGTAAAGCTTACATGTTATATAATCCTCTCACTACTAGGCTTATTATGTCAAGAGATGTGATTTTTGATGAAGGGGGAGTTTATGGTCATCAAAAAGGCCATATGGTGAAGTCAAAATCTGTTTTAAATGATATTATTGATGATATTGATCATGAGCAGCCCACTAACATTTCAGTTTCAGAAGCTACAAGTCCACCAAGTAGCCCCTCATCAATTCCAAGCTCAAGTCCAGTTTCAAGTCCAAATTCTACAAGGAAGGTAAGAAGATTAAGTGATATTTATCAAAGGAGTGCAAATCAGGCACATGAAGAAAATCCAATAGGTGAGACAGTTAATTTTGCTTTATTTACCAAGGCTGATTTTGAACCATCATGTTTTGAAGAAGCATGTACTAATGAGGTTTGGATGCAAGCAATGGAAGAAGAGATAGATTCTATTCACAAGAATGATACTTGGGAGCTTATAGAGCTTCCACATGACAAGAAGAAGATTGGCACCAAATGGGTCTACAAGACCAAGTTTAACAGTGATGGGAGTGTTGAAAGGCATAAGGCAAGATTAGTTGCCAAAGGCTTCACACAGAGGTATGGGCTTGATTATGAAGAGACATTTGCACTAGTTGCAAGACAAGAGACCATCAGAATGCTGATTTCATTAGCAGCTCAAAAGAAATGGAGCATACATCATATGGACGTGAAAAGTGCCTTCTTGAATGGGTACTTAGAAGAGGAAGTATATGTGGAACAGCCACAAGGTTATGAAGTGGAAGGAAAAGAAAATCATGTCTACAAGTTGAAGAAGGCTTTGTATGGCCTCAAGCAAGCACCAAGAGAATGGTATGCCAGGATTTATGGATATTTTCAGGATAATGGCTTCAAGAGAAGTAAGAGTGAACCTACCCTTTACTACAAACAAGAAGGTGATGATATTCTTATTGTAAGTTTGTATGTTGATGATTTGTTGTATATGGGTAGCAGTTCTAAGATGAAGGATGAATTCAAAGTTTCTATGATGAATGAATTTGAGATGAAAGATTTAGGTCTCATTAAATATTTTCTAGGAATGGAGGTTTATCAAAGTGAGAATGAAATTTTTGTTTGTCAAACAAAGTATGCCAAAGATATGTTGAAAAAATTTGATATGGTTTATTGTAAACCAGTCTCCACTCCAGTTGCTCATGGAGTTGTGTTGTGTAGAGATGATGGTGCTGAAATAGTTGATGAGACAGATTAGGAGCATTATTGGTAGTTTGATGTTTTTAACTCACACAAGACCTGATATTGCTTATTCAATTTCATTGGTTTCAAGGTACATGACAAAGCCATCTGAAATACATATGAAGGTAGCCAAGAGAATTTGAGGTATGTGGGAGGCACTCTAAATTTTGGTATTCATTACTACACTTCTAAAAGCTTCAATCTTGTTGGATTTAGTGATTCAGATTGGGGAGGTAGTTTGGATGACCAAAAGTCTACATCCGGTAATTGCTTTTCTTTTGGTTCTGGTTTGATTACTTGGAGCTCAAAGAAGCAAAGTATAGTTGCCCTTTCTTCTACAGAAGCAGAGTATGTTGCAGTCACTTCAGCAGGTACACAAGCATTATGGCTTAGAAAACTTCTTGAAGAAATTGGAGAGATACAAATTCAGCCCACAGTAATTTTTTGTGATAACATTAGTGCCATTAAATTGGCCAAGAATCCAGTTTATCATAGTAGGACAAAGCATTTTGATTTAAAGCATCATTTTATCTGAGATTTAGTGCAAAAGAAGGTAGTAGAATTGAAATACATCAACACTAAAGAACAACTAGCGGATACCTTCACCAAGGCAGTTGCAAAGGATCAGTTTTTGATACTTAGAGATCAGATTGTGGGCCCTCTCAGCATCAAGGGGGAGTATGTTGACAATTGATGCATGGAGTGCACCTCCTACAACTGAACTTTCTCCTCCATGCAGATTCATAGTTTTATTTAGTCATATTTTATTATAGTTTGCTTTTGCATTTCAGTTGATAAAGTTTGGTTTTAATGAAACTGCAGTTTTCTACCACAGCCAATAATGCATGAAGAAATGCATGTTTAGTTTTAAGTTTTTTCAATCTATTTTTAGAGACAACGATCTTTGTTTTATTGTAATTCTTTTCTATAAAATCATGAATACAGAAAGTATTACTTAGCCTGCAAAATAAACAGAATTAATTATTAATTCAGCATTTTTTTTTTTTTGAGTTCATAACTGTCAATATTTTTCTGCTGTTATTTTTATGTATCTCTACTGTAGTTTAGGAATTCTTTTAGAATCTACATATCCTTCATCCACTTGCACTTTAATAAAATGACAATTTAATTATTTTTTGGAAGGAAAAATTGAATTTCTACATTTACTATTTCAAGTATCAACCAATGGGAATAAAAATAAATCACAATTTCCTATTTAATAAATTGCCAAAAAAATTAAACACTAAAATATTTTGCTAAGGTTTTTTATTCCTCAATGCCTATTGGCTAAAAAATTCAAATAATTACATCCAAGCAATGCATTAGTAATCCTGCCAGAAGCAGGAACTAATAATAATTAATTAAATAGTTTAATTACAATAGTATTGCCAAACACTAATAAAAATGCATCCCCTTACATTATTCTAACTAGGTACTAACATGGCCATCACTATCACTGTCAGTGTTGCTTGGGTCTGCTTGGTTGTCCATGAGCGCAGAGCTCTGAATCTGCGAAATTTGAGGGTCCATCTTCCCTTCCAGCATTAGCACCACTTGCCCCATGCTTGGCGTCACCTCCTCATCCTTTTCAATGCATAATAACCCTACAACACTTGCTCTTCTCACCTCTTCAATATCACTCTCCTCTGCAACACCGTCTTCCACAATATTCATTGTGCATCCCTTGTAAATTTGATTTGCAGCGCATGCGGGAAAGTAATATTTACTTGAATCTTCCACGCTTAAGTCCAGATTTCTTCGGCCGGAAATGATTTCCAAGAGCATCATACCAAAACTGTAGACATCAACCTTGGGAGTGATGGGAACAGCGGAGATCCACTCTGGAGCCACGTACCCTTTCATTCCTCTTGTAGTGGTCAGGATGCGGCTCAAATCTCTACCCACAACCTTTGCCATTCTGAAATCGGCCAACTTCGGTGACAAATTACCGTCCAGCAAAATGTTTTTGGGCTTAAGATCGCTGTGAATGATGCGATCTCTGCATTCTTCATGGAGATAAAATAGCCCTCTTGCAGTGCCTAACGCGATATCAAATCGGGTCTTCCAGTCGAGTAACTTCCGTTTACTTTTGGAATTATTTGTGAATAGGAAGGAATTCAAAGAGCCGTTGGGCATGTAATCATAAATTAGAAACTGTCTTGATCCTTCCGCACAAAACCCTCGAAGCCTGACCAAATTCACATGTTGTATGTTTCCAAGAGAAGTGATTTCAGCTCAGAATTGCTTCTCACCTTGTCTTGAACCCTCCATTTTCTTTACGGCCACAAGCATACCGTCTGTTAGAGATCCTTTGAACAGTGAGCCGAATCCTCCGCTCCCCAACTTAGACCTGAAATTCCTAGTTGCTATCTTCAATTCCTTGTAACTAAACACTCTAAGAAAAGAGTTGGAGGAATTTGCACACCTCTCCATCGATTGTAGCTGGTGCCTTTGCCGATGCCTCTGCCACATTAAAATTGAAAAGACACCCAAAGCAACGGCAAGAGCACCAACAATACCAAGCACTGTATCCACAATACTTGTGGCTATGCGTTTGGAGGAGTATGGTGGATCAAACTTTGGAAGTGCAGAGGCAGCTACTCGAATAAAGACATTTGAATTGCTTTTTGATGGCAGAGAGTTACGCATGTTTAACAAATCTCCGGACCAGATTTGGCAGAACCCCGAAGGCTGATTGAAAGTAAATGCAGTGCACGAGCAATTGCAGAGGCACGTTTTCTCGCAATCTTTCTTGGTATATGCAGGGTATGAGGAAGCGGAATCATCAGGCAACGTTACACTAGGCTCGATGAATCCGTCAGTACTGCCATTTATGGCACCGCAGTTTAAAAGGCTCTGTCGAACACAGCTAGTTGAGGACCATGTTAATTTCTTATAACCCAGTTACAGATTAATTGCACAATAAAATCACAGAATAGAACCTCTATCTGATTTATAACAATCAATACTCTGGGTTAATTAACAGCTAATAACAGTGGAAGCAAAAATAACAAGAAGCCATACACAAAGAGACAATAACACAGATATAATCAGGAAACCCCAATATGGGGTAAAACTTGCAAATGTTGGATCTTCTATTCAGCCTCAATAGCAAACTTTCCACACATAATACAATACAATGTTGCTACAACAATCTTACATATATTGCCCTGTTGATGCAAGAGAAAAGAAACTTTCCTTGCAAGACTTGGCTTTCCTTACGCATAAAATCACTCTTGGTGTTATCTCCACCTCACAACTCAAAAAACATTTTATTAATAAAATAGAAATCATGCAGTTGCTAAATATCCAACTCGAGTTGCCCTTAAGCAACTTCCACCCTCCACACGGCCCCACCTTCCAAGCTACAAAAAATAACACTCCCTCTTAGCGAGGAAGGTGTTCTGCACAACACTCAGCTTATCCCTGAAGAATTCAAACTTACTCTTCATCAAGGGCTTGGTCAGGATATCTGCTATCTAATCGTCAGTAGGAATGTACTAGAGCTTCACTGTCCCCTTCTCCACACAATCTCTGATGAAGTGGTACTTGATCTCAATGTGCTTCGACTTGTCATGAAACACTAGATTCTCAGAGAGTTTGATACAACTCTGATTATCACAGTAAATGACTGTAGGATCTAACTCTTGATCAAAGAACCCAGCTAGAAGTTTTCAAAGCTAGATAGCCTCACATGTAGCCATACTGGCTACCATATACTTGGCCTCCGTAGAACTCAGTGTAACTAACTTTTGTTTCCTGTTGTACCAAGAGACTGCTCCTGATCCCAAACTGAAACTGCACCCTGAAGTGCTCTTCCGATCAGCTATACTGCCTGCCCAATCTGCATCGGTGAACCCCTCAAGCTTCACTCCATCCTGTTGAACATACTTCAACCCATAATCAATTGTGCCTCGTAGATACCTCAAAACATGTTTTGCAGCTATCCAGTGCACACGTTTAGGTTCCACCATAAATTGACTAACTGAGTTCACTGCAAAACAAATGTCTGGCCTGGTGTTGACTAGATATAAAAGAGAGCCTATCAACTGTCTGTATAAAGTTGGGTCCACTGCCTCTGATCTGGAAGTATCAATCTTCTTCCAGTTGGTCACAAGTGGCGTGGACATGGGCTTACAGTCCTCCATCCTGAATCGCTTCAGGATATCGATTATGTACTTCCCTTGTCCAAGGAAGATCTCTCCCTCTTTCTGCCACAACTCCAATCCTAGAAAGTAGTGCATCAACCCCAAGTCCTTCATCTCAAACTCTCTTGCAAGATCCCGCTTTCAGTGGGCTATGAGTTCCTTTGACCCTGTGAGAAATAGGTCATCAACATACAACACCAATATGAGAAGTTCATCCTTCACCTGAACATAGTACAAGTTCGGATCTGCCTCACTCTTGATGAAGCCCACATTTTGCAAGTAACTATCAATACGTGAATACCAAGCCCTGGGAGCCTGCTTGAGCCCATACAGTGCTCTTCTCAACCTACATACATGAGAATCCCTCCCATGTGCTTCAAATCCTTCTGGTTGTTCTATGCAAATCTCTTCCTCAATCTCTCTGTTGAGGAAGGCTGTCTTTACATCCATCTGGTGAATCCTCCAACCCATCTGTGCTGCTATAGAAATGATAGCTCTTATGGATGAGTACCTGGCTACTAGAGCAAAAGTCTCATCGTAGTTGACTCCTTCCTTCTGAGAAAACCCCTTAGCCACAAACCTGGCTTTGAATTTTTTCACACTACCATCTGCAGCATGCTTAATCTTATACAGCCATCTTGATCCCACCATAGACTTACCTTTTGGCCGAGGTACTACCTCCCATACACTATTCTTCATGATGGAAGAATACTCTTCGACCATGGCATCCCTCCATACTTGGTGCTTGGATGCTTCCTGAAAGCTGGAAGGCTCCTCTTCAATTAATTCACTCATAAGTGCCACATAATCAGAATAATGTTTGGGAGCTTTCCTCTGTCTAACTGAATTTTGTGGGTCACCAACATACTCCTGGGCCTCTCTCAGTGTCTGCTCATCCGCTCTATTTCTCTTCTTCTCAGTAATAGGAATCTGAGGCTGAGGAATTATTTGTTCCTCTTTCTGATCAACTTGCTCGGCCTGCTTGCTCTGCTCTCCAGCTTGTGGGACTGAAGTTTGAGGGATTTGTTCTGCCTCACTCATAGGTGATTGCTTCTCCTCATTCATCAAACTGCTAGACTTTTGAAGAGCCCTCTCTTCCTCAAACTTCACATCTCTACGAACTACTATTTTCCTGAGAGCAGGAATGTAAACTTGATAGGCCTTAGAAGTTTCACTGTACCCAACAAGGATACCCTTCTCTATAGTTGGTTCCAATTTGGTTCTCTTCTCCACAGGAATGTGACAATACATAAGGCATCCAAAGATGTGAATGTGCCCCAAATCTGGTTTCTTACCAGTGAACGCCTTTTCTGGAGTCAATTTGCCCAACACTTTGTGAGGGCTCCTATTTTGCAAATACACAGCTGTATTGCAAGTTTTTGCCCATAAGAACCAAGGTAGATCCTGATCATGAAGCATGGCCTTGGTTGCTCCAACTATAGCCCTATTTTTCCATTCAGCAACCCCAATCTGCTAAGGGTTGTACAGAACTGTCAACTCTTTCTTAATACCTTCCTGAGTACAGAAATCTTTGAAGGCATTCGAGGTATACTCACCTCCATTATCAGACCTCAGTATCTTGATCTTCCTCCCTATTTGGTTCTCCACAAGAGCCTTAAACTCTTTGAACCTACTAAAGACCTCGTCTTTGTTCTTCAAAAAATATATCCACATCTTCCTGGAGAAGTCATCAATGAAAGTAACATAATACTCATACCCATTCAAGGATACTATTGACATGGGCCCACATACATCTGAGTGTACAAGATCCAAAATCCCTTTGGATCGAGTGTCACTACTTGGAAAACTGGTCTTGGCATATTTCCCAAGAGCACAACCCTTGCACACTTCATGGTTTTGTGTCTTCATCTCAGGCAGCCCCATCACTATTTCCTTGAGCATATTAAGTGCTTCATGGTGAAGATGAGCCATCCTCCTGTGCCACAATTCTCCTAGCCCTCTACAACTGCTTACTAACGCATGTGCTAACTCAAACTGTAACTAAAACAAGCTTCCATGCCTAACTCCATTCACTTTTGCAACCTTGGAATCCTTGGGATGAATATAGACTTTGCCCCTTTCAAAAGTTATGATGTAACCCTTGTCCTCCAAGGTAGAAACCGAGATTAAATTCTTTGTCATGCTAGGGACATACAACACATCCTCTACCAACAAGGGTTTGCCAAGCTCCCTCTGAAACTTGACGGTGCCAATACCAGTTGCATGGTACTTGGCATTGTCTCCAAGCTCAATATAGAAATCTAGCTTCTTCTCCTCCAACTTGGTGAAGCATTCTCTGACTCCCGTCATGTGGCAAGAAGCCCCACTATCAATATACCACACCCTGTTGATAATTGAACTTGAGAGACAGGCAATGAGTGAAAACTCATTTTCAAATCGTGATGCAAACTCGTCCACCTCTGCTGTGGCAACAACTTGCTTCTTTTGCTTGTTCTTATTTTTCGTATTCAGACATTGACTGGCATAGTGACCCATTTGATGGCAGCAAAAACATTTTATCTTGCTCAGATCTTTCTTCTTCCCATTCTTGGAAGAACCTTCCATTTGCCATTTATTGGACTTTTGCTTTCCCTTGCTTGTAAGAGCAAGATTTTCTTCGTCTTGACCCTTCTTTGTCTGATCTCCTTGATGAGCACCTTCACGGATCTCTTCCTGAACAAAATCATCCCAAAGCCTCACCCACTTAGGTAGCTGATCTTTGCCAACAATACACTTGACAAACACTTCCCAGTGCTTCGAAAAACCGTTCAAGGCTATACGCACCAACTCATCTTTAGCAATTGTCTCTCCAACAGCAGCCAGCTCATCCCTAACTTGTGTCAGCTTGGACAAGTAAGAGGTCACGCTCTCACCTTTAGACATCTTGGTGTTATGCAATTTGTCCTTCAGCATCATCTTACGACTCTGATAGTCACTCTGATAAAGTTTTGTGAGTGAATCCCACATCTCCTTGGTAGTATCTTTCCCTGATAGATGAGGAATTAGATGATCTCTTACCCTATCCAGGATAATCCTCTGAGCCTTGGCCTCCTTGACTTCATGCGAATCTAGGGCAACAGGATCATTTGTTGGTGGTGTCATCTTTGTACTAGCATAGATCCACAACCTGTTCTCCTTGAGAACAGAAGTAATCCAAACCTTCCACTGTAAAAAGTTAGACGCACCCTCAAGCCTATCCTCATATCGAACACTGGTTGCCATAGCCACAGAAGAAACTAGAGATGAAATCTAAAATTTTTTTTCTTTAAAATCTGCGTCACAAATCTTGGCTTCATATTCAGAGTTTAGAGCTTTGCTACCATGTTAATTTCTTATAACCCAGTTACAAATTAATTGCACAATAAATTCACAGAATAGAACCTCTATCTGATTTATAACAATCAATACTCTGGGTTAATTAACAGCTAATAACAGTGGAAGCAAAAATAACAAGAAGCCATACACAAAGAGACAATAACATAGATATAACCAGGAAACCCCAATATGGGGAAAAACTTGCAAATGTTGGATCTTCTATTCAGCCTCAATAGCAAACTTTCCACACATAATACAATACAATGTTGCTACAACAATCTTACATATATAGCCCTGCTGATGCAAGAGAAAAGAAACTTTCCTTGCAAGACTTGGCTTTCCTTACACATAAAATCACTCTTGGTGTTATCTCCACCTCACAACTCAAGAAACATTCTATTGATAAAATAGAAATCATGCAGTTGCTAAATATCCAACTCGAGTTGCCCTTAAGCAACTTCCACCCTCCACACGGGCCCACCTTCCAAGCTATAAAAAATCAACAGACCAATCTTGCAAACTCCAGAAGTGATTGTCTGTGGGAATGAAGCCTTCCATGCAACTGCAGAACTGAAGATTGTTGGAGTTGCAAGTACTGTAAGAGCCACAGAGACCATATACAGTGCATGGATCTCCGGGCCGGGACCAGACCATGTTCCACTGACTGTGATCATAAAAAAAAATTGTTTAATTCCTTCTGAATTAAGTAGGATGAAACCTGTGAGAGAATTCAAGTATGTAGTATATCTAACATACAAACCAGATCTAGTATCATCAACGCTGATATTGTAGAGGTATTTGTTTGTCATTTCTGGAACTCCATTGAAACTTTTGCCGTCCCAAGTTCCACTATCCCAACATTGTACATAATTGTTCCATGTTAGCATGAATTGTTTGGTCCCATATGGGTCCACGTGAAAGGAGAAAAGCCTAGGAGCAGGATCCAATGAGTTTTTCCAACAGACTAGCTTTAGCTGTCCATCGAATCTCATCCCGGGCAACCAGGTATCTATAGGATTGTCAAAACTCTGCCAAACAATCTCAAATTTATTATCACCTCTCAGCATTAAAAAATTACCAGAATCTAAGATTACAGCTCGCGAGGCCTTGTTTGATGTGCTTGCCAACCACAGAAATGCACCCTTATTACCAAACAATCCTAGATTTCCTTCTCTAGACAACTTCAAAACGGCAGACCTATTTATCACGAGAGCCTCCCTGTTAGCCACCCAAATGATCATCTTCTTTGGTTTATTGGCATACCAGATGCCAATATACCAGTTATTACTTCCATTTGGGCTAAAGAATCCCAATTCAAATGTGCCATTCTTTGAAATTATTGTCTGATTTCTAGTAAGCGAGGTGCCCAAGGAAAGAGTATCTCCAGCCTCGACTGCAACACGATAACTCTTCAGTTGAATGAACACTATAAAAGCAAAAAACATGCTTAAGCAGAAATTTTCTCTGATTTCATCCAAAGAGGCCATTAAATTTAGAAGGAGCTTGGAGTTCATGTACACCATTCCATAAACAAAATTTGGCTCATGTGTTGTCATTTAATGCTGAAATGTTTATATCATTAATTTGATTATAAGTTGTAAAGGAAGAATAACAATAGAAAAGTGTAAATTGAGTGACAACTTATTCACCTCCCCTCTCAGTTGTCCAAACCTAATCCAACAATTGGTATCAGAGCGAGGTTCCTTGGAGAAGCCTAACAACTTGAGGAAAAGATCTTTGAAGAAGTTTTAAATGGGTTCACTCAAAGATCAAATTCAGTTGGCCCTAGAAGAGCTTGTTCAGTCTAAAACAAAAATTAGTAATCTGAGAGGTGAACTTAAAGATGCCGATGATACCATTGCAATGTTAAAAGATAAATTAAAGAAATCTATGCAATGGAAAAAGGAGGTACTTCTGCAGCTATCTAGTTTACCTGAAGAAAATGGCATGAATGAAGCTTTGGAAGAAAAGACAAAGGAATTTGAGAAGCTGTCAAAAGAAGTTGCTATTTTGAAAATTGAAAGGGAATCTGGGGTGATGAGGCAAACCAAAGAAAGTGAAGATAAGAAGAAAATTGAAGAAGATCTAAATCAAAAACTAAAAGAAAGAAATGAAGAATGTTGTAAATTGGATGGAGTAGTTGGCCATCTAGAATCTGATCTACAAGAAAGTAGAGACAATGAGAGAGAAGTTGAAAGGCAAATTATCATTCTCAGACGTGACCTAGATGTTGCAAATGAGTATAAAGAGAAGTTCAAGGTAAGCTCAACAAAACTTGAAATATTGCTCAAAGTATAGAAAAGGGTTGATGAGAAGCATGGTCTTGGATATGAGAAAAGTGAAAGCTCTAGATCTAGACAGAGAAATTTTCAACCTAGGAATGTGTGAAACAAAACTAGAAAATCTCCAATAAGATAGCCTAATGCTCAAAGATATCCATCATTTAATGGAAATTATTTCAACTGCAACAAATTTGGTCATAGAGCTACTCAGTGTAGAAGTAGACTAAATCAAAATGGTCCATCTTTCTCCGGTCAATACTTCAAGTGTAAGAGGTATGGTCATAGATCAAATGAATGTAGAAGTATGATAATGAATAATGCTAACAATAGAATAATTAGCAATTCTTTCAACGATTACTGTTTTGTTTGCAATGGGTTTGGACACATGGCTAATCAGTGTAGATCAAGAGAAAATTGGGTTTATAAGAAAAGAAATATTGTGTGCTTTAATTGCAATAAATCTAGTCATATTGCAAGATTTTGCAAAAGTAGGAATAATGGAAGAAGTGATCTGGTAAACAGAAAACTGGATGAGCAGAGATAAGACAAAGGCAAAGAAAAAATTGATATGAATGAGACTCAGAATGAATCAAATAAGATATGGGTCAAGAAAACAATTATGAATGATAGTAATGGATCCACATTGGAATCCAGTGCTAAAAATTCCTCCGAGAATTGATTTGGAAGCCTTGGCTTAGGGGGAGTAGCATTGTTAATCAAATTCCCCTAGCCAATAGTTGAGTGCCTGGTTTTGGCACAATGGGAAAAGGTACCTTGAATTGACTTAGAAAATTTGGAAGGATTTTTGGAAGAAAGGAAGTTATTATGGCAAATTACAGAGTGATACATGAAAGACTGTTCAAAAATAGAGCTACCAGATGTGCTAGAATAGAGCATTTATTACAAAGGTAAATTAGGTGATGCGAAGCTTAAAAGGGTCATTCATTCCTCATTTGAAACACTTTGCATCAGGAGAAAACAAGAAGAAAGAAGTGGACGAAATTAGAGCTGAGAATTCTCAAGATTTGGAAGTGAGAAAAGGATTTCCAAGTAAAAATCCTAATCTACGTAACAATGTATTTTCAATTTTCTGGGAAATCTCTTGAGTTCTCAATTTCTACAAATGGCTACACCTCTAGTTGTTGATGTAACTGAATTACCCTGACCAATATTTAAGAAGTATCCACACAAATCAGTTGAAATTGAACCGTTGGGTGCATTCTCTGAGGTTCTGCATAGTGTACTGCATGTTGAGGATATTACGGTATACATCCACTATAACATGGATGAATTTGGAAACCTGAAACTCTTAGATTTGCTTAACAACTACTTAATGGATGGTAGCCACAAATTGAAACTAGAATACAAAGCCCTAGAAAGCAAACATTTTCTGCAAGTCATTAGGTTTCTGATATTTGATGAAAATGAATGGGTTCAATATATCTTAAGCTGGATACATGATGAGTTCATATGAATATTAAAACCATTCAAGATTACAAAGGATGTTATCAAGATTGTAACTGGGTTAAACTCCTCCGGTGGATTACCCATGCTGAAAGCCGTGAAAAACTAGACAGTGACTTATGCTACCAGTGCCAAGTTTGACACAAGGGCAATGGCCATCAATGATATTATAGAACTGGATGTCAAATTCACCTTCATGGTGATTGGGTACAAAATTTACCACCCCAGCAGAGAAAACTCTGTCTCCAGAACTGTAATTTATGCAGCCTTTCAAATGTTAAAATAAAATGTTGATTATGATCTTTGTGAACTACTACAAAATTAGTTGATTGAGAATTTGAGTAAGATAAAGAAAGATAAGAAAAATTCCTTCAAATATAGTTCCTTGATTAAATGCGTGTTCTCCTATTTTATGAATGAAGTACCTAGAATTCAAAGTGTGCATTGGACAACTGACAGACCAATAGCATGGCAAATAAGAGATCACCTTCTTAGTCTTGGTGATTCCCAAGCCCAAAAGACTACCATTTGGGGCTACTTCAAAAACTTCCAGAGTTTAATGCAAGCAAGGGAAAGAATCCCTAAAACAATTGTGGAGAAGTATGAAAATGACATATGTTTCATGGTTGACACAGATCAGTGCTTGATGGAAGATGTAGAACCAAGGACAGTATGGATAATGCCTATGGGTTATGAGGTGGATGGAAGAGTGTTGGATATATATGCTTAGCATCTTCTGAACACACCTAAAGATACCTCTGTGGAAAGGTTTGGAACCTACAAGGAATTAAGTCTAAAATTACATGTGGAGCTTAGACAGCCTGAGACCAAGAGGAAAGTGCAAAGGCAAGTTGAAAGGTATGCTAAGAGCATTGGCCTAACCAAGGAGGCAATAAAGCATAATAGAGAAAGAATTGAAAAGATGAAGAAAATCACTAAGCAAACTACATAAGAAAAAGTAGAAAGTTAGCTGGTAGTCGCTTTGAAAGTCCCACCAAGTTCTTCAAGGAAGACAAGGAGTTCTATAACTCCTACTGAGAAACTCAAGTCTACTTCCACTAAGAAGCTGGAAGTGACTCCATCCAGTGATGGAGGGAAAAGGAAGAAAACCAAGGCCACAAGAGCCCACACAAGCACAAAAGATGATGAAGAGATAGAGACAGATGAAGAAATAAAAGAAATAAGATCCAAGAAAGTCAAAACTTCAAAGACTTCTGAAGACCAACCTTGTGGAAGCAATAAGGCTAGTAAAAAGCTAGTCATTGGTAAGGTCACTATGACTATTGATGAAATTGTAAAAACAATCACTGTTCATGGAAATTTAAAGCCTGTTAGAGTTTACTATGATAATTTTGATCAAGCAAATAAGAAAATTTTGGAAGATGCCATTATCATATATTTGAATAAATTTAATAGAGCCCTGTTGGAAATTTTACAAGAACTTCCAAAGAATTTAAGGAAAGTACTGGAAATGAGAAAAGAAGTAGCTACGGATAAAGACATAGGACTCAGAGAGTATGTTCTCTCCACTTTGTGTCCTATGATGACTAGAAGAGAAGTAGATAAAATCCTCAGAGAAGTTAAAGATAAATTCAGAAGCAAGGTCTAGATGAATAAACTAATGCTTGGTGAAACTTAAGAAATTGCAAAAGAAATAGAAGAAATCTTGAGAAAGGATTTAGACAAAGATAAATATTATATTATTTTAGAAAAACAAGTAGAAGAAGTCAATCCTCCAGTTCTGGAACATGAAGCTCTAGAAGGACAGACTAACAAAAGAATTGATGATGAAAGTGTTAATTTAGATCCTCTGGATTTAACCTATGAAGAGACTGATGTTGGATTTTTAGATCTGAATGTTGGAGAAGTCCAAGAAGAGGAACAAGTTAATCAGGAGGACATAGATATGATAGAAAAAATAGTTGATGCATAAGTAACTCCTCCACCTGATCATTCTGAAAAAGAAGAGAATATTGCCACTACACAGAGCCCTCTGGATCTGGTTGCAAGTGGTGAACAAATAGGAAAGAGTCCCTCTGCAGAGAACACATAGAAAAGTAAAGTAGAGAAAGAGGAGGAAAAAGGAAAGAAAGATAAAGCAGAAGAAGATGGTACAAACATTGAAGCACCTAAAGTAGATACTGAGAAATCTGATGAACAAAAGGGTGGTTCAGAAAATGTTGCAAGAGACACTGCAGATGCAGTGAAAAGTCTTCTTGAGAAAGAAATAATTGAGTTTGATGAACCTGAACTACTCCAAGGTTTAGCCAATCGAGATGCTCTCTCTCCAATTCAATTGATGAAAATAGCATCATTCACCCAAGTAAAGGCTAGAGAAAAGATGTTGAAGTTCCACATGGAGGACAATGAGCTACTAGGGCTTGCAACCGGGATTTTGGAAAAGTTAATGCCTTCCTACCAGAAGAGTTCATTTGATTCCCCCTCCGGACATCTGAAAAATCTTGTAAGTCCTGTAAATACTCATTTTGAGTCCTTTGAGAAGTCTGGTGAGACAAAAGTCAGAAATAAGTTTTTGGATAAGAAATTTAGTGAAATTAAAAGTCTGATAGGGTATGATAGGACTATACTTGCTATCAATATAAAGAGTATTCAAAATGCTCTAAGTGATGGAAGTGATGTATATAAATTTTGTCTATCCTAGCCCAAAGTAAGTGAAGATATTGAGAAGAAGATAAAGGAACAAGAACGGAACTTGTCAAATCTATCCAATAATTTTGATCCTCTAACTATGTCACCCATAAGTCAGGAATGTAAAGTAATTAGCTTGACTGAGGAGTTAAAGAAACTTGTCGAAGAGAAAGGCAACATTATGAAGAGAATGTGTGAGCTCTGGGGATTGATTGCCCCTAAGTTAGAGACAATGTATAATGCCCTATGTGAAGCTTAGACTGCAATTCAGACTAGTGATCCATCAGATCTATCAAAGGCAGAAGCATTTTCATTTTTGTTTAGTGGGCACATCTCAATTTTGGATGGAATAAAGAGTACTTGGGCCTCTAAACTTGTGCAAATAAAAACCAGCTTTGCAAACATTTTCAAGTTCATGTAGATAGAACTTAATGATTACTTGTACATATGCGGCATTATATATAGAAGTTTTAAAATTTTTGGCTTGTAGACCCCACCCTTTTCCATTGATGTCAAAGGGGGAGTGAAGAGTAGTGAAAAATGAGGAATCTAGTAAAGGGGGAGCATTGGAATGAAGTATGAATAGCAATATGGAGTACACGCGAAGAAGGAGTTATTCTAACACTTAGTCATTTTCCACTAAGTGTTGCCATCAATGACAAAGGGGGAGATTGTTGGCAAGAGGCACTACTTCGCATTAATAGGTGTTGTCATTGATAGCAACCAAGATCATTGCAATCATCTGCATAACACAATTTGTTCATATCGGAAGTCAGATTCAGAATTTGTCTAAGTCTGGGTAGTTAGGAACAAAGCAGTAATAGGGTCCGGTATTTTGGTCTGGATCTCTCCGGTGGAAAGTCATGATTAGCTACGGATCTAGGGGAGTCATATGCATTGCCAAGATAGTATAAATCTAGATTTTTGTCCTCCGGTGATGAAGGATTCAAAAGATATTAGCTGTTGAGTACTAGGTTCCAATTTGTCAGAGCAAACAGAAGAAGAACAGGCTGACCTTGCAGAAGATCTTGATTCCAAATGTATGAAAGTTGTTTGTTGGAAAAATGGTGATGATCAATAATAGTGGCTGACATGAGTAATGATTTTCAAGGGAAAGTTTTGGTCCACACCTTAAGTTATGCATATATCTGGCCGACATAGCATAGCATTCATAAAAGTTCTAAGTGATTGTTATAATTGATTGGTAAGTGATTGCAAATCAAGATAAGGATATATATAGCCGATTGTTGTGGATGATTTTGGTGTGTGTGAAGAACGTGTATATGAGAAGAGTAGAAATCCAAAGTGCAAATGAAGGTAGAACAGTAAGAAGAGCAGAGAAAAGATGAAATGTGTAAGATCAGTTTTTTGTACTTAACCAGAACTGAAACTCTTACATGGGTAGATGCTATTAATCAGTTCAGATCTCTGTTATTTTATTGTAATATTTGCATAGGCAGTGAGCCTCCATTTAAGCAGTGAGCCTGAATGCATTTGCATTCCCATTTGTAAAACACTTTTAACAGGGTATTATTTTTTGTGGGTTAACCCCCACCGTGGTTTTCCCTTAACTAGTTTTCCACGTCAAAAATCTTGGTGTCAAGTGTGTTATTTATGTTTCTTCTCATGTGTTGTCGTTTAATGCTAAAATGTTTATAACATTGATTTGATTATAACTTGTAAAGGAAGAATAACAATAGAAAAGTCTAAATTGAGTGACAATTGATTCACTCCCCCACCCTCTCAATTGTCTGGACCTAATCTAACAATAATTAGTTCCATCAAATCTTGGACTTTCCTTCTTATAAGACAACATCTTGGATCTCCTCAAGCAATCAGCTTCTTTTAGAGGATCTGACTCTAATACCAATTGTTGGAATTAGGCCGAACAACTGAGAGGGGGGTGAATTAGTTGTCTCACAAAATTAATCTTTCCTTCTTTTTAATCTTCTTTCACAACTTACAAATAGTTTAATGATGTAAACATTAAAGCATGAAAAAATAACACATGAGTAGAAACATAATTAACACACTTGACACCAAGATTTTTAACGTGGAAACTCGGTTAAGGGAAAACCATGGTGGGGTTTAACCCACAAGATTCGTACCCTATTAAAAGTACTTAAAAATGTGAAGGCACTTACCTTTAGGCTCACTGCTCAAGAGATGCTGACTGCCTACAAGAAATTTATGTTCAATATAGAAATAATTAATTGAGAAATAGCATCTTCCTCATGCTTGGTTTAGTTTCATTGAATGCTCACAAAACTTCTACTCTGCCCCAAATACTTCTCCTCTAACTCTTCATCCAAAATAACTCTTATTCTTCTGCTTCTCCTTTGCTCTGCTCTACCTTTGATCCTTTCTTTGGATTTTTATTATTTTTGCACAAGGATAATTTTCCACACTTCAACTACACACCTTTGTACGCTTCATCAACCTTGGAATAAACATCAATGTCGGCTTGGATCACTTTACTGTCAACCAAACATATCTGAGACTTGAATCTACCTCCAACACATGCCATGCTCCAGAGAGTTGCTCTTAGATCATCCGCAATACAATTGAATCATTTGGTCAGACAAGACTAGGAAGAACAAAAACACCAAGAAGGAAATCTTCATTAAAAAGCTTAAACTTCAATGCAGACCTCTAAAAGAACATTGAATTCAACAAAAAACATCTGCACTCCTCCAAATCATCAGAATCACTTGCATCTTCATCCGGAACCTCAAGAACACTGTCTACCATGACTGTCACACTAGAAAGATTGCTTGCATACCTCCAAACCATGAACCACTTGATTTGATGATACACACTGACTTCCCAAGCATGCCTCTAGATCCGCAGATCATAATTTTACATTTTTGGAACAATCCAGACCTCTTTCCTGTCACTTTGTCTCTTCTAAACACTGCAAAACTGATTCTACTCAGATGGCTTTAGCTTACTCAAATCTTCATGTGAACCTTCCAAAACTTAACTAGATCTTCTTCAGATAATCTTGTACTCAGCCATATGGTCCACATACATTGATCTTTATTAATTTCCTCAATATCCTCAACATTCCGGTCATCTAAACAGGCAACAAAATAGGATACATTTGACACTAGTGGCAACAAGGATATGTTGACATCAATGATAACACTGATTAGGCACATATTTGCAACAGCAACCCCAAGAGGTCAAAGGAGAGGTGACTAGTATCAAAATGAAAGAGAGGATTAAGGTCCCCATCCTAGATACAAAGAAGATAGGAATTATCATGGTAGCCAGGAAAATGATGTTAGAAGCTATTACAAAGGTAGGGGGATGATAGAAGATACTATAAAGATGAAAAAGTTGATGATAATCACCACAAGGAGGATTGAGAGGGAAATGGAGGATATACTCAGCAAGGTGGAGGAGGATATGAGAGGAAAAGATAGAAATATTTCAGGGGAGCCTATTTCAACTATGGTGAAGAAGGACATAGGGCATTCAATGCTAGAGGAGGAGGGGAGAGGACAACACAAGGGTCATGTTTGGTGATGAGAGGTCACCCACTTCAGAGAGGTATCTTGAGTTTTGGGATTCATTGGTTTCACGGAGGGATTTGAGGTATAATAGGAAAGATGGACTAGGTGTAAGGTATGTAGGAAGTGCTATGAGGTGATGGTGGATAATGGTAGCATGAACAACTTGGTGTCTGTGGGGATGCTTGACAAGTTGGGACTAAGGAGGACGAGACATACAAGTCCATACTGGTTAGGTTGGTTGTGGCAGGGAGACTAGATTTTAGTGGAGGAACAATGCTACAGGTGAGGTTCAACATAGTGACATACCATGATGAGATGGTATGTGACATTGCACTAATCATGGATGTGTGTCATCTTCTATTAGGAAGATTGTGGAAATTTGATTGAGAAACTATGTATGATGGGAAAACTAACACATACTTCATCTGGAAGGATGGACAGAAGCACAATTTGATTATGTGCATTGGGGAGGGATGATGTGTGTTAATTCCAAAGATGTGTGACATTATTGGAGAAGGTGGCCTCAAGTGATACAAATGCAAAAGAAGTAGCCTAGAGGACAAGATAGATGAGAAAGTGGATGGGGAGATGTGTGGAGGAGAATGTGACTAAGGGAATCATAATGGAAGGGTATGTGGTAGCTATGAAAGAGACTAATAGATGTGTGGGATTAGTTGTGGACAAGAGAAAGTGGCTTGTGATTGAATATCGACCAAGGGAAAATAGTGTAGAAGATGGTTGGTGGAACTAAGTGACAAATAATGAGGGGAAAAGTAGTACTTAGGGTGGATCACTTAAGGTATACCTGAGTAGGTGGAAAGAATGGGTGGAAGAAGTAGCCAAGTGGAATCTCTAGAGCCAAGAGTGGCAAACTACCCTAGAAAATGAGGGACTCGTTAATTTATTCACCTCAGGAGTCTAATGTAGGTGCATCCTTGGGCATCCTAAAAATGTGGTATCATATCTAAGTAAATATAATTGGTGGTCTACTTTGATAGTTTATGAGTTTGTAAGTTAGTGGTTAGTAGTTTGTGGTAGTACAAGTGAGTGAATTTCACCACATTGAGGAATTAGCTTCTATGGTTGTGATGCTAGTTTTGTTTATGGTTCATTTATCTTCAATTCAAATATGAGATAAATTGGATAAGTGAATGTGGGAAAATTGGTTCATCAGGGGTTTATTGTTTAACAATGTGAGTTGTTGAAATTATTTTTTGTTGTAGAAGGTTTTTTGGGTTTGAAACAAGGGAGAATATTTAAAAGACATTTTAGTAACTATTGTAAAGTATAGGGGTGTACTGAGTGGATAGTCTCCACAATTAGACTTTTGTATTTTGCACCAACTTGAGGCTAATATAGATTGAATGTGGAAAGGTTAACAATAAATAAAAAGTCTTAAATTAGGAGAAAGTAAGTGAAGAAGATCAGAAGGAAGCAGAGGCATAGAACGTAAGTTCAATAGTGGGGAAGAGGGACTTAGAGTCAGTGTGGTAGTTGATAATATGATGTGGGATGTACAATTTGAAGGTATCCATCAATGTATGTAGCTAGGAGGTGTGTGTTGATGTGTTTTTATGCACATGCAAACTCAGAATAAAATACCGAGGTATTCTATCCTCTCTTGAACAAAGTCTCTCAAAGGCTAAACAATGTGATCCAATGAGACAACCCCAAGGTTCATGATATGTCAGGTCTTGACTTGCAATGGCTAGACTTAGTAGTTGATGTGATTTGCTGAAAAATCACAAAGGGACTTATGCTGAATTGACTTCTTATTCCAATAAAAATATGTTATTCTCCTTCTTGTGAAGTGGAATTCTACAAACCAACTATGAAAAGAAAATACAAAAGGACAAGGGTTTAGGAAATCTACTCTAAGGACAAAGAGATAATGAAACATGTCAAGATAGACAAACTCCCAATGAAACCAAACTCCATTTCGCCATGAGAACCAACAACTACATGAAGTCGGTGCAATCTTATAAGGAAACTCAAGGATTCTCATGTTGTAAACTTTCATCCAAACATCCACTGCTAGCGCAGCTTGAACGAGCATCCACAACTGAACTAAAACATATGTGGTTTAGGCTAACTTTGCAAAATGACTTATCAGCGACAAATCATAAAAAGTATGAACCAGAAGAATTCATCAAATATCTTTACATGTATTCATTACATCAATGCACTTTTAATCTATTTCTAAGCTACTTGGAAACATCTCTCCATCATATTTGAGAATTAGAAACCATGCTAATATTCCATTACCACACAAATCACCATGAGAACCAACAATGAGCTTGTATTGATTTTGGAAATGCATTTTTACAACAATTTCATGTCTCTTCAATGACTTCGAAAAGTCTCCTCTAATCTACCTCTACTCTAACAACATCTACTCCTACTACTCGATCCCTGATCTCTCCCTCTGATAATCCTCCCTTCACAAATGAGAGAAGTGAGCCCTTTTATAAGCCTCAAAATTACATGAATGGCTAGGATTGATTTGAGAATCGATGGCCCAGATTTTGAAAACAATGCAGTCTGTTACAAAAGTTTACTATCTTTAGAACGTTGAATGTAGATTGATGATGTGGCAGACTGTGATTGGATCAATGCTATGCACGTGCCACCTCAGCATCGAACAAACTGGTTTGATTTTCTTCGTGTTCATATTGTTCAGAATGTTTTCCTAGATTTTGTCATCTTCTGGAGTAGTCTTTGAATCTTTGAATTTTCACCTCTGGAACTTGGCTGCTTCGAACTTGAAACTTGGGAAATTTAGAATTTCTTCATGTAATTGATGAATTGCTTGATGAACTTGCTCATTTCTCTTGTTCATAACTTTCTTGATGATGTCGCTGTACAGGATGCAAGATTTTGGCTCTGGACTCTGGAAGTAGAAAGATGCCATGTGCATGAATTCTTGGAGTGAACTACGGATGATAGATGTTCCCTCCTCCTACCATACAAAGTTATATTTCTCGTACAAATGATGATCTTGATGAGGAAATTCTCCTATTTGGCGATGATATATTCCTCCATCGAATGCTCTTGAACCAAGACTCCTCCATGCAACTTCTCATGTGCAAGCATTTTGCTACTATCCTTCTATATCACTCTTCATAACTGCTTGCCGGTCTGTCTCTCGTACTCATTGCTCATCTGCATGAATACCCAGACATTAGTTTGATAGAATAATGCATAAAAGACAAGCATATAAGACAAACTCACCGTATAATGTATGTGGGATAAATGAATATGTGAATCTCTAAAATTTCCCCGCTTTATTTCAAGAAAGCTGAAAAAAATGCAAATTTTGTGAAAACAAAACCCGATCAACTTTTCAAAAAAAATCAATCGACAGATGCAATTCCAATTTGTCTACGCCAAAACCTTGAATGGCCTACAATAATACAACGTCAAATTTGTGCAGATAGTTTGAAATGAAGAGTACTGGAATCCAAGAATATATGCATAACCAAAACCTTTCTCCGAGGCTAGTTCCAAGGGTGTAAACCTTTTAAAATGATAGGGGCTCAAGAGAATTTATGGCTTGCATCCTATGGTAATGGACAAAAAATCAACAAACTTAGAGTTTAAAAGATTTTGTGCTGACTACATTTGCAAAATATTTTCAAATACTCCATATTTAGCATGAAATTACTTTAAATGCACCACTTGGCACTTCAAATTTGTGAGCAGACTTTTAAGACTTCCACGGGCATTGGAGGAAAATGCGATTACCATTTTTAAAACATTAATGATCACTGCCTAAATTGGTCATATCTCTATTGAACATTCGTTACAACAGATCACTATGCACTTTGTGGTGCAACTAAATTTAGCAAGATAACCAGAATAGCCTCTTAAATGTTCTGAGGACCATTTAAAGTGATGAGCAGACATTTTGAAGCTCAAGGCATAACAGGAATAATGCCAACGGGTTTCTTGGAGAAAAAATTTTCCGCAAATGAATAATTTGATATGCGATGTAACACTTCGACCACCCATACGCATTTCAAGGTGACCCAAAATGTCCGCTCAAGAAGGCATTTTGAAGCTCAAGGCATAACGGGAGTGAATACGTATGCAAAGGACACCAATAGGTCTGCTTAAGCGGAGATTAGGAACCAACACGAAAAAAAAAACCAAATATTGCAAAGGGCTAAGAAAAGTCCGCTTGAGCAGAGGTTTGAGGGACTTCTTCACAAGTGTCGGGCAGACTTTCCATGGGAGCATTCAAAGATTTTGAGTGCATTTCCCCTTTTGTGTCTTTCACAACTTTTAAAGCGCAACCTCGAAGTAGGCTTTCACAAAAGTAGGTGTATTAAGCCTCATCACCCTCACAAATTTAAGTGCAGTTTTGAGGTGTTCAGGAACAAAATTTGGTGGTGATTTATGAGAGTCATTCACTGGTTTAGGCGCAAGATTCCTTAATCCTTTCATAGTTGCAAGCCTTTTACAACCTGAGGAGCATTCTTCCTATGATTGTTCACAATAGTCAAGGCACATAATGCAAAGCGCAGATCTGTGGTAGTCTTTCACAATTAAATTCATACATTCTAGGTAGCCATTCATAAAGCTCGGCGCAAATTTCCCCAATGCTTTCACAATGTTGGCAGTGATTTTCATGTGGTTTGGAACAGATCTCCATGAGCACATTTTTATGTTATCTTGCAATACTTCAGCGCACATTTCTAATCACTTTTCACAAACTTCATCAGAGATTTCCTTAAGGCTTTCACAAATTTTCCTATCCCACATATGAGGGATTCTCTTCTAAGACGTCCTTCACAATTCTCAATGGGAACTTCCTGTGTTTTGCACTCTTTTGGTCACACATTTGATATGTTGTTCACAGATTTCTCGAGAATCATTCACAGACTTAGGCGGACTTTCCTTGAATAGTTTCATAGTGTGAAGTGCAGCGAAATGTAGGCATAATTTTTTATTTCTTATTCAATGCTTGCTTGGGTATGGGCGACTTTTGTACAAATTGCACTTGTGCAATGGACACCTAAAAGTGCGCATCATCTTCCAGGTGGACATTTTGAGCTAGTTTGTAAATTTTCATGAGTGTGAAACCTCTCCCAAAGTGCGCCAAAGAATCAAAAGGTGGGCCTTTTAAATCGTTGGGCATGATACCAAAATTAGAAGATGCGAGGCCCTTTCAGATATGCACTTAGTAGCCTTTTGTAACACTTATGCATGACTCGAATGTCACCTTTTACACACTAAACACCAATTTACACCTGGAGCGGACATTTTGAATCATTATGAGCAGACCTTTCAAGCAATCATGCATAATGTTCATTTGTGCAAACCTCTTCCAAAAGTCCACCTAAGGTGAAATGACGGACCTCTTGAACTTGTTTACATAAATAGTAAAATACAAGGCCGTCTTGTCAAAACCAAGGCAGACATTTTTTGTGTGTATGTATGAAACACGTTATGCAAGGTGGTATGGAATGTTTGCCAAGATGAAGTTGGTCATTACCATGCTTTCTCCATATCGGTTTGGATTGAGATTTTGATTTGCAGATGATAAACTTTCCAAGTGCCCCCTACTCTAATTCGAAGTGAGTGTATAAGATGTAAGTGAGGCATAGATTTGGAAGTGATGTACAAGTTGACTCATGCAAGAGTGACCTAAAAGTGTGCTATAGACTCAAGTGGAATGCAAAGATAAGCTGAGTG
Source organism: Cunninghamia lanceolata (assembly GCA_027924645.1). Classification (NCBI taxonomy): domain Eukaryota; kingdom Viridiplantae; phylum Streptophyta; class Pinopsida; order Cupressales; family Cupressaceae; genus Cunninghamia; species Cunninghamia lanceolata. The sequence continues at coordinate 5,603,560 of BSBN01000134.1, forward strand.
ATTTTTAGAGGAGAACTGATTGAATGACACCTCCAAAAGACTCCTACAAGCTCAAAATTGTGAAAGAAAGGGTAGGTCCCCATTTGCAATGGGGCGATGTGTGATTACATCACAACATCTAGCGCTACCTTCCAATAAATGTCCCTGAACATTTCAAAAATAAAGACCCACTCCAAACCTAGAAATGTTAGATAATACCTTTAAAATCATCAACTAGCTAGGAAATGCACTCAAAAGTGAAGAAGAATCATAGATTGGATCAAGACATGTCAAAATTAAACATTTCTAGAATAGTGATTAATATAAAATCTCAAGCGTTCCAAAGTTAAACAATAATCACGACTTCAAAATTCCTGCATACACCAACATATTAGGCCAAATAGACATGAAAACTTGATCAAGGCATCAAAATCAAAAGATTAGGACAACCATTCACATCTCGAAGATCCAAGTGTGTGCAATTGAGTTCATTCCCATCCATCAGCAACTAAGATCACCTCAATTCCTCCGCATTAAGCTACGTGACTAGTACACACCTCATGAACTACCTGGACATGGCCCCGCTGCCAACGAGCATTTATATCCTTGATAGGTTTGCCTAGTAATTCCACTCGAGTAGAGCCCTATTGCTAGTTAGGTGTCCATAGCACCAGTAAAGATTACTCGATTTTCCATATAACTGAGTTATAGTGTGTGATTTGTGATTTTCTTTTCATTTCTTTTCTTTTGATTTTCAACATGCTTTTTGCTTGGTAGAGTACAATGCAGTACCGCTACGTGTGATAACTCAGCTAGCTGGGTGTGGACTTACAATGGTGGCAAAGGTGGACCTTTAGATTTTTCACTTAATGCGAGATCACAAAGATTCACTTAGGTACCTCTAGATTTTAAAAGTATGAAAAGATATAAGATCTCAAAACAATTCAAGTTGCTCTAAACAGTCAATTTATCCTCCAAGAGCAAGCAACATGCCATTCAAACACTAACAATGGAGTCCACAATGAATCTATCCATCTGATGCAAGTTTCTCAAAGGAAAACTAAGAGATTAATAAATAGATTAAGATTTGGCATTTTAAACATATAATCAAGATGTTGGTGTCAAGACACAATATATGATTCCCTTTTGAGTCAAGTACAAATCTTAGCTAGTTGATAAAGCTAAAGAAAATCATCCTCAGATTCCAAAGAATTTCATGAACATTTATCAAAGAAATGAATTCGACATTCTATAAGAATCAGGCTATATGTGCTTTAAGGATAACAACACCCATTTCACCAATCAGGAAACCCACAAAACAAACCTAACTAAAGCAACAACCTAAACTAGGGAAGGCAAACTAAACTAAAGACTAACAAAACATGGCAAACTACTCGAAAGCAACAGAAAGGAAAACCTACTCTAGGTAAGCTATGTACAAAGAGCAAACACGACTCAAAAGACCCAGTTATATACAAGACCTCAAATGATTTCTCAAAATGAAAGTAGTAATAAGGCACATGTGATGGTTCAGATTTTGGAAAATTTATCCTTGAATTCAGAGAAAAATTCTCTCACAACACAATCATCGAATTCACAAAAAAGTTTGCACAAAATCAGTAGTTGTGGCGACTCATTCAGACCATGATTTATCCAAATGCAGGGTGTCTTTCCAAATTTCCATAATCAAATTCATACTCTTCACATTCACAATTTGGAAATTCATGATCTTCAAATTCGTAATCTTCATTTCTAGGAGTAGGGAAAGATACAACCTGGTGGTCATCATCCTCAAGTAGTAATTCTTGTTTGTCACTTATCAACATGTCAGGAGGTCGAAGTTGGTGATGAATCATCCCACTCACATCCACAACATGAAAATCAACATTATAATCAATAGTGGGCATATCAAAAGGTGAAAATAATGGAGATTTAGAAGCATGGAACATTTCACCTGTTAATTCATCGTAGATTTTCAGCAACAGATCCAACATTAATCTGAATTGCTTTGTATATTTTTCCTCCATTTCTTCAACTTGTTCATTTTGGCATAGCTTTGACTGTACTTCATCTATGAGAGTGTTGAGCGCCCCTTCGAATTGCACTTGATTGTCAAGCTTGTGGATGATGGCTTGTAGCATATCTTCATGATTACCATCTCTTTCAAGGATTCTTGAAACCTCTTGCAATTCACTCTTAATAATCTCTTCTAGCAACATGAATTAGTATGTAGCAAGGAATTCTTCTTCTTGTAATGAACTCGATTCACTTTCTTCTTTGCTGGAAGAATCAACATCTTGTTCTTCAATTACCTTTGTTTTGATGTCTTCTATTACTTTTTCAACTTCTTCTGCAGGAGGTTCATTCTTACTTGGAAGAAGGTATGCAAATGGACTTTCTACTTGATTACCAAGTTTAATTGTGCTATCTTCACTATTGAATAACATGGGAACATCTTCTCCTTTGGGTGGTGAATTGATTTCTTGAAGACATTTGCTCCACAAGTCCTCTAATCTCAATTGCACTTTGGATTCTTCTTCCAACCTTAATCCTTCCTTCACTTGATGAACAGCTTCCTGACAAGATGAACATGTAAGTTCTGAATGAGTGGTGTTATGAATCCTACACCAACCACCTGGAATTAGCATTTCCTCTGCAGGTAGGTCCTTCTCGATACTTAGTCTCTTCTTGATCATTTCCTTAAAACTTATGAAGAACTCTCTTTCATCAAACAAGGCTTCAAGAAGCATCTTTGTAGAAACAATTGGCTCATGTACCTATGAAAAAGAAAGTTTTCCTTTCAATGCTAATTCCATTCTTGATAAAAACGTTAGGCAATACAATTCCTCGTGTCCCTTGGTATCGTGAATTCTACATCTCTTCCTTGATGCAAAGTCACCCAGACTCTTGGGATAGAGTTGTGCATTCAAAGTCCATCAAAGCTGAAGAATATCATCTTGAGGATGATCATATTGCTGCCCACAACCATGAAACTACTTCGTGTATGCTGAGAAATCCATCCTTGTTTTTGGGTATTTTTCAATTTTTACTTTTTTTGGATTTTTGAAGTTTTATGTTTTTTTGTATTTTCTAGCATAAGAGAGATCTAGCAAATCTTGAATTTAGCTTTGAAAGATCACTTGGTTCCAATCCCACAATTTGGAGTTTGTTTGCGTGCTTGGAATGAAAGAAGTACTGTAAATTTCTTGTTCATGCCCTTTTATTCTGAGTTGAGATGTATGAAATTCTTCGTTCTGGCCTCCTTCTTGCTGAATTCTGTCAAGCAGTATGTAGAGCAATGAATGATAAAACACCAGAATATCTTTTGTATGCTTGGAACAAATGTAGCAATTCGTTGTCCTCGCCCTCCTTCTAGCGCCAATTCTGTTGATGTGTTTTTATGCACATGTAAACTCAGAATAAAATACCGAGGTATTCTATCCTCTCTTGAACAAAGTCTCTCAAAGGCTAAACAATGTGATCCAATGAGACAACTCCAAGGTTCATGATATGTCAGGTCTTGACTTGCAATGGATAGACTCAGTAGTTGATGTGATTTGCTGAAAACTCACAAAGGGACTTACGCTGAATTGACTTCTTATTCCAATAAAAATATGTTATTCTCCTTCTTGTGAAGTGGAATTCTACAAACCAACTATGAAAAGAAAATACAAAATGACAAGGGTTTAGGAAATCTACTCTAAGGACAAAGAGATAATGAAACATGTTGAGATAGACAAACTCCCAATGAAACCAAACTCCGTTTCATCATGAGAACCAACAACTACACGAAGTTGGTGCAATCTTATAAGGAAACTCAAAGATTTTCATGTTGTAAACTTTCATCCAAACATCCACTACTTGTACAGCTTAAATGAGCATCCACAACTAAACTAAAACATATGTGGTTTAGGCTAACTTTGCAAAATGACTTATCAGCAACAAATCATAAAAAGTATGAACCAGAAGAATTCATCAAATATCTTTACATGTATTCATTACATCAATGCACTTTTAATCTATTTCTAAGCTACTTGGAAATGTCTCTCCATCATATTTGAGAATTAGAAACCATGCTAATATTCCATCACCACACAAATCACCATGAGAACCAACAATGAGCTTGTATTGATTTTGGAAAATGCATTTTTACAACAATTTCATGTCTCTTCAATGGCTTCAAAAAGTCTCCTCTAATCTACCTCTACTCTACCAGCATCTACTCCTACTACTTGATCCCTGCTCTCTCCCTCTAATAATCCTCCCTTCACAAATGAGAGAAGTGAGCCCTTTTATAGGCCTCAAAATTACATGAATGGCCAGGATTGATTTGAGAATCGATGGCCCAGATTTTGACAACAATGCAGTCTGTTACAAAAATTTACTATCTTTAGAACATTGAATGCAAATTGATGACGTGGTAGACTGTGATTGGATCAATGCTATGCACGTGCCACCTTAGCATCAAACAAACTGGTTTGATTTTCTTCGTGTTCATATTGTTCGGAATGTTTTCCTAGATTTTGTCATCTTCTGGAGTAGTCTTCGAATCTTCAAATTTTCACCTCTGGAACTTGGCTACTTTGAACTTGAAACTTGGGAAATTTAGAATTTCTTCATGTAATTGATGAATTGCTTGATGAACTTGCTCATTTCTCTTGTTCATAACTTTCTTGATGATGTCGCTATACAGGATGCAAGATTTTGGCTCTGGACTCTGGAAGTAGAAAGATGCCCTGTGCGTGAATTCTTGGAGTGAACTACAGATGATAGATGTTCCCTCCCCCTGCCGTACAAAGTTATATTCCTCGTGCAAATGATGATCTTGATGTGGAAATTCTCCCGTTTGGTGATGATATCTTCCTCCATCGAATGCTCTTGAACCAAGACTCCTCCATGCATTGAACTTCTCATGTGCAAGCATTTCGGTACTATCCTTCTATATCACTCTTCATAACTGCTTCTTGGTCTGTCTCTCGCACTCATTTCTCATCTGCATGAATACCCAGACATTAGTTTGAGAGAATAATGCATAAAAGACAAGCATACAAGACAAACTCACCGCATAATGTATACGGGATAAATGAATATGTGAATCTCTAAAATTTCCCCGCTTTATTTCAAGAAAACCCAAAAAAATACAAATTTTATGAAAACAAAACTTGATCAACTTTAAAAAAAACTCAATCAATAGATGCAATTCCAATTTGTCTACGCCAAAACCTTTCTCCCACGCTAGCTACAGGGATGTAAACCATTTAAAACGATAGGGGCTCAAGAGAATTTATGGCTTGCATCCTATGGTAATGGACAAAATATCAACTAACTCAGAGTTTAAAAGATTTTGTACTGACTGCATTTGCAAAATCTTTTCGAATACTCCATATTTAGCATGAAATTACTTTAAAAGCACCACTTCACACTTCAAATTTGTGAGCAAGCTTTTAAGACTTCCACGGGCATTGGAGGAAAATGCGATTACCATTTTTAAAACATTAATGAGCACTGCCTAAATTGGTCATATCTCTATTGAACACTCATTACAACAGATCACTATGCACTTTGCGGTGCAACTAAATTTAGCAAGATAACCAGAATAACCTCTTAAATGTTTTGAGGACCATTTAAAGTGATGAGCGGACATTTTGAAGCTCAAGGCATAACGAGAATAATGCCAACAGGTTTTGGAGAAAAACTTTTCCGCAAATGAATAATTTGATATGCGATGTAACACTTGGACCACCCATATGCATTGCAAGGTGACCCAAAATGTCCGCTCAAGTGGACATTTTGAAGCTCAAGGCATAATGGGAGGGAATACGTATTGAAAGGACACCAATAGGTCCACTTAAGTGGAGATTAGGAACCAACATGGAAAAAAAAACTGAATATTGCAAAGGGCTAAGAAAAGTCCGCTTGAGCAAAGGTTTGAGGGACTTCTTCACAAGTGTTGGGCGGACTTTCCATGGGAGCATTCAAAGATTTTGAGTGCATTTCCCCTTTTGTATATTTCACAACTTTTAAAGCGCAACCTCGAAGTAGGTTTTCACAAATGTAGGTGTATTAAGCCTCATCACCATCACAAATTTAAGCATAGTTTTAAGGTGTTCAGAAATAAAATTCGGTGGTGATTTCTGAGAGTCATTCACTAGTTTAGGCACAAGATTCCTTAATACTTTCACAGTTGCAAGCCTTTTACAACTTGAGGAGCATTCTTCCTATGATTGTTCACAATACTTAAGGCACATAATGCAAAGTGCAGATCTGTGGTAGTCTTTCACAATTAAATTCGTACATTCTAGGTAGCCATTCATAAAGCTTAGCGCAAATTTCCCCAATGCTTTCACAATGTTGGCAGTGATTTTCATGTGGTTTGGAATAGATCTCCATGAGCGCATTTTTATGTTATCTTGCAATACTTTGGCGCACATTTCTAATCACTTTTCACAAACTTCAGTGGAGATTTCCTTAAGGCTTTCACAAATTTTCCTATCCCACATATGAGGGATTCTCTTCTAAGACATACTTCATAATTCTCATCAGGAACTTCTTGTGCTTTGCACTCTTTTTGTCACACATTTGATATGTTGTTCACAAATTTCTCAGGAATCATTCACAGACTTAGGCAGACTTTCCTTGAATAGTTTCATAGTGTGAAGTGCAGCAAAACGTAGGCAAAATTTTTTATTTCTTATTCAATGCTGCTTGGGTATGGGCGGCTTTTGTACAAATTGCACTTGTGCAATGGACACCTAAAAGTGCGCATCATCTTCCAGGCAGAAGTTTTGAGCTAGTTTGTAAAATTTTCATGAGTGCGAAACATCTCCCAAAGTGCACCAAAGAATCAAAAGGTGGGCCTTTTAAATTGTTGTGCATACCAAAATTAGAAGATGCGAGGCCCTTTCAGATATGCACTTAGCAACCTTTTGTAATGCTTATGCATGACTTGAATTTCACCGTTTACACACTAAACACCAATTTACACCTGGAGCGGACCTTTTGAGCAATCATGCATAATGTTCATTTGTGCAAACCTCTTCCAAAAGTCTAAGGTGAAATGGCAAACCTCTTGAACATGTTTGCATAAATGGTAAAATACAAGGCTGTCTTGTCAAAACCAAGGCGGACATTTTGTGTGTGTATGTATGAAACATGTTATGCAAGGTGGTATGGAATGTGTGCCAAGATGAAGTTGGTCCTTACCACGCTTTCTCCATATCAGTTTGGATTGAGATTTTGATTTGAAGATGATAAACTTTCCAAGCGCCCCCCTTCTCTAATTTGAAGTGAGTGTATAAGATGTAAGTGAGGCACAAATTTGGAAGTGATATTTACAAGTCAACTCGTGCAAGAGTGACCTAAAAGAGCGCCATAGACTCAAGTGGAATGCAAAGATAGGATGAGTGATTTGTAGAGGAGAACTGATCGAATGACACCTCCAAAAGACTCCTACAAGCTCAAAATTGTGGAAGAAAGGGTGGGTCCCCATTTGTAATGGGGTGATGTGTGATTACATCACAACAGTGTGAAATTTAAATACTTCTATCAAGTAATGTGGTAACCTTGTGATGAATCTATGGTAAGCCATGAGGGGGTAATCATTAGGTGGTCATTAGTAATAGATCTGGAAGTGGTGTTCCATAGCATGTAGCATTGTGTCATCTTGGATAATCTTATTGTAATTAAATGGTTGTGGCATGCCATGTAATAAGGTCCTTGTGACAAACTTTGTGATAATGAATCGATGATAACTAAGAAAACTATTTTCTAGTAATTATGTAATTAAGAATATTCTATTGTGTAGTGGTAAATTGGGATTAAATCTATATGGTGGGCTACATGGTTGGACAATGCTCCTTGGACTCTCCTACCTTGACTGTATCAATTATTCACTCATCAACTTGGGTGCTCCTTTTAGGCTCCATTATCTCCATTCAAATATTTCTTATGATGTTCCATAACATGTGTAACTCGCTCTTACAACTCTCTTATGAATCAAAGATGCTCTCACCTTTCTAATGTGGGAGGCCTAACTTCTAGAGACTATAACTTTTGATCTAGGAAGCCAATTGAGCCCATTTTTAAATTGAAGGTCTTATAGCAAACTTTGACAACGAAATATTCCAAGGATGATTTTGACTTGTTTTGGGGCCAAAATTGACAATCTAAAGCCCAAAACTTGAATTTTTATGTTCTTAATAGATTAGGATACAAGGTTTATACACCTTTCCTCCTCACGCTTTTTTCAAAAATCTTGGGACAAAAACTTTAGACATAATGCACATGTGTGTGATTTATGGGGATGAACATATATCCTTCTATTTAGGTGTATACAAATGAGGATGTGGTTCAATTGGCAAGTGCATTTTTTTGACAATAGATCTTTTGAAATCAACTTTTCTGTGATCCATTTTCAATGATATAATCAAAAGAAGAAACATATGTTGGCTAAGTTTAATTTAAAAACAAACTATCATGACTACTTGAATGATAGTTTTGTATTGTCCTAAATTGTCACCTCTCATAATTTTACACTAGGCTTAGCATTTGCATGTTTAAATTGTTTTTTTATCCTGGCTTATGACATACCCATTTTAGGACACATGATTTGGGCTCATGAATAGGTCCCTTTATGATGGTCACTTCAAGGAAGAATATGCCCAAGACACTAGCACCCAAGCTCTAGTGTCCTGCCTCTTTGCCTCTAATTTTTAATGTGTCAGCCTTATTGGCCTTGTGTATTGCAACATGTTGGTCTTATTTCATTTTGGGTCCTAAAAAAGTAATTACAATGCATATATAAACAAATCTCTCTCACTCATTTACTCCTAATGATCTAATGACACTTTAGCTAATGATGCCCTATGATAAGGCTCTCTAACAGGGAATCAATCTCTTTATCAACAAGCTCTCTATTTGTGTAGATTATTGTTGTGTACTAACCCTTGTTGCAGATCTTTGTGGAAGCTCATTCCTCCTTCATTCTCTCCTTGTGGCAGTTTGATAGTAACATCATCACATCAAGGACTTCATGTTCATGGCCAAATCTTTTCTTTATGCTTGCTTACATTTATCTTTTATTATTTAGATCTGCATCTACCCTCCTTGGGCATGCACTCTTGATCTAATATTTGTTGTTTCCAAGGTGGGAAAACCTTTCACAAGGTTTGACTTAGGCAAGCTCATAAACAACACCAACATTTTCCCTTTTTTATGTGCATAGGTTGAAGACAGAAGGTCTGATAGAAATGGGCAACAAATAGACAAAGATACATGTGTTGGAAGTGTCTTAGACTTCTAACAACCCAAAACCCTAGGACACCCATGCCTAGGTGCCATAGCCCTCCAGATCTAGCCCCTATTTCTGGCAGTGGTCGTCGATAGTCTTGCACTGCTCAGTTCAAGTCCCAGTTTCTAGATTTTCAACTCCGTCAGGTCAGTAACTTCTATTTTGGCATATTTCATCATAGAAACCCTAGATCTAGCCCAATTAGCTCAATCTTTGTAATTACAACAAAGGGAAAAACCCCTGTAGTTTGTGTCTCCTTCAGGACTGTAGCCATGCTCAATTTGTGTTCCAATGTTTGATTAAAAGGATTGACCTAGCTAGTTGAATAGTGATTTGGTTTCGCTTTGCTATTAAAATTTTTGGTGAACCTGATGTATCTTACAATTTTGTAGCCTTCTTTGTTTAGATCTAATCTATTTGTTGTTCCAGATCTATTTAGTATTGAATTGATTAAACATTTCTATTTGTACATCTTGCATTTGTACTTCTTCATTGTTGTGGTTACCAAAAACCTCACCTTTTTGGTAAACCCTGCTAGTTTTTCACTTAATGTTCATGATTGCAAACTTATTTCAAATGGTTGTATTTAATTTAGAAAGCAAAAAACATTCATACATCTATCTTTTCTTTGAGATTTGAAAGCAAAAACATTCATACATCTATCTATTCTTTGAGATTTGAAAGTACAAACATAAAAAAAACTATCTAAATGAAAACATGTCCTCTTCTAACTTTACTAGAAAGGTTTTTGAAAATGATACATATGATAAAAACTTAGTTTTGCCTATGTTATTGTTTTCTTTTGATCTCTTTCAAAGTTCTGCCTACTTGTGAAGATATTTTGGTGCAATAAGATGAAATCATTGATACATTTATTAACATCACTCTACCCTTCCTTCATTCTAATGCTCTCCCTTCAAAATACGAAGCATTAGTGGATGAAGATAGTAATGAAAATTCTCAAAAAGATAGTAATATGAATGCTCAAAAAGATAATATTATAAATTCCATCATCATCAATAGACTTATCCCACCCACTAAGGGGATGTTAGATAAGTGTCCAGTAATGTTCAAAACATTCCTAAAATCATTGTGCATAAGGCACCTGAAGCCCTTCCTCTCTCTAAACTTGTGATTACAATTTGAGGTTTTAAAAACCCATCTTAACCTCCTAACTTTACATTTACAACTTTGCAAAACAACTAACTCAAAATAACCAACTTGTTCAAAATGTGTCGCAACAACCTTATTATCATGTGGTTACTCACACATACAACACTTGAAACAACAAACAAAATAAGAAAGAACTAAGTTTTCCCACTTCTCTTCCACCTTCTCAACCTTTTCTTCCCCCTTCCCCTCATCTTTCACAACATACTACTAGAGAATATGATCTTGTCGAGTAGCTTCGTGCAATTCTGACTAAGATGTAACTTTGGGATTTAATAAAAACCTCGCCTACATACCATTGAATGCTCTAGGAGGCTCTAAAAAAGGTAATCATTACACCTTCTATTAGACCGAATGATGTAGTATCCCTATTTGATTGTATGCACGTGACAAATCTAGATATCACCTTTCTGCAACATGAATTACCTCCCATAGAAGTACAAAAAAATATGATCCTCTCATGATATTTGTCATCACTAATAGAAATGGAATAAAGTGTACTATGATAGATAATGGATTAGGTCTTAATATTTGTGGAATTGATCTATTACATAAGATCGATGTAGATACCTCCCTTACCAAGCTCGATACTCTTAATATATGTGGCTTCGATAATGTTGTTAGACAATCACTAGGCAGAATCACACTACCCGTTGAGGTTGGACCTGCGAATTTGCGTATGCTTATTCATGTTATGCCTAATACTCTTTCATACAATCTTCTTCTTGGCAGACCATGGATTCATGCCATGGGGGCAGTCCCATCTACTCTACACTGTACATTGAAGTTTATTTATAACAACAAGTTCCATACAATTGAAGCTGATCCGAATCTGAAAAGGTTTTTGCAAGAAGAAGCAAGGCATTGACCCCCTCTTTCAAATTTAGTTCATCCTTCAAAATTTGACTCGCCATCCTCTGCTGCTAATGTAACAATGATGATCAGGATAGTGTTGATCCTTTCAGTACATTTTTCAGTGACGATTGGGGTTCACTAGATTTTACACCTTCCTTTATTGGAGAGTGTAAAATCCCTCAATCTAAACTTGAGATCCCAAATGTAGCTTTGGTTTATTCTACACAAACTATTTCTTCTAAACAAGTTGACTGGGGCTCTTTAGACTTCAACCCCCTTGGATATGATAAATCTAAAGTTGACCCTCCTCACCATGATAAAAAGAAAGATCATTCTACGTCTTCAACATATGATCACAAATCTCATTTTAATAAAGATTGTAATGTGTTCTCTCCTCTTCGTTCGAATTTGGAGACACATTATGTGCATGGATTCAAAATTATTTCTAAGCATGGATACAATAGAAATGGTTTAGGATGCATGGAACAAGGCATTAAGGATCTTGTGAAACCAACATTGCACTTGTATAAAGTAGGTTTAGGTTTCCAACCTCCTCCTACATTCCTGCCACCATCTTATAAAGTTTCTATGGCTCCTTTTTAGAAATCAAACTCCTCTCCACAATGGAAAGGGTTGCTTCCTACTCCACCTACATCTTTACTTCTATCTCAACAAGACTGTATTTTTCTAATTTTACTCAAGGACCACGTGATCACTCTTCCTCCTCTGACACACAAAAATATTCAACAAAGTCCAGTCAATTAACACTTCCTTTCTGTGTGTACCATCAAACATTTGGCCATTCCACTAGTGAATGTCGAGCCTTGCATGACAAAATTCAACAATTCCAAACCAAGTAAGGATCTAGCACCTTGCACTGCGCTTAATGTAGTTCCCTAGCATCTTGTTCTCCATCCATTTATAATAAGCAAGTTTGGAGGGAGGATGGTTTTCTACAAAACAACTCATAAGTGTGGTCCCTCCTCCTCATTTATGCTTGTATGTACTGTTATCGCTGTATAGTGATGCTTGATGTATATGTTGTTGATATTATTAGTTGTCTTTCGATGACCCTTAATGCTTTTGTTAGCACAAGGATACGAGGAGAATGAATCTTTTGTGACATTCCTCTTTGTGTATCTTCACTCTTCTATATGTCATAATTTGTAGATTTTGTGCTTTTTGGGGACAATGCAATGTGTTGGATGATTTAGCATCCTTCCATGTTGATCCCATGTATATGTATTTTACTTTCATGTGATATTTCTTCCTTCATCTCTATAGTTATGATATTTCATTGTTTGATTTATGTGGCACCTTGTTGCAATGCTTGGCGTCATACCATGACTATGTACAAGACATTGTGTATCATGCCAACAACATCACCTTGGTTTTTTAGTTTTGTGGGCAACCCCTTGTCACGATGTATATTTTGATAACACATATCTTTTGGGAATGTGCTTCCAGAAAGCTCTTGTAACTATTTAACATTTGTTACTAATTCTACCTTAAAGGCAATTGCTCCTTGATGGAGTTAGCAATCACTTTAAGGTGGGGGCATACATTATGTTGTGCATTTTACTTTGTTCATGTACCACGTGGTTGGTCTTACTATCAAAACACTTATTGATCATATTTGTAGCACCTTACTAGAGTTACCCAGTAAACATTGCATTTTGTCTGGCCTATAATCTCTAATATGGTTGATGTGGAGTACACGTAGTGATTCAGTGGTCCTTGCTAGCTTTTGATGTCTTCACTTGACATGGAACTCACCTAGTAATTTGGTAGTCCTTACTAGCATGTGACATTTCCATTTGTTTCTTGTCCATGAGCCACCTAGCATAACTTAACTTTCTAGCTTGTGTGCTTCTTGTGACCTTTCATTGTTACACTCATGGTCACCTAGTAATTGAATAGTCCTTACTAGCCCATGATCCATGAGAGCATTGCTCATTACCCCTACCGATAAAGCAAGCTAGTGTCCATGTCATATTCTCTCTTCCTTCGCATTGATTTCTCCCTTGTCCATTTGTATTTCTTCTCTCCTTTGAGTAATCCATCAAATCTTCATATTCCTATATCTCCTTTTAAGAAAATTCCTCTAATTTCTTACATCTCATGGATGATGCATGGTAATAGAGACAATCTTGTAGACTGAGGTCTCTTATCCCTTATTGAATCAATATTTTTTCTTTTCCTTCTTGTATATTCATGATGCATTGGGGTTACTAGCTTCATTATTGTATGTTTTTGTCTTCCATGTAATTCTTCATGTATGCTTCATGTGTGCTTTGTGTAATCCACGTGTGTTTTGCATGCATTCTACATATCTTTACCATGTATTCTCTATGTTTTTACTTCATGTATTAAATGTTTGCTTTGTGTATTATGTGTTTTCTTGGTGTATTGTGTGTTTTATGTGTATTCTCTATGTATACCTTGTCTTATCTTATGTTTACTGAATTCTTGAGTGTATGTAAATGTATATGTGCATGATTTATGCCATGTATTTTTGTAACTCATAGAATACTAAGCTTCCTGGGGGCTAGTGCATCCTCAAACTTAGCAACATTCTATGAGGCATTTTTGTTTTCTCCATACTTTAGCATGAGCAGGAGCATAAGTTCCTACTCTTGCTAAAGTGGGGGCTAAATATAGTGTCGTAAATTATCACCTCTTACAATTTCACACTAGGCTTAGCAATTGCATGTTTAACTTGTGTTTTTATACTGACTTATGACATACCCATTTTAGGACATGTTTTGGGCTCACGAATAGGTCCCTTTATGATGGTCACTTGGAGGAAGAATAGGACCAAGACACTAGCACCCAAGCTCTAGTGTCCTACCTCTTTGGCTCTAAATTTAAATATGTAGACCTTATTGGCCTTATGTATTGCACCATGTCAGACTTCTTTCATTTTGAGCCCTCAAAAAGTAATTAGAATGTATATATAAACAAATCTCTCTCACTCATTTACTCCTAATGATCTAATGAAACTCTAGCTAATGATTCTCTATGATAAGGCTCTCTAACAAGGAATCGATCTCTTTATCTACAAGATCTATATTTGTGTAGATTATTGTTGTGTGTAACAACCCTTGTTATGGATCTTGGTGGAAGCTCCTTCCTCCTTCATTCTCTCCTTGTGGCGGTTTGATAGTGACATCATCCCATCAAGGACTTCATGTTCATGGTAACATCTTTCCTTTATGCTTGCTTACATTTATCTTTTATTATTCATATCTGCCTCTACCCTCCTAGGGCACACACTCTTGATCTAATCCTTGTTGTTGTGGATGTGGGAACACCATTCACAGGGTTTGAATTGGGAAAGCCCCTAAACAACACCAAAATATTCCAACTTTTATGTGTGCAGGTTGAACATGGAAGATCCGATAGAAACGGGTGATAGAAAGATGAAGATACAGGGTTCAGAAGTGTCTTAGGCTTCTGACAATCCAAAATCCTAAGACACCCATGCCTGGGCACTATAGTCCTCAAGATCTGGCCCTTGTTTCCAGTACTAGCCCCTAATAGTCCGAATATGCTCAGTTCAGGTTTCTAGGTTTTCAACCCCAATAGGTCAGTAAATTCTATTTTCAAATATTTCATCATAGAAACCTTAGATCTAGCCCAATTAACTCAATCTTTGTAATTACAACAAAGGTACAGAACCCCTGTAGTTTGGCTGTCCTTCAGGACTATAGCCAAGCTCAGTTTGTGTTCCAATGTTTGATTAAAAGGATTGATCTAGCTAGTTGAATAGTGATTTGGTCTCTCTTTTCTATTAAATGGGTTCATCAAGGTGACCATATTGAGTAAACCTTTCAGCTCATCATAACTTAGATCCTTGAACAAAATTATTGATGTGAATGGAATTTGTTTCATCATCAAGAGATTGTATCATCAAAGTCTCCTTTTCCAACCTAAAATACTTAGACTTTTTATGCCTCATTTTTCTACAATAAGTATAAATTTTGTCATATTTTATATTATTAGGACAATGAATATTGTAAGAAGATGAACAATAAGAAGAAGAAGGATTCTTTGAGGAAGATAATTTTCATGACTGAGAATTTGGTGTTCTTAAACTAGCAGAAGAAAATGATGGCTGCAACACTCTAGATTGGGTAGCAAATTTTCTTTTTCCAATTACACTTGATTAAATTGTTATGAATGTCACATAAAATAATAAAAATTCTCCGATATATTTAGAATACAATAAACCATTAAGATATGGCAATAACATACAATAAAAACATTGAGGGGAAATCCTCCCAATATATCCTAAACTTTAATTAAAATATTCAAGATTAATGATTTACTCTTGTTAAGTCCTTACAATATAGATTCTTTATAAAGACAACTACTACTACCCTATGCATGTGGGATAAATAATTTTATTCTAATTAATTAGTGGGATGACATATAAATAATACACACTTCAATCCTTTATTTATTGCTACCTAATACACTGTAATATCATATCCTTAGGTATTCTACATAAACACAACATTGAGTGTTACAAGGGGAGTATATTTCAACACACAAAACAAGTGTTCCTATAATCCAATCAAGAGAATATGAGAACGAGCACAAAACCCTCATTGGTTGAATTAGTAGATGTAATCCTACATAGACATGTGAATTCCCTAACACAAACAAAATCATTTGATATGTAAACCCTATTCATAATTAGAAAAATATAAAGTTTCCTTTAGGGCTTTGACAAGTTGATCTCATGTGTCAAGATGGCTATGACCATCCTAGAATTTTCTGACCAAAACCTTAATGATGCCAAAGAGTTTTAGATTTACAAATGATACATTATTAGAATTATCTATCTAGTTGTACTTGAGCCAAGTTTCAATGTCAAGAATCCAACTAGAAAGGACCTTAGAGTCTTGAGATCCATCATAGTTCTTAACTTTCTACTTAGTTATTATTTGGTTGGCCTCTAGGTAGGTAACCTCATGAGTGATAATCCTCATGATAGAGATGTCATTGACCTTATTGGTCAATCTAGAGACCACATCAGTAAATTCAACTTTCGTAACCAAATTGGTGGCCATCTTGTAAGTTAAGGCTAGTGATAGAGAATACATGCAGCACCAAACAATAGAAATGATCAATTTATAATTTATTTTATATATTTATGTGATTATGAGATTAAATCTAAATTTGCTAAAAAATTACACTTAAAAAAAAAATGGCCCTAAAAAATGTTTCCAAATGAGTAAAAAAATGCCCAAAAAGTTGTAAAATGGGAAGAAGAAAAGTATTAGAGAAAAAAATATCTTTGAACAAGAAGCATAATTACCAAAAACAAAGATCACCACTACGATGGTGTTGAAAAATAGGTAGAATAAAAAACACACCTCATTTGGACACCATATGGTTGAGAACAAGGCTATTGAAGTTGTGTGAGCTAAAAATAAAACATGAATCCTATAGGCTAGGCTAGCCTCAAGAAACTAATCACATCATACATAGTGATGACATCACTAGGATGATGTGGCTACATACAAATGCACTAGAATGGCATGAGTTGTCACTAACATGGTAATTTCTTACATGGTGCTAATGGTAGTGAAGGGGTATGTTATTCAAGGAATATTAATGTAGAATATTATCTCAAAGGAATATATTGACATGAGAAAGAATATTCAACACCACAAGGATGAAGAATATATTGGCAAATCTCAGTGGTCTTTTCTTTTTATATATAAAAGGTGCTATGCACCTAAACTATATTTTGGCCGATAGGCCATTCTATATGTGCACAAATCTTATAATTGCCAAAATTTGGTAGTCCCATTATTTTTTGGTCATTCAAAATAAAAATAAATTCGTCCTAAAAAAAATTGGTTGCCAAGAAAAAAATTTGAAGCATCATTCCCCAGACATCATTTTTATGGTTGTCTCGAATTATATGGTTCCAATAATGCTTCAGTGCGGGCATAGTTTCTGCAAGGAATGCCTATCACACATGTTCTTTCCTATCCATTTGGAGAAAGCCTCCACGATTGATCTGTAGACAGTTTTCCATATTGCAGATGGCTCCCTTAAATATTATTCAAAGGATGGTTTTGAAACTTTGGACTCTTGTCCTCCCGAAAGCTTCATAGAAAGTGATGGAGGAAGTTTACCTTGAAGAGAAGAGGCAGAGGAGAATAAAACACACATAGCTACCTTGAAAGCACACTAGTTTTTACATACATAAAATACATATATTTTTGGTTAAACAAAGCTACTTCTCTTCATAAGTAACATAAAAAAATAGAGCACAACACACAATCTGCATTTCAATACAAGGAGAATATATATGAAGAATAATTTCATAGTTGCATTCTCTTGCAGGCAATGTAACAGATTGTGAAATGTCAACCCTTTCTTCAAGAATTTTTTGGTAAAAAGGAAAATGTGCATAACTATATATCTTCAGCAGGCCCTTACAAAAAAAACAATGAACACATAGAGAGATAAATACACACAGAACACCTTGTAGTAGCTAGCATCACTTCCACAATAAATTAAGTGGCTAGATTCATCTATAAAGGCCATAGTATTGATATCATCTTGACTTGACTGCATTTTATGGAATCATTAATTATGGATCAAAAATAAGCTATCTTTTTCCATACGATGGAGAAGAAAGCCATGCTGCTACAACATCATCTCTGCAGAAGTAAATCAAGACAAGACGAAGGCAGGGGAAAGAAGAAAATCAAAAAGGAGATATGAGTGAGACCATGCTAGGTGTAATGAGCTGCATCAAGTAGTACAAAATGGTAGTTGAGATTAAGTTCTCCAACACTCCCCCCTAATCACAACTACCGCCATCTAGAACTCCCAATCGATTTATTAGATATTCAAAGCTTTCTTTTCCCAGTGGCTTGGTGAAGATATCTGCATACTGATCTTGAGACCTACAAAAAACCAAAAATATCTCTCCATTGTTAATCAACTCTCTAATGAAATGATATCTTGTGTCTATATGTTTGCTTCTCTTGTGAAAAACTAGATTCTTTGATAGTGCTATAGCTGAGTTGTTGTCACAATAGATCCTCATTGCCTCTTGTTGTTCTTGCCTGAGATCTTTCAATATTCTTCTCATCCAAACTGCTTGACATGATGCACTTGTGGCTTCTACATACTCTGCTTTAGCTGATGAGAGAGTGACTATTGGTTGTTTCTTTGAAGCCCATGAAACTACACCTATTCCAAAATGAAAAACATAGCCAGAAGTGATTTTTCTATCATCTATGCTTCCTATACAATCACTATCTATATAGCCTATGAGCTTGAACTCATTTGACTTTACATACTGAATGCCATAGTTCCTTGTTCCACTCACATATCTGAGTATCCTTTTTCCTGCTTGCCAATGAGAAATTTTTGGAGATTCCATGAACCTTGAAATGAGACTAACTGCATACATAATGTCCAGCCTTGTGGTTGTTAAATACATGAGGCTACCAACAAGCATTTTATACAAAGTTGGATTAATGTTGGCTCCTTTGTTATCCTTGCTTAGTTTCAATCCTGTGACAATTGGTGTTGGAGCTGATTTGCAATTTGTCATGTTAAACCTTTTCAAAATGTCATTTGCATACTTAGATTGGGAGATGAATATACCATTATCATTTTGATTAACTTCAATGCTAAGAAAATACTTCATGAGTCCCAAATCAGTCATTTCAAACTCTTTTTTCATAGCTCCTTTGAACAAATCAATTACCAAATCACCCGTGAATATCAAATCATCAACATACAAGCAAACAATTATGATCTCACCTTGCTCATTCATCTTGGTATACAATGTAGGCTCACTGTTGCACCTATTGAAGCCATTTTGCAAAAGATAAGAGTCAATTCTACTATACCAAGCTCTTGGGGCTTGGTTGAGTCCATAGAGTGTCTTTTTCAGTTTGTAGACTTTGTCTTCTTGACCCAAAATCTCATACCCAGGTGGCTGCTCCACATAAACTTCTTCTTCAAAATAACCATTCAAAAAGGCTGATTTCACATCCATTTGGTAAACTGACCATTTGTTTTGAGCTTCTATTGCAAGTATAGTTCTCACGGTGTCTAAATGTGCTACTGGAGAAAATGTCTCATTGTAATCAACCCTGGGTTGTTGGGAATATCCTTTTGCCACTAGTCTTGCTTTATGTTTTTGCACATCACCATTTGCATCTAATTTGGTTTTGTAAACCCAATTCACTCCTATGACATCCTTGTCTTTTGGAAGACTCACTAACTCCCATGTTTGATTCTTTTCTATTGCATCAATTTCATCATCTATTGCATTTACCCATTTGTCATCCTTAATTGCATCTTCATAATGAATTGGATCTTCTACTTGTGAATAAAATGCAAAAAGAGAAATTAGATCAGCATTGTTCTCACCTTCATTTTGATCATAAATGTCTCTTAAACTTCTAATTTTTTGTCTTCTTAAGATTGCCAATGTTGGATTTGACATATCACTTGAACTTGGACTTGTGGAATGTGGACTTGATGGTCCTGCACTTTGATTGCCACTTGTAGATGGTGTTTATTGTACATTTGAAGGAGTGGATGCTTGAATACGTGGGGCTATCCTTACACTTGATGATGGTGTCATTTGATGACCACTTTGTTGAGCTTGAATGGGTGTGGAAGGAGTCACATTTGATGGAGTACCTTCTGGTATAAAAACTTCTCTATCTTCTTGTGGTAAGTTGGCTGCAATATTGATTGTTTTCTCCAAACTTCCATCCCATGCTTCATCTTCTATGAACTGCACATCTCTGCTGATTATAACTTTCTTGGTTATTGGATTGTATAGTTTGTATGCCTTTGACTCATCACTATAGCCAACAAATATACACTTTTCTCCTTTGTTCAATTTTCTTCTCAACTCATCTAGCACATGTGCATATGCTACACATCCAAATACTCTCATGTGAGAAACACTATGTTTCCTTCCAGTCCATGCTTCTTCAGGAACCATATTCTTCACACTCTTTGTTGGACATCTATTCATAATGTATGTTGCACAAGCTACAATTTTAGCCCAATATTCATTTGACAAATGTTTTGATTTCAACATGCTTCTTGCCATTTCCATGATTGTTCTATTTTTCCTTTCAGCCACCCCATTTTGTTAAGGTGTGTACCTGGTTGTGAATTGCTTGTGAATCCCATGGTCTTTGCAAAAAATTAGAAATTCATTTGAGATGTACTCACCACCTCTATCTGTTCTCAACATTTGCTTTGATGTAGTGCCCACTTTGCTTCTCAACAAGTGCCTTGAATTGACGGAAGTAATCAAACACTTCATTCTTTTGCCTTAGAAAGTAGACCAATGTTTTTCTTGAATAGTCATCAATGAAGGTCAAAAAGTACTAGCTTCCACCAATTGGCCCACATAAATCTGAATGCACAATCTCCAAAGGTGCCTTTGCTCTAATTGACTTGCCGGTTGAAAATGTCTCTCTATGTTGCTTTCCCAAGATACATCCTTCACATACTTTTTCTGGTTTTTCTATTAATGGCAAACCCTTTACCATATTCTTCCTATTTAGTAGGTTCAAACCTCCAAAGTTGAGATGCCCAAATCTTAGATGCCATAACCAATTTTCATCTTTGATTTCTGCTTGAAAGATTGTTTGTGTGACTGTTGCAAGTTCTTTTTTATCCTCTTGTGGGTTCATTGTGGGTTGTGCTTGAGCATATTCCACATTTAAATCTGGCTTAATCTTTAGGGGAAACATTCTATTGTTTGTCATTTGCACTTTAGCAATAAGCTGATTACTTAGAAATTTATCTAGAATAGTGGATTCTTTATTTTTGAAGAAGACTCTATACCCCTTTTGAACAAGCTGCCCAATGCTCATTAGATTATGTTTTAGACCAGGTACAAAATACACATCTGAAATATACTTTTTCTCCCCCTGTTTAATTAGAATGTTGATATTTTCTTTACCCATAACTGAAACTTTGTTGTCATTACTGAATGTGACATCTGATTTTACACTTTCACCTAAACTTGAAAACATTTCTAAGTTCCCTGTCATGTGATTGCTACAACCTGATTCTAAGAACCATACATCCTTCTGATTTTCTTGTGCTACATTGCATGCTATGAACATATTGCTCTGATTTTGGTTTTCTCTTATAAAGTTTGCATTTTGTCTGCTGAAATCATATTGTTTTTTCCTACATTCATTTGAATAATGCCCATATTTCTTACAATAACGACATTGGATTTGAGTTTTGTCATACCTTTGACCTTGTGGTTGATTTTGAGATGGGTTTGGGCTTGAGTTTTGGTTGCTACCTCTTCCACTTGAGCTTGATGGGCTGCTTCTTCCACCTCTATAAGAATTCCTTCCTCTACCTCTGAAATTAGATCTTCCTTTGCCTCTACCATGGCTGATTGAAATTTGTGACTTGAATGCATGCTCCAATGAGGTGGTTATTGACCTACTTAGCCTATGTTCATGTGAGATGAGACATGCATGGAGCTCATCAACTGAAAACTGTGAGAGGTTCTTTGTTTCCTCTACGGTCACAACTATGGATTCAAACCTTGTGGGTAAACTCCTTAAAATCTTTTCTACAATTCTTCTATCCTCAAGTGTTTCACCATGAGATTTGATTTGATTAACTAAACCCATCACTTGTGTGAAAAAAATGTCTATTGAATTTGAATCCTTCATGAAGATTGTTTCAAAATCCCTTCTCAACATTTGCAACTTAGCTATTTTCACCTTTGTCATTCCTTGATAGGCTGTTTGGAGTATATCCCATGCTTGTTTGGACTTTGTTGCTGCTGCAATCCTTGGAAAAATGCTCTCATGTATTGCTTGGAAGATGTAAAAGAGAGCTTTGGAGTCCTTCTTCTTGTTATCCCTCAACAAATCTTTCTCTGCTTGTGTCAATGCATTGTATGCTATTGCATCTGCTGGTTCTAGAAATCCATTCTCTACAAGATCCCATATATCTTGAGAACAAAATAGTGCCTTCATTGTTATGGACCAGTAATCATAATTTTTCCCATTGAACTGTGAGATTTGAAGATTTGTTAAACTTGTTCCTAATATAGATGCCATTGTTGGCAGTGATAAACTTTAACTTCTTCTATAACTTTCTTGAGAAACTTTAGCTTGACAACCCAACTCTAATAACCTTCAACTCTGATACCAAGTGAAGGGAAGAGATAGAGGAGAATAAAACACGCACAGCTACTCTGAAAGCACACTGGTTTTTACATACATAAAATACATATATTTTTGGTTAAACAGAACTACTGCTCTTCATAAGTAACTTAAAAAAACAGAGCACAACACACAATCTGCATTTTAATACAAGGAGAATATAAATGAAGAATAATTTCATAGTTGCATTCTCTTGTAGGTAATGTAACAGATTGTAAAATGTCAAGCCTTTCTTCAAGAATTTTTTGGTAAAAAGGAACATGTGCATAACTATATATCTTCAGCAACCCCTTACAAAAAAAAAGACGAACACATAGAGAGATAAATACAGATAGAACACCCTGCAGTAGCTAGCATCACTTCCACAGTAAATTAAGTGGCTAGATTCATCTACAAAGGCCATAGTATCAACATCAGCTTGACTTGACTACATTTTATGGAATCATTAATTATGGATCAGAAATAAACTATCTTTTTCCATATGATGGAGAAGAAGGCCATGCTACTACAACATCATCTCTGCATAAGTAAATCAAGACAAGATGAAGGTAGGAGAAAGAAGAAAGTCAAAAAGGAGATATGAGTGAGACCATGCTAGGAGTAATGAGCTACATCAAGTAGTACAGAACGATGGTTGAGATTAAGTTCTACAACATACCCTGCCCAATGCACTCATCCGCTCACATGAAGAAGAAGAAGAGGATAAGAGAAGCAACCCTTTTCATTCTGAACCCTTGAGCCCTTGCAAGAATGGAGAAATATCTGAATGAAATTTTTGGAGGAGTGGAGGCAAAGCATTTGAGCACGGCTACTCTCCAGAGATGGTGAAAACTTTGCTCTGTTGTGAAGAATACGAAAAGGAGGTTTCACTACATTGCCGCATTGAACAAATGAAAAGAAATCAAGTAGATGCAGATCACATACAAGGTGCACAATTCTCTCAGAATTATATGTTAAATATATTGTTATGCACTGTTAAAACTTATTATTCTCCAGTTATCAGATTTATTTTAAGCTGCCATGTTTTCAAGTAATCTGGATGTAATTTATTTTGCCATGGAGATATATTGGTATGTAACTTATGTGATTTAGATAAATAGTATTGGGATTTTGATTTTATGATTGATATTAATAGGTGCAGACCATTTTGTGATTTGAATATGGGTATAGTCTATATGTGATTCGATTTAATAGGTGTAAGCTATTCTATGAATTGGATAAATGGGTATAGGTCATATGAGATGCAGATTAATGGGTATAGCTCATATGTTTCGTTCGATATCCATACCTTATTCGGAATCCCCCTTCCTAGCATAGATCAGGAAGTTACTCACAGAATACATAGACTAGATAATCCACCTGCGAATGGCATTGTAGCCTTTCCTTTTGATCCGTTCATTAAAAAAAGAGATCAGAGAAAATAATTTCTTTTTAAATTGAAAAAACAGAAAAAAATTTTATGACTTGGGCCACAGGGGGCATAACCCCATTGTGAAGCCATAGCCCACACAGGCATTACCCTATGCTAGGGTGTCGCTTCCATAACCAAGCTATCAATGCCTTGCAAGGGTTTGCTTTTTCCCTTTCTAATTTTAGATAAATGGGTGTGGACCATTTTGTGATTCAGATATATGAGTATAGCTGATTTTATTATTTTGTTAAATGGGTATAGGACTTGTGTGATTCAGATTATAAAAGGGTACGCTAACAAGGAAAAAGAAGAGGCGGCAATATCTACTTAGTGGGGGAAAATAGATGGGTCAAGACTCAATAATGAGTAAGTGTGCATTGTCTTATTCTATTTCTGCGAAAAAAAGTTCAAGTTTATGGATTAACTGTCTGAAATATGTGATTCAGGTATAGGGAAAATGTGTGTACTGAATTCATAAGGAAAGAAGGAAATTGAGATTTATTAAAAATGAGTAACCTGTATCATATTTGATTGTACTCGTGTAATGCTGTCTTATTAGTTTAAAACTGGGCCCTATATAGATTAAGTTGGCATAAGTTTATCATAAAAGTTAGGGTTATGAGAATTCCAACAATCTAGGATTTGAAATGTCTAGTTTTGTCAAGCCCAAACAATCAATATCCTTAATCTACAAAGCTGTGACTTACTTCAATTTCTTTAAGAAAACTAAAATTGTTCTATACTTATAGTTGATTTGGTGGTAGGATTTTTTTTTTTCCGTTATGAATTCTTCAGTGGATTTCAATGGGTATTTTATCCATATTATTTCTTAATGGTGAATATCAATAAACTGATACAGGAAAATAACTATGCATCAGGTCTTGTCTCCATTATGTCATCAATAGAGCCAGGCCCTTTACCCTCAACAATGCACTGCCTACAGTGTTGTGTATATTGCTTTCCCTCTAGTGTTTTTTCATAGTAATAGTATGATCCTTTACAAAGAGGAATAGTAATATCAACTTCTTGGATTCATGCTCTTAAATCTTTGTGAATCTCTTCTTGCAATTTTTTGTAGCTATAGTAGTCCAAAAAGTAAGAAAGTATCTTGAATTTCAGAATTATTAAATGGTGGAAGAAGTCACGGGTATGAAGCGAAATTTCAGGCAGTATAAAACATGACCAGTGTCATTTTTTTTCTATTTTTGTAAACTTTTGCATTCACTTTCACGAATTTCTCACCCAAATTACATAGATAGATTCTATGTGTGGCGTAAATGCAAGAAAAGATAAATCGAACTTATTTCAAATATATGTTTTAAAGATCTCTCCAAATAGGTGAGATATAATCTCTTATGATATTAATGATTTTATAGCTCAAGAAATTAAAGTATTATTTTAGATGATAATTTTTAGATAGACGAGTCAGTATTGAAACCACTGATGAATGGAGATTAATAATTGAGTTAAATGCATCAAGCATTTGATATGTAGAAAGCACTTAAAAAATTTGTTGTTTGAACCTCCTATCATGTGCAATGGAACAACCATTGATGTGTAGAATAAGATCAGCAAAATTTAGCATAAGTTATTTAAAATATTAGGACCCTACCAATTATTAGACATAACTATTATTGCCTTCATTTCTTATTGTTTTATGGTAACATAATCTTAGTGGTAAGATTTAGTAGTTGTTGATTTCACTCTTCATGTATTCACATTATGATTAATTAGATACACTTCTCTGAATCATCTTGATTGTTTATTTCATGATATTATTTTGTCTTATTTCAAATATAATCATACCCATAATACTTATCATTCAAAAAGACCATTCTAACTTATCGTAATAGAAGGAGTTCATCATTGTTGCTTTGTTTTAGGCTAGCATGTGATTAAATAATGTATTAGGGGTAAATAGGAGCAATTGGAAGCTAAGTTACTCTAGAACAAGAAGCTTAATATTTATGTTGTGTTTTTAGCTAGCCTAAGATTAAATTTGGAGATAATAGGGGAAACTAAGAGTAATTTGAGGTACACAAGATTTTAACTCATTGCTTCTTTTCTTACAGCTATTGTTTGAATAAATATTAGGGATGAATGTGGGCAATTGGGGCTAATTTGTAGTACGCAGGGAAAAACTTGGTCATTCATGTTTAGCTTTTAGGTAATGGTTTAATAAATATTGTGATAAATGGTGGTGGTTGGAACTAATCTGAGGTATACTATTTAGTGATAGGCCTATAAATATTTGTGCCTATCAGCCATTTGATAGCACCTTTGGTGCTTTTACTAGTAATATACACTAAAAAGATTTACATAAAAGATGATACTCAACCTATCAAACCATAGAGAATAAAAAACTAGTTGTATGACTTACAAAAAAGGCTCTAATCAAGCTAGATTTGACACAACAACAATATAACACTATAGATTAGATAGCCAAAACATGAACAAGCAATACCCACAGATAAAAACGTTGTTCATTAATGTTTATATCTTGCCTAGGTTCATTCTCTTCTTCTCTTGATGCATCCAAATCAACTTGCACATTATTTACATTTCCATTGGGTGGTAGAGGTTGAGGTTGAGTGAGTAGAAGTAAAGCCTGGAACATATCTTCGACTTTCTCCACTAGTTGTTCATCCAATTCAAGGCGATGTGAATGTAGAAAATTATGAATAGTGATAGGGAAGGAGTTATGCATTCCATGTTTTATTGCATTAAAAACACAATTGATGGTTAGAGATTTCTATATTTCAGAGTGCTTAAACAACCCACCAACTTTTGATCCCCTCTAGTTGAACAAGTCATAGTTACATAGCACATAGTAATAAGATTCTTCAGAAATCATGTAATCATGGATAAAAAGTTCTGGTTATGCCAAGAGGCATTCCTACAGTCACAGGATGGACTTGAAAGAGTTCAAAGATTCTGTATAAGATTCTAATCTAAAAACAAAAAAAATAAAATTCCAATCTAAAAATAAAAAAATAAAATCAAAATAGGTTATAATGCCTACCTATATTTAAAATGTAATGGAAAGCGCTTAGTTACAAATTAATGGTGCCAAAACCCCATTAAAATTAAAATATGTTTGCATAATATTGTAGACACCTAAAAATGTCTCGACCACCAAACTGATTCCCGACATCCCTAAACTTACCAATTCCCTTTCCAACTAATTAATTAAATTTTTATTTAATTAATCACCCCGTTCATTTTCTAAATCCACACCATTTTATCCCAAAATTGAATTAATTTTATTAATTCAATAGTCCAAACCTTAGCCAAATAATTTAATAAATATGCAAAATTTAATAAATCAAATCCCCATTTTCCATAAATCCAATTAATTAGTTAAAACCATGTTAACTAATTAATCTAGGCTACTAATCAGCCTATCCCTACCCTATACAATTAAATAGCTATTATTTAATTGCCTACTCTAGCCTATCCCATCCTAGCCTTAGGATTAATTAATTAAATCACTAATTAATTAATCTTATCCCCCCTCTAATCCCTCTATTAATTTATTCCAGCCATATTAATTAGGTTAATCACCCTAATTAAGAAAGTCAAATCCTCATTAGCACTTCTCTCCACATCTCCCAAATTTAAAATTCAAATAAATCACACATCACATTTACTCCTCTTACACATCCCTTACACATGTCATATCCACTCTTCCCCAAATGAATTTTTAATTCATTTTACCCTTCCCCATGTGAATTTTTAATTCACAAATAATCCATCTCACCCAACCTCATTTATTCACCCCTTTCCCAAAAATGAATAAAAGATTTACTTTTATTCCTAGCCCTCCATCTTCCAAGATCAAATCTAGGCCCTCCACCTCACTTTCATCCTCCACCATTGATCTCTCCAATCAATCTCCACCCTTGGATCAAAATCCTCTCCAAAAGTCTATAAATACAACCTCTCACAAGTCATTTTCATCATCCATTTTCATGCAAAGTTACCATGCCAAAATCACATTTGAGCTTATAGTGAGTTGCACATTTGAGAAGGCATTTCACATTTGAATCAATAGTCTAGGGACAATCTTGGTCTAGGGAGCTTCTCTTGGGTGCAAGGGCTCCTCTTTCCCTTGATGGGATTACGTTTTGCATGAGGTATAATCTTGTGTTCTTATTTACATTTGGTTTTGCTTTTTACCTTATTGCATTTCTCTAATCTACAAATATTTTAACCAATAGGTATTTTAAATATAACTAAAAAAGTTAATACAAAAAAAATTATAATGTAAATAAGAAGACGAAATCCTTTGTCTTTGAATAGGGTTTTATCTAGAATCTAAAAACAATTGTAGGGAATTAATGATCCTTCCCCTTGTTTTCTAAAAGGATAAATTAGAGAGAATCATTTGCTCCTTCTAACTCTGGAAATCCTACATGCATAGGGTTGTAAGCTTGGAAAATCCTTAAGTTAGATAAAAAAATATATTTTAAGATAATACATAGAAGATGAAAGAGAATCTATTCAGATCTTGTTTAACACCTCTTTCTTGAGAGCTTCTTCCCTCAAACCTACAATACAGAATAGAGAAAAGACAAAAAGAAAAAAAATGAAAAACCTCCAATAGAGAATAGAGAAAATGCAAAAAGAAAAAAAAAAATGATACAATTTAAAGAATAAATTTATTTTATTAACTTCTAAAAAATCATTTCTTTCTAATGCATTAATCTACTCCTTAAATGTAGCTAACAATTTTCTATTTGGTGGATTGATTTATTATAACATGCCTTTTTAAATTAATTTAAGAGTGAGTGATAACATTTAAATTTATATATGGACAGATTCCTACTTCTTCTTTTCAAAGTTCCTACTTCTTTTGCTGCTAAGTTGGAATAGATTCAAAGAAAATTTTTATGGACGGGAGCTGAAGATAAACAACGGATGTCCCTGGTCAGCTGGGATAAAATATGTCTTCCTAAATCCCATGGAGGTCTCGATATCCGCAACATACAGAATATGAACAAAGCCCTGCTCTCCAAAATTAACTGGAATTTGATCCATCATTAGAAAGATTGGGGAGAAATCATGCAAGCCAAATATTTGCATGTCACTGATTGGTCCAACTTCCTCCAACAAGAAGGTCTTCCTAAGGATCGGTCATTTGGAACAAAATGTTCCAATCTAGAAATCTACTCATGCAAGGGATCCGATGGAAGCTAGGAAATGGCATGGGTATCAAGTTTTGGACTGATATTTGGCTAAAAGACAAGGCTCTCATCTCTCAGAGGGATATGGGTGCGATTGCTGGCATTGCTACTCAGTTTTTTGGCCATAAGGTTAGTGATTATATATCCAACAATAATGGTCACAGGAGCTAGCAGAATTTGTTGGATTGTTGCCCCCATCGCCCTGACCTTGCTTCTAAAGCTCAGTTGGTTCAAAAGTTGATTCAGGAAGTTAGAATTCCCCTCTTCCCTCATGAAGATGAGCAATTTTGGTGGTCGGATAAGAATGGCCGATTCTCTGTTAAGTCTGCCTATCACTTATTGGTCCCTGAGCTTCATCGAAAGGAGATATGGAGAAAAGTCTGGAACCACAAACTGATCCCAAAAATTAACATGTTCTGGTGGGCCTCTGTTCATAACAAAATTCTGACCCAAGATAATTTGCAGAAGAGAGGTTTCACTTTGGTCAACAGATGCTGTCTATGCTATGAAAAGGAGGAAACGGTTTCTCATTTATTTTTTCATTGTAACTTTGCTAAGGACATTTGGAGTCTTATCCTCAGCAATTTTGGTATTCAGTGGGCCTGCAACTCTGATATCCTGGAAGTTATTAACAATTGGTATCCTTCCTTCTCCCATCCCTGGCTCGTTGAGTTATGGAATCAGACTCTGCCGTGTTTGAGTTGGACTTTGTGGAAAGAGCGCAACCATCGGATCTTTAGGGATACTGCTTGAGAGGTCTCTCAGGTCTCTCATACTTTAATTAAGACTCTTGTGGAGAGTGTTACTTCAGCCCATATCCACACTACGGAGAAACCTCTGACTCCAGAGGAAGAACAAATTGCGGTAAACTGGAAGGTTCTCAACCATATTCCAGCTTATAACAATACTAAATTGTTGCAGAGACTTAACACTAAATGGTAGCCTCCGATTTCTAACTGGATGAAGCTCAATTTTGATGGGGCCTCTAAGCTTACTGGTACAGCTAGTGGGGGAGGGATCATCCGTGATGATAGAGGGTGGATGTTTGCTGTCTATGCTAGAGGTCTGGGTTGTCATAGCAATAACTATGCTGAGGCTATGGCTCTTCTTTGGGGGCTTAAATTGGCCATATCCCTTCGTATTCAGAATTTGGAGATTCAGGGAGATTCTAAAATGGTCATTGATGCCATAACTAATAAGTCGAATGTGGGTATTCAGTTGAAAGACATTATCAGAGATATTCAGTTTCTCTTGCAGAGGTTTATTAATGTGCATATCTCACATATTTACCATGAGGGCAATGGCGTGGCAGACGCCTGTGCTGAACTCGAACAGCGTTATTCAAATTGGAGGGTTTGGCGCCAATTTGATTACCTTCCTTTGAATATTAAGAATCTTATTCTTAAAGACATGGCCGGGTCTTGATGAGGCTGATGTGTTCGAAAGACAGCTCATACTGTCAGTTCCTTGGGAAGGGGCTAACGTGTCCCTTGAGGTACGCGTCCTTTTGTACTTTTTCTACTGTCAAATCTGCTCCTCTTTCTCATAAGGTGAGCGGATGGCTGGATCATCATGGCTTGTGCCGTGTAATTATGGTTAAGCATGGGATTGGTGTCTGTAAGGCCTCCCATTATTATGAGATTGTGTGTGATGTTATTACCCACATTATCTGCCTTGTTAATGATCGTAATTCTCCTATTAAGACTACTAAGGAGTTTGGGGGTTTCTGTGGAATGCGCTGTCATACCGCTATGGGGGGCAACAGAATTAGAACTGAACCTATCTCGTGCTATGAATTTAGGGACAATTTGGTTGCTTGGCATTACTGCAAGGAGGGTGGGATTAGCCCCTATTTGGAGAGGCTTAATGGTTACAATGAAGCTCTTTCTGAACAGTTTGCACGGTTTTGGCAGAATCTATGGGTTTCGGTGGGTGGCATCAGATTTGAAGTTTCTGAAAGTGTAATAGCTATGGCTACCGGTATGTCTACCTAGGGCTTGAAGCTGCAACGTAAAACTAAAATTGCGGACCTCTCCAGCCAGCAGCTGTTCCTCGGAGATGGTGAAGAATTGGTCCCTTACCAGGGCGGTTTTGACAGAGCCAAGCTGCCGGAGCCATGGGACGCTATTTGTTTCATCCTCATGAAATATTTTACCCTCGAGGGCCGCTTTACCAGGTTTTATAATTACCATCTCCCCCTGTTAAATCATTTCCGTTGCAATGCTAAAATTAGTTTTCTATTTTATTTGCTTTCTTCCCTGGAGTTTTTTGTCCTTAGGGTTCGGGCGAAACTAGCTAAAAACCCTGCTGTAAAGCCTATCCCTCTCCACCATGGCCTTATTCTCTGTTTGTATAATCATCATCTTGCCCTCGAGCCCTCTAAATCCATTCCTGCCACTAGTGGGGGCGGCGAGCCCTCATCTAATCTTAAGGATATTCCTGATGTTGATGAACCCGGGCCCTCCCCTGTTCCTATCAAAACTACTGAAGTTTGCACTCCTGTGGCAAATCCTGTCGATTCCCCGGGCCTGACTGTTTCTAAGAAGGGTAAAAAGCAGAAGGTTACTGGTGAAATGGGTACTGGGAAGACAGTGGTTGGGACCCCTAAAACCCTTGGTAGGACCCCGGTGGGACAGCGAAGGGATTCCTCTGTGAAGGCTTGTGGGGAGGGGTTTTCTTCTGCAGTTCGGTGGTCTGGGCATATTGCTGGCAGACCAGCTCCCTCTGCCAAGTTCATTGACTATTCTGAGAGCGGCTCGGATGAATCCACCCGGGGGGAGGATGACAGGGATGTGGAGATTCAGGATATTTCGGGTGATGATGAAGACAAGCAGGAAACTCATGATACAGGGGAGGAAACTGCTGACTCTGCTGGACATGCTGACAAAGCAGGCGATATGTTTGTGGAAGAAGCCGAGGATGCTATGAAGACTGATGATGGTCTGGGGACTGATCTTGCTGGTCTGCGGGTCCGCATTGCGAAGTTGGAACGATTTCTCTCCATTGTGCTCAGGACCTCTATGCTCCTCAACCTCTCTGTGCTGAAGAATTTGGGGGTTAATGTCAATACTGATAGTGATGATTTGGCTGAAAAAGTGGATGCTATTATTAACTCTATGGTCTAGTAAGGAGAGCTGTGGTCTCCTCTGTCTTTGTTATTTTACTGCTGATACTCTGTTACTCTATTTTTTGGCTTTAGTTTTAGTGGCTAGTTTTGCTGGTTCTGCTGGCATTATGTACTGGTGGTATATGATGTTTCTGGTGTAAGGCCCTGTTTTGTCTTCGGGCCTTTCTGCTTTTGTTAAGGGTTCGGCCCCTTGTTTAGCCGCCTTATATAATCAAAAACATTTAAATTTATTTTTAAAAATAATTTAAAAAGAAAAAAAATCTAAATATGAAATCATATCCCTAAATTTTATTAATTATAACATGTCTTTTTAAATTAATTTAAAGTGAGTGATAACATTTAAATTTATATTTAAAAATGATTTTAAAAAAAAATCAATATGTAATCATATCCTTAAATTTTAGTTTATGGATTAAGAGGATGAATTATTATGAGGTGCTTTTTAAACTAATTTTAAATTATTTTTGTTTAATAGACATTGGAAACATTATTAGAATTTAGGGGTAACTCACCATTGAGAACAAATGAAATGAGTGTCTAAATTTTTTTGGTTGATGTAATAAATTTATTGTTATTTGTTTTTATTTAAAATTATTATTATTTAATATAACAAAAACAAATGAAATGAGTGTCTAAATTCTTTTGTTTGGTTGATGTAATAAATTTATTGTTATTCATTTTTATTTAAAATTATTAGTTATTTAATATAACAAAAATATATATTCTTGGATGACATTTAATTTAATTTTTGTTTTTCTATGTAAGCTTATATATGGTTGATTTTATTATGTTATTATTACTAAATGAGATAAAAAGGTATTTAATTAATTATTAATTAAATTAAAGCTAGATGCTTAGTTAAAATTTATAATTAAATTTGAGTTTAATTTTTTGATAATCACTCCAAGGTGTCATGGAGTTATCATTTTCAGTTAGAAATGCGAGTAATTTAACTCTTACTATCATAGATATGTGCATGTGTGTATAGGTGGGCATTACATAGGTGCACCACAGGATGAAGGATTTGATTTTGAGTTGTGGGAGATGGTATTTTGAGTTGATTTTTTATTTTGGAGTTGTTGATGAGGTCTTTAATGATGGGTTTTGATATTATTATGATGGAATTATAATTTTGATTAAAATTATAATTAGGGTTAGGGTTACAAATTGGGTTAAAATTACAATTAGGGTTATGGTTAAATTTAGGGTTATGGTTAGGTTTAAAATTAAGGTTGAATTAGCATATATTTCTATAAAGATAAATATGCTAATCTTATACCTAATTTAAATCCTTACTATAACCCTAATCATAATTTGGTACATGAACAAAACATTAAATGTAACTAGATTTATACAAAATGTAATATTATTCTAAAGATCAAAAGAAGGTACATAAAGTAATTATTTGAGGATGATCATAGATTCATAGAGGCTTGAAGCTATATACTTCATACTATTTTCAAAGAGGCTACTCAGAGGCCTTGTGACTAAAGCATTCATGCCAGCAATAGTTGAATCCTCTCCATTCAACATATTACTATTAAGGTTAGGGTTAGGGTTTCAATTAGGATAAGGCTTAGGGTTAGAATTGAGGTTAAGGTTAGAATGAAAATTAGGGTTACTAAATTAGGGTAAGCATTAGAGTTATAATTAGGGTTAGGATTAGGGCTAGACTTAGTGTTACAATTAGAGTTAGGGTTAGGGTTAGGGTTAAATTATAATTAGAATTTAGGTTATATGAGTAGGGTTACAACTATGATTAGAATTAGGGTTAGGGTCAGGGTTAAAATTAGGCTTAGTATTGGCCTAAATTTTAGGGTTAGGGTTACAGTGATAATTAGGATTAGGGTTTGAGTAAGAATTAGTGTTAGAATTACAATTAGGGTTAAAATTATGATTAGGGTTAAAGGATTAGGATTATAATTAGGGTTGGGGTTTGGGTTAGGATTAGAATTAGGGTTACAACTATAATTAGGGTTAATGTTAGAATTAGAGTTAGGGTTAAGGTTACAATTAGGGTTAAGTTCAGTATTAAGGTTAGGGTTAGGGTTTCAATTAGGATCAAGCTTAGGGTTAGAATTGAGGTTAGGGTTAGAATTAGAATTAAGGTTACTAAACTAGGGTAAGCATTAGAGTTACAATTAGGGTTAGGGTTAGGACTAGAATTAGGGTTAGGGGTGGAGTTGAAAAAACTCAAAGCTTCCTTAGATTCCATGTAATTTTATATGATTCTAATCTTAAAAAAAAGATTCCAATCTAAAAATTAAAAAAAATCAAAATAGGTTATAATGCCTACCTATATTTAAATGTAATCGCTCTTTTTTATGGCATTTAAAATTAATGTGGTTAGTTACAAAGTAATGGTGCCCGAAAAATAAAAAAGAAAAACCAAAAACACCATTAAAATTAAAATATGTTTGCACAATATTTTAACCAATATAGGTATTTTAAATATAAATAAAAACATTAATACACAAAAAAAAAATTATAATATAAATAAGAAGACTGAATCCTCTATCTTTGAATAGTGTTTTATCTAGAATCTAAAAATAATTGTAGGGAATTAATGATCCTTAACCTTTTTTTGTGAAAGGAAACCTTAGCTCTTCCAAGAGGATAAATCAGAGTCAGAGCTTTTTCCCTCAAACCTACAATAGAGAATAGAGAAAAGACAAAAAGGAAAAAGAAAAAAGAAAAACCTCCAATAGAGAATAGAGAAAAGGCAAAACCAAAAATGATACAATTTAAAGAATAAATTTATTTAGTATGTTCTAGAAAATCATTTCTTTTTAATGCATAAATCTTCAAAGTAGCTAACAATTTTCTATTTAGTGGATTGATTTATTATAACATGCCTTTTTAAATTAATTTAAGAGTGAGTGATAACATTTCAATTTATATTTAAAAATAATTTTTAAAAAAAAATCTAAATATGCAATCATATCCCTAAATTTTAGTAATTATAACATGCCTTTTTTAATTAATTTAAAGTGAGTGATAACATTAAAATTTATATTTAAAAATGATTTTAAAAAAAATCAATATGCAATCATATCCCCAAATTTTAGTTTATGGATTCCTTAATTAGAGGATGAATTATTATGACGTGCTTTTTAAAATAATTTTAAATTATTTTTATTTAATGAAAACACTATTAAGGGTAACTCACCATTGAGAACAAATGAAATGAGTGTCTAAATTCTTTTTTTTGGTTGATGTAATAAATTTATTGTTATTTATTTTTATTTAAAATTATTAGTTATTTAATATAACAAAAATATATATTCTTGGATGATATTTAATTTAATTTTTGTTTTTCTATGCAAGCTTATATATGGTCGATTTTACTATGTTGTTATTACAAAATGAGATAAAGAGGTATTTAATTAATTATTAATTAAATTAAAGTTAGATGCTTAGTTAACATTTATAATTAAATTTGAGGTTAATTTTTTGCCTAATCACTCCAAGGTGTCATGAAGTTATCATTTTCATTTAGGAATGCAAATACTTTAACTCTTAGTATCATAATATTAAAAGAAATAGTTGTATTGTGTTTATGCCCATATGTGTATGTGTGTATGGGTGGGCATTACATAGGTGCACCACAAGATGAAGGATTTGATTTTGGATTTGTGGGGGATGACATTTTGAATTGATTTTTTTTAATTTTGGAGTGGTTGATGAGGTCTTTAATGATGGATGTTGATATTGTTATGATGGAATTATAATTTTTATTAAAATTATAATTAGGGTTAGAGTTACAAATTGGGTTAGAATTACAATTAGGGTTATGATTAAATTTAGTGTTATGGTTAGGTTTAAAATTAAGGTTGAATTATCATATATATTTCTATAAAGATAAATATGCTAACCTTAACACTAATTTAAATCCTTACTATAACCCTAACCATTCATGGAACCCTAACCCTAATCATAATTTGGTGCATGAACAAAACATTAAATGTAACTAGATTTATAAATGTATTCAAAATGTAATATTATTCTAAAGATCAAAAGAAGGTACATAAAGTACATATTTGAGGATGATCATAGATTCATAGAGGCTTGAAGTTGCATACTTCATACTATTTTCAAAGAGGCTACTCGGAGGCCTTGTGACTAAAGCATTCATGCTAGCAATAGTTAAATCCTCTCCATTCAACATGCATTAGTATTAAGGTTAGGGTTAGGGTTTCAATTAGGATCAGGCTTAGGGATAGAATTGAGGTTAGGGTTAGAATTAAAATTAGGGTTACTAAATTAGGGTAAGCATTACAATTACAATTAGGGTTAGGGTTAGGGCTAGAGTTAGGGTTACAATTAGAGTTACAATTAGGATTAGGGTTAGGGTTAGGATTAGGGTTAAATTATAATAGAATTTGGGTTATAGGAGTATGGTTAGAACTATGATTAGAATTGGGGTTAGGGTTAGGGTTAAATCAAGGTTAGTATTGTCCTAAATGTTAGGGTTAGGGTTATAGTTAGAATTAGGATTAGGGTAGAATTAGTCTTAGAACTAGTAAAAGCACCAAAGGTTCTATGAAATAGCTGATAGGCACACATATTTATAGGCCTATCACTAGATAGTTTATAATTATATTGTTATTGGAAATTCATTAAATGTACTAGTTGGTGGACAAGGCTATAAATACTATAAGAAATATTTTTTTTTTTGGCAAATAAAAATAATGGAACAATATTAAATGAATAACAACATGAACTAAATTGTGAATAAACGATTAAAGAACTAAATCATAAAGAAACCATTAGAGAACTGTGACCTCCCATTCAACCATAATGAAATATATTATCATTGTCATAATTAGTGTTATACTATTTGTTGGCATAATAGTTATCATAACAATGGTATTACATTGTTAACATTGTATGTAACTACTAGTGGTTACGTTAGTTGGGCTATAATTGTTATTTCTATTATATCAACCAAATATAACACAATATATATGTGTTTGTATGAGCATTTATCATTGACTCAATAAATATAAAATGATTATTGCCCCTTCATATGGTATCAAAGCTATGGCATTGTTCATCTAGCCTGCATGAGGATCTTGTGTATGGCACTGAAGTCTACAATGTGAAGGAGCGTGGATCTCCCATAAACATTTTTGTGCTTGTGCATCGAAGTTTGAAGGAAGCGGTTACCATCATGGAAGGAGAGTGATTTTGCAATGTTTGAAGGTTATTAAAAATGAGGCCGCATTGAATAGAAAGTCGGGGACTATGTGAAAAGATGCGTAGAAGTATTATTTGATCATGTGAGAGGATTCTTTTTGCTGCACTGGAAATAGAAGACATTGCAATCAATTTGGATTTGGGATTAGCCATTTTATCTTGCAGTAGGCATTATCTAAACAAAGTGTGATGATTTGATTTGTCTTGTAACTAAATTTTTGGCCCACATGAATAACTATCTACTTGGCACTTAAAGGCAAGTTTGAAGATTTCACTCTATGTGAGTTTGGTAGAAGTCCGTATGGAGAAGACAAAATGATAGAAGGCATTAATTCCTGCGTGTTTGTGATGGCATGAGAAATGTGAAATCTGTTCGAGTGTTGTTGAGAAAGGTGCTTCAGATTTTTGTAGAAGAGGCATTTAAACCTGTTATAAAGGCATTTGATCTGCAATCATTTAACAAAGTTTCTTTGTTCTCATTGAATCATTGTCAATGTACAAGGTACGAACCCATGTTGGTTTAGAAACTATTGTTGGCCTATAAACTCCATATTGAGTTAGTTTCAAGTCAGTTTACAATTTTGAGGAGTTAGTTGTACATGTCATTGTGCGATCAAAAGGCATGCATTATTTTGTCACTCTATACAGCGGCCAATATTTCTATAATTGCATTTCTCTCTGTTGTTATTAACTACCCTCTATCACTCCCATCATTTGGATATGTAGAACATCCATTTCCATCAGAAGAAACAAGAAGTGGCTATTCTGTGGGGTATAAAAGGGGCTCAAACATTGTAAAATAATCATGGATGGTATGCTCATTAACAGAAAAGTAGATCTAAATGTATTGTGAATGGTGTGTGGTAAACAATAGCAACAAAAGATAGAAATTTACTTGCCCATTGATATTTCATTTGACGGGGCCATCTTTTCTATTCCTGATGAGGCATCCAAAGACTCATCCAAGACATCAGTTGGTTAAACTGTAACAGGGTCATATTGGAGGCAGGCGGCATCGAAGGATGGAGGATTTTCCATCATCTCAAGTTAGCTTCTCACTTTGAGATGATGCTTTGCATGAGAAGCATTTTTGGTTTTGGTTGTTTTACTTTTCTTTGTTGATGCTGACAGATTTGAAGAATGTATGTTTTGTGAAGATTTTGTTTTGGAGACAGGTTTGGGATTTGGTATTGAGCTCAATATGGATTGTTGTCCAGTGACCTTCAGAGTATATGATCAAGAATTATACCCTTTTGCAGTCACTAGACAATGATAGAGATCTTGTCGTACCTCTTAGGGATTGCTGTCAAATAATTCAAGACTCTGTGATTTGAGATTTTAGGACTAAAGAGCTCAAAAACATAGCTCGAAGCTATGCCTTTCCGAGGGTAGATGAGACAGCATGATGGAGCCTCGCTTGGTTTAGGATTTGTTCTTTGGGAGAAGATCTTCTATAAAATATGTATTCATATTATGTAATCAACTTTGTTGAGTATATTAGCATTCAGGGGGGGTCCCTTGGTACTATTACAGGAACAATGTAATAAGGGGGGGAATGTTGGCATAATAGCTATCATAACAATGGTATTACATTGTTAACATTGTACATAACTACTAGTGGTTACATTAGTTGGGCTATAACTGTTATTTCTATTATATCAACCAAATATAATACAATATATATATGTGCTTGTATGAGCATTTATCATTGAATCAATAAATATAAAATTATTACTGCCCCTTCACTATTAGGAAGTTATATTTTAAACACATTTATTTAGCATGTTTTGCTTTGGACTATATTTATATTTTGTGTGGAGTGCAACTTTTATATTCCCTTTAGTTTGATATACTTATTGTTTGTGTGAATTATGGGTTTGAACTTTGGAATTGACTTATATTTGTTTCACTTTGTATTTTTAAAATTGAATTCACTGTCACTCTAATTTGATATATTTATTGTTTGTGTGAAGCATGGGTTTGAACTTTAGCATTGACTTATATGTGTTTCACGTCTTATGTTTAAAACTAAATTCACTTTGATTGCATTTATTGTTTGTGTGAAGTGTGTGTTTGTGCTTTAACATTTACTTTGTGTGTGTGTTTAAATTTTGACATCCATTGATTGTTTATTTGAAGTGTCTTTGAACTTTATTTGTTTGAAGTGTGTTTGAACTTTAAACATTACTTTATGTGCACTTATTGTTTGAACTTTTGGCATTCACTTTATATGTGTGTTTGAACTTTGGCATCCACTTATTTATTTGAATTTTGGAGTTCACTTTGTTTAGTGTGTACACTTTGGCATCCACTTATTGTTTGTGTGAAGTGTGCATTTGAAATTTGACATCCCTTTATTATTTGAGCGAGCTTTTGACATTCACTTTGTGTGTATGAAATGTGTATGAACTAACTTTTATATTCACTTTATGTGTGTGAAAGTGATCTAACTTTGACATTAACTTGGATTTGAGCCGCTTATTGTTTGTGTATTGACATTTACTTTTCTTAGGTGAAGAATATCTTTGAACTTTCACATCCCCTTAATTTGTTTGATTTAATTGTGGATTCATTTTTTTTTCATATGAAATGTGAGTGAACTACCTTTGTCATTCACTTAATAAATCTATTTACTATTTGTGTATTTAAGTAAGTTTGAACTTTCACATTCACTTAGTGTGAATTGAAAATTGACATGCTGAATTATGTAACTTACTTTTGTGTGTGTGTGAAGTGTGTACTTGAACTTTAGCATTCATTTTTTTTGTGTGAGTGTTTGAACTAAATTTGGCATTCACTTTGTATGAAGTGTGTTTGAAATTTACCTTTAACTTAGATTTGATCTTCTTATTATGTATGTGTGTTTGTGTGTGTCTATGTGTGTGAC
Source organism: Cunninghamia lanceolata (assembly GCA_027924645.1). NCBI lineage: Eukaryota > Viridiplantae > Streptophyta > Pinopsida > Cupressales > Cupressaceae > Cunninghamia > Cunninghamia lanceolata. The sequence continues at coordinate 5,643,876 of BSBN01000134.1, forward strand.
TTTTCACATTCACTATGTAAAGAGTGTATTGACTTTGGCATTGCATTCTTGAACTTTGGTATGTTAAAACTTTATTGTTTACCTTATATATGTATGAAGTGTACATTTTCCAACAAAATATGTGTGGAATCATTGAACTAAATTTGTGTGAAGAATGTGTTTGAACTTTAGCATTCACTTTGTGTGGAGTGTACTAACATGTATAAAGCAACTTGGTGTACACGTGTCTGTGTCTTAATATTACTGCCATGTTTGGTATTGCTATGTATTGTTCTGGTTTTGATGGTTCCATCCATGGCTGTTAGTTGATTGGCTATGTTTTTTTCTCCTGTTGCTCTTTTGAGCACTTTTCAATGTAATCTTGCATTTTCTTCAATACAGATAAAAAAAAAAGAATTTGGTTAAAAATTTCAAAATAGAAACCGACAACTTCTAAATAAAACTTCTTGTAAAGAAACTGAAAACTTTAAAATCTCATATAAAATATGCATAAGACAAATGAAACACCAACCACCCATGTGCCATATTCTAATTTTAGTTGTGGCTTGACATATTTTTAACAATTTTATTTTTCAAAATTTTGGAGCAAAAAAAAAGTGAAGGACTACCCAAATTTGGAGTTACAAGATGTGTGCACATATAGAATGGCCTATCAGCCAAATAAAAAGGAATATCTAACATGGTTTATGACATCACAAAGATTTGTGACTGAATGGAGTTTCTAAGGGGTTAGATGTAATGTTTGAATTTTTCTATTTGGTTTTTAATTAAAGGATGCCTACCGTCTTTCTTTCAAATATTAATAAATTTTATATTATGATAAATTCTGCTGACCCTCCTTGGAGAAATAAAGATACTTGAATTAATTGTATGAAAAACTTTATCGATTCAATTTATATATCATATTCCAAGACAAAAGTTGTTGGTGATCCCCATCAACTTGGGGTAAAGCTTAATCAGCCGGTGCATTGTAAAACAGCCAACTGGTCGAAAACTGATCAACGTAAATGGTGTTGACAAATTGATCGACAAACAATGTCATTAAACTGGTCGAATTCATCACAGTCGGTTGGTGGAGAATAAAAGTCGACAATGATAAGAGTCAAAAAATCTGTACACAGTTGGCAGACAACATGTGGGCTATTTAGATGGGTGCAACTTAGGACAGGGAATTCTACCGGATTTACTAATATAAATCAAAATTGTAAATCTTTTAAATTGATCTCGAGGTAGGTGGGATTTTTCTTAAAATTCAACTAGCTTAATGGCAAAGGTAATTTTTTCTTATTTTAAAATAAAAAGATTATTTATCATGAGATGATTTTATGATAAGTTAAATGGTAATCTTTTATGCTTAAAAACAAGCAGTAATGATTTTACTCTGAATGCTTTTTAATAACATCATCATTAAACTAGGCTCTATAATTTAGGCTAAAATGAATTGAATACCATACCAAGAAAAAATACTTTGAGATCTTTTATAGCTTCAACTGCTTCAATGCAGATTTTATCAGCAACACTGAAGACTATTACAAGTCTCATTTATGCCCATATATCCCATAGTTGGTCCTCAGGTATCCCATATGTTTGAGACATCTACAGTGACCTAGAATTGTAAAGGGTTAATGCCTTCAGCTCTGGGGAAATACAACATAGTAAATGAGATACAGGTTTTGTAAACAATACTCTTGGACCCATTTTAGCCGACTTAATAAACAAGCATTGCCAATATGAATCCTATGCTCATCAATAATACCAAAAATTCCTTCTCCTTCCACTATCTGGAAATTTGTGACAACTGCTGATGGTTCTGTTCTTTGTTCACGACAATAGGCTACAACAATAGTTGACATTGAATGGCTTGACATCCAGAATAGAAATTCCTCCATTTCAAATCAAACTAACAAGGAACTTAAATTTTTAAATTTTTATTCATAGCCTAGAAATTTGAAGGATTTGATGATGTCCTATAAGTGATTATTCTAGAACATCAAATGGTATAGTAATAGGGGAATTACAGGTAGTATTGGCAGGACCTATGGGCAATGAACGGGTAACAAATGGTGAGGCTTCTAATGGGGCTTGTCAAAAGACCCTTAATTTGCCATTAGAAGAGGATGGGTCTGCAAAGAAGCTTATCCAGCAAGAAAAACCTCTTCAGGAGCGTGAGATAGAGTTAGATGGAGGTGTTGCTCACTGTCCCTCACCTTTAAGGGGTGAGGAAGATTGGTTGAATTGGGGTGAGGACACCCCTCTGAGGAACTTGATGCAAATATCTAAAAAATGTCTTGAGAACAATACAGAGAATACTATAGAGAAAGACGATGGATCTAAAGAATTTTCCATTGATCTGCTACAAGATAATGAGACCTTGAGAGCTCTCCTTGACCAGGTGTTTATGAAGGTGGAAAATAACATCATTGAGGAGATAGTGGATGAAGTCCTACAAGAAGATTCAGGAATTCTGGAAAATATGCCTTTAGGCCTTAACAGGACAAGTATGAAAACCCCCCTGATTAAGGGCACCCCTCCTTCAACTAGGAAAAGCTCCAGACAAAAAAAATTAAAAAAGAATAGAGATGCTGCAAGTGAGAAGACTCTTCAGGTCCATCACAGTCCAAGCAAGAGGAGAGTAGAATACTCTCCTAGAAAGAAATGAAGATATTATCGTGGAATGTTAGGGGTCTTAACACCCCTAACAAAAGAAAACTCATCAAGTTTCAAATTGATGAGGAGAAAACAGACATTATAATGTTACAGGAAACAAAACTGTCAGCAGACCTGGGGGAACATATGTTTAAAAGTTGGAAAGGCTGGTCATTTGAGATGGTGGCTGCTCAAGGAACCTCTGCTGGTCTTGCTATAGGGTGGAGGAAACATATCCAATCTTTGGAGGTGGTAGAAAAGAATGATAACTTCCTAATAGGTAAGTTCCCCTCATTCATCTATGGGTTAGAGCTTTGGATTATTAATGTTTATGCTCCAATTGATTTATTTCAGAAAAGATATGTTTGGGACAGTCTATCAGCATGGTTAGGGCTGCTGAAATGGAATTTTTGTATCTTAGGGGGAGATTTCAATTCCATAGTAGATGAGTCTAAAAAATCAGGGGGCATTTCTCACCCGAATAGATCACAAAAAGATTTTAAGGAGTTTATTAATAAAAATTATCTGATAGATTGTGTTCCTAAAATTGGCAAATTTACCTGGATGAACAGAAGGAAAGGTTTTTTAAACATAGTGGAATGCCTGGACAGATCCTTCTTGTCTCCAAAATGTTTTAACCTGCCAGTCAGATTTGAGTCAGAGATTCGGCCTTTATTGGGTTCAGATCATTTCCCAGTCAGTCTTAACTTTGGGTATAATCATTTCCCTAACAAAAAGAAGTTCAGATTCCAATCAATGTGGTTTAGAGACATGACTTTCATAGAAAAAATTAAGAGCTGGTGGTCACACATCCCTTTTGTGGAAGGTTCTTGCATGTTTCAGCTAGTCAGTAAATTAAAATTGCTAAGGCATAAGGTCATGGAATGGAACAAGGGACAATTCTATAATATCTTTGTAGAAAAAGCAAGAGTGCAGAAAGATTTGAGAGCGCTAGTGGATATCATCATCAAGGATGGCATGGACCTCCCCTCATTTCAAAGAGAGAAACAACTCAAAGGGGAACTTGAAGAGATATTGAAACGAGAAGAAATCTTCTAGAGGCAAAGGTCGAAAGAACGATGGCTCAAAGAAGGAGATAGAAATACATCCTTTTTCCATCTAGCAACCAAGGTGTGGGAGGGCACAAATTATATCAAATCAATTCAATTGGAGACGGGCCAGATTGTAAAGAGCCAAGTGAAATTCTCTCAGCAGCTCAAGTCTTTTTTGGAAATCTTCTAGCCAGCTCAAATCTAGAACCGGATATAGCTCAGACTATTTGCAATTTTATTCCCAAACTAGTAAAAGAAGAGCACAATAGGGACATTTTGAGAGAATTCTCCTTAGAGGAAGTTAAGGCAGTTGTTTTCTCTCTGGCGGGGGAGAAAGATTCGGGCCTGGATGGCTGGATGGGTGTCTTCTTTTAAAAATGCTGGGACACAGTAAGTAGAGATGTTTTTCTGCTAGTGGAAGAATCTAGGAAAAATAGGAATGTGCTTAAGGAAATGAAGGCTACCTGCATTATGCTCATTCCAAAATCTACTTCTCCTCAAACTTTTGAAGACTTTAGGCTGATTTTGCTTTGCAATTTCATCTATAAAGTTGTCTCGAAGGCTCTGGCATTGCAGATTTCTTCTTTCTTGCTGGGGTTGATTTTAGTTGAACAGGGGGGTTTCATTCTAGGTAAAGAGACTCAGGAGGGCACCATTTTAACTCATGAAATCCTGCACTCTGTCACCCAGGATAAAAAGACAGCAATGGTAGTCAAGTTAGATATGTCCAAGGCTTATGATAGAGTAGAATGGAGTTTTCTGGTAAATATTTTACTCAAATTAGGGTTTTCAAAAGAAGTGGTTAAGTGGATTCACTCCTGTATTTCAGGCTTTCAAGTCTCAGTCCTTATAAATGGTAGGGAAACGAGATCTTTTGAACCCTTGAGAGGGTTGAGACAAGGGGATCCGTTATCCCCGTATCTCTTCATTATTATGATAGAAGCTCTCACTTGGTCAATAACGGCAGCTAAGAGACGTTCAGTTTGGAAAGGAATTAAGCTCAAAGGAATACAAGAATCCTTCACGCATGCACTCTTTGCCGATGACACAATTCTTTTTGGCAATGGCTCCATTCAAGAAGCTAGAACTATGATGAGTATAGTCAACTCTTACTGCCATGCCTCAGGCTAGTTGGTTAATTTTAAGAAGTCCATGGTCTTCTTTCAAAATGTACCGCTTCTTCTCTAGGCTGAGATTCGCAATATCCTTAATCTTAATATTTAGTTCTTACCAGGAAGCTACCTTGGGCTACCTCTTTTTAATGGAAGATATAGAAATGATTTATGGAGTAAAGTGATTAAAAATCTGAATGCAAAGATGTCCAACTGGAGAGGATGTAGTTTGTCTCTAGCCACATGAATTGTGATGATAAAGGCTGTGCTTGCAGTTGTGCTAGTCTACATGATGTCGATCTTTCATATCCCAAAAGGCATAGCCGCTAAAATTGATGGAGTATGCAGGAAATTCTTGTGGCAAGGATCCCTTCAAGAAAAGAAAATCCATTTACTAGCCTGGGACAAAGTTTGCAAGCCAAAAGAGGCAGGAGGGATGGGAATACTCAACTTGGAAATTCAAAACCAAGTGTTGGGCACTAAGCAGTGGAACATGTATGCAAAGCCCAATTCTCTATGGGTAAAACTTATGAAGGCAAAATACCTTGATTCTTTGGATAATTAAAGAATTTTTACAGTGCAGAACCCTCCCAAAGGGTCAACAATCTGGAATTTTCTAATGAAAAGTAGAGACATCCTCTAGCCCAATTTGACATGGATAATTCACAATGGAGAAAAGGTGGATTTCTGGCATGATTCATGGGGCGGGGGGTCAGCTTTGGCAGAAAGGAATGAACTATCATAAGCTAGAATCTATCTTCAATCTTATTGGGGATTAAAAGTTAAAGATTATTGGACAGTGCCAAGAGATGGTGCTCCAAGATCAGATGCCTGGAAGAGTTTTCGAGACTGTAATTTCCTGAGGATCCAAAAAGTGCTTCTCAACCAATTACTAAAGGAAAAGTTGGTCATTGTCTATTATAAGGAAGATGAAGTGATCTAGACAGCGTCTAAATCAGAATTTTATTCAATCAAAGATGGTTATAACATATGCATGCAAAAAGCTTCTTTAGAGTGGCCTTCAAAGTTGTGTTGGGGAAATGCCTTACTCCCTAAAGCAGTAGCCTTTGCGTGGTGCATGTTTCACAACAAAATTCTTACGGGAGACAGAATCAAAAGGTTGGGTCTTGGCTCAAATTTTCCCTGTGTGCTATGTGGAAGAGAGGATGAATCTACGGATCATCTTCTGCTACTCTGTCCCTTTAGCAGAGAATGTTGGTTCTAGTTTTTTAGGAAGCTAAATTGGCTCAGTCCGATGTCAAAATCATTGGTGCAAATGTTTAGGAATTGGCCTCAATCTTTTGCTAACTCATACTTAGCCTGTCTATGGGATATAGGTCCCTCGACGATCATATGGCATGTATGGTGGGAAAGAAACCTTCGAATTTTTAGGAAGGAAGCAAGCTCGGTCTCTAAGATTTGTGACAAACTAAAATCGGTGATCTCAGATTTGGTGATGACATATCTCAGACGCTCTCACATTGCTAATTCAGCTTGGACAAAGTGGGATGCAGCAATTATCCCCTCTTGGCCTTTAATTTGTAATTTACTCCCAGGCAGTATTGCAGGGAATTCTAAAGCCTCTTCAAAAAGAGAGCAGGTAAAATGGATTGAACCACCCTCCCCTTCTTTTGTCAAATTAAATTTTGATGGTGCTTGTAGAGGAAATCTGTGTCCATCTGGCACATGATGTGTCATTAAAAATGAATTTGGTTCTTTGTTAGTAGCCAAATCAACTAAATTACCACCAGGCACCAATAATGAAGTGGAAGCTTGGGCATTAGTACATGGGCTTCAACTAGTGGTTGGAAAAGAATATAAAAATGTCTGGATTGAGGGCGATTCACTACTAGTCATCAATGCAATCAAAGGAAGAGGTATAGATAACTGGAAACTCAACTACTTTCTCCAGTAGGCTGTCTCTCTTCTCAACAGGTTAGATAATTTCCTCGTCTCTCACACATTTAGAGAAGGTAATAAGGTGGTAGACATGTTAGAAAACATAACCTTTGATCTTGAAAGTGCACATGTGGTGTTTTCACCCAAGGACCAATTTTTTTCAAATTCTTTGGCTAGCCTTCTAACAAGTGAGATGGATGAGGTGGCGGGTGGTAGTCTAGGTTGATGATTAGTCGACGGTGTATGTCAGGCTATAGTTCTTTGAAAAAGCCTTCCTACTAAGATGTGCTGCTTAGCTGGCTCATTTATGGTTGTCTTTCTTGGCACGAGTGTGGAAAGGGTTGATAGGATCCAAGCTATGCAAAGTCCATTTGATCTAGCTTCAGCCCCTGATGTGGAGTCTGCCATATTAAATGAGGGTTATTTCTTTTTGTTCTTTTTCTGATAGAGTCCGTAGTTGAAGATCGCAAGTATTCATGAGAGAAGATGAATCGAGACTGTCTTGGATCTCTCAGTTTTAATGAGGGCAGGAGGAGATTGCATATCTCACCTTGCTCATGCCTCATTAAGTGGAGGTGACTAGATCTAACTACCTGGAGTAAATGGTTCCTTTGAAGGCATCATGACTAGCATTTATTTGATGGGGTGGCCATGTATTGAACACGCTACAAAGACTCTAGCGATTTTCATGGCAAAGTACCACATATCCTGCCATCCGCACCTGTTGATACTGTGATGTCAGGGACGTCCTTAGTTTTCTTATCTCTGACTTAATGGCCTTCTAATTAGAATATCTACTACTTTTGGTGCCATTGGGATGGACAAAGGAATTTTGTTTAGTTTCTTCTATAGAAAGCCTTCGTAGCGTCACATCTCACTCTTTCGCCCTATTTTCTCGGTGCCTATCCCTTTCATGCCCTCTCTACCCCACAAGAACAGCTTGCATGGCGGATACACGTCTCAATCAGTGAATGTTTTTTCCAGCTCTAGAGTGGGAACCTGAGATAAGAGGGAGGGTAAAGTCATTAGATTTGATGACTTTGCTTGACAAGGACTGCACCCTCACCTAGATTGTTGTTAGAAACATAGTTGGCCATGCATGGATAAGAGGATATGAGGGGCGCGTACTCAATTTCTCAGATGTGGTGTCACATCTACTTTCCAACATAATGGATCTAGTGATGGATGGTGAATTTGTTCATGCTCTTGCGGCCGGTTTGTTTTTCAAAAACATTTACACTGTGGTTAGATTGGAAGTGGCAGTCTCTGCCTATCATATGGACCAAGGGGATGCTCTTATTGGTGGTCTATTCAACTTAGTAGCTTTGCGTACCTCTCCCCTACAACAAGCAATTTACAGGGCTTTACAAGCTAGCATTCTATCCCTGAGTAGTGGTGATATAGATGTTGCGCTGAGGTCTCATTGTTTTTTACTCACAAAGAAAAAAACTGAAAGGATAAAGGATGTTTTTACTGCCATCCGTTTCCTTCGGATTCATGCTCCTGATCTCGCCCCAGGCATGCCTAGGTATGCTTTGGAGGATCTTGATGAAGGTAATCAGGCGTCTGCAGTAGTGGAATTGGATGTGCATGGTCTTCTGGCTGCTCTAGCTGCAGCGTGAGGCGGGGGTGGTGGGATGTGCTCTTGGTGGTTTGAGGTTGTTTCTGGTGGTGTTCCCTACAGACTGGCATGGGGAGTGGAAGGTTGGCCTGTTTCCTTTGTGTTTGTTTTGGCAGTGTTTGCGGGTGAAGTTTTTGTCTTGCCTTGGGGTTTCTCCTATGGGCTTCTTGTGTGGAGGCAGTTTCAGTGGTGGACGTTCGAGTGACACCTTTTTTCTTTTCTTTTTTTTTTGTTTCGTTTGGTGTTGACTTAGACCGGTTATGATTTTAGTTTTGTTTTATTTCTCTAAACTGGGCTTAGGCCATGAATATTGTAATTTGTTAACTCTATTAATCTATGGGTGCCCTCTCCCCTTTTCTATTTTTTATAAAAAAAGTAGAAGACTTATAGCTTACCAGTGAAGTATCTTTTGTCTATCTATGGTCTCATCTAGGACATGGATGTGTACCACTCTGAATTCTCCTTGTGTTAATGTTCCAGTTTTATCGAAAGCTATTGCTTGGAGCCTTTCCAAGGCTTCTAGATAGTTTCCACCTTTGATAAGGAGCCCCATTCTAGCACATGTGCCAAACCACAAGCTGTGGCAATTGGGGTGGATATGACCAATGTGCAGGGACAAGCGATCACCAGGAGTACTAAGGATAAGTACAGCCAATGGCACTCATTTTGGTGATGAATGAGTGCTGCTACTGATATTCCTACAGCTACCGACACCACAGCTGTAGCCACCCTAATTGCAATTAGACTCTATTTTCTAATTTTTGAAAAGCAAGGCATAGGCAGTAGTGATTATAATAGCAGATTAGCATACCTGGTGTATAGTACTTTGCAAATTGTTGTATGAACTGATCTGTACGAGACCATTGGTTCTGCGCTTCTTCCACAAGTTTTATCATTCTTGACATTGCAGATTTTGATGCTAATGCCATAGTTTTTACGCTCAGATAGCCTAACAAATTCAGCATTGGATAAATGACACTTAAAGGCATCATTAACAAATCTCTTTGAAAAACAAAACAATAAAAAGAAGGAACAACTTACTGATAACTTTCATTAATCTGAAATATGTTATCCTAATCTCTGTCCTAGCATAACAATTGATAGTTCTTTTAAGGATGAAATGGTTTTATTAATAAAGATAATTCGTTGTCCATTGAACCGGTAAAATGAAGAATGAATTACTTGTAAGATTTGTGGTACCGGTCCAGACATTTGCCCCAAATTCTTTCTCCATAGGTAGGGATTCCCCTGTTAAACTGCTTTCATCTACCCAGCTCCTCCCTGACATGATAGTCCCATCTATGGGTATAATCTCTCCTTCCTTCACAGCGATCAAAGTGTTTAGCTCCACATTCTTAACAGAGACTTTGAGACCACTTTCTTCAATAACAGCTGTTTGGGGAACCAGGTTCATAACAGATCCTATTGCTACTCGTGCCTACCATGGACAAATGAATTATATGTAAACCTGTTCAATATCATAAATACAAACCGACAAAACTAAAGAAATAAATAAATATTACTAAATAGAAACCCACAACTTCTAAATAAAACTTCTTGTAAAGAAACTGAAAACTTTAAAATCCCGTTTAAAATATGCATAAGACAAATGAAACACCAACCACCCATGTGCCATATTCTAATTTTAGTTGTGGCTTGACAGATTTTTAACAATTTTATTTTTTAATATTTTGGATCAAGCAAAAAGTCGAGTACTACCATAATTTGGAGTTACAATATGTGTGCACATATAGAATGACCTATCAGCCAAATTACAATTAGAGTTAAAATCAGGATTAGGGTTAGGGTTAGGATTATAGTTGGGGTTGGGGTTGGGGTTTGGGCTAGGATTAGAATTAGGGTTACAACTATAATTAGGGTTAATGTTAGAATTAGAGTTAGGGTTAGGGTTACAATTAGGGTTAAGTTTAATATTAAGGTTCGGCTTAGGGTTTCAATTAGGATTGATCTTAGGGTTAGAATTAAGGTTAGGGTTAGAATTAAAATTAGGGTTACTAAATTAGGGTAAGCATTAGAGTTACAATTAGGGTTATGGTTAGTGATAGAGTTAGGGTTACAATTAGAATTAGGAATAGGGTTAGGGTTAGGGTTAGGGTTATGATTAGGGTTATAATTAGGGTTAGGGTTTGAATTGAAGATAGAATTAGGATTAGGGTTAGAATTATAATTAGAATTCAGGCTATAGTTTAAAGAAGGGTGACAATTAGAATGAGAATTAGGGTCAAAACTAGGGTTAGGGTGGGATTTAGGGTTACAATTAGAATTAATGTTAGGATTAGGGTTACAGTTAGGTTTGATTAGGGTTATATTTAGGGTTGGGGCTAGGGTTAGAGTTAGAAATAGAATTAGGGTTACTAAATTAGTGTAAGCATTAGAGTTACAGTTAGGGTTAGGGTTAGTGTTAAAATCATAGTTAGAATTAGGATTAAGGTAAGAGTTGCAATTAGGGTTATTATTAGATTTAGAATTAGGGTTAGGGTAGAATTAGGGTTATGATTAGAATTAGGGTTAGGGTTAGGGTTAGGGTTAGAGTTAGGATTAGGGTTCTTATTAGAATTAGAGTTACAATTAAGGTGGGTTACAATTAAAATTAGGATAAGAATTAGAGTTACAAGCAGGGTTAGGGTTCAAATTAGAGTTAGTGTTACAGTTCAATTAGGGTAAAGGTTAGTATTAAGGTTATGGTTAGGGTTTGAATTATAGTCAGGCTTAGGGTTAGAGTTAGGGTTAAAATTAGAATTAGAGATGAAATTAGGGTTAACTCTAATCTTAAATATAATATATAATATAATTATATTCATAATTATTATATATATTATAATTATAATTATTCTATAAAATATAATATTATATTATATTTAATTATTATTATATTATATTATACTAATATATCTAATCTATATTATATTATTATAATAATTCATGTATAATTATATAATATAGTTAGAATTAGGCTTGTCATTCTAGATGCTACTAGCATATCAATATTTTAAAAATATATCTAAAGTACACCAAGAGATATATTCTTATGGAGGCACCTATTTTTTTAATTAATTTACTACACATAGGTGGAAATAGGAGCCTCGAGAACAATATCTCTCAGTGTACTTTAGATATATTTTTTAAATATTGGTATGCTAGTGGTACTATTATTTCCTAGCATGTAAGAGTTTTTTTGACAAGGGTGTTATTGGATTGGTGATAGTGTTGGGTGACACCATAAATGTGTGTCCCACTTTTTGCCTATGTGAAATGCTCAAATTATCCATTTTTAATATTTTCAATTTTTGTGAATTATATCAAACAAATAGTTAAAAATTTATAGATGATGTAAACTATTAAGTTGTGGAATTTTTAAAGTAAATTTAATTTGTAATTTTTAATATATTTTAAAGAATTATTTCTATCATTTATTGAGTGACATTTAATCATATCATAAAAATTTCACTATGAGTAATATATTCCCACAACTTCTTAGAATAAGATCATTAAATCAAGTGTCTAGAACATAGGTTTTTGAATAATTTTTTATTGAATGTTTTATTTAATTTTAATTTCAAATTTGTACTAGTAAAGTCATCATTTGTGGTTTCTAATGGCTTGACCATCCAGTCTACTCCCAAGGGTTACATGGAATTTTATTAATGTACATTAAAATTATTATTCTTCATTGAATCAAGTGCATTCATGAAAAGGGCAATATATTGTTTAGAGATTTTCCTAACAAAGTTTGTTATTAATTATAGTGTCTTGAATAGAGGTCATTATTTTCTTGTAATAGACTTATGTTCATTATAACATTAAAATATATAATATTAAAAAAGATACATTTTATATACTTTTTGGAAAGCTAATGGTGAAGGCTCTATACTTGCAAAGTGACATTTTCAAATGACTTCTTTTGATCCACTAAAAAGTGAAGAAAAATTACATTTTTGTCAGCATTTTGATAAGGGTAGATGAGACTCTATTGGAGTTTTGGTTTAATCTTAGGGACCCTATCAGAGGGTGTTCAATATAACCCCTTCATTTGAACCCCCTTAGATGGAACATATCTAGGCTTAAATCATTCATTTTTCTAAAAAATATATTATTTCAAGCAAAAATTAGGATGTCCCACATGTAGGATAGAGTTGTATCCTTCCACACTATTATTAGAAGCATGTTGTCAACATGATTATGAATGATAACCTATGTAATATTCTCGACAACAAGCACTAGTGGGAGTTGGAAGGGTATGACCTATTGATTCTTGTAATATTTTTAATTTTCAAATATTAATCACTTTCCATGCACAATTCAATCTATAACCCAGTCTTGCAAGAACATAGTGAAACTTCAAACATTTATAACTTGGCCTCTGTTAGTCCAATTTAGACAAAACAAAATGTGATTTAACTATTTCAGTAGCTCTAGATGTGATGACAATGTTACATTTTATCAACATTGCTTTTAGAATAAAGTTAATGAGAAGAGCTTCAAATCTCTAATCCAAACGGATTGAAAAGAAGAATTAAACCTATGGATTGTGTTGGTACCCATTTATGTCTAGGGTTTTAAGCTTGAACGTTTGCAAGTTTTTTCATTCAAACCTTGAAATTTCTGAGTCATGGGGCCTTGTGTTGTTTTTTCTATTCGAGTGGTGACCTTCTGTGGTGGGTTCTTGGTTATTAAGTTTCATCGTCATGCTTTAGTGTTCATAGGTTGACCGACCACCATACAATCTTTCACTGCTTTTTCCCATCACACATGAGCAAAGTGCTAGGTTTTTGTATGTGCATGTGATCATGTATGTTTGCGGGCTTGTGAAATCCCAGTTGGCTTTTGAAAAATGGTAAAAAATTGAGTTATATGCATATTTTAATGCATATCGGGTTGCATATACATGGGGGGAATCTGTTGCAGATTTTGGGTAGATTCCCCAAATGTATATCAGATTTGCTTGTACATGTTTTGTTGTATGTCCAGATATACAACGCAAGGATACATTGCAAATCTCAAAAGGGATTAAATTAGGGCTAAAATAATGGTCGGGCCCGTAGATATATGCAAGCAAGAATGTATGTATATCTAATATACATCAGGTCCATGCAATGAAAAATATACAAGGAGGAGCGAACATGCATTTGCTATAGTATAATATACAAGGGGCCTTGTATATTTGACAACATGCAAAGCAGTAGGATATACATTTGGTGGGGCCCACGGACATACAAAGGCGAATGTATGTGAAATATACATTCACAATGTGCAAGCCAGACCTGATAACATTTCAAATTTGTTCTATAAGTACTGGCGTCTATGGCTTGCGTGTAAGTATGCTTGTATATGTGTGATATACAAAGGGTTAATATGCAAAGAAAGGGATACAAGCCATATTTCAAAGGGTTTTCAAGTCTGACTGATAAATGCAGTGAAGTTTGCGCCTTGTATGTATGAGGTAAATGTACATTGCACTTGTATGTGCAATGCGATATGCAAAAAGGGGAGATACAAGCCGGAACGGAAGTCGATTTCAAATTATTCTATAAAATTTGAGGTCTGGCTTGTATATAAGGTGATTGTATATGCATGTTCTTTTGCATATACATGGGCAAAAAAGGCAAAATTTAAGAGAGGGAAAAGTCAGCGATGGATGCACGAGGCGCCTACATGGCACATTCTCATTGGTTCTTGACTTTTCAGCATATTTTTGAGGCCGTTAATCTCAGCCAATGGAAGGAGGATCGATGGCTATATTTCAATTTTGTAGTAGCGAAGGGTTTCTTTGTATGCGGCCACGTTTTTGAGAGGGAAAACTTCTGATACATCCATCGCTACATTTTTGAAGGTTGCGGGTAGGTTGATCATAATGGCAGCACTTGTAGAGGGATGATCGATGGAATGACAAGCCAACTACCAAATTTAAGATGAAAACCTTTGAACGGAAGCTTAGATCCTGAACTCACCTACTCCTTCCTCTTTGTCCCTCTACCGCATTCATTGTTTGGGCACCATTCTCATGGTGCAACGCATTTGGCTGAATTTTGATTTTTGTTGATGTGTCATGTAATTATTTTGCTGAGTACACAGCCCTGCTATAAAGGGTAAACTTTGTTACTCATTTGTTGTTGGAAAACTAGACAAGTTTTGGTGCTGTAATGAAATATAACTTCATTGGTGGCTCTGTTCTAGGTATTTTGTGAGTTTATGAGTTGTATGTTGAATGTCTTATATACAAAATTCATCAGTTTCATGTTGGTTTAAATGAGTAATGCTTTATAGCATGTATTTTGTTATTTGTCTCCAAATTGAATGTGTTCTTCTTCTAAATCTAAACAACTAAGGGGTGTGAGAGATTCTAGGATATGGGTTTCCTATATTGAATGCTTAGTCTTTTTACTTCTACTCAAGGGGTAGATTAAATGCATTAGGTTAAGTATTGAGAAGAATACATTGCAATAAGGATGTTTGTAAGCAGAAATAACTAAATACTTTGTCTTGGGTGTTGTCTGTAAGGCAGACATTGCATAATCCCCTTGAAATCTAATTGTTGTTTTAGATCTGTGATAAACATTCACATATATATATATATGTCTATTGACTCTGAGCCATGGATAGGCACCAATCTAGTCTTGTATTTAGGTTGTAACCCAAAGTCCCAGTTTTGCATCCAAACATAAAATCAAACTCAAACTTCAAATACAAACCTTTTAGGACATTAGGAGTAATTTAGGACCGAAATCCTCTATCTCACAACTGAACATAGGCCCAAAGCTAGCCCCTTTGCACTTATCTCACAGTTTTGGTCTGCATAAAGGAGGATTCATCTGCTTTGTATCAGCATACCAGTCAGTTCATAGTCACATTTCATGGATGTTGAATAGGGAATACCCCCTTGGTTCTGCAGATCCTAAAGAAGAAGAGGAGATATCTATAGAGTCTATCTCCTATAGTGTTGGCCCCTGGCCTGGGAATCATGTTGATCAATGATGGCTACTTTGTAGGGATAACTGGGAACAAGCATCCAATCTGGGAAAAATAACCAACAGATTTGGTGACTCCGCTGGGGACTACTTTTTCAAAGAACCCTAATTTTAAAAGAAAACAATTCCTAGTTGTAGGTGGCGACTCCGAACAAATCTCCAAACTGGTGAAGTAAAAATTTGTATGCAAGGGAGAAGATCCATGTGTAATCCTTTGTTTGAAGAGTTATCCATAAAAATGATGTATAGGGCAAAAGGGACTGTTCAAGCCAGTCGAGAGGGTTCTCCCAAAATTAATGATAATATTCAGGACAATCCAGGATCTTTAGAGCAAACAATACCCTATTTTTTAAACACTGAGGCTAAAATCTAGAATGTATATGAAAGACAGCAGGGTAGTGGATTGAGAGTGAGGTCAGAGGTGTTTCAAGAATGCCCTTTCCTTGATTCCCCTGATAGATTTGAAGAAGTTGAATCCCCAAGGGATGATAATGATGATTAGAATGTAATAAAGCCATCCTCTTCTATGCCTATAGATGAGGAATTAGCCAAAGAAATCAAGAGCCTAAGAGCAGAATTAAAATATCTGTAGGTAGTAAAAATTAGAGATGATGTGAGACAGAAAGTGCAGGTTCTGAGAACTTCTCAGAATGATTCAATTCCCACCCTTGAGAATATAAATGTGCTGAGAAATTAGCAAAGAAATGAAGTCCAAGATTAGTATAATGATCGAAGACAGAATATAAATAATGCTAGAGTACCATTAAATAATGTAAGAAATCAGAATGCAAATAGAAATGCCAATGTTAATCAATTTGGTAGACAACCTATGCAGCTGGACAGATTTAGACAACTAGTTTTTGATGGCATTCCTTATTACCCCAATCCTATTTACAAACATGTGAGGCCGCAAGTGCCAAAGTTTTCAGGAAATAATACTATTTCAGGAGAAGACCACTTAAAAGCTTTCTAGAATATCATGGACAACTTTGAGGTTGAGCATGAGGATTTTTTTATGAAATTATTTATGCAATCCTTAGTTGATGAGGCTAGAGAATGGTACAAGGGTCTGCTTGACAAGAGTATTTCATCATGGGAGGACTTCAAAAGAATTTTCAAAGAACAATATGGTGACAAAACTGATCCTAGTTTTTTCATTAATGAATTCACTGGCATTACCAAAGGATCAAAGGAGCAGGTCGTTGATTTCAATGCTAGATTAAACTAAGGTGTTGAACAAATTGCCACATCACCTAAGGCGTAATGAACCTATGTGCATAGTGTTATACATAAATGCTTTTGATGCCAAAACAGCTTATGGGTTAAGGGATAAAGGTCCTGCTAGCCTCAGAGATGCTTTCAAAATAGCAACAAATATTGAAAATAATAGAAAAGTGTCTGGTAAGACAAACATAAGAGATGATCTAAAAATTCTGCAAAATCCAAATACTAAATCTCAAAGTGTTCAAGGCAATGCATCTACTTCTGAGGATAAATTAGATAAATTGACAACTATTGTTAAGGACTTGATATATAGAATGGCTAAAAGTGAAAAGGGGATAGGTCCTGATAGACAGGTTTACCAAAGGCCAGAAAGAAGACCATAATTACATGATATGCCATATAATACCAATTTGCATAATGGTAAACCCATTCTCCTGGAAACAATAACCCAAATCCAAGGACTCAAAATGTTAAGGAAACACCTGATCCTTTGAAGAAGGCTGTTAATATTGTTAATGACACCCCATCGTGCATAATATGTCAGATGCCTCACTCACAATCACAATGTATGATTGCTCAGTCTCTATATAATAATGTTATTGCTTGTGATGAGTGCAATGAGCCGCATTGCATGGAAGATGACAATGTCAATATGTTGTCTACAAATAGGGAGTATCCTTCGAATGATGTTGATGCAAGCACAGATAATGAGATTCAGGTCTGCCAGCAATTTCCCTGTGATGAAGATGATGAAGATAATTATGCTTATGCTCAGGACTCACACAATTTTTTTGAATGACTTGAGGAGACCATCTGATGAAGAGATTAGAGCCTTCACAACTGCAATAGTTGCTCAAGTCAAAAGTAATTACAACCTGAGAGGTAAGGCTGAGGTAAGTAACTTACACCAACCAGAGAATACTTTTGTGAACCAACCAGTGCACAGTCATAAAGGGACTGAAACACAAAAGAAGCAATGGAGAAATAATAAGAAAAATTTTAAGCAAAAAATAGGTAATGATTCTCAAGGGTCAGAAAATAGAATTTCCCAGGTTGAGGATCAAAAAAAAAAAATTCAGATCAAAGATGACAGTCAGGGAGCCATGAAAATTAAAGCTGGATCATACCAAGATTAAAATAAAACTGTAGATCAGGTTACAACTGTTATACAAAATTATGGTCCATTTGACATAACTCAAGTCTTGTCCCAGGTAAAGATCTTTGTTCCATTGATAAAGCTGATGAAAGTTGAAGAGTTTAGAAATAAAACATTGTCCCTGATTTCAGGAATGCCTTGTCAAGCTAATCAGAATATTGAGACTCAGGGTAGGAAACAAGTTATGTGTATTGATGAGGATGAGGTCCCTGAAGTTTATTTGGGGATGACCATGACAAAATGCCCCTCACAGGTTGAGCCATTTTATGTCTCCCTTGTCATAAACGGAAAAGTGATTAAGAATTGTATGCTTGACTCAGGAGCATCAATGAATATCATCCCTTTGGCCATTATGCAACAAGTTGGGTTAAAGATAGATAAGGCATGTGGGAAATGCTATGCCATGGATGCTAGAGAGGTACCTGTCATTGGAATTATGAAAGATGTGGACTTCAGACTGGCAGCAGATCCAGAAAAAACTTACAAAATGAACATAATAGTTGTTGATATCAAGCCACAATAAGGCATGTTGTTGTTAAGAAGATGGGCAACGTTGATTGGTGGAAGTATGGAACTAGATCTATCATATGCCATGATCCTGATGAATGGTAGGGACAAATTAAAAAACTTCTAGTTTAAATTGTGTGTAGAATTTTTTAGCATCGACGTTTCGGATCACACTCCATGATCCATCATCAGGATGAGAAAAAGAGAATGAAAGAGATGAACTGCAGATCAAGTTCTATAAAAAGAGAGAAGCTTACACAGGTTACAAGATAGGAGAGAAGCAATAATAAGGAAAGGAGGGATAATAACAATTATTTATCAATCAAAAACAAAAATAACTCTCCATTGAAATAAACATAAGATAACTCAAATAAAAGCACCTTAATAAATTAAGAATAAAAAACTAAAAAAGTAAGCCACATAAGAAAAGAGAATAAAAATAACTCATTGTAAATAAAAAAGAACAAAGTAAATGAAAATAAAAACAAAATAAAAGGTTCACAAACTAAATAAGTTCAAAAAATAGAGAATTTAGAAAACTATCCTAGTCTAAGCATACTATTTTAATCAAGGGGAGACAAAAGCTTTAAGAAAATATAGAAAGATAACATTAGTAAGTTAAAAAGTAACAATGCACTCAATATCAAAAATGCGTAGTTATATACTTTAATAAATTAAGAAATACACTTTATATATTAAAGATAGTAAAAAATGTTTAAATAATTATATGGTTATGAATGCAAACATAAAAACCTAGCTATAAAAATATTAGAAAATAGTAGTTAAATGTTAGTGAGCAACAAAGTCTTGAATAGTGAAAAAAATATAGTTAGAAAAGAATTAAGTAAGTACCATTATGGAAGAAGTTATGAAGAAGAAAGTAAGTCTGAACATAAGAATTATGGAGGTATATAATAGTCAACAATAGTAAGCCAAAAAAATTAATACACTCAATGAAATATTAAAAAGATATATAATATGATAAATAAAAACAAGATGAGTAAAAAATATATTAAATTAGTAACATTACTTGAAAAATTGAATAGATAAAAAAACATTAAACAACACTTAGACATATAAAATATTAAAAATAGATAGGTATGGTGAAGAAGATAGCTGAAAAAAAGTAAAGGAACTAGTAAGTGAAAGAAAATAACAAATGCATACTAAATATAGATTAGTAAGTAGTATTATGGAAATAGTTATGTAGGTATAAATATGCATGTAGATCAATAAGCATTAGGTAGTATTTAGAAAAATAAAAATGAAAAAAATATAGATGATTATTAGTGAAAGAAATAGTTTAAAATAGTAAACAAAAATGGTGAGTAAAAATATTAAAAGAAAGCATTTTAAAAACAAGTTATTAAGGAAATAGTAAAGTAGATGTAAATATGCATATAAATACATATGCATTATATAATGTCTAGAAATATAAAGAATAGAGAATAGATAGATATTAGCGAATAAAGTAGAAGAGAAAGAAGAATAAAGGAAGAAGTAAGTAGATAAAATGTAACAAAAAAGAATAAAAGATGAAAATAAAAATAATAATAAGAAAATTCAACCCAAAAATGAAAATAAATAGGAGAGTGCAAGAAAGTGAAGTCAAAATTGAAAAATAACAAATGAATAAGAGGCAAGAGAGAAAGAAACAAAAAGAGGACCAGAGACTAGCCGAGGAGCCCACTTAGTCTAGAAGATCAAACCAGGGAAAGAAGATGGGTAGGGGGATGAGGAATTAGAAGAGGTAAAGGGACCAAGGTGGGAGAGGATGGCAAAAATGGGGAGGAAGCGAAGGGGAAAGGGTTGAGAAGGGAGCAAGGAAAGAAATAGACGGGATGGTGAGGGGATAGAAGAAGAATGCAAGGGTAGGGGAGGAGGAAGAAGGACAGAAGGTAGGAAGGAAGGGGTACACAGGAGTACAAGGAAGGAAATTAATCATAGAGGGAATTTAATAAAGGGGTCCAAGTGTGGCTCAAGTTCCAACCCTCATCTCGGTTGAAATTGGAGGAGTTATTCTTGATGAAAATAGCTTCTTTGAGCTTCCTTTTGAAGAAGTTGTCCTCCTTGGCTAGGATGGTAGGGATGTCAAACTGATTAGAGAAGAAAGGTCACTAGACACAGTTGAGGATCAAGAGTTAGAGGAGCATATATGTTTTCTGAATACTGACTGTGATAATTTTAGAGTTGTCTCAGATGATTAGGGGGGTAAAGGGAGAGATGTTTGCATTCAGGAGCTTGACCAATAGGGTCTCTGGACCATGTATTTTGATGGAGCTTGTTCAAAGGAAGGCTCTGGTGCTGGAATTGTATTTTTGTCTCCAGCTAGTAAGCTTATAAATTCTCTTTCTTGTTGAAGTTTTCTTGTACAAATAATATTGCAGAGTATGAAGCTTTGTTATTATGATTGAATGTTGCTTTGAAGCATGGGATCGGGATGCTCAAAGTTTTTGGGGATTCAGAGTTAGTTGTTTCCCAAGTTAGAGATAAGTATGCATCAAAGAATAAGAGGTTAAAATAGTATAAGCATGTTGTTTGGGATACAATTGAATTGTTTGATGCTTTTTCAATAAGCTAGATAGAGAGATCAAAAAATGTCAGGGTAGATTTTCTAGCTAATGTAGCCATAAGGCCAGATGATGTTACTCTATCAGATGTTACAAATGTTGAGGTTAAACTTAGACCTGCAGTGCCAGATAATGTATGTAGCTGGCAAGTGTTTGATGATGATAAAGATTTATTGAAATTTCTACATCGCATTAATGAATATGAGAACCAAGAAATGGATTTCTAGAACTTTGTAGAAGTTGTGGATGGCAAAGAAACTCTCTTAGGGAAAGAGATAATTCAACTCAAGACAAATAAGATCCCTAGAGGGCTGGTTACTTTAGAGAGAGCATTTGACAATAGGAACCAATTTGTTACAAAGTCATCTCCAACAAACAAGAATGATTTGGAGGAGATAAACTTGGGGACATCTCATGCCCCCAAAAGGGTATATATTGGCAAGCAGCTCAAGCCACATATTAGAACTATGCTGATTGCATTACTGAGAAAGTATAAGCATGTCTTTGCCTAGTCATATAAGGACCTAAAAGCTTATAAAGAGGTTTATTTCAGCATGAAATCCCTTTGAAGCCTGGAGCTAAACCATTTAGATAGAAACAAAGACCTATCAACCCAACTTTAGCTCCACAAATGCAGGAAGAGCTTATGAAGCTTAGGGAGGCTGGAATAATTATGCCCATTAGACACTCAACTTGGGTGTCCAACCCTATTCTAGTTAGAAAGAAGAATGGTGACATAAGGCTTTGTGTGGACTTTAGAAATCTTAATGTATCTTCTTTGAAGGACAATTATCCATTGCCAAACATGGAAGCCATGTTGCAGAAGGTGACTGGCTGTGAACTTTTGTCCATGATGGATGGATTTTTAGGGTACAATCAAGTAAAGGTAAAAGAATCTGAGTAGTACAAAACTGCCTTCACCACTCCATGGGGAACCTATGTATATGTGAGAATACCATTTGGACTGACAAATGCAGGTGCCACATTTCAGAAGGCTATGGATGTTACTTTTGCAGGATTAATTGATTCAATCCTAGCTGTATATCAGGATGATTTGACATCCTATTCAGAAAAGGAGGAGCAGCACTATATGCACTTAGAACAAATCTTTATTAGGGCATTGGAATATGGCATCTCACTCAACCCAAAGAAATGTTCTTTTGAGGTAGTGGAAGGAAAATTGCTTGGACACATTGTTTCTAAGGATGGAGTCAGGATTGATCCTGAAAGGGTGGCTGCAATTGACAAAATTTAGATCCCTAGAACAGTGAAAGTGTTGCAAGGTGTGACCCTTGGTCTTCTTGTTCAGTACTGCGCTGCGGTGGTTTGTGACAAGGGCTTAACCACCTCCCGTGCTTGTTAAGTCAAGTGGTTGTATCGGGCATTAACAGGTCAATTTTTTGGTGCAACGACAACTAACAGTTGGTATCAGAGCCAAGGTCACAGGTTCAAACCCCGCGCTTGCACTGAGGGGGGGATTGTTGCAAGGTGTGACCCTTGGTCTTCTTGTTCAGTGCTGCACTGCGGTGGTTTGTGACAAGGGCTTAACCACCTCCTATGCTTGTTAAGTCAAGTGGTTGTATTGGGCATTAACAGGTCAATCTTTTGGTGCAACAGCAACTAATAGAAAGGTATTCAGTCCTTCTTTGGGAAAATTAATTTTGTTAGAAGATTTGTTCCTAACTTTGCAGAGACCCTGAAAGATATCTCTAAAATGTTGAAGAAAGGTGCAACTGTCAATTAGGAAGATGAAGCAACTAAATCATTTCAGAACATAAAAGATGCTATAAAAATGGCTCCTGTGCTGAAATCTCCTAATTTTTCTAAGCCATTTCAGTTGTTCTCATTTTCTTCTTTCCATACTATTGCTGCATGTTTATTACAGAAAAATGTAGAAGGTTTTGAACAACCTATAGCTTTCTTTAGTAGGTCATTGCAAGCTATTGAATTGAAGTATGACATCATGGAGAAGCAAGCATATGCATTGGTTAGAGCGGTCAAGAGCTTCAGGCCATATTTGGTAGGCTCTTAGATAATTGCATATGTTCCCCATGCAGCAGTTAAGGATATTTTCACTCAGCAGGAGGTAACTAGAAGAAGATGCAGATGGATAAATAAATTGCAAGAGTTCAACATTGAAATACAGATCACAAAATTGGGAAGAGGACAAGGTTTGGAAAAATTGATGACACAGTCAAATCTAGAGGCATGCCAAGTGAATGTAGTGCATAATGAAGTTGTAAATATGTCAGAATCTGAATGGTATAAGGACATAATACATTATTTGTAGAATTTGAACTGTCCTTCCCATCTCAGTGATAATCAGAAGAGGACCTTGAAGCTACATGCTATTAAATATATCATTGTTCAAGGAGAGCTATATTGGAAAAATCCTGATGGTTTATTACTCAGGTGTATAGATGAAAATTAGGCCAATAATATTCTAAGTGACATGCACAAGGGAGTGTGTGGTGGACACTATGCTTCCTAGACTACAGCCCACAAAATTCTTAGAGTAGGCTATTGGTGGCCAACTCTTTTCTCAGATGCACAAAGAATGATAAGAAAATGTGACCCTTGTCAAAGGTTCTCAGGAAAGCTAAAGTATGAAGGTGCATTGCCCCTTAGGACTATAACTATAGAAGCTCCCTTCCAGTAATGGGGAATTGATTTTATAGGGGAAATCTCAGAAAAATCAAGTGGAGGACATAGTTGGATTTTGGTTTCTACTGATTACTTCACTAAATGGATTGAGGCCATTCCCACTAAAAAAGCTACAAGTAAAGTGGTGATGGATTTCATTCTAGAAAATATTGTTATCAGATTTGGAGTACCAGTCAAAGTGGTCACAGATAATGCAATGTGCTTTAGGTCTGGTGAATTTATTAATTTTTGCAAAACTTATGGAATTGATTTGTCTCATGCATCACCATACCATCCACAAGGAAATGGTCAAGCAGAGTCAAGCAACAAAAGTCTCATGAAAATCATCAAGAGGGTGATAAATAAAAATAAGAGGGCTTGGGATTCAAAGCTGAAGTTGGCATTATGGGCTGACAGGGTGACAGTGAAGAGAGCAATTGGAAGGTCACCTTTTGAATTAGTATATGGTACAGTAGCTAAACTGCCTGTGAACAACCTCTTGCCAGTTTATAAGTTCATCCAAGGCAATGATGAGGAGATTGGGGACTCAATGTCTAAAAGAATAAATCAGTTGGTTGCATTAGAGGAAATCAGACGGGAGGCACAGAAAACAAACATCAAGAAACAACAAAAGGTGAAATATCTGTTTGATAAAAGAGCTACAGAAAGAAAGTTTCAGATAGGTGATATGGTCCTTGTATGGAATGCGAGAAGCCAGGATAAGGGCAAGCATGGTAAATTTGAGCCCCTATGGATTGGCCCATATCAAATTGGTAACATTCATAAAGATGATTCCTACTTCCTCCAGGCCCTCAATGGTGAACTACTGGAATTACCTATGCACAGTAAATTCCTTAAATCTTATTTCTCATAGATGAATGTCTTCTGTGCACATTGTAAATTAGGTGTAAATATTTTGTACATGTCTTGTATAGTTGGTCATGTTTTGAGTTTTGTGTTTTGTCTGGTCTGCCCCGGAGTAGTCTAGTCCTCGCTGTAGTCTTGCGCCTGCACATCCCCAATTAGAGCCTGTGTTGGTACCTATTTATGTCTAGGGTTTTAAGCTTGAATGTTTGCAGGTTTTTTCATTCAAACCCTAAAATTTCTGAGTCATAGGGCCTTGCGTTGTATTTTCTATTCGAGCGGTGACCTTCTATGGTGGGTTCTTGGTTATTAAGTTTCATCCTCATGCTTTAGTGTTCATAGGTTGACTAGCCACCATACAATATTTCACCACTTTTTCTCATCACACATGAGCAAAGTGCTAGGTTTTTGTATGTGCATGTGATCATGTATGTTGGCGGGCTTGTGAAATCTCAGTCGGCTTTTGAAAAATGGTAAAAAATTGAGTTATATGCATATTTTAATGCATATTGGGTTGCATATACATGGGGGGAATCTATTGCAGATTCCAGGTAGATTCCCCAAATGTATATCGAGTTTGCTTGTACATGTTTTATTGTATGTCTAGATATACAATGCAAGGATACATTGCGGATCTCAAAAGGGATTAAATCAGGGCTAAAATAATGGTTGGGTTCACATATATATGCAAGCAAGAATGTATGTATATCTGATATACATTGGGTTCATGCAATGAAAAATATACAAGGAGGAGCGAACATGCATTTGCTATAGTATAATATACATTTGGTGGGGCCCGCGGACATACAAAGGCGAATGTATGTGAAATATACATTGACAATGTGTAAGCCAGACCCGATAACATTTCAAATTTGTTCTATAAGTACCTAGCGTCTGCGGCTTGCATGTAAGTATGCTTGTATATGTGCGATATACAAAGGGTTAATATGTAAAGAAAGGGATACAAGCCAGATTTCAAAGGGTTTTCAATTCTGGCTGATAAATGCAGTGAAGTCCACACCTTGTATGTATGAGGTGAATGTACATTGCACTTATATGTGCAATGTGATATGCAAAAAGGGGAGATACAAGCTGGAACGAAAGTTGATTTCAAATTATTCTATAAAATTTGAGGTCCGGCTTGTATATAAGGTGATTGTATATGCATGTTCTTTTGCATATACATGGGTGAAAAAGGCAAAATAAGAGAGGGAAAAGTCAGCGATGGATGCACGGGGTGTCTACGTGGCACATTCTCATTGGTTCTTGACTTTTCAGCATAGTTTTGAGCCTGTTAATCTCAGGCGATGGAAGGAGGATCGACGGCAATATTTCAATTTCATAGCAGCGAAGGGTTTCTTTGTATGTGGCTGCATTTTTTAGTGGGAAAACTTCTGATACATCCGTCGCTGCATTTCTGAGGACTACGGGTAGGTTGATCATAATGGTAGCCCTTGCAGAGGGATGATATCGATGGAATGACAGGCCAACTCCCAGATTTAAGATGAAAACCTTTGAGCAGCGGCTCAGATCCTGAACTCACCTACTCCTTCCTCTTTGTCCCTCTGTCGCATTCATTATTTGGGCGTCATTCTCATGGTGCAATGCATTTGGCTGAATTTTGATTTTTTGTTGATGTGCCATGTAATTATTTTGCTGAGTACAAAACCCTGCTATAAAAGGTAAACTTTGTTACTCATTTGTTGTTAAAAAACTGGATAAATTTTGGTGTTGTAATGAACTACAATTTCATTGGTGGCTCTGTTCTGGGTATTTTGTGATTTTATGAGTTGTATGTTGAATGTCTTATATACAGAATCCATCAGTTTCATGTTGATTTAAATGAGTAATGTTTTATAGCATGTATTTTGTTATTTGTCTTCAAATTGAATGTGTTCTTCTTCTAATTCTAAATAGCTAAGGGGTGTGAGAGATTCTAGGATATGGGTTTCCTATATTGAATGCTTAGTCTTTTTACTTCTACTCAAGGGGTAGATTAAATGTTTGGGGTTAAGTATTGAGAAGAATACATTGCAGTAAGGATGTTTGTAAGCAGAAATAACTAAATACTTTATCTTCAGTGTTGTCTGTAAGGCAGACATTGCATAATCCCCTTGAAATTTGATTGTTGTTTTAGGTCTGTGATAAACATTCACATATATATGTCTATTGACTCCGAGCCTTGGATAGGCACCAATCTAGTCTTGTATTTAGGTTGCAACCCAAAGTCCCAGTCTTGCATCCAAACATAAAATCAAACTCAAACTTTAAATACAAACCTTTTAGGACATTAGGAGTAGTTTAGGACTAAAATCCTCTATCTCACAACTGAACATAGGCCCAAAGCTAGCCCTTTTGCACTTATCTTACTGTTTTGGTCCGCATAAAGGAGGATTCATCTGCTTTGTATCAGTATCCCAGTCAGGTCATAGTCACATTTCATGGATGTTGAATAGGGAATACCCCCCTTGGTTCTGTAGAGCCTAAAAAAGAAGAGGAGATATCTATAGAGTCTATCTCCTGTACTGTTGGCCCCTGGCCTAGGAATCCTATTGATTAATGATGGCTACTTTGTATGGATAACTGAGAACAAGCATCTAGTCTAGGAAAAATAACCAATAGATTGGAAGTGAACTAATGTTGAATTAAGTGAGTAGTAGTCAAAGGCAAATTTCAACAAAGGATTAATAAAAATTTTATACAAGCTTTAAATCTTTATTAATTTTTATGGAGGAAGTACAAGAAATATATAGACATATTATGTGGCAAAATTACAGACTTGAGAATACTCTCCAAATCTCAACATGAAATAAAAATTGAAGCAAGTTTCAACTACTTACTAACTCAGACTAACCTCTTAACAACTAGGATTTCAAATTTTTACTTTTTAAATTAAAAAAAATAGAAATTCTAAGGCTTAAAACTTATACTATAACCTAATGATTCCTAATCGAATTTAGGACTTTACTTTTATTTTAAATTCAAATCTTGCTTGAGGAAAGTTTGTGCTAAGTTAGAGGACTATTAAATGGTTGGAGCCTTATTTTGCGGTTTCATGATTGATTCACGATAAGATTTTTGCATGTTAAGTAGACCAATAGGAATCTCCAGAATAGTTAATGCATACTATAAAAATCTCCAGAATGGTTAGTGCATACTACTTGAATTTAATGCAAAAAATTTGCACTTACATAGAACCAAATCCTAATTGAAAGCCATTTTAAATGGGTTGTCCCTATCGTTAGAGATGGTATTGAGTTTTGTTTTGGAAGCAAGATGCATTTAAGTACACATCCTTGGATTTCATTGTAACTATCTTCAATTTTTTAAAATTTATATTACTTAGAAGTTGTAAGAAATTACTATAATTTGAATTTGATCTTGTGGTGTAATGTAATAATGTTTCATTGAATTTGAACGAATATTTGTGTTGTTCTATTTCTTCTTTATATATTTACAACACTATTTTGGTGTATTTAAGTCAAGCTAATTGGTTAGAAATCCCTTCATTAGTTCTCAAACTTCGTTGTGCATCATTTGCATACCAAATACCAATAGTAACCAAATGAATAATAACATTTATAATATTTTATAATATTTCTAAATAAAATTATGTTATACAATTTTTAACATCAACATTTCAAATCACATTCTATAACCTTTCATCAAAATAAAGAAAAATATTCATAATATTATGAATTTTAATTGGACTCAAAATCATGCTAGCATCAGATCTAAATAACAAACAATATAAAAAGTTACAAATAAATCTAAAGTTATACAATTTGTAGTTTAGGATTTTTCAAGATCTAGTCTCTTTTTAGGATACGTAATTCAAACAATCTTGTCTTTTCTTAGGAAGCATGGGTTAATATAAAGTGCATCCGACTTTATTTCCTAATTTGTGGGGGCAGCTCAGCATATGCTGAAGCATTTTTTTCTCTTTTTTACAAACAGAATGTTCAATAGCATACATAATTGGAGTCCACTTGATAAAAACGTCATTGTACGTGTAAAGAGATCTCCCTGATTTGATTTCTATTGCGTATAAACTTATTAACAAAATAGATTCTACATTTATAGTCTTGAGTTAGAACATTTTCAAGTTCTCTCCTTTTGCTTTCTATATTTTGATGATGAATTATGAGTGATCTCAAATGTTGACGGAAAAACTATTATACAATTAAATCCAAAATAAATTCTACACTTACATTCTTAAAGTCCAACATTTTAAAATTCTCTCCTTTTGCTCTCTATACCCTGATAATGGATTATGAATGATTGGAAATGTTGATGGAAAAACTATTTTTATAGTGAACTCCTGAAACATTCAATTTACAATTCCGACCTTTTTAAAAAGCCCATAAAATGAGGATTTTTGTGCATAAAGATTAATTTTTAAACACAAATTTATCAAAGGAGAAAAGCATTTTTATAAAACTTTGGAAGATTCTTTTTTTCTGAAAAAAATTGGTAAAGCTTAACCAGCCGGTGCGTTGTAAAACGACCAACTTGTTGAAAACATGGCAACACAAATGTGGTCAACAAATTCATTGACAAACAGTGCAGAATGTCTGGTCGAAAGTAAATTAGTCGATTGGTCGAGAGTAATAGTTTCCACTGTTGGCAGTCAAAAAATCCACACATAGCCAACACAACAACGTGCTGGTTGTTTACGGTGGGCAAAAAACTCAAGTAAGAGAACTAAAGAAACAAACGATTCATACCTAACGATTTAGATGCCTTTCCACTTGATTTCCATGATGAAAGTCTATATATAGATTCAACAAAAAATGTATTATGATCAAAGGGCTTAAACAACACACTTTAAATAGCACACCATAAGCTATGACTTGCTTAGAGTGGGGCTCGCTTACAGTGTGTTGTTTCCCAACATCGTTCGCTAACCAGAGTTTGGTGGACGCCCGTAATGTGTTTGCTGACCGTTCCCTGTTTCGTAGATACCTGTAACATTTTTGTTAACCCACACATAAATGAAACTATGTTCCCACCCACGCCTTTAGTTCAAACAAACTACAATCTGTTCCTGTGCAGGAGACATTTCACCTTCCAAACATCCATTGAGATTTTTATGTAGGTCTATTACAAGGTGATTCAAGGATCTGTTTGAATCAGAAGGTGTGGATTATAGAGGGGAACTGAAGCCTTCTTCCAAGCTAAGGTAATAGTTCAAACGATCTTCTAGATTTTTTTCTTGGTTTGGTGTCTTGGAATTTTCACGTGCCTTGTCTATGCTTCCACATTTTGCATACATGTCTACTAGAGCCTTTCTTACTACATCTGACAAAATTTCTCCACCCTTTTATCCTTTGATGGATGTCTATACCCTGTTCCAAAGATCCCATTTTAGCACAAGCAGGGAGGATGTTGGCAAAGGTTATGGAGTCTATCTTTACACCTGCCAATTGCATTTTTGTGAAAGTTTCTAAAGCCTTTTCAACAAACCCATTTTCAGCATATTCTGCAATCATAGCATTCCATGAGACCAAACTCTTATACACTTGATGTCACCAGTAGTGGTGATTGTATACCTAAAGATGGCATGAAAGGTGATGTTTACCAAGTGAACAAGTTGTCATCTTTTATGATGTAACTAATTTTCATGTTAGATAAGAATACTACATAGTCAATTCACCAAGATTATGAGATATTTTTTTAACTAATTGTTTCAGTACTAGAAAACATATCAAGATATATACTAATATTTAGAGTAGTTTCTTTATGTTTTAATTATAGAATATGTCTCCATAAATTTATCCTTAATTTTTTGTTATCCAAAATTGTTTTAGGTTTACTAATAAGACCATATATATGTCATACTCATCATCTAATAACATGCATAAAAAAGTAGCAAATCTAAATTGTCAGTAAGCTTGCTCAAATAATATATTTTCTAATGCATTAGCCAAGTAGGTAGTATAATGCATATGCATATACGATGGAGAAAAGAAATATTGTGCTAAGAATTGCTATCAAATAAGACCATCTTAGGTTTCCTAATAATATGTCCATCATGGAAAACAAGAAGCTAATGATCAATGGGAAGAGAGATACTAAGGAAGACATTATCATTGTAATGCAATAATTTCCAAACTTATCAAGTTAGATGTATCACCATAAGGAGCGAACAGACCTAGACATGTAAGTCACTAACATATACCAAGCACACGAGATTGACATCATAAAAAATGTGTTGTGCATGTATATCAGTCATGACTAATGGTTTAGGATAATTCATATTGAGTAAGATAGAATCAATCAAAGATCTATGGATCCTACCTGGTTAGAAGAACACAAGATGTAGAAATGAAAGAATAGTAGGATATATCTAGAATTTGAAAGAAAATGAACCTTCCACAAATTAGAACTTCATGAATGATTCCAAAATACTAATTCATAATGATTATCTTATGTAATGGTCTTCCATTATGTGTAGGTCCTTATGTTACTACTATTGCTAGTGTTTTAGTTTGTAGATAGTTTTTGTGTTGACTTGTTGAACCTATGTGTGAAGTAATCTTATTGTATTGCAAATGTTGGATGATTTGGTTGATTGGGTAAGTTACTTATTTGAGTTTAATTGTCCATATTGTGTGGGTTAGGGCTTGGAAATGCTCTAGC
The DNA here is from genome assembly GCA_027924645.1 of Cunninghamia lanceolata. NCBI lineage: Eukaryota > Viridiplantae > Streptophyta > Pinopsida > Cupressales > Cupressaceae > Cunninghamia > Cunninghamia lanceolata. The sequence goes on from BSBN01000134.1 coordinate 5,674,798, forward strand.
CTAAGTCTTAATTTGCAAACATTATGGATAGGATCCTATTGTTGTTGACCTATGTTCTTATCCTAATATTATAAATAAATTTATAAAACTTAACCTAGATTGAGCTCTAATGGTTAAGTTGTATAAATATATTTATATTGATTGATTTTTGGAGTATAGTTTGATCGAAGCCTAGCTTTATTATCTATAGCCTATGGTCTTAAGTTATGTATGTATATAGATATAGATATACATATAAATATTTCATCCTACCTATATTTAAACTTAAGTCTTAGCTAAAATAAAAGATAACCATAAAACCTAACCTAGACCTATGTCTAAATTTAACTATTATCTATGTAGATGTAGAAGATGAGGAAGCTTTAAATTGACATTTCCACTTCACATGGCATGGTACTAAAATATCGAAGAAGTCTAAAATGAATAAAGGCATTGCATCTAATGGCCTTAATGAGTTATGGCATGCTTCTAACACACGATTTAATTAAGGGTAAAACATGAGTTAAACTTAGGTTTGTTCTATCATTGGCATATGTGCATTCTCAATTTATTTTTGACTTGGCCCATCTAAGAAAATGGTAAAGCCATGAAAAAATTATCATGTGATACTTATCATGCAATAATGGTTGGAAATTTATTCATGGCTTGCTATTTTTGGTGGAGAAAGAGATTTTGAAATTATTGGCAATGTCATTATTTTTGGTTGGTATTTTTATCTTTGTTATTGAATAATGATCCTTGAATTTAGTTACCATAATGTGATGGTACAGGGAAACCTATATTTGAAACTAGAACTACTAATACATGCATTATTCATGACCACTGATATGTGCTACTAATATTACTTATTGAACTCCATAATCAATAACATGACTATGGTAGTTAAAGGGAACTCATAGTTATAAAGTCTTAAAAATGATATTAACAAGGTTAGTATATTATCTTATAAATATTTGTAACTTATATGCCGCCTAAATGAACAAATCAATTATGGTTATGATTATGTAGGAGAGGTTAAGAATTGATGTTTAGGATTTTACAAGGAAATGATATAAGTTGATGATATTTTATTGTAGTAACAATCTTAGAATGGAACCTTCTTAACTCCATCTTGATAAACTACTTAGCTTGTATCAACTTTGATTCATTAGGGTTGCATGAACTTGAAATGGACAAGTCTTAAGTCATATTTAAGTAAACCCATAAGTCATTAAAATATAACAATATGGAAATTCTTGTATGAAAATGAAATGCTTTCAATGTTAAGGGTGGAACTCTATTAGCACAATTGTAAATTCCTAAGGTATGATTTCATTGTCCCTGATTTATGTGTTATTGGATAAATATCTTTGAAAGTAGTGAATAAATCCATTAATCTAGTGAGTGGGTAAATCCCAACTAGTGGCTGGTAAATATATAATTTTGTGTATATATAGATATATCAAGAATTTAATGAAACTAGTGTTTGAGAAGAACAATCAAATGCTGAATTTTTATATTTTGGTTTGAAGTGAAGGATACTCTATTTACATGAACCAGGTCTTATCCCGTTTATACCAGTTGATTGGGAAATGATTCTTCATGGTCTGTCATAGTTCATAATTGATATAAATATGATCTTTAGTAGTTAGCTACCCTGTTCCGATCCTACATATAAGCCAAACCAAATTCACTGTTCAATCACTGTTTAGAAGATAACTACAGTGGCACAACTCATAACATGAATAGGATTTACAAATGTGGAACAATGTTTCCCTATTGTTGCCATCGCTTTGATGTCAAGTGCGAAAGGTGGAATAATGTTTCCCTCTTATTGCCATGGCTCTAATGTCAAGTGCAAAAGTTTGCTGGATGTTTATAAAGTGTTTAATCACATAAAAGAACAAGATAGCCTCTCATAGAATATGATTATTGCAGCGCACAGAAGACATGGATTTTCCCATGAAGCAGTTGCACTGTTTCACCATATACAACAAACAAGTTTCCAACTTGATCAGTTTACATTTGGGGACACTACCCCAGCCTATGCCAAAATGGGAGGTTTGGATCAGGGTATGGAAATCCATCAAAGGATAAAGATTAAAGGAATTTTGTCAGATGTTGTAGTTGGAAATGCTCATTTTGGAAGCATGGACAAGGCACATGAACTATTTGACCGAATGCCTCAAAGACATGTGGTCCATGGAATGCCATGATTGCAAGACATGCACAAAATAGGTTTGTTGAAAAGGCTTTAGAAACTTTCAAGCAAATGCAATTGGCAGGTATAAAGCCAGACTCCGCAAGCTTTGCCAGCATCATCTCTGCCTATGCCAAAATAGGAGGTTTGAACAGAGTATGGACATCCATCACAAGGTTAAAGGATAGAGGCATTTTATCAAATGTTGTAGCTGTAACTGCCCTAGTAGACATGTATGCAAAATGTGGAAGCATAAACAAGGCACACAAACTGTTTAAACGGACACCTCAAAGAATTGTGGTCTCATGGAATTCTATGATTGCAGGATATGCAGAAAATGGGTTTGTTAAAAAGGCTTTAGAAACTTTCACAGAAATGCAATTGGTAGGTGTAAAGCCAGACTCCACTGTGAAAAATCTATTGCAACTACTGATTATTAATCTCCTATCATAAATAGATTATTTTACTGTAGAAAATTAATTCATAGCAAATATTGAAAATAATATAGCTGCAACTTCACAAATAATCACGGAGATAAAAAAAATAAAAACAAAATATGCAACACAATATTTTTAGACAAATTGTCCCTGGAAAAACCCCAAAGGGAAAACTGTAGGAGTCAAGGCAACACTGAGAGGGGGGGTGAATCAGTGTTGTGTGAAATTTCTAATCTTTTTAAAAACTTTAACTTGCAGAGTACAAGGAGAGAGAGATATCATTGATTTCTCAAACACATGTGCACATAACTGAGAATGAAAAACAAAAACTCATGAGTAAAACATACAACCATAGAAAGAAGATCAAGACACAAGAATTGCACGAGTGGAAAACCCTCTAGGGGTAGAAAAACCACTCCAGAATTGCTTCACTGGCTTAACTGAAAAAACATGCCTCACTGGCAATACAAATTGTCTCACTGACAAATATCAAGGTCACACTGACCTATAAGCCTCACTGGCTAATACAGTGCCTCACTGGCAAACCAAATCACCAATAGAAGTTATAAACCAAATCAGAGGGATACTCTGTTTCCATTCAATTCTCAATTCCTTCACACCTGCATAACAATTCAGCTGATTATCTCTGCATTACAAACCCAGTATCATTTTATCATTATTCTTTTCTCTTCAAAAGGATTTATTAGAAAATGTCTTCATTTCTCTGTTCAATTCCACACACAAAAATCCATTCAACAACACTGCATATCAGATCTATATTCTAATCCATTCAACAACACTTCACAACACTATGTGTTTCATCTCTATTCTTCTTAATTCATCCGTCAATGCACCTGAAAAACAACTTTATACAAGTTGATTATCTTTTCACCTTCTCTCTTCTGTATGAACATTTTCATCTTCTCTCAATGAAGAACCTGCAAACAAAAAAACATTTCACCTTCTCTCTGCAATTTTTTCTTATTTCAAAAATCAATCTCTTGTAATAAAAAATATTATTTCTCTGTCCATTTTAGAACCCTTTCATATTATTTGACATCTAAAATTATCCCTTGCAAAAATATGTAAACCTTCTTCAAAAATTTTGAAACCTTTCACTTACTCTGCACAGACAAATCATCTAAAACAATAATTAAGAAAAATCTTTAATTGAAATAAGATTTTTCAATTTACTCTTGAAAGAGAAAATAAAATCTCTTTCTGATCTCCATGTGCAAGAAGTCAAACCCCTTCATTGAAACCATTTAATCCTGCAAAGAAAAAATCTCTTTATATTCCTTCGAAGATGACTCTTCAATCTCTTCAATCTACATAAATAGCTCTACAAATTTGTCAATCAAACTTCTCTGCAAGATCATTTCATATTCTCTAACATTACAATCAGGACTTGTAGGAGAAAAAATAAAATCTCTTAGTCTTTTCATTTTTATCTCCTTCTCTGCAAATCCTGCATTCAAACTCTTTATCCAATCTGCCTTTCAAAAGAAAATCACTTCAAATTCTTCATACAAAAATCTCTTCTCTGACAAAAATTTTCAATAACAAAATATCAATAAAAAAAATTTCTTCTTTCCTTTTGCTCTCCAAAAAACTCTCTTAAAAAAGTTTCTTAGTATAAAGTTTCTTAAAAGAACAAAAGCCATAAAAGGCTTAGTGGCTTTGTATAATAGAAACTTTTTAAAATTAAATACTACCTAAAAAATAATTTTAATGCCTTATATATCGGGCTCCCTCTTGTGGCATCTACTCTATGCTCACTTTTCATTCGATGGCTTTAAAAAAACTTTATAAATTCAAACTCCTTTATATATGGCAAAAAGGCTTTTCATAACATAGATGTGGTAACTTACCACCCAAGCGCTCACATATGCATTCAAAACATTCCACTTAAACTCCTTAATGTATCGGGCTCCTCTTTTGGCGGTGAAAGTTTTAAATTTAAAAGATATTGCCCGCCCAACAACCATAACCAACGCATTAGGTGAAAAGAATGATGGGGCCGATTATCACCATGGTTTGAAGACCCTTCAAGCGGTGAAGTTTAAGTTGTAAACCCGCTACCCCAAGTCGCCAAATGATTAAAACATAAAGTGCAACTGTTATTGCCAGGCAAAATAGGATTTAAGTCATTAATAATTAAGAGGACTTAATAATCAATATGTTAAATAACACATTGCTATGCCAAGCTCCTCTAAATTACATATATTTGTGCTTTCTTCACTAAAGCATATTTAATGCTTTATGATCTCCTTAAAGTGCCCAAAGTTCTTCTAATACAAATAAAACCTTCATATGTTTTTGGCAGTCGAAGTTGAACATTTAATCTTGTAAACACTAAGTCAACATCACTTTATAAAATGAATTTACATGCAAGCCTTGTAAACCATGCAACGTTGAACAACAACTGTGAAGATACCATTTAACGTTGAACAACAACTGTGAAGATACCATAACTTTATAACTCATTACCAAACATCAACATAATCAGTGATCAATGAAGCTTGCAATAAGGCATCCTTCTTGTCATCACTGTATGATCCTGATAATCTTATGATCATATGAACATTTTGAACAATCTCCTAACACATGAGCTTCTTTAAGAGAGATATGAAGAATACTAACATGAATACTTGATCTGTATTGCTCTTGCATTACACTTGAACCATGATGAAGAATGCAGACCATGAAGACCATAATATCATACCAACAACCCAACATCTTCAAGACACCATGAAGTAACAACTCAACTCCTGAGTAACTCAACACCAAGTAACATGAATTCTGTAGATCAAAGTAATATGCACAAAGAACATAAGAAGACACATTGAAGACCAAACCTGATCAACCAAGTCTTGATGACATCAAACAAACTAAGGACACCTTTTTGACATCAATGACAACCTGACACCATCAAAAACTAGTTAGCAGATAAGAATTTTATTCGACTGTAGAAAATCAAGAGATACAAAATTGCTTGCCTCTTACTAGCAGAGCTCTGAAAATTTTCTTTCCTATAAATTTCCTTCCCTCAATTGTTCCTGCTGAAATTGCTCTGGCAATATTTTCCTTCTCTGGCAATTCCACTGCTGCTCTCCAACGCTATCGCTGCGCCCTTTGCTCTCACTGCAAATAAATTTGCTATTTCTGCAAATTTATTTATTTGCTATCGCTGCAAATGTTTCTCAGATTTGTCCTCTCCAAATGCCCATTGATCCTCTTTTATAATCCTCTCATTTAAAACAAATGGCCATGATTTAATCTCAATCAACGACTAGGATTAATTAGACTCTAACAAACCCTAATATCTAGAAGTCTCTCGAGAAATCAATTTTCTAGGTATGGAGATAACTATTCCAGTTGTGTTTCCAGCCTCGTAATCACCACCTGAGACTAGAACACCTATCTAAGCTACATTAAAATTAACACTCCCTCTTAGCGAGGAAGGTATTCTGCATAACACCTAACTTATCTTTGAAGAAGATGAATTTTGCCTTCCCCAATGCCTTTGTCAAAATGTCTGCTACCTGTTGATCTGTAGGTATATAATGTAGCTGAATAATCCTCCACTGTACACAATCCCTGATGAAATGATACCTGATGTTTATATGCTTAGACCTATCATGAAACACTGGATTCTCAGATAATCTGATGCAACTCCGATTATCATAGTGTATCATCATAGTCTCAACCCTCTAACCAAACAAGGCTACCAGCAACTTCCGAAGCCATATAGCCTCACACGTTGCCATGCTAGCTGCTATGTATTCTTCTTCTATAGAACTCAGAGCCATGGACTTTTACTTCCTACTGTACCAAGAGACAACTCCTGATCCCAAACTAAAGCAACACCCTGAAGTGCTGTTCCTGTCCACTGCACTACCTGCCCAGTCTGCATCAGTATAGCCTATCAACCTGATACCATCACCTCGAGCATATCTGATCCCATACTCGATTGTACCACACAAATACCGCAACACATGCTTTGCCACTATCCAATGCACTCTCTTCGGCTCAACCACAAACTGACTAAGAGAGTTTACTGCAAAGGATATATCTGGCCTAGTGTTGACCAAGTACATGAGAGATCTAATCAATATCCTGTATAAGGTGGGGTCTACATCCTTTTCCTTGGATGCGTCTACCTTCTTCCAATTCGTGATCATAGGTGTAGACATGGCTCTGCAATCTTGCATCTCAAACCTCTTCAAGATTTCAATGCAGTATTTCCCTTGTCCAAGGAAAATCTCTCCATCTGTTTGCCACACTTCGATGCCTAGAAAGTAGTGCATAAGCCCCAAATCCTTCATCTCGAACTCTACTGCAAGGTCCCTCTTGCACTCCTCTATGAGCCCCAGTGAACTTGTTAAAAACAAGTCGTCCACATATAGAACAAGAATAAGAACTTCACCCCCAACCATCAAGTAGTAGAGGTTAGCATCTGCCTCATTCTTTACAAAGCCTATTGCCTGCAAGTATCTATCAATGCACTCATGCCACGCCCTGGGAGCCTGCTTGAGTCCATACAAAGCTCTCTTCAATCTGCACACATGGGTTTCACTGCTGTGTGCTACAAAGCCTTCTAGTTGTTCTATGTATACCTCCTCTAGCATTTCACCATTAAGAAATGCTGTCTTGACATCCATTTGATGGATCTGCCATCCCATATGCGCTGCAAGTGAGATTACGGCTCGTATAGAAGTATACTTGGCCACTCGAGCGAATGTCTCCTCATAGTCTATTCCCTCCTTTTGAGAGAACCCCTTGGCCACGAACCTTGCCTTGTATTTCTCGATGCTACCATATGCACCGTGTTTAATCTTATAGATCCAGCATGGTCCAACCACTACCCTATCTATCGGTCTAGGCACAACCTCCCACACATCGTTCTGCATTATTGAGGTATATTCCTCAACCATCGCATCTTGCCACACCTATAGTTGTGCAGCCTCCTGATAGCTGGAAGGCTCGCTATCTACCTGTTGACTAACCAATGCCACATAATCATCATACCTGGTTGGTTGTTTCCGCTGTCTACTACTCGTCCTAGGAGCTCCCACAAACTCTTGAGTATCCCTATGTGTTTGTTAAACCTCACGGTTCCTCCTGTCAACTATAGAGGATGAAATATCAAACTCCATATCTTCTTGATGCATCTCTTGGATTTGTTGTATTTGTTGCTCCATACTCTATGAACTCTCAGCACCTGAGCTTGTGCTTGTACTAGTAAATGTACTCGTGCTTTGCTACCCCTGTTCTAGTTGAACAATCCTTGGAGCTTCTGTTGGTTGCTCATTCTGATCATCTGTTGGCAAATCTCTGGACCTCCTATATGCCTTGTCCTCCATGAATTTGACATCACGCCTGACTATAATCCTCCTGGTCCCTGGAATAAATATCTGATATGCCTTTGAGGTCTCGTTGTACCCCACAAAGTACCCTCTCTCTGCAGTCTGATCTAACTTGGAACGTGTAACCCCTAGAATGTGACAAAATGCCAAACTCCCAAATATCCTAAAGTGACTGACATCTAGCTTCTTCCCTAAAAATGCTTCCTCTGGTGTCATCTTGCCCAATACCTTATGTGGAACCCTGTTCTGTATGTATACTGCTGTACTGCATGCCTCTGCCCATAAGTAACATGGCATATCTTGGTCCTACAACATAGCCCTTGCTGCCTCTGATATAGAATGATTCTTCCTCTCAACAACCCCATTCTACTGCAGGTTGTAAGGAACGGTCCACTCTCTCTTGATTCCTTCCCTGGTACAGAACTCCTTGAAACTCTTTCCCTTTGTACTCGCCTCCATTGTCTGACCGAAGAACCTTTACCTTTCTATTTGTCGAATTCTCCACAAGAGCTTTGAACTCCTAGAAGTGACTGAAGACCTCATCCTTGGTCTTCAAGAAGTATATCTAGGTCTTTCTGGAGAAATCATCAATAAAAGTAACAAAGTACTCGTATCCTCTGAGAGACTTCATTGACATTGGTCCACATATATCTGAATGTACTAGATCAAGAACCCCCTTGGATCTGGTGTCACTCCTTGAAAAAGCTACTTTCACAAACTTCCCCAATACACATCCCTTACATACATCATCATGCTCTGTGCTAACCTCTAGAACACCTGTCACTGTCTCACAAAGCAATTTAAGTGCTCCATGATGTATATGGCCCATCCTTCTATGCCATAGCTCTCCTTGATCTCTAGGATTACTGCTGCTCACTAGTGCCTTAGGAGTATCAAACTGCAACCTATAAAGTCGGTCGCTCCTAACTCCAATAGCTATGGGTGATTTCCAATCCTTATGCTTGATTAAGACATGCGCCCCTCTAAAGAGTACATTGTAGCCTTTATCCTGAAGGACAGATACGGAAATTAGATTCATGCCCATGCCTGGCACATGCAACACATCATGAATGGAAATCAGCTTGCCATTCTACCTCTAAAATAGAACAGTCCCTCTCCCAACTGAATTGCACTTGGACTTGTTCCCCATCTGAGTCTGGAATCTGATGTCCTCCTCCTTGTAACTAGAGAAGTACACCCTAACTCCTGTCATATGAAATGATGCCCCACTGTCTATATACAAAACACCCTATGAGGTTGAGCTAGTTAGGCAAGCTATGAGTGCAAACTCATCTACACTTGCTAAAGCTGCTGTCTGCTTCTTGCCTTTCTTTTCATTTTTCTTCCTTTGTGGGCAATCGCTGACATAGTGGCCGAACTCATGACAGCCATAGCATTTGACCTTAGACAAGTCCTTCTTCTCACTTTTTGGATTTGATCCTTTGCCAGACCCCTTCTTCACTTTCCCTTTTGCTGCTAGGGCAACGTTTTCCTGTTCCACCTCACTTTTCTGACTATTCCTGTTGGTTCCACTAACAAAACTTAGTCTAAGCTCCTCCTCAGTGAAGTCACTCCATAGTCGATCCCAACTCGGTAAGGTGTCTCGTCCATTAATAACTTGAACAAAGACATCCCACTGCTTAGTAAACCCATTCAGGGCTATTCGTACTAGCTCATCATCCTTTGGTTTGTCTCCAACAGTTGCCAATTCATCCTTGACAAGTCTAAGTCTGGTGAGGTAACTTGTGACGTTTTCTCTCTTATTCATCTGGGTATTCCTTAACTTTTCTCTGAGAATCAGCTTCCGGTTAAGGGTAGCATTCTGGTACAGATTCATAATGGCGTCCCACATCATCTTTGCTGTATCTAACTCTGCAATATGCGGAACAATATGATCCTTAACACCATCAAGAATCAGCCTCCTTGCCTTGGCATCTTCCTTATATGCTAAGAGCTGTGTTGCATCTATAGGTACAGGTACAACAGTGGTCACATATTCCTTGATACCATTCTCTTCCAGTAATAAAGAAATTCTGGCTTTCTAGACACCAAAATTTGAGGCTCCATCCAATCTGTCCTGATCTCTTAAACCTGCTGAGCCATCTCAAAAGAAAATAATAATAATAATTTTGAAGAGGTCAAACTGGGTTTTATAAACCCTAGATTTATTTATTTATTATTTTTTCTTTCTCCCTGTGCCTGTTCTGCCCTCAGATCTGCTCTGATACCATATGAAAAATTTATTGCAGCTACTGATTATTAATCTCCTATCGTAAATAGATTATTTTACTGCGAAAAATTAATTCACAACAAATATTGAAAATAATACAGCCGCAACTTCACAAATAATCACGGAGATAAAAAAAAATAAAAACAAAATATGCAACACAATATTTTTGGACAAATTGTCCCTGGAAAAACCCGAAGGGAAAACTAGTTAGCAGATAAGAATTTTATTCGATTGCAGAAAATCAAGAGATACAAAATTGCTTGCCTCTTATTGGCAGAACTCTAGAAATTTTCTTTCCTGTAAATTCCCTTCCCTCAATTGTTCCTGCTGAAATTGCTCCGGCAATATTTTCCTTCTATGGCAATTCCACTGCTGCTCTCCAATGCTATCGTTGCGCCCTTTGCTCTCACTACAAATCAATTTGCTATTGCTGCAAATTTATTTATTTGCTATCGCTGCAAATGTTTCTCAGATCTGTCCTCTCCAAATGCCCATTGATCCTCTTTTATAATCCTCTCATTGAAAACCAATGGCCATGATTTAATCTCAATCAACGGCTAGGATTAATTAGACTCTAACAAACCCTACTATCTAGAAGTCTCTCGAGAAATCAATTTTCTAGGTATGGAGATAACTATACCAGTTGTGTTTTCAGCCTCGTCATCACCACCCGAGACTAGAACACCTGTCCAAGCTACATTAAAATTAACATCCACAACCTTTGCCAGCATCCTCTCTGCCTGTGCTAAAATGGGAGCTTTGCAACAAGGTATAGACATCCATCAAAGGATAAAAGGGTCGAGGAATTTTGTCAGATGTTGTAGTAGGAAAGGCTCTGGTAGACATATATGCAAAATTTGGAAGCATAGACAAGGCGCGTGAAAATTCGAAGACACCAAAACAAGAAAAAAATGTAGAAGATCGTTTGAACTATTACCTTAGCTTGAAAGAAGCCTTCGTTTCATCCACGGCTTCTGATTCAAACAGATCCTTGAATCGCCTTGTAATAGACCTGCATAAAAAGCTCAATGGATGTTTGGAAGGTGAAAGTGTCTCCTGCGCGGGAAAAGAGTGCAGTTTGTTTGAACTAAAGGCGTGGGCGGGAACAGAGTTTCATTTATGCGTGGGTTAACAAAAATGTTAGGGGCATCCACCAAACAGGTAACGGTCAGCAAACACATTACGGGCAATGGGCATCCACCAAACTCCGGTTAGCGAAAAGAAATGATTAATTATCACCATAAACACACACGGGTTTGAAATAATCATCCTTCGAAGCCAATTCTTTTTGCGCAGAGATTGAGTTGTATATATTTACATGGATTCCATTGTATAATTTCAAATATATGGTCTTATGAAACGGAGGAAGTCTGTGTGCGTTTCGATGTAGACAACTGGCTTTACGTTTTTTGAGTAGCACAAGAACCTTCTTGTAAACAGTGTCGATGGTGAAACTTTTGTTTTTTTGTCGTGCCAACCCCAAAATTCAATGGACTGCCATTTCTCTGCACGATACATATTACACAGTGACAGTGATGCACAGCATCTTCCCTCGCCATGGCTTGGAAAGAATGGCAATTTGAATAATGGTCTCATCTTATTTTATATAACTTGAATTTGATTCTATACTAATGTTCAGACGTCCCCACTGATGAGCCAGCAGAGGCCTTTATGCCTCGAAACTAAACAATGGAAGTTCGTAGGCCATGTTTAATGACTCTCTACTTTATAGGAGAAGGGTAGGGTTGAATATTGAGGAAATAAGGGATGTATACTTAATTATGAAAGATAATTTAAAACAAACAAAAAGTCTTACAAAGATCAAATCAGGGTTTATGGTAAAATGTATAGAAGTATTTCTCAATTTGAGTTTACATTATAAGATTAAATTATTAAGGTATTTGGTAGGGAATTATTTTGTAAAGCTTTTGAATTATGTAAGTAGGAGTTTGACACTTGATGTGCATATAAAAATTATAGTCAAATATTTGTGAATTTAAGTTCACACCTAAAAAAGCTAAACTATGACCTTCAAGTTATTTGAATTTTGCTTAGTAATTGTTTAACTAACTTTGCTGTAAAGGTGGGTTAAGTGAGTAAAATAATCAATAATTTTGTTATAAAAATAATATTTGTTGGTTGTTGAAAGTATGTCTTCCTAAAATAATGATTAAAAATAATTATGTTCATACTACTATTTAGTTTATTGAAATTGATGTTGTAAATGTTCTTGAGATAATATATATGTAATGTTTTTGATAAATTAAATAGGGAAACAAGGGTCGTAGTACCTTTACATCAAAAGAGAGAACAAGAGCCACCATAGTAGCACTCGGAAACAATGACCAGCCAAAACATACCAAAGCTGCACAAAAACAACACAAAAAATAGCTAAAGGATAGCACAAAGAACAATAAAACAAAGATTACATATGACCATGAAGGGTGATCAGGTCTTTTCAATCCTTACTAAGAGTATTCAACTTTTCCTTCCAAGAAGCATTCCCACCATAGTTTGGTTTCAAAGGTTTCTTATAATATGAGTTGTTTATAATCATAATATTGTTTGCACTTAATTTTATATTCTATTATAATTTACATCATATATGATCCTAAAATAAATAGTGATAAATGCATAATTAATCAAGAAGATCTTTATTTTTTTAAATTATTTAAAAAAAATCCTATCATATTGTGAGGTATATCTCTTGTATTAATATTTATAGAGGAGAAAATGCACAACTATTTTTTATCTTTATGTACTACATTAATTTGTATGTATGGATGTCTTTGATTTATGATTCTAGTATATAATTTGCCTCTTCTCACTAATTTCGACTTTGAATTCAACACATTAATATGCAATATCTGTCAATTCAAAATCTCCCTAACTCAATCTATAAGCCTTGTTAGGACTTATAGGTTTTAAGGTTTTGGGTATATTTCTTAGAATCTTATTTTTGGTTCAAAAACCCTAAACCCATCCTTCCGGCGGTGTGCTTTATTTTTATGTTTCATCATTGACCCCTTATTCTAGGTTGTCGGTCAGTTAAGTTGTCGCTTAAGCATTTTAGGTCGTTATTTTCACCGGCCCCTTTGGTTTAGATAACTGGCCGAGGTGCTTGTGAATGTTTTAACTAATTAATGCCTAAGTCTAAATTTATGAGCGGTGCAATGCGAGGATGGCACTTGGTGGCCTAGCACATGCCCACGGGCTTCATAGATCTATACTTTTTTAGAGTTGTTTTGCTGCGCTATGTTGCCACCTGTTTAGTGGGCCTAACTCTTTGTCAAAGTCAAGTTGAAAGACATCTAGTTAGGTAGTTCTAGATTGGTCATGCGCCCTCGCACATAATAGGTTGTCAGATCTAAATAGGCATTGCGCTGTAGAAGTTTGATGCCATGCGTCTCAGACCTGCTAATTATCATAGAATTAGGGTGATAGCTTGAATCCACTTGGTGATCATGCGCAGGCTAGCAGTGTCAGAGGTAAGGGGCCTAGCAAGGAGTGCAAGCGCGCGATGTAGTGACACATGTCAAAGGTCAAAGCTAATATGTGTGGTCAGTATGATGAGATCGGTAGTTTTTCTCTTGTGGTACAAGGTGATTGGATAAGACTTTTGAACGTACACGGTGGATGTTTTAGAATCCTATCAAGACTTCCTAAACTATAGATCTTTCTGCGAGGAGCCCAAAGCTAACGGTGCACTTTTAAAATTTGAATTCGTTCGTTGTAAAGAGCCTAGTCAAATATGTGGGTAGCAATGGTGGATTGACTATTGTCAGTCTAATTTCAGCCTATTTGAAGTAAATAAGTAATGGTGTAATGACTATTGCATGATGATCTTTTCATGAATTTCAAAGCTCTCAGTGGTGTCCTAGTAGAAACTAGGGTTTACAAGCAAAACTTAGGAAAAACATAATTGGTCGTCAAAGAGGGAAGTTGTCACATAAGCATAGAGATTTGTGATTTGACATCAAGTACATCTCATCTACCACTCTTGCATTTCAGTCAGGTTATTGATAAGCCGATTGGACATTCAACATCTATGTTAAATGTGTTTGTAGGCAGTTTCTGGTTGGCCATGAATGATTCAGACCTCCCTTTTTACTACTTATGGAATTGTGATGTGATCTTCAGAGGTGTCTATATAAGGGTAAAGTTTGCAAAGCTTACAGGTGATAGAAATGGAATGATTATGATTGTTGATAAGTGGGAAATACTTAGATGCAAATCCTTCATTCCATTTTAGCTATAAAGGGAAGTGTTTACTTGAGCAATTTACATTAGTTTCTTCCTTAAGTATGATGCAGAGTATTTTCCTTTATGTCATGCCTCCTGTGTCCTCCATTTCCCAAGGAAGCATGTCTTAGTTCTCATGGTTGCAAATTTGTCCATTCCAGATTAAGAATAAAGAGATTTTTTTCTAGGGAATGGATGGCTCAGGTAAAAGAACAAACCCATGGCATCAGCAGCCTTACTTTTCCCTCAATGTCACTTTCCTTTAGTGTCAGTTTGGTGAGGAGAGACTGAGGATGCATAGCTACTCCAACTGCATGCAACTTCTTGGTCAACGTAGATGGAATTTTAAAAATTTCAACGACCCCAGTTGATTGGTAAAATTAGATGGTAAGGCAGAGGGGCATCATTATGATCCCTTCTCCTTCCTAGATCAACTAGTGGAACAGTTGTTATAGCTTAAGAATAATATGTGCGGGTGACTTAGTAGCTAATGAAGAGTTGGATTTCTATTGATATAGTCAAATAATTGATTATGTAGCTGACAACGTCCTCTTCTTCACCATCCTCTGGTAAACAGATAGAGTTGCCTCAATTTTTGATAGACAAGGTCCTCTCAACGGTCTTGAAGGTTTTGATGTTTGGCAGCCCTGCATTGAGGGCTAAGGGATCATTTGAAAATAACTACCCACTCTCAAGGTAAAAGATAAAAGATGGTTATTTTGAACCAACTAAAGAGATTTGAAATTGATTCATGTCTTATGTAGCAACTGAATGTTGTTATATTTCGAAAAGGGAAATCACAATGAGGTGTAAGAGACCCCATTGTGTTATAAAAGGGAGGTGCTTGTTGGTTTTAAAGAGTTGGAAATTTTCTAAGATATTTGTTGTATTTGTTTATTTTCATAGGGATAGCAATAGAGTATTTTTCTTTGTCATTTTTCAGGAATATGTACTCTCTAGCTTGAAGGATATAATCAGAATACTAGTCTGTGTAATTTTTGTCTCCAATATCTGTTGCAATAGATATTTGAATAAAATAGGCCTAATGGTTGTTTTATCTTCATTGCACATTTGTTGTTATGTGTTTGCTTCTTGTATTAGTTTATGCTAAAGCATAAGAATAAATCTTTTCAGGAAATAAATGGTATATGTTATGACATAATAGGATTACTAAGTATGAGAGTTGCATAGAAAAGAATTTTGACTAGTTGACACCACTATCAAGGTATTGATGTTCAGAACAATCACCGTAATCAAAATGTACATGGATAAACACATAGTGTATGACTCTATTTTCCCATGATAATCACTGATCCTCATAATATCCAGTTTCCCAATCACATATACATCAAAATGATATACCAACTCCATTGTTTAAGTTATTCCTTGTTATTGAACACTTTCACTTTGATAGTGTAAGTATAACAGAGAATGTATAAACAAGAATATAGTTAATATTCTGATTTCTCTGAGCCCTATGGTGAAAGTAAATATTCTTATAGACAATTTGATTGCATATGCTTCATTATTCTTGTATCAAGTGTCTATTTTAGGGAGACCCACCTAGGTTTTGCACAACCTAAAGAGCAGAGGAGATTTGTCTATTGACAACATCTCCTATTCGTTCGCCCATTTGCTACCAATCTGTCTTGTAAACTTGAAAGAAATTACAAAGATCAGTAGGGTACATTTTGGAGGACCAACAGATTGGTGACTTTATTGGAGATAGTGGTCATTCATTGGATAGAGTCACTTCAATTTATAAATAATTTCTTTATTGACTATCTTGTAGTTTTGTGTTTGTCATACCCTTTGTTATTTGTTTGCGTGTGAGGAGTGTGTGAGATCTTCTTGTCTAATCCCTGAGGTGGGTGGCGACTCTACATTTTCAAAAGAACCTGAGTATTTTCTCTACTATTCAACAATGGATTGGAGAAGATCATTACATAACAACCGAAACAAAAATCTGGTGGTAGAAGCTAAAGGTAAAGAGTAGGCTACTTGGAAAGTGAAAGATGAAGGTGAGTCATCTAATCCTCATGTCGAAGTTGAGCATCCTGTTGTTAAAGAAATGCTAGTAGGTTATGAAACTAATATTTTAGAAAATAAAATTAATACATATAAGGGGGTGCTGCCACAATAATGGATTACACTTTCTGGGACATCCTGATTTTTGCTGAAATCACATATTTTTAGAAAATATAATGATTTAAACATTAAAAGGTTCCATTTAAAGGATTTTAAATGAAGAGGGTTTGATCAAACCCCCTTATATTCAAACCCCCTTGGATAGAACCCCATTAGTTTTAAACCATACCTATAATGGAGTCTCCTCTACACCTATCAAAATGCTGATAAAAAACCACTTTTGATTTACCTTTTGGGGGATCAAATGAATTCATTTAAAATTTATGTTTTGTAAGTATGTAGTCCTTATTATAAGCTTCCCAAAAAGTATAATTTTAAATATATTTAATTTGATTCTTATATTTATTTTTTATTTCTTGTGAATGTAGATTTTTCACCAAACATCAAGTTCTCTGTTCTACACACATGGAAAATTAGTAAATTAGTGAAAAAAAATTCTAAAAAATATCTATGCCCTAGGTATTGATGTCCTTGTTTCAACAAAAAATAGAAAAATTAAATTTCGATACATACAGAAAAATTTATGTTTTACGGAATACGCCTATGTCTAAATTATAATTGGTTTGACTTCAAAACTTAATTAAAAAATATTCAACAAAATATTATGAAGCCAAATGCATGCCCTATATATCGGTGTTACCAATCTAAATTCAAAAGAATCATAGTTTTATCCTTTGTAGAAAAAAGGTTATGTGCTACAGAATACATATCACTTTTAAAAAAATGTTTTTTAGTATTAAAAACTAGTTATCAAAGGAGGCACAAAATTTTTTACAATTTAACTCCAATTTTTTTAAAATTATATATATTTAGAATCTACAAACAAAATCTCACAAATCACTAGTTTGTATCATCTTCAAATTCCTAACGGTTTAGCGGCTATAGGTATCAGAAAGTGAAGATGTAGTTTAAAATGTTGATTTCAATGTCAAGTTTGGCCAAAAAGTGTAACCCATTATTGTGGGATGACCCAAGGAAGAGGAAAGATGGATTATCTTAAGGCAAGAAAGGCTTGAAAGAGAGAGACAAAGAGAAGCTACTTTGAAAAGATATTATGATGCACTTAAACCTAGAAGTTGCCCTTCAGTTACCAATGTAGCCACTAATGTAGGGTCATATAAAATACCAGCATTACAACCTTATGATGTGACTAATCCTGATGATTGGTTTGATGGTGGTTGTAATTGTCAAAATGGTAAAAACCCTAGAATAAATATTGAAAAAGAAGCTGAAGGGGGGAGACGGGAAGAAATACCAAGAAGACTTGATACCCTTATAAGTCAAGGTGCATTTTGATAGATTGACTTCCTCTGGGAAGAAGTGGCTAGATTAATAGTAGAAAAGGAGGTCAGTGAGTTAAGAAGAAGGGTTGAAATGGCTAATAACATCGGCTATGTAAATATCCCTGTGGGGAATGCAAATGCAAATGCTGGAGTTCAAACTAATCAAAGAGAAAACCAAGGGTTAAATCAGGGTTACAAAAATAATCCATGAGATAATTAGCAAAACTTTTCCAAGCCACCTCTTAATCTAGCCAGGTATAGGAAATTAAATTTTATAGGGATCCCTGGCTTTCCCAATCTTGTCCCAGATGAAATCAGGACTCGACTGGTGAAGTTCCTAGGGATCATTATTTTTTCAGGAGAAGAACACTTGAGGTACTTTGATAATTTAATGCATGACTTTGAGGTGGAGGATGAAGATGTTCTCATGAAGCTGTTTGTGCAATCCTTAGATGAGACTACTAGGGAATGGTACAAAAGTTTACCAGCGAATATCATTAATTCATTGAGAGATTTCTAGAACATGTTCAAAGAACATTATGGATATAATTATAATGCAATATTTACAATAAATGAATTCACTAGCATTACTAAGGGAATGAATGAATCAGTATCAGAATTTAACAATAGATTTATTAGAATATTAGCAAAGATACCACCTCACTTGAATCCTAATGAATCTATGTGTTTGGTCTTATATAGTAATGCTTATTTCAACAAAATGGGGTTTCTGTTAAGAGATAAAAATCCTCAAACACTCAAGGATGCATATAGAGTTACATCAAATAATGAGAGTAATAGAAAAGCCTCAGGAAAATTCCAAAAGAGAAGTGACTAGAAAATTGCACCTTAGGATAAGGGGTAGGGTAATAGAGCTACTGCTATAGATGAGTGTGAGAAATTGTAGAAGGTTGTCAAAGAAATGAAGATCTTTATGGCAAGGAATGATAAAGGACTCACTAATGATAATCCTACTTTTGTGAGGCATGAGAGAATGCCAAGACTCTTAGACCAACCTTATAATACAAATTGACAAAATGGGAAGCCAATTCCTTTGAGTAATAGGGGAAATCCTAGTAGAGAGACTCCTGATCCTTTGAGAAAAGGAGTGATGGTATTGAAGACAATTTGTAATGCTTGGTTTGTCAAGCTCCTTACTCCCCATTCTTATGTGCCGTTGATAAATCAATTACTGATCCAGAAGGTCCTTATGATGGATACAGTGATATGGATGACTAGGAGGATCATAACATAAATATGGTTTTTTCTCACAATTTTATTGGTGAAGAATATGTTACTTCTGATGAAGAAAGCATATTGGGTGAGGATGCTGGAGGTAGGAAACATTTTGAAATTTCTCTCAAGATACAAACCTTCAGCGGTGATGATAAGAATAATCAACATGTTTTTCAAATGGTCTCAAAGAACCCTAAAAATCAACTAAGAAGACCTTCTGATGAAGAAATTAAATCCTTTACTACCACAAAAATTGCTCAGGTTAAGAGTGATTACAACTTGACAAGCAAGAAGTCTCAAGGTGAAAGTAGTACTGCAAGAAATGTAGGTGGTACATCTTTATTAAGAAAAATCAGAATTTTCCTAGTCTCAAGAAAGATGTGAGTACTTAGAATAAATCCAAGGAAGCAATGGTGAAAAATAATTCACATCATAATCCACATCAAAAGACTAGAGAGGCCAAGGGGAGGAATAATGATAAGAAGGTTATTGATGAGGTTAATTGCAAAAGAGAAAAGAAAAATGTTCTTCAAATACATGAGGGTACTATCCATGACAATCCCTTATCAAGATACATCCCCTTTGATATGGCTCAAATCCTTAGTCAAATAAGGGTAATTGTTCCTTTATTGTAGATCATGAGGATACCAGAAAATAAGGATAGGGCATTGGCTATTATTGATGATGCAATACCAAACCAGTTAGAAGTTATGACTAAGAGTAATGCAAAATTAGAAAATATGGATATAGTAGTAGAAATCAGTAAAAAATGGAATCCTAAAACACCAAAAGTATATTTGGGAACTACTATGCAAAAATTTCCCTCTCAAGTTGATCCATTTTATGTCACTTTGGTCATAAAGGATAGGTTATTGAGGAATTTTATGATTGATTCAAGAGCTTCAACAAATATTATGCCTTTGAAGATTATGAATGAATTAGGTTTGAAAGTAACAAAATCATATGGAAAATTATTTGCCATGGATTCAAGAGAAGTCCCCATTATTGGGGTAATTAAGAACATTTATTTCAAGATGACAACTTATCCGTAGAAGGATTACAAAAGGAACATTACAATATTTGACATCCCTCCCAGATATGGGATGTTATTATTCAGAAAATGGACCTCCACTGTTGGAGGAAGTATTCAAATGGATTCATCTTATGCTATGATCCCTATGGATGAAAGAGAAGCAGACATGATAGGGATAAAAGAGCCCCCTCAAGTTTAGATGGTTTTGGGGATCAAGATGATGAAATATGACATGAACAGCTTCAGAGTGGAGGCACTTGATGCTAATCAAATAGAACAGAGGGATATCATTGAGGAAGTCCAAATTGCTTTTGAGAATAATGGATTATTGATGAGTGGCAAATAGTACTCATACAAACACACCTTTAATGTTCCCTTTTCCCATTTCATACACCATCTTATCTACTGATTGCACTATGAAAACTATGAAATCTTGTTTAATTATGTTAATTAAAGATGAAATGTTGAAGTTGTTGTTGTGATGAAAAGACTCATTTTTTGGATTTAAATTGACCAAACACGAGGGTTGAACAAACATAATTTACCCACATCACATACAAAGACTTCCAAGCAAGCATACATGATCAATCTCTAATCTAGCATATATATGGGATATCACACACACCATACAAGGTAACACAAGATTAGGAAAACACACCAATCACACATGTATCATGGAGAATAAAAGTTTAGAACTGTGTCACAATTCTAGCCAAATAAATAGTTTCTATAGAAACCATTTCACCCTAAACAATTTTGGGAGAAAAGGTTTCACCTAAAACCACGTAGCACCTATGTGGCATTACATTGCATAAAGAGTTTTGCTTGAAACTTTTTTGACTAAATTTCTTAAATTTATAAAATCTGATTTTAACTTTGAAATGGGTGTTTATTGTTAGCAAGAAATGTAGAGGAGATACCAGTTCAAACATCAGGTCCTTAGTCAAGTCTTTGTAGTTTATACCTCGGTTGAAAGTAGCTAGAGATTGATAGCAAAACATAAAGAATACCAAACAGAGCATCACATACACATCAAAATAAGGCAACACAAAATTACCCGGTACTGGCAAATCTCCATATATATATATATATATATATATATCTTAACAGTCATCAAATGCATACATCATCTATCCATATATAAACCTCAACAATTACAATCATGACTTCTATGTCATTCTTACATCCAAATATATCATCTTTCATACTCCTATCCTCTATATCCTCTATATATATATAGTATACATTTAGGGATGTGTTTCTTGTCGGCTCTGGCCTCCACATAGTGTGTGGTACCTTCTGGTCAGCTCTTCTTTATGCTATGTACCCTGCTACCATCATCCCCCCTCATAATTATGTCTTGTCCTCAAGACATGTTTTTCTTCAGTTGAAAATATTTCTAGAGTATTACGCCATTGACATAGCCAGCTGATATATGACCTTTCATATCCTTCAGTCTGAATGCTCCGGAACCTACAATTTCTTCAATGTAAAAAGGTCATAGCCACCTTATCTTGAGTTTTCCTTTCTTCTTAAACTTATTGTCATACAAGAGTACTAAGTAACCTTCCTTGAATGTCTTATTCCTCAAGTGTCTATCATGCCAGACCTTCTACCTTTTCCTTTCCAAGTTCATATTGTATGTTGCCATCAGTCTGTCATCATCCATTTTCTCCAATTCTTTAATCCTTTGTGTGAGAAAGTCTTCCTCAACCAACTTAGGGTCCTTGTTGTCTAAAATTTTGGAAATATGAAGTGTAACAATGATTCCATACACCAATTCATAGGGAGTGAACTTAGTGGTTCTTTTGAAGGTTGTTCTGTATGCCCATTGTACCACAGGTAATTTTAGATCCTAGACTGTCTTGTTCCCATTGCACATTTTTGTCAATGACACCCCAATGATCTTATTCAAGGCTTCACTTGCTCCATTTTCTTTTAGATAATACAGTGAACTCCTATTGCATGTTATTATGAAATTGTCCAGTAGCTCTGAAATCATCTTGTTTACAAAATGTTTACCTTGATCATTGGTTATACTCAATGGGCAACCAAACCTTGTAATTATGTTCTCATAGATGAATTTGATAGCAGTTTTTGCAGTGCAATCCTTAGTTGGTTGTGCATCAATTCATTTAGTCAGGTATTCTACTCTGGTAATGATGAATCTAGCTTTTGACTGCTTTGTTGGTGGGTCTATAGGTCCAATGAAGTTAATAGCCCATTTTTGAAAAGGTAGTTGTGCTAGAACTGGTCTCAATAGCATTTCATCTCTTGCAGTAGGTATCCCTATTATTTGCATATATCACAATTCTTCACATATCTTTTTGTTACAAGTACGTGCTAATTGGTGTTGCCATTGATGTCAACATGTTTTTGTTGTCATTGGTGCCAACTATGTCTTCTAATACTATTGTTTGTTGAGTGATTGAGTTGTCATGTTAAGGGCATTGTCTAAGTTTTTACTCCACATTTCCTTTGTGTTGAAGAACAAAGTATGATATTTAGATATGATTTATAGAAGTGTTTGAAGATACTAAATCTAGAATTTGGCAGTCCCGATCGATGTGCAGCAAAATTTCTATTCACCAGTTTGAAGACTATGTCTGACAACATTTACAGTGTGACAGAGAGAAAGTAATTTGCTCTGCATTTCTCCACAGTTTGGATTTTGGTCTTGTGGTTCTGGACTTAAGTTTATAAAGTCCTTAGCTATCTTCATTCCAAAGGATTTGTGATTTGGCACTCCAAAAAGCAAGTTATTGATTAGCAAAGTTTAATAGTGTTTGTTGAGAGCAGCCTGTGATATGTTTTCAGGTGATATTTGTTGTTCTCAAGTAAGATCTATTTTGGTTGGATTTGTCATCTCCTAAGTGATTCTATGTTGTTTTTGGATGTCTCTAGAATGTATTGAAGGTGTGTGCTTGATCCACAAGCTATAATTTGAAGTTCTTCAAAGTGTGTATTCAAGTAGTCTTGATGTTTGCATTAGTTTTGGCTGACTTGGTTATTTACACTTGTTGCGGAGGTGATTTGTGGATTGTGGAAGCATGTGTTTGGGTCTGAACTAAGCTATGAAGTGCTCTTCCTTCATTCATTTGCTCTACAAGTTTTTTTAAGTCCAGACCTAATTTAAATTATGTATGCATGTCGACCTTGGAGATAGTTCCAATGATTGTAAATTGTATTGTCGACCTTGATGAATGTGCCAAGGTTAATGATTTGTATAAATATATGTAATGAAGCTGTGAGTGATGTGAGAGAGTGTGAAGATGCGAAGATAAAGTGTGTATGCGTGTTGTAAAGGTAGAGTAGAAGAGATATATTGCGCTTCAATGGAGTTGAACTCAGGCATGTTGTAGACGCTACTATATTAGTTCATGGCAGTGAGCCACCCATGCTGGTAGTGAGCCTCTTTGTTATTTAGTATTGTTACTAAATTATATTGTGAGGTAACACTCACCGTGTTTTTTCCCTTTTAGATTTTTACACGTAGAAATTTGGTGTTCATGTGTGTATGGTGTTGATGTGTTTATGTTTTGATTATTCTATTCATGTTTAATATTCATAACAAAATAAGGAGTTTAAGTAAGTAAATGTGAATGTGATTATGTTTAAATGAAGTTAAAGTTTTTGATACAACTAATTCAGCCCCCCTCTCAGTTGTCTTGTGCCTTCAACAATTGGTATCAGAGCCTAGTTCCTTAGAAGAAAGCCTAACATCTTAAGGAAGATCTAGGATGGCGTACAAGAAGAGTGTTTCTTGGTATGATGGATCTTCAGAAGATGAATGCATGTCTATCAGTAGTGAAGAACTCAAATTTGCTCTTGAAGACCTTGAGAGATCTGAAGAGGAAAATTGGGATTTGAAGGAAAATATTAAAGAAGTAGATGAATGTGTCAAAAAATTAAGAGAGCAAGTTAAGAAGTTCAAAGAGAGATACAAGGAGGTCAGAGAACAACTAAAGTCAGCAAATGAATCCATGAAAGTGCAAAATGAAGAAAAAGAAAGGACTGAGGAATATCTGAATCTAATGGTGAAAGACAAATTTGAAGAATATACAAAGTTTGAAAAAGTAGTTGTGAACCTGAAGTCAGATTTGGAGAAGGCAAAGAGCTATGAAGAAAAGTTCAAGTTAAGTTCTGCAAAACTTGATGAGATGATTTCCAGTTAGAAGAGCCCTAATGAAAAAGAAGGCTTGGGATTTGAGAAAGGTGAAAGTTTTAAAACTGGTCAAGAAAAGAATGCTAAGATCAAGAAGGACAAAGGAAAGCATATCTAGAATCAACGAAATAAACATAGAATACCACCATCCAAGCAACCAAATGCTCAAAGGTACCCATCTTTCAATGGTTATTGTAATTCATGCAATAAGTTTGGTCATAAGGCTACTCATTATAAGAGTAGAGTGAATCAAAATATTCTATATTTCTCTAGTTAGTACTTTACTTGCAATAAAGTTGGTCATAAATCTAGTGAATGTAGAAGCCAGATAAGGAATGGTCATAACAATGGAAGGAATGCTCAATATTTCAGAGGTATTGGTCATAGAACTAGTGAATGTGGAAGTTAGATAAGGAATGGATGTAATAATGAAAGGAATGCTCAATCTTTCAATGGTAACTACTTTACATGCAACAGATTTGGACATAAGGCTAATCAATGCAGATCTAGAATGAATGGAAGGAACAATAGTCATAGGAATGTTGTGTGCTATAATTGCAATAGGCCTGGACATATTGAAAAGTTCTTCAGAAGCAAGAACCTGAAGAAGCATATTCAGGTAGAAAGGAAGAAACCATTACAAAAGGTTGATGTGACAGAGACCAAGAAGGAGATGAATGAGATTTGGGTGAAGAAGGATGTAATAGAGGTTAAGTATGAGCCTATACCAGTATCTAGTGCAGATGTTCCCTCCAGAAACTGAGATTTGAGCTTTGGTTGAGGGGGCGTCTTATTGGAAATCTTTTCTCCCCTACCAAAGGATTGGTACTGATGCCTCAACATGAGGAGACAAGGTCAAGGATTAGCAACAAAGGTTTAAGTTAGGATAGAGACTGTGTTTGTAAAGGATAAAGGAAGAGTTGTGCAGATTAAGAAATCTACTATGCAAGAAGATTTGATTAGGAAAGAAGACAGGTTATGAATTCTGGCTAAGTATCTATCTAGTAAAATCAAGTTATAGTGTTCTGGTAATTTGGTCCACATTAAAGTCCATTGTTGAAGATATTACTTTGCAGTTTTGGCATATGGTTATTGATCATTGGTTACATCTACATCTAGAAGTTCTTCTGAATTTGATAATTGGCTTCAGAGTAATGAGTAACAGAAGTTCAAGGTGGTAGAACACAATTGTTTCTAGTACATAGTAGTTTTCATGATGATTGGAAGTATTTGATGAACTCATAGGTGAATGGACATAAATCAGATGAGTCTTCAAGAAAAAGATGAAGAAAGTGTAGGATGAAGAAGCTCCAGAAAGGATTCCTAAGACCCCTAGGGTTTGTATAGAAGCATCACACTGAAGACCAGATCATTGGTGATAAGAGCAAAGATGCATTGACAAAGAAGAAGAATTGCAGATGAACAGGTAAATCTCTTTCTATTTTCAAAGGTTGAATCTAAGACAGTTACTAAAGTATGTAAAGATGAGTTTTGGATCAAAGCAATGGAAGAAATAATGTAGGGTGAGAAGAATCATACTTGGGAACCTACCCCTAGGCTTGCAGATAAGAATGTGTTTGGAACAACGTGGGTTTTCAGAAAATGGAGAAGTTGTAAATAAATCTAGACCTGTATACAAAGGCTATTCACAAGTTGAAAGTATAGGTTTTGAGGTGACCTTTTCTCTGGTGGAAAGAATGGAATCTATTAGAATGTTTCTAGGATTTACAACACATAAAGCCTTTCAAAGTATATCCAATGGATGTGAAGAATGCTTTCTTGAATGGCAGGTTGAAGAAGACATTGTTTTATCTAGACTAATGATGACTATCTCTCAATGGTAGCTAGTAGCAGTGACTAATGATTGGAGGAGCTTTGAGAAGAAAAGTTACAGGCATATTCAAGTGTTGATCTAAGGAAATTATTGGCTATATGTGTTGTCATTGTTATATTATCATAATATACATTATTTTCATAAGCTTTCATGAAGGATGATAAAAGATGTGATGTTATGTTCCTAAAGAAGGAAAGTTCAATGGTTGGATGTCTAATGTTTTGAGAAGACAAGATACGTTACTCCAGAAGTGTTAGTTTGTGAAATTCCTAAGGTCCTCTAAAATGTGAGTAAGAGTTGATACAGTTTGGTGTGTACTTCTAAGAGGGATTATTCAAAGCAGTTAAGAACAAGTGCAAGTATGTGTAGTGGAAAGAGATGTGTAGCCCTTTTCCATTGATGTCAAAGGGGGAGAGAGAGATCATGTGAAAAACTCAGGGGGAGAAAGAGTTCAAATGTCTAAAAAGAAAGGGGGAGTTCTAATGCAGAGTTGTGTCTTGATGAAGGAACATGTTATTCAGTTTTTCACATCATATGTTACCATCAATGACAAAGGGGGATATTGTTGTAAGTATGTGCTAACTAGTGTTTTAATTAATGTCAACATGTTTGTGTTGTCATTGGTGCCAACCGTGTCTTCTGATATTGTTGTTTGTTGAATGATTGAGTTGTCATGTTAAAGACACTGTCTAAGTTTTTACCTTGCAGTTCCTCTATGTTGAAGACTAGAGTATGAGATATGGATATGATTTAGAGAAGTTTTTGAAGATGCTAAATCCAAAATTTGGTGGTCTAGATCATTGTGCAAAAAAGTTCTATTTACTAGTTTGAAGACTGTGTCTGACAACATTTGTAGTGTGACAGGGAGAAAGTATTTTGTTCTGCATTTCTCCACAATTTGGATTTTGGTCTTGTAATTCTAGACTTAAGCTTATAAATTCCTTATCTATAGTCATTCCAAAGGATTTGTGATTTGGTGCTTTCGAAAGCAAGTTATTGATTAGTAGAGTTCAACAGTGTTTGTTCAGAGTAGTCTGTGATCTATTTTTATGTGATATTTGTTGTTCTCAAGTAAGATCTATTGTGTTTGGATTCGTCATCTCCCAAGTGATTCTATCTTGTTTTTGGATGTCTCTAGAATGTATTGAAGGCATGTGCTTGATCCACAAGCTATAATGAAGTTCTTTGAAGCGTGTGTTCAAGCAGTCTTGATGCTTGCATTAGTTCTGGCTGACTTGGTTATTTACACTTGTTGTGGAGGTGATTTGTGGATTGTGGAAGCATGTTGGAGTGTGTAAGGATGTGTTTGGGTCCAAGATAATCCATGAAGTGTTATTCCTTCATTCATTTTCTTCACAAGCTTGTTTAAGTCCAAACCTAATTTGAATTATGTATGTATGCTGACCTTAGAGATAGTTCCAATGATTGTAAATTGTATTACTAACCTTGATGAATGTTCCAAGGTTAATCATTGGTATACATATATGTAATGAAGCCATGAGTGACATGAGAGAGTGTGAAGATGTGAAGATAAAGTGTGTGTGTGTTGTAAAGGTAGAGTAGAAGAGATATATTGCACTTCAATGGAACTGAATTGAAGCATGTTGTAGATGCTACTATATCAGTTCATGGTAGTGAGCCACACATCCTGGTAGCGAGTCACCCCTTGATAGTGAGACTTTTTGCAGTGAGCCCTAAGGTAGTAAGCCTCTTTGTTATTCGGTATTGTTACTACATTATATTGTGATCCAACACTCACTGTGGTTTTTCCCTTTTAGGGTTTTCCATGTAAAAATCTAGTGTTCATGTGTGTATGGTGCTGATGTGTTTATGTTTTGATTCTACTATTCATGTTTGATCTTCATAACGGAATGAGGAGTTAAAGTAAGTAAATGTGAAAGTGATTTTTTTTAAAGGCTGTTAAAGTTTTTGATACAACTGATTCACCCCACTCTCAGTTATCTTGTGCCTTCAACACTCTTTGCATATTTAAAAAGTGTAGTCCACCATAGTTCAACTAGTTTGATTTTTCTTGTTGTCATATCTCCAGCATTGTGTCCTCCTTCTATCCCTTCACGTGTTTCTCTTAGAATTCCTTCTCTTTCATGTTCATATGCTACCCTTCTGATGATATCATCTTTTCCTTGGACATGTAGTTCTCTTTCAATCAATGCATATGGAAAAGGCTTCTGCATTAGGTTTTGTCTTTCTTGTGTTGACATATCTACTTGAGGCTTACCTGTAGCCAATATGTATTCTATATCTATCAACTCTTCCAGTACCACATTCACTCTAAACAAAATTACGCCTGGTAGTTCTTCTTCATGTACTTCTGGATCTTCCCCTGTCTCAATTTTGGATAAGTAGTCTGGTCTTTGATTATGCTTTCTTGGCTTCACCATGATTGAGAATTCAAACTCCTAAAACAGGAGTAGCCTCGGCAAATTCTTCCTTGGATCATTGGTTTGTTGAGTAGGTATTTCAATGGTTCATGATCAATGGAAAATATAAAAGGGGTTGACAAGAGGTAATGTCTGAACTTCTGTAATGTGTATACCATTTCTAGGGCTTCTCTTTCAGTTGTGGTATAATTCTTCTTGTATTTTGACAAATTTATGCTTGCAAATGCTATAGGATGATCCTTAGAACCCCTTGGCTGAGTTATTACTGCTCCTAGTGCAATCCCTGATGCATCCACATGAACATGTAAAGTGTTCTCCCAATCTGGAAATGAGTATTGGTGCTTCTTCTATCTTTTTCTTCAAAGTGTCGAATACCTTTTGGTGTTGCTCATTCTAGGTAATACTTTTGTCTTGTTTCTTCTTCAATAGTTCTTCTATAGGTGCTGAAATGGTAGCATAACTCTTGATTAACTTCTAGTGATAACTGGTATATCCTAGGAATGTTTTGACATCAAATGTAGTTTTTGGTGGTGGTAAGTTTTGAATAATTGCAACTTTTAGGGGATCAACCATCAAGCCTTCTTTACATATTATGTGACCTAATAATGTTCCAAATGGTACTACAAAGGTACATTTTTTCAAGTTCAGGGAGATTTGTAGGATTCTACATTTATTCAACATCAATCTCAATGTTTGTGTGTGATTTTTACCAATCAAAATAAAGTCCAATCATCCAAATAGTCTGCCAAAAAGTCATGTATAAACTCCTTGAACGCATTGACCATGATTCTACTGAATACTGCAGGTGGATTTTTCAATCCAAATGGCATAACAGTATACATGAAAGATCCTAGTTCAAATGCAAATATTGTTTTGGATTGATCTTCCTCTCTAATTTTTACTTGGTGATTTCTGGAGAATCCATCAATGAAGGAGTAGATTTCACTGTTGGCAACTGACTCCAAGATTTCATCTGTGAATGGTGTAGGGAAAGAATCATGGATGCAAGCTTTATTCAACTCTTTGTAGTTTCCACAAATCCTAATTTCTCCTATTTTCTTATTCTGTACTACCATTGGACTGATCCATTCCGCTTCCTCCACTGGTATTATGATTCCTGCTTCTAGCATCTTGTGAAGTTCTACTTTAACTTTTTTCTTCATGTTTAGATTCATCCTATATGGCCTTTCCTTGATTGGTTTACTACCTTCTTTTAGTTGAATTTTCATTGTTCCAGCTTCCTCTTTGATTCCCTTCATCTCTATGAACTTTTTGAGAAACAAATCCTCATACTTAGACAAAATTTCTATGACTTGCACCACTTCATTCTCATCTAAATAGTCTCCTATCTTGGCTATCTTAGGGTCTCCTTCTTTGGCAATGTTCTCTTCCCTTAACAGGATAGGCTTGTTGTAGTATTTTTCCTTGATATCTGTTGATTCATCCTCTTGTTGTGTTGTTTTGTAGTATTTGTGTTTCTCCAAGTATGATTCCTTATCCATCAACTCTATGATTTTCCATGCCTTCTATTTTTGACAATGGTGGATTTTTCTCTAGTTTTGCTCTTTCTTCTTCTGCATCTTGTTGAAAGATGATCTCCTTGATTTTAAGTAGTGTTGTGTAGATGTTCTTGTTTGGACTAAAGAATGAGAAAGTATGAATGAAATCCTTTTGTAGTTCTTCCCAATATCTAGTTGCTTTCCTTTGTTCAGGACTGATTTATATACCATGTCTATGTAAATGGTGGTAGTATCTAATAAAAAAATAGGTGTACAATATCTCATTATATTCATTTATTTCTCTCCATACCATTGTACACTTGGATAAATGTTCTTGTGGTGAGATCCGCCTGAGTACTTGGGTATGATATCATATTCTCCTTCCTCTGGTAAATATCTTGTCTTGATGAGTATTTTGAATACTAGCCATCGATCTATTGTGTCTTTGTGTGTTTTCCACCAATTTGTGGCATTACATACTAATGTGTGTTGCATAGCCTTTAGTCTTATGTCTTCTTATAAAAAGATTATCTCCATTTCTCCTAGGTATGTATCCAGATTCTATACTCCTAAACACCTAGGCAGCTTGATATGAGAAATACATTTCAAAATGTCACTTACCCGATAAGGTCTTTGAGCCATGTCTTCCTTGTCCTCCATAGATGTGCCACATCTGATCTCCGGTAGGGTTTGATGAGGTGCAGAGGGTTGCGGTGTGTCTTCTTCGCTAGTCCTGATCATGAATATGCTCATGTAACCAATCATTTTCCTTGTTTTCAATTCTAGTTCTTTATTCAACTAGGTTTCTAGGGCCTCCTTGCTATCTGTACTAGTGTAATCCTCCTCTATCTCCACTTCTTCTTTCGAATTAGGCCCTTATGTTGTCTCTCCTGCATCCAACCTTGAAATGGTGTAGAGATTCTTTTCATCCTTATCCTTGTCTTTAGTCTGATTGGCATTTTCTATGTATGCTTCCTCCATTGATGATCCCAAAGGAATGTTGATAGTCTTGTTATCATTAGCAAATGATAGCTCTTCTTTCTAGAAGTCTATGATATCATTTGCATCTATAAACCATCTCAACCCTAAAAGTTCATTGAAAGCTTCTCCTTGATCCTTCTTTGCTACAACAATGAAGTCTAAGACTTGTTTGACCCCCAGTAGGTTAACTTCCACTTGGTTCCAAGTTCCCATTGTCTGCATGTTAGATCCATGTGCCAAAATAATGTTGTAAGTTGTCTCTATAAACTTAGGTCTTCCTAACTACTCCCACAACTTCTTTGTGATCATGTTGACATTTGCTCCCAGGTATATCATGACATTCTAGACCTTTCTATGATTGATGTGAATATCCACCATAAGTGGTTTTGTCTTCCATTCTCTATATATTCTTCCCATCCTTCAGAGTTAACTCTTCTGACCTTGCTCCTTATTCCAATATTTAGGAAATTGCTTCAGTTTTTCAATAAGTTTATGTTGTGTCAATTGAGCTAATTGCTTGAGAGCTTCTATTTCTTCTTTAGTGCAAAATTGCTTGTATTTCTTCTTCTTTTCTTGTTCCTTCCTTATGGTTTGTTTAGCTTCCTTCACAACTTCCTTATGTTGTTTCTTAGAAGGAACAAATTCTTCTTCCTCCTCACTATCTCCCTCTTTTGTTTTAGTGACATAGTGCCTTCTGGTATTTGTTCCTTCTTGTCAGTACCAGAACTTTCTCCTTTCTTCATCTTCTATCATTTCTAGTATGTTTTGGCTTGCTTCTCTAGTAGTACTCGTCTTCTTCATTTGAAGATGTGTTTATTTCCTCCTTCTTGTTCTTCTAGCAAGTCCTTGTTGCTTGACCTTTTGGTGTCATTCTTATGATCCTAGCTCCTTTTTTATTATTTAGGTTCTATAACTCATCATTCTTAGATTGCGGTTGTGCATTTAAGAAGTATGGTTGTGCTCTCTCACAAGAAAATAGATCATGCTTTGTATTGCTACAAAATGAACACTATGTTTTCGTTTCAGCTCAACATTCATTAGCAAAGTGTCCTAGCCTACCGTACTTGAAATAAGTGGCATCCTCTCTCCTTCTTTAATTTCTTCCATGGCCTCTACCTCTTTTTTAACCTCCAAATTACTCTCTATCATCATTATTATAGTTGTTTCCATAGGATGGGCTGCCAGAGTTTGGATTTTGTATTTCATTCACATTCCTCTGATTTCTCCAATTTGGTTGTTTGTAGCCATGATCATGTGAATTTATCTCTACATAGGACATGTTATTACTCTCTGCTGAGTTTGTGTACCATGTTTCATCTTCTTCGTCAGCAAATTCTCTTTTCCTCCAGAAGTTCTGTGAAGCACAATCTAGGGTTTCATGGTCATCCCACTCTCTACATAATCCAAAGTATACTGAATTGATTCTTTTTGTTGTTTCTTCGATGTCTTCTTTTAGTGTGGCCACTTGTATTTCACCTTTCATCCTAGGGAATTTATTTCTCAAGTGACCTCTTATATAGTATGAGCACAAAATATTAGGTCTTTTCTTCTGTGTATTCTCCTCATGCTTAACCAAGATCTCCTGCCTCATCTTCAACTACTCCAATTCTAGGTTGTCTTTCATCTTATCTTGTCTATGCCAAGATTGAGACTCTATTTGGCAGGCCAGTGTCACTGCTTCTGCATATGTCTCAAATATTCTTCCATCTAGGGTTGACCTTATTTTAGGGCTTATTCTGGAAATAAATCATTCTATCTTTTGCTTCTCGGTCAATGGTTCCTCCAACTTTCTGGTTGTCTCCTTGAATCTTCTATCAAAGTCTTTTATTGATTCCTTATCAAAATGCATCAGATCTCTCATCTTATTACCCCTTCTATCGAAACATCCAGACCTCCAAAATTCTCCAAAAATAGCTTCTTGATCTCATCCCAATCCTTGTCACTATTTAGACATGTCTTCCTATACCACTTCAATGCTTCATTCTGCAATGTGCCTATGAAGTCAAACAACTTGATTTAATCTCTTGTTACCTTCTAGTTCCAAATAGACTCCAAAACAAAAATATGCTCTGCTGCTTCAGTTGTGTCCTTCTCAAGATTGGTAACTTGATAGGGATATCCATAATTGGTTTTCTCAATGTCTCTGGTACCCTATGGTAGTTTTCCTTTGATCTACTCCTCCAGTTAGGTTGTCTTCTATCAACTTACTTTCCTTCTCTTCCCTTATATCTCTGTAGTTAGATATCAAAGTATTCCTCTCTTAAAGCCTTTACGAAATTACTTTGGATATCTTCTATTCTCTCTGCTTCCTTGTTTGCTTGACTATCTTCCTTCTCAACTAAAATTCTTTTAACTTTATATGGCACTTGAGGTGACTCATGGTCCAGGGGTTGTGTCTATTCATAGTGTCTCTTCAAATTAGGGGATTCTCTTCTCTTTGTGAATGACAGATCATGTCATCATTCTATGATGATTCAAATAACCTTCCAAAACCCTCAAAACTCCTCTCAATATTTACCACATCTTCTCCTCCTACTCTTATCTCCTTTATGCTTAAAAAAATTAGCTCCTCTATATATTCCTCATCCATCTTCAAAATCTCTAGTGTTAACTCATATGTTCCGACAGTATGTGGCATAAACGCTAGTTTGCTTGTTTCTTCTCTTTCCCTTCTACATTCTTCTCCAGTAGCACCTACCATGGTGCAGTACACAACATTCTCCATTCCACACTCTATATCTTCTCCTTCTAACCTCCTTTCTCTGACATCACCCATATTGGCTTGCTCAACTACATCCTCCATGACACACTTGTCTTTTTCTTCCCTTGCGGTAGCACACTCTGTGGCACACTCCTCGAATTCTTCCTCCTTTTCTTCTACAACTTCTATTTTACTTCCTTTCTCCATATCTTGTACCCTTTCCATCCTTCTACGATAACATTCTTGTCATTCTTGTGTCTACTTCAATCTCTCCTCTCTACTTATCTCCATTCTAGTTTTGATTTCTTTGTCGATCTCTCTTTTCCTCCATTTCTCCCCTTTTGCCATGGGTTTTCCTGATTTGGTGTTCCATTCATCCTCTTATATCCCATAGAATCCTTATTTGAAGAGTCACATCATTTGAAAAGTCCTTGCGGACCCTACCCCCTTTCCACTTGCCATCCCCTTAAGTGCCTGCCCCCTCTCACAGAGGTAGAAACTTAAGGAAATCTAAATTCCTCTGTAACTTGAAAATTTTCTCCACCAACCTTGCCTTCTCTCCTTTCTGGAACTCTGTGCTACTTCTTTGGATGTTTTTCCCTTCCAATCTTTAATTACCTTCTTCCAGGGTCCCGACAATGGCACCAAATGTTAGCAAGAAATGTAGAGGAGATATCAGTCTAGAGATCCGGTCCTTAGTCAAGTCTTTGTAGTTAGTTTATACCCTGGTCAAGTAGCTAGAGATTGATAGAAAAACATAAAGAATACCAAACAGAGCATCACATACACATCAAAATAAGACAACACAGAATTACCCAGTACTGATAGATCTCCATATACATACCTTAATAGTCATCAAATGCATACATCATCTATCCATCCTCTAACAGGTCTAAGTCTCTACCATTACAGTTACAATCATGACTTCTATGTCATTCTTACATTCATCTTTCATACACCTATCCTCTATATCCTATCATCATATCCCATATATATATATATATATATATATATATATATATATATATATATATATATATATATATATATATATATATATATATATATATATATATATATATATATATATATATATATATATATATATATATCATGTAGGCATGTGTTTCATGTCGGCTCCGGTCTCCACATAGTGTGTGGTAGCTGTTGATGTATAAATTTGTGGGTCTAATCAAACAATCAACATGGAAAGTTTCAAGAATGTGAGACTTGACACTTGAAACAACCTCTAGATTTTACAGAAGCTGGCTCTTCCTTTTTCAATGGGGTTTTGGATAAAGGGAAGAAAAACAAGATTACAGATACAATAAACAGAACTCCTAATTCTATGGTGATGCACTTGATTTAAATGTATTTCAGCAACTAGCATAGTGATCAAATTCTCAAGATTCAACTATATTAAAGAGCAAATATTGCATGATCAACATAGATAGATAATAAATGAAATAAAAGATCAAAGGCTAAACTCAAAAGATTTATACAAAGACACATAAAATACCACTGGCACAAAATAGAGCTTCTTTCATTAACAATTCAGCAAATACAAAAGGCATAGAAACATGCATAGATATATTAGCTTCCTTGTTAGAAACAACTAAAGTAAGGCAAATGATATAATCTAATCACCACAAAAATCTCTAAATTCTTAATAATAATGTCTTTGTGTTACAAAATCTTCCTATATTTATAGCCACAAAATTTGACTCAAGATCGCCTTCAACCACTAGGATCTCAATGGCATGAACAAAATTGGAACTTGACTAGGACTTGAACTGTTTCCATCCAAAAGGGACACACAGAATACCACCACCTATCGCCATCTGCAACACTTGAAACTTGATACATGGCAACTTCTGAGAAACAAAACTGGGACACCTGGTATTCTCTGCTGATCTTAAAAGCTTCTTTAGTTATGTCCCAAGCACCCATGGCAATGACACTTGTCACTTCTTGCATCATTTAGAAACTAAAGCATTTATCTTGGGGGACCCACCATATGTTTCTTTACTTCTCAAAACAGAGACACAATATGGTGACACATGGCGCCATCCGCATAAAGAAACAATAGGAATGTGGCACCCTCTAGCTGTATCTAAAGCTTGATAAAAGAGTCTCTCAAAGCCCCGCAGAGATGACACTTATCACACTCCACAATCAACTGAAACTCATAAGAAACTTATACGTGGTGATTTTTAGCCATATAAAAAATGAACAAGTTCAACCCTCTGCACACCACACGTGGCAGCATCTGTACAAAATTGAAACTATTTCATAACATCCCTTGAGCCCGCCACATGTGTCTTGGCGCTCGAAGCTTAACAAAAGGGATACATGCGGCAGCATCCGCTACAACAACAAAAGGACACTTGGCAACACCCGCGGGCAAGCTGTAGCAAAAGAAACTTTTCACCAAGGCCTCCGACAGTGACACATGGCGCACTCCACGGCTAGAAAACAACTTCAAAGAGAAATATCAAAACTAGATACGTGGCACATTCCGTTACACCTAGAAATTACAAAGCATAAAGAAAACATG
This sequence comes from Cunninghamia lanceolata, assembly GCA_027924645.1. Classification (NCBI taxonomy): domain Eukaryota; kingdom Viridiplantae; phylum Streptophyta; class Pinopsida; order Cupressales; family Cupressaceae; genus Cunninghamia; species Cunninghamia lanceolata. The sequence continues at coordinate 5,711,094 of BSBN01000134.1, forward strand.
CAACACCATTTGTGATACTTAGAAATTATAACTTCTTCGAAACTCTATCCCACGTGGTAGTATCCACACCACTTAGAGCATTTCCTTGCAGTGGCATAAGATAGGGAAAGAAACATCAACAGAAACTGAAGAAACTAAGCAACAATAAAATAGAAAAATCAAAATGTAGAGTTTGACTCTAGAGTTCTTGGCAACTACATGGACATTTACGCCTGCTCAAAGAGAACTCTAGAATCAACAAAATTTCAAAATTGTACTACCACTAACAAAGAATCTGAATTATAATTTCTGTAACGTGGCCTAATATACAGACCACTTTGAATCTGACAATCCCTATCTACTCTACAAATCCTAGAAAGCGAAATCTAAATTGATGATGTCTTTGTGGGAAAAAGACTACAAAATCTAAACTACAGCATGTAATTGAAATTCAAGTTGAGCCATTGGAACCAAGATAGCTTCCACTTCTTCCACACTAGAAGAATCACTCAGACCCTGAAAAATAATCTGATCATTTTGCTTAGTTAGCAGTAAAGCCTTTATTTCATCAATCATTAAAACTATATTATCATCAGGAAAAGGAGAAAGCAAGCCCAACTGCACTAAATCATCAATATGCTTTTTCATATTCTTAACACCCTCTTTCACTATATTAAGCAATGTCTTGCAACTCATAGCAGCTGAATTGCAACTTAAAACTTCATTCACTTTCTTTACAACAATCATCTTGTCACTTACACCAGTAGCTAACAAAGTTTCATCATCTGTGTCATACAGTTTCTACAATAAAATAAGGGAATCTGAGACCCTCAAAGAAACAATAGATAAAGTTGCCTCAACTGAGGACTCTACTTTTTAACATAATTGTTGTGCATTCAACAGGAAAGTAAGGGAAGGCTTAAGTTGAACAATCTCCTCAGAGATTCTTTTCCACATAGATGCATATAGCTCCTTTACCAAATTCAAGACCCTTGCATTTTTTGGCCTCTGTGCTAGCTCAATTGTTAATTGCTTTGTCTTTTGCTGTTCAATCATAAATTGGGCTTGAGTGGCACTACTTAGATTTTGCTCTTTTGAAAGGGTCTACTATAATTGTGACACCTCTTACATTTTATCTTGATACCTTTTCTCCATAGTGGCCTTCTCTTGTCTCAATATAGCAACAACAGCGTTCTCCTGTGCTAATTCAACTTTCAAGGCTATGACCTGAGCCTGTGCTACTTGATGTATCTGTAGAGATACAATAGACTGCAAATCTTTGTTTAAAGTGTCAATTTCTTTAACCTTAGCTTGTATCTCTATCATCAAGCTACTATTATTAGCCTTTTCTTGTGCTAAGTCAGCTTCAACTTTCTGCAATCTTTTTGACATATTCAAATAATCACTGGTAATCGTTGAAGTAGTTTCATTCATCAATTCTACTTTGTCCTATGGTCTAAAATGAGTTAGATCCATGGCCACTACATTCATTGTGTAATCTTGTGGCTGCATTTTCTCCACATGTTTGATCACATTTGGGGCCAAATGGGTAATAGTCAAAGACTGTTGAATAGGATCAAACAAGGATTTCATGTGAGAAACAGCAGGGCTCTTATTCTCTTTCTTTCTCTTCTTTTACATTCAAGCCTCTCTTGCTTTCCTTGTTGTATCAGCTTGTGCTTGAAAAGTGGGAGGTGAGGCAATGTGTCCACCAACAAACGGATAACCTTGGGGCAGGCTATATGGAATGGTAGTTTTTTAATGGCTTGGATCAAACTAAAGAAAAGTCTGCTTGGGCATTGATGGAGAAAACAAGGGTAAAGATGTGGCTTGTCATGACATGGCCGATGAACTAGCAAATGGGGTAAAAGTTTGAATTGGTGCAACCGAGGTGGTAGGAGGCATGGAAGAATAGGTTAATTGGGAAGCCACCCCTATATGAGAAGAAATAGAAGAAGGGGAAAAGAGAGAAGAAACACTAACCTGAGCCAACGATGAAGTCATGAGAATTTATTGTTGCTGGGGCGCCAATACATCTTCCTGCTCCTCTTCTAAAACCAATTTACATTTTCTTTCCAAAAGCCTCTCCCCTGGGTCATGAGGATCTTCTTCTTCTAAATCAATTACTATTTGATGAAAGGATGCTGCTTTGAGACTCCCCAATGCCAAAGCTATTTGAGTCTCATGAGATGGTGATACTATCTCCTTTTGTTTCTATAAGGTGCTAAGAGATGGAGACCATGGGACTCTAGAAATTTCTGTTGCTACATGCTCTGTTTCTTCTAGCTCTTGGGCTTCCTCTGATACTCCTTCCTCTTCTTCTCTTAAGCTTCTTGGAATATTACTTGTATTAGGACTAGACACTGGGGACATATGAAACTCATCCTAGACTATTTCCCATTCTTCATCAGTCTCAACATCTCCAAAAGTATGGGTAAACTCAGATATCTCTTGGCTATATTTCTAGTAAGTAGGAATCTTCTTTGCATTCCAGTCTTTCTTCTTTAAAGTAGCTCTGAGGCCTAGAGTCATTAGCTTCTTAGGGTCAAAATCCTGTATCTTCTTATAAAAGGTCTCCCATGGCCTGGGACCTTCATCTGGTAGGTCTATCAATTCAACATAAACTACAGGATCATCTTGCTTTAGCGATCTCCTCTTCTCCCAAAAAGGGCCTCTCTCATGAATGAATTTTGTAGAAACTTTATTATTGATAATTTAAGAAGCTAAGAAACTATCTAGATCATACTTCCACTTATCTTCAACTATCAAGAAACCATAATCTACTAATTTCCTCAATAAGAGGTTTCAATTTCTATCCTCTCAATTGTTATTTTCTCTCTGGTCCAAGGAACATCATATATTTTCTTCTTCTTCTTCTTATGACCAAAATTGTTATCAATGACAGAAATTTGCTGAGCCACTTATAAAAATGTAGCCCTAGGAGTCAATACCTTTGGGAGTAGGATAGGTTCCCTGGTAAAGCCATGAAGTCTAATTATAGTCATATGGGCCCCAAAAAAGTAATCGCAAGGGATTTTCAAATTCACTAAAAAACCTCTGAGTCTCTGTCATTCTATTTTCTACAGGCTTAGAACTTAACTACCCAAAAATGGGTGCAACAAAACACTCTGCAAACTCATATGGATTTAAGGTATCTAACAGAACATGGGTCCATGTAGACACTAGGATTGTTCTATTGCTATTGGACTCAGGGTCATACATACTTAAAGGAATATATTCTTGAAAGAGACCATATTTTTGATACAATATTAAGTGAAATAGGTATGCTGAATACCTGAAAACATGATCCTAAGAAAAGTTTGTGAGCTGATCCACCATAGCCTGAGCAATTTGTTCTGCAAAGTCAAGATGGTACTCTTGAGACTTGTCTACAGTCTTGAGTCTGAAAATTACTGTGAGTTGCCAATCATGCACCGTTGAATCATCATAATGGCCAAAGATAAAAGACAGCATGGCGAGGGCATCTTGAACGTCAGGATTGAACTGAGCACAATCTATGGACAGTAAAGGCAACTAGGTATTGTTATCACCTAGATACATTTCAGTGTTTAGAAACTTCACCTTACTATGGAGATTTCCCCATGTAGCCTGCAACTTGGGAATCATAGGAAATGTAGTTGTCATGTCATGTTGCAAACCCAACATATCTCAAATTGCTTTAGGAGTTATCTAGACCATGAAGGGGCCGCATTGAATAGAGGCAGTTGGAGGATGAAACAATTCTGCATATAGGTTGATCAATTCCAGATATGGGTGAGCATTAGGGATCACAAACTGTGCCAATTGAGACATCCAAACTCTCATTCCAAAGGTTTCTGACTGCCCTTTTGCTGCTCAGATGAGGCACCTTTGATGAGCTTCCTCCCAAAGATTTGTGGGTTTCTTCTACATATGTGTGTCAAAAATACCATCTACGTAGTCTTTTACTTGTGTGGAATCTGCACTCACCCCTGTATCCAAGACCCTTGTCCTCAGATAGCTTGCTCGAGGCTGTACTGGTACAGATGCATAAGATTTATTCCCTTTCAACTTATCAAATTGCTCAAAGAGCCCTAGCTCTTCCTCTGGTGACTGTGGCTCTGACGTTTTTATATCTCTTTCAAAACCTTAGTAACTCTTGATGAAGAAAGCAGACAAGAAACTCACAAACGAATAAGAAATAAAACTTTGACATAGACAACAACTCAGAGAATGTAGAATAAGGAAATAGGAAATGCAACAATCCAAGGGATTCAAAACTTAGCTTGTCAAGGTGAAAGAAAGCATTAATGACACATCACGTCTTATTAATGGCATTAATGCCAAAAAGATGATTAGTGTATCTATGAAAATCCATATGGGATGGTGTGTCAGATCAGTATTAAAATGGTGATCAAATGATTTAGTACTTTCTTTGATGTTTAAGGAACCACCAAACGACCTTACTACGTGCAAATGCTAACAAAAGGGGCCACTGTAGTGCAGACACGTGTTCTCAGAACACTTATTTAAAAGGGAAAAAGTGGGAAAGTAAGGAAAAAGAAGAAAGGACATAAAAGACACTTAACTAACTATGATACATGGCAGGTTTCAAGACTTATGTAAAATGTTTCAAGAAGATCCCATTTACATGAATCTCTTCACGTTCTCCATCCATAGTCTCTAGCTCAAATGCATTTTGTTGCTTATATGTGTGGATCTTAAAAGGTCCTATCCATAATGAGTCAAACTTACTATGTCGGCCTGGTTTAGTAGCACTCTCATCCCATTTCAGCACCAAAGACCCAACTTCAAAATTTGGATTGGAGGTCTTTTTGTCAAACCAATTCTTTACAATCTGCTAATGCTTCATCAAAGACTCATGTGCCTTTTCTCTTTTCTCTTGAACCTCTAGTAACTCTATGAGCCTTACATGCATCGAGCCACTTTCTTCTATCTCTAACTATTTAAGCAACTGTAAGGCAGGAACTTCTATACTTAGTGGCATCACTGGATGTTTGCCATAGACTAACTCATATGGAGACATCTTAGTTACTTGCTTTGGTGTGATCCTATCTACCCATAGTACTAAATTAAGAGATTTGTGCCAGTCTCTCTAATGCTCAGCCCCCATTCTCTTTATGAGTCTAATTAGGTTCTTATTGGTAGACTCTACCAAGCCATTTCCATGTGGATAGTAATTAGAAGAAGTCTTCAGATATATTCTTTTTTTTAATGCAAACTCTGAAAGTCTGGTTCCTAAAAATGCCTTAGCATTATCTGATATGATAGTGCACGGAGGGCCAAACCAGGTAGTTATCCCCTCTAGGAACTCTAAGATTACCTTTTCACTAGTTTCCTTGAGTGGTACTACTTCACTCCACCTTGTAAAGTAATTAGTTGCAATAAGGATCCACTTATATCCCATATTTGGCAATGGATTAATCATCCCAATAAAATATAAACCCCACTGAGCAAAGGGTTCTTCTACTATTATGGGACTTAAAGGCAATGCAATATTTCTTCTTCTTCCAGTATAAAACTGACAAGCCTGGCATTCTTTGACCACCTGATAGCAATCTGCAAATAGTGTTGGCCAAAAGTAGCCATCTTGTGTAACTTTAATTGTAGTAGTTCTTGCTGAAAAATGTCCCCCTGAGGTTCCATGATGAAACTCATGCAGTATCCTTTGGGCTTCATCCTTCTCTACACATCTTAACAGTATTCCATCAATATTCTTTCTAAACAAAACATGATCAATCAATACAAAATGAATTCCCTGTTGCCTATAGTATCTTTTCTTGTTAGGGGAGAGTTCATTTGGGAAAATACTAGTTCTCATGAAATGTATTCTATCACTTACCCAAGAATCTTGGTCAATCTCTTGAAGCTTCAATACTGTTTCAACTTCTGCTTCTTTAGGCATTGACTCCTCTATGTCTTGAGTAATATATTGGCAGAGTCCCCTGCCTCTAACCAATTTGGTAGGCCTTACCTCTACATCATATTCTAATATTTTAGTTATCCAATTGGCCCTCTTTTCAGTAATCTCACCCTCCATGGTATATTCCCTTACACTAGGGTGGGCTACTAATATTAGGATCTTATTCCCTGTCACTAAATGCCTAAATTTCTTAAGAGCTTTTACCATAGCATAAGCTTGCTTTTCAAAAAAATTGTACCTTGATTCATACTCCCTTAGTGTTCTAGAGAAGAATGCAATTGGATGTTCTCCTTCTTCCTTGTCATCTTTCTGGGTTAGAACAGTTGCAACACTGTGTTCTCCTCCATATACGTACATTATAAAGGGCTTAGAAAAATCTAGATTTCTCAGTATTGGTGCATTGGAAATGGCTTTCTAGACTTCTTCAAAAGCTTGTATCCCTTCAGTAGTCCATTTGAAAACTAAATCCTTCTTTAGCAGCAAAGTAATGGGTCTAACTAGCCTTGTAAAATCGAATATAAAGCGACTGACAAAATTGATCTTACCCAAAAAGGACTGAACTGCCTTCTTGTTGACTGGTAAAGATAGATTTAGTATGGCTGTGACTCACTCTAGATCAATGGAAATTCCATCTTTTGAAACAATGTGTCCTAGAAGTTTCCCTCGGGGCACAATAAAAATATACTTCTTAGGATCTAGGGAGATCCCAAACTCTTGACATTTCTAAAAAATAGCTTCTAGGTGCTCAAAGTGATCTTTGGCATCCTTGGTAAATATAGTAAGGTCATCCAAATAGATCAAAATGATCTTATTTATAAGGTCTCCAAATGCTATGTCCATGGCATGCTGAAAAGTAGCTCTAGCATTTGAAATATCGAATGGCATTTTGGCATATGCGAAGGTTCCCCACTTTGTAGTGAATGCTGTCTTATTTTAGTCTTCATTAGCCTACCAAATTTGATTGTTCCCTGAGAAACCATCAAGCAAAGAAAACCTCTCTGATCTAGCCATTATTTGCAAAATTTGCTCCATGGATGGCAGGGGATAATGATCCTTCAATGATGCTTTATTCAGGTCTCTGAAGTCTACAAAGAGTCTTATGTATCCATTCTTTTTCCTTATGGGCACTAAGTTAGACACCGAAGTTGAATGTTTAATTGGAAAAATAATCTTGGATTCTAGAAGCTTTTGCAATTCATCTACCATTGAAGGCTCAATCTTAGGATTCACTAGTCTTTGTTTCTGACGGACTGGTTTTGACCCCTCAGCAAGTTCTATGGTATGTTGAATGATGTCTCTATTATAACCATGAAGGTCATCACAAGTCCATGCAATTACTCTATCATACTTATTACACAAAGAAATCATCTTAACCTTTTCCTCTTGGGTAGTAGCATTGCCTACCTTTAGTTTTTTTCCTTCACTGACTTGAATTTTAGAATAATCATCTTTACTTGCCTTAAACTTCCTCTTGTCTAGGCTTACATCATCTGGGTCAAATAGATTTTCTAGTGTGACTAATCCTTTTGGGAGCTTATTAGACTTCAGTTGGATAATTTGGTCACCATAAGCTTCTTCAATCTTAGGCTATAATTGGTCAGCAAATTCTCTTGATTGTTGTAGAAACAAAAGTACTTGGAGATCATTATCAAAGACTTTCCAGTTCTAGATGTTGTCTAGGATTGCTAGTGTCACTATCACCTTCATTGCCTGATTGTTAATAAGCAGGTCACTCGCTGGGTCAAATTGGGAACCAATCTGTGCCATTCTGTCTGCTTCAGTGTTTTGGGTTATAGGGATAACTTCTATGTTAAAATAGTCAAAACCATCTATTAGATCCTAGATTCTGTGGCAATAAGATCTCAATCTTACATTCTTTGCCACAGTTTTCTTCTCGATTTGTTTCACAACCAGTTCTAAATCTCCCTTGACTACTAAATTCTTTATCCCTTTCTTCTTTGCTAGCATAAGACCATGCACCAAAGACTCATATTTAGCATCATTATTTGTGCAAGAAAATTGAAAGCATATGGCTTTAAGAATTTTCTCACCATTTGGAGAAGTGAGACATATACCTGCTCCAGCACCATTTTTTCTCCTAGCCCCACCAAAATTCAAGGTCCAGATTTCTGAGCTTCTGTCAGGTTCTTCTTTTTTAGGTACTTCTTTTCTCATAATATTTGGTATTTCTTGGCCTTCTTTAAAAATAGCATAAGTGCCCAAACCAGTGGAGTCATAATTTCCATAAGGGTCACTTTGCATCATGGTCATCAAATGACTATTTTCTTCTTCTTGTTGATCATGTTCAGTCCAGTCCCCTAGTTCCTCAACAAAGACTCTCTCCTCCTTATTCATCATGGCATGGGATGCTTCAATTCTTTGGGCTGGTTCATTAGTGATATGATCTTTGGATAAAGGTTTTGACAGTACCTTCATCTTTGTTCCATACTTAGTTCTCAAAATCAAATGTGACCAATCAAGTGACATGTATCCTCCTATCTTAGATGTGAAATCTCTAGATAGGCATAGACCGAAGGTAGGGGGAATATCTATAACCACTATGTCCTGCTTGACAGTTATATTTGGGCAAGTATACAACAATAATGGGAGTTGCTTAATCCTTCCTATGGTTTGGATAGACTTCCCATCTAATTGCATGACTTCTTTAGCAAGTGGCTCATATTTTATCTTTAAAGCATCTGCTATCTATTTTGGCATGACTGTAGTACTAGCCCCAAAATCTATCATTCAGTTGTACAACAATTTCTTGCCCACTATTAAAGTCAAATAAAATAGATTTGGCTTAGCTTTGCTTACCTCTAGTGCAGCGTTCAATAGAGCAAGTGACTGTAAGGGTGGATTGTCCTTATTTTGAGTCTTCCCTTTGTTAGTACCTCCTTCCTTTGTATTGACAGTTTTGGGATCAAGCTAAATTTGCAGTGCTTCTTACAACAGTGTCTTTTGCTCAAGAATGGACAACATAACCCATATTGATACATGAGCAGGGGTATTCTTCAACTTTTCTACTACATTCATGGGTCCCAATGCCTATGTATTTGGGTAGTAAGGATACTTTACTCTCTCCAGTATTGGGTTAGAGACTACTTGATTTTGGGTCGGCTGAGGTACTTCTTGTCTTAAAGCCAGATTATAGTGATCCTAGAAGGGAGGGACCCCAATTACTTCATTGTTTATAGCTTCAGGCTGTTCCACCATCCTCCTCTTTGATCTAGTATAGTAATCATATTGTACTAAGGGTTTCTTGGAGGTAGATGCTTCATTCAAGAATACTGAATCTTCATCTTCAATCCATGAAAACAAAGCATGTTCTAGGGCAATCTCTTCTTCCTATTGAATGGACATTCCTTGCATCTGAGCCACCATTACTGCATTATGGACTCCAAGTGACTAATATGGAGGAGCATTAGACATCGTAGGTTGACTTTCCATCCTTCTCTATTCTACTTTCTTCTACTGTAAATTGCCTCTAGGACAATCTCTAGGCATAAGAGCATTATTGCAAGGAAAACACCAAGCATTGGCATCTTCTGCTAGATTATTTTGTCCAAGGACCATTTCTCTACTTGGGTTAGGAGGGCCATCTTGCAAAGGTGTGGGAATTGTGACCAACTGATTTGAAGGTTGAGGATCATTTGGTCTTTGAGCACCTTGGTACTGATTTGGTTGATATGGGGGTCTATTTCCTTGGAATCCCTGGTAAGGACGCTTTGGGTAACAAGTTTGTTACCTCTTGAGATTAATAATCTCATTTGAAAAGGTCCTAAGGATGTTCTTGACATCATCCATTTTAGATGGAGGGGCAAAGGGTGTTGACATAGTGGGTTGTTGAGATGCTAGGAAGGTGTACATGGATACAGGCACTGATGGTGAATTAGGGACTTCTTGAGGCAAGGGGATAGAAATTTTTGGGAACATAGGCATAAGAGGCCTTGGAGGCAATTTTCCAGCATCTATCAGATTGTTCTCAGCTCTTACAGCCAATTCATATGCATCTGGTAGGGTCTATCCTCCTAGGGACTGAATCATTATAGATATATCAAAATTGAAAGCTTTGAGGTAGAATACAATAGCCATACCTGATGGTGGCCTAGCTATAGCAGGGATTTTGCCCTAGGTCTTTTGAAACCTAATGTTGAAATCTATTATAGCCTCTTGTGGTGCCCTCTTTATAGTGACCAATTGCTGCAACAGAGAAGATTTGTCACTTTTTTCACTAAATCTTACAAAGAAGGCATCCCCAAGCTGGTCCCAAGTAGATATTGAATTTGGGGTCAAAGATCTATACAAATCTAGAGCCTTCCCTTTGAAAGAAGCCACCAATAGCCTAATAGCTACATTTTGTATAGTAATAACATGTACTGCACACACATCTGATACATCTTGAAGATGCTCCCCTAGTGTCTTGGAATCTTCTCCATTGAATTTGGGTAAAACTTTCAAAGCGTTAGCTGGAATTGGATCCCAAGTATCTGGTGGTGTCGAACGAATGAGAGCACTACTATTTATTCTTCTTCTTGTAGTGGCTACTAATGGATACAATAATATCTCTGGATTAACAACTGACTGTGCTCTTGTTATTGGTCTAGAGCTCTGAGTCCTTGATGCTCTCTAGTTCATATTATCTTGATCAGAATTCAAGAAAGGTCCCACCGGGCGTGCCAAAAACTATTGATGTATAAATTTGTGGGTCTAATCCAACAATCAACATGGGAAGTTTCAAGAATGTGAGACTTGACATTTGAAACAACCTCCAGATTTTACATAAGCTGGCTCTTCCTTTTTCAATGGGGTTTTGGGTAAAGGGAAGAAAAATAAGATTATAGATACAATAAACAAAACTCTTAATTCTATGGTGATGCCCCTGATTTAAATGTATTTCAACAACTAGCATAGTGATCAAATTCTCAAGATTCAACTATATTAAAGAGCAAATGTTGCATGATCAATATAGACAGATAATAAATGAATTAAAAGATCAAAGGCTAAACTCAAAAGATTTATGCAAAGACATAGAAAATATCACCACTGGCATAGAACAAAGCTTCTTTCATTAACAATTCAGCAAATACAAAAGTCACAAAAACATGCACAAATATATTAGCTTCCTTCTTAGAAACAACTAAACTAAGGCAAATGATATAATCTGATCACCACAAAAATCTCTGAATTCTTAATAATAATGTCTTTGTGTTACAAAATCTTCCTGTATTTATAGCCACAAAATTTGACTCAAGATTGCCTTCAACCACCAGGATCTCAACGGCATGAACAGAACTAGAACTCAACTGGGACTTGAACTAACACTAAGAATCTCCCCGAATCTGCAACTGCATCTTCCAAGCACACTCATTGGTGGAGCGATAAAATATGTGGCACTGTAACTACTATTCTATTCTGACACATGGCATCACCCATAAGTTCTCAACTGGCTTCAAAATATACCACACGACACCTTCCGTGCAATGCTCAGCTTTGTTTCCATCCAAAAGGGACACATAGAATACCACAACCTGTCGCCATCTGCAACACTTGAAACTTGATACGTGGCAGCTTTCAAGAAACAAAATTGGGACACCTAGCATTCTCCACTAATCTTAAAAGATTCTTTAGTTTATGTCCTGAGCACCCATGGCAATGACACTTGTCACTTCCTACATCATTTAGAAACTGAAGCATTTATCTTGGCAGACCCACCATATGTTTCTTTACTTCTCAAAATAGAGACACAATATGGTGACACATGGCGCCATCTGCATAAAGCAACAATAGGAACGTGGCACTCTTCGGTTGTATCTAAAGCTTGATAAAAGAGTCTCTCGAAGCCCCACAGAGACGACACTTGTCACACTCCGCAATCAACTAAAACTCATAAGAAACTTATACGTGGAAACTTTTAGCCATATAAAAAATGAACAAGTTCAGCCCTCTGCACGCAGCATGTGGCAGCATTCGCACAAAACTAAAACTATATCATAACATCCCTCAGGCCCACCACGTGTCTCGGTGCTCGAAGCTTAACAAAAGGGATACATGCAGCAGTGTTTGCTACAACAAAAGGACACTTGGCAACACCCACAGGCAAGCTGTAGCAAAAGAAACTTTTCACCAAGGCCTCTGGCAGTGACATGTGGCTCACTTCGCACCTAGAAAATAACTTCAAAGAGAAATATCGAAACTGGATATGTGGCAGATTCCACAACACCTAGAAATTGCAAAGCATAAAGGAAACATGCAGCACCATTTGTGACACTTAGAAATTATAACTTCTTCAAAACTCTATCCCATGTGGCAGTATCCATACCACTTAGAGCATTTCCTTGCGGTGGCATAAGACAGGGAAACAAACATCAACATAAACCGAAGAAATTGAGCAACAACAAAATAGAAAAATCAAAATGTAGAGTTTGACTCTACAGTAGCTTCTGATCGGCTCTCCTTTATGCTCTATACCCTGTTAACATTTATTTACATAGAAAGTTTTAGGCAAGAGAGTTTCACCTAAAACTTTTCCTAGTGATACTATCTCACTTGAAATTACCTATGTGGCATCCCATGTGGTAGCCAACCCTCCATTTTCAAAAAATTAAACAAAACTTCAAGTTCAACTCCAGATTTTTCCATCCAAAGGGTATTTTCATGAAAATATAGAAATACTCTCTAATAGATCTCAGAGCCTAGAATTTAAAAATATAATTTTTTTAATATTTTGATTAGTTCTATTATGATTATTTTTAAATTTATTGCAAGTAGGTTATTATAATCAAACATGCAATTGCTTAGAATTTTTTTAAAAATATTAAAATATACTTAATTTTTTAAAAAAATATATGACGCACTAGAGGAGAGAATTCTATCCAAGAGGGTATTTTTTTTAATGATAAAAAATTAGATAAAGGTTGATGTCCCATGAAAACTATGCCAATTTGAGCAAATCTGACTTTAAAAAATCATTAAAAATAAATATTCATCAAAAATTAATTTTTTTCTCTATGCACTAGATTTTCAAGTTACCTAAGTGGGAGAAAAATTTTAAAATTGAGTTGCTTTAAATTTTGTGATCTCCAGCTTCACTTTTTTCAAATTTTTTCAGCAATTAAATATATGCTCTTAAATTTGTAAAAAAATATATCCAACTATTTTTTTAAAAAAGGTAAAAAATATATACATAAACTACATTAAAAGTTATACATTTTATTATTTTATATCATTTTAAAATTCAAAACATAAACACTTCTTTTAGGCACTCCAAGTTGAAAAACTATATTTGTGTTAGTCATTTCCTTTATAAAAGTGTGACATAGTTCTTAACTCTTACCTTGGATTCACATGCATCATTAAGTATACCATCCAATGTACAATAGGGAAGAGAGGGATACATCATAGGAACTAGTAATGGAGTTTTATCATGGGTATCAACCACATGGATGTTGAGGAGAATACCTCCATCCCATGGAGGACCCTCAATGACACTAGTATTAGAATGCAAGCCCATCCCAATATCCATGGTTTCAAAAATACTAGGTCATTCCACCTGTCCTTCATGGTCCTTTCCACATATCCTCATTGGCATATGGAAGTGTCTCATGGTTATCTTTCATTAATGTGCAAATGTGTAATCCCAATTCATCTTAGTATTATCTTATCATAACATCTCCTTGCCTCAACCTCACCTAATATATAAGTAGATGGGCATGAGAGTCCATTCCAATCTAGCCTAGAATCCTCACCTCCTATGGCTACGTAGTCAAATTTACTTATATACATAACATGGAAAATGAGATCTAATCAAGGCACACACAAGCCCAAATGATTACCCATCACATTTCCATGATAAATCTCTATTACCACACAATACATTACACCCAAAATTGCAAATTTTCTATTTTCATATTTCAGCACATACAAGCCTTTTTCAAAAACTTCATGATTTCAATGTTAAAACTTTTCAAAATTTTGAACATCCAAACTAGAAAATTAAAGCATACCCTTTTGAAGATAAGACCATGGAAAAAATTATTTCCCAATCACATAAATATTTTAAGAAAATATCACCATGGTTTCAGTGTAATATGCCAAATTACCAAATAGATTTAAATGGGGATTGTTAAATTATTTTCTGTTGATTTAACAATCCACCCATACAATATTTTCCCTAATACAATGAAAGCCAATACATTCACTTAAGGTGGGTATGCAAATAGCACTAGGAAATTTAAATAAAAGAGAAGAAGATGAAACCCTTACCTTCCACCAAATGCACAACAAGAAGGGGGAGGAAATTCTATTTAAGAGGATTCTCCTTCCCCACACACAAGAAAACAATTTCCCCACACAAACCACACTAATAATTCCAAAGAAACCCTCTTCCAAAATCCCACACCCAACAAGATGAGAAGAGAGGAGGAAAACAAGAGGAAAAAGCTGCCAAAAAATTTCAATGCCCAAAATGGGCTTTTTCCTTTTCTTTTATCCTGAAAGCATTTTCCAAAAAAACCCTTTCTCCATCCACAATAATATGACAAGATATTTTATTTTAAAGGAAATTTTGCATTCTTTCGAAAGCACATGTCTATTTGATTTGAATAATTTGAAGAAGGCAAAATAGAAAAACATACATATTGTGCATAAAGTATGAATAGAGTTCTTCCAATTAAACATATATTTTCATTATTTTGTACACAATATTAAATACATTGTGAAATCTAAAACTATAATTTAATCCATCACCCAAAAAAATTATGTTTTTCCAATAGACAACAATTTATGGAAAATGATTAAATAAAATAATTTGTAGGATTCAAACAATTACTGAAAAACACAAACATATTTTATGTGTTTCCACATGACTTAGGAATCTATAATCCACTGCTTCAAATTTAGGCTCTCCACACAAGACACATCGTGTAGCTCATATTTGATCGAGATAGGAAATAAACATAACGTTTTTATCCAAGCCAGTTACCTCTAATTAATCACCATTAGAGAAATCCTACACCTTCACACTCAAGGAAAATATTAGGCATATCTATCCAATACAAAATAGCTAAAGCACACTATATAAATATGTATGCCAATGATATAATATCAAAATCTACATCTAACTGAAAATCATCTACACTAACATGATTCAAATACATAGATGCAAACTAACTCATCATAATGTTGAACTCAACAGGCATAAGCAAAATCACATGTCAAGCTAAAAATAGTGAAGCTATACATTACCAAGCCCAAGCATAAATAAGCCAGCATATGTATGTAAACCCAAACATGTATAATTCACACACCTTGATGGCAATTCACAAGAACATCATCGACAAGTATGATAATTGTACCAAAACATATGCAAACCCATATACAAACCCAAATATATACATATAAATCCAAAATACATGATCCATATGCCTCGATGGCAATGCAAAAATAACATCATTGACAACTATAATATAGTACCAAAATCCAAAATAGAAGAGGGTCAATAGAAAAAGGCACATACACCGAAAGCCTTACACATAGTGTGATCCCAAACATCTAAGATGTATCCAATAGTGTGATTTGAAATGTCAATGCGTTTGAAACTTCACATCAACCTTTTCCAAAAATCTTCTTTTCCTTAAATCTTTTAAATGCATTATGATCTACATACATACTAAGAGTGACAAATGTCTCCTATGTACATAGATATAAAATGCAAGCATCTCTTCTATATTGCTCAGTTCTTAAGCACTATTGGCACTCGAGAGAGAACTAAAATAATATTTTTTTGAGAATAGATATCACTAAGAATAGTGATTGTTGGAGCTTGTCTAAATAATGATGCATTGATGCATCTTAAGGTGAAAAATATTTGATAGTTGCCACTCTAAAAAAGTGGTTATTGAAGCTCCTTTGAAGAATGAGTAAAGCACAAGTATGGGCTTTGGACTTTTTTTTATTCATAAAGTGGAGGGACTATTTTATTTCTTTTATCATCAAAATTTTATTTGCAGATAATCGAAGTCATTTTTATGTAGTTTTAGCCAGTGAACATATGTTGTGTACACATATCTAAGACTGGCAAGTACTCTACTGGCTAGTCAAAATACTAGTTGAACTAGTCAATGGACCATGGTTTATAATGCAGAGAATAGTCCCCGTTATTATAATATAATAGTATAGATAGATGGATGACAATTTACAAGTTACTCAAGAAGCCCTTGAACCAGTGAGTAGATGCTCTTGCATGTCTGCTCAAGTTGTTACTACGGTCTACATAATAAAAGCCCATCTTGCTTTCGTATCCTCCGTTCCATTCAAAATCATCCATAAACGTCCACCCGTAATAACCCAGCACCTTACATCCATCCCTGATCAATCATATTAAAAAATAAATATCAAATTATTATAGAGTGGAAGGATACTCCATGATAATATTACAAGAGAGAACAAGCGGTGTACTTCATTGCAAGGAGAAGATGTAACAAATGCTTGGAATGGTAGCTAACACGCCACGTATCATTCAGCCTTTCCTGCATAGTCATGCTTGAATTGTATGTATCATCGATCCCTGCATGCTCCACACATTTTAACTTGTTATGAACAAAGGAATGTTTTTGCTTTCACATTCTGAGATAAAAGAAATATATAGTTATCAATATGCCTGGGCTTCCTATGTATGTATTATACCATTTTCTGTGAGGTAAACAGGTGGATTGTTGTATTTGTCTTTTATATAGTTGAGCAACTCCCTGATCCCTCTTGGATAAACATGCAGCCAATCTGCTCCTCCCTGATAAATTATAAAGTTCATCCCACTTGATCAAGTTACTGCCCTGAAGTATTAAATGACTTTCAGAACTAATTTTCTAGTGTTACCTGGGGTCCAATCAGAACACCATTACGTTCATCTGCAGAAAGGTAAAAGAGTGTTAAGTAATATCATGAAGTTTATAAATGAATTGCAATGTTTTATTGAAATCCAGTAAAGAGACCATGACACTAGAAACAAAAGACTCTTAAATGTAAAATTGCAGAGGAATTTGACAGAGAAGTTATTGATGATATTCTTCACTCACAGACCAAACTGGCCATGGCATCCTGTATGAAATTGTTGTTCATGGGATTTTGAGTAGCGCTCTCATGTATGACATACATTCCAGTATAATAATTGATGCCCACGAAATCAAACGAGCCTTTCACTTGGTTAGATTGTGCTTGGGTGAAACGAGGCAGACGGGCACCCAATACAGCTCTCATTGTACTTGGATATTCACCTCTTGTTATAGGATCCATATACCTGTTGAACCCACAACACTATTCTTATTATTCAATTACTTAAGCACACAAAAATTATGATTGCAAGGATCGCTACAGACCAACCAAAGTAAAAATCCTGAACCCGTTGACTGGCTCTTTGGTCGGCTAATGTATTGCTGTGAGGTAAAAACCAGTGGGTTGCAAGCATGATGCCAATGGATCCTTTCTGTGTTTTCTGCATTAAGGAAGACATGTGATAATCAATTTCTTGTATTTAGTTGCGTAAGGTCTTAAAAATAAAGGGAGCTATTAAATAAAGCTGAGTGAAATCTGGATTGGCATACTTGATACTTGTCTCTGTATAGTTTTACAGTAGCAGCATGTGAAAGAAGCAAATTGTGAGTGACAATATTGTGAAAAATCTATTGCAGCTACTGATTATTAATTTCCTATCTTATAAGATTATTTGGCTGCCGAAAAATTAAATAATTTACAGCAAATATTAAATAATAACACAGCTGCAACTTCACGGAAAAATCACGGAGATAGAAAAATAAAATCAACACAATGTTTTGGACAAATTGTCCCTGGAAAAACCCCGAAGGGAAAACCAGTCAGCAGATATGAATTTTATTCAACTACAGAAAATCAAGAGATACAAAATTGCTTGCCTCTTACTGGCAGAGCTCTGGAAATTTCTTTCCTGTAAATTCCCTTCCCTCAATTGTTCCTGCTGAAATTGCTCCGGCAATATTTTCCTTCTCCGGCAATTCCACTGCTCTCCAACGCTATCACTGCGCCCTTTGCTTTCACTACAAATCAATTTTTTATCACCGCAAATTTATTTATTTGCTATCGCTGCAAATACTTCTCGGATCTGTGTTTTCCAAATGCCTATTGATCCTCTTTTATAATCCCCTCATTGGAAACCAATGGCCATGATTTAATTTTAATCAATGGCTAGGATTAATTAGACTCTAAACCCTAATATCTAGAAGTCTCTCGAGAAATCAATTATCTAGGTATGGAGATAATTATTCCAGCTGTGTTTCCAGCCTCGTAATCTCCACCCGAGACTAGAACACCTGTCCAAGCTACACAAAAATTAACACTCCCTCTTAGCGAGGAAGGTGTTCTGCATAACACCCATCTTACCTCTGAAGAAGATGAATTTTGCCTTCCCCAATGCCTTTGTCAAAATGTCTGCTACCTGCTGATCTGTAGGTATATACTGTAGCTGAACAACCCTCCGCTGTACACAATCCCTGATGAAATGATATCTGATGTCTATATGTTTAGACCTATCATGAAACACTGGATTCTCAGATAATCTGATGCAACTCTGATTATCACAGTGTATCACTGTAGTCTCAACCCTCTGACCAAACAAGGCTACTAACAACTTCCGAAGCCATATAGCCTCACACGTTGCCATGCTAGCTGCTATGTATTCTGCTTCTGCAGAACTCAGAGCCACGGACTTTTGCTTCCTGCTGTACCAAGAGACAACTCCTGATCTCAAACTAAAGCAGCACCCTGAAGTGCTTTTCCTGTCCACCGCACTACCTGCCCAATCTGCATCAGTATAGCCTATCAACTTGATACCATCACCTCGAGCATATCTGATCCCATACTCGATTGTACCACGCAAATACCGCAACACATGCTTTGCCGCTATCCAATGCACTCTCTTCGGCTCAACCATGAACTGACTAAGAGAGTTTACTGCAAAGGATATATCTGGCCTAGTGTTGACCAAATACATGAGAGATCCAATCAACATCCTGTATAAGGTGGGGTCTACATCCTTTTCCTTGGATGTGTCTACCTTCTTCCAATTCGTGATCATAGGTGTAGACATGGCTCTGCAATCTTGCATCTCAAACCTCTTCAAGATTTCAATGCAGTATTTCCCTTGTCCAAGGAAAATCTCTCCATCTGTCTGCCACACTTCCATGCCTAGAAAGTAGTGCATAAGCCCCAAATCCTTCATCTCGAACTCTGCTGCAAGGTCCCTCTTGCACTCCTCTATAAGCCCCAGTGAACCTGTTAAAAACAAGTCGTCCACATATAGAACAAGAATGAGAATTTCACCCCCAACCACTAAGTAGTAGAGGTTAGCATCTGCCTCACTCTTCACAAAGCCTATTCCCTGCAAGTATCTATCAATGCGCTCATACCACGCCCTGGGAGCCTGCTTGAGTCCATACAAAGCTTTCTTCAATCTGCACACGTGGGTTTCACTGCTGTGTGCTACAAAGCCCTCTGGTTGTTCTATGTATACCTCTTCTAACAATTCACCATTAAGAAATGCCATCTTGACATCCATTTGATGGATCTGCCATCCCATATGCGCTGCAAGTGAGATTACGGCTCGTATAGAAGTATACCTGGCCACTGGAGCGAATGTCTCCTCATAGTCTATTCCCTCCTTCTGAGAGAACCCCTTGGCCACGAACCTTGCCTTGTATTTCTCGATGCTACCATCTGCACCATGCTTAATCTTATAGATCCAGCGTGATCCAACCACTGCCCTATCTGTCGGTCTAGGCACAACCTCCCACACATCATTCTGCATTATTGAGGTATATTCCTCAACCATCGCATCTTGCCACACTTGTTGTTGTGTAGCCTCCTGATAGCTAGAAGGCTCACTATCTACCAACTGACTAACCAATGCCACATAGTCATTATACCTAGCTGGTTGTTTCCGCTGTCTATTACTCGTCCTAGGAGCTCCCACAAACTCTTGAGTATCCTTATGTGTCTGTTGAACCTCACGGTTCCTCCTGTCAACTATAGAGGATGAAATATCAAACTCCATATCTTCTTGATGCATCTCTTGGATTTGCTGTATCTGTTGCTCCATACTCTGCGAACTCTCAGCACCTGAGCCTATGCTTGTACTAGTAACTGTACTCGTGCTTCGCTGCCCCTGTTCTGGTTGAACAATCCTTGGAGCTTCTGTTGGCTGCTCATTCTGATCATCTGCTGGCAAATCTCTGGACCTCCTATATGCCTTGTCCTCCATGAATTTGACATCACGCCTGACTATAATCCTCTTGGTCCCTGGAATAAATATCCGATATGCCTTTGAGGTCTCGCTGTACCCCACAAAGTACCCTCTCTCTGCAGTCTGATCTAACTTGGAATGTGTAGCCCCTGGAATGTGACAAAATGCCAAACTCCCAAATATCCTGAAGTGACTAACATCTTGCTTCTTCCCTGAGAATGCCTCCTCTGGTGTCATCTTGCCCAATACCTTATGTGGAACCCTGTTCTGTATGTATACTGCTGTACTGCATGCCTCCGCCCATAAGTATCGTGGCATATCTTGGTCATACAACATAGCCCTTGCTGCCTCCGCTATAGAACGATTCTTCCTCTCAGCAACCCCATTCTGCTGCGGGTTGTAAGGAACGGTCCACTCTCTCTTGATTCCTTCCCTGGTACAGAACTCCTGGAACTCTTTCCCTTTGTACTCGCCTCCATTGTCTGACCGAAGAACCTTTACCTTCCTGCCTGTCGAATTCTCCACAAGAGCTTTGAACTCCTGGAAGTGACTGAAGACCTCATCCTTGGTCTTCAAGAAGTATATCCAGGTCTTCCTGGAGAAATCATCAATAAAAGTAACAAAGTACTCATATCCTCTGAGAGACTTCATTGACATTGGTCCACATATATCTGAATGTACTAGATCAAGAACCCCCTTGGATCTGGTGTCACTCCTTGGAAAAGCTGCTTTCACAAACTTCCCCAATACACATCCCTTACATACATCATCATGCTCTGTGCTCACGTCTGGAACACCTGTCACTGTCTCACGAAGCAATTTAAGTGTTCCATGATGTATATGGCCCATCCTTCTATGCCATAGCTCTCCTTGATCTCTAGGATTACTGCTGCTCACTAGTGCCTTAGGAGTATCAAACTGCAACCTATAAAGTCGGCCGCTCCTAACTCCAATAGCTATGGGTGATTTCCAATCCTTATGCTTGATTAAAACATGCGCCCCTCTAAAGAGTACATTGTAGCCTTTATCCTGAAGGACAGATACGAAAATTAGATTCATGCCAAAGCCTGGCACATACAACACATCATGAATGGAAATAGGCTTGCCATTCTCCCTCTGAAATAGAACAGTCCCTCTCCCAACTGGATTGCACTTGGACTTGTTCCCCATCTGAATCTGGAATCTGATGTCCTCCTCCTTGTATCTGGAGAAGTACTCCCTAACTCCTGTCATATGAAATGACGCCCCACTGTCTATATACCAAACACCCTGTGAGGTTGAGCTAGTCAGGCAAGCTATGAGTGCAAACTCATCCTCCATTCTACTAGAAAGCTCATCTACACTTGCTGAAGCTGCCGTCTGCTTCTTGCCCTTCTTTTCATTTTTCTTCCTTTGTGGGCAATTGCTGACATAGTGGCCGAACTCGTGACAGCCATAGCATTTGATCTTAGATAAGTCCTTCTTCTTCTCACTTTTTGAATTTGATCCTTTGCCAGACCCCTTCTTCGCTTTCCCTTTTCCTGCTAGGGCAACGTTTTCCTGTTCCACCTCACTTTTCTGACTATTACTGCTGGTTCCATTGACAAGACTTAGTCTAAGCTCCTCCTGAGTGAAGTCACTCCATAGTCAATCCCAACTCGGTAAGGTGTCTCGTCCATTAATAACTTGAACAAAGACATCCCACTGCTTAGTAAACCCATTCAGGGCTATTCGTACTAGCTCATCATCCTTTGGTTTGTCTCCAACAGCTGCCAATTCATCCTTGACAAGTCTAAGTCTCGTGAGGTAACTTGTGACGTCTTCTCCCTTATTCATCCGGGTATTCCTTAACTTTTCTTTGAGAATCAGCTTTCGGTTAAGGGTAGCATTCTGGTACAGATTCATAATGGCATCCCACATCGTCTTTGATGTATCTAACTCTGCAATATGCGGAACAATATGATCCTTAACACCGTCAAGAATTAGCCTCCTTGCCTTGGCATCTTCCTTCTTATATGCTACGAGCTGTGTTGCGTCTGTAGGTACAGGTACAACAGTGGTCACATAATCCTTGATACCATTCTCTTCCAGCAATAAAGAAATTCTGGCTTTCCAGACACCAAAATTTGAGACTCCATCCAATCTGTCCTGATCTCTTAAACCTGCTGAGGCCATCTCAAAAGAAAATAATAATTTGAAGAGGTCAAACTGGGTTTTATAAACCCTAGATTATTTTTCCTTTCTCCCTGTGCCTGTTCTGCACTCAGATCTGCTCTGATACCATGTGAAAAATCTATTGCAGCTACTGATTATTAATTTCCTATCTTATAAGATTATTTGGCTGCCAAAAAATTAAATAATTTACAGCAAATATTAAATAATAACACAGCTGCAACTTCACGGAAAAATCACGGAGATAGAAAAATAAAATCAACACAATGTTTTGGACAAATTGTCCTTGGAAAAACCCCGAAGGGAAAACCAGTCAGCAGATATGAATTTTATTCAACTACAGAAAATCAAGAGATACAAAATTGCTTGCCTCTTACTGGCAGAGCTCTGAAAATTTCTTTCCTGTAAATTCCCTTCCCTCAATTGTTCCTGCTGAAATTGCTCCGGCAATATTTTCCTTCTCCGGCAATTCCACTGCTCTCCAACGCTATCACTGCGCCCTTTGCTTTCACTGCAAATCAATTTGCTATCACCGCAAATTTATTTATTTGTTATCGCTGCAAATACTTCTCGGATCTGTGTTTTCCAAATGCCTATTGATCCTCTTTTATAATCCCCTCATTGGAAACCAATGGCCATGATTTAATTTTAATCAATGGCTAGGATTAATTAGACTCTAAACCCTAATATCTAGAAGTCTCTCGAGAAATCAATTATCTAGGTATGGAGATAATTATTCCAGCGGTGTTTCCAGCCTCGTAATCTCCACCCGAGACTAGAACACCTGTCCAAGCTACAAAGACATGTGATAATCAATTTCTTGTATTTAGTTGCGTAAGGTCTTAAAAATAAAGGGAGCTATTAAATAAAGCTGAGTGAAATCTGGATTGGCATACTTGATACTTGTCTCTGTATAGTTTTACAGTAGCAGCATGTGAAAGAAGCAAATTGTGAGCGACAATATAGGTCTCAATAGCTGAATTTCCAGCGCTACAATTTCCAATTGCTTTGGAGCAGCGGCCAGGCGCAAAGCTTCCATAGTTATATCCATACATGCTCACGCTTATCAGCTCATTTATTGTTACCCAATTCTTCACTCGATCACCAAACGCTTCAAAGCATATGTCTGCATAGTTGACAAAATCTTTTCTGGACACAGAAAAAAAAAACATAAGCATGGAACTTTCCATTAAGTTTACACAAATGACAGTGTGGTGAAGGGTAAAGGTTAACCAGTCGACACAAAAAAAACTTCGACAAAACCATATTCGACAAACTGATCTACGAAGGAATTTAGCTTACATAATTTTTTCACTTAAGAAACCTCCATACTCGTCTTGGAGAGCCTGTGGAAGATCCCAATGGAATATGGTCACGAATGGACGGATGCCTACAATTTTGCCACGTTTTACAAGTATAAAATTTCTGAGCTAATCCCCTCACAAAAAACAAACTGCTATATAATACTGTTCGACCAAAACACACTTAAATATTAATATACCATGTCTAATAAGCTCGTCAATAAGTTTGTTGTAATAAGCTATTCCCTTTTTATTCACCACCCCTCTTCCATCTGCCCAAAGAAAAATTTGGGGATCATTACCAACGAGTAAAGATCAAACAAATAAATATATATGTCCAATACTCTATATTATAACAACATCAAAGTACATAGAAAGTTCTATTACATACTCGGGAATATGCGAGTCCAGGCAATTGAAAATCTATAGGAATCAACTCCCAAATCGGCCAAAAGTTTCACATCGTCCTGAGAAGTTTATTCACATCAATCAATAGGCAAGTCTCTCCTATTGCCTACCCTTGTAATCTACCCAGCTATGCAATAATTGTATGAATATTCATGAAACAACTATTAAGAACTAAACAAAGCAATAGTACAACATTATCAATATCCTTCCTCTCTCATCTAAAAACAAATTTCTCACTCCATATTGTAGCAGACATTGCATTGCAAACCTTATAACGGTGGTACTGATCATCAGCAACATCGCCAGTGCTATTGTCAACAATTTTTCCTGTGAAAGCATAAGCAGGCAAGGAAAAAAAATTAATAATAATAATAACTACTTAATGTTATAGTTAATTTATGTAATTTAACAATGGTATTCTCCTCATCCTCAAATAAAACCTGGAGTATGCGCAAAAGTATCCCAAATACTTTGACCCTTTCCATCCTCTCGAGCTGCTCCTTCATACTATATGCAAAAAGATCCATTGTTTTAATCATTTCCCTCAAAATAGGAAACTAGAAAAACTATTTTTTCTAGGCAGTTGATCTCAGAAAAACATTATAAATTGTAAGTAGATTAAAAATAAACCGTTGTTATTAATTAAACAAATGCAGTCTCAAATGCAGTCAATAAGGAGACTGGATTTAAATGTTGGGCCAAACCTGATAGGCTGCAGATCCAAGTCCAAAAACAAAGTCTCGTGGGAAGGCCTTTCTTCCAAATTGGGTATAACCTCTCACTAAAATGCTCACCTCTAGAAACCAAAACATAAACACCCATATGCTAACGCTCTTCATTTTGATTTGTGATCTTTTGTTTCAGCTTGACATAAATTTATACTATTTTTTTTAACTTCAAGGCAAACACTGTTACTCACATACTCAATAATTAGTTGCCTTTTGTTAACTTTGACAGAATAGGATACGATTCAAATTGATAAGATTTTGTTGTCATCCGTATTAACCAAGTTTTTTTCGTTTTGTATGGAGCTATATTAGCTACTGCTAGTCTTAAACCACACTCTCCACGCTGACAGGTTCCATTAAACAATACAGATGACCAACAGGCAACTACTATTATCCTTACAAAATTGGGCAGCGGCTATACTCCATACAAAACTGGACGGAGTAGGATACGAGCCGAAGAGATAAGATTTTCCTTGTCTAGCAAATCTTATCTAATATGAATTTAATATAGCATGTTCAAATGTCAGAGTTATTCATTTGAATTGCATGATACAGTGCATCCATACAGTCAATATTTATTTCTTGTAGAAATTTTAAACTAGACGTAAACATCTGCTGGCTGCTTTTTACATAATCGTGGATTGATCTGGTATGTTGATAGGAAGTTATAAAAAGGTAAATTTATAATTTTCTCAAATTGAATATGTATGCATTAAGAGGCCTATCTTTCAAAAGAACTGGCAATCATTCATTTCATAAATTGTTCTTCCATTTATTTTTAGTACCTGTTCTATTCACAGTACTGGCTGTTCTTAAATATCATCTACTTCAACAGTTAAAGGTCAATTTTGGCTAATAAAAGTGGGACAAATATTTAACACTTTTTATTGTGAATGAGGTGTAAAATTGCTATTGATTGTTTGACTATTGAAGTGGATGATATTTAATTAGTAAAGTGGAGAGTACTATTGCAATGAGTTTTTTGATTCATTGTATACATATTATTTATAAATTTAATATTTTAAATATTAATGAAATAATATAATTAATTATATATTAATAATAGAATGTATATGAAATTAGTAGAATTATTACTATAATATATTAATGTTTTTAGCCTCCCCTGCGAGGGTTTGAACCTTGGTGGCCATCACACCATGCCAGCAATATTTAATTTTTATTCATTGTATAGATTAATTATAAAATTTTTATTTTAAATATCATTCGAATAATATAATTGTTGGTGTTATCCACCTCCCAAGAGCACCATCTACAATAGAAAACCTTCACAGAAAATGAGAGAAGCACACGGGCTATTTCACCAAAACAAGAGTGAATAATATTGAGATGAGTAAAATACATATGGTATAGCCTTTTAAAGGCAAGAAAATATATGACGAGTGTAAAACTACCCGATACAGGAAAAAACCACCCTAAGGGAAAAACTAATTATCCCTATGTTAAACTTAACACACTAACACCCCCCCTTAAGTGCAAACTTAGGGAGAATTATTATGCAAAATCAAGATGCAATATGGGTCCTAGCTACACAACCATGTTAGGTACCCATTTAGAATGCAAAAAAGAAATCTCTCACAAATGGAGAAAAGGAGAAAAACCTTGTGGGAAAAAACCCCTCCCCATAAGAGAGAAAGAAAACAAAAATGATGCATGGATGGAGGACTCAATCACAGCCCCCAAGTACTACATACATCATGTATATGCAATCAAGGACCTCCCCATAAGAGGGAAAGAGAGAGACTATATAGCCCCCCCACAATGTGTAATCACCTGCAAAAATTGTAAGTGCACAGAACATGATCCAATGTCAACAAACAACTTGTCTCCCTTTTGGAAGAAACAAAACCAAGTACAAATGCAGGTATGCTTCCCACTCCAGATAGGAATTGAAAGAAAGAAGCATGAAAATGTATGATGATGTCCCTGAAATCTGCTCATGTGTTGCCAAGACCTTGGAAAATGATGCCACGAATCAATCAGGAACATGCCCAATCACAATAGAAGGTGACAAACAAGGTACCATTAGAAACTAATCTTGAACATTCTCCAAAGACAAAGATGGAGTGACAACAGTTGTACCACAACTATCAACAAATAGGAGGGATATACCCTCAAATGTGTCTTCCAAGCAGAAATATGAGATTCTATGAACAAGAAACTAATGTCCAACAAATATGAATCCCAATCAGGAAGACAATGAGATACTGGTTGTGATGGATCACCAACAAAAGATGAATGGTCCTGCTAAACAAGAATGATAGAAGCCTCAATCAATGACTCTGTATAATGAATCACTATAGGTGAAGGTACATCAACTGTCCCTGATGGAGAAGAAGGAGTTTTTGAAGAACCCTTGTCATCCTCATCTGAAGATTCAAAGTATTCCAAAACTTCAAACTCCTACATAGTAGCATGATCATAGGGTGTCTTGTCTGAAAAATGAAGAGGCACACGACAATTTGAAACAGGATCATCTGGGAATAACTAAGTGTAAGGATCTCCATGTATTTCCCAAATTTTAGTCCAAAGAATATGAGGACACTCAAAATGATCAATAGCATTCAAAGTGACATCATCAATATGCATTGCAATAACTCCTAGGACATGATCCCTTTTGCAATTCCATGTAAAATTCTTACTATCAGTACCAGGAAGGGGAACTAGATTATACAAATGTGGCAACAAATGAAGCCATCTAAGATGTTTTATAATACCATATCTCCATTGTTTATAATTTCCCCTTTTCAACATAATCACAGTAGGATGAATTGAAAACCCCATAATGAACTATAACTAATCTCCAAAAAATACAAAGACATTAACCTTCAAAACTCCCAAATACTATAAATAAAGCCTTCCCAAAATACTTTAGGAAGCAATAATGCAAAAAAGGGCTAAGAATTTGAAAAAATTTGAGCAAAAAATTTCCTTACTAGATTCACGTGTCAATTTACCAAGCTAGATCTCAAATCAACTCACCAAGAAACTCCAAAGAGCACAGCAACACCAATCTCCATCAAGCAAGATAACCTCCTATGAGACTTACACTAATCAAAGGCACTGCAAAGCTTTTTAAATAGTGAAAACCACCACACGCAGCCAATGTGGGATAATATTTTACAATCTTCCAAATGGGCCCACTTCTTTTTCGATTAGAGAGCAACTTAAACCCTAAATATTTTAGGAGAAACTTTATAAAATATAAAGTTTAAAAAAATGTATTGTCTCCACGCTCCAATCAAAACATACCACCTTCTGCCAAGACAAAATTTAGCCTCTTACAAATCACTGAAGCCAAGCCCTTCAATTAAAAGCAATGCCTTTCCTCCATGAGCAAAGTCTCCAAAGAGAAGAATCAAATGCCTTCAAAAGTTCGCAGCCAACAAATGGGTGAATACATGCCTCCAACCAGTAATGAGACACCTTGGAAAGAAACTAAGGCAAAAATTAAAGGGGCCTTTAGGGCAAGTGGACTCCAAATCACCAGGTTTGAGCACAAGGGACCAAGTAGTCTCCACCAAGCTAATGAACACATTCATCGATTCACACAACCTTCACAACAACGTGAGCCTTTGCTCACAATATGTTAAAGACCGTCAAGCTATTAGAAGGCCAAAATGCTTTGTAACGCTACCAATGTGGGATTAAAATCCCAGTGAAATGATCAACAGTGGAACCCAAAAGGGCCCACTTCCTCTTCATGCAAACCCTAATCAAATATTGGATTGCAGAACTTTAGAAAGTATATATTTTGATGCAAAATCAGCCAATCAAGGGCCTCCAATCTGCACAGCCCTAGTAAGAAACTAGAAGTATATTAGATTGCAAAATAAAAATGGGCCATCAAACTAAATATGCCAAACAGCAACCAGAAATATTATACAGGACGGTGTACATGCACTCCATGTTCTCTGAATTAAATTCGTACCTTCAAAAAATGCACAGGGATCTATAAAAGACTTCAATCATAGCCTCTTCTCTAATACACAAAATTGATCAAAGTTTGAAAAAATTGCCATTTAAACCAAAAAGGGAACGCCTCCCAACAGATTTTGCATCCAAACAGTAGATCAAGACTTCAAACAAGAGAATCAGCTCTCTCCCAATGAAAAAAAGCCTCCTTTCTCATGTGATAGGATTAATACACACACAGTAAGAGAGATACGCCTCCATTCAAACTAGATCAGCTCTGCAGTCCAAGCTCCGAAAATGAACCTCTCACGCCTTCGACGTGGATCTTGCATGGGAATGGAACTGATAATTTGCTGAGCAATCGGGTTTGGATCTGCCCTCCACACAAAACAGTAGGAAAAAGAAGAATAAAAGTCAACTTTGAAATTTGAAAAATTTCAAATGCTGAAAAAAAAATGATCCCAAACACTCTGATGAAAACTCTCAGAGGAAGGATTGCAGAATGGTTGGCTCTGATACCATGTTGGTGTTATCCACCTCCTAGGAGCACCATCTACAATAGAAATGTTGTTATATGGAGCCTAATCAGACTTGGAAGTTAAATTTTCCCCACTTCTATCGGTGTGGTTTCCCCCCAAATTCCTACAGGGTCAAGGGGCAATGCCCCTTGTGGGGGTTTGGGGGCAATGCCCCCAAAACCTCACATGGTTTTTTATTATTTTATAAAGGCACCGAGAGTTATTTTTCATTGACCAACATAAGAAAACCCTATTTTTTTTGTAACCGATAAAAAGCTTGATAAATTTGGCTAAGGCTTAGGGTTTTGATTGATATTGTATTGTAGCATTTGCAGCAGTATTGAGTTGCAGGGATTGCTAGTTGTAATTGGTTTGATTTACTAGATAATAATATTGGACTCTCTGTTTGGTGGATGTAGCTTGAGTTTGGGTGAACCACGTTAAAACTTGTCTCTCGCTATTATTATTTCTATGTATTTCTATTCCTCTGTTTAATCTTTATTTGCATTTAATTGATATCTTCTGTCGGCTAACCCTAACAAGAAAACCTTCACAGGAAATGAGAGAAGCACATAGGCTATTTCACCAAAACAAGAGTGAATAATATTGAGATGAGTAAAATACATATGGTACAACCTTTTAAAGGAAATAAAATATATGACGGGTGTAAAACTACCTGATATGGGAAAAACACCCTAAGGAAAAAACTAATTATCCCTATGTTAAACTTAACACACTAATAATAATTAATAATAATATTCATATTAAATTATTGATTATATAAATAAATGAAATTATTATTATTTTTCATGTTGAACAAATTTTAATTTTTCCTAAGTTTACATGAGATAATTTTAATAAAAATTATTTGGAAAATCATTTATTGTGTTGTGATTGGCTCAAAATTTGAGCTCTTAAAATCGAGCCTGGGATTTTCTTATTAAACAAATAATATTTTTTAATGTTAAACAAATATTATTTTTTCTTTTAAGTCTATGCAAATATTATAGCAAAAAAATTAATATTTATATCAATATAATATTCATATTAATGTAATTATTTAATTTTGATTCATTGTATATATTATTTATAATTTTGATAGTTTAAATATTAATGAAATAATATAATTAATTATATATTAATAATATAGTGTATATTAAATTAGTAGAATTATCATTATAATATATTTATTTTTTTTTTTTGATTAAAGGGCTAAAATGGGTTTTGAAGGATCCCAAAACCCTATTACAAAATGTTGCCTAGCAGAGTAAAGAAGATTAACTAGCATCCAACAAATAGAACATGATTTGAAAGGTCCCAAACCTCTTACAAATGAATTTTAACCTCAAAAGAGGTTGACCAACAACACAACAAGAACAAGTGCCAAAACAAAAAATAGAGTATCTAAAACATAGCACTCCACAAAACAAAGAATGACAAACAACCTAAATTATGCCATAAGCAGATCTATCCTTCTGTAGACCCTTAACATGAGTGTGGGAATGAGAGACTAACTTCAGAAGACCCTTCTTCCTATGATGCACTAACATCCAAGAGACATCATTAGCTAGGTCCATTGAGCAAGGAGAAGGGGGAGGGGAATCTTCCATAGAAACCCTACCCACGGGAACCCAAGAGGAAGATCACTAAAGAACCACAATAGGAACCCCTGCAAAAGACACAACTCTAGTAGGAACTAAGGTTTTAGCAAAGCAATTGCCACCACCACCAGCCAAACCACCAGAGATGGGTTGAACAATGTCATCAGTAGAAGATGTTATATTATAGTAAATTGAAATATTAATATATATCTATGTATAAATATTAAATATTGAAATATTATACTCATCTAAATATTAATATACTATATTGTGTAATGAAAAGAAACTTTTGGAGGTGACATATAGTAGGAAAGTGGAGGTGAGCAGCAGGTGAGTGGTAGGAAGGGTTATGTGGCAGCAAATGGAGGAAAGAACTATGTCCCTCTTTTAATGGAGATAGATCTCAAATCTCTATGGGCTTTGTTTTCCTAGGTGAAGTCTTTGGGGAAGGATTCTTCTCCCCTAGCAATGACAAAAATTTATATGCCTTCATTTGACCTAGCTTCTCCGCCCCTAGCTCTTAGTGATTACAAAAATTCCTCCAATCCTTATCATCAATGCAATGACTTCTGTAGAAAATAGATTTTAGAGGTTGACTGTTTTATGGATCCTTCCTTTGGAGACGCTCTTGTGGAAGAATTACAGGATAAAAAGCAAAATCCAAATGATCACAAGCTTTCTCTAATGGATGAGGATCCTCTCTCTCTTGTCCTCATAGAAGTGGTGGTTGCCTCAGATATTCTCCTAGAGCATGAAGATGGTCTAACTTCTACCAAATCTACTACCATAACCCAGAATGTGGGTACAATTTCAAAGCATCACATATACCAAGCTAGCAAGTGCAAATTTAGGAAAACTAAGGCAAAAAAGCAAAGATTAGAAGCTCAGGATTCTATGGAGAATGGTACATAGTGGACCATGGAGGCTCTCCTTACTAGGAGTCAACGAAAACAAAGGAAATGAAGAATATATCTATAGAAGAGTTTTCTTCTTTTATTTGAGTGGCTTGGGAAGATTTCAGCCTAAGGCTCCTTTCCTCGCTCAGATTATCCACCCTTTCTATTTCTTTTCTTTTCACTCCCTGTTACTTGTGTCTGAAGCTTTCTTTTATTTTCATTATGCTAATATACATGGGAGTGGACCCTCATCCCACATTTTATGGATAAAAAAAATTATATTGTGTAATATTCATTAATATTTAATTTTTATTTATTGTATATATTAATTATAAAATTCTTATTTTAAATATCAATAGAATAATATATTTGATAATATATTAATAATAATATTTATATTAAATTATTGATTATACAAATAAATGGAATTATCATTATAGTGTATTTATATTTATGCTTCATGTTTTGAATGCCTTCCTAGTACAACACATGTTATAATGAGGAATGATACATTCTACAATGCATTGTCATTGCAATTAGTCTTTTAAAACCTTGTATTCAACTAGTTAATCTTGCTAATTAGAATGCAATTTGTCAAACCTTTCTTGTATTCAACTAGTTAATTTACCTAATTGGAATGTAATTTGTCAAGCCTTTGGGATGTAGACTAATTATGGGTGTCATCACACTAATAGCAAATAGTAAAACACTATAATAAATAAAAAAGATACTCAAATTGGCAGTATTAGACTAAAATTCACATTTTCTGACATTCTCCAATGCAAACTCCATTATAGTCTATTCGATCAAAAAAATATTAAATCAAACTCAAAATCAACTAATCAATTCATGAAGAGTATCTACCAATAAATGGGTTTCACATCAATATTAAACAAATATTTAATCTAAGAAAAAAAATTCAACTACAAAACACATACCATTATTAAACGAGTTATAAGGCAAGTACTCGCCACTATGTGGCACTTGTTTCAAATATTTAATTCTTCCATTTATCTTTTATATTAAACATTTTGGTTGGAGATTTTCTTAAGGCATAAGGTAACCCTTTTACTTACCTAAAATGGAAGCATCTTAATATTCATTGGCATTAAGGTCATTTAACTTTATGTATTATTTTATTAGTTGGAGTGTGGGGTTTTTCTCCTAAAAGCGTTTTCAATATGTATTATGTATTATGTATTATCTTTTTATTCTTTGGAGTGTGGGGTTTTTCTCCTAAAAGGGTTTTCATTATGTATAACTCTATGCAATGGTTTTGTGAGTTGCATGGCTTTGCATGTCAATGCATGTGTAATTTTGTCATCAAAAATTGTTAGATCTAATCTTCTATGCATTTCCTATCCTCATAGATTAGCGTATAAAGCTTTCTTTTAATTGGTATCAATGTCAAATCAACTTGGGCTCTAGGTCGTAGGAAAGAGGTTTTTGAACTAATATTTTTTGAGTGGTAGCATGCATAGAGGATATCTTGTTTCAAGAAAATGGAAAGCACATATAGACTAGAGAGTGAGAGATTCAATGGAAATAACTTCAAGCCATGGAAGCTCAAGATGGAGGATTTACTCATAGATCAATATTTATGGTCTATGGTATCTAGACCCAAACCTACATTGATAAAAGATAAAGAATTGGGATGTGTTGGATCAAAAGGTAAGAACCCTTATTAGTCTTTTCTTGGTGCATTTAGTGTTGGTAAATTTCTATGAAGAATTCACATCAAAATTCCTCTAGGCGAAGTTGAAAAATTTGTACCAAGCTAAATACTTCATGAATAAATACTTTCTATGAAAGAAGATGTACACTCTTAGGATGGGTGATGGTGATTCGGTGATAGATCACTTGAATACACTTAATACAATTGTGAGCTAGTTATAGTCTATTGGTGTGAAAATAGAAGAGGAAGATCAATGCATGACCTGTAATGTCCCCTTTTGTAAATGACCTAGTTTTTTCCCTAAAATCACAATTCCAAGTAAAGAAAAAAATGAAATAGGATTAATGATAACATTTACCAATTTAAATTGTTGAACAAGATAGATCCTGGTTGAAAACCTGCAACCATGTTAGATAATCATTGAAAACATAATCCATAAAATAGATCTTTCCTACTAAGGTTAGGAACATTATCTTAATCATATGATATACCTTATTCAAAAAGGGTTAGGATAAGGGGGCTGTTGAACACAAAGAATACTGAGAGGGGGGTTGAATTAGTATTATGTGAAACTTTTCTTTCACATATTCATTTATCCATTTACCAAATTCAATAACATGAAAGCAAAACAAACATAAGAAGAGCAGCCATAAAGCCATAACACATAGACACCAAGATTTTTATGTGGAAAACCCAAAAAGGGAAAAAACATGGTGAGTGTTAGCTCACAATATATTATGATATCAAAACTGAATTACATGAAGGCTCACTTCCTTAGGGCTCACTGCCCAAGGACTCACTATTCAAAGAAGTGCAAACTACAATAGGCTCACTACCAAGAAAATAGAAGAGAGGTTAGAAGAAGGATTGGCTCACTGCCAAGAGATGACTACTACAAATGCATCTACAGAATGCTAAAGTGCATTTCCATTAATAGCTCAATACACAAATTCAAAGTCTTCATTATATATGCCTTGCTTTTCTGCTCTACTTCACATATGTCCTATTCTTTTGTCCATACTGCTTCTTTCTTATCACAAAATTTCCTTAGAACACATACACATAAAATTCACAATTGCATCACTACATCCTTCAAATACTGAAATCCATCAAGTATATATATCCGCAATATGATTTATCTTACAACTAGGTCGACAGGCCAAGCATGAAGTGTGTACACAAATATTATACCTTGTTGGCTTGATCTTAGGCACAAATAGTAATGCAGACCCAAACAAACATTCAAGAATCTTTATATAGGTCAGGACTTATAGTAGATCCTCTTAGAATGACAATTCAATCATTATGTCTTCACTGCATATTGATTTCACATGAGTGTCAGCTTTAACTTTAAGTGCATACTCAACTAGGTTGACTGTCACACCATAACTTTTAAAGAGAACCATATGAGACTATGAGATTCATACCTGACATTCATTATTGACTTCTTATCATACCTTCAAAACTGTAGGACATAATAATCTTCTTCAGTAAAATGCAAATCTCAGAACTATTGTTCTATCACTGTGAGATACTAACAAACTAGAAGCCGATATTGGAGAACTTGTAAAATGTGATCTGATGAACATCAAGATCTACAACTCTAGATTTATATGCTTATGCCATGTATCTAAATTTCCTCAAAACCATAAATCAAAATATTCACCAACGGAGGAATGTAGACCAATTTACTCATATACTCTGCACTATTTCTGACTCATCTTTGTTCACTCAGACTTAGACAAGTCATAGTATGACTTCTAGAGGAAGTCAGGACTTGAACACTGGAACATAACATCATTAGATAGCTATGAATAACATACTAGAACTGCATGCAATGATCTTCAACTGCAAAGGCATACCATCCTGATCTCTAATACTCTATATCCTATCCATAATTAGTCGGCTTACATGTCTTGACTCAAGAGCAGACTTAACAGCTTCCATAACATCCCTATATGTTACCAATCCTTGTTTCCATCAATGACAACATTCTACCTTAACCATCAGAGCAGTGTCTCTTACCAACAGGGGCATGATAGGGTGCCTGAAGCGATCCTCTACCCTAGGCCCAAGAGCAGAGATACCATCCCTCTTGGCCTCATGTGGCTTCCTGCCATCCATATGAGGGGGTGTACCTAGTGAGGAATCCTATAGCAGTTCTCCCTATCCTTGCCACCCTTATTCTCCTCCATATGATTTAACCCAATAGCCAAACCTAAGGGGGTATGATAGGGTGCCTAAAGCGATCCTCTACCCTAGGCCCAAGAGTGGATATACCATCCCTCTTGGCCTCATGTAGCCTTCTGCCATCTAAATGGGGGGTGTACCTAGTGAGGAATTATATAGTAGTTCTCCCTCATCTTGCCACCATTGGTTGCGACTAAATATATCTAGATTCATAGAGATTATAAAATAATAAATATATCATTATACACAACAATCATGATAGAGTATACGTATCATTCATATGCGATTAACTATGCATAATTAATAATGAGTTCAATACATATATTAATAGGCACAAAGTATACACATCATACATGGAGCACACACATCATACACAAAGCAAACATATAATTATTTTAGGGTTCTTTATATGACTTCCTTCAAATGAAGATAGCTTCCTTGATTGCTGATTTGATTGATTCAATAATAGAATTATAGAATGATAGAAGGATAGAATAATTGTACGATAGAATGATCGAATGACAGAATTAGAGTGATAGAAGAGTAGAAGGATAGGATGAAGGATAGTATAATAATGGAATGAGAGAAGAATAGAATGGTATAATGATAGAAGAAAGAATGAAAGAATGATATTATAGAATGATGGGATAATAGAATGATAGATATAATGATATAAGAGCAGAATGATATAATAATTGAATATTAGAATGATGGGACAATAGATTTATAGAATGGCTGCAATAAATAATTCTCTGCATATATGTATCATTACCAATATGTTCTCTTAACTCAAAAATATATATTCCTTCCAATTGCTTCATTTGTTGCTCATATGTCTTCTTTTAAATCTAATATATGACATCCTTTTTTTCCCCCTTTTTATTCTCCATGCATTCTTCCTTTTATATCTTAATTATTCTATGAGACACACCTCTTCATATAAGTCACTAACTTTTGAAACTTCAATCACTGCCTTCATCATTTATTGTTGATTACACCTTTTCTTTTATTATTCACTGCACATGTTTTAAACAAATCATTTCCCTTAATCATTGTTAAATTTGCACCCCTTTCTTATCATTCAAATAAGACAAATTAGCACACCACTTATCGGAAGTCGGCCATCATGGGGTCATGAATTATAATTTCAATTTTCACCAAGTCGACACTTTTGGGAGTCATCCTTTATTAATATATTCACTCCTTTCTCTTGTTAATCCCCTCATTACAAATGAATCGCTGCATTAAAATTAATTCTCATTTCCTCAAAACAAATCGCACCTCATCCTCTCTAGTATCTTAAATTAATTCATCAAATGCATTGAAGCAGTAGGTATACCTAGTGAGGAATCCTATAGCAGTTCTCCCTCTCCTTTCCACCCTTATTCTCCTCCCTATGACTTAACCCAATAGCCAAATCTAAGGGGGTATTATAGGATTCCCAAACCAATCATCTACCCTAGGCCCAAGAGTGGATAAACCATCCCTCTTGGCCTCATGTGGCCTTCCGCCATCTAGATGAGGGGGTGTACTTATAGAGGAATCATATAGCAGTTCTCTATCATCTTGCCACCCTTGGTTGCTACAAAATACATCCAGATTCATAGAGATTATACAACAATAAATATATCATTATACACAACAATCATGATAGAGCATACATATCCTTCATATGCGAGTAATTGTGCATAATTAATAATGAGTTTAATACATATATTAAGAGGCACAAAGTATACACATCATACATGAATCATACACATCATACACAAAGAAAA
The DNA here is from genome assembly GCA_027924645.1 of Cunninghamia lanceolata. Taxonomy (NCBI): domain Eukaryota; kingdom Viridiplantae; phylum Streptophyta; class Pinopsida; order Cupressales; family Cupressaceae; genus Cunninghamia; species Cunninghamia lanceolata. The sequence continues at coordinate 5,748,441 of BSBN01000134.1, forward strand.
AATATAATTATTTTAGGGGTCTTTATATGACTTCCTTCTAATGAAGATAGCTTCCTTGACTGCTAATTGATATCTCAGATAGTTGCTGGTTTGATTGATTCAATAATAGAATCATAGAACGGTAGAAGGATAGAATAATCGTATGATAGAATGATAGAATGATCGAATGATAGAATGATCGAATGACAGAATGATAGAATTAGAGTGATAGAAGAGTAGAAGGATATGATGAAGTATAGTATAATAATAGAATGATGGATTAATAGAATGATAGAAGAATATAATAGTATAATGATAGAAGAAAGAATGAAAGAATGAAATTATAGAATGATGGGATAATAGAATGATAAATATATCGATAGAAGAGTAGAATGAAGAATGATATAATAATTGAATAATAGAATGACGGGACAATAGATTTATAGAATGGCTGCAATAAATAATTATCGGCATATATGTATCATTACTAATCTATTCTCTTAACTCAAATATATATATTCCTTCCAATTGCTTCATTTACTACTTATATGTCTTCTTTTAAATCTAATATATTACATCTTTTTTCTTCCCCTCTTTAATCTCCATGCATCTCTTCCTTTTATATCTTAATTATTCTATGAGACACACCTCTTCATATAAGTCATTGACTTTTGAAACTTCAATCATTACCTTCATTTATTGTTGATTACACCTTTTCTTTTATTAATCATTGCACATATTTTAAACAAATCATTTCCCTTAATTGCTGTTAAATTCACACCCCTTTCTTATCATTTAAATAAGACAAATTAGCATGCCACTTATGGGAAGTCAGCGATCATGGAGTCATGAATTAAAATTTCAATTTTCACCAAGTCCAGACTTTTGGGAGTCATCCTTTATTAATAAATTCACTGCTTTCTCTTGTTAATCCCCTCATCACAAATGGATCGCTACATTAAAATTAATTCTCATTTCCTCAAAACAAATCATACCTCATCCTCTCTAGTATCTTAAATTAATTCATTGAATGCATTGAAGCAGTTGGTATACCTAGTGAGGAATCCTATAGCAGTTCTTGTTAGAATCAAGATAGACAACTAAGAGGGGGGGTGAATCAGTTGTCCCAAAACTTCCTCTTATTAATCACTTAAATCCTTCTTGTAATTCAGCAGCATAATAATAAATCAATCATGGAAACATAACGCAACAATTCAAGAGCAGAAACACATTAACACATATGCCACCAAGATTTTGACGTCGAAAACCTAGTTAAGGGAAAAACCACGAGGTGATTAACCCAAGATTGTATTCTCTATTAAAAGAATAAAAGGAACAAAATGGCACATGCCAATTAGGGCTCACTGCCCGAGCACACTGCTCACAAGAGGCCCACTGCCTACAGGAGACACACTATCTACAGAATAATAAATATTACATACTTGAACTGAAGAATAGCATCTTCACCATGCTTGAGTCAGTTCCATTTAAGCCCAATACTTCTGCTCTACTTTTTACACTTCTCCTCTCTACCACACTCTCATCTCCACCAAGATGTTTTTGAAATGACTTCACAACTCTTATTTACACAAGACATTGACTTTCGGATAATCATCCAAGTCGGCATACTTTACAGAGAAAATACACAAATACAACTAGACTAATTACAAAAGACTCCATGTGGATCATCACACTGTCGGCCACACAGATCTGGGACTTCAATCTTCCTTGAGGAACATGCCATGCATCATAGAACATCTTCAAAATCATCTGCAAGATGTGTAACTCATCCGGTTGGCCAAACTTAGGAAGAACATCATCATCTAGATGTAATTCTTCAATTACGAGCTCAATCTTCAATGCAGACCACCAACACGAACTGGACACAATCCAAAGACCTCCACAAGCTTGCCTAAATCACTAAGAACATCCACACTACTTCTGCTTACTAAAATCATTCTCTCCTTCATTCAGAACCTCAAGAACAGAGTCTTTCATCACTGTCCTATTGGAATAGATACTTATGGACCTTTAGACCACGAACCAATTGAGTTTTCAATTCACCGAACCTATTTGTGTCACTCTGTCACCTCTGAACAACTACCAGAACCGGTTTTACTCAAGTCGCCATAACTTCTTCAGATCTTCATGCGGACCTCTCAAAACTTTACTGGATCATCTTAAGACACATATCTACAAACCCTTTCATGCACATCCTCTAACCTTTATCTTAGCTGGGATCTCTACATCACTGTCTTCACTATTCTTCTTTGTTCCTTATAGAACCAGTTTTCTCAATATCCTCATCATACAACTCATCCAATCCTTGACATCAATGCAATGGGAGCCTGTTGACATCAATGACAACACTGGTTAGGCCCATACTTGCAACAATCTCCCCCTTTGTCATTGATGGCAACAGATGATGTGGAAAACTATTTTAACCATCAAGATAAGAACTTCTTCTTACTGACTGACATAACTCCCCCTATCAACAACAACCATTCACATGTCTTCTCTTCCTTTACTGCTCGCCATTTGATTAGCAATCACTTTTTGTTTTTCACATGTCTTCTCTCCCCCTTTGACATCAATGGCAAAGGGCACATACTTGCATCAATACCAACTACTCCCCCTGAGTAGCAGCTTCCCATCATCAATCCAGACCACAAGATATGACTATGAGATCTACCGGACTGATGCACATTAGTGCACCTTAATTCAGAACCGGAGGGGTACTAACCCTAACTTCTCCCTAAGATACTCAAAAGAGTCCTTAGGTAGAGGTTTAGTAAAAATGTCTACAATCTAATCCTTGGAGGGCACAAACTCCAATCTGACTTCATTCTTGTTCACTTGCTCTCTCAAAAAGTGAAACTTGATGGATATATGTTTTGTCTTTGAATGCAACACTAGATTTTTTGATATATTTATTACACTTGAATTATCACAGAAGATTGTGATAGGGTCCTCCTACTCCACTCTAATGTCCCTTAGCATTTGCTTCATCCACAATACTTGAGTGCAACTACTTGTTGCTGCAATATATTCTGCTTCTACAGTGGATAGAGATATTGCTTCTTGTTTCTTGCTCAGCCAAGAAACCAGTCTTTTCCCCAAAAAGAATGCTCCACCACTGGTACTCTTTCAGTCATCCACATCTCTTGCCCAATCTACGTCTGTATATGCATGAAGTGAGAAATCATTATCTCTAGGATACCATAAACCATACTCAATTATCCCTTTTAGATATCTGAGAATCGTCTTGATTGCCATGACATGAGATTCTCTAGGATCAGCTTGGAATCTAGCAACAAGACCAACAACATTCATAATGTTAGGTCTAGTTTGAGTAAGATACAATAGTCCTCCAATCATTGACCTATACTTTTTCTGATCAGCCTTAGGATAGTCATCATCTTTACTCAATTTAGATCTGGTTGCTATGGGAGTACTCATTGGTTTTGAGTCTTCCATCCCAAACTTCTTCAACAATTCTTTCACATATTTGGTTTGTGAAATGAAGATTCCTTTCTTTGTTTGATTGATTTGCAGACCCAAGAAGAAATTCATTTCCCCAAACATGGACATCTCAAATTCACTTTTCATTTGATTTGCAAAAGTTTTGCACATGCTATCTCTCCCTCCAAAAATGATATCATCAACAAATACTTCAACAATCAAGATTCTTTCATGATCAATTTTGAAGTACAAGTTACTGTCAGCAGTACCTTTGTTGAAACCAATCTTCAAAAGATGATTATCTAGTCTTTCATACCAGGCTCTTGGGGCTTGTTTGAGTCCATACAGTGCTTTCTTCAACTTGCATACCATATCATCATGATTAGACAATTGAAATCCATCCGGTTGCTCAATGTATACTTCTTCTTCCAAGTCACCATTCAAGAAGGCTGACTTGACATCCATTTGATATAATTTGAAGTCCTTGAAGGCAACAAAGGCAAGAAATAATCTGATTACTTCAATTCTTTCCACCGGAGCAAAAGTTTCTTCAAAATCAACTCCTTCTACTTGGGAATAACCCTTGCAGACCAATCTGGCTTTGTTTCTGACTACTTCACCATCTTTATTCAGTTTATTCCGGAAGACCCATTTGGTTCTAATCACATTTTTGTTTGTAGGTCTGGGAACAAGATCCCAAGTGTGATTTTTCTCAATTTGCATCAGCTCTTCCTTCATTGCTTTAGTCCAGCTTTCATCATTGCATGCTTCATTCACAGTCTTTGGTTCAATCTTTGAAATCAGACAATAATTTTCTGAGTCTTGAGCAATCTTTCTTCTTTTTTGAACACCTTTTCTTTTATCACCTATGATCTAATCTTTAGAGTGATTCAGTCTTACATACCTAGGAATTTTGGGAGTTTCTTGCACTTCTATTTCTTGAACAGGTTCATTCAAACTTATCTCTTTTTCTTGATTCTCCGGATCAGTTTGGATCTGAATTTCAGAAGGGGCTTGGACCAAAACATCATTTTGATCATCTTCATCATATTCATAAAACCTTGAGAGTTTTTCAACACCTTCATCAACCTTCACATTTGTACTTTCTATAATCTTTCTCAATCTTTTGTTATAACACTGGTATGCTTTGAGTAGAATAACCCAAGAATATTCCTTCATCACTTCTAGCATCAAATTTTCCAAGGTCTTCATCTCTTTCAATAAAACATTTTCTACCAAAGCTCTGAAATACTTCATAGTGGGAGTGATGCCAAACCAAAGTTCCTAAGGGGTCTTACCAGTATTGCTTCTAATTTGTACTCGATTAAGAGTATAGACAATAGTGCTTACAGCTTCTCTCCAGTAGATCTGAGGAACATTTGCTTCCATCATCATGGTTCTAGATGCTTCTTGGATGGTCTAGTTCTTTCTTTCCACTACTCCATTCTGCTGTGGAGTCCTTGGAGTAGACAACTTTTTTTTATCCCATGTTTTTCACAAAATTCTATGAACTCACTGGATGTGAATTCTCCACCTCTATCAGACCTTAGACATTTTATGTTTAATCTAGTTTCATTCTCTACCATAGCTTTGAATATTTTGAATTTCTCAAGAGCCTCAGATTTCTCTTTTAGAAAAGTCACCCACATCATCCGGGAGTGGTCATCAATTTATAACATGAAGTATCTACCACCTTGCAAATTTCTGATTCTTGCCGGACCACATAGATCAGTATGAACTAAGTCCAGTAATTCAGTAGAAGATTGTTCCTTACTTTTGAATGTGACTCTGCTTTGCTTACCCAATTGACATTCTTTGCACAAACTATTAGTAGGTTTCACTAGTCTTGGAAGATCTCTTACAGCTTGAGTGTTGCTTATCTTGATGATATTATCAAAATTCACATGACACATTCTCCTATGCCACAACCAACTCTAATCAATTTGAACAAATAAACAACTTTTACCAGTACCAACCAAGTGGAAGATATTACCTTTTGTTTTGAGTACTGGATGCAATCTCTATTTCAAAACTTTCAAAGATCTTACATTTTCTATTTTTGAATTGGAGATCATAGCCTTTGTCCACCAACTGTCCAACACTGAGAAGATTGTGCTTTAGACCTTCAACATATAGTACATTACTAGTTTTGTTCTTTCCATCAAAAGAAATAGTTCCCCTACCTTTGATCTTGCCAGCAGAATTATCACCAAATTTTACAACTCCACCTTCATATCTTTCCAAATCTATAAACTTATTTTTGTCACCTGTCATATGGTGGGAGCACCCACTGTCAATGACTCCATCATCCTTTTCTTCAACTTGGGCAGCTAGAGCTCTTTCTACCATTTTATGATTGACAGATTCAGAGGGCATGGATCTTCTTCCTTGATGGCAATAAACACCCAGTCACTTCCAGATTTGTTTCATGTCTCTGATTCATCATCTATTACTCCTTCATCATCATCTTCATGAACATAGTAACACTTCTTTTGAAATCTTGATCTATTAGGGTTTGGCCTAGCAAATCTTTCTAGACACCTTGAGGCAAAATGACCAATCCTTTTACAATTAAAACATTTGAAAGGTAATTTTCCTTCGTACTTACTAGATCCTCTTGGCAGTCTTTTTGCAATGAGACCCTCAAGTTGTTCAGCTTCTAATTCATCCTCTTCCAGATCTTTTCTTTCTTTCTCATACCAAGAAGATTTTTTTGAGGAACTTTCTCCTGGATCATATCTTTGTTTTCCTTTTGTAGAGGTACTAGCTTTGAATGTTGATTCAGTCTTGGGAAGTGCATCACCAAACTCAGCTAACTCAAATGTAGATATCTTACCAACCAATTGAACCCTTGTGATAGTTGTTAAGGATCTGATTTCCTCAATAGCAGCAATTTTGTGTTTATAAGTAGGAGGTAAGGATCTGAGAACCTTAACAACAATTTCATCTTCATCCAAAATTCCCCCAGCACATCTGATGCCACAAACAAGCTCATTTACTTTTGTCATGTAAGAAGTGATATTCTCATCTTCACTCATCTTCAGGTTTTCAAATTTTCCTTTCAGACTTTGTAGCTTGGCACATTTAACATACTTGTCTCCTTTGTGTAGAAGTTCTAATTTTTCCCAAATCTCGTACGTAGTTTTTAGATCTATAACATTTGTTAGCTCTGAATTTGATAAGGCACTAAGTAGAGCTTCTTTAGCCTAAGATTGTTTTTAGCATCTCTGATTTCATCTACAGTTCTTAGACCATTCTATGGAGGAACATACTTCTTTGAAGCCATGATCCAATATTGCATTCCCATACATTGCAAGTGACATTCCATGCGGCTTTTCCAAAGAGTGAAATTGGTTCCATCAAACCTTGGGCTATCCTTCTTATAGGAAGACATCCTGGATCTCCTCAAGTGGTTAAGCTCTTTTAGAGGAACTTAGCTCTAATACCAATTGTTAGAATCAAGATAGACAACTAAGAGGGGGGGTGAATCAGTTGTCCCAAAACTTCCTCTTATTAATCACTTAAATCCTTCTTGTAATTCAACAGCATAATAATAAATGAATCATGGAAACATAACGCAACAATTCAAGAGAAGAAACACATTAACACATATGACACCAAGATTTTGACATGGAAAACTTAGTTAAGGGAAAAACCATGGGGTGATTAACCCAAGATTGTATTCTCTGTTAAAAGAATAAAAGGAACAAAATGGCACATACCAATTAGGGCTCACTACCCAAGCACACTGCTCACAAGAGGCCCACTGCCTATAGGAGACACACTGTCTACAGAATAATAAATATTAAATACTTGAACTGAAGAATAGCATCTTCACCATGCTTGAGTCAGTTTCATTTAAGCCCAATACTTATGCTCTGCTTTTCACACTTCTCCTCTCTACCACACTCTCATCTCTGCCAAGATGTTTTGAAATGACTTCACAACTCTTATTTATTAAAGACATTGACTTTGGGATAATCATCCAAGTTGGCATACTTTACAGAGAAAATACACAAATACAACTAGACTAATTACAAAAGACTCCATGCGGATCATCAAACTATCGGCCACACAGATCTGGGACTTTAATCTTCCTTGAAGAACACGCCATGTATCATAGAACATCTTCAAGATCATCCGCAAGATGTGTAACTCATCCGGTCGGCCAAACTTAGGAAGAACATCATCATCTGGAAGTAATTCTTCAATTACGAGCTCAATCTTCAATGTGGACCACCAACACAAACTGGACATAATCTAAAGACCTCCACAAGCTTGCCTGAATCACCAAGAACATCCACACTACTTCTACTTACTGAAATCATTCTCTCCTTCATTCAGAACCTCAAGAACACAGTCTGTCATCACTGTCCTATTGGAATAGATGCTTGTAGACCTTAAGACCATGAACCAATTGAGTTGTCATATCACATTGACTTCCTAAACACTCCACCAAATCTGCAGAACAAGATATTGCATTTCTGGAGCTTACCAGACCTATTTGTGTCAATCTGTCACCTTTGAACAACTACCAGAACTAGTTTTACTCAAGTGGCCATAAATTCTTTAGATCTTCATGCGGATCTCTCCAAAATTTACTAGATAATCTTAAGACACATATCTACAAACCCTTTGATGTGCATCCTTTGACCTTCATCTTAGCTGGGATCTTTAGCTCACTGTCTTCAATGTTCTTCTATGTTCCTGATAGGACTAGTTTTCTCAATATCCTCAGCATACAACTCATCCAATCCTTGACATCAATGCAATGGGAGTATGTTGACATCAATGACAACACCAGTTAGGCCCATACTTGTAACAATTCTCCCTCTCCTTGTCACCCTTATTCTCCTCCCTATGATTTAACCCATTAGCCAAACCTAAGGGGGTATGATAGGATTCCTAAAGCAATCCTCTACCCTAGTCCGAAGAGTGGATATACCATCCCTCTTGGCCTCATGTGGCCTTCCACTATCCATATGAGGGGGTGTACCTAGTGAGGAATCATATAGCAGTTCTCCCTCATCTTGCCACCCTTGGTTGCTATAGAATACATCTAGATTCATAGAGATTATACAACAATAAATATATCATTATACACAACAATCATGATAGAGCATACATATCCTTCATATGTGAGTAATTGTGCATAATTAATAATGAGTTCAATACATATATTAATAGGAACGAAGTATGCACATCATACACGAAGCATACACAAAGCATACAGATAATTATTTTAGGGTTCTTTATATGACTTCCTTCTAATGAAGATAGCTTCCTTGATTGCTAATTGATATCTCAAATATTTGTTGATTTGATTGATTTAATAATAGAATTATAGAACAGTAGAAGGATAGAATAATCGTATGATAGAAAGATAGAATGATCGAATGACAAAATGATAGAATTAGAGTGATAGAAGAGTAGAAGGATATGATGAAGTATAGTATATATAATAATAGAATGATGGAATAATAGAATGATAGAAGAATAGAATGGTATAATGATAGAAGAAAGAATGAAATTATAGAATGATGGGATAATAGAATGATAAATATAACGATAGAAGAGTAGAATGAAGAATGATATAATAATTGAATAATAGAATGATGGGACAATAGATTTATAGCATGTATGCAATAAATAATTATCAGCATATACGTATTATTACTAATTTATTCTCTTAACTCAAAAATATATATTCCTTCCAATTGCTTCATTTGCTGCTCATATGTCTGCTTTTAAATCTAATATATAACATCCTTTTTCTTCCCTCTTTATTCTCCATGCATCTTTTCCTTTTGTATCCTAATTATTCTATGAGACACACCTTTTCATATATGTCACTGACTTTTGAAACTTCAATCGCTGCCTTCATCATTTATCATTTATTACTAATCGCACCTTTTCTTTTATTAATCACTGCACATATTTTAAACAAATTATTTCCCTTAATCATTGTTAAATTCACACCTCTTTATTATCATTTAAATAAGACAAATTAGCACACCACTTATGGGAAGTCGGCCATCATGGAGTCATTAATTATAATTTCAATTTTCACGAAGTCAACACTTTTGGGAGTCATCCTTTATTATTATATTCGCTGCTTTCTCTTGATAATCCCCTCATCACAAATGGATTGCTGCATTAAAACTAATTCTCATTTCCTCACAACAAATCACACCTCGTCCCTCTAGTATCTTAAATTAGTTCATCGAATGCATTGAAGGATTTGGCCATAGGGGGAGGGGACATGACATGACACTTCTATGTTCTTTACCAAACTTGTGGGATAACTTGGTGATGGCTATTGAGAGCATTGTTTTAAAGCTGGTACTTGATGAGGTAGTGGTTTCTTTAATCTTAGAAGAGATGAGATGATTCAAATCTTTTGAATATGCTATGCTTTGATTGTTCATGTATGGTTCAAGGAGAAAGGAAAGAAGAAGGATAAGCACCTAATAAAAGTAGATGTAAATCTTGTGGGAGATCTAAGTTTCCTAGTAAAAATTCCAAAGCTAAATAAATTCAAACCATGGAAATCCAATTCATAACAAAAAGGACTAGGAGGAGAAAAAGAAAAAAGAAAGATCTGATGATGATTCTAATATATCTTCTCCAGAGGATGCAGAAGATGTCTTTTTTATAGCCTTGGCAATGCATGCATGTGAGGATGTATGGATGGTTGAATCTAGAGGTTCTTTCCATGCATGACTGCCCATTGAGAGTGGTTTTTAAATTATGAGAAGTATGATGGTGGGAACATATATCTAAGCGATAACTCTTACCTCATTATTGTCATCATGGAAGAGTCAAGATCTAACTCTCTAATGGGAGGATCAAAGGTATTCTAGTAGTTTTGCACTTCCATACTTTGGCATGGGACCTATTATCTATTAGTAAAATAAATGATGTGGGAATGCAAGTTCTCTTCAACAATGGAGGGTGTAAGATGGTTCAAGAAGATATGATTCTCTTGAAGGGGGTTCTAGTTGGTACACTCTTTTGGCTTGATGCATGCACATACCTTCAATGTAATTATTCTTTTGTATTTTTGGAAAGACCTATAGAGCAATTATAGGTTAGTTACAAGTCTATAATGGGACTTGTCTAGAGTAGTTATGAATTGGGTACAAGTCTATAATAGCACTTGTAGAGTAGTTGTGGGCTGGTTACAAGTCTACAACAAGAATTGTAGAGCAGTTATGAGTTGGTTACAATTCTTCATCCTTGGTCTCATGACCTATAGAGAAGTTACAAGTTGAACTTGTAGAGAGGTTATAGGTTGTTTGCAAGTTTTCATCTTCTAGTTCTAATGGTTGTGCATTTTGTGTATATAACTATGCTCTTACTTCATAGAGTAAGTTACCTACTAAAAAGATAATGATATGGCACTAGTATATGGGGCATATGGGTGAGAAAGGTATATGGGTCTTGAAAAGAAAAGACATCGTAGATGAGATTATTGATTGTTCTCTTGAATTTGACTATTGTAAACATTGTATTTATGGAAAGAAAAACCATGTTTAATTTTATTCCAATTCTCATAAATATTTTAAGTTGTTGGATTTGATTCATTCTTGTTGGTGTGAATGGGTGTATTTCCTATCTAGTGTAACATCAAAAAATGTCCTCTTGGGGGCTTTTCCCTCATAAGATTTAGCTCCCAGGTCTTTAGTGTGCATTTAGGACATCTTGCATCATAGTTTGGCATCCCAATGGAATGAACCCTAGGTATCATGACAAATTGGACATAAGGGTACCCCTTGAGCTTAACCCTACCCAAAATAGGGGGGGAGGACTTGGCAGCCCATGCCCTAGTCCTGCCCTATCTTGGGTCAGTCCCAAATTTCTAGTGTCAGTATATGACCGTTATTTGGTCCCTACGCCGACACGGTAAGTTTGAATTTATGAAATCTTGGCAGGAATGCTTGTAGTTGCATATAAAAGCATGTTTAGGCATTAATTTAGAAACTAGGTTGTTATTGTGAACTTTATGCATTCCCAATGATTCAAGGCTTTCATTGTGTTGCAAGAGCATATTTGTGTTGTCTATGTGTTTGTGTTTGTGTTTGCAAATTTGAGCATCCATTTCCTCATGGAATGAAGAGCATCTTCCTCTCATGAGATATTCACTACAAGGTGACATTTATTGTGTTTGTGATCATTATTTCATTTGGATTTTGCCTCTGCCTCACAAGGGCACACACTCTCTATTTGACAATGGTGTTCAGAGACTTAAGTGTGCTCTGGGGCTTGACTGAGGCAAGCCTCTAAACACCACAACCCCCTCCCAAAGTTTTCATGGTTGTAGGTTACAGATTTAGGAGATGGACAAAGTGAAGTTGTAGGAAGACATCTTGGAGTGTCGAAATTGTAGGACAAAAGGAAAATCTGCCCCCTGGACTTGGGCGCCCACTCATTAGTCCTCAAAGTTTCACAACAGGAAAATCTTTAGGACAGCAAACAAAGGTTGTAGATTGAGTTTTCAGATCTCGACAAAAAGTAGGGCCTTAGACTTGGGTGCTTTCTCTTTAGTCCTTGACTTTTCCACCTCAAAACCCTAAAAATAGGTACTCTGTGATTTGTTATTTTACATCCCTCTACAAGAGCATTTTCCATAATTCATCAGTTTATTGTCGCATTTGCATAATTAAGATTTTGATGGTTAATTAGACATAAGAGAAGGAAAATTGACAATCAAACAACCTAATACAAGCTTCCCTACATCTCATAGTGACCAAGGGTCTGATAGTGCTTTGCCACTCAATGCTAAGGTCCTTAAATGTAAAGGGTGAAAGGAGAATTCAAACACTAAACTAAACAACCCAAATTTTACCGTAAACATTTTAGTGAACCTGTGTTTTTGGACTTAATTACAAATTTATGAGTGTTTTTCTTCGTATTGGATTTATTTCATTCATTCATAGAGTCATTCATCTTATTGCATTGAGAAATTTTCAAAAAGATTGAAAATTTTGAAAAATTCAAAAAAATTGCATTGCTAGGGTTTCTAATTGGCATCAATTCATTCTAATTTGTCCTAATTCATGATTTTTGCATAATATCTGATATAAACTATGGAAAATTACAAAAATACAATAATTTGCATTGCATTTTCATCATATAATTGCTAGGGTTTTGTAGAAATTTTGACAATTTTCATATAACCTAGTAATTCCAAAATCTAGGGTTAGTAGGCAAAATCTTCTTTCAGATTTTTCTGCTAATTTTAGAGACTCATTAAAATTTGCATTTGGATGTAATCTTTCATTTTAGTGTAAATTTTCATTTAAATTTCAAATATTTGCATTTTTGCATAGAAAATTTCAACAAAAAACTAGCAATTTTCATGCATTTTCATTAAAATTTGCACTTACATTTTGCATGTTAGAGCTTGGGATTCATTTTCAGTTCTGAGTATATTTAATTTTTATCATAAATCTGACTTCAAAGCATTCATATAGCATTTTGTGTCAAGATCTCAAACATAGGGCTTGAAAAACATTGATTTTCACTAGATTTGGCCTTATCGACTCTCTAAATTTGCACCATATGTGTGTTGTGAAGAGTATTTTTCCATTAATTTACTCTTTTAAGGATAATTATTTTCTTTTCCCCCTAAAAATATTCACAACACCTTTTTATTGGGCTCTTGTATTGAAAATTTGGTGAAAAACTACACATTTTTGCTATTTTCGCCCTAGGGTTTGGCCTCGTTTGCACTCCAAGTGTGTTGTGAAAAAATTTATGGATTGAGGTGACTAATATCATTGCTTTTATTTGCTACACCTCCTAAAATTCATTACAAAACACATTTTTGTTAAGTATTGGAGATGAAAAACCATGAAAAATAGCCTATTTTTGCTATATTTTCACTAGGGTTTGACCTTAAGTGGCACTAAAAGCATGTTGTGACGGATGTTTTGAAATTAAGTGGCTGTTATTACTAAAATAATTTTTTTTCCATCATAATTTTCCACACAACACCCTTTTTCATGCTCTTTTGCATCGAGATTTGGTGAAAAAATTGCATATTTTGACATATTTTCATTATCATTATCTTAGATTCGCATCAAGAGTGTGTTGTGAAGGATCTTATTGTTGTATTGGATTGATATTAGGCATATAATTTTCTACCCCTAATCAAAATCCTTACAACACCTTTCATTTCATTCATTTGCATTGAAAAAGTACAAAATTTCAAACATTGTTGGCTTTCAAACATATCATTCTCTTAGGGTTTGTCCTCTTAGTTTGTGCATTGAGTATTGTGTGCTTTTGTATAAGATTTATGACCCACTTTCATAAAAATAATATCCCTTTAAGAATAAGTAAAAGGTAATGGGATCTAGTACCCTTGACGAAAATGACATCCCTACCTCTGATAATCTTTTGCACACCTTCTTTACAAAGGGAGAAACTCAAATTGTGCAAGATATTATACATCCACCAACCACTATGAAAGATCAAATATTTCATGATGTTGAGGATGCTATTGAGGTAGTAGGAAATGTACCTATAGAACAAGTCAATAATCTTGATAAAGACCTTGCTGAATTTCAAGAATATGTGCAAACTGAGAGGATAGTTAAAGAGGCCTTACTTGTGATTCACCATAAAAGAGAATTGATAAAAGAAGGACAAGATGGAATTAATGTTATTCATGGTTTAACATATATTGTGCAAACTAATGTAATGCTGGTGAGTGAATGTGCAAAAGTTATTAACAAGATGCAGGAACATCCCTGGTTCAAGAGCAATCTTGCATCAACCAAAAAACATTTGCATCTTAGTTTGTTTGCATTTTAGTTCTTTCATTTTTCTAGTTTAGTCTAGGCAGTGTAGTCAGAAGCAGTCCAGCTTGTGGTCTAGTTTTGGCATTTCACATCTTGTGGATCTGGACTTAGCATCTACATTCATTCATCTTCATCATATCAAGAATTCAGAGCATTTGGATCAGTTACCAAAAAGATATCACTACCAGAAGATCATCTGTTTTCTTAGAGTAGAGCATTCTAACAATTCTTGATAATCAGCTGAAGGAGAAGGCTTGTGGATCATTCCTTGACTTGCTGATCTTAATGACACATCATTCAATGATCCTTGGTTCATGGTTGACCCTCCCCCTTGGAGGTCTACACGTTGTTTCATTCACTTGAGGGTGTGTTCTATGCATTTAGGTCTGACCTATCTATATTCACACGTTACAGCTCTTCATTGGACTTTGTGACCTTCCTTAGCCAAAATAGAGGAATCTAATGGTCTAGAAATGATATATATTGATGTAATAGATCCTTAGGAAGATAGCTATTCACATAAGAAAGATCTGATAGCTTCGATTTTGTCCTAGAGGACTTCAAAGATTTATCTTACACATGTATGTAATTAGGCCTGTGAGCTTAACTGTAAGCCTGCATCTTGCCAGCCATAATATATTTGAATTATTTTATATACTAAATGACTGAATCTGCATATATTTTATATTCTTGTGTTGTTTCCATTGTGTTTACTCTTGCTGCATGGTCCAGACAATTCATTCTGTGAACCCTCCTATCGTGACTGCACCAAGTGGTATCAGAGCAAAAGTTTGATTCTTTGGAGTGAATTGGTGAAAGGGGTTCCGTAAGATCTTGTTGTAAGTAGATCGTTGATCTGAGGCAGGTTACTGGTGTGTAACCAATCACTGATTGAGAGGCAGTTGTCTCTTGTAGCCCGATCACCGACCTGAGGTAGTTTGCACTTGATCCTAGGAAGATGTCACTGCGAAGAGTTTCCCCTATTGGTACAATGGCTAATAGAATGGAAGAGATGATGGAATTGATGAGAACAATACGAATTTGATTGGATGCTATTAAAGAAGATGATCATAAGGTACTCATGAGTGAACAATGTTTGGTAAAATTTCATATTGGATCATATCATGATGAAGTCTTGTGTGATATTATGCCTATGGATTTTTGTCATATCTTGTTGGGTAGACCTTGGAAGTATGATAGAAAAGCTATACATTATGGGAGAAAGAATACATATACTATAATAGCTAATGGAAAGAGTATTACCTTGATTCCTTTGGAGGATGATCCTAAGAGTAAAATGTGTGGGAATGCTAGAATCTGTTTGGTAGATGGAAGACAATGTTTGGATGGTTTGAGACATGAGAATATGTGTTATGCCTTGATTCCTTAGAAGCCTGAAACATTGAAGGAGATTTAATAATCACAACCAGAAGAGATAAGAGAATTCCTGATAGAGTATGAAGACATCATATCAGATAATGTACCTGAAGGATTACCACCTATAAGGAGTATCAGAAATCACATGGATCTTATACAGGGAGTAAGTTTTCCTAACAAAACAATGTTGGAAATAGTCCAGACAACTGAGAGGGGGGGTGAATCAGTTGTTCCTAAACTTTACCCTTTTCTTAACCTTTTAAATCTTCTTTATAATCAGATTAGTGATGAAAACATTTAAGCGTAAATCAACATATGAGCATAAACAACATGAACACACAACACCAGAATTTTGACGTGGAAAACTTGGTTAAGGGAAAAACCACCATGAGGGTTAACCCACAAAAATGCGTACCCTATTAAAAGTACTTAAGAAAATAGAAGGCACATGCCTTCGGGCGCACTTCCCAGAGTTCACTGCTCAAGAAGAGGCTCACTGCCTATAAGAAATTATGATTTATACAAAGATAATGAACTAAGAAATAGCATCTACATTCATGCTTGAATCAGTCCCTTTGAAGACTCAAAACTTCTACTCTTCTCTTCAAATTCTTGTTCACTGACTCTTCACTCTATACTCCCTTCACTCTTCTTCTTCTCTGCTCTATTTTTTATCCCTTCTTCAGATTTAATTCATTGTGTACAAGGATTGTTTTCAACAACTCTTCAATAAGTATTTATATGCTTCATCAACCTTGGAATGATCAACAAGGTTGGCTAAACTTGATGCGGATAATCACACTATCAGCCAAACACAACTGAGACTTGAATCTTTTCTACAATCATGCCATGCTTCATAAAAATGTTCTTAGATCATCCGCAACATGCTAGGAACATCCGGTCAGCCAAGACTGGGAAGAAAATCAACCTCAAAGAAGAAATCTTCAATTAACTAGCTCAAACTTCAGTGTGGACCTCCAACATAGTAGCCACATGATCTAGAGACCTCCACAAACACATTAAAATTACCAATAAAATTCACTTTAAACCAAATTACTAGAATCATTTGTATCTTCCTCTGGAACCTCAAGAACACTATTTGCCATGACTGTCAAACTAGAAAGATAGCTTGCAGACCTCGAAACCATGAACCACTAGAGTTGATGATACATACTAATTTCCCAGAATGTCTCTAGAACCGTAGATCATCATTTTACATTACCAGAGAAATCCAAACCTCTTTCCTGTCACTCTTTCCTGAATAATGCAGGAACTGATTTTAATCATATGGCTATAACTTCTTCAGATCTTAATGCAAACCTGTCAAATCTTAACTGAAGCTTCTTTAGACAAACCTCTGCATAGCCATATGATCTGCATATATTGATCTCCATTAATTTTCTCAATATCCTCAACAGTCCAGTCATCTATATAGACAGCAAAATAGGATACAGTTGACACCAATGGCAACAAGGATATGTTGACATCAATGACAACACCACTTAGGCACATATTTGCAACAAAATCCCCCTTTGTCATTGATGGCAACATATGATGTGAAAAATTGAATTTAACCATCAAGACAAGAACTTCTCCCCCTTTCTCTTCTCACTTCTGCAACTACTTTCTTTACTGCTCCCCCTTACATCAGCAACTAGTTTTTCACATGACTTCTCTCCCCTTTTGACATCAATTGCAATGGGCACATATTTGCTATCTTTTCTCCCTTTTTGCTTCATACTAATCCCAAAATTTTCATACTGACTACTCCCCCTTTGAGTAGTACTCCCTTAACATCAATCCAAATCATAAAATATGAATGTGAATTCCATCGAACTAATGCACCTTAGTGCATCTTAGTTCTGATCAAGAGGGGTGATAACCCCTAACTTTTCTCTGAGATACTCAAAAGTATCTTTGGGAAGAGGCTTAGTGAAGATATCTACAATCTGATCTTTGGAAGACACAAACTCCAACTTGACTTCATTCTCATTAACTTTCTCTTTCAAGAAGTGAAACCTGATAGATATATGCTTTTTCTTTGAGTACAATACCGGATTCTTGGAAATGCTTATAGCACTTGAATTAACACAAAAACTTGTGACTGACTCCTCAAACACAATTCTAATGTCCTTCAGCATTTGCTTCATCCATAGAACTTGAGAACAATTATTTGTTGCTGCTATATACTCTGCCTTTATAGTAGATAGAGAAATTGCCTCCTATTTTTTGCTCATCTAAGAGACCAATCTTCTTCCCAAGAAGAATGTGCCACCACTAGTACTTTTTTTGTCATCCATCTCTCTTGCCCAATCAATATCTGTATATGCATGAAGAGTGAAATCATTGTCCTTTGGATACCACAGTCCATAATCAATTGTCCCCTTGAGATATCTAAAAATTCTTTTGACTACCACAACATGGGATTCTTTTGGATCAGCTTGAAATCTGGCAACAAGTCCAACTACATTCATGATGTCAGGTCTAGTCTGAGTCAGATAGAGCAATCCTCCAATCATTGATCTATAGCTTTTCTGATTTGCCTTTGGGGAGTCATCATCTTTGCTTAGCTTGCATCTGATTACCATAGGAGTACCTACTAGCTTTGAATCTTCCATTCCAAACTTCTTCAACAATTCTTTCACATACTTAGGTTGAGATATGAAGATACCTTTATCTGACTAAATAATTTACAGACCTAGGAAGAAGTTCATCTCACCAAACATTGACATCTCAAACTCACTTTTCATCTGATCAGAAAATGCTTTGTACATACATTCATTTCCACCAAAACTGATATCATCAACAAAGACCTCAACAATTAGAATGTCCTCATGATTTATCTTGAAGTACAGATTACTATTAGTAGTACCTTTGCTAAATCCTAGCTTAAGCAAATGCTTATCCAATCTGGTATAACAGGTTCTTGGAGCTTGCTTGAGTCCATACAAGGCTTTTCTTAGTCTACAAACCATATCTCCCTGATCAGACAATTAAAATCCTTCCAGATGTTCAATGTAGACTTCTTCCTCTAAATCTCCATTTAGAAATGCTGATTTGACATCCATCTGATAAACTTTAAAGTCTTTGAAAGTGGCAAAGGCAAGAAATAATCTGACTGCCTCTATCCTTGCCACCGAAGCAAAAGTTTCTTCAAAGTCAATTCCTTCCACTTGAGAATAACCTTTACATACCAACCTTGCCTTGTTTCTTACAACTTAACCATCTTCATTCAGTTTATTCTAGAAGACCCATTTGGTTCTAATCACATTTTTTTCCTCAGGTCTGGGAACAAGATCCCAAGTGTGATTGTTTTCAATTTGCACCAATTCTTCTTCCATTGCCTTAACCCAGTTTTTATCATTGCAAGCTTCACTTACTGATTTAGGTTCAATCTTTGAAATCAAACAAATCTCTTCTTGATCTTTAGCAACTCTTCTCCTAGTTTGAACACCTCTATTTTTATCTCCTATGATTTGATCTTCAGGATGATTCATTCTTACATACCTGGGGGTTTTGGGAATTATTTCAGCTTCTATTTCTTGAACTAGTTCCTCATCTTCTGTACTAATCTATTGAGTCACTAGAGTTACCAAATCAATCTGCATTTGAGTCTAAATTTGATCTTGCCTTCCTTGACTTTGACTTTCATCTTGATCATTTGAATCATATCCGCAATACTTGGAATAAACTTCTTTGCTTTCATCAACTTTAACATTAGCACTTTCAACAATCTTTTTCAACCTCTTGTTGAAGCACTGGTAACCCTTACTTTGAGTAGAGTATCCCAAGAATATTCCTTCATCACTTCTTGCATCAAACTTGCCTAAATCCTCATCTCTTTTGATATAGAACTTACTACCAAAAACTTTGAAATATCTTATAATAGGAGGATGACCAAACCATAGTTCATAAGGAGTTTTACCAAAATTTCCTTTGATATGCACCTGGTTAAGAGTGTACACAGTAGTACTCACAGCTTCCCTCCAATAAACTTGAGGAACATTTGTTTCCATCATCATGGTCTTGGCAGCTTCTTGAATGGTCTGGTTCTTCCTTGCCACAACTCCATTTTGCTGAGGAGTCCTTGGAGCAAATAATTGTCTTTTTATCCCATGCTTTTCACAAAAAGCATCAAACTCACTGGAAGTGAATTCTCCACCCCTGTTAGATCTCAGACATTTCAATTTCCCACCAATCTCATTTTCAACCATCATCTTGAACACCTTAAACTTATCAAGAGCTTCTAATTTTTCTTTTAGGAAGGTTACCCACATCATCCGAGAGTAGTCAGCAATCAGTAGCATGAAATATCTATCTCCTTGCACACTCATAATTCTAGCAAGACCACAGAGATCAGTATGCACCAGTTCCAATCTCCCACTTGAACCTTATTCCTTACTTTTGAATGAAATTTTGTTTTGTTTTCCCAATTGACATTCTCTACATATACTATCAGGTTTCACAAGTCTTGGAAGATCTCTTACAAGTTGAGTGGAACTTATTTTGACAATGTTATCAAAATTTACATGACACACCCTTCTATGCCATAACCAGCTTTGATCTATTTGAGCAATCAAACAACTTTTGCCTAAACTACTTAAGTGAAAGAAGTTACCTTTAGTCTGAGTATCAAATGTAATTTCAGTTCTAGAGCTTTCCAAGATTCTACATTTTCCATCCTTGAAACGAAGGTCATAACCCTTGTCAACCAACTGTCCAACACTGAGAAGATTATGCTTCAGTCCTTCCACATACAAAATATTATTGGTCCTATTATTACCATCAAAAGAGATGGATCCTCTGCCATGGATTCTACCAGCTGAGTTGTCTCCAAATTTCACAAGTCCTTCATAATTTTCAAAACTCAAAAACTTAATCTTGTCTCCAGTCATATGATGAGAACATCCACTATCAATCACCCATTCATCCTTTTTAACAACTTGAGCAGCTAAGGCACTTTCTATATTTACACAGCTAGTAGATTTGGTAGACATTGGATCTTCTTCTTTAATAGCAATAAACACCCAATCACCTTCTCCATGATCAGATTCATCATCTGTGACTCCTTCTTCTCCAGCTTCTTGGATATAGTAACAATTCTTTTGACCCTTGTACCTGTTAGAGTTTGGTTTTGAAAACCTCTCCGGACACCTTGAGGCAAAATGACCAATCTTATTACAAGCAAAATATTTGAGTGGCAACTTTCCTTCATACTTACCAGATCCTCTTGGCATCCATTTGGCAATGAGAGCTTCAAGATCTGTAGTTTCTATTTCAATATCTTCAAGTTCCTTTCTTGTCTTCACAAATCTGTTTGATCTTACAGAAGAGCTTTCACCCAGATCATATCGTTGCTTTCCATACACACTAGCCTTGAATATGGATTTAGACTTAGGAAGAGAATCACCAAACTCACTCACTTCAAATACATAAAGCTTGCCAACTAACTGATCCCATGTGACTATTGTTACTGTCTTAATTTCTTCAATGGCTGCAGCCTTGTGCTTGTAAGCTGCAGGTAAGGATCTGAGCACCTTGGCAACAATTTCTGATTCATCCAATACTCCACCTACATTTCTGATATCGGTCACAAGTTCATTCACATTCTACATGTAGGAAGTAATGTTTTCATCTTCACTCATTACCAATCTTTCATAATTACCCTTCAAGCTATGTAGCTTAGCACATTTAACATATTTGTCACCTTCATACATATTTTCTAATTTACTCCAAATCTCAATAGTAGTTTGCAAATCTAGGACATTTGCTAATTCGGTATCAAACAGGGCACTCAATAAAGCTTATTTGGCTCGAGTGTTGTGTTCAACATATCTGAGTTCATCTATATTTGAAGATCCATTCTTTGGAATCTTAAACACATTCTTGGTTATTGTCCAAAAGCCATCACCCACACATTCTAAATGACACTACATGCATACCTTCTAGAGGGAGTAATTTGTTCCATCAAATCTCAGACTTTCCTTCTTGTAGATCGACATCTTGGATCTCCTCAAGCGGTCAAGCTTCTTTTAGAGGAACTTGGCTCTGATACCAATTGTTGGAAATAGTCTAGACTACTAAGAGGGTGGGTGAATTAGTTGTCCCTAAACTTTATCCTTTTCTTAACCTTTTAAATCTTCTTTATAATCAGATTAGTGATGAAAACATTTAAGCATAAATCAACATATGAGCATAAACAACATGAACACACAACACCAGAATTTTGACCTAGAAAACCCAGTTAAGGGAAAAACCATGGTGGGGTTAACCCACAAAAATGCATACCCTATTAAAAGTAATTAAGAAAATAGAAGGCACGTGCCTTCGAGCACACTGCCCAGAGTTCACTGCTCAAGAAGAGGCTCACTGCCTATAAGAAATTATGATTTATACAGAGATAATGAACTAAGAAATAACATCTACATTCATGCCTAAATTAGTCCCTTTGAAGGCTCAAAACTTCCCCTTTTCTCTTCAAATTCTTCTTCACTAACTCTTCACTCTATACTCCCTTCGTTCTTCTTCTTCTCTGTTCTACTTTTGATCCCTTCTTTAGATTTAATTCATTGTGTACAAGGATGATTTTCAACAACTATTCAATAAAAATTTATATGCTTCATCAACCTTGGAATGATCAACAAGGTCAGTTAAACTTGATGTGGATCATCACACTATTGGCCAAACACAACTGAGACTTGAATCTTTTCGACAATCACTCCATGCTTCATAAAAATGCTCTTAGATCATCTGCAACATGCTAGGAACATCTGGTTAGCCGAGACTGGGAAGAACATCAACCTCAAAGAAGAAATCTTCAATTAACTAGCTCAAACTTCAGTGCAGACCTCCAACATAGTAGCCACATGATCCAGAGACCTCCACAAGCACATTGAAATTACCAATAACATTCACTTTAAACCAAATTACTAGAATCATTTGTATCTTCCTCCAGAACCTCAAGAACACTATCTGCCATGACTGTCAAACTAGAAAGATAGCTTGCAGATCTCCAAACCATGAACCACTGGAGTTGATGATACATACAAATTTCACATACATGCCTCTAGAACTGTAGATCATCTTTTTACATTATCAGAGCAATCTGGACCTCTTTCCTATCACTTTGTCTTTCCTGAATAATGCAGGAACCAATTTTACTTAGATGGCTATAACTTCTTCAGATCTTAATGTGAACCTCTCAAATCTTAATTGAAGCTTCTTCAGACAAACCTCTACATAGCCATATGGTCCACATATATTGATCTCCATTAATTTTCTCAATATCCTCAATAGTCCTGTCTTCTATATAGACAACAAAATAGGATACTGTTGACACCAATGGCAACAAGGATATGTTGACATCAATGACAACACCACTTAGGCACATATTTGCAATAAGTAGCACACCAGATGACACCAGTAGAGAATGAAGAATTGAATAGACAAATATAAAAATTGTTGAGGAAAGGCTTGATCAAAGAAAGTTTGAGTCCTTGTGCAGTACCTGCAGTGCTAGCACCAAAGAAGGATGGAGAATGGAGAATGTGTACTAATTCCAGAGCAATAAACAAGATCACAATTAAGTATAGATTTCCTTTACCTAGAATGGATGATATCATGGATTGTTTGGGTGGAGCAAAATATTTCACAAAGATTGACTTGAAGAGTGGACACCATCAGATCAGGATCAAAGAAGGTGATGAATGGAAGACTACTTTAAGGAAAATGAATGATTGTATGAGTGGTTAGTGATGCCTTTTGGATTGACAAATGCACCGAGTACATTCATGAGATTGATGAATGAAGTCTTGAAGAAATTCTTGGGTAAGTTTGTGATTGCATACTTGGATGATATTCTAATTTCCAATAAGACAAAAGAAGAACATTTGTGGCACATTAGATAAGTTTTGCAGAGGTTGAGAAAAGAGAAATTGTTGATAAACATCAAGAAATGTAGTTTCATGAAGGAAGAATTGGTATATTTGGGATTTGTGATTTCTACAGAAGGATTGAAGATGGACCCTGAGAAAGTGAGAGCAATTGTTGAATGGCCTACACTAGAGAGCATTGGAGAGGTTAGATCATTTCATGGATTGGTTAGTTTCTACCAGAAGTTCATCAAAAATTTTAGTTCAGTTTGTAACCCTATGATAGAGACAATGAGAGGTGATAGAAAAGATTTCAAGTGGTCATCTGGAGCAGATAGAAGTTTTGAGTTGTTGAAGCAGAAAGTGACAGAGCAACCTGTTTTGGCATTACCAGATTTAAATAAGGTATTTCAAGTTGATTGTGATGCAAGTGGAAATGCAATTGGAGCAGTGTTAAGTCAAGAAGGTAGACTTATAGCATGTTTTAGTGAGAAGTTGAATGATGCAAAGAGAAGATATTCAGTTTATGATCAAGAGTTCTATGCCATAATTCAAGCCTTGAAGAAGTGGAGAGATTACTTGCTGCCTAAAGAGTTTGTGTTGTATACAGATCATCAAGCTTTGCAATATTTGAATAGTCAAGATAAGTTAAATCAGAGACATATGAGATGGGTAGAGTTCATGTAGAGTTATACATTTGTGTTAAAGCATAGGAGTGGAAAATCAAACAAAGTTGTTGATGCATTGAGTATGAAAAGAAACTTGTTGATAGAGATGAGAGTTGAAGTATTGGGTTTTGATGAATTGAAGAACATGTATGAGGGAGACACTAATTTGCAGAACCATGGAAAGCATGTAAGGAACCTGTTGTGACAGATAGAAGTATGTGGTTGGACTATTTCATTCAAGAAGATATGTTGTTCAAAGGAACTTAGTTGTGCATACTTAGAAGATCAATGAGAGATAACTTGATCAAGGAAAAGCATAGTGGTGGATTGGCAGGACATTTTGGCATTGATAAGATAGTGGCTTTGGTAAGTGAAAATTACTTTTGGCCTCAGATACACAAGGATGTTCAGAGATTTGTGCAGAGTTGTAGAGTTTATCAAGTTGCAAAAGGGAGTAGTCAGAACACTGGATTGTATAAAACTTTGATAGTACCAGAGAGACCTTGGGAAGACATAAGCATGGATTTTGTAATGGGATCACCTAATACATAGAGAGGACATGATTCAATATTTGTAGTGGTTGATAGATTTTCTAAAATGGCTCATTTCATACCTTGTAAGAAGACAATTGATGCAGTGCATGTAGCTGACCTATTTTTCAAGGAGATTGTGAGATTGCATGGATTACCTAGGAGTATAGTTTTAGACAGAGATACAAAGTTTCTTGGATACTTTTGGAGGACACTTTGGAAGAAGATGAAGACAGATTTGAAATTTAGTTCAACTTTTCATCCATAGACTGATGGACAGACAGAGGTAGTGAATAGGAGTTTGGGAAACTTGTTGAGATGTTTGGTTGGAGAGAAAACAAGAAGTTGGGATTTGATTCTTTCACAAAGTTTGCATACAATAATTCATTCAATAGGAGTACCAGATGAACACCTTTTGAGATTGTTACTAGAGTGAATCCTAGAGGAGTTGCAGAATTAAGAGACATCAACATGGAAGAAAAGAGGAGTGCAGAAGCAGAGGAATTTGCAGATCATATGAAGACAGTGCATAACCCGCTAAAGAAGAATTTAGAAGATATGAATAGTAACTATAAGGAAAATGCAGATGAGAAGAGAAGACACGAAGAATTTGAAGAAGGAGATGAAGTAATGGTACATTTGAGAAAAGAAAGATTTCCAGTTGGGACATATAACAAGTTGAAGATGAAGAAGTTTGGACCTTGTAAGATACTTAGGAAATTTGATTCAGGAAATGCATATGAAGTGGAGTTACCAGAGACATTGGGTATATCACCTATTTTCAACATTGTAGAACTACATCAGTATCATGAAGTAGAGTTCAGTGATAGCATGGAAGAATACTTGAAGAAACAGTTACCACAGCAAGCACCAAAACAAATTGAAGACATTTTGGATAGCAGAGTTGGATGCAGCACCAGAGGTAGACAATACAAAGAATATCCTGCAAAGTGGAAAGGCAGACCAGAAGAAGATTCATTATGGATTTCTCAGGTTGAGGTGGACCGTCTTGGTTCTCCCCTAGCCTTAGCAAAGTGAGAGACTTACTTTTTCAATAACCCTAGATGTCTGATGCAGGAGCATCCTTGGTTCAAGAGCAATCTTGCATCAACCAAAAACATTTGCATCTCAATTTTTTTGCATTTCAATTCTTTGATTTTTCCAGTTCAGTCTAGGTAGTGCAGTCAGAAGCAGTTCAGCTTGTGGTCCATTTTTGGCATTTCACATCTTGCAAATCTGGACTTAGCATCTACATTCATTCATCTTCATCATATCAATAATTCAGAGCATTTGGATCAGTTACCAAAAATACATCGCTATGAGAAGATCATCTATTTTCTCAGAGTAGAGCATTCTAATAGTTCCTGATAATCAACTAAAGGAGAAGGCTTGCGGATCATTGGTTGACTTGCGGATCTTAATGACACATCATTTAATGATCCTTGGTTTCTGGCTAACCCCCCAGAGGTCTGCTCATTGTTCCATTAGCTTGAGGGCATGTTCTATGTATTTAGGTCCAACCTATCTATATTCACACATTACAGCTCTTCATTGGAGTTTGTGACCTTCCTTAGCTGATGCAAAGGAATCTAATGGTTTGTAAATGATATATATTGATGTAATAGATCCTTAGGAAGATAACTATTCACATAAGAAAGATCTGATAGTTTAGATTTTGTGTGAGAGGACTTCAAAGCTTTATCTTGCGCAGGTATGTAATCAGGCCTGTGAGCCAAATTGTAAGCCCACATCTTGTTGGCTAGAATGTATTTAAATTCTTTGATATATTGAATGACTGAATCTGCATATGTTCTATATTCTTGTGTTGTTTCCGTTGTGTTTACTCTTGTTGCATGGTCCAGATAGTTAATTCTGTGAACCCTCCTACTGTGACTACACCATAACAACATGCCATCATCGTCGCATACTCAAGTTTCAGCACCTATACCGACTACAGGAATATCTACCTTTACGTCAACGATCTTAACAACTGATGCAAATGCTTGTAGTAAATCTACCACTAGTATTGGAGTATCTAATGGCACCAATTACAAAGCTGTGGGATTTGATTATTAGAACTTGGTCCATAATGTGACTGTTCCTATGAATAATTGTTCTCAACCTCCCATCACATATATTTATTCCTAGCCATCTTCCACCTACCAATATGTCCAACAACCATTAACTTATTCCTAGCCTCCACTTTTCACATCTCAGTTTCAATCACCTTTTCACTTTGGTTCCAATTCCTCGCAACAAACCACATCTCCAAATGATGCCATCCTAAACCAACTTTTGGAGGGCATGAATGCTTTACAACAAAAGGTAACAAATTTGACAAATTCTTCATAGCCTAGTCTACCAACATATCATGCCCATAATCCCCTTTCCTATGAAATCTTGAGAACCCCTATGCCTGAGAGGTTTGAGACTCCCCACTTTGAAAAATATGGTGGAAAAGGTGATCCTAATATTCATGTGGCAGCATTTACAGCTATGTGTAGTGATTTCTATTTTGATGAGGATTTGTTGGCAAAACTTTTCCCGTGATCTCTCAAATATACTGCTTTAGAATGGTTTTACTCTTTGCCTCCGAATTCAATACACTCCTTTTCGTAGTTGATTGATCAATTTTTACAACATTTTCAAGCAAACATCGGACCCCAAATCATTCTTATTAACTTGGTTCAATGCAAACAAGGTCCGAAAGTGAAGTTGATTGAATTCATTACTCGGTATCAAGGGATTTATGCACAGATTCAGTATCAGATGAAAGATGATATGTTCAGAAGATATTCATTACAAATCTACAACCTAATATTCATAATAAGATCATCTTGATGAAGTATAACTCCTTTCAACATTTATGCACTACCCTTCGTGATTATCAACTTTCATCTAGTCAGTATGAAAACCAAAACTCATTGGCTCAAGTTGGTCAATCCACAAGTGGATCATCACAAAACAACTTTAAGACGAATAATAATAATAGGAGCTTCATCAAGGTTAATGGACCAAATATGAACAACTTTTCGAATGTTTCAGCAATCACTAATCCAAAGAAAGCATTATATCAACCAAGAAAGTTCACTCTGATATCTGAGTCTTATCATTCCATCATGAACCAAGTTGTGAGTAATAACATTCTGAAGCTTCCCCTGATCAAGCCTGTTGATCCTAGTAAACAAGGACCTTACTTCGATGCTAATGCCTTTTGTCATTATTATCGAATGAAGGGACATGACACTGAACAATGTATGCATCTTAAACATGAGACATAGGACCTTATTGATTTAAATGTCATCCAAGTATTAGGTGTGAATGATAATGGAAATAAGTCGATTGCTTCACTGAATCAGAACTTACAAATCTTTACTAATCCTTTCCCTAAGCCTAATGAAACCAATATGTTGGAATAGGGTGTAGTGGAAGTAGACAAGGATGATTACTTAGACTATGATAACATCATAGGAATGATTGAAGTGGATAAGAAACAAGTGGACAATCCACCTTGTCCATGGAGAAATGGAATTTATGTTGAGGTTCCTCCTCGGTTATCCTTATATGAATCAGGAGATAATCAAAATGCATAAAAAAAATAAGAACAACAACCAATACAGATGAGTGAGATGGTACAAGATGATTCCCGTTACTGTGCTAGAAAGATTCAACAATGAAAACTTGATAAAAACTAGAAAAGAGTTAGATGACTATCAATAGTTAGAGAAAATAGTGGTTCCCCTCCTCATAAGTAACAAAAAGTTACATTTAAACATGGAGTTACAAAGAAAATATCATGTGATAATAAACAAAACTATCATAAGAACCACTCAAATTTTTCACTCAACATGATCGAGTACCTCTCCAAGAGGTTCACAAGTTCCAAAATATGATACGAAGACCCTACAGGTAAGTATCTCTAACCCTTTTTCTCTCTCGTGATGTGCTTCCCCCATGATGTGTTATGTGTTGTTTAGGCCTCCTAGGATGACCCCTTATTCTCTCGTAATGTCCAGGATACCAGGAGACCACCTCTATTGTGACCTTCTTCTATTTGTACCATCATTCTTCTATATTGCCTCTCTCTCTGATTTCATTGTTGTGTGTTGTGTCTTACGGACATAGCATTGCGGTTAGCAACTTAGGGGTACCCTCCTACGTGACTGTCCCTAGGACACTTGTATATTGTGCATGGGAAATAGGTGTTGTACACCTTGCATAACATTGGATTATTTTATTCATGTAAAATAAATATTTATTTGTGGTGCATCTTAATTGATGTGTTTAACTACATTAGATATTTATTTGGAGGCCACTTGTAAAAGTTGTATGTAACATTGGGATATTATTTCTATTACTTAATTGTCAGAAAAAAATGTCATACCAACATTAAATAAGGGGGTCAATGGTTTTGTGTTACCCATGGTTTTGGGGCACATGGTTTTCTCAATGTATTTGTGTGAGCTTGAATTATAAAAGCAAGCACATGGTCATTATTTGAGATGGGTTGGCTATTTTATTGTAGGTGGAAGGGAGGTTTGTGAGAGGCTGTCATTGTATTGATCTCACTCCTGTGAGTGCATATTGTGAATCATGGTAGGTGATGTGTGGATTCATGCTTGGACACAATGGAGGATACATTAGAGGTGCTTGATAGTTTAGAGGTATTCATAGAGACTCATGGCATGTATTGTAATATCTTTATTCTTGAATAATACATATGAGTGTGGATGCTTTGAAGACTAGGTTTTTCCCTCTTGAGGATTTTCCCAGGGTATATCTTGTGTTATCTTGTGTTTGTCATTTGATCTTTGAATTGTGGTTATTTGCTACATCATTTCCTCCTATTGGGTTATGTGAAATTGGTTTTATTTGACCTGCAAATTCCTAACATGTGGTGTTAGAACCATGTTTATGGTTGAGGGAGGTGTGAGCTCCTTGGATTTGTATAACCCTCATGTGTGTAGATTGGATGCAAAATGGAAGCCATGGAAATGCATGGAAGATTAAGGACATTACAAGGTTTTGTGTAGGTTGTATTGCAAATTTGGGGTTCTAGGTATTGGAGATTTGTTGTGTATTTTGCAGATCTGGTGATTGAAAAATCAAGGTTGAAGAGGGTTTCTTGGATCAGCTTCATGAGGGTTTTGTGGAGGAATTTTTTGCAGATGACCTCTTGGGGCAAATTGGACCTCGTCATTGGATTTAGGAGGCCTGAGAGGTAAAAAAACATATAATTTGCTCTAGTTTGGTTTCAAGAACAAAATGCAAAAAATTTTAGTCCCCCCTAGTTCAACCATACGGACTGCAGAGGTACGCTATTATAAAAATTGAAAATTTTTCCTATACAGATAAATTCATTTCTACAATTTTGTAAAAAGTAAAAAATATATTTTGAACTATCGAAATCATTTTAAAATTAAGTTTCAAAAGATTAAAAAAAAAAACAATTTATGGGGTGAGGGTCTGCAGACCCCCATACCCTAGCTGCTACCATGGTAGAGCCTACCGACACAACCTATAGACTTGACAACATAGCTTTCTGGGGGTGGTTAGCTCCTAGCCAGTAGGCCCTTGGTCCCCAGCACTAGGTGCCAGTCCGACAAGGCTAGCCAGACTCTCAGTCCGACAGACCATCAGCAGACAGACAACCCGTAGGGCTTTTAACATTTTATATGACAACTTTTTAAAAATAAGTAGCAAAAAATAATATTTTAGTAGGCGATGAAAATGACAATAGTGTTAATATTTTGAATTCAAACTTTATACACAATTTAAACCTCCTTGAAATAGTTTGGGTCCATGAAAAATGCAAAACAAATTGAATTTTTTTTAAATCCATCACATCACTATGTGACGCCAGCTAGACACGTCAATGATATCACCTCTATTTTTTCCTAGTCAGCATGATGACGTTAGTGATAACATCATGCCACAGTAGTAGGTATGGATGGGTCCCACCACGGGTCCTCTTTTAGCCCTCAATGGGCATTTTCTTTTGAGAGGCATAAATTTTGCCCATGGTATCCGTTTTATGACTTCTTATAGTCGTCGAAAAGCTTTCTCCGAAAACTACATAGTGGTATAAGTTTCATGATCATATTTTTTTGTTTGTGTCATAATTTGATGCCTAAAGCCAAGCATTGCTTTGGGACAATTTTATGCTCATAACTTTTGCATATGGAATCACATTTTGATTTCAGATAGGCGTTGGAGAGCTATTGAAGTGTACTCTAGTTTGGATCTGTAGATTTTTAGTTTGGTGTGTAGAGAGAGATTATCACTTGTTTGATCACTTGTAGGAGCCTGAGATTTAGGGTGTGATCATGAGAGCATTCAGATGGATTTTTGGCAACAAACTTGTGGGAGTGCATGTTGTTATGGGACCATCATTATGGTATAACATGTGTTTTTAGAGTTAAGACCTTGATGGAGATAGGTACACAGGTTGTCTTCTAGTTTGAGGACATGGTTGATACACATGTGAGACTTGGAGTCTCCTTTTAGTCAAAGTTGACTATAGGTATAGCGGTGATGATGATTATGGTGTCATGGATATGCAAGTACACTTTTGCATTGGCACAACATGATCATGTATGTGATTGATAGGTATGGGCTATGATGATTGATTCATGATTACAGGTGGTGTTGTGGTGTTATTTTAGGGGATTATTCTTATCTTTTGGATGCTTGATTAGTTCCTTGACTATGGTTACTCATTTGTGGACTTGTTGGCAAACCAAATCTAGCGTTGACTTGGTGTTTGATTCTTGGAATTTACAGGTTGTCTTCTTTGATATCTTAGTTTGTAGGTTACTAGTGTGATGATGAGTTTATATGTTACATTTATTTTAGATCTATGAGTTATGTAGTCTTGTGGGCTGATCACCTATTTGGCTACAGTGCGATGACTCAGATGTAACTGTTTATATCCACAATATTGATTTAGTGTTTATGCAGACTTTGTTAGTTGGCCTTGTCTGTGGTCATTTATACATTGGTATGTTGCATTGAGATGAGAGGATAGATGATTAGAGTGCCTAGATAGTCAGTTGTTCGGACTTGTAGCATGTTTATCATGATGCCATGGATAGCTTGGATACATTGTTTTATATTAGATTTTGACAATGATGGTTTTATCTTCTTGTTTGGAAATTATGGTTTAGTCGAGACCTTTTGGGAGTTGTTGATTTTACAATGTTATTCCTTGATTGTGTTGGGGCCATGGATAGTCTTCATTTAGGAGATGGATACTTTGTTGTCATGGATAGATTGGTATCACAATTCAGTGGGAGCTTTGGCAACGATATGGATTCATCATTTGCGATGGATGATCTTCTATAGTGGTTGTGGGTGTCTTAAAGAGCCTCTTAGATTATCATTCTCTTTTCAGTGAGAGTGCTTTGACATCCTGAGTTCTATTTTTAGTAGATGGTTATCTTCATGTGATTGGAGATGTTCACATCTTGGTTTACCATGGAGGACTTTTTTGATTCCTTGGTTGAGGTGTTGGTTTATGATTTGTCAATTTGACCTGTTTATCCTTTGTATAGAGATGTTTATATTGTGTCTTGATTTACTCTAGATACTAGTTTTAGTATTGACATGATACAGGTTCTCTTGAGATAGGATGTATGCATTAACGTATGTGATCTCCTTGGAGGAGATGGTTTAATCATGATATCATGATGGGCTTCTTGATTATGCAGATGTGTAGTGGGAGCATTGGTAGTGATCTCATTGGTTCTCTTGGTATTGAGTACTTTGGTCATTTTCTTAGAGCTTCATGATAGTGCGATGTTGCATTTGTAGTTTGGCATGGATTGATAATGGAGGTGCTCATGGATACTTGGAGACTTAGATGAGGGAGAAAAGATCAAGGAGCCTTACACTTGGATATGGACGTGAGTTCATTATGGACCTAGAGGAGATTGTTCTTGGAGAGAGTAATTGTGGCTTGGTGTATCCTAGAGGAGCATTCTTATTCCTCACTCTTGGTCTACTCTACAGTTTATCACCTATGAGGTATTGCCCATCCTTTTAGATGTATTTTTCTTTATGCTTTGTCTTCTCATAGATATGCATCTTGAGCTATGGTTATTGGTTCTGGAGGGTTGATTTGAGGGATGTTAGCACAATTATCTCCTTTTTCGTACAGTTTGATTTATGATGTTCATTATGAGGAGTTTAGGAGATGTGATTGGTCTTGTTATTGGTTATGGAATGGTTATGAGTTTGATCTACCTTGATTAGAGAGGCTTACATACATGTTGGTTACATGTTACATATGTTCGTTTGATCTTATGAGATTGAATGTTTGGGTGTTGTTGAGGCTTTTCATTTGGGGTTGTAGAGGAGATCATACTTGAGACATCTTAGCACTTTGAGGTATTTGAAGAAAGACATTATGATTTATAGGTTTTCTCTCTTTATCTTATGGCTACTTCCTAGAGGAACATGTTGATATGGTTGGACTTGGGACAGTTATGGTGACATGTTGTGAGAGAGTATGAAGTGATTTATCTTGCATGTGTGGATCATTGTGATTGTTCTTAATATTACATTAGATTATTGATTAGCCAAACCTTGGTTTGAGTGTTGATTGATAGACTTGATATGCCTTGGATCTATTTTCATATTTGACATTACCCATGCAGTGGGAGTTCATGGATGTATATGTTCTTCATTGACAAGTTTTATACATGGAGCTTGTGATTGTGGTTTATGAGTTGGATATGTTGTTGGCATAAGTTTGTTGATGTTGTTGATACCTATGAGGTATGGATGGTTGGAGGTTTTAGCATATTTTGTGGGTGCTATTTCCAGTCATGTGGGTTTTTACCTTTGACAATAGCTTGGACCCTTTGTTATCACTTGGATTTGATGCTTGTGTTCTTTGGATTGGTACATCTTCACCTTGGCATGTTCCTTTTCTTCCATAGGTGGCATGTTGGAGGATGAGAGGAGTTCTTTCTTGAGATGGTGATCACTTTGATTTTATTGCATGTATCTTAATGGAGCATGAAAACATGTTGGAGATTCATGTGATTTCATGTTTGCCTATGATGGTGTATTTCATTGTTTGACCCTTATGTAATGTATACAACAAGTGGGAGAATGTTGGGAAATAGGTGTTGTACACCATGCATAACATTGGATTATTTTATTCATGTAAAATAAATATTTATTTGTGGTGCATCTTAATTGATGTGTTTAACCACATTAGATATTTATTTGGAGGCCACTTGTAAAAGTTGCATGTAACATTGATATATTATTTGTATTATTTAATTGTTTGGAAAAATGATGTAGTACCAACATTAAATAAGGGGGTCAATGGTTTTTTGTTACCCATGGTTTTGGGGCACATGGTTTTCTCAATGTATTTGTGTGAGCTTGAATTATAAAAGAAAGCACATGGTCATTATTTGAGGTGGGTTGGTTGTTTCATTAGAGGTTGAAGGGAGGTTTGTGAGAGGCTATCATTGTATTAAGCTCTCTCCTATGAGTGCATAATGTGAAGCATGGTAGGTGATGTTTGGATTCATGCATTGCATTAGAGGTACTTGATGGTTTAGAGGTATTCATAGAGACTCTTGGCATGTATTCCAATATCTGTATTGTTGAATAATACATATGAGTGTGGATGCTTTTTGGAGGCTAGGTTTTCCCCTCTAGAGGGTTTTCCTAGGGTATAGCTTGTGTTATCTTGTGTTTGTCATTTGACCTTTGTATTATGATTATTTGCTGCATCATTTTCTCCTATTGGGTTATGTGGAATTGGTTTTATTTGACCTGCAAATTCCTAACATAAGGCTCATAAAATAATTGGGATATTCTATGGTTGACTTGGAACTACATGTCATCACCATCAAGGCCTATAATAATGTAAAATGAGGATCAAAAGAAACTATATGCCTTCCCATATAGGTGGGGCCCATCGAACATCAAACAACTTGTCATGTTGTGTAATGCCTACCCATGAGAATATTAGTAAATAAAAATGAATAATAAAAATTAGTAAGAAATAATAAAATTAAATAAGATTACAACAGAAAATTGACTTAAATATAATTCAATAAGTTTAACTAGATTCATCGAAAATAAAAAAATTAAGATTCAAATGTTTCATGTATAGTTATACAATGTATAATGAGTGACATGATTACCCATTTGCAAGGTGGAAAATACTTAATTAGCTTCAAAAACCTGCATGTTAAAAGACCTATATCTGTACAACTTAATGTAAACATTAGTATCACATAATCATTAAATATACATAGCAGATATCAATGTACATAACAACGAGACCTAAGGCCCTGGGGGGGCCGACCTAATGTCTCGAGAGTTCATCCATGATGGCCTTGCCTATGTATGTGCAACACAGAGACTTCGTAGTTCGAACAACTAATCTAGCTACCATAAAATTGACTTAGATACAATATCTCTTGAAGAGTCTAGTCATCATTTGATGATATTTTCTGAAGTAAAGAACATACATGCAACCATTAAGTTTATGAATAAAACTTACAGGATATAATTATAACAACCATATACCAATCTTTCTCTAGGATTCAATACTTAAATAGATAATATAATTTTCCAACATATGAACTTACGACAATCATCAATACCTTCAGTATTTTAAGAAAATAACATACATTGTCATTTAGATAGATGACCCTAAATGGAAGGATAAAAAATACATTCATGTCGCAACACTTTCATCTTCCTTTGTACACACAAAACCACATGTTTGATAACTTCTAATATACAAAATAACATATATGTTCACAAAAAGGCATTCTAATTAATCACAATATACCATCATATTCGTTCATTCATGAAAAGCTAGATGAAATCAATATACTTTAGTGGTACTACATCACTGGGATTATAACCATATAATTTCTTGCTAATCTTAATTCAACTTGTACAAGACACGCAAACTTATGTGCTAAGAGAAGATTACTTACATTTCAAAAGGCATAAGAGATCAAATTTACACTCCAATACTACCTATTTAATCACACATAGTTGTCTTATATGACATAAAGTCTAACTTGTACTAAGTGTTTAAAAACTTATTGTAGACACCTAAAAGTGTCCTCGGATTGCAAAAGCCTAATTTCTTCCATATTCTCCTGATTTCCCCTAATTTTCCTCTATGGTTCAATAATTAGTTTTAATTAATTATTTATTTTATCATTCATTTCCCTAAAATTTCCTTCATTTGATCTATTCAAACAAATAAATCCTACCCCTCACTTAAATAAATCTCATTTGTTTAACTAAGGTTTACATGTCCACTTCAAATGAATTAAATAAAATAGCCAAGTTTATTTAATTTAAACATCCTCCACCTCATCATATTTGTGAATTTTAAATTCACTTTTGTCCTTTAGTGGCGAGAGAAACCCTAATCATTCTCAGCCCTTGATTTGGCCTCAAAAGTCAACTCTTCATCACAACTGTCCATTCAAAAACCCTCTTCTATAAAACACCTTTTTCTAGCTCATTTTGCTCTCTTAGTCCATTTTCCCTCTCTCTTAGTTCATTTTTCATCTCAAACCTGCTGTAAATCTCCAAAGTCTTGCTAATCATACACAAGAGCTTCTCTAGATAGTTGCATGAATCTGTAAATCTGAGAACATAAAGCAAGATGGAGGAGAACAATGGAGATAAGGCAATATTAGCTTAGATTTTAGTTGTTTTTCATGCTTGTTTGATTGATTTTCTAAGTTAGATTGCACTTCATTGTAGTTAGGGATTGTTGTAGTTTCATTTCTACAAGTTTAAAAATCTAAACCCTAACGACAAATGGTCAACTCAAAGTGAAAAGATTAATTTTTGTCAACTTTTGATAGAAAAATTTTGCAAGTGACCTCTTGAGCTCAAATGAACCTCACCATTGAGTCTGAGAGACCCTTTAAGTGAAAAATGACATAAAATTTGAAAGGTTTTGGTCTTTGCAAAATGTTTTGATTTTCTTTGAATTTTTTTTACTTGCCAGTCTGTACCGTACAAATCTATACGGTACGGACCGGCCATATTGATCCATGCAGTGGGGGTGAATGTGATAGCAAATTGATTTTTCAGGTGGCAAATTTTATATTCTTTGTTGCAAGTGAAAATTTACTTTATGTGCTATGTGTTGTAGTTGGTCGATGTTTAAAACCCTAAACTTATAGGGTTTGAAATTTCTATGTTTGAAGTCTGGTTTGAAAAACCCTATGAGATTTATGCTATGTTTTTGCAGATGTAGTCAAGGTTGCCACCCCAACTAATGGTTGCTGCCATTTGGCCCTTGTCGAAAACCCTAACGGCCTATGCAATTTGACCACATAGACCTCCACCCATGCAAAACCCTAATTTCTTGACCATTGTTCCCAAATGCCCAGTCGACACCCTCACTACACATGGTCACCTTCATTCTAAACTTTGACCTCTTTGATTACAATCCTACGCCACCATTCTTCCACCATTCAACAATAGTCAACACTTCTCAGTCGGTTCCTCAAACTGGTCGCCACCCATTTGCCTCTGTCAACACCTGCAACCCAAAACTCCACTACCTATATTTCCAAACCCTAAAGCCATCGCTACCTAAACCCTCCCCTCTTCTGCCCGATGCTTCATGTATGCCACTTGATCCTTACCTCCACTTAGCACCAAAGGTCACCACTTCTATGCCAGTGTCACCTCCACTTCAAAAAAAAAATTTCAGCGCCGCCATTGGTCTATCGCTCTCTGGCCTCCTTAGCCCTTACTACTTCCGTAGTCTCTAAACCGCATGTGGCCCTTAACCTAGGTTCATCACCTTGCATTAACCGTGAACCACAGACCATGTTCAAACATTGATCAGTGACCTCCTTTAATAGAATTAGCTTCGGTAACCTCCATTAACCATCGACTGTTGCCCTTAACAACCAGAAAGCCACTTTCGAACACCCACATAACACTATCGATGCCTAGTTTCTTCCAACAACCTACCAATTTCATTAGACTAGTTGCCACCTCCTACCACCATCGAAAGATCCTCCCACTTGACCCTTTACATGCCTGTCGTCGTTCAAGAAAAATCCTAACCCTAACTATGGTCACAGTTCTTTGACTGCTCCTCACGTCACATGCATTATTAATTCATTATTTTGGTTTTATGTTTCATTAAAACACTTCTAAGGGGTGCAATCACATTGGTGACCGAGGGGTGGCACTTCGTTTTAGCCCCCCTTTCCTTTTATTTCCTTTTACTTTTTTATTTTTTGCCTTGGGCTAGTCCTTGGTCACATGGGTGACTAGGGGCCCATTTGAACCTAACAGCCTTATCAGACTACCAGCATTAAACCTTTACTACACATGTGACCATAGACTGACAAATAGCTAGTGGTCAGTTAACTGTTTAAATAGACCCCCTGTTTGCCTCCACATGCCAAAATAGGCATTTTTTTTCAAATTTTCATAACTTTTGCGTATCAGGTCAGATTTTCACAAAATTGGTGGCGTTGGAAAGCTAATTTAGAGAACTACACAGAAGTGCAAGTTTTATTGGATAAAAGTGCCATTTTATCAAATTTTTTCTAGTCAAAGTCAACATTGTTTTAAAACTTCAAATGCTTATAAATTGGGTAAAATTGATCCATTTGCGTGCAATTTTTTTCAAAACTGCTTAAAATTTCATGAACAATCTGATGTAGTTTATTTTTCTATAACTGAAAAATATTTTCAGATATTTTCCAGATTCCTTTTTTGACCTCTTTGACTTCGAGACTTGCAAAAAGGGATTTTTACTTGATGCTTCATGCTTTTTACATTATCATGGATATTACATGTTACTAATGTCTAATTTTTAGCTTGTGGTGTTTGCCAATCAAAGAAATCAAACTGAAACTACTAACACATTTTGATGCAGGGTTCTTTTCATTTTCATTTGCATGTGCTTGGTTATCATAGGAACATTTGGATTTTGGTACACTAAAATGAACATCATTTTATTGTTTTCACACATATTCTTGGGGGCTTAAAATGAATCAGTTTTTGCTTTGTTTGGTGATTGTGTGGGTGTTTTGAGATGTGTATGCTCTTCCTTCGCATGTTATGTGATCTTGGGAATCAAAAACATCTCTCAACACTTTCATAATCACACCACACATTCTGATGCAGGAGCATCCAGTGGTGTAAGGGCAATCTTGCATCACCCAAAAAAATATGTGTTTCAAAATAGTTGATGTTCTTTCCATTTCTTTTCAAAATTTGTGGTTCTGGTTCCATAATCGCTTGAATAATAATGTACCACTTTTAGTTTTTCCAAACTGCTAAAAATAGCAACCTGCCATTTTAGGAAAGTTTGCATTTGGGCACAAATTAAAGCAAAAATTTACAGGAAGCTTCATAACTAAAAAATAAGACCCTTGGCAAAGGAATCAAGTGAAGATCATTTGTGAGGTGAAATATATTAAAGTTTCTGTTTCCTAAAAAATGCCTAAAAATTATTCAAACTCAGGTTTGAGGCACTAAACGGCCCCATATGGGCTCGAAAATGGCTAGAACTGACAAACAAGTTTTTAACGTGTAGAGAACTTCACGAGCTTTCTAGCACTTAAAACGGTTCATCAATCAGACACCCAAATCAAAAGTTATGGCTCCCAAAAGTTGACCCATTTTTGGAGGGAGATACAAATTTTGAAATTAGGCTGTTGACCGCAAAAAAAAACTATTAAGAACCATTTTTGGGAACCCTGGGCAGTAGTAGAGTTAAGGGGGAAAGTGTAGAGTCAATAATAGGTGGGAAAATAGAAACCCTAGCTAATTTGGGGTTACGTAAGGCAGATAATTCTAAGGTCTTGTGATAGGAAGTTGTAATGTGTTACAACCTGTGGAGGGTTGATTCCTTTGATTGTATTTGGGCTTCTATAATGTAATGAGTTGTTCAAAGCAATAAAAGAAAGTTCTATTTTCTGTGTGCAATTTCTATTGTTGTCTATTTTATGATTTACCCCATTCATCAAGTGATATCAGAGCAAGGGTTCCTGAGTGTGTAGATAGATCACCGACTGTGAGGTAGTTTGTACCAAGACCTGAGGTTGTGGGTTTGCTGCGGAGATCAAGATGCCTCCATGAAGAAATTGTATTGAGAGGAATGCTTTGATGGAAGAGGGTTTTAAAGCCCTGCAAAGGAAAATTGATGAATTGCAAGAGGAGCTGCGAAGAGGGTTTGAGCTGAGAACAAGAAAAGAAAGTGAAGATGAAGCTAAAGAAGAGCTATCTGAGGAAGAACAATAAGCTACAGGAGATCCTGCAAAAGTTAGGTTGTTGAGGGCCATTTCAAAGATCAGAAAGAGGCCCAGGATTGAAGTTTCTACCTATTCTGGAGATTTGAAACCAGAACAACTTATTGATTGGATCAATGACATGGAGGAGTATTTCAAGTATGAAGATGTGGAGGACCCAAATCGGGTCAAGTTTGTAAAAACAAAGTTAAAGGGCCATGCCAGTATTTGGTGGAAGGAGGTCTAGTTGGAGAGAAATAGAAGAGGAAAAGGAAAGATCACCAGATGGGATCAGATGGTGGAGAAACTGAAGAAGCAGTTTATTCCTGTGGTCTATGAGATGGAGTTGCTGAACAAGCTGCAACGATTGAAGTAAGGTAACAAGTCTATCAAGGAGTATACATAAGAGTTTTATAAGATTACTATCAGGACAAGTCATGCAGAGGCCAACAAGGAGAAGGTAGCCCATTACATTAATGGGTTGAGGCCAAGCATTCAGGAGGAGTTGAGCTTGGTCAGAATGACCACCATAGAAGAGGTGTACCAATTTTCCCTAAAGGTGGAAGAGAAGCTGAATAAAAGGTTTGATAGCAAGAAAAGAGGGAGAGGTCAAGGCGAAAGGATTGGTGGAAGACCCTATGGAGGTCAAAATGAAAATTCAAATAAAAGTGAAGAAGCTGGAACCAGTCAAAACCAGAGAGGAGATAATACCTACCGCTCTCGTGACCAGAACAATGGTGAGCAAAGAGGAAGAGGAAGAGGTAGACCTGGGTAAGGACCTAGAAGAGGAGGTTTTAGAGGAACCTATTTCCAATGTGGAGAAGAAGGGCGTCGAGCATACGAGTGTCTGAAACATCTGGGAAGGATGAATAGAAGACCTGAAGGTAATGTATGAGTTGCACATGTAGATGAAGATGCGTAGTCTAAACATTTTGAAGATGCTGAAAGGGGAGAAACCCCAGTTGTCAAAAGAACTTTGTTGAATGAGGAGAAAGAACCAAATCAGAGGAAGAGTTTATTCCACACAAGATGCAAATGTGAAGGTAAGTGTTGTGATATTATTATTGACAGTGGAAGTACTGATAATCTTGTTTCAGAGGAAATTGTTGACAAGTTGAAGTTGACAAGAAGAAAGCATCTGCATCTATATCAGATTGCATGATTGCAGAAGGACCATAGAGCTTTGGTCAATGAACAGTGTTTAATGAAGTTCAAGATTGGGGACTATGATGATGAGGTGCTGTGTGATATCATACCAATGGATGCCTTTCATATGCTGTTGGGGAGGCTGTGGCAGTATGATAGGAGTGTTGTCCATGATGGCCATGCAAACACATATTCCTTAACAAAGGATGGAGTTCATCATAAGTTGAAGCCCTTGAAGGAGGTGGAAGAAAAGGTATGTAGTATTGCCATAATTTTCTTGGTAGATGGTAGAAAAGTTTTTGAGTGTATGAAGCATGAGCATCATTGCTTTGCATTGATCCCTAAGATTAGTCAAGAGAAATGTGAAGATGTACCAATAGAAGTTGCAGATATGTTGGAAGAATTTTAGGATATTGTCTCTGATAATGTACCAAAAGGTTTACCACCAGTGAGGAAGATAACTCATTAGATGGATTTGATACCAAGAGCAAGTTTGCTGAATAAGATAGCCCATAGATTGACTCCTGCAGAGAGTGAAGAGTTGAACAGACAAGTTCAGGAGCTGTTGAGGAAGGGACTGATAAGGGAGAGTCTAAGTCCATGTGCAATACCTATAGTACTAGCACCAAAGAAAGATGGAGAGTGGAGAATGTGTATAGATTCCTGAGCTATCAACAAGATCACAATTAAGTACAAATTTCCATTGCCCAGAATGGATGACATAATGGATTGTTTGAGTGGAGCCAAGTACTTCATGAAGATTGACCTAAAGAGTGGGTATCACCAGATTCATATCAGAGAAGGAGATGAATGGAAGACAGCCTTCAAGACAAAGGAAGGTTTGTATGAGTGGTTAGTCATGCCATTTGGGCTAACCAATGCATCGAGCACATTCATGCGGCTCATGAACGAGGTATTGAAAGAATTTTTGGGAATCTTTGTTATTTTTTATTTAGATGATATTTTGATTTTCAGTAAGACTTGGGATGAGCATATGATGTATATTAGAAGATTTTTGGAGAAGCGAAGGGAGGAGAATTTGTTGATCAATTTGAAGAAATGTAGTTTTGCAAAGAAGGAGTTGGTATACCTGGGATTTGTTGTCAAAGAGGAAGGTCTTAAGATGGACCTAAAAAAAGTAAGGGCTATCATTGAATGGCCTACACCAAGGAGTGCTACGTGTTGGGAATTAAGGTGTCTCAACCTTGGTAATTATCTGCACTTGTAATGTTTGTATTTATTATTCAATTGCCTATGTTGTAAATAATTGGAAATTCCACTTTGTCATATTCTGAGATGTGGCATGGTGATGTGTCAATCCTACATGGATTATGACAACTTGTTATTTTGTCCTCACATGAGGAGATAGGCATTCCACTTAGTGGTAGGAATATTCTGCCATGTATCGACATCTTCTATGTTGTGTAAGAAATGTTTGACTGAAATGGTTATGATGAATTCCTATGACAAATCTATGACATGTAAGAGTCGAGAATAGAAGGTTGTAAGATAGGTAATGACATGTGTCATGTAGCATCTTTGAATGAGGCATATTTGGGCACCCCGAGGTGGAATACGATGTGTTGTAAGAGAATATGCTATTTATAGCATGTGTACGACAGATTCTCTTACAGCTGTAAGTTGTAATTGCTATGACAGATTCTATGACGGTCGTAAGTGTCGTAAGAGCATCTGTCATAGCCCATTTTAGAAATAGGTGGCCTCTTTGAGATGGGAGTTGTGGACAAATGTCAGACACATTCTACAATGTTGACCAAGTGTCCCTAGGCATGTGTTTTGGTCCAAGATGCCATATTGGATGCCCATTCCAAGATAGGTCCAATATTGCCTTGTATTTTCTTTATATACAGGTGCTTGGAGATGGAGTTTGTATCACGGGTTTATAGGTACTGTTATGCTACCGGCTTGACTCCAGACACAAGTGTCGAAGACCATTGAAGCTTGCATTGCAAGTGTATTGTAAACATTCTTTTAGATTTGTTAATACATGGTGCAGGTTTCTGAGTGTGGTTTTTCACCTAATAAGGGTTTTCCCCACCGTAAATCTTTATCTCTCTTCTTCTATCTACTTTCTAGTTCTTGTGTTTTTCTGCAATATCTCATGTTAATGGTTTAACATTGCTGTAATAGTTAGGATAAAGTTGAATTTGCATAAGCCTCTCCTCAATAGATTAGAATAGGAAGCGTTTTCCGTACACCTAGCTTCCTTTCAGTTGGTATAAGAGCTTGATCACCTTTGGTCCTAGTTGTAGGGTAAGGGTTTTTTGAGCTAATCTTAGGTTGAGTGGGAGTCTATGCAGAGCATTCTCCATCTTATTTTAGTAAGGAGATGGCAGGCACATCAGGAAGGTTTGAAGTAGAGAAGTTCAATGGCAGTAATTTCGAGCTGTGGAAGCTCAAAATGGAAGACATGTTAGTTGATTGAGACCTTTGGGAAAGTGTGAATGGAACTAAACTAGCTACAATGACTCAAGATGAGTGGGATCTCAAGGATTGGAAGGCTAAGGGTCTCATAAGACTTAGTCTTGCCAATTCTGTGTTGTTAAATGTCCATGAGGAGACTACTGCAAAACTCCTTTGGAAGAAGTTGGGGGATTTGTATCAAGCCAAATCCCTAGTCAATAAACTTTTCCTAAGAAAGAAGTTGTATTCTCTTCGACTGGAGGATGGAGGATTCGTGGCTGAGCATATGGATGCCTTTAATATGCTGGTTGCACAATTAATATCTATTGGTGTAAAAATGGAGGAGGAGGATCGGTGTATGACCTTGCTTTGTTCTCTACCGGACTCATGGGATCATCTTGTCATGGCAATCGGAAGCACCACATCCACATTCAAAATGGAAGAAGTGGTTTCTTCACTGTTGTCTGAAGAGATGCAGAGAAAGTCTTCTAAGGTAGCTAAAGAAGCCCTTGCAGTTTGTGGAAGACCCAAGGAGAAAGGGAAGAAGAAGGACAAGAAAGTTGAGAAGGGTAGATCCAAATCCTGTGGGAGATCCAAATCTCCTAGAAAGTCCAAGGCTCTTTGTTGGAACTGTGGCAAGACTGGACATTTCTAAAAGGAATGCAAAGAGGAGAAGAAGAAAAAGAAGAAAGCTCCTAATTTAGATTCTGACAAATCACAAGATGACGGTGATGCTTTCATCATGTTGGTGCATGCATGAGTATTTAGGTTTCAAGCATTTAAATATGCAGGCACCCTCCCAAAAAGTCCAAAAAATCTAACTCTTTTGGCCTCTACAATTGTAAAAAATACAAAAAAAAAAGAGTTAAAATGCATGTATCTTTGTATATACAAAGAGGTTTGTATATACAAGTG
Source organism: Cunninghamia lanceolata (assembly GCA_027924645.1). NCBI lineage: Eukaryota > Viridiplantae > Streptophyta > Pinopsida > Cupressales > Cupressaceae > Cunninghamia > Cunninghamia lanceolata. The sequence continues at coordinate 5,792,890 of BSBN01000134.1, forward strand.
CTGGTGTGCATGGGCGGGCTTGCAAAATTCCCATCGGCCTTTGAAAAAATGAGTTATATGCATTTTTGAATGCATATCGGGCTTAGAAAAGGTGCATATACAAGTGGGAATCTTTCACAGATCCCATGAATATTCCCAGTTCGTATATCAGGTTGCATGTAAAGATGCAAGGAAAAATATACAAGGGCATACATACATTTGCTACAGTGCAGTCGAGATACATGTGGTAGGGCCCGTGGACATACAAAGTTGAATGTATGCACAATATACAAAAGGAAAGGTGCAGAGGTGTTTGCATATACAAGGATTGATATACAATCGAATGAACAAGGTAAAGCATGCAAATAGGTCAGCGGTGGTCAATGTCAGAAATGGGGCCCATCAGTTGTATGTGCATTCGCTTGTATGTTTGCACATACAAGGCTGATAAACAAAAGGAAAAGTTACAACACAGATTCCAAGGAATGTTCCAATCTAGCAGATAATGTGTTGAGCTCCGCAGCCTGCTTGTATATGACTTTGTATATGCCGATATACAAGCTGATGTGCAATGAAAAACATACAATCTAGACCTGATTGAAAATCAAATGCAGTGAATAGGTTTTGGGATCCGCGACATGTATATTGGGCGCTTGTATGTGCTGATATACATTGCAAAGATACAAAGGTTAAGATGCAAGCCGGATTTCAAGATGGATGCAATGTGTTTCATAATTTTTGAAGTCTGCGCCTTGTGTGTATGAGGTGAATGTATATTGCACTTGTATGTGCAGTGCGATATGCAAAAGGGGGAGATACAAGCTAGAACGGAACTCAATTTCAAATTGTTCTATACAATTTGAGGTCTGGCTTGTACATAAAGTGATTGTATATGCTTTTGCATATACAGTGGGTGAAAGGGCAAAATGCATGTTAGCGATGGAAAAGCCAAAGTTGCAAAAATGCCTGCGTGGCTTGTTCTCACTGGTCAACGACTTTTCAAAGCATGATTGTGGCCGTAGATGTCGGCAATAGAAGGAATCGACGGCCACCCTTCAAACTTTTAGGCAGAGGAAGTTTTGTATGTCTGCATTTGTGTTTCTTGGTGGGAAGGAGCTTCAGGGGCTCGTGAACTAGTAAACTACGGGTAGTTGGCTATTAATGGCAGATTTTGCAGTAGTTGGGTCGATGATTGATAGACCAACCACCGTATTTCATGAGAAAATCTTCAAGCAGTGGCACATTTTCCAATCCCACCTGCTTGTCCTTCTTTTTCTGCCTAAATCATTCAATATTTTGGGCACCATTCTTGGTGCAATATATCTGGCAGGAATTTTTGACTTGTCATGTAATTAATTTGCTGGATGTACAGTTTGGCTATAAGAGTGGCAAACTATGTCATTCGTGGTGGTTGAAGACTTTGGCAATTTTGGGGGAAAAATAATGAAATACAGAGCATTTCTTGTCTGTTTTATCTCTGTTGGAGTTTATGAGTTGCATCTGAGTGTATCTTGCACATATTTTTAGTTTCTTGTCATTGTATATGAAAAATGCATTGTTGCATGTATTTATCTGTTTGTCTCCATTTGTTGCATGCAATTTCTTCTTTTGAATCTGGTTGCTAAGGGTTTCTCAGATTCTTGGGTATAGATTTATGTATCACATGCCTAATCTCTAACTTCTATTCAAGGAGTGGATTAAATCATTTTAGGTTAAGTATGGAGAAGATTGTATGTCAACTGGGATATTTGTAAGTAGAGACAGTTGAATACTTATCCTTGGGTGGTATTTGTAAGATGAATACCAGTCCTAAGCCCTTGAAACTTGAATGACAGTTGCAAGCCATTCTTATGTATAAGTCTAGTTGACTCCTTGCCCTGGGATAGGCACTGGTCTGTTCTTGTGAAGTAGTTATGATCCAAAACCCCTGTCTTACATCCAAAACATAGATTCAAATCCATTCATATTTCCAACCTGTTAGTTGTAGGATTAGGATTAGGAACCCCCTGCATACTCTTATACCTGACTAGACAAATATGTCCAAGACTGTTGCCAAACTTGTGATTTATCACTCAAATCTTGGTCCATACATGAGAGTATTCTTCTTGTCATTGCAAAGTTAAATCCTTCTGTCATTGGGTGAGTCAAATGTTACATCTTTAGCTATAAGGATACCCCCCTTGGTGCGGCAGAACCAGAAGTGAAGGGGAAGCATCTCACGTAACCTCCTGTATTCGTTGGCCGAATCTGCCTGTGCATTGGAACTGGCAAACCCTCTGCTGATTCGGAAGAAAAGACCAATAGATGGCGACTCTGCTGGGGATAAAGTGTCATATCCATGAAAGTTTGAGTCTAAAAGATTGAAACAACAGACTTGGAGGTGTTTGTTGCAGCAAAATCTAAAAAGTTATATGTGTGGCTCTGCTGTGGGAGAACCTAGAAAGAAAAGAAATTAATTTTCAGCTCCAGCCTATTTGAAGCTCATTCCTCTGCCAAGGAGGTGGTGACTCAGTTGAATGAAGCTATCAAAGGCTGCAACATATCTAGGTATTTACATAAGTTTTAAAAGATTCGCTATTTGGTGAAACAACACTGGTTAAAAGGGAAATATTGGTGACTAGATTGCATGTTTTTGTAAGAACCTAGTTTGTATTTCAAAAGGAGTATGCAATGTTGTTAAAAGACTCATATAGGGGACTTTAGGCAAGCTGAAATAGCAGTTGTATCTTAAAAGCCTAAGGTCATTGTTGTAAAAGAAAATCTGAGTTGAAAAGAGGGTTGCAGAAACACATAATGATTTATTATCAGCCCATGCACCCTTGTGAGGTGTCAAATGCAATAAAGTATAATAATCAGTCCCAACCATGTCATAGAAAGAGTTTTAGTATTGACAGATATGAGCCCATAAATTTTAATGGAATTTGTGGCTACCCAAATGTTTTTCCATTTAAAATCAGAAAGTATTTGCCCAAATTCAATGGTACAAAGGATGAATCAGCTGAGAGACACTTGCAACAGTTTATGAATGTTATAGATGACTTTGAGATTGACCATGAAGATGTAGTTATGAGATTATTTGTTCAATCTCTAGATGAAGATGCAAGGGATTGGTTCTCTTATCTTCCAGTATACTCTGTCAGCTCTTGGCAAGAATTTAAATCTGCATTTCTAGAACAATATGGTCAAAGAATTTCTGATTATGTAGTCATTAGTGATTTTATGTATATCCATATTGCGGAAGATGAGTTGATCCCAACCTTTAACCTCAGATTTATGAAGGCCTTGAGAAGAATACCAGAATGCATGAGACCTAATGATGGATTGTACCTAGTTGTCTATTTGGGAGCATTTGATAAGAAAATGAGCTATAGATTGAGAGATAAGCAGCCCACCACATTGCATCAGACACAATAGTTTGCAATAGACATTGAAAATAATTGGAGGTATGGGATTCAAAAAGGTTATTTCTCTAAAAAAAATTGTTGCCCTAAGGCCACCAATGTTGATGAGGGATATAGTTTAAATGTTGGAGATGAATGTCAAAGTACTCACACCCATGCTGTCCTAGTTTTTGCATCATTTCAAGTTGATGATGTTTCTATTATAGAGGAGGATGTCCTGATTTGCCCAGCAAATGAAGTTGATTGTAATAATTTTTCAAGTAATATTTGCATGCCAGTCCTAAACAAAGATAATTCATGTTTAAATAATCCAGTTATGCAAAGTTGTGATCATATGGATCAAGAGTCGGTATCAATTTCATCAGGAAGCATTAGAGGGTTAGAAAATGATGTAGATAGTTCAACTTCAGAGTACATTGAAGTAGCAAAAATTTTGTATGTGGGGCAATCAGAGGTTGAAGATGATAAAGATGATATCCATGATCAGTTCATGGATCAAGTTTGTTCTTCTTATGACTATGGATTTGTCAATTATAAAAAAGAAATGGATTGTCATGAAGAAGAAATAGAAACCTTTGCAATGAGTATGAATCCCCTCTATGATGAGCCTGCGGATGCATTTGACATTATGAGTCATGACTTTCAGTGGTGTAGAATTAACCCTTTGTTTGAAAATGATGATACTGATTTGCAAACTGTGGATAATGAATGTTCATCATTTGGTTCAGACATGTGCAACTATGTGTATGTGGATCAGGATTTGTTTTCAATGATGATAAGTGATACAAATGACATTGTTGGTCTCATATATTCTGAGTGTTTTGAGTCTATGGATCAGCTGGATGAATGTTTGGTAATGTGTAATAACCAGGTAAGTAATGAGTATTGCCAAATGCAATATCAAGATATACTATTTGAAGAATATAACATACATATGTTGCCTAGTGCTGAAAAATATTCTAGTATGTATGGTTATAAGTCTAATTGTAAGATGTAGAGTGACAGAGGCTACACTGACAGTGGCAAATTTTCAAAAATGGTGAAACATGTAATTGACAAGATCAGCTTATGGGATTTTTTTGTCAATATTTTCAGCTGTGGTTGGGGTTATTCAGATTGGAATCAGGCATTTGACAGGAACAGGTTGTGGTTCTTCATTTTTGGCTACCCAGGGCTGCCAAAATGATGTTTGAAAATATAATTTGTGATGTAGGTTGGTGCAGTGTTCAACTCTGTTGCCCAATGCATAAGGCCCAATCTGCGAAACCAGAGATTCTGAAGTTCTCACCGTGCCTGCAAGAGGCATGCATCCCCAGACAGAGCCTGTGTTGGTGCCTGCATGAGTATTCAAGTTTCAAGCATTTAAATATGTAGGCACCCTTCCAAAAAGTCCAAAAAATCTAACTCTTTTGGCCTCTGCAGTTGTAAAAAATGCAAAAAAAAATAGAGTTAAAATGCATGTATCTTTGTATATACAAAGAGGTTTGTATATACAAGTGCTGGTGTGCATGGGCAGGCTTGGAAAATTCCCATCAGTCTTTGAAAAAATGAGTTATATGCATTTTTGAATGCATATCGGGCTTAGAAAAGGTGCATATGCAAGTGGGAATCTTTCGCAGATCCCAAGAATATTCCCGGTTTGTATATCAGGTTGCATGTAAAGATGCAAGGAAAAATATACAAGGGCGCACATACATTTGCTACAGTGCGGCTGAGATACATGTGGTAGGGCCCATGGACATACAAAGTTGAATGTATGCCCGGTATACAAAAGGACAGGTGCAGAGGTGTTTGCATATACAAGGATTGATATACAATCGAATGAACAAGGTAAAGCATGCAAACATGTCAGTGGCGGTCAACGTCAGAAATGTGGCCCATCAGTTGCTTGTGCATTCACTTGTATGTTTGCACATACAAGGCTGATAAACAAAAGGAAAAGTTACAATGCGGATTCCAAGGAATGTTCCAATTTGGAAGATAATGTGTTGAGATCTGCAGCCTACTTGTATATGACTTTGGATATGCTGATATACAAGCTGATGTGCAATGAAAAACATACAATCCAGACCCGATTGAAAATCAAATGCAGTGAATAGGGTTTGGGGTCCGCGACATGTATATTGGGTGCTTATATGTGCTGATATACATTGCAAAGATACAAAGGTTAAGATGCAAGCCAGATTTCAAGGCAGATGCAGTGTGTTTCGTAATTTTTGAAGTCCGCGCCTTGTGTGTATGAGGTGAATGTATATGTCACTTGTATGTGTAGTGTGATATGCAAAAGGGGGAGATACAAGCTAGAACGGAACTCAATTTCAAATTGTTCTATAAAATTTGAGGTCTGGCTTGTACATAAAGTGATTGTATATGCTTTTGCATATACAATGGGCGAAAGGGCAAAATGCATGTTAGCGATGGAAAAGTCAAAGTTGCAAAAGCACCTGTGTGGCTTGTTCTCACTGGTCAATGACTTTTCAAAGCATGATTGTGGCCGCAGATGTTGGCAATAGAAGGAATCGATGGCCACCCTTCAAACTTTCAGGCACAGAAGGTTTTGTATGTCTGTGTTTGTGTTTCTTGGCGGGAAGGAGCTTCAGGGGCTCACGAACCAGTAAACTACAGGTAGTTGTCTATTGATGGTGGATTTTGTAGTAGTTGGGTTGATGATTAATAGGCCAACCACCGTATTTCATGAGAAAATCTTCAAGCGGTGGCACATTTTCCAATCCCACCTGCTCGTCCTTCTTTTTTTGCCTAAATCATTAAATATTCTGGGTGCCATTCTTGGTGCAATGTATCTGGCAAGAATTTTTGAATTGTCATGTAATTAATTTGTTGGATGTACAGTTTGGCTATAAGAGTGGCAAGTTGTGTCATTCATGGTGATTGAAAACTTGGGCAATTTTGGGGGAAAAATAATGAAATACAGAGCATTTCTTGTCTATTTTATCTCTATTGGAGTTTATGAGTTGCATCTAAGTGTATCTTGCACATATGTTCAGTTTCTTGTCATTGTATATGAAAAATGCATTGTTGTATGTATTTATCTGTTTGTCTCCATTTGTTTCATGCAATTTCTTCTTTTGAATCTGGTTGCTAAGGGTTTCTCAGATTCTTGGGTATAGATTTCTGTATCACATGCCTAATCTCTAACTTCCATTCAAGGAGTGGATTAAATCATTTTAGGTTAAGTATGGAGAAGATTGTATGTCAACTGGGATATTTGTAAGTAGAGACAGTTGAATACTTATCCTTGGGTGGTATTTGTAAAGCAAACACCAGTCCTAACCCCTTGAAACTCGAATGACAGTTGCAAGCCATTGTTATGTATACGTCTAGTTGACTCCTTGCCCTAGGATAGGCACCAGTTTGTTCTTGTGAAGCAGTTATGATCCAAAACCCCTATCTTACATCTAAAGCATCCTTTCAAATCCATTCATATTTCCAACCTGTTAGTTGTAGGATTAGGATTAGGAACCCCTTGCATACTCTCATACCTGACCAGACAAATATGTCCAAGAGTGTTGCCAAACTTGTGATTTATCACTCAAATCTTGGTCCATACATGAGAGTCTTCTGCCTATCATTGCAAAGTTAAATCCTTCTGTCATTGGGTGAGTCAAATGTTACATCTTTAGCTATAGGGATACCCCCCTTGGTGTGGCAGAACCAGAAGTGAAGGGGAGGCAGCTCACGCAACCTCCTATATTCATTGGTCAAATCTATCTATGCATTAGAACTGGCAAACCCTCTGCTAATTCAGAAGAAAAGACCAACACATCACAGCCCTGGCAACCCATGCATATCATGATGTATGGCTAATGGAATCTGGTGCATCATTCCACATGACCTCGCATCGAGACTGGTTCACTAAGTATGAGGAGTTCGATGGTGGGAATGTGTATCTAGGTGATGACTCTCATCTGAAGATCGTTGGTTGTTTAAGAGTCTCTATTTGATTCCCTAATGGTTGAGTGAAAGGGATCTTTGGGGTTATGCACATCCTAGGCTTAGCATGAAACCTACTTTCTGTAAGTAGTTTGAATGATGCAGGTGTGGAGGTTGTCTTTTCAAAAGAAGGATGCAAGATGACTAGAGGATCTATGGTGCTTGCTAAGGGTACTCGGAGAGGTACTCTGTTTCAGCTAGAAGCATACATTGCACAATGCAATAGTTCTTCTATCTTAAGGAAGAGGGCAGCAGTCACTTCATCCCCACCATCTAAATGAGCAGTGAAGAAATCTGTTCTTTCTAGTCTTGATGGTTGTATTCGTGCATTGGAAGTTAAACTTCCTGCAGAAAAGACAATGTTATGGCATAAGAGATTTGGCCACATTGGTGATAAGGGTCTGCCTACCTTCAAAAATAAGAATCTCGTTGAGGGGTTAGATGATTGTAATCTTGAGTTTGACTTTTGCAAACATTGCATTTATGGAAAATAAAACCGTGTTTAGTTTTACTTGAGTTCTCATAAGTCTTTTGGTGTGTTGGACCTTATTCATTCTGATGTGTTTGGTCCTATTAATGTTCCTTCGTTATCAAAATCTATATACTTTGTATCTTTTATAGACGATTACAGTAGAAGGACATGGATTTATTTTCTTAGAAGCAAATCTGAAGTCTATAGTAAGTTTAAGGAGTTTAAATCTTTTTCTAAAAATTAAACTGGTAAAAAGATTAAATGTTTGAGAATTGACAACAGCGGTGAGTTTTGTTCTACAGAATTTGATAAGTATTGCAAGGAACTTGGGATTGAAAGACATACGACAACTCCATACACACCATAGCAAAATAGAGTTACAGAGAGGATGAACATTGTTACAAGTATGGGCTTAACCGTTGTTGTCATTGATGTCAACATACTCATGTTGCATTAATGAGAAGGATTAGATGAGTTGTGTGCTGAGGATATTGAGAAAATAAGTCTCAATTAGGAACAATGAAGAACAGTGATGACAAGAAGGTAAAAGTCCTCAATAGGTTGAGGATCAGAGGATGTAGTTAAAAGGGTTTGTAGATATAAGTCTTGAGATGGTCCAGTCAAGATTTCAGAGGTCCACATGAAGATCTGAAGAAGTTAGGGTCACTCAAGTAGAACCGGTTCTAGCAGGTGTTTAGAGGTGACAGATTGCCACAGATCGGTCCGGTGAGATCTGGTATTTCATTATCCAGTTCTATGGATCTAAGGGAGTGTTGAGGACATCCCTATGAAGTATCAACTAGATTAGTTCGTGGGTTGAAGGTCTGGAAGAGCCTATTCATTTGTGACAGTGATGACAGACTGTGTTCTTATAGCTCTGGATAAAGGAAAGAAGAATTCCAGTAGGATGATGAAGTGCAGATGTTTTTGGTGATTCAGGGAAGGTTATGATGATTGTTGGAGCATGTCCAGTCAATGTTGGTGGTCCGCGTTGAAGTTAGAGTTTGCATTTGAAGAATAACCATGGATATTGGTGTTCTTCTTGAGACTAGCCGACCGGATGTATTACACATCTTGCAGATGTTCTTTTAGGTGTTTGCTGACTTAGATGATTGCTCCTAAGTTGATGCCTTGTATAAATAAGGGATTGTGAATTCATTTTGAAATGTGTCTTGTGGTGATAAGTGTGTGGTAGCAAAGAGAAGTGTGAAAGGTAGAGTAGAAGTATTGGGCTTAAATGGAACTAATTCAAGCATGCTGAAGATGCTATTCTCCAGTTCATAAAGGTGATACTTATTCCTTTGTAGACAGTGTGTCTATTATAGGCAGTGAGCCTCTTGTGAGCAGTGTGCTAGGGCAATGAGCCCTAATTGGCATGTATCATTTTGTTCTTTCTATTCTTCTAACAAAGAATACATTCTTGGGTTAATCACCCTGTGGTTGTTTCCCTTAACCGGGTTTTCCACATCAAAATTGTGGTGTCATATGTGTTGATATGTTTTTGCTTTTGATTTGAATGCATTATGGTTCATGATTAATATTATGCTAATCACTAGAGAAGATTCAAGTGTTTAAAAAGAGAAAGTTTCACACAACTGATTCACCCCCCCTCTCAATTGTATGCCCTAAGTCTAACAATTGGTATCAGAGCTAAGTTCCTCTAAAAGGAGCTTAACCGCTTGAGGAGATCCAAGATGTCGTCATACAAGAAGGATAGTCTAAAGTTTGATGGAACCAAAGGTCACATGAAATGTCATTTGCAATGTATGGGAAAGGTGTACTGGTCCATGGTCACAAAAGCGTATGTACCTCCACAGGGTGGTTCGACAAACCTAAATGAAATCACAAATGTTGAAAATAATCTACGGACCAAAGAGGCTCTTCTAAGTGCATTAACTGACTCAGAGCTCTCAAATGTTATTGACCTACTAACTGCCTATGAGATCTAGATTAAACTGGAACTTCTGCATGAAGGAGATGAGTATGTTAAATGTGCAAGGTTACAGAGTCTAAAAGGGAAATTTGAAAAATTGAAGATGAGAGATGATGAAAATATTATCACTTTTATGCCAAGAGTGAATGAGCTGGTTTGTGGAATTAGAAATTTTGGTGGAGTCTTGGATGAAAATGAGATTGTTGGTAAGATTCTCAGATCCCTTCCTACCTCTTACAAAAACAAGGTTGCTGCCATTGATGAATTCAAAGCCCATACAAGGATTTGATCTGGGAGAGAACTCATTAAGGATATTGTCATGGTATGAAAAAGCAAGAAAAGACCTGGAAGAAGAAGAAGTAGAAACTGCTCAACTTGAAGCCCTCATTGCAAAGAGACTGCCAAGAGGATCTGGTAAGTATGAAGGAAAATTGCCTTTTAAGTGTTTTAACTGCAATAAGATTGATCATTTTGCCTCAAAATGTCTGGAAAGATTTTCAAAGCCAAATCCTAACAGATCAAGATTCCAAAAGAATTGTTACTATGTTCATGAAGAAGATGATAATGAAGGAGTAACAGATGATGAATCAGAGACAGGAAACAAATCCAGAAGTGAATGGGTGTTTATTGCTATCAAGGAAGAAGAACCAATATCCTCTGTATTTATCAATCATAAAGTTGTAGAAAGAGCTCTGGCTGCCCAAGTTGAAGAAAAGAATGATTGGGTCATTAACAGTGGTTGCTCTCACCACATGACAGGTGACAAGAATAAGTTCATAGATTTGGAAAGGTATGAAGGAGGAGTGGTGAAGTTTGGTGATAATTCTATTGGTAGGATCAGAGGAAGAGGAACTATTTCTTTTAATGGAAGAAATAGAACTGGTAATGTACTGTATGTTGAAGGTTTGAAGCACAATCTTCTCAGTGTTGGACAATTGGTGGACAAAGGCTATGATCTCTGATTCAAGGATGGCAAATGTAAAATCTTTGAAAGATCCAGAATAGAGATTGCATCCGGTACTCAAACTAAAGGTAATATCTTCCACTTGGTTGGCACTGGTAAAAACTGCTATTTGTTTAAGTTGATCAGAGTTGGTTATGGCATTGAAGGATGTGTCATGTGAATTTTGATAATATCATCAAGATAAGCAATACTCAGGCTGTAAGAGATCTTCCAAAATTGGTGAAACCTACTAACAGCTTGTGCAAGGAATGTCAGTTGGGTAAGATGAGTAGAGTCACAATCAAAAGCAAGGAACTGTCTTCTACCGGACTATTGGATTTAGTTCACACTGATCTTTGTGGTCTGGCAAGAACCAGAGGTATTCAAGGTGATAGATACTTCATGCTGCTAATAGATGACTATTCCCGGATGATGTGGGTAACCTTTCTAAAGGAGAAATCTGAAGCTCTTGAGAAATTCAAAATATTCAAGGCTGTGGTAGAGAATGAAATAGGAACAAAGTTGAAATGTTTGAGGTCTGATAGAGGTGGAGAGTTCACATCTGGTGAGTTCATAGAATTCTGTGAGAAACATGGAATTAAAAGATAGTTGTCTGCTCTGAGGACTCCACAGCAGAATGGAGTAGTGGAGAGAAAGAACCGGACCATCCAGGAAGTATCTAGGACTATGATGATGGAAGCAAATGTTCCTCAGATCTATTGGAGAGAAGCTGTCAGCACCACAGTCTATACTCTTAATCGAGTTCAAATCAGAAGTAATAACGGTAAGACCCCATATGAACTCTAGTTTGGCATTACTCCTACTATAAGATATTTTAGAGTCTTTGGTAGCAAGTGTTACATCAAAAGAGATGAAGATTTAGGCAAGTTTGATGCTAGAAGTGATGAAGGAATATTCTTGGGTTACTCTACTCAAAGCAAAGCATACCAGTGTTATAACAAGAGACTAAGAAAGATGATAGAAAGTACAAATGTGAAGGTTGATGAGGGAATAGAGAAACCCTCAAGGTTCTATGAGTATGATGAAGATGATCAGAATGGTATTCTGGTTCAAGGAGCTCAATCCTCTCCTGAAAGTCAGATTCAGATAGATACGGTAAATCAGGAAGAAGAGATTGGTCTGAATGAGCCTGATCAAGAAGCAGAAGTGCAAGAAACTCCCAAAGTTCCAAGGTATGTAAGACTAAACCACTCTGAAGATCAGATCATAGGTGAAAAAGGCAAAGGTGTGCAAACTAGAAGGAAAATTGCTCAAAATTTAGATGAATATTGTCTGATTTCAAAGATTGAACCTAAGACAATAAATGAAGCCCACAATGATGAAAATTGGACCAAAGCAATGGAGGAAGAGTTGATGCAAATTGAGAAAAATCACACTTGGGATCTTGTTTCCAGACCTAGAAACAAGAATGTGATTGGAACCAAATGGGTCTTCTGGAACAAACTAAATGAAGTTGGTGAAGTAATCAGAAATAAAGCCAGATTGGTCTGCAAAGGCTACTCTCAAATAGAAGGAATTGATTTTGAAGAAACCTTTGCTCTAGTGGCAAGAATTGAACCAGTCAGACTATTTCTTGCATTTTCTGCCTTCAAGGATTTCAAGGTGTATCAGATGGATGTCAAATCTACTTTCCTGAATGGTGACTTAGAAGAAGAAGTGTACATTGAACAACCAGATAGATTTTAGTTATCTGAGCATGGTGATATGGTCTGCAAATTAAAGAAGGCACTGTATGGTCTAAAGCAAGGCCCAAGAGCATGGTATGAAAGACTAGACAAACATCTTTTGAAGATTGGTTTCAACAAAGGTACTGCTGATAGTAACCTATATTTCAAATTTGATAATGAAAATATCTTGACTGTTGAAGTATTTGTTGATGATATCATCTTTGGAGGAAGAGACAGTATGCGTAAAACCTTTGCAAATCAAATGAAAAGTGAGTTTGAAATGTCAATGCTCGGTGAAATGAATTTCTTCTTGGGTCTGCAAATTACTCAGACAAAGAAAGGAATCTTTATCTCTCAGACCAAATATGTAAAATAATTGTTGAGGAAATTTGGAATGGAAGATTCAAAGCCAATGAACACTCCCATGGAAACCGGATGTAAGTTGAGCAAAGATGATGACTCTCCTAAGACAGATCAGACAAAGTACAGATCAATGATTGGAGGATTATTGTATCTCACTCAAACTAGACTAGATATAATGCAGGCTATTGGTCTTGTGGCAAGATTCCAGGCTGATCCCAGAGAATCTCATGTCATGGCAATCAAAAGAATTTTTAGGTACTTAAAAGGAACAGTTGAGTATGGTCTGTGGTATCCTAGAGATCATAATTTTTCTCTTCATGCATATACAGATGCAGATTGCGCAGGAGATGTGGATGATAGGAAGAGTACAAGTGGAGGAGCATTCTTTTTGGGAAAAAAGTTGGTTTCTTGGCTAAGCAATAAACAAGAGGCAATATCCCTATCTACAATTGAAGTAGAATACATTGCAGTAGCAGGTAGTTGCACTCATGTTTTGTGGATGAAGCAGATGCTAAGAGATATTCAAGTAGAATATAAGGAGCCTATCACAATTTTCTGTGATAATTCAAGTGCAATAAATATTTCTAAGAATCCGGTGTTGTATTCTAAGACTAAGCATATATCTATCAAGTTTCACTTTCTGAGAGAGCAAGTGAACAAGGGTGAAGTCAAATTGGAGTATGTGCCCTCCAAGAATCAGCTTGCAGATATTTTTACTAAACCTCTTCCCAAGGACTCTTTTGAGTATCTCAGGGAGAAGTTAAGGGTTACTACCCCTCCGGTGATGAACTAGGATGCACTAATGTGCATCAATCCGGTGGATATCACAATCATATCTTGTGATCCGTATTGATGATAAGGGAGCTGCTACTCAGGGGGAGAAGCTGGTATGTTATGAAGTAGTGAAGTTACAAGTATGAGCCCTTTGCCATTGATGTCAAAGGGGTAGAGAAGACATGTGAAAAACAAGTGGTTGTTGATCAAAGGGGGAGCAATAAAGGAAGAGAAGACATGTGAATAGTTGTTGCTGTTAGGGGGAGTTGTAACAGCAAGGAGAAGTTCTTGTCTTGATAGTTTTTCACATCATATGTTGCCATCAATGACAAAGGGGGAGATTGTTACAAGTATGGGCCTAACCAGTGTTGTCATTGATGTCAACATACTCATGTTGCATTAATGAGAAGGATTAGATGAGCTGTGTGCTGAGGATATTGAGAAAATAAGTCTCAATCAAGAACAGTGAAGAACAGTGATGAGAAGAATTTAAAAGTCCTCAATAGGTTAAGGATCAGAGGATACAGTTTAAAGGGTTTGTAGATATAAATCTTGAGATGGTCTAGTCAAGATTTTAGAGGTCCGCATGAAGATCTGAAGAAGTTAGGGTCGTTCATGTAGAACTGGTTCTGGCAGGTGTTCAGAGGTGACAGAGTGCCACAGATAGGTTCGGTGAGATTGTTAAAACATTATCCTAGACAGCTTGTAGCATTTTGTCCTAAATCCCACTCTTAATCCCATTAATTAAATAAATTTTATTTATTTAATTAAAATCCCATTCAATCCCATCCTCATCCTACTTAGCTAATTAATTAAATAAATTTTATTTATTTAATTAATTTCACATGCATAATCCCATTTATCTTATCCCCATCCCAATTAATTAAATAAATTTTATTTATTTAATTAATTTCCACATCATATCTTATCTCATCCTATTCAACTTCTCAATTAATTAAATAAATTTTATTTATTTAATTAATATCCAACTCATATCCCAACTAATTCAAATATTTTATTTGAATTAAACACTCATCTTTCATCACATTCCAACACTTGTCCAGTCAATCATGTGTTACAACTTTTATCCTTCACATGCACAACTAATGGACCTAATTTTAGTATTTATCTACACAAGCACACCTAAGCCTTATCTTCCCTTGCCACATGTCAATTGACTACAATTTCTTGATGTGCAAGGAAAACTAACTCAATCCTATCCATCCATTTCATCTAAAACCCTAATTGATCCTAGCCATCCATTGGAACCAAGCCTTTCCTATAAAACAAGCCTCTCTTGAGCCATTAGAGGGGGGATTTTCAGGATTCTTCTTCATGCAACCTCACTCTGCTGAATTTTCATCTCAAGTCCTCATCCATCATCTTCAATCCATCTAGCTTGCATCCTTATCAATGTTATGCTGCGGAATCGAGCAATCAACACAACAAAGCGATCAATCAATCGAGCTCATCTTGCATCTTCGAGGTATTGAATTATTTGGGTTTAGGTTATGCATTTCAATTGTTTGATCATTTCCATTTATAAATCCAAATTTTTCGATATACATTTTGGCACGACCGGTGGGACTCACGTCCTTGATTAACCTCTCTTGTTGGAGTTGTTTTTATGAAGTTTAGATCTCTTGGAGCGCCAATCTTTCTTTTTTGCAAGCTTTTGTAGCAAAAATTTGCATTTTTCTAACCCTAGTTTGCAAAGATTTGGCTAAATATGTATGTAGATGATCTCTTATCCCAAATCTAACCTCACCATTGCGTCCGGGAGGCCATTTCCATAAACTTTGAGTACAAATTTGCCTAAATTTGATGAAAAATGGAGCGTTTGGTGAAGAAAACAACAACCGGACTGCAACAATGTGCTTCTGGTAATTCAGGTCGCTTATGATCAAACAGCAGTCGCCTGGACTAAATCAGCTCGCCTTTGGGCAAACAGTAGTAGCTTATGGTCAAATCTAGCTCGCTTTTAAGCAAACAGTGCTCGCTTTTGAAGAAAAATTGATAGCATATGGTAAACTTGGTCGCTTATGGTTAACATTTGCATTCTGTCTCCTGAAACTCTCCAGGTCGCTTTTCGGCTATTATGCATCGCTTTTGGTCTGTTGTTGGTCGCATATAAGCTATTACTTGTCGCTTCCATCCATTTTTGCATCGCTTATGAGCAAAAATCCACCGCTTTCTGCATATCCGCGTCGCTTTTACACTGGGATCGGCCGCATCTATCATTTTCGGGATCGCCTTTAAACCGACAGTGATCGCCTCAGGTATGATTTGGATCGCTTTTGTATTAACAAAACCCGCCTGTTGTTTTCGCTGTTCGCTATGGGGTTTTCAACTGAATTAATCGCTTATGGCCTAACAGTGAGTGCTTCCGATTAATTTGGATCGCTTTTAAAATAACAGTCATTGCTTTTGATGTTATGTGTGTCGCTTATGGACTGACAGTGCCCACTTTTGACCTGATATGCATCGCTTTTGAATTCACATTGATCGCCTGTGTAGGCTAGGGTTTCTGTGTTTTGACTGCTTTTTGCAGATACGGGTCGCTTTTAACCCTTAGACGGTCGCTTACGGCTATAACCCATCGCTTAAGAACCTACAGCAGTCGCTTTTAAATCGATACCCATCGCTACTGAACTGACAGTGCTCGCCTAGGGTTTTGTGTTTCGGCTATTTTTTGCAGATACAGATCGCTTTCAGCCCGCAGTTGGTCGCTTCTGGTATATCCGCATCACTTACAAGCTTACAAGGGCCGCGTCCGATATTTTTCTTGTCGCATATGATCTATAGAGTCTCGCCTACTGCAAATACAGATCGCATATGTTCAACAGTGAATCGCATCTGGCAACTGTAACTTGCTTCTGCTTGCTGTCATTGTGCATCTTGGTATTTCTATCATAACTTTCACATACGGAGACCAAATCACACAAACAAGGACTTGTTGGAAAGCTGGGAGGGCAAGCTTCACAACTGTACCACTTTTATCAGGTGACTGTATTATTTTTTAGGCTTTTTTATCAGTCAAAGTTTAGGTTCATTGCAAACTTCATTTGAGCATAACTTGAGCAATTTTGATCGTTTTTCAGCGAAACTTTTTTTCAAATTGCTTAGAATCTCCTAAACTTTCTGTTTATGCAATCTATTTTTCTATATCAGATCATTTTTATCAATATTTTCAGATTTCATCCTTTTCATGTAATCATCTTCTTTGCAAGTTTACTTGTTTCTTTTTGGAATTGGTGACTTGTAGAGGCATCTAAGGAGCTGGAGCAGCATTGGCATCAACATCTAAAGCAAATTGGAAAGCGATTGTATCAGGTGCACTCATTCTAATCTTTCATCTCTTAATCTTGATTGATCACACATTTGGACTTTGGGACTAAAACGAACAATTGTTTGCAAATTCACAACAAAACATTGGGCTAAAACGAACCATTGTCTTTCATCACATTTAGATTTGGGTTTTAAAACAAACAAGTGCTTGCATTGTCTTCCACACATTGAATTTCTAAGGTTAATGAACCCCATGCGAGTGTGACCAAGTAAATGTGTATGCTCTCTCCTCGCGTCCCAACATGAACTTGGAGATCAAAAACATTTACTTGTGTTGCTTTTGTTTAGCCTTAGAGAGGCCTGCCTTGGTATCCACCCCAAGGGAACGACCTCAAGCGGTACTTTCATCCGGTCCGCTATAAAAATTAGAGGATAAGGCGAAAGCCAAGTCTAACCGGTATTAGCGCTCACCATACAGTGCTAACTCGAAAGGAGGTGTACCTTTGTGTATATTAAAACTCCTAGTAGGGTTGGTTAAAGTCTTAAGTGGCTTGCTGGATGCTCGTGGGGTGCCGGTCCCCCGGATTTTCACTAGAACCTCCTTGTGATAGTGGCCTTGCCTTAACTAAGACTTGTTGAATTGTCTTCACGTGCTTGCTTAACCATCATCACATTCTTTCAAACTAACAACTTGCTTATGTGTTTTGCGTGAGTGAATCATGTGTGTATATGCATAATCATTTGTTTGAATATTGCCACATCAAGCTCTAAACACCAAAACACATAAAGACAAGTCATCCTACACATTCTTCCAATAACATTCAAACCCAATCACTTTCATCCCAAACATAGCCAAGTCCTCCAAACAATCCACATCATCATCCAAATCCCTAAGCAAGCACATGCTAAAAGGACTTAAGATAAACACTTGGTGACAACATGTCTACACTAGAGGACCTAGAAATCAAATTCCAAAGATTCCTTCAAAATCTTTATCAAGGATCACAACCCCTAAACCAAGATGCCATTAAAACATTACAATTCTTCATCCAAAGAGCTCAACCCCATGTAAGCCAATCACCTCAACTACAACACTTCATAGCCCAAGTCCAACACCTTTTAGCCACTAGTCAAGCTCGACAAGTACAACAATCCTTAGCCACTTCCTATCAACCTAATCCACCTCATAGCCACATGTCATATCCATCCACTTCCTATCAACTTAATCCACCTATCCACCAAGTCAATACCACATCAACCTATGAATATCCACCTCAAGCTTATCCAATCCCTCATGCCACCATGCCAATGCACTACCAAGCCCATCCACAAGGCAACCAAGTGTCCTCACAAGAACAACATGCAAGTCTAAATAGCCCTTTGTACATAAATCAAGTAAGTCCAAATACACCTTTTCAACAAGACCATCAAGCACCATTGATAGACCTAAGTCCACCTCTGTAACAAGAAACACATGCAAATCCCAATGGCTCCTTGTACATAAATCAAACAAGCCCAAGTTATCCTATGCAAGATCCAATAACCTTTGATAAGGGAGATACCAATCTAGAGTGGCCTTCATCATCTAATCACGTGCCAACACATGAGCCAACTAATCCTATCCCAACACCACCATGTGATCCTATTCCTAGTCCATTGGTCCATCAACCCTCCAAATCACCAAGCCCTTCATTACCTTCCTCACCATGTCATTCTAATCATTCACCAAAGGATGCGGCTGAGAGAGTTTTACAAAGGATGCTTGAAGCAAAACTCATTGAACTTCCTAAAGTCAAACCATGTGAAGAAAGTCCATATGATGAATATGATTATTGTGCATACCATAGGACCAAAGGCCATAATACAAATCAATGCCCAATATTTGTCTCAATTGTTTACAAGGTGTACCCACCTATAATGGGAAATCATGCCACATCACCCCCATCTAGTCCAAATCCTAATCCACCCAATCCAATTAGCTCTCAACCTAATCCTCGTCCTAATTCTAATCCAATGCCATCTACCATTATATCCATCCATTATATTTCCCATCCACCCATACTCTTGCGAAGGATGTGATCCATTGGCTACTAGCTAGGAATAAACTACCCCCATGTCAAACACCAATTCGTGAGCCTACCAATGAACTTCCAAAGGTCATGTCCAATCCTATAATCTCATCATGTGGTTCACATATCCTTGAGCCTCTTCAAGAGCCTTCCATTAACATGCCTAGCCCTTTAAGCCCATCATGTGATCTACAAGCCAACAAGTCTATTCAAGAGTCTCCAACCACAAGCCTAAGTCAAGAGGCTATCAAGTCCACTCAAGAACCTTCCACTTCCATCCAAAGTCAAGAGGTATGTCAAGAACATAATCTTAAACATGTGGAAATATCGAACCCTAGTCTTAATCAAGATCAAAGCACCTCTAAGTTCCACCTATCCATGACCTACTTATGGGTTGCCCTCAAGCTATTAGCCATCACCATGACCTCATTCATGAGCAAATTTATCCCTTTTATAGCTCATTTAATCCTATTTTTGCTCATAGTTATGATCAAGGTTCTAGCTAAGATCATGAAAACCATGATGATCCATTTGGCAAAACTTTATCTGTCTCATGATCAAGATGATATCTATGATGAAGAACCTATTAAAAAGTACCTTGATCCTATCCATAATCCCATAACCATCCATGAGCGAGATATCCAAATTTCTCCTAGTCATCCTCCATCTAGCCCTATCCATAATGAGCAAACATCCACTTGTCATAATGAGACATGTGCCTCTCAAGAACACATAAGCATAGAAGATCAAACAAATAACTTGGATCTTAGTGAACACAATGCTAATGATCCTCCCTCCACATCTACCATCGATCCCATTTCAAGTCCACCATCATGTCCTAGTGGTCTTATGACCTTCCTCCATGAATGTTCTTCCTTAGGACAACAACAACCATTGTCCTCCATTTCATCTTCTCCATCCAATAAAGAACTCAAGTCTAGTTCCCAAAACACATCTAGTCCCATAGTCAATCGCATCCTCCAAAACATGAACTACCAAGGTAAAGGTCTAGGCCTTTATGAACAAGGTATTTTGGAGCCAAACCATGTCAAAATCCCTCCATGCTCATACGGCCTTGGATACACACCCCAAGGTAAACAAGGCCAAGATGTTGGTAATCCCTTCATACATCCTAAACCTACCACTTTCCATCACACCCCCCATCATCTACCCAAAACATATGTAGCCATTTCATCTCCATCATCCTATAAATGTCAAAAGCATGTGACCATACACCTTCCGCCATCCACCTTGCCTCCACTTTTACCAACTCCAAATATCCCTCCATCCACCTTACCACCATTGCTTCCAACACCTAACATACATATCATTCATAAGTATCCTTACATCCCTAATCATGGCCAACAAAAGCACACATCGTTTAAACATAAAGCTTCCAATCATTCCACCAACCCCACTTCCCCCAAACCCATGGGATTCCAAAATAAACATTTGGATGCCTTTATCTATAAAGCCAAAAATCCAACTAAAACTCCTAAGGACCCTCATGCCTTAGGGTATCAGTGTGAAAAGTCTCTAAATCATCCATCTTCTAAGCAAAGTACATTCAAAAAGCTATCCAAGCCCATACCTCCAAATGCAAAGCCCAAAAGCAAAATGATTTGGGTTCCTAAGCAAATAACTAGCAAAGTAAATGAGGCATCCTCATCCACATCTCAAGAATCCCAATCACCTATCTCCATTCAGAAGCCTACTTCCATCCAAAACTTCCATTCCCTTCAAAAATCCCACAAGCAAAGAAAAAGCACTAAAAATCCTAAGTCCACATGGGTTCCCAAATCACTTCATCAACCATCTCCTAAGAAAACATCTCCATTGCTTCCTACACCACCATCTCATCAAAAGCTTCAATGTTTATCACAGTGTGTGCAACCATTGGTCATGGTTCCCTTCCACTCCGCAGCACCTCCACACAACTACATCTCCACATCTTCTATCCATTATCCTACATATCTCCCCCATGCTAACCTTATGGTCCATGCTTTTGCATAAGCCTTTCATCCATCTTCATTCCATAAGCCTATATAAATCCACAACATAAGCCACTAGCCTACCCTACCATGATTGACATCATAATCCATTATCTACCTAATCCATGTTCCATCCATGCAATCCCTTATCAACATCTATGAGCATAATGACATGGTCTATGCGATGACATCATTCTCTCTAGCGGGACTACCAACATTCATAGTGCTAAATACTTGAGTCCCTCCTATCCATTACCATGGTGAAAACCTGGCAAACAGGCGCCATGTGTAATTGTCATCCCATCCAAAAATAAAAATAAAAAAAAAAGAAAGAAAAAAGAAAAAAATCAAAAATCAAAAAAATCAAAAAAATAAAGAGAAATCCCTTCGTCCAATGGTGAAAACCTAGTAAACAGGCGCCTTGGATAAGTACCATGATGAAAACCTGGCAAACAGGCATCATGTGTAGGTTGATCTTCTATGCCACTTACACTTGGGGGCACATTGTCTCATCCAACCTATCATTTTCCATCTTATCATGTCCTATCTTGCCATATCCTATCCTACCATCATTAGCCATTACATCCATATACCTATCTTATTGAGCCCATTCATCCGTCCTTCTGCCTTTTGATTTTGATGAAGACATAGGGGCAAAATCTTGAAACATGCTTTGGATATCTCTTGGTATACCTCATACCTTCCTCATCAATCCATATTATCATTATTCACCTATCATACACCTTGTCATGTAAAACCTATCATGTCATCCCATGGTCATGAACTTTGTCATGTAAAATCCTAAGCATTACCACCTAGAATGGGGCAAGTTCTTCCTATGCAACATAGCCTTTGAAGATCACATCCTAGCTACCTTATGATCCATCCACTATGGCATATCCTTATCATAAGCTTTCCATCTTATAGCTTATCCCCATCCATTTATCATGAGCTTTCCACTATAGCCTACCTATCCATTTCTCATGAGGCATGCATCCATTCTTTTTATGGCCTATCTTTTTATCCATCCATATATCATGAGCCTTCCATCCCTTATTGCCCATCCTTTTATCCATCCAATCCCATTCATCCATCTTTGCACCTAGACTTGGTTTTCTCCCTTGTCATTGGTATCTAGCACAACAGCTACCTAAATTGTAAATCCATTGACATCCCAAAACATTTCAAAAACTACAAAAAAAATCAAATATGTCAAAAAATCCAAAAAAATCAAATATCCAACAAAAAATCCAAGCAATAAGATCAATTCAATCATCATCCAAAACAATCCACTCTAGCATCCAATCAAAATCAAATCCTTATCATCATCAATTCCTCCTATCAATAACATTCATTCATCCATTTCAATCAATCACCTCTTCCAATCATATCAATCAAATCAATCTAAGCAATGATCTTAAATCCAAGTCACATTAATCCATATCAAGCAAGCTAATCAATCAAGGAACATTATCCAATCAAATAAACAAGTTTTTGATCCTAATCTTGTCATGAGCCCAATCAACAATTATCAATCATCATCAATGGGATATAGCGTTCCCACAACCTTGTGTTGATCTAGGGATATAGCTTTCCCCACAATGACAACACTATCCTCATCATCAAACAATCAATTATTGGTTTATGACTTGACAAGGGCAATACCTTGTTCATTTTACATCCTTTGAGCACATTAAGAACACTTGCTTATGCTTAGATTGAGTGGACACTCTAATCATCACACCATCACTATCATCATTCAAAACAATTCAATCATCAGCATCAACACCAAACACATCAAGCTAACCATCAAAACAAATCCAATCACTTCAGCAAATCAAAAGCAGCTCAATCCACCACATATCATCACATCATCAATATTTCATCAATCTCAATCCATTTTTATCCTCTCATCAATAAAACACAACATTAGAACTACATCTCATTTCCATCGTTAAGTGCCTTGATCCCATGGATATAGGGTATGTAGGCAGTCTGGAGTACGAAGGAAGTGCCCAGATTCAGGCACAAGCGATTTTCCTCTTTCTTCTCTCATCATTTCTTCTATCATCTATCTTATACATCATCAATAAACAACTTCTTCCAATCAATCTATCATAGCACATCAATCCAATCATCACTTCATCTAATCATCCTTCAATCATCTTCCAATCCTTCCAAGCAAAGATCCAAATGCAAGCCCATCCTTAATCCATACCAATCAAGTTAATCAATCAAGTTAATCAATCAAGCCAAGTTATCCAATTGCAATCCATGGTCTTGATCCTAGCCTTGTTGTAAGCCAAATCAATCAATCAGCCAATTAGCTAACCAACTCAGCAAACATCCTTGTGTTGATCTAGGGATATAGCTTTCCCCGCAATGACAACACTCTCAACTATCAACAACAACAACCAATCATTGGTTTACAGCTTGACAGGGGCAATACCTTGTTTGTTTTTGAATCATTTGTGCATGCTTGCTTGCTTGCTTGTGTGTGTTATCTTTTTATCTTGCATTTTCATCATATCGGTATCAATCCAGCTAATATTCATATCTTGTATCCAGACAAGGTTGTATTATGCTGGGGCATGAGACACATCGTCACCCTGGTCCTTATACCTTGGTGCATAACGTCTAGTGCTATATCAAACATCATGGTTGCTCACTTTCATTGCAGCATAACGCATCATTCATTTCTTCTATCCATTCCCTTATCTTTCTTTCTTGACCAAGCTATTTCATTTCGAGAGCCTACCCGTGTTTGTCCAACCCGCATATCCTCTCGAGGGGGCATCATCATCCTATCTTTCCATCATCATTATATCCTTACATCATCATCATCATTTTCCTTTATCCATACCTTAACTTCTTTGAAATGATGTTACTCGATACAAAGCTCATCATCTTGAACATCATCTCAAAGAGGGGCAAAATGTAGACACCCAAAATTGTCCCAACTTTGTCCATGTCTAGCAACACCTTTTTAAAACATTATCCTAGACAGCTTGTAGCATTTTGTCCTAAATCCCACTCTTAATCCCATTAATTAAATAAATTTTATTTATTTAATTAAAATCCCATTCAATCCCATTCTTATCCTACTTAGCCAATTAATTAAATAAATTTTATTTATTTAATTAATTTCCACATCATATCTTATCTTATCCTATTCATTTATCCAATTAATTAAATAAATTTTATTTATTTAATTAATATCCAACTCATATCCCAACTAATTCAAATATTTTATTAAGTTCTCATCATAAGCCGACTTTCCAATTAATTAAATAAATTTTATTTATTTAATTAATTTATCTTATCATTTAGTCGACATGTGTGCCTCTTTCATTTAAAAAGATAAGTGGTACTATAACCTTTTATTTAATATCTTTTATATGTAGTACTTTTTATGTACACAAGCACACATGAGCCCTATCCTCCTTGACACTTGTCAAATGACTACAACTCCCTTCAAGAGTGGGATAACCGAATCAATCCTAGCCGTCCACATCAATCAATTAGCTTTTTAATCTCAACCGTCCATTGGAACCAAGCCTTTCCTATAAATCAACCCCCTCATAAGCCATTAACATGCATTGAGCTTCAAGTAACATTATTCTGCCAAATTGCCATTAACATGCATTGAGCTTCAAGTACCATTATTCTGTCAAAATATCATTAGAGCCTTTGCATCCTTCAACTATCATCCTCATATCATCTTCATCTTAATGTTATGCTGCAGAATCGAGCAATCAACACAACAAATTGATCAATCAATCAAGCTCATCTTGCATCTTCGAGGTATTGAATTATTTGGGTTTAGGTTATGCATTTCAATTGTTTGATCATTTCCATTTATAAATCTAAATTTTTTGATATACAAGATCCAGTATTTCATTATCTAGTTCTACGGATCTGAGGGAGTGTTGAGGACGTCCCTGTGAAGTATCAACTAGATTAGTTCATGGGTTGAAGTTTCGGAAGAGCCTATTCATTTGTGACAGTGATGACAGACTATGTTCTTATAGCTCCAGATGAAGGAAAGAAGAATTCCAGTAGGATGATGAAGTGCAGATGTTTTTGGTGATTCAGGGAAGGTTATGATGATCGTTGGAGCATGTCTAGTTAATGTTTGTGGTCCGCGTTGAAGTTAGAGTTTGCATTTGAAGAATAACCATGGATATTGGTGTTCTTCTTGAGACTGGCTGACCGGATGTGTTACACATCTTACAGATGTTCTTATAGGTGTTTGCCGACTTAGATGATTCTTCCTAAGTCAATGCCTTGTATAAATAAGGGATTGTGAATTCATTTTGAAGTGTGTCTTGTGGTTATAAGTGTGTGGTAGCAAAGAGAAGTGTGAAAGGTAGAGCAGAAGTATTGGGCTTAAATGGAACTGATTCAAGCATGCTGAAGATGCTATTCTCCAGTTCATAAAGGTGTTACTTATTCCTTTGTAGACAGTGTGTCTCTTGTAGGCAGTGAGCCTCTTGTGAGCAGTGTGCTCGGGCATTGAGCCCTAATTGGCATGTGCCATTTTGTTCTTTCTATTCTTCTAACAAAGAATACATTCTTGGGTTAATCATCCTGTGGTTGTTTCCCTTAACTAGGTTTTCCACGTCAAAATCTTTGTGTCATATGTGTTGATATGTTTTTGCTTTTGATTTGAATGCATTATGGTTCATGATTAATATCATGCTAATCACTAGAGAAGATTCAAGTGTTTAAAAAGAGAAAGTTTCACACAACTGATTCACCCCCCCTCTCAGTTGTATGCCTAAGTCTAACAGAACAGGACACTGATGGAGAAGGCTAGGAGTATGCTTAGTGGAGCTGGTCTAGAACAAAAGCTTTGGGCTGAAGCTGTTGCAACTACTTGCTATCTGGTAAATAGATCTCCTACATCAGCTCTTGTTGGAAAGACACCCATGGAGGTGTGGTCTGGTAGAAAGCCTTCAGTAAGGCATCTTCGTGTTTTTGGTTGTGAGGCATATGTACATGTGCCTTGGGAGAAGCAGTCAAAGTTGGAGAACAAAGCTGTTAAGTGTATCTTCATTAGCTACGGTGTTGGTGTTAAAGGATACAAGCTTTGGGACCCCGTGGCTGAAAAAGTGTTGTATAGCAGAAGTGTCATCTTCAGAGAGCTTACACCTTCTTCCACTGTTTTGCAGCCAGAAGAAAAAGAAAAGAAAGAGGATGTTGTTCAGTTTCCTCTCACCCCTGAGAAGACTGAACAGAAAGACAATGTTGGACCTAATGATGAGGAGAGCTCTAGCAGCTCTGAATGCTCAGAGGAAGTAGCTGAACCTCAACCTCAGCTCTTGAGGAGGTCTACACGGATAAGAAAGCAACTTGAAAGGTTTGGTTTTACATTTCTTGATTCTAGTTGTGCTTATGCTTTAATCACTAATAGTGATAAACCTAGAACTATATCAGAGGCTTTAGATATGAAGGATGCAGGTTCCTGGAAGGAGGCCATGGAGGAAGAAATGGCTTCTTTGGAAAAGAATCAAACTTGGGACTTGGTGCCTTTGCCTCCTGGATAGAAACCTGTTGGATGCAAATGGGTGTTCAAGAAGAAGATTGGTGCAGATGGCGGTATTGAGAAGTATAAGGCCAGATTGGTTGCAAAGGGGTATTCACAAGTGGAGGGTATAGATTATGGTGAGATCTTCTCTCCCGTTGCAAAGCTGACATCCATTCGATTCATGTTGTCATTCACAGTAGC
Organism: Cunninghamia lanceolata; assembly: GCA_027924645.1. NCBI lineage: Eukaryota > Viridiplantae > Streptophyta > Pinopsida > Cupressales > Cupressaceae > Cunninghamia > Cunninghamia lanceolata. Next base: position 5,819,473 of record BSBN01000134.1, read on the forward strand.
TTATGACTTGGAGGTAGAACAGATGGATGTGAAGACAACTTTCCTTCATGGTGACTTGGAGGAAGAGATCTACATATCACAGCCAGAGCATTACATGGTGAAAGGTAAAGAAAATTTGGTTTGCAAACTTAAGAAGTCTTTGTATGGTTTGACACAATCCCCTAGGAGATGGTACTTGAAGTTTGATGCCTTTGTGTTGTCAATTGGATTTGTGAGATTGAAATTAGATCACTGTGTGTATTATAAATTTGATGGTGATCGTATTCTCATTGTTGCACTATATATTGATGATATGTTTCTCATTGGGAAGGGTAAAAATATGATTTTTGATTTTAAATCTCAGTTGTCAGCTCAGTTTGAAATGAAAGATTTAGGGGCAGCTAGGGACATTCTAGGAATGGAAATCATAAGAGACATAACCAACAGAAAACTTTGGTTAAGCCAGAGTAAGTATGTGAAGTCCGTGTTGGACAGATTCAGTATGGCAGATTGTAGACCATTGTGTGTTCCCGTTTCTTTGGGAACAAAGTTGTCTGTTGAGGATTGTCCAAAATCTCCTAGTGAGGTGGAGGACATGAGCAGAGTACCTTATGCTAGTGTTGTTGGTAGTTTGATGTATGCTATGGTCTATAAAAGACCAGACATTACCCAAGCAGTGGGAGTCCTTAGTTGATTTATGGCTAATCTTGGACGGGTTTATTGGGATGTAGTTAAGTGAGTGTTCAGATATTTGAGGGGTGCTTCTGAGTATTCCATTTACTATCATGGTAATGTTTCAGGACCTCTGCATTCTATTGATATTCATAGATTTGTGGATTCAGATTGGGTAGGTGACATTGACAGCAGGAGATCCACCAGTGCTTATGTTTTTACACTGTTTGGTGGTGCTATTAGTTGGATGAGTAAGGGACAACTAGTTTTTGTTTTGTCCATGACAGAAGCTGAGTATATGGCAGCAACTCATGCTTGTAAGGAAGCCATTTAGCTTAAGAGATTGTGTTCCAATATTGGTGTTGATGTAGGTCATATCACGATCAGTTGTGATAGTCAGAGTACAATTTGCCTTGCAAAGAATCCAACTTTCCATGCTAGAACCAAGCACATTGATGTTCAGTTTCACTTCGTGAGGGACATGGTTGAGGATGGAAAGGTAAATTTGGAGAAGGTAGATACTTTGAAGAATGTTGTAGATGCATTGATGAAACTAGTGGGCACAAAGAAGTTCAGATGGTGTTTGAAGTCTATGGCCCTCTTGGCCTATAGCAGTTAAATCCTATTTTTTCTATTTATTATTCAATTGCCTATGTTGTAAATAATTAGAAATTCCACTTTGTCATATTGTGCGATGTGGCACGGTGATGTGTCAATCCTACATGGATTATGACAACTTGTTATTTTGTCCTCACATGAGGAGATAGGCGTCCCACTTAGTCGTAGGAATATTTTGCCATGTATCGGCATCTTCTATGTTGTGTAAGGAATGATTGACCGAAACGGTTATGATGAATTCCTATGATGAATCTATGACATGTAAGAGTCGAGAATAGAAGGTTGTAAGATAGGTAATGACATGTGTCATGTAGCATCTTTGAATGAGGCATATTTGGGCACCCCAAGGTGGAATATGATGTGTTGTAAGAGAATATGCTATTTATAGCATGTGTATGACAGATTCTCTTACAGCTGTAAGTTGTAATTGCTATGACAGATTCTATGACGATCGTAAGTGTCGTAAGAGTATCTATCATGGCCCATTTTGGAAATAGGCGGCCTCTTTGAGATGGGAATTGTGGACAAATGTCAGACACATTCTACAATGTTGACCAAGTGTCCCTAGGCATGGGTTTTGGTCCAAGATGCCATATTGGACGCCCATTCCAAGATAGGTCCAATATTGCCTTGTATTTTCTTTATATACAGGTGCTTGGAGATGGAGTTTGTATCACAAGTTTACAGGTACTGTTATGCTACCAGCTTGACTCCAGACACAAGTGTCAAAGACCATTGAAGCTTACATTGCAAGTGTATTGTAAACATTCTTTCAAATTTGTTAATACATTGTGCAAGTTTCTGAGTGTGTGTTTTTTCACCCGATAAGGGTTTTCCCCACCGTAAATTTTTGTCTCTCTTCTTCTGTCTACTTTTTGGTTCTTGTGTTTTGCTGCAATATCTCATGTTAATGGTTTAACATTACTGTAATAGTTAGGATAAAGTTGAATTTGCATAAGCCTCTCCTCAATAGGTTAGTGTAGGAAGCGTTTTCTGCACACCTAGCTTCCTTTCACTATGGAGGTAAGATATTTTCATGGTTTGGCAAGTTTTTATAGAAAGTTTATCATGAATTTTAGTAGCATTTGTGTACCCCTAACAAAGACAATGAGAGGGGATAGAAAAGAGTTTAGATGGACTAAAGGAGTAGACAAAAGATTTGATACATTAAAGTAGAAAGTCATAGAGCAACCTATTTTGGCACTTCCAAATTTCAGTAAGGTATTTCAGGTAGATTGGGATGCTAGTGGTAGTGCTATAGGAGTTGTTTTGAGTCAAGAAGGTTAGCCCATTACCTATTTTAGTGAGAAGCTTAATGATGCCAAGAACAAGTATTATGTTTATGATCAAGAATTTTATGTAATAGTTCATGCTTTGAAGAAATGGAGACATTATTTGTTTCCAAAAGAGTTTGTTTTATATACCGATCATCAGGCTTTAGAGTATCTTAATAGCCAAGGAAAGTTAAATTAGAGGCAGTTAAAATGCGTTGAGTTTTTACAAAGCTATACTTTTGTTTTGAAGCACAGGAGTGGGAAGTCCAACAGAGTTGCAAATGCCTTGAGCAGAAGGCAAAATTTGTTGACAGAAATGAGGATAGAGGTTGTTGGGTTTGATGAGCTCAAAAGTTTGTATCCAGAAGATCTAGATTTTATAGAGGCTTAGAAAGCTTGTTTGGAACCTGTTACTTTGGACAAGACAAAATGGTTGGATTTCATAATCCAAGATGGCATGTTGTTTAGAGGAAGCCAATTATGCATTCTAAGGAGTTCCATGAGAGAGAACATAATTAAGGAGAATCATAGTGGGGGATTAGCTGGTCACTTTGGTCGAGATAAGACCATTGCTATTGTTGGTGAGAATTATTATTGGCCACAGTTGCAGCAGGATGTGAACACATTTGTGCAGAGTTACAGATTGTGTTAGATGGCAAAAAGAACAAGTCATAATATAGGGCTATTCAGCTATTACCTATACCAAAGAAGCCATGGGATGATATTAGTATGGATTTTGTTCTTGGATTACCAAGGACACAGAGAGGACACGATTCCATTTTTGTGGTGGTGGATAGATTCTCAAAGATGACACATTTCATTCCTTGTAAAAAGACTAATGATGTTGTTCATATTGTAGAGTTTTTTTTCAGGGAGGTGGTGAGATTACACAGTCTACCAAAGAGCATAGTTTCAGATCGAAATACCAAGTTTGTTGGTTATTTCTGGAGGACATTGTGGAAGAATTTGAAGACAGATTTGAAGTTTAGTTCTACACACCATCCACATACTGATGGATAGACTGAAGTGGTGAATAAGAGTTTGGGTAACCTGGTACGATGCTCAGTAGTTGATAAGCCCAAGGGATGGGATTTGATTTTACCATAGGCAGACTTTGCTTACAACAATTCTATTAATAGGAGTACTGGTAAATAACCATTCCAGATCGTATATGGGAATAGTCCAAGAAATACTTTAGAGTTAAGGAATCTAGACAAAGGAGACAAGACAAGTGCTGAGGCTGAAGACTTTGTAGAACACATGAAGAATTTGCATGAAGAGGTGAGAAAGCACATTAATAAGATGAATATTCAGTACAAGGCTAAGGCAGACCAGAAGATGAGATATAAGTAATTCCAGGTGGGTAAAAGCACAAAGCTGTGTCACACTTTTATAAAACAAACGGCCAATGCTGATCCAACTTTTAAACTTGAATCAATAAAAAGTGACATATATGTTTTGAATGTTGAAATGATGTAAACTAATAAAATATTTATTTTTTAGTATATTTTATGTTTATATTTTTTTAAAAATTTAAAAAATTATTTGAATATAGTTTTTAATAAATTGACAATATAATTTAGTTGCTAATAAAATGTTGAAAAATGAAGTTACATGAGACGTCAATCTTTATATAGTAAATTTTATTTATTTTCTTCAATTTATTTTTGTGTATTTATAACTTGAAACTTTAGTGCATGGATATATTTTTTTCTAATTTTGATAAATATATATTTTTTAAAAAATAATAAAATGTGCGTGTATTAAAACGTAATTGTTTCCATTTGACGTCAACTATCATATTAACTATTTATCTAAAATAGAAAAAAAATTATACCATCTTGATATAGATTCTTTTATCTAGTGCATCATATTTTTTTTATTTTTTTAATAAGTTTTATTATTTTTCCTTGACATGGTAATCAACCTAATGTTTTGTGCTGATAACCTACTTTTAGTAAAAATAGAAAGGAAAATATAAATAATAATTAAACTATATATATATATTTGAAAACTAAACTTATAGATCTACAAAAAGGCATTTTTATATTTTTTTTAAAATGTTATTTACACAAGTAGAATTTGTTGAAATATCAAGTTTTTAAAATAATTTTTTTTTTGGTAAATTGGCCTCATAGTGGTGCTACATATGCATTTAGCCAACAATTGTAGTTGGAAAAGTTGTGGACATATCTAACTTAGCTAGAATGAATTTTACAAGATCATATGTTTGACTAACATTGATTTTTAGCTAGAAATACTTAAATTCACTTGTGCTGATAAGTCGGCTGAAAGTGTTACATAGCTTTGTGCTTTTACCTAGGTAGGAGATGAAGTCATGGTTCACTTGAGAAAAGAAAGGTTCCCAATTGGAATATACAATAAGTTGAAAATGAAAAAATTTGGACCATGCAAAATTTTTAAGAAACATGTTTTAGGAAATGCATATGAGGTAGAGATGCTGAGTGGGATCAACATTTCTCCTATTTTCAACATTGCTAATTTACCAGAATATCATGAAGGTGGAACAAAGGATGGACCAATAGAAGAACAATGGAGTATTCTAGCATCTACTTCAATAGAGGAGATAGACGAGATCTTGGATAGTCATGTGGGAAGAAGTACTCGGAACAGACAATATGAAGAATATCTAGTGAAATGGAAAGGAAGGTCTATTGAAGATTCATCTTGGTTGTCTAAGGTAGAGGTTGACCATTTGGTGTTTCCTCACACAAACACCTGAGACGTGACAAGGTCACTTCTCAAATTACCCTTGATGAAGGGGGTAAATCATAAAATAGACAACAACAAAAATTGCACACAGAAAATAGAACTTTCTTTTGTTGATTTGGACAAGTCATTACATTACAGAAGCTCAAATACAATTAGAGGAATCACCCCTCCATAGGCTACAACACATTACAGCTTCCTATCACAAGACCCTAGAATCATCTACCTTCTGTAACCCCAAATCAACTAGGGTTTCTGTTTTACCACCTATTCTTGACTCTACACTTTCCCCCTTAACTCTACTACTACCCAGGGTTACCAAAAATGGTTATTAAAAGTTTTTGTTTGGCAGTCAACAACCTAATTTTGAAATTTGCATCTCCCTCCAAAAATAGGTCAACTTCTGGGAGCCATAACTTTTGATTCGGGTATCTAATTGACGAACCATTTTAAGCACTATAAATCTCGTGGAGTGCTCTATGCACTAAGAACTGACTTTGCCAGTTTTAGCCATTTTTAGGCTCGTATGGGGTCATTTAGTGCCTCAAACCTGAGTTTGAATAATTTTCAAGCATTTTTTAAGAAATAGAAACTTTAATATCTTTCACCTCACAAATGATCTTTGTGTGATTCCTTCGCCAAAGGTCTTATTTTTTAGTTACGAAGCTTCCTATAAATTTTCACTTTAATTTGTGCCTAAATGCAAACTTTCCTAAAATGGTAGGTTGCTATTTTTAGTAGTTTAAAAAAATTGAAAGTTCTACATCATTATTCAAGAAATTATGGAACCAGAACCACAAATTTTGAAAAGAAATAGAAAGAACATCAACAATTTTGAAACACATCTTTTATTGGGTGATGTAAGATTGCCCTTACACCACTAGATACTCCTGCATCACATTCAAATTTCTAAAGGTCAATGAACATGTGTGAGTGTGAGCAAGTTGCATGTGTATGCTCTATCCTTACATCTTAGTATGAGCTTGGAGATCAAAAACATGTACTTGTCTTGCTTTTGTGTTACCCTTTAGAGTGGGCCTGCTCTTGAGATACATCTGCAAGGAGAACTCATTTGTGACCCCAAGTGGTACTTTCATCTGTTCCATTATACAAATTAGGATAAGGTGAAAGCCAAGTCCAAACCAGTATTAACGCTTACCGTATAGCACTAGCTCGAAAGGAGGCACATCTTTATGTATATGAGACTCCCAATAGGGTTAGTCAAAGTCTTTAGTGGCTTGCTAGATGCTTGTAACGTGCCGGTCCTCAGATATTCACTAAGAACCTTGTGGTGGTGGCCAAAATCCCTCTATTTGCTGATGCAAGAGGTTGAAAGATAGACCTCTAGAACTGTCCCACACTCTCGCAGGTTAAAGTAGAGATAACAAATTCCTTGAGATCTTTGGGTCTTGAGGAATTTGAAGCTTGGTGTGCCTGAGAAGTGAGTGCTATATAAGGGGGAGCCAGTGCCACCAAGCTTCTAGGTTATCCGCTTTAAATAAGTGTGGCTGGAGCAATCCAAGTGGGAATTCAGCAAATATTATCCTTTCCTAGCCTAGGATCATGCATGTTTACAAGTGTTTTTAAAACATCAAGAGTCACTAAAAACAACCAATCTAATTTCCAAATGTCTTCTATGATTTATGTGTGTGCTTGCCTAATCATCACCCTAGATATTCTTTTCATCTATTCATTCCAAGTCATCATATCCCTAATCACTCTTTTTAACCACATCATCATTGTCATTCCATCATCCTTATCATTCATATAACCATTATCCTACACATTCCACATCTTGTCCTAATCACATTATCCTAATCACATCCTAATCACCTTTCCTAATCACATCATTCACATCACCCATATCCTAATTATCCTACTTGTCCATCATCATAATCACATCCTAATTACATTATCATCCTTCCATATCATCCTCTTTCTAAGCCAATCAACACCATTCCAAGTCAAACCAACACCTAACCATCATCCTAAACATCTTGATCATATCCTAATCACATTATCCTAGTCATGTCCTACTCATCCTTCCTAATCATTACACCACATCAAAATCATATCCTATTCATCATCCCTAATCATTACACCTCATCATCCACTCATCCTATTTATCATATCCTCATCATTACACTTCATCTTAACCTTATCCTATTCATCATATCCTAATAATCCTAGTCATCACCCTAATCAATCCAAGTCACCCAATATTGTCATTCCACATCATTTGACCTCGTCTTAATCATCATCCTAGTCATCCTTACTAATCAATCTAGCTCGTTATAACCATATCCTAATCATCATTGCTAATCATTACACCTCACCCTAATCACCACACTTCATCCTAATCACCATCCTAATCATACCTTAATCATATCCTAATCATGCCCTAACCATTTCCAACTTATCCTAATCACCTCTTTCATCTAAACACCATCATCTTAATCATCATTATCAAACCCAAATCACCTCTTTCATCTAATTAACATCATCCTAATCATCCCTAATCATTCCATATCATACCATAATCATACCCAAGTCATCATAATTCCTAAATCATCCCTTGTCACCTTCTTTCTAATCAAATCCCAATCATTCCTTATCATTATATTTCATCATCCTCGCCATTCAAATCCAATCAATTTCATATTATCATTCCACATCATATCACTATCACATATCCTAAACATATCCAAGTCATCATCATCATCCCCTATTCATATCTAAGTCATCCTAGTCAAACCCTAATCACCTCTTTCATCTAATCACCATCATCTTAATCATCCTACTCATACCCTAATCATCATCATTCATAATCCGATTGACTTCTTCCTAATCCATCCAAGTCATCTAATCTAGTCACTCCACATCATCATCTTTGTCCTAATCATATCGATCGCATCCTAATCATATCCTAACCATTCATTCCAATCCAATCCATTTCATCCTAATCATTCCCAATCACAATACACCACAAAATTAGGGAAAACCTTGAGTATCTACTCTCCCTATCAAATCTGATTGCAATTGTGTCAAAACATTATAAACCTGCTGGTTTCATTCACCCATTACATATTTGATTTCATTCCACTACATATTCAATGTCATTCAGCCCTTGACATCTATCGAGGACCCTAAACATTAGTCTTCCTAAGGTTGAAACATAGGGAGAAACTGTTGAATCTTGATTGTATCACAAGTACAAATCTGTGGACCAAGAGACCTTGACATCTTTTTCACATCAATCACAACTTGGGTTTAATATTCCATGGCTAGTTTAAGTCCATCCTTACAAGTGAATTTTGTAACTCATGGGTTCACTTTCATCAATCATTTCTTCCACTTGGGCTTAATACTCCAAGGCTAGTTTAAGTCCATCCTTGCAAGTGAATTCTAAAACTCATGGGTTCACTTTAATTAATCATTTCATCCACACCTCAAAGTCTTGATAAATCCAATTTATACTTTGACAAGGTCATTAGTAGACGTGAGTACCCTCTTGGAGCTAGACTTTTCAAAGACTAATCTCATTAGTCTCTATCATAGTCTAGGCCTCATCACCTTGCATGGACATCTGTCAAACATCCCACAATGCACAAGTCTCATTTGCTATAGACACGGTTACAAAAAATAAGAGAAAGGTAGTAGATCCTCCTAGTCATTCCTCATTCTAACCATTCTCAAGATTCTCACCAGCACATTCATTCCAAGTCACCTTCATTCACAATCAAAACCTTAATCACCCATCTAATCATCCAATCAATCTCATATCCTAATCACATCTCATTCATCTAATCATTCCAAACCATCATTCATCATAGTCAAGCACTTGTCAACATGGTCTTAATCCCACAAGATGACATACAATGATATGAAGACATGTGTCATTCCATGCCCATCCTAGAGAATAGGGTTCTAGAACCCCAAGCCTATTCACAAGTCTATCCAAGTCAACCTTGGCAACAACACAAAGTACTTGTAAATTCTCATTCTACCTTTGACAAGGGAAACATAATTCCATCCTATAGGTACATTCTACCACCGCACTCTAATCCTACATCAACCCCACATCCTAAAATCAAACATTACAAAAGCAAGCCTAAGGGGTTGTCCATGTCCACCAATTCATCCAATCCCTTTGACACTCCATCTAGTCAAACTATGAACCCTAATCCTACATTACAATCCACCCCTCTTATCCCTCCACCATGGGAACTTTCCACTCCACCTAATTGCAATCCTAAGCCTTCAAATTCCATCACCCATCTACCTACAAAGGATGTGATCCAAGGGTTACTAGCTAGAAACACCTTGTCTCCATGTCAAACATCTATCTTTGAGCCTAGTAATGAGCCTTCAAATACCATGTCCATCCCTTCAATCCCATCATGTGATCAACAACCTACTGAGCCTACGTGTCCAAGTCAAGGTCCATCACACCCTTATGTCATTGACAATCATGAACATGTCAAATCTATCCAAGAGTCATTCGCTTCTACTCAAAATCAAGAGGTATGTCAAGGGTATACTCCTAAGCACATGGAAACATTAGACTCTTGCCCAAATCAAGATCAAACTCTTTCCATTCCACCTATCCATAACACCCCTAATCCTATTCATGATCAAGCTCCCATCTATAATCACAATCCACTCTATGATCAAGAAGGCCATGATGACCCTCTTAGTCAACTTTATGCATTCCATGGTCAAGAGCTTGCCACCTTACCCATCCATGATCCAACCACTTCCACTTGTCATGATGAGACATGTGCCTCCCAAATACACATAGAAGATCGAACAAATAACTTAGATCCTAATGAGCATAATCAAGATCCTAATGATCCTTGCACATCCACCATTGATCCCATTTCAAATCCACCTTCATATCCACTTGGTCTATCCACCTTCATTCATGAATGTTCCTCCCTAGGAACACAACAACCATTGTCTACCACTTCACCTTCTCCATCAAATAATCTACTCAAGTCTAGTGCCCAAATTGCACCTAGTCTCGTTATCCATCATATGCTCCAAAATATGAACTACCAAGGTAAAGGCTTAGGCCTTCATGAACAAGGTATTTTGGAGCCAATTCATGTTAATGTCCCTCCACGTTCATATGGCCTTGGATACACACCCCAAGGTTAGAAATCTAGTGATTTTTGTACTCCTTCCATACATCCTAGGTCCACCACTTTCCATCACAAGTCCCATCATATTCCCAAAACATATGTTGCCATTCCACCTTCATCATCCTACAAATGTCGAAAGCATGTGACCATACACCTTCCACCATCCACTTTACCTCTATTGCTTCCAACTCCTAATATTCCTGCATCCACTTTACCACCATTGCTACCAACACCTAATCACCCTTATCCACTTATCCCTAAATCCCCTCACACTCCTAATCATGAACAACAAAGGTACATATTGTCTAAACATGAAGCTTCCACTCATTCCACTTGCCACATGGGAAAGTAAAAACTTGGATGCCTACACTCATAAAGTAAAAAATCCTAATGGTCCTAATGTCTTAGGGTACAAATGCAAAGAATCAAAGCAAGGTACATGCAAAAATCCATCCAAGCCCATACCTCCAAAAGCAAAGTCAAAAACTAAAATGGTATGGGTCCCTAAGCAAAAAGCAATCAAGTCAAAAGAGGCATCTACCTCTCAAAAATCCCAACCATCCACTTCCATTCCAAAATCTCAAATTCCTTCATCCCACATGAAAAGCAAAAATCATAAAAATACTAAGTCGATGCGGGTCCCTAAATGCTTACATCATCCATCCACTAAGCAAACACTGCAATTGCTTCCTATGCAACCATCCAATCACAAGATTCAATGTTTATCATAGTGTGTGCAACTATTGGTCATGGTTCCAGTCCATTTTGCAACATTCTTACATACCTCCATCACCCCATCATTCAACTATTATCCTACATATTTCACCCATAACCTTCCTATGGTCCAATTCTTTTGCATAAGCCCTACATAATCCACATCATAATCCACTATCATTCCTACCACAATCCACCATCTACCTAATCCATCTCATTTTCAAACAATCCCTTACCAACATCTACAAGCATTTGATATGGTCCATGCGACGACATCCATCCTTGATGGGAAACTATCACTTTTTATGGAACTAAACATTTGAGTCCCTCCTATCCATATTCCCCTTCTCCCATTCAAAAAAGTCAAAAAATAAATAAAAAATAAAAAATAAAAAATAAAAAATAAAAATAAAAAAAGTAAAGAGAAATCCCTTTGTCCAATGGTGAAAACCTGGTAAACAAATGCCTTGGATATGTACCATGATGAAAACCTGGCAAATAGACATCATGTGTAGGTTGATCTTCTATGTCACGTACACTTGGGGGCACCTTGTCTCATCCTACCCTATCATTTTCTTCTTATCATGCCATTTCCCTCCACTCACATACATATACCTAGCCTATCGAGTCCATTCATTCTCCCTTCCCCTTTTGATCTTGATAAAGAAATGGGGGGAAAATGTTGAAACATGCTTTAGATATCTCTTGGCATACCTTACCCCTTCCAAACAAATTCTATCACTATCCTATCGTCATAAACCTTGTCATGTCAAATCCTAAGTGTTCCACCTAGAATGGGGCATGTTATTCTTATGCGACATAGTCCTTGGTGATCACATCCTTGCCCTCTTACACATACATCCACTCCATCTATTATCGCCTATCATTTTATCCATCCTTCATTCTTGCACCTAGACTTGGTTCTCCCTTGTCATTGGTATCTTGCATAAAGGCTACCCAAATGTTCATCCAATACCATCCACAAAATGTTAAAAAAAATCCAAAAAAATCAAAACATTTTCAAAATCCAAAAAAATCACAACATTTCAAAATCCAAAAAAAAATATCAAAACATGTGAAAACACAAAAACATCTCAACATATCCAAATCTAAAAAAAAAATCAAAACTCAAAACATTCCCAAAAACACAAAAAAAAATGAAACATTCCAAAAACACAAAAAAATCAAAACATTTCCAAAAGCCAAAAAAATCAAAACATGTCAAAATCCAACAAATCAAAATATTCCCAAAATCTAAGAAAATAAATATCTTACAAACATCTAAGCAATAAAATCAATCACTCAGCTCATCATATCAATCCACCAAATCATTCAATCCATTCATTCATGATGATTCAATTAATCACGTCATTCTGACCAAACCAATTCTTCAAATCATTCAAGTCCTCAACCAAATCACTCAATCAAATATCTTGATTGATCCATTCAAATATCCTCATTAGTCACATCATCATAAGAATTCGAATCCATTTTTCAAATCATCCACAATCTGCATGGTCAAACTACGTTGCCTCTAAGATTTCACGTAGGCAAGGCCATCTTTGATGTGCCCCAAGGCATTAGGTCAATCCCTTAGGGCTCGTCCTATCAATTATCATAATAGGTCATCCCTTCATGAGATGGACACTTTGATTAGACCAAAACAATCAATCTTTCAAGAAGATACGCACCCAAACTAATCCCAAACAGTAACCAGACAAGCTATCTAATCAGTCAAAGCAATCCATCTCCTCATGATAATCATATGTCATTATCAATCTATCCTTGTCAACCATCACATCCCTATACAGAATGGGGCATCGTCAAAACCATGATTCTGTTCCTTATATGACATGCATCATTTATCAAACATCATCAATCAGACCCTGGTTTTACTCGCATGGCCAACAACACTAGTGTCAATCAATCAATCACTTGCCTTATACAGGATGTTGCATTGAGAGTGTAGATCTTTTGGCTAAAATTGTGTGTTTCTTTTTAGATCTAAAAAGAAACACATAGTTTCAGCTAGAAGATCTACACTCTCATATCATGGACTGTGGAAATATCATGACTACAAGGATGTTGTATTGTCGAAACCAGACTAAGCATCTTATATGACATGTTTCATTTCCTGAAACTAGGCCTCCATCATTCAACGTAGCACAATCAATCAAGCACATATCACTTGGCAAAGGTCCAAATGGCTGTTGGTCTAGTCTGTCTTATTTTACTAGATTATTTTGCAGTCTCGTTCTTATGCTTCTCAAGGCAGTCCCTAAGTGATGAAGAGAGGTGAGGATAGAGCGAGACCTTTTTCTTTGATTGCTGGTTGCAGTTTGTCTTGGCAAAATGACTGAGGCAACTCGGGTCCTTGCGTATGATTAGGATTCCATTGGGTGTGGATCAAAGACATCCTATGCATTGGAAAGAATAACTTCTTCCTTGCATAAGGACTTGCACACCTCACAGTTATCTCATCGCATGTTCTGACAAGGTATCACAGTTACTAGTCTAAGTCAAGCATTCCTTGTCTGTCATGTGCCTATTTCACAAGGGATCACATTTTCACACTTTGGTCTTTGTCACACCATTGTGATTGTCATCCCTTGACATGATAAGTTCTATGATGATAAGAAGAAAAAATTGCAAGTGAGAATCTCAAAAATCTATCAAAGCAAAATCTCATTTCCATTCTTCTAGCCAATCTTTCATTCCTCCACCATCTCTCTCTCTCATATCATTCATTTCTTCTATCCATTCTCCTATCTTTCTTCCTTAACCAATCCCTTTCAATTCAAGAGCCTACCCATGTTTGTCCAACCTGCCTATCCTCTCGAGGGGGCATCATCATCCTATCTTTCCATCACCATCCTTTTCCTCTATCCATTTCCTTAGTTTCTTTGAAATGATGTTACTCAATGAAAATTGCACCATCTCGAACATCATCTCAAAGAGAGGCAAAATGTAGACACCTAAAAGTGTCCTCGGATTGCAAAACCTTAATTTCTTCCATATTCTCTTGATTTCCCCTAATTTTCCTCTATGGTTCAATAATTAATTTTAATTAATTAATTATTTTATCATTCATTTCCCTAAAGTTTCCTTCATTTGATTTATTCAAACAAATAAATCCTACCCCTCACTTAGTTAAATAAATCTCATTTTTTTAACTAAGGTTCACATGTCCATTCAAATGATTTTTTTTTTTTTTTTAAAAATGCGCCTGGTAAACTTTTTAACGTGACCAGCGACGCTGGTGCGACACACCCTCCGGCTCCACGCGAATGCTTTTACCCGAAGCAATGAACTGGTGAGGCCACAACTAGGGGACCTCATCCCCTAGGAAGAACACTTCAAACCCGCGAGCTCATTGGCCCAGTGAAGGCGTAAAGCCTTGCGAACTCGTTGGTCCAGCGGGGGTTTGAACTCTGGTGGCCGCCACTACATCTTGAGTGACTTAACCACCGAACCATGCCATCATCGGCAATTGATAGTCCACTTCAAATGAATTAAATAAACTAACCAAGTTTATTTAATTTAAACTTCCTCCACCTCATCATATTTGTTAATTTTAAATTCACTTTTGTCCTCTAGTGGTGGGAGAAACCCTAATCATTCTCAGCCCTTGATTTGGCCTCAAAGGTCAAATCTTCATCACAACTGTCCATTCAAAATCCCTCTTCTATAAAACACCTTTTTCCATCTAATTTTTCTCTCTTAGTCCATTTTTCCCTCTCTCTTAGTTCATTTTTCATCTCAAACCTGCTATAAATCTCCAAAGTCTTGCTAATCATACACAAGAGCTTCTCTAGATAGTTGCATGAATCTACAAATCTAAGAACATAAAGCAAGATGGAGGAGAACAATGGAGATAAGGCAATATTAGCTTAGATTTTAGTTGTGTTTCATACTTGTTTGATTGGTTTTCTAAGTTAGATTGCACTTCATTGCAGTTAGGGTTTGTTGTAGTTTCTACAAGTTTAAAAATCTAAACCCTAACGACAGTTATATATATATATACAATGTCAAATTGATTTAATAATAGCATACTACTATTTTCTTTTTGTCTAAAATTAAGTCATATGACTTCCCCAATTCAAAATTATGTCATATTAATCCCATCTCAATCCTCTAAGTACTAGCCAAAGACACAATTAGTTTTATCAACAACACTTTTCTGATTAACAACTTGAAAAAGTACATTGCAATTACAAAAATATTACTTAAATACTAAGCATTTACCTATCCATTACTAATCAATGTCTTCATTATATTAAAGTTAAACAAACATGCTAAATTTGAGTATTATAATTCCTAATTCCATGCAAAAGAGAGAAGAAGAAGATAGGCAGCTAATATTAATCTTTATCTTGGTATTCAAGATAACATGAAGCCCATTTTTCCTAGAATAAATCTCATATACAAAGCAAAATACATACATTGAAAACATATTAAGATTATGATTATGTCATTATTTTGGCATAAAAATCATAACAAAGTCATCCACCTAACCCATCGATAATATTACACTATTGTACTTACTATTAATTTGTAACCATGTTCACATTAGAGAGAAGAATAAAGTCAATTTCAGAAATACTTGATGATATTTGACAATAAAAGGAGATCATAGCTTGAGATTATCTAGACATTACTATAAATAAATTTTCTGAGAAAATTATATACTCACAATATGCCCTGACAACAACACCTAAACAAAATGTTGATAAGAAAGATATAATGGTATCCTCCTAAATTATAGATCCAAGAATTTAATGAGCAAAGTAACACTATCTCAGAACAAAAGACTAACATATGTAATCAAGAGGAAAAGATCATCGATTAACATGTACGGATTTAAGGCATATGGAAATAAAATTATAGCATTACTTCCTTTGAAATTAAAGATTATAGTTAACTCGTTTTCGTCTGAAAAATGACAGGCTTAAAACAAATACTCAAATACAAGTAAAGCAATAGCATTCCTTCTTATTAGCACTATCTATCTTAGGAAAATCCTAAACTATAATATAAATATGTTAATTAAACCTCAGGTGATTGTGTGAATGCATTTCTTTGTATCCCAAGGATCACATACGTTTATATGCTTGGAGTATTCATAATAATCTAAGAGATTTTTGGATTCTAAAACAAAAGAAGAGGTTTTTATTTCCATGATGCATGTTTAGGATAAGATCTTAAATCTCATTACTCTTGAATATCTATATAAGACTATTTAAAAGGTTTTATAAACAAGTAAACATTTGTATAAGATGTAGATTTAAATCACTGCACACATATGTAGGTTTCAGTCATTGCCTCAAAGATGAGTAAGATGGCAGTGAGTTACTACAATAATAATTTCCTTAATGACAATTACTAAATCTAGGATAAGATCTTAAATCTCATTACTCTTGAATATCTATATAAGACTATTTAAAAGGTTTTATAAACAAGTAAACATTTGTATAAGATGTAGATTTAAATCACTGCACACATATGTAGGTTTCAGTCATTGCCTCAAAGATGAGTAAGGGTGTAAGTTTCTTGTGCATCAATTCAGAGAAATTGGTACAACATAAAATGTCTATCTGCTAGCACTTGCACCCATAGGAGATTCAAGGAAAACACTGATAGAAAAACTGATGAGTTAAGAAGATTTTCTGGCAGGAGACAAAACTGAGCATTTTAATGCTCATGACGAGCTTAAGGCATTTCCTGGCGTCAATACTGAGTGCTCTAATGCTCATATTTAAAGCTTATCGACTAAAGATTTAAGAAACTTGCAAAATCACTCAGGTATAGCAAATAAACCACAGATGTTAAGAGGGAAGGCACATAAGGAAGGATTGACAAGGGTTTAATGAAACTATCAGGCAAATGCAATTGGTGGCATACAACTGGATCCCACAACCTTTCCTGCACCCCATCTGCTTACCCCATGATGGAAGCCTTGAAATCATTTAACTAATTATAGTTGGAAATGTTCTAGTGGAAATATATGCAATGTGTAGCACAAGCAAGGTACGTGAACTATTTGGCAAAATGCCACAAAGAGATGTCAACTCACGAAATGCAATGATCACCAGTTATACACATAATGGATGTGTTGAAAAGGCTTATTAGTTTAGCCACTATCCATCATGGCTAGAATTGATATTGTTGTGCATTGAACTGTGCATTGGTTACCTAGAGGTGGTCTTTAAAGGTCGATTATCATAATAGTGGGCATTTCTGAGCTTTTAAGGAAATGAATATACATGCAAATCTAATTCTTTATATGAAACCTTTCTACCCCATGAGCAGTGCAAAGTTACATTGTGCTCCATTTTGACTATGCAGGTATATGCTTGGACCGGAACTAGGAAGAATATAAATGCATAAAAGATAATGACGCACATATGAATATATAGATTCTTTAATCACAGAGAAACCCTTATGCAAATCAGCTACAAAAGATTGATATGTATGCATGGTTAACCTTCTCAAGACATCTTGAGGATACCCTAAATTTAGTGATAAGGTGCCACTTAATCCAACATTGGCTGAAAGAGTGTGTTTCAAGATGCCTAAAGCAAGGAATGAACATACACCAAAACACATATGAATTTGGATTATTGAAACTTACCTGTACCTAAACGGTATGGAGATGAAAACTTAGAGCTATCTCGGTCTCTCCTCTGAGCATAAAAATGTAAGAGCAAAAGGCACCATATTCCCATGAACACCTACTTACAAATTCTTTTTCCCCCATTCATACATTTCTTGATCCTTTTAAACCTGAATACTTTAACCCTTTGTCTTCCCCAAAGGATGACTCTTCATCTACCATCTTTGTAACCTATTTTCTTGTAAACTAAAAATAGATTAAAACAACTTTTAAAATATAATTTTATGAATAAACAAACTAAATTCTAATTTCTATTGTAACTTATATCTCAATATCATAATTAAATCTATTAAGTACATGAGAAATTGTTGGGGAACAGTTAGGCCTTACATTCTTCCATCCTAAATTTGGACTTTCTCTTGGAAGTCATCAAAAGAAATGAATTTTCCTTATCTTCAACACAACCAACAAAAGTTAGGTTTCATAATTCTTTTTACCATCATGTAACAGTTAAAAAGCCTCATAACCAAATAAGAAAAATAAAGAGAAATCTAGATTCGCTCACCACCCAACCATAGGATCAACTAGATTGAATCCACCCCCGAGAATAAAATAAATCTTCTTTACTTATTAACAATAAACAGTATCAATCCATTTCAATCAAAAACACCAAACTCCATACACTTTCCCCAAAATGCATTCACAAATCTTTTCATGATCAAATTTTTATGACATTTAAATGTCAGAAATTCATAATACATCGATTAACACTTATACAATCATCTCAACATCCATTCATAAAGAAATAGAAATAATATAAAATTCCTTACCTTGGCTGTCCACATTTGGATCAGCCCTTCAAACCTTCATCCACACTCTCTTTTTTTTCCATTTTCTTCATAGAACTCAAACAAATCAGCAACTCACAGCATCCCTAATTCTAGAAAGATTAGGTTATACCATTTTGCCTATTAGGATTATGTAATTTCTACAAAACATGTTTATAGTATCAATATATTATTGCAACATATTCTTTCATAACTACTCTTAATATTTAAACATCACAGATATCAACTATGTACATAATACATCATGTATAATGGAATGAGGATGATTAGTGCCAAGTTGAATCATAGTGCCACAAAATAGATCTTACACAATTCACATTAATCCACATGAGCCAGCAACAACAAATACTGATAAAGCCACAAAATTAAGAAATTTCCACTAAGTAAAAATTTTGAATCAAATCAATAAATAAAACAAATTAAATATTGGAAAACAATAGTTCAAATCAAAATCAAAACCTTTAATAAAATAGTTCTTAAGGCAAAAGGATGATTTTCATTTTCAAAACAACCAAATATCTTAAAGAATATTTAAAACTGCTGGCTCAAAATAAGGAAGAAAAATAACAAAATAAAGTTTTCAAAAATTTTCATAAGACTTTACATCTGATGAAGGGGGTAAATCAAAAAACACACAACAGAAATTGCACATAGAAAATAGAATGTTCTTTTATTGATTTGGACAACTCATTGCATTACAAAAGCTCAAATACAATCAGAGGAATCAATCCTCCATAGGCTGCAACACATTACAGCTTCCCCTCTCAAGACTCTAGAATCTTTTGCCTTCTGTAACCCCAAATCAACTAGGGTGTCTATTTTTTCACCTATTCTTGACTCTACACTTTCCCCCTTACCTCTACTACTACCCAAGGTTCCCAAAAATAGTCATAAATAGCCATTTTGGTGGCCTCCAACTAAAATTCTGAAATTTGCAACTCCCTCCAAAAGTAGGTCAACTTCTGGGAAGCATAACTTTTGATCCGAGTGTCTGATTGACAAACCGTTTGAAGCCCCGAAAAGCTCGCAAAGTGAACTATTATGTTGGATATTGATAAATATATTTCCATCTTCTTTTTGGGACGTTTGGGACATTTTAGTGCCTCATATCTAGTTTCAAAAATTTTTAAGGGGTTTTTAGAAAATGAAAACTTTAATATATTTTAGCTCACAAATGATCTTTGCCTGATTCCTTCACCAAAGGTCTTATATTTCATTAATGAAGCTTCCTATAAATTTTTACTTCCATCCATGCCCAAATGTAAACTTTCATAAAATAGCAGTTAAACTTTCTGAAAATAGCAGTTTGGAAAAACTGAAAGTCCTACATACTTATTCAAGCGATTATGGAGCCAGAAATACTAATTATGGAAAGAAATGAAAACAACTTCAATGATTTTGAATCAACATCTTTTTTACGTGATGCAAGATTGCCCTTGCACCACTGGATGCTCCTGCATTAGACACCTAGGGTAATTTGAGAAGTGAACCCATCAGGTCTCAGGTCCTTGTTTGAGGAAGACCCAAACGGTCAACCTCTGCCTTAGAAAACTAAGAAGAATCTTCAACATGTCTTCCTTTCCATTTCACCAAATATTCTTCATATTGCCTGTTCTGAGTACTTCTTCCCACATGGCTATCCAAGATCTCTTATATATGCTCTATTAAAGTAGATGCCAGAATACTCCACTATTCTTTTGTTGGTCCATCCTTTGTGCCACCTTCATGATATTCTGTTAAATCAACAATGTTGAACACAAGTGAAATGTTGATCTCACTCAGCAACTCTACCTCATATGTGTTTCCTGAATCATGCTTCTTCAGGATTCTGCATGGTCCAAATTTCTTCATTTTCAGCTTATTATATGTTCAAATTAAGAACCTTTCTTTTCTCAAGTGAACCATGACTTCATCTCCTACTTGGAACTCCTTATATCTCCTCTTCTGATCTTCCTTAGCCTTGTACTAAATATTCATCTTATTAATGTGCTTTCTCACCTCTTCATGCAAATTCTTGAGGTGTTCTACAAAGTCTTTGGCTTTGGCACTTGTCTTTTCTCCCTTGTCCAACTTCCTTAACTCTAAATAATCTCTTGGACTATTCCCATATACAATCTTGAATGGTGATTTACCAATACTCCTATTGATAGAATTGTTATAAGCAAATTCTACCTATGGTAAAGTCAAATCCCATCCCTTGAGTTTACCTCCTACTAAGCATCATAGTAGGTTACCCAAACTCCTATTCACCACTTATGTCTATCCATCAGTCTATGGATGGTGTGCAGAACTAAACTTCAAATATGTCTTCAACTTCTTCCACAATGTCCTCCAAAAATAACTAACAAACTTGGTATCTCAATTTGAAACTATGATTTTAGGTAGACCATGTAGTCTCACCACCTCTTTGAAAAATAACTTAGCAATATGAACAACATCATTAGTCTTTTTACAAGGAATAAAATGTGCCATCTTTGAGAATCTGTCGACCACCACAAAAATAGAATCATGCCCTCTTTGTGTCTTTGGTAGAACAAGAACAAAATACATACTAATATCATCCCATCGCTTCTCTGGTACAGGCAGTGGCTAATATAATCCTGTATTCTGACTTGTTCCTTTAGCCATATGATACACTATGCAACTCTGCACAAATTTCTTCACATCCTACTACAACTATGGCCAATAATAATGCTCACTAACAATAGCAATGGTCTTATCTTGACCAAAGTGTCTAGCTAATGTCTCACTATGCTTCTCCTTAATCAGGTTCTCTCTCATGGAACTTTTCAGAATGCACAACTGGCTTCCTCTAAATAACATGCCATCTTGGATTATGAAATCCAACCATTTTGTTCCATCCAAAGTAATAGGTTCCAAACAAGCCTTCCAAGCCTCTGCAAAATTTGGATCTTCTGGATACAAACTTTTGAGCTCAGCAAACCCAACAACCTCTATCTTCATTTCTGTCAACAAATTTTGCCTTCTACTCAGGGCATCTACAACTCTATTGGACTTCCCACTCATGTGCTTTAAAACAAAAGTATAACTCTACAAAAACTCAACCCATTTTAAGTGCCTTTGGTTCAACTTTCCTTGAATATTAAGATACTGTAAAGCCTGATGATCAGTATATAAAACAAACTCTTTTAGCAACAAATAATGTCTCCATTTCTTCAAAGCCTAAACTATTGCATACAATTCTTGATCATAAACAAAATACATTTTCTTGGCATCATTAACCTTCTCACTAAAATAGGCAATGGGCTTACCTTCTTGACTCAAAATAGCTCCTATAGCACTGCTACTAGCATCACAATCTACCTGAAATACCTTATTAAAATCTGGAAGTGACAAAATAGGTTGCTCTGTGACTTGCTACTTCAATGTATCAAAACTCTTGTTTTCTCTTGTAGTCCATTTTAACTCTTTTCTATCCCCTCTCATTGTCTCTATTAGGGGTGCACAAATGCTACTAAAATTTCTGATAAACTTTCTGTAAAAACTTGCCAAACCATGAAAAGATCTTACTTCTATAGCACTCCTTGGTGTAGGACATTCAATGATAGCCCTCAGGTTCTCTGGGTCCATCTTAAGACCTTCCTCTAAGAAAACAAATCCTAGGTATACCAACTCCTTTGTAAAACTACATTTCTTTAGATTAAACAACTTATCATCCCTCAGTTTCTCTAGAACTCTTCTGATATGCATCAGATGCTCATCCCAAGTCTTACTAAAAATCAAAATGTCATGTAAATAAAAAATAACAAAACTTCCCAAAAAAATCTTTCAATACCTCATTCATGAGCCGCATGAATGTGCTCGGTGCATTGGTTAACCTTAATGGCATGACTAACAATTCATATAAATTCTCCTTTGTCTTAAAGGCTATCTTTCATTCATCTCCTTCTCTAATTCGAATATGGTGATACCCACTCTTTAGGTCAATCTTCGTGAAGTACTTGGCTCCACTTAAACAATCCATTATGTCATCCACTCTTGGCAATGGAAATCTATACTTAATCATGATCTTATTGATGGCTCAGGAATCTATACACATTCTCCACTCTCCATCCTTCTTTGGTGATAGTACTACAAGTACCACACATGGACTTAGGCTCTCCCTTATCAGTCCCTTCCTTAAAAACTTGTGAACTTGTCTGTTCAACTCTTCATTCTATACAGGAGTCATTCTATGGGCTGCCTTATTTGGCAAACTAGCTCCTAGTATCAAATACATTTGATGACTTATCTTCATCACCGATGGTAAACCTTCTGGTACATTATCAGAGACAATATCCTGAAACTTTTCCAGTAGATCTAAGACATCTACCGGTATATCTTCACATTTCTTTTGACTAATCTTAAGAATCAATGCAAAGCAATGACTCTCATGCTTCATACTCTCCAAAAAATTTCTACCATCTACCAAGCAAATTTTGGTATTACTACATACCTTTTCTTCCATCTCCTTCAAGGGCTTTAACTTATGAAAAACTCCATCCTTTTTTAGGGAATATGTGTTTGCATCATGGATAGTGCACCTATCATACTACCATGGCCTCCCCAATAACATATGACATCCATCCATTAGTATGATGTCACACAACACCTCATCATGGTAGTCACCAATCTTGAACTTAACAAAACATTATTCATTGACCAAATCTCTATGGTCCTTCTATAGCCATGCAATTTGATATGGATGTGGATGCTTCCTTCTTATCAACTTCAACTTGTCAACCATCTCCTCTGAAACAAAATTGTCAGTGCTTCCACTGTTAATAATAATATCACAACACTTACCTTCATATTTGCACCTTGTGTGGAATAAACTCTTCCTTTGATTTGGTTCTTTCTCCTCATTAAACAAGGTTCTTCTAACAACAAGAGCTTCTCCCTTTTCAACATCTTCAAAATGCTTACACTGCACATCTTCATCTACATGTGCAACTCGTGCATTAACTTTAGGTCTTCTATTCATCCTTCCTTGATGTTGTGGACATTCATATGCTTGATGCCCTTCTTCTCCACATTTTAAATAGGTTCCTCTGAAACATCCTCTTCTAGGTCCTTGTCTAGGTCTACCTCTTCCTCTTCCTCTTTGCTCAACATTGTTCTGGTCACAAGGGCGGTAGGCATTATCTCCTTTATGATTCTGACTGGTGCCAGTTTATTCACTTTTCTTTTGATCTTCATTCCAGCCTCCATAGGATCTTCCACTAATCCTTCCACCTTGACCTCTTCCTCTTTGCTTTCTTTCAAATCTTTTATTTAGCTTCTCTTCCACCTTCAAGGAAAATTGGTATGCATCTTCTATGGTCGTCATTCTGACCAGGCTCAACTCCTCTTGAATACTTGACCTCAACCCATTAATGTAACAGGCTACCTTCTTTTTATTGGTCTCTGCATGGCATATCCTGATAGTAATCTTATAAAACTCTTCTCTATACTCCTTGACAGACTTGTTACCTTGCTTCAATCCTTGCAATTTCTTCAACAACTCCATCTCATAGTCCATAGAAATGAACTACTTCTTAAGATTTTCCACCATCCAATCCCATCTGGTAATATTTCCTTTTCCTCTTCAATTTCTCTCCAACTAGAACTCCTTCCACCAAATACTGTCATGGCCCTTCAAATTTGTTTTTGTAAACTTGACCTGATGTGGGTCCTCCACATCTTCATACTCAAAATATTCCTCCATGTCATTGATCCAATCAATAAGCTGTTTTGGATTCAAATCTCCATAATAGGTAGAAACTTCAATCCTGGGCCTCTTTCCAATCTTTGAAATGGCCCTCAACAACCTAACTTCTATAGGATCTCCTACAACTTCTTGTTCTTCCTCAGATAGCTCTTCTTCAGCTTCATCCTCACTTTCTTCTCTTGTTCTCGACTCAAACACTCTTCGTAGCTCCTCTTGCAATGCATCAATTTTCCTTTGCAGGGCTCTAAAACCCTCTTCTGTCAAAACATTCCTCCCAATATGATTTCTTCATGAAGGCATCTTGATCTCTGCAACAAACCCACAACTTTAGGTACTAGTACAAACTGCCTCACGGTCGATGATCTATCTACACACTCAGGAACCCATGCTCTAATACCACTTGATGAAGGGGGTAAATCATAAAACATGCAACATAAATTACACAAAAAATAGAATATTTTTCTATTGATTTGGACAACTCATTACATTATAGAAGCTCAAATATAATCAAAGGAATCAATCCTCCACAGGCTACAACACATTACAGCTTCCCCTCTCAAGACTCTAGAATCTTTTCTATAACGCCAAATTAGCTAGGGTTTTTGTTTACCCACCTATTCTTGACTCTAAACTTTCCCCCTTTCCTCTACTACTACCCAAGGTTCCCAAAAATAGTCATAAATAGCCATTTTGGTGGCCTCTAGCTAAAATTCTAAAATTTGCAACTTCCTCCAAAAGTAGGTCAACTTCCGGGAAGCATAACTTTTGATCCGGGTGTTCGATTGATGAATCATTTGAAGTGTCAGAAAGCATGCAAAGTGAACTATCATGCTAAGAATCTGTAAACAGATTTCTGTCAACTTTTTGGGATGTTATGGGATATTTTAGTGCCTCATATCTGGTTTCAAAAATTTTTAGGGGGGTTTTCAGAAAATGAAAACTTTAATATCTTTTAGCTCACAAATGATCTTTGCCTGATTCCTTCACCAAAAGTCTTATATTTCATTTATGAAGATTCCTAAAATTTTCTCTTCCATCCATGCCCAAATGCAAACTTTCTTAAAATAGTAGTTAAACTTTCCAAATATAGTAGTTTGCTATTTTTAGCAGTTTAGAAAAATTTAATGTCCTACATCATTATATAAGCGATTATGGAACCAGAAATGCTAATTATGGAAATAAATGAAAACAAATTCAATGATTTTTAATCAACATCTTTTTTGGGTGATGCAAGATTGTCCTTACACCACTAGATGCTCCTACATCAACATCACAATTAACCATGTGACTTCAAACGAGCCACCTAAGGGGAGGAGGGGAATGTGGTGGTCTCAAACCACATGGAGCTCCAAAATATACCACAAATAAAATTTATCCAATCATGAACATTCAACAATTATGAATAATCACAGTTTAGAAAACTCTATTTTTTCACAATGTAGCTCCCTTAACACAACAATAGCTCCCATATCACACAACTCCCACAACACCATTTCATTAACCAAACTCCCATCACAACACAAAAACCAACACCATGAATAGCCCCAAAGGGCATAGCTCCCTATAGCTCCCTTATTGTAGCTCCCAAATCACAACCAACACCAACACCAACACCAACACCATGAATAGCCCCAAAGGGCATAAGTCCCTATAGCTCCCTTATCATAGCTCCCAAATCACAACCAACCACAACACCAACACCAACACCAACACCATGAATAGCCCCAAAGGGCATAAGTTCCTATAGCTCCCTTATTGTAGCTCCCAAATCACAACTAACCACAACACCAACACCAACACCATGAATAGCCCCAAAGGGCATAAGTCCCTGTAGCTCCCAAACAACAACCAACACCAACACCAACACCATGAATAACCCCAAAGGGGTATAAGTCCCTGTAGCTCCCTATCCATAGCTCCCATAACACCAACAGCCACAACATCATCACCATACACACAAGTTTGTTAGTTTCATCACATAATAAGGTGAAAAATATACATGCTTAACATAAATCATTAATTTACATTAAAAAAACTTACAGTGCCAAGAATACATCCATGATTATATATGTATATATGTTTAAAATAATTTACTAGACATTCATTTCATATAGTTAATTAATTAAAATTTACCTCTACTTACCATGATGAGTCCTAAAAATGGGTTTACATTACTAATACTTTTACCCCAAAGCTTCCAAGTGTTGCAACATGGTGCTCTAATACCTATGTAAGGCCTACCCATGAGAATATTAATAAATAAAAATGAATAATAAAAATTAGTAAGAAATAATAAAATTAAATAAGAATACAAGAGAAAATTGACTTAAATATAATTCAATAAGTTTAAGTAGATTCATCGAAAATTAAAAAATTAAGATTCAAATGTTCCGTGTATAGTTATACAATGTACAATGAGTGACATATGATTATCCATTTACAAGGTGGAAAATACTTAATTAGCTCTAAAAACTTGCACTTTAATAAACCTGTATCTGCACAACTTAATGTAAACATTAGTATCATATAATCATTAAATATACATAACAGATATCAATGTACATAACAATGAGACCTAAGGCCCTAGAGGGGGCCAACCTAATGTCTCAGGGGCTCATCCATGACGGCCTTGCCTACGTACACGCAATGCAGAGACATTGTAGTTCGGACAACTAATCTAGCTACCATAAAGTTGACTTAGATACAATATCTCTTAAAGAGTCTAGTCATCATATGATGATATTTTCTCAAGTATAGAACATACATGCAACCATTAAGTTTATGAATAAACCTTACAGAATATAAATATAACCATATACCAATCTTTCTCTAAGATTAAATACTTAAATAGATAATAGAATTTTCCAACATATGAACTTATGACAATCATCAATACCTTTAGTATTTTAAGAAAATAACATACATTGTCATTTAGACACACGACCCTAAATGCAAGAATACAAAATACATTCATATCTCAACACTTTCATCTTCCTTTGTACACACAAAACCACATGTTTGATAACTTTTGATCTACAAATAACATATATGTTCACAAAATAGCATTCTAATTAATCACAACATACAATCATATTCGTTCATTCATGAAAATGTTGTTATATGAAGCCTAATTAGACTTAGAGGTTAAATTTTTCCCACTTTTATTGACACAATTTCCCCCCAAATTATTTAACAGAGGAGTGCAGCGGGGGTTGCTGGGGGCTCGGGGGTAGTGCCCTCAAAGAAAAAATTGCCTATTATTTTAAAAAGGCATCAGGAGTTATTAGCCAACATAAAAAATCCTATTTTGTAACTGAT
Source organism: Cunninghamia lanceolata (assembly GCA_027924645.1). NCBI lineage: Eukaryota > Viridiplantae > Streptophyta > Pinopsida > Cupressales > Cupressaceae > Cunninghamia > Cunninghamia lanceolata. The sequence continues at coordinate 5,847,093 of BSBN01000134.1, forward strand.
ATAAGTCTTGATAAAACCAACTAAGGGTTAGGGTTTCTGTTGATATTGTACTGTAGCATTTGTAGCGGTATTGAGTTGCAGGGATTACTGGTTGTAATTGGTTTGATTTACTGGATAATAATATTGGATTCTCTGTTGGTGGATGTAGCCCAAGTTTGGGTGAACCATGTTAGAATTGTCTCTCACTGTTATTATTTCTATGTATTTTTCAATCCTCTATTTAATCTTTACTTGCACTTAATTGATATCTTCTGCCATCTAACCCTAACAAGTGGTATCAAAGTGGGTTGTGTTCGATTATCATCTATAGGAAGGTCTCACAGTTGAGTAGGAGTCTCACGATTGAGTGGGCCCACTGGTGGACAAGGGTAAATTGAGGGTTGATAAATTCAATGGGTAGAACTATTAGTTATAGAAGATGCAGATGGAGGATTACCTTTATTAGAAGGATTTATGGAGGCTGTTAGAAGGAATAGCCAAGAAACTAGCAATAATAACTGATGAGGATTGGGAACTTCTGGACAAAAAGGCACTGGAAACCATTCGGTTGTGCTTGGCACCATCTATGGCATTCAATATAACAAAAGTGAACACAACAAGTGAATTGATGAAAGCTTTGGCTAAATTATATAAAAAACCCTCAGTCTCAAATAAGGTATTTCTCATGAAGCATTTGTTTAATCTGAAAATGATTGAAGGTGGATCTGTGATAGATCATTTAAATGAGTTTAATACGATTACTAGTCAGTTAACTTTTGTAAAAGTAAAATTTGATGAAGAGGTGAGGGCTCTCTTAGTTTTATGTTCTCTGCCAGAAAGCTAGAATAGCTTGGTAATGATGGCTGTAGGTAACTCTATCTATGGTTTAAACACTTTAAAATTTGATGATATTGTTGGTGTTATCCTTAGCGAGGAAATGTGATGGAAAATCTCAAGAGGGTCTACATCAGGTAGTTTTTTGAAAGAAGAAAATAGGGTCAGATCAAAGGAGAGAAGAAAACATTTTGGAAGTCATGGGAAGTCATGAGAAAAATTAAAGGACAAGAGGTCCCAATCTAGAGGACAGAAGGATTACTAGTACTGTGGGAAACTAGGTCATCTGAAGAAAGATTGCTGGTCTTAGAAGAATAAAGGAAACAAACAAGAAGGCAATTAGGAGGTAAATGTGGCAAGTAATAAATATAAAGGTGATGCTTTAATTCTTTCCCTAGATAATGCTGATGATTCATGGGTTTTAGATTCAGGAGCCTCCTTTCATGCTATGCCCCATAAAAGTTATTTTCTTGATTATGTCCAAGGGGATTTTGGGCTGGTTTATTTAGGAGATAATGAACCTTGTCAGATTGTTGGAAAGGGAAGAATGAAGATTAAGTTGCAGAATGGCAATCATTGGCTACTACAATACGTAAGGCACATTCCAAGGCTGAGTAGGAATTTAATTTCAGTAGGGCAGCTAGTTGATGAAGGTTGCATAGTTACTTTCAGTGATAAAAATTGGAAGGTTACAAGAGGTGCCTTAATAGTAGAAAAAGGTGTGAAAGCAGACACCTTATATCTTTGTATAGGTCATACTATTCCTTCTACTTTAGTTGTTGCAGAGAAAAACCGAACAAGTTCAGGAATAGTTGCTAAGGGTTTGCAGGAAGAGACTGAAACACTTGCTGTAGGTTCTGAAACAACACTATGGCATAACAGACTTGGGCATATGAGTGAAAAAGGTATGAAGGTACTTCATTCTAAGAAAGTTTTACCAAGTCTGAAATATATTAATATGGATTTCTGTGAAAGTTGTGTGTATGGCAAACAAAAGAGAGTTAGTTTTCTCAAGGATGGGAAGCAAAAGAAAGATGAAAAGTTGGAGCTTGTGCATACAGATGTATGGGGACTAGCTCAGGTATCTTCTCTCGGTGGCTTTCGGTATTATGTTACATTCATAGATGATGCAACTAGTAAGGTTTGGATTTATTTCCTCAGGCATAAATCTAATGTATTTGAAACATTTAAGAAATGGAGAAGTTTGGTTGAGAATGAGATGGGTAAAAGATTAAAATGTCTTAGATTTGATAATGGTGGTGAGTATTGTAGCAAATAATTTGAGGATTATTGTGGACTTTAATGGAATTTGTACGCAAAAATGGTTTCAGGGACTCCACAGGAAAATGGAGTGGCTGAACACATGAAAAGGACAATAATGGAGCATGCAAGGACCATGAGATTGCATGCTGGGCTGCATTTAAACATGTGGGTAGAGGTTGTCAATACCACTGTATATTTAGTTAATAGAGGTCCTTCAGTTATTTTAGGCTATGGTATTCCAGAGGAAGCATGGACAGGTAAGAAGGTGAGTTATTCTTTTCTCAAAACCTTTGGATATGAAGCATTTTCACGTGTAGATTCTGAAAATAGAACCAAGCTGAATGCAAAATCAAAAAGGTGTACCTTCATTAGATATGGTATTGATGAATTTGGCTATAGACTTTGGGATTTTAAAAATAAAAAATTGTGAGAAACAGGGATGTTGTATTCAATGAGGTGTTGTACAAAGATCAGTTGTAGCAGTATGAGAAGAAAGAAAAGGATTATGTGGTGCTGGATGATACTCCAAATAGTGATATTCCAGTGGTTCCTCATGCTCTGCAATAGAAACAAGAAATACCACAAACTCTAATGAATGTTACATAGTCAACAAGGCTAAGTAGACCTCCTGAAAGGTTTTCTCCCTCTTTGTATTCTATTTTGTTAACAGATGTTGGTGAACCAGAAGGGTATGATGAAGCTATGCAGGTGGATACAAAGGTTCAGTGTGATCTTGTAATGAAAGAAGAAATGGACTCCTTGCTGAAAAATTAGACTTGGGAATTATGTAAGTTGCCTGCAAGTAAAAACAGGTAAAAAGGCTTTACCAAACAAATGGTTTTATAGGCTAAAAGAGGAAGCTAGAGGTAAGAATAGATTTAAATCCAAGTTAGTTGTAAAAGGACTTGCATAGAAAAAAGGTATTGATTTTGATGAGATTTTTTCTCTGGTTGTTAAGATGACTTCTATTCATATTGTTTTAAGTATTGTGGCTGCTGAAGATTTGCATTTGGAATAGCTAGATGTGAAAACTACCTTTCTCCATGGTGATTTGGAGGAGGAGATCTATATGGAATAATGCCAAGGATTTGAGGTCACAGGTAAGGAGAAATTGGTGTGCAGATTGAAGAAGAGTTTGTATGGCCTGAAACAAGCACCTCAACAATGGTATTTGAAATTTGATAGTTTTATAGCTGAGCAAGGCTACAATTAGTGTACTTCTGACTATTGTGTTTATTTTAAGAGGTTGGATAATGACAGCTACATTATTTTATGTTTATATGCTGATGACATGCTTGTAGTGGGGTCTAACATGGATCACATAAGAGAGTTAAAACAACAGTTAGCATAGTCATTTGCTATGAAGGATTTGGAGGTAATAAAACAAATCCTTGGTATAAAAATTTGTAGAGAAAGAAAGCATAGAAAATTGACTCTATCTCAGGCTGACTATGTTGAAAAGGTGTTGCAGAGATTCCATATGGAGAATGCAAAAGCTATCCACACACCTTTGTCCAATCATTTAAAATTGACTAGGGAGATGTGTCCAAAGACATAAGAGGAGGAAGATAAAATGTCCAAGGTACCATATGCTTTAGTTGTATGAAGTTTAATGTATGCCATGGTATGTACGAGACCAAATATTGTACATGCTATAGGAGTCATAAGCAGGTATATGAGTCATCCTGGATTAGAGCATTGGAATGCAGTAAAATAGATTCTCAAATATTTGAAAGGTACATCCAATAAACACTTATGTTTTGGGGGCTCTAATACTGATTTAGTAGGTTATGTAGACTCAGATTTGGTAGGGGATATTGATACCAAGTGGAGTACTATAGGTTATGTCTTTATTGTAGGTGGGACAGCGGTGAGTTGGATCTCTCGGTTGCAAAAGGTGGTTGCTTTATCCACCATGGAGGCAGAGTATGTAGCTACAATAGAGGCAAGCAAGGAGATGATATGGCTTCAATATTTCATGGAAGAATTGGATAAACAACAGGCTAACAATTATTTGTTTATAGACAACTAGAGTGTCATTCATCTTGCAAAGAATTCTACCTTGTATTCAAAGACTAAACACATAGAGCTAAGGTATCACTTCATTTGGTCGGTGTTGGATGATGGATATTTAAGGCTAGAAAAGATACATATAGATGAAAATCTAGCGAATATGTTTACAAAGGCAGTGATAAGGGAGAAGTTGAGCTCCTCTTTAGCTTCAGTTGGTCTTCAAGACTAAAAACAACAAAAATAAAATAGCAGAGTCCAAGGTACTTATTCCCACTGGGAGCTATAGGGTCAGCGGTGTTATGATCAGTCTCCAAGTGGGAGATTGTTTTTATATGGAGCCTAATCAGACTTGGAGGTTAAATTTTCCCTACTTTCATTGGCACGGTTTCCCCCCAAATTATTTAATGGGGGAGTGTAGGGGGCAGAGCCCCTCCTGTAGGGCCTGAGGGGCTTATTAGCTGACATAAAAAAAAACCCCTATTTTGTAATTGACATACGTCTTGATAAAAACAACTAAGGGTTAGGATTTCCATTGATATTGTAGTGTACCATTTGCAGCGGTATTGAGTTGCAGGGATTGCTAGTTGTAATCAGTTTGATTTACTAGATAACAATATTAGACTCTCTGTTGGTGGATGTAACCTGAGTTTGCATGAACCACGTTAAAATTGTCTCTCACTGTTATTATTTATGTGTATTTTTCATTCCTCTGTTTAATCTTTATTTGCATTTAATTGATATCTTCAATCGTCTAACCCTAATAGAAAAGATAGATGAAATCAATATACTTTAGTGGTACTACATCATTGGGATTATAACCATATAATTTCTTGCTAATCTTAATTCAACTTGTACAAGACAAGCAAACTTATATGCTAAGAGAAGATTACTTACATTTCAAAAGGCATAAGAGACCAAATTTACACTTCAATACTACCTATTTAATCACACATAGTTGTCTTATATAACATAAGGTCTAACTTGTACTATGTTTATATATATATATATATATATATATACACACAATGTCAAATTGATTTAATAATAGCATATTACTATTTTCTTTTTGTCTAAAATTAAGTCTTATGACTTCCCTAATTCAAAATTATATTATATTAATCCCATCTCAAATCCTCTAAATACTAGCCAAAGACACAATTAGTTTTATAAACAACACTTTTTTGATTAACAACCTGAAAAGTACATTGCAATTACAAAAACATTACTTAAATACTAAGCATTTACCTATCCATTACTAATCAATCTCTTCATTATATTAAAGATAACCAAACATGCTAAATTAGAGTATTAATAATTCCTAATTCCATGAAAAAGAAAGAGAGAAGAAGACCTAAGTCATCGGTAATATTACACTATTGCACTTACTATTAATTTGTAACCATGTTCACATTAGAGAGAAGAATAAAGTCAATAATTTTAGAAATACTTGATGATCTTTGACGATAAGAGGAGATCATAGCCCGAGATTATCTAGACATTAATATAAATAAATTTTTGGAGAAAAATTATATACTCACAATATGCCTTGAGAACAACACCTAACCAAAACGTTGATAAGAAAGATATAATGGTATCCTCCTAAATTATAGATCCAAGATTTTAATGACCAAAGTAACACTATCTCAGAACAAAAGACTAACATATGTAATCAAGAGAAAAAGATTTCTATAGATTAAGTCAAAAGATCGTTGATTAACATGTACAGCTTTAAGGCATACGGAAATAAAATTATAGCATTACTTCCTTCAAAATTAAAGATTATAGTTAACTCGTTTTCCTCTGAAAAATGATAGGCTTAAAACAAATACTCAAATACAAGTAAAGCAACAACATTCCTTCTTATTAGCACTGGCTATCTCAAGAAAATCATAAACTATAACACAAATATGTTAATTAAACCTCAGGTGATTGTGTAAATGTGTTTCTTTGTAGCCTGAGGATCACATACAAATATATGCTTGGAGTATTCATAATAATCTAACAGATTTTTTGATTCTAAAACAAAAGAAGAGGTTTTTATTTCCATGATGCATGATTGAGGAATATGAACCTTTCAAAAAAACATTATTTTGTGGAGATAGGTGGTGAAGCTATATTGAGTAAATAAGAAATATAGGCATGCATTTAAGTGATTGTCAGACAAAAACACCCAAACGGTTTGACAGAGTGTTTCAAGAAGGCAATGATAGCAAGATGGCACAAAATGGATTATTATTAAAAAATGCTTTAAAAACTTTTATGCATGAGTATACAATAGACAGATCGATGTCTTAAAAAGAAAATAATGCCAGTTACAATTAGTCTTTCTAAAATACAATCATAAATACGATGCCTCAGACACAGATCAATAAAGATGGTAGTAAATTACTACAATAATAAGTTAAAAGGCAATGACAATTACTAAATCTAGGATAAGATCCTAAATATCATTACTCTCGAATATCTATATAAGACTAATGAAAAGGTTTTATAAACAAGTAAACATTTGTATAAGATCTACATTTAAATCACTGCACACATATGTAGGTTTTAGTCATTGCTTCACAGATGAGTAAGGGCATAAGTTTCTTGCACATCAATTCGGAGAACTTGGTACAACACAAAATGTCTATCTGCTAGTACTTGCACCTATAGGAGATTCAAAGAAAATGTCGATAGCAAAACTGATGACTTAAGAAGATTTTCTGGTGAGACAAAACTGAGCATTTTAATGCTCATGACGAGCTTAAGACATTTCCTAGCGTGAATATTGAGTGTTCTAATGCTCATATTTAAAGCTTATCGACTAAAGATTTAAGAAACTTACAAAATCGACTCAGCTATAGCAAATAAACCATAGATCTTAAGAGGGAAGGCACGGAAGGAAGGATTGATGAGGGTTTAATGAAACTATTAGGCAAATGCAATTAGTGGCGTACAACTAGATCCCACAACCTTTCCTGCGCCCCATCTGCTTACCCCATGATGGAAGCTTTGAAATCATTTGACTAATTATAGTTGGAAATGCTCTAGTGGAAATATATGCAATGTGTAGCACAGACAAGGTACATGAACTATTTGGCAAAATTGAAAAGAATTAACAGACAAAAGAATGCTACAGCATTCAACTAAAACACATAACTCTATTAATTGATCAACTGATCAAAGATCAGAGATAATGAATACATTACAATCACCTTATTATATAGAGGTCTTAGAAACATCTGAAAACTTCTAGAAACTTATCATGCAACTCCATGCAAATTACAAATTCTAAGAATTAACATGCAAAGTCTATATTTAAAAATCCTATATTTAACCTCAAGCAAGACTGCAGTGTATATTTACTTTCTCCTCATGTGACGTGGTTCTCCTCATGCAATGTGGGAGAAATTACCACATTCCAACACTCCCCCTTAATTTCTACCTCAAATACTTCAGCATCTTCATTCCTCAAACTTTGTCTTGGCCTTAATGTCATTGCCAAACAATCTTCAGATCTTTCAATCTTCAAATAACTTTCTCCATTATCAGAATTACTCATTTTGGTGATACTGCACTTTGTTGTTGCTACAATGATACTACGATTTCAACTACCTCTTTTCTATGATCCGCCTTCTTCGATTTCTTTGAAACTATCTATGGCTTTGACTTCTGCAAGCCCACGATCTCACCTTCTTTGTGTTGACAACAATTCATAGTAACCAATCACCAGACTATCTGCTGCGGTAGAGTTTCAACATACATACTTCTGCAATCTAAATTTCTCTACAGAGATCTTAGACTTTTAAATGTGGCTTCAATAAACCCTAACTCGGGATCAAAAAAAAAATCTCCTCCTTTCCAAGGACAACCTTGATTGGCGCTTTACAATTTCAACAAAATCTTCAATGCAACAACTTGACCAAAAATTCTTACTCCAATGTGCAATCTCAACCTTTTATGATTTCCTTCACGGACCTTCTACGAGGGCCTTTGTTTCTTTCCATCATTCAGCGACTTTAAAACCTCTGCAACTTTTATGTGTCTTTTGGCAATGATGTCACTTCAAACTGCGACTCCAATAGCAAGTTCTCCTTTTCTTGATGTCACTTTATAGGCTATGGCTTGATCTTCGGCTCCTCCTTAATTTGTGTCTTCAAATACAGTGATTCCTCTATATGATTTTTACAGCCAAACCCTTGATCTCTTCTAAGATAACTGCAAACAAAATCACATTTTTCAACTGCGCTTACTCCTACAGCGGCAATTTTATCTTCACAAACCATCGGTCTTTAGACAACCTTGAATCCCTTCATCAACCTTTCTCCTTCAGACTCATCTGGCTCTGATACCAATTTGTTACAGCAGAGACAGAAAAAACAAAAATAGAGAGCAGGTACGCACAGCAGAAAAAGAAACAATTGCTACAGCAAGTATAAATTTTTTATTGAATCTGCTTTTTCATTCTCCTTCATCTAAATATGATTACAAACTACCTCTATTAATAGAGGATTCTTTTACAATGCAAAAATCCATCACTAAACTTAAACTGTTGAAAACTGGAAACTAAATTTAATTGCTCAAATCATGCAGTCTAACTGAAGATTATTATTCATGCAAAAACTAAGAGACTAGAGTTTTATTTAGAACTATTCTCATGCGTTGATTCATGCAAACATACGGGAGAAATTAGACTGCAGTTCTAACACTCCCCCTTAATTTCTACCACTAACTACTTCAGCATTTACAATGCCCAAATTCTGTCTTAGATACTCAAAATTCTCTTTTGTTAATGCCTTTGTGAATATATCTGCCAACTGGTCTTCAGATCTACAAAAATCCAAATGGATTTCTCCATTGTTCACTAACTCTCTGATGAAATGAAATCTCGTATCAATGTGCTTGCTCCTCTTGTGAAAAACATGATATTTTGACAATGCAATTGTTGATTTGTTGTAACAAAAGATTGGTGTTGACTCCTTCTATGATTGCAATAAATCTATCGATACTCTCCTCATCCAAATTGCTTGACATGCTGCTGATGTGGCTGTTACATACTCTGCTTCAACTGATGAAAGTGTCACTATGGTTTGCTTTTTGGATGCCCATGAGACCACACCTGTTCCAAAATGAAAGACATGTCCAGAAGTACTCTTCTTGTCATCAATGCTACCCACAAAATCACTATCAGTATAACCAATCAAACCAAAATCATTAGTTGTGGAATATAAAATTCCATATTTTGTTGTTCCAACCACATATCTCAATATCCTTTTTCCAACTTGCCAATGTGAGTCTTTTGGTGACTCCATGAATCTAGAGATTAAGCTGACCCCATACATGATATCTGGTCTTGTAGCTATAAGATACATCAAACTACCAATTAGTCTTTTGAATGTTGTAGAATCAACATTAGGCCCTTTGTCTTCTTTGCTAATTTTAGTCCTGTAGCAACTGGTGTAGGTATTGAATTACAATTCAACATCTTAAACCTCCTTAACACATCCTTTGCATATTTAGTTTGACAAATAAAAATTCCCTTCTCTGATTGTACAACTTCAATGCCCAAAAAATACTTCATTAATCCCAAATCTGTCATCTCAAATTCTTTCTTCATTGCTAATTTAAATGTATCTACAAATAAATTTCCAGTGAAAATCAAATCATCAACATATAAACACACAATCAAAATCTGACCTTCTTTGTTGATTTTTGTGTACAATGTGGGCTCACTGTTGCTTCTGTTGAATCCATTGTTTGTCATGTATGAATCAATCCTGCTATACCATGCTCTTGGTGCTTGCTTGAGACCATAGAGGGCCTTCTTCAATCTGTAGACTTTTTCTTCATGTCCATGCACTTCATAACCTGGTGGTTGTTTTACATACACTTCTTCATCTAGGAAACCATTCAAGAAAGATGATTTGACAGCCATTTGATATACTTTCCAATTATTTTGTGCAACTATTGCTAAAACCATTCTAATAGTATCAAGTCTAGCAACTAGAGCAAATGTTTCATTATAATCAATTCCATGTTGTTGTACAAAACCTTTTGCTACTAACCTTGCCTTGTGATTTTCAATCTTACCTTCTGCATTAAATTTGGTCTTATAAACCCATTTGACTCCTATGCAATCCTTACCTTCAGGTAGGTTAATTAGATCCCATGTTTGATTTCTCTCAATAGCATTCATCTCTTCATCCATTGCTTTTATCCAATGTTCCTCATTAACTGCTTCTTCATAATACATAGGATCATGAGAGAAAAAGGCAAAATTTGAACACAAATCTAAATTCTCTTCTTCTTGATCCTAAATTTGATTCAAGTTTCTCATTTTCTTACCTTCAAATTTTGATCTTAAAGTGGTAAGAGTTGGATTTGATTCATCACTTACTTGTGAATTGGGAGTCGGATGACATGCATGACCAGAAGATTCACCTTGTGCTAAGTTCCTTGGTGTTCTTATTGGAGTGCTTGTTCTTGATTGTGGAGAGAATTGATCACCTTGCAAATTTTGTTCTTCAGATTCTTCTTCATTTTGGGGAATTGGTGCTCCAATTGTGATGGTTCTATCAATGCTTCCATCCCATGCTTCTTCTTCTTTAAATTCCACATCTCTGCTAATAATCACTTTCTTTGAAATGGGGTTATACAACTTATAAGCTTTTGATTCTTCACTATAGCCAATAAAAATGCATTTCTCACCTCTATCATCAAGTTTTCTTCTCAATTCAGATGGTATAAGAGAATATGCAATACAACCAAAAAATTTGAAATGATGTACAATATGCTTCTTACCACTCCAAGCTTCTTGTGGAATTTGATCCTTGACACTCTTTGTTGGGCTTCTATTCAGAATATATACTGCACATGCTACTACTTCTGCGCAATATTCATTTGACAAATGTTTGGCCTTCAACATGCTTCTAGCCATCTCCATGATTGTTCTATTCTTCCTTTCTGCTACACCATTATGTTGTGGTGTGTACCTTGTAGTCAATTGCCTTTTAATGCCATGATATCTACAAAAATATTGAAATTCATTAGACATATATTCACCTCTTCTATCTGATCTAAGTACCTTGATGTAAAGGCCACTCTGCTTTTCAACCATAGCCTTGAATTCTTTAAATTTTCCAAAGGCTTCAGACTTTTCCTTGAGAAAATATATCCAAGTCTTTCTGCTAAAATCATCAATGAGGGTTAGAAAATAAGAACTACCTCCAAATGATGGAGTTTGCATTGGTCCACATAAATCACTATGAACTAGCTCCAATAATACCTTTACTCTATATGAGCTCCTACTGGAAAGCTCTCTCTATGTTGTTTTGCCAAAATGCAACTCTCACATGAACTTCCTGGCTGCTCTATTGGTGGTAATCCCTTCACCATATTTTTCTTTTGTAACAAACTCAAACCTCCAAAATGTAAATGTCCATACCTTAAATGCCATAGCCATGATTGGTCTAAATGCATGGTTTTGAAATGGGCTTCCTCTTTTCCTTGGATGCACTGAATTCAAAGAGGGAACATCTGATTCTTGGTCATCTCCACTTTTTCTATCAACCTGTCATTTGGAAATTTGTCTAGTATTATGCAAACATTATCCATAAAAGATACTCTGTAACCTTTCTGTAGTAACTATCCAACACTCATAAGATTATGCTTTAGTCCAGGTACAAAATAAACATCAGGAATAAATCTTCTTTCACCATTTTTTGCCAAAACATTTATTACTCCTTTACCCATTACATCCACTTTATTATCATTTCCTGATTTCACTTCAGATTTTACGGAATCATCAAGACTAGCAAACAATTCTTTATTCCCTGTCATATGGTTACTGTATCCACTATCTAAAAACCAAATATCTCTAGCATTTTCTTGAGCAACATGACAAGTGAGAGGAATAAGCTTCCAGAATTAGAATTAGAATTAGATTCATTTGTGTAATTAGCATTCTGCTTGTCCACATCTCCTTGTTTCTTTCTGCATTCATTTGCATAATGTCCATATTTTTTGCAATAATAACACTGAATGTTAGATTTATCAAACCTCTGTGAATTTTGTTGTCCAGTGATTGTTGCCACATCCTCTATTGTTGTAGTTTTGATTATTGTTTTCACCTTGATCTAGATTGTTCCTTCCATCTCTGCCTATGCCTCTTCCTTTGAAGTTTGACCTTCCTCTTCCTCTTCCTCTGCCAAATGATACCTGAGACTTGAAAGCATTCTCAAAAGAAGTATTGTTATTCCTATTCATTCTAGATTCATGTGTTAACAAAGATCCCATTAATTCATCTACTGATAACTGTTCCAAATCCTTGGTTTCCTCAATAGCTACAACTATTGCATCAAATTTGCTGGGTAAACTCCTAAGAATTTTTTCTATGATCTTCTGATCTATTATTGTTTCTCCATTAGATCTAATTTGGTTCACAATATTCAATACTTGACCCATAAACGAGTCTATAGACTCCGAATCATTCATTTGCAAATTTTCAAAATTTCTCCTAAGAGATTGCAATTTAGCTACTTTCACCTTTGTATTACCTTTATAGGTAGTATCCAAAATTTTCCATGCCAACTTGGATCTCGTTGCTGTTGCAACTCTAGAAAAAATGGATTCATCCATTGCCTATTGGATTAGAAATAGAGCTTTTGCATCCTTTTTCTTGTTATCTTTAAGCTCTTCCTTTTGTGCTCGAGTTAATGCCTAATGGGTAACCTCATCTTGTGGTTCTACAAACCCATTTTCTACCAAATCCCAAATATCTTGTGAGAAACAATGTTCTCATTTTAATTGCCCAAAAATCATAATTCTTACCATTGAAAACGGGAATCTGGGGCTGTGAAATGTTGTTGTTTGTTGCCATGTCTCAAGCTAAACTTTTCAAAAATGAACAACAACTTCTTTAAATTTCTACTAACTCCTCCTTGTCTTCAGCAACTAAATTCACCTTCAATCTACTCTAACAATCTAATGCCCCTGATCTTTTTCTCTACTCTAATACCAATTTGAAAAGAATTAATAGACAAAAGAATGCTATAGCATTCAACTAAAACACATAATTCTATTAATTGATCAACTGATCAAAGATCAGAGATAATGAATAGATTACAATCACCTCATTATATAGAGGTCTTAGAAACATCTAAAACCTTCTAGAAACTTATCATGCAACTCCATGCAAATTACAAATTCTAAGAATTAACATTCAAAGTCCATATTTAAAAATCCTATATTTAACCTCATGCAAGGCTGCAGTGTATCTTTACTTTCTCCTCATGCGACGTGGTTCTCCTCATGCAATGTGGGAGAAATTACCACATTCCAACAAAAATGCCACAAAGAGATGTCAACTCATGAAATGCAATGATTGCCAGTTATGCACAAAATGGATTTGTTTTTTTTTAACAAAAGGTGGTGGAGCCACCCATACATATTAAACTAGAGTATGATAAAAAGTTTATACAACCAAAAATATAAACCAGGAAAATTCATCTGGTTGAAGACAGAGTAAACTTGGTATTAGAGAACCATACCATCAAAAGATCCAAAAAATAAACACCAAACAAAACCATATCCCGAATAACTAACCCTAGTTGGAATCATGCTCCTCCTCCAGAGGGGGAAGAGGAAAAGGTGGAGTGTGGAAAGGAGTACTCGGAGGACCAAGGGCTCTATCTAGAGCATGAGAGCAAAGGAAGCATATGGCATTAAAGATTTCTTTTGCCCTTTGGACCACACCTCCCGGCAACTGAAATCTATGAGAATTGAGATGAATACTAAACTTATTGAAATAGTCCAAATAGAGGCCCCTCTATAAGCCTGCAAAAGCACAACCTGCATGAGGATCCATGCAGAGGTACTCCCTTTCAAAAATGCCTCCAAAGAGTGCATCCCCAAACTCTTTATCATACACTGCAACAACCCTCCTCCATTTAGAAGTGCTAATGAAAGGGGGTTTGATGATCACCAAGCCAATAGAGAAGGAGTATTCCTGATCCTAAGTGAGGTCAAATATGTTTGACATGAGCATTGACACCAACTCGAAGCTCGTCACCTATCTGTTGGCTGGTTGAAACAGGCAGTAGCTGAGCACACACCATATGGATTTGTTGAAAAGGCTTATTAGTTTACCTTCTATGCATCATGGCTAGCACTGATATTGTTGTGCACTAAACTATGCATTGGTTACCTAGAGGTGGCCTTTAAAGGTCAATTATCATAATAGTGGGTCTTGTTGAGATTTTAAGGAAATGAATATACATGCAAATCTATTTCTTTATATGAAACCTTTCTACACCACGAGTAGTGCAAAGTTACACCATGCTCCATTTTGACTATACATCCTACATATGCTCAGACCGGAACTAGGAAGAAGATAAATGCATAAAAGAAAATGTCGCATAGATGAATATCTATATTCTTTAATCACATAGAAAACCTTATGCAAATTAGCTACAGAAGATTGATATCTATGCATGGTTAACCTTCCAGAGACATCTTGAGGATACCTTAAATTTAGTCATAAGGTGCCACTTAATCCAACATTGGTTGAAAGAGTGTGTTTCTAAATGCCTAAAGCAAGGAATGAACATACACCAAAACACATATGAAGTTGGATTATCGAAACTTACTTGTACCTGAATGTTATGGAGATGAAAAATTAGAGTTGTCTCGGTCTCTCCTCTAAGCATAAAAATGCAAGAGCAGAAGGCACCATATTCCCATGAACACCTACTTCCAAATTCTTTTTCCCCCATTCATACTTTTCTTGATCCTTTTAAAATTGAACACTTTAACCCTTCCCCAAAGGATGAATCTTCATTTGCCATCTTTGTAACCTATTTTCTTGTAAACTAAAAATAGATTAAAACAACTTTTAAAAGATAATTTTATGAATAAACAACTAAATTCTAATTTCTGTTATAACTTATATTTCAATATCATAATTAAATCTATTAAGTACATGAGAAATTGTTGGAGAATGCTTAGGCCTTATATGTTGTTGATATTTATCTTCCCTACAACCTCCTCCTCAGCCTCCCATGGCTTCATGTTATGCAAGCCATTCCATCCACATACCATCAATGCTTGAAATTCCCCCACAATATCATGGAAGTTACTATTCACGTTGATCTCCAAACATTCAAGTATTGCAAAGCCATGAAGGCTTCATATCATAAAACTAATCATTACCCTAGAACTAACATCACTAATCATGACAAGGTCAAGGCCTCATCCTCTTATGTCTATCTTGACACCATCACTTCCACTTCATCTTCTTTCCAAAATCTCAAATCCACCAAGATTGGGATCATCTTCACTGGATGTGAAGAATATGAATTGCACAATACCTTTCACATTGGCAAGTTGCCTCTCTCTCTATAATCCTATGGTCATCCTCAATAGTGACCTCATGCCAAGGCACTGAAAACTAGACAATATGGGCCCACCACCTTCATGTCTACAAGAACCTTGGATGAAGAACAAATATAAGGTTCCATTGACTCCTAGTTATATAGAGATGACTCAAATGAGAAAGGATCTACTCTTGGCTACCTAAAACACAACTACCTATACCTTTACATATATGTGAAAACATGAACTATAAGGGTAAGGGCCTTGGCGTCCATGAGCAAGGCATCATCAAGCTAATTTACATATAGTTCTATGTCAATCACTATGCACTAAGATACATGCCTCTTGGTCTGGACAATGAACCTCATGTTACTTCTATGAGTGTGGAAGCAACCCCTGATGTTATTGAAAGCATCATGGGTAGAACCATCATTGTCTCTTTCGAAGACCTTGATATTGTTGGTTAATAGATTTGTCACCTAACTCTATATACTCACGCCCGGACAAGTGACAAATGTAATCAACAATTGAGCCCAATATATTGGTATTTTACATAGGCTCTCTGCTTATTTAACAAGGCGCAGCTACCTTCGATAGATATTCTAATGAATAAAAGAACTCAATATTGATTTTAACCAGAAAGCAAAACAAAGGAAAAGCTTTTAACTAGAAAGCAATGAAGGTAAATTTACAACTCAAAAACTAGGAGTTCAAAGACTTCCCACCACATAACATACATCGACAACATACCACACACATATATGTATATTCACCACCTTAGATGATATATCAATAGATAAACTATTCTCAACAGTGAGCAAGATTTATGAATATCCAACCACCAAGACACATGAATATCATTACTATCAAAAGAAACACATTCCACTTAAGAATAATATGAATTCAAATAATCACAACACAAATTCCATGATCTCCCAAATCTCCACTATATTAACTTGCATTGCATATATCAAAGTAGGTG
This sequence comes from Cunninghamia lanceolata, assembly GCA_027924645.1. Classification (NCBI taxonomy): domain Eukaryota; kingdom Viridiplantae; phylum Streptophyta; class Pinopsida; order Cupressales; family Cupressaceae; genus Cunninghamia; species Cunninghamia lanceolata. Next base: position 5,863,516 of record BSBN01000134.1, read on the forward strand.
CAAACAAAATTAACTATCACCCTTGCAAAACAAAGTTTGTCCAAAAATCTAGAATTCGACTAGCTATCCAGAATTTATAGCTAAGCCAAATTATAACTATCTTTAAAATCATAATGGCTTCTTGAAATAATTGATTAAAAGATGTTTAAATAGTAATTATAATAAAAGGGCCCTCCAGAGCCAATAGTTTTAGAGCAAATATGAGATAACTAAAAACATGAAACTTGAAATCAATTGAGGATTTGTAAATCCCCATTGCCATTGTCCACCTCGTCCATCTCTTCATTTTCCTTTGATTGCTCACCTTCTCCAGTGACACTTTATGCTACTTGAGGTACCTGTGCTCGCAACTTGGCTTTATACGCTCTGTACTTGTTGATGATAGGGGTTAATGACATGCTTGGTGGAGATCCTGTCATACTAATGCGGCACTTCTACTTCATGATTGCCCTGTCGGAGTCTGTCACCTTATGATGCATTTCATCAAAGCCACTTCTACAACTATTAATATAAGCCACCAATTTAGAGAGCGTTCCCAATCCATCCCCTATGATTGCATCATAATTCACTATTTCCTTAGTCACCACCCTCTTGAAATTTTGTTTTATTATTTTGACATCTAAGAGTTTCTCATCATTGGATCCATTAGCTTCTACCCCCAGAGTAGCGAAGTCCTTTTTTATTCTCATCATCTCCTTGTAATAGACTGCAATGGATTTCCTCATCTCCTCTTCTGCTATAGTTATGATATAGAGTTTCCATTTTATCGCATCAGACCATACGGCGGTATCTAGCTATCCAAGATTAGCTATGACTTCTTTTGCCATCAAGATACCAGGATCCATGTTGGCTATCTCTTGTATCTCCTTAGAGGCCAAGGATAGACTGTGGTGATCACTTTGGGCTTTATCAAATTCTACTATCAAAACCTCCCTCTTCACATGTATAGAATCAAACAATTTCACTACCTCCTCAATAAAAATGAGTCCATCAAAAACAATCTTCTCGACCCATTGATCCATAGATTTTTTTAGAGATAGAGAAGTCTTGACTTGTTGAAGCAAATTTGAATCAATAGTATGGAGGTTGACATTTGAGGAGGCCTCAGTTGAGGGTGTTATTATTCTAGTAATTGAATCAGCAAAAGAGGATAAGGAACTTACATGTGCCAGCAATTTTGAATTTTCTTCTTGCAATCCCTTTACCCTTTTAGAGATACTATCAACTGAATATTGGACATGATATAAATCACCCTTAGTAGTTGATGGTCCCAGGTCCACTAGACTCACTCTGAAGTTAGTTTATGTTAATTCATCCTCATTCTTTTCCATCAGTGGATCTGTAATCTCCAGAAACTATTTTCCTAAGGTGGTATCAATCACTATTCTTGACAATCTTTTTGCATGCTTGGGTTTGGGAACCATTTGCAACAAACTAGCCACAGTATCGACACCCTCATCAATAGGAAGAGTGTATCTCTTCTTCTTCTGAACTACCTTTTTCAACCAATTTATAGATGGGGCTGACACATTGGCAGCATTGGAAGTAGCAACTACAGGGATAGGGTGGGAATTTTGTTCTGGCAATTCTCTTTGTTGTGGGGAGTTCGGTGATCTAAGTAAAGAGTGCAACAAATTATCTTCTCCAATTTGGGAGAAAATAAAAGAGTTAGAATCACTTACATGATTATTAGGTGGGGGCACATGGTCTACTTTGGATGACGAAGCAACCAATTTGGTATTTCTTTTCACTATTTGGACATCCTGCTCACAAATGGTTTTCATCCTCCCAGTTTCTTCAGGTGGCCTTTCATCATCACCATTCAATTCTAAGCTGACTCTCTGGAGAGTCAGGTCCAAACTAGATGTTTTTCTATATGAATGGGTGATCTGAGATCTAGCTTGATTTTGAGAGGCTAACTCCCTCGATATTGTGGAGCCAGCACACTCCTTGACCTTTCCTTGTAACCACTTTTCTGTTCATCTCAACACATGGAAAGAAAGAAACATAATATCAGTGACTTCTTTTTCAGACCATCTTATAGGAGGCATGGGTTCCCTTGACATTGCATCATAGCCTTCATCTAACATATCTAAAAAATCATCAGTCATCTCAGGGACTTGGATGTTCATCTTGAAGGCACAAACTTGATCTACAGTTAGTCTCATCCACTTTCTTCTCTGAACTTCCCTCTCATCAACACAATCCTCCCAAAAATCCTCGAGTTGAGGTTGGTGCAAATAATAACCACCTCCATTCATGTTTTCCTTTATAAAATTCTTACTGTCAAAGGACACATGAGGGAACAAACTATGAAGATTGAACTCTAACAATAACTTGTCAACATTCCAGGTGCCATCATTACATTTACAGGAATAAAAAGACAAAGACACAGGGAAAGAGTACCCTTTCTTTTTCATAGCCTGATATTTAACATTCATCCCTACCATTTGGCAGCATAACTCTAGTAACACCAAATAATTAGACAGGTACTGTGGCAATTTTAATGGGGCATTTTCAAAACCCCCGATTCTCAAATAGGAGAAGAAGTCAAATTGTATATAAAAGCTTCCAAACTTCATAACCAGGGTAGATGCTTCAATTGAAAACCTTTTCTCTATTGAGCCATAAATTTTCTTAGCTAACATCATAGAAAAAACATCATTAACATGCCTAAAGTCTTTCATACCTTCATTGTTGTGCAATTGGGGTAAAACTTGATACATAGGTGTACTTGCCATAGGACTCCCTTGAATCCTCAAACCAGGCCAATAAGCCTCTCTTCAAGCCAATATATAGACTAGTTGGGAACACATGTGGATGCTCACATTTCTTACAAAATTTGTTAGCTATTCATGCAAGCAATCACTAATAATCTTCGTCTAGTCGGTGCAGTGGTCTCCACAAATCAATAGAATAAATCCACATCCAAAATTCAAAAGTATCTGACTCAGGACTCCCAACCACTCTATTTAATAACATTATTATATATGAAATCTCTTCTTTGAAATGGCTCCTTTTCAAATTGGTGAGAAGCTAAGACTTACCAGTCTTCTCAATTTCTAACCAATGCTTAGCAACATAGGTACAACACCAATCTTTCCTTTCATTGTAATAATTCCAAGCCAAAGATACAGAAACATCAGCATTGTCTTCATACTCTTCTAAATTCAGGGCTGAAGCAACAGACTCAGAGTCAATTTTTGCCACAACAATACCACTGGAGGTCCTTATCTCCTAGGAATATGGAAAATACCCATTGGCACACACAACCATCAACTCGGGACAATGCACAACAAGCAAAAAAACCACCATCTTTATCCAAGCCGCTGCTAGTAATCTTCTCTTCCAAGGGAGTTTGATTTTTGGACTGCATTCTCCTCCAGAAATCATCCAAATCAACGTGGCCTAAATTAGTATCTCTTACTTCAGACAGACTATTCTCCACTATAGAGGCCATAGGAGTCCATTGGAATTTGAATTTCATCTTCATGTACTCAAGAAACCAAAACACCAGAGACTTGGAAATGTATGTAGAGAACATAGGATGAGACAAGACACCAAAAGGGATCTCCTTGCACAGATACATGGGAATGAAAATTTCTAACTCCCCAAAGAAAATATTATGCCCTTATAAAGAGAGAGAGCTACTAGTTATGTTGACCTGTGAAAATGGAACTGTGTTGATATCTCGCACGTAGAAAACTAGCCATTTAACTTTCTGCAATGCATTCCCTTGTGAAACAATATCACCTTAGGTGAGCTTAAGAACTTATCAAAGTCATTTCTCATAAATTCACTAAGGTAAAATATTAAATGTTGTCAGCAAATTTATCTTTATAACTCATAAATGCATGCCTCGAGTTTCCCCTAAAAAATTGTGCCACTATGTCCTCACATACTTCTAATTGAATGCAAAGTGACAAGTGTCATTCTTTCATACTGTAGACCAGCACAACAAAAATGCCATCTAGAAGAGCATGTTGTTCAAAGTTGGCAAGTCAAGCAGAAGTTGAACTTTTGAACTAGGAATCAGAGGTTTGGAACTTCAAAGAACTCCCAACCTCCTAAAAACAAAGGAAGACTTCAACATCAAGACACAAAGAAAAACTAAAGGCGTGGGACCTTAAGGCAAGTCGGCGAGTTGGGTGGTTCAAGAACTTGTGAACCCACCAACTTTAGTTCAAAAATATGAAAGATCGCTGACAACTCTAAAAATGGCTAAGTAAACTTTGGCCTAAGGGGAAAGAAAGGGGAAAGACCAACAAATAATGAAGGAAAAACAATAGAATGAGCATGGACACCTTTTTGAAAAAATGGGGTAACAACTAGCTCTAATTGGGGATAAGGACTCAGGAGGATGCAGAGAATCCAAACAACCTATGGTGAACAAGCCTTATTCTAGGGGCAATAGAGTCACACCAAAAATAGGATAACACAACAATAGAAAAACAAGGAAAGAAACTATGGTATAGAGCAGGACTTAGAAACTTTACCAATTGCATAATTTCAGATCTTGCCCATTGTAGGCAAGAGGTAGCGATGTTCCATCAAGGTAAACTAACAAAAATGCATTTTCTCCCATAACCTCTTTGATATTGAAGGGTCCTCTCCACAAAAAATCAAATTTCTTATGGGCACCTTTTGGTTCTCTCCTCCTATCCCATAGAAGCACAGAATCTCCCACGATAAAACCCCTTTGTTTAGCCCTTTTATAAAAAATCTTCTTAACAGTCTGTTGATGCTTGGCAATTCTATCTACATCAACCTCTCTCTCCTCTTCTAAATAGCTCAAGTATAATATCCTCTTCTCTAGTGTCGATTGAAACTATTCATCTTCAATTGCCTTCTGGAAATTCAATGTAGATAGTTCTAGGGGAATAGGGATTGCACTATCAATACCATAAACCAACTGGAAAGGAGACATACCAATTGCCCTTTTATATGTTATCATATCGGCCCAAAGAGCATCATATAGATTCTTATGCCATCCCTTTTGATTTTCTTCCACCAACTTTTTGACAATAGAGATGAGGTTTTTGTTACTTGATTCTGCTTGCCCATTCCCTTGTGGCTAATAATCAGATGAATGGGCAAGACTAATACCAAAATCATAACAGAAAAGAGTAATTTCAGTAGAGGAAAAGCTTGAAGCATTATCAGTCACCAGCTTCTTAGGCACACCAAACCTAACCAAAATGTTTTCTTTGAGAAAGGTGCAAACTACCTCAGAAGTAGTACTTTTCACCAAGATAGCTTCTATCCACTTGGTAAAATAATCCATTGTTGCTAGGATGTGAGTATGTCTAGCACTAGAATTAGGATTAATTGTTCCAATGAAGTCTAAACCCCATTGCTGAAATGGTTCATCTATAACCACCAGTCTCAAAGGTAAGGCAAGTAACTGAGGTCTACTTGTGAACTTTGAACATTTCTCACATTTTGATACACAATCATAGGCATCCTTGAACATACTAGGCTAGTAAAAGTATTGCCTCAGTATCTTGAAAGTTGTCACTGATGCAAAGAAGTGTCCCCCACATGCTTCGGTATGGAAAGCTTCTAGCAACCTCTTCTATTGTTCCTTATCTGCGCATCTTAGAAAAGTTCCATCTACTTCCCTTTTATATAGGTTGTTGGATCTAGGGCATACAACTGAGAGGGGGGGGTGAATCAGTTTTATAGAAACTTCCTTTCTACCTCAAACACTTGATTCTTCTTGTTAGTTAACAGCATATTAATTAACCATCCATGAAAGCATAATGCACAAATACAAGAGCAGATAAACATCAACACATTGAACACTAAGATTTTGATGTGGAAAACTCGGTTAAGGGAAAAACCACGGCGTGATTAACCCAAGAATTATTCTCTATTAGAACAATAAGAAAAAGAATGGCACTTGCCAATTAGGGCTTACTGCCCGAGCACACTGCTCACAAAGAGGCCCACTGCCTACAAGGAGACACACTGTCTACAAAGTGATAAGAATCATAGTCTTGAACTGGAGAATGACATCTCTACCATGTCCAAATCAGTTCCATTTAAGCCCAAAATCCCTGCTCTATCTTTCGCACTTATCCTTGCTACACCACTCTCATCTCCACAAATCACACTTTGAAATGAACTCACAAACCTTTATTTATACAAGACATCGACTTAGGAACATTCATCTAAGTCGGCAATCAACCATAAGAATATCCGCAAGATGAATAACACATCCGGTCGGCCACCACAAGAACATTTGCAGGATGAACAACTTATCTGATTGGCTAGTCGGAACAAGAACTTCATCCAGAAGAATATCTTCAATTCCGGGCTCTACCATCAATGCGGACCAATAACACAACCTCAACATGATCCAAGAACCTTCACAAGCCTGCCTGAATGACTAGGTACATCCGTACTTCCTCTACTTACTAGAATCTCTTTTCTTCCTTATCTGGAACTTCAAGAACACAGTCTGTCACCACTGTCATAAAGTAGAAGGTACTTCCAGACCTCCAAATCATACACAACTTGAGATGACACATCACAAGGACATCCCGAACACTCCTTCCAATCCGCAGATTAAGATTATGCAATTCCGGACCTCACCGGACCTTTCTGTGATCCTCTGTCACCTCTGAACACTTGCCGGAACCGGTTCCACACCAACAGCCATAACTTCTATAGATCTTCATGCGGACCTCTGAAATCTTAACTAAACCATCTCAAGAGTCATATATACAAACCCTTTAATTCGCATCCTCCGGTTCGCAACCTATACAATACATTTGCCTTCTTCTCATCACTATTCTTCACTGTTCTTGATTGAGGCTAATTTTCTCAATATCCTCAGCACACAGCTCATCCAATCCTTCTTGTCAATGCAATATGAGTATGTTGACATCAATGACAACACTGGTTCACCTCATACTTGCAACATAGGTTACCTCCCTAGATAACATATTTATGTGACTTCAGCTTCATGTTTCTCTTCTCCTTGGCAAAGAGGTGAGATGGACAATCACCATAAGTTAAGAAATAAGAAATATCAAAGAACTAATCATCAGTATTACCAGTGAAAAGAACCAAGGGTAATTCTTCACTTTCTTCAACCTCACTTTCAGCAATCATTTTGCACAATCCTTTACTTCTGACTAAATTGGTGGGCTTGATCTCAATGTCATACTCTTGAGCTTTAGCTATCCAAGCTCCTCTATTATTTCATCCAATCTCCTGCTGAGTGCGAATACATTTTACATCTGATTCTGGGACATAAACAATAGCGTGTGAATGCAAGATATGAAATTTGGAACTCTTTAAGACTTTCACCACTACATATGCATGTTTCTCCAAAGCAGAGTATTTAAGCTCATATTTCTTTAATGGCACTCTTATGAAAGCAATGGGAGCTTCTATTCCTTGTTTGTTCTTTTGTAGCAAGATAGCTGATAGAGTATGTTCAGAGGCATAACAAGAGACGATAAAGTCCTTTTGAAAATCAGGATGCACAAGTGTGGGTGCATTAGCAATGGCTCTTTTAATGTCTTCGAATGCTTTCTTCCCTTTGGTACTCCACTTAAAGACAGGATGGTTCTTCATCATTTCTGCAATATGTCTAGTCAACTCAGCAAAGTCAGGGACAAACCTTCTTAGAAAATTTACCTAACCAAAAAAGGATCTCGTGTTGTTCTTGGTCGTGGGTAAACATAATTGTTGAATCACCCTGACCCTCTCTAGATAAATTTTTATTCCATCCTTTGAAACAATATGCCCTAACATCCTTCCTTCAGTAACTGCAAATATTGATTTCTTGGGATTCAAAGAGATGTCATTTTCTCTACAGCATTGTAGAACTACTTCCAAGTCATGCAAGTGATTAGCTCTTTTCTTAGAGAAAACTATTAAGTCATCAAGATAAACTACTATGATTTTGTTCTTCAAGTCACCAAAGGTCGGACCCATTGCCCTCTGAAATGTGGCCCTAGCATTAATCAGACCAAAAGGCATTCTATTATATGCAAAGACACCAATTGGAGTAGTAAAAGTTGTTTTATGATGGTCTTCCTGAGTCACCTGAATCTAGTTGTACCCTAAAAATCCATCAAGCATAGACATCATCTCTGAACCAGACAGTTTGCAAAATATGATCCATTACTGGTAAGGGATAATTAAACTTTAGAGAGGCTTGATTTAAATTCCTAAAATCAACACAAATCTAAATTTCCCCATTCTTCTTCCTGACAGGTACAATATTTGCTGCCCAAGTAGAATGGTGAATAGGGTAAATAATTTTGGCTTTAAGCATTTTGTCAATTTCATTGAAAATGGCTTTAGCTATTTTCAGATTATAGGTTCTTTGCTTTTGCCTAAAGGGTATGGTGCCAGGCTTTAGTGGAATATGATGCTGCATTTCTCCATTCCTGAATTTCTTTAGGTCAGCATAACACCATGCAAAAACATCCTTATACCTAGTAAGAAAAGAAATCAAACGTTCCTTTTCTCCCTTAGAATAGCATTTACCAATACACACAATCTTCATATCAGCTTCAGTGCCAATATTCACCCTATCATAATCGACCGAAGTTGTGATGGAAACTTTATTCTTCTTCTTAAGGTATTGATCATGTCAATTAAAAAGATCTTCAAGAGAGACTAGTCCTTTAGGAATTTTACTCCCTTTTAACTGTACAATTCTTGAGATTGAGTCATTAGAAGACTATTTCTCCTTCCAAAACATCATTACTTTCATCACTACTACCCTCAAAGAACATATTGGCAAAAGATTCAGCTTTTTCAAGAAATGAAATAATTTGTTGATTAGAATTAAAAACTTTCCAGTGATTAACATTGTCAGGGACACTAAGCATGTATACTACTTCAATCCTATATGATTTATCTTTGAAACCTGGATGCAGTAAGAGAAGAGATGCTGAAACAACTAAAGAATCAGCCCTAGTATTCTGTTATTTGGGTATTGTATTTATAGAAAAAGCATCAAAGTCTTCAATGCAGTCCCACACCCTGTTCCGGTAATGCCTCAGTCTACCATTTTTAACTGTGTACAATTTTCTCACTTGTTTAACAATTAGCTCAGCATCTCCTTTAAATTTCAACTATTTGACACCTTTTTCCTTGGCTAGTTCCAAACCTAATAACAAGGCCTCGTATTCTATGGTTTTATTTGTATTTTCAAACTCAAGTTTAAAAGAAAAAGGAAAGGCATAACCATCAGGTGAAATCAAAACAACCCCTGCCCCAGACCCTGCAGTAGAACAACTCCCATCAAATTCTAGAGTCCACAATTCATCAACCAGGTCAGGGTTGATTAGATTCATATCTTCATTCTCTGTTGATGTGCACATGTAGGTACCCAGTCTGGTTTCTACAAACATAGTGTCTGCTCTAGGGTCTCCAGATTTAAGCATAGCAAATTTGGCCTTGGGTTTAGGATTAAGGCAAACTTTCTTCCTGTATATAGGTATTAGGGCATGTGACCAATCCATTTGAATTTCCCCACCCATGTCTTTGCAAAAACTATGACTCAAGAGCATCCCATAACTGGCAGGTATATCTGCCTCAAGAATTGTTAGCTTCAATCCTTTCTTTGGGAAGGCGGCTAAAGCAGTTTGAGAATCTTTAATTTGACCCAAGATAAGTATCAGAGAACCATCCATTGAAAGCATTTTCCATGGGAGGGTGTATAGGATAAGCCTAGGGCTTTAGCAACTTGAGCAGGCATTACTATTATCAATCAGATATGCACCCTATGCTAAGTTATTCAACTTAACTATCTATTGACACATGGGAACACTTCTAGGCCTGTGGGTTGCCTAAACTAGGAGTGAACCTCCAGAGTGAGCTGGCTCTCCTAATGATTTTCTAATCTAAATAATTTATGAGGGAAAAGGGAGAGGATCAAACTGATATAAAACTAACTTAAATAGAAAAATCTTCTAAATTCTAACTTAACTTGATACTTTCACTCACAAATAGCTACATAAACATGAACTCTCACAACTTCACTTAGAACATACAATTCAAAAATACTTGTATGAAGGTTCAGTTTGAGCACAATCATACAACTTGAATCATATGAACAATTTGCACAACACTTTCACAATAGTGTAATATGACAAAGGATAAATTATTCATTATCACAATGAGACATCAAGTCAATATTGTAATCACAAGGCAAAAGAAGTGAAATAGAAGGGTTCTGCTGTATTAGACTGGAAGGAGTACATGAAATTCTGATAAAAACTTAGTCAAAAATAAGTCTACAAACTCTCTGCCTGTGCTCAAGAGAGAAGAAACAATAATCTCCCACTCCATAGAAAGAGCTAGCTTTCTCCAATATATCCTATCCAAAAGATCTCCAAGAAAGGCTAAGAAAAAGCTCCTAATAATAGTAATCCAAGTCCATTTTCGAGCTTCATAAAAAATCCTCAAAAAGTGTGCCAAAACCTCTCCAATGTGGTCCCACCAGAAAATATGCTTTGTCTACCCCAAAAAGATTCAACTTTTGTCCATATCTAGCTAAAAGAAAGAAATCTAAGGAAAACAAGATATTGTTTGCTTTACTTGTTTAACTACATAAAATAATAAATATTTTAAAACAATTTATAGGATATACTGCTTTAAAATATCATTTTACAAAGATTGCAGTTTTGACCTTCTCAATTTGGCCTATTTTGATAAAGCAAATAAAACTATACAAGGCTTCTATTTTGATTTACAATCATACAATGAATTGATTTTTTCTACAAAAAAAAATCATAAAAAATACCAAGGCTCCTATGAATAATTTTGGCAAAATAATAAAATAAAAGCCTAAGTGGCTTTATCTCCATCTTGCAATGTATAAGGCATCTCTCATTTGCTTTGATCTTGACTTGTCATAGAAAAGAGGTTCAAGGGGACCCTTAGGCACATTGCCTAGGCAAAATGACTTACCTTATTACCCCCCGCGGGTATTAGTGAAGGTTAAAAAAAAGAATTGGATGTGATAAATACCATCTATCTTAGGGCTTGGGGAGAAAACCCTAAACAAAAAAAAATTATGCCCTAGAATATGGGGCTCATTTTCACTTCTCATTTTCAAAGAAAATGCTCCTTCTCTACGCCACCATGGCTAGGGTTTATGCATACAATTCTTTGATTCTTCACTACTCCTAAGCAATTTCTCTGCAGTCTTATTTAGTAAAATGAAAGGTAAGCTCGTTCTTGTACATTTGATCCATTTCTCTTTATCACTGGGGAAAATTTTTGGCCTTAAGGCCATGACTATGACATATTTTCTGATCCATTTTTGCTATCTCTGTTACTTTTCCTTATGTTCTCGCTGCCATGAGATTGGTTAGAGGTCCTCTGAAGGCAATAAAGAAGCAAAGCTAGGCAGAAACCCATGGCCCCATTGTATTTAACTTCACTTTGAAAAAATAAAAGGTAAGTTCTTGCCTCTCGAACTCCTTTGTTTTGTAGGCTGTAGCCATATTGCATCATTTCTGAGCTTTTTCCTTCAATTTATCTATGGCTGAAAATGTTCTTCTATATCTATATTTCTGTTGAAACCCCCAAGTGGGTTTAAATTGTGAGAAAGAAAAAAAAAAAACCTCCTACTACAGCTCGCGACCATTATTTGGGTTTTCTCATTCACTTTCATTTCTGTATTTCTCCTTGCATACAAGTTTGAAACCCTTGATTATTCTCCTGCACCAATGAAAACTCTATCTTCACTATACAGAGCCATGGATATGTTGTTGTTCTAAGCAGGTACAAAATGAAACCCTTTACTACAAAGAAAGGATGCACTCCATTCAAGCCCATGATGACAAAATAGATGTTTTATGTGTAAAACCATGCCTTGACTTTATGGAAGATTTATAGGACTCTATTGATGTGGTAATGGCACATATTTATGAGCATTATTTTCTTTATGTCCTTCTGTACATGAGCTTCTTTGAAACCCCAAATGAGTTGTGTTCTAACTAGGCCGTGGGCTGGAAATATGTATTTCTTATCATTTTGAAGCTGAAACCCTAGGTGGGTTTTAGCAGAATGTGTCTTATACTCTATAGTCTCAGGCCATGGTTTCACCATATATTCCTTTTGTTTACTGAGTATACTCTTATTTGTATGAACTAAAAACTCCTCAATGATTTTGTTTGTGCCTTATTGCATGAAAACCCCAAAGTGGGTTCATTGTAATTGGGCCACAAGTTTCAAAGGTATCTTCTATGCATTTTTTGAGAATGAAACCCTAAATGAATCTCATACTATGAGAAAAAATGACTTACTGTCTATCACTGCAATGTCCATACTTAGCATTATGTATCAATAATTTTACAGTGATACCCCAAATGGGATTAAGCATATCATATACATTGAGTTTCATTTGTCATTTTCTGTATCAATGTACTCTTGTAGGCATTATGCTGGTTGTGGCTCTTCCTCTGGCACTTCCTGAGATCATTTCTTGACATTGCTATTCCTTTTAATCTTACTTTCTGAATATTGCTCTTTGACTGTATCTTGAAATTGTATATTACATAATACAATGAGAGTTTGTCATTAATACAAATCTCAGACAGCAAAACATGGACTGGTTCTTCTGTACTTTTCTTGATCCCTCTGTAGCTGTATATGAACATTCTATTTACACTATTTTCATGATGAAATATGTCAGCCAAACTATATGATGTTCTCTTTTCTTGGATCCTCCTGTAGCATTGAAATTACAAGGTATATTCTGATATTCATACAGTTACTTCTACAGGATACTTCACTTGTCAGATGTGATACTTTTACTCCTTCTCTGCATTTACTTGAACAATCAAACCTGATTTGAGACATGGCATATTGCTTGACATATTACTACAATTGTAATGATGATGTACTCTTATATACCTCCTGTATATGAATATGGACATTGAAAATTCACTTCTACCACCATTTTAATGAAGTACATTTTGATGTTTATGGTACTTTATTTGATCTTTGATCATACTTATCATGTTTGTATTCAACCTGGAACATCTGATATACAATCAGCAATCTATTTTCACTGTATCACATTGATTAAATCATCTATGCATGATACTGATCATCATTCTTACAACTGGTGTCACACACATGACTATAGCAATATATACCATGACATGATATTGTTCATTTTCCAACTATTTGGAATACAATACTATAGCTATACCTGCAACCTATGATATTCTTTTCATTGGTTTTACGCTTGTTCTGAGTTGCATAATACTGTCAACATGCAAGCAAGATGAAATCTCTTTGCACCGTATAACTATGACAATCTTTAATAATTTCATTTTATTGGTAATGTTATTATGAACTCCTTATGAATGTCACTTGTTGACTACAATACTATATCTTTGTGAAAGCTAAAGAATTAGTCAAATACCTCTTGCTTTGATTAGCATCTCCTATAAATGTTATAATGAAGTTGAGACTCATTTTTGCCATCATGTTGGGTGAAATGCATCTAATGTCTCGAGCTTGTGCAGCCATGTACTTATGTACTATTGATGACTAGTATTACCATTTTGATATGCATACATTCTAAATGTTCCACTTAGATCTATCTCATGGCACACATGATTGGCATATAATCTACTGTATCATATCAAATGTAGATATATACATACCATGCTGAATTATTGCAGCTCCTCCACTTAACTAGCATGAATATCATGTAAACACAACTTACAACTGCATCTTCATGGTATTAGTTTGATCACTATATCTGTATGGTTCTCTTTTGCACTCCTCAATTACTTAATCATGCATAGAATGATACTGACCCTTGATGTTATACACATGCTATGATTATGTTTGGCATTCAAATGTTATAACTATACCTGTAAACTCTAATGCCTGGCTACATACAAACATTATGAAAGATACCTTAGATGAAATATACCTATCATGTTGACATGAAATACCACTTCTTGATTAGCATAAGAGTGATCTGGTTTTCCTGTAGCAACAAATAGATGAATAATCTTTTCAATGCCCTTAATCTATTTTAGACATTAATGAGTTGTTTCAAATGAGCTTAATGTTCATCTATGACTCTCACTTCATCATGTTCTGAATTGATAGTCATAGATGGTTAGTGAGTATAAAGTTCTCACACTCAGTTAATGCAGTAGCACAATGTGTCTTGATTTCCATATGTATATTTGCATTCCATCCCTTCTAAGAATCAGGGGCAACATGTTGAGATCAACCCTTGTGGGAGCCCACATTACACCACATGCTGATATAGTCTTCAAAATAGTAACATGACTTTACCTATACCTACACATGAAACAAACATGTTAGATAAAATTAGTGGAGTACAATGATTGTTTCTTTTCAATCTCTCTTGTATGTGAATGACTTGTATTTGATTTGTACACTATAGGCAATGTATTATGCCTCTATTGATAGGCACATAGGGAACTCATAACCAGAGCTCTTACAACTCTCTTCCAATCTTGTAGGTTCTTATTGGAGATCGGGAGAAAGGATAGAAGGCAACCTCAAAAACCAAAGGTACTGATCAGACATTGATGGCTATGATCCTTCCCTTTTTTATTTCTAGATGCATAGTATATTTCTTATATCTGTACTAGTTCAACTATTCCCATGGATTGTGTGGGACATTTGATCTATCATGTTTTCATTCTATGCAATGTTTATTTCTTTTATGCATCTCATTTGTAAAATGAATAATCATTGTAGTGAAATGAAATATCTCATCTGTCATGTAACTTTCTGCAATGCAAATGAATGATCAACTAAATCTTTTCCTTCTGCCATAACAATGAAAATTGAAGTCTTCATGTACCTTAAGCTATACAAAATAATCATAGCAAAAAACTTTCACTCTAAAATAAGTGAAAAATGGTAACATTTCTGGTGACTTCTACTATATGCTTTCCTGCTAAGCATTGGGATCAGTTGCCTTAAGCTGTCCATTGGGCATTGAGTCATACTCTGCTCATCTCAAACTCAGTAAACATTGAAACTTGGCTGTAAACTACTCCAAATAGTAGTAGAAAACAAAACCAAACTAAACTAAAAGCAAACTAAAAGGCCCTGGTGGCTGGAAAACCTATGTAGCAGCACTTAGGGAAACAAAATAACTGAAAGTAAATGTGCATGAAGCACTTATTAATAGTAGCACTAATCTACTATGGTACAAGTTAGTACTTATCTTCAGAGGCAATGTTTGAGGTGGATCCCATTAACTGGGATAGACAACACCTCTCCACTTAACTTCGAAAGTTGAAATGCATTATTTTCCTTGCACTCTATGATTACATAAGGCCCATCCCATATTGCATCAAACTTGGAATATTTTCGAAGTCTGCTTCTTAGTTCATTCCACTTGAAAACTAAATCACCAAAAGTGAAGTCTCTTGGTCTTGCCCTCTTATCAAAGGAACTCTTCATTTGAGCTTGATGGATTTCAAGCTTCCTTAAGGCTTCATTTCTAGATTCCTCTAATTCCATAAGCTGAGCTAGCCTTACTACTAAAGGTTGTTCCTCTAGTAGTTCAAGTTCTTCAATGAAAGTCAAAGTTGGTAATTCTACTGAAATAAGCAGTTTAGCCTCCTTACCATAAGTGAGCACATATGGAGAACAACCAGTAGCTCTCTTGAGAGTGATCTGGTCATCCCAAAGAGCTAGCTTCAATTTCTTGTGTCATATCCTCTGATTATCTTCAACAGTCTTTTTGATGATCTTTATCAGATTTTTATTGGTGGATTCTGCCTACCCATTACCCTTTGGGTAATAGTTAGAAGATGTATTCAAAAAGATGTTATGTTTATCAAACCAATCTAAAATCCTTAAACTAATAAAAGTTAAACCATTGTCAGAGATGATCAAATCTGGTGTACCAAATTTTGATACCAAATCCTGATAGAAACTTAAAACAATAGATTTATTTGCTTCTTTCAAAACAATAGCCTCAGTCCACTTGGTGAAATAGTCTATAGTAGTCAAAATCCACTTGTGATCTACACTTAAAGGCAGGTTTATTGGTCCAATGAAGTCAAGACCTCATTTAGCAAATGGTTGCTCAACTTTGATAGGGTGTAGAGGTAAGGTTGCAAGCCTTTGCTTACCTGCAAACAATGAACACTTTTCACATCTTCTTACCCAAGCAAATGCGTCTTTAAATAGATCTGGCCAGTAATAACCAGACTACATTATCTTCAAGGTAGTTGTCCTTGCTACAAAATGACCTCCTAAAGGTCCATTATCAAACTCTTGTAACAGTCTATCAGCCTGATCTAGTTCAATGCATCTTAGAAACACACCATTAAAATCTTTCCTATACAAAATACCTTCAATGATAACATAAGGAGTATCTTGTAACCTGAAATACCTTCTTCCTGCCCTATCCAAACCTTCGGGGCATTCACTAGTCTATAGATAGTGCATCATTTGCTGCACCTAGCAATTTGTAGGAGCTAGAACAGCAACTGGTTCACTATTATTCAGGACTATTTCTGCATTCTCTTCATGTTCTTGACTGTGCTCTCCATTTCCAGTAAGCTACTCACATAATCCCTTGCCTCTAATTAGCTTAGTTACCTTAATATTAACATCAAATTCCATAACCTTGGTTACCCAACCAGCTCTTTTATCATTTATTTCTCTGTTAAGTAAAAAGCTCTTAACAGCTGGGTGGGCAACCATCAAATGAATTCTATTATTGGACATCATATGTCTAAATTTTTTGAGGCTCCTAATAATAGTAAAAATTTGCTTTTCAACAAATGAATACTTTACCTTGTAATCATACAATACCTGGCTGAAAAATGCCATTGGCTGCTCCAAGCCTTCATCATTTTGCTGGCACAACATTGTTGAAATGGTATTTCTACCTCCAAAAGCATATAAAATGAAATCTCTCTCATAATTAGGATTAATGAGGGTAGGGGCAGTTGCAAGAACTTCCTTGATCTGCTTGAAGCTTCTCTTACCTTCCTTAGTCCAATTAAAAGGCACATTCTTCTTAAGCATGGCAGTGAGAAGCTGTAACAAAGCTACAATTTTTGGAATAAATCTCCGCACAAAATTAATTCTACCAAGAAAGCTTTGCAAGCCTTTCTTATGTGCAGGCAATGGTAAATCTAGAATTGTAGACACTCTTTTAGAGTCAATGGAAATGTACCATGTTTTGAAATAATATGTCCCAAGAGTTTACCTTCATGAATAGAAAATATGCATTTTTTTGGGTTCAAGGAAACTCCAAACTCTCTGCATCTCTGAAAAATCTACTTCAAATGGTCAAAATGATCATTAGCATCCTTTGAAAAAATTGTTATATCATCTAAATAGACCAACACTATTTTATTCATAAGGCCATGGAAGGCCATATCCATTGCCCTCTGAAAGGTTGCCCTAGCATTGGACAAACTGAAAGGCATCTTCTTGTAGGCCATGGTACCCCACTTGGTTGTAAATGTAGTTTTATATTAGTCCTCTTCCTTCACCAAGATCTGGTTATAGCCTAAATATCCATCTAACAAAGAAAATCTGTCAGAACTAGAAACAGTTTCCAAAATTTGTTCCATTGAAGGAAGGGGGTAGTGATCCTTTAAAGAGGCCTTATTAAGATCACGGAAATTGACACAAATTCAAATTTCTCCATTCTTCTTTTTGACTAGTACTAAGTTGGAGACCCAAGATGTATGCTTTATAGGGAATATTATGCTGCTCTCAATCAACTTATTTAGCTCAACTTTCATTAGATGCTCAATTTTGGGTTAAGGGATCTTTGCTTCTGCCTAATAGGCTTGGCATTAGGCTCTAATTCGATGGTATGTTGGGATAAAACTAGGATCAAATCCCCTTAAATCCTTGTACTCCCATGCAAAAACATCAAAAAACTCTTGACATAACTGAACAAAAGACTAATGTTGTATTTCAGTACATACCTTTCCAATCTTAAGAAGTTTACCTTGGAAAATCTCTACTGCTTCATAATGTTCCTACTTGACAATCATGCTACATTTGTCTTTTTTGAGCTGATCATCTGAATTAAACATTGATTCTAGTGTCACTAGTCCTTTGGCCAGCTTGTTAGATTTCAGCTACACAATCTGATTATCAAATTGCTACTGGTACTTTTGCTAATTTTCAGCTACAAATTCAGCTTCTACACTCAAAAAACTCAATATTTTCTCATCACTATCAAAAACTTGCCAAGAAACACTATTGTTAGGCATAGATGGTCTGACAACCACTTTCACATATGGTTGTAGCTCTATGTTATGAATTTGATCCGAAATCTCAAACTGAGATCCTAAAGTAAAAAGTTTATCTGCATATTTATTTTGATTTCTAGGAATTGAAAGTAGATTAAAAGCATCAAAATTTTCAATTGAGTCCCAAACTTGATGCTTGTACTTTTTGAGAAAGTCATTCTTAGTAACATTCAGATTTCTAACTTGGTTTACAATCAACTCAGAATCACCATAAACTTGGATAGATTTTATACCTCTTTTCCGAGCCCACTCCAAGCCATGAATCAGGGCTTCATACTCAGCCACATTGTTTGTACAGATGAAAGTAAACCTCAATGTTGCATAGTACTTGTCTCCTTTAGATGAAACCAACATAGTCCCTCCACCAGCACCTGTTTTGCTCCTTGATCCATCAAAGTATAGCTTCCAAAGTTGATTTTCTTGTTGTTTAGACTGACTTTGATCCTTAATCAGATTAGGAATCACTGCATCAGGCTCATGTATCATATAAATGCCTAATCCTACCTCATCAATGTGACGGAAAGGGTCATCTTCATGATCCTCGGCTGCCCAGTCATCTAAATTTATATCTTCCATAGGTGCACTGGGTTCTAGGCTCATTGATTGATCCTACTGCCATGGGTGATGTAGAGGTTAGCATTTATTGGGCTAGGGACATAGGGCTCAACATGATCCTTTGCAAGAGGTTCAGATTGTATGGTTACTTTTGTACCATATCTTGTTCTAAAAAATAAGTGGGACCAATAAGAAGATAAAAACCCACCCAGTTTGGTAGTAAATTCCCTAGAAAGGTATATAGAAAAGCTAGGTGGTAGATTAATGATGTAAATGTCCTGATGGATCGCAAAATTAGGACAGGCATGCAAGGTAAGTGGCAGATTTCTAATTATCCCTGTAGTATTAATAGAAGACCCATCTAGCTGGACCACTTCTTTTGAAAGGGGCTCATAGACTAATCCTAATGAATCAGCTAGACTCTTGGGCATGACAAAACTGCTTGCTCCGAAATCTATCATGCAATTATGAACAAGTTTGTCACCACTAATCAGACTTAGGTAAAAAGGAGGTTTTACCTCTTTGGTTGGTTGTTCACTCTTATTTTTTGAGCTATTGGCAAGTACAACCCTGGCCTTTTCTTGATTAGAACAATCAGAAATTGAAAGTTTAGCTAATGCATCTTGTAATAGATTCTTTTGGCCAAGAATACACAATGCATCCATTACTGACATATTAACTATAGATTTCTTAAGGTGATCCACTATATTGAAAGAAATAGGACTTACCTTTTGTTGAAATAAGGGCAAACAATTGAGAGTGGGGGTGAATTAGTTGTCTCAAAACCTTAACTTTTGCTACATTTAATCTTATTTACCACTTTTTAACAGATTAATGATATAACCATGAAAGCATGAATCAACAATAAAAGAGTAGAAACATAATCAACACACATAACACCAAGATTTTTAAGTGGAAACTTGGTTAAGGGAAAACCATGGTAGGGGTTAACTCACAAGATTTATTCTCTATTAAAAGAATAGAAAAGTGGGAAGGCACTTGCCTTTGGACGCAATGCCCAGAGCTCACTGCTCCAAGAGACTCACTATCTACAAAACATTCACAAGATTAAAATAGAAAGGTTGAACTGAGAAACAACATCTTCGCCATGCCAGGGTTCAGTTCCATTGAAGCTCACAACACCTTTTTTCTTCCCTCAAACACTTCTTCACTACCTCTGCATCATCACTGCTTTTCCTCTTCTGCGCTTCCTCTTCTCTGCTCTACCTTTTTACCTTAGAATTTTATCATTTTCACTCAAGGACAACTTTTCCATGACTCAACTACAAGTATTTATATGCTACATCAACCTTGGAATGAATCATCAAGGTCGACATTACAATCATCAACCATTCAAACAATCTCCAAGGTCAGCATTACAAACATTTACAAAAAGACTTGACTTAATACAAAATACTACATGCAGACCACTACATTGTCAGCCAAACATAACTGGGACTCAAATCTTCTTCAAACAACACACCACACTTCATAGAACTTCTATTAGATCATCCGCAACATGCATGAAACATTCGGTCAGCCAAGACTAGAAAGAATAGCAACACCCAAGGAGAAATCTTCAACTACGAGCTCAATCTTCAATACAGACCACCAACACAATAGGCACATGATCCAGAGACCTCCACAAGCACAATGAAATCAACAAGAACAACTACACTACCTCAAATCACTAGAATCACTTGCATCTTCACACAAGAACTTAAGAACACTAACTATCATGACTGTCACACTAGAAAGATTGCTTGTAGACCTCCAAACCATGAACCACTTGAGTTGAGGATACACACCAACATACCAAACATACCTCTAGAACCATAGACCATAATATTCCAATTCGGAGCAATCTGGACCAAATTCTTGTCACTCTGTTACCTCTGAACAACTGCAAAACCTGGTTCTACTCAGATAGTCATAAATTCACCAATACTTCATGTGGACCTCTCAAATATTAACTGGAGCAATGTCAGATAATCCTTTACAAACCCTTTAATCCATAGACTCTGATCTTCATTTCAATGGAAACGCAGAGCAATCTACTCTACTGATCTGCACTGTCTGTTCGAATTAGGCCAGAAAACTAAGAGGGGCGCTGAATCAATTGTCCCAAAACCTCATCACTTGCAGCAATTAATTCTTCTTTACCACTTAAAATTGATTAATGATGTAAACATTAAAGCATGAATCATTAACACATGACCAAAAACAAATGAACACACATAACCCCAGAATTTTTAGCATGGAAACCCGATTAAGGGAAAACCACAGTGGGGGTTAGCCCACAAGATTCGTACCCGGTTAAAAGTACTTAGAAAAAGAGAAGGGACATGCCTTTAGGTGCACTACCCAGAGCTAACTACTCAAAAGAGGCTCACTACCTACAGGAGACTCACTGCCTACATGAAATTATGTTTAACACAGAGATAATGAACTAAGAAATAGCATCTTCTTCATGCCTAGTTTAGTCCCTTTGAAAGCTCACAAATTTTCACTTTGTTCCCTAAACACTTCTTCACTATATCTTCATCCTTTACTGCTCTTGTTCCTCTACACTTCTTCCTCTTTGCTTTGCTTCTATACCCCTCTTAAAATTTTATCATTTTTGCACAAGGACAACATTCCACAACTCATCCACAAATATTTATATGATTTATCAACCTTAGAATGAACATAAAGGTCAAATTGAATTAACGTGGATCATTATACTATCATCCAAACATCGCTGAGACTTGAATCTTCCTTAAACAACGTGCCTCACTCTAGGGAAATGCTCTTAAATCATCCGCAACATGCTTGAATCATCTGGTCGGTCAAGACTAGGAAGAACAACAACACCAATAAGGATATCTTCACAAATGAGCTCAATCTTCAATGTGGATCTCCAACATAGCAGTCACATGATCCAGAGACTTCCACAAGCACATTGAATTCAACAAAAATAGCCACACTCCTCCAAATCATCAGAATCACTTGCATCTTGATTCGAAACCTCAAGAACACTATCTACCATGACTGTCAACCTAGAAAGATTGCTTGTAGACCTCCAAACCACTAACCACTTGAGTTGAGGATACACACTGACTTCCCAAACATGCCTCTAGATTCACAAATCATAATTTTTCATTTGGAGCAATCTGGACCCATTTCCTGTCAATCTATTTCTTCTGAACACTGCAAAACCCAGTTCTACTCAGATGGCCACAGCTTCTTCAGATCTTCATGCGGACCCCTTAACTTTTAACTGGAGCTACTTCAGACAATCCTCTAATCAGCCATATGGTCTGCATACATTGATCTTTATTAATTTTCTCAATATCCTCAATAATCCAGTCTTCTAACCAGGCAACAAAATAGGATACAGTTGACATCAATGAAACAAGGATATGTTGGCATCAATCACAACACCGCTTAGGCACATATTTGCAACAATCTCCCCCTTTGTCATTGATGGAAACATATGATGTGAAAAACTAATTCAATCATTAGATAAGAACTTCTCCCCCCTTTCTCTTATCACTTTTGTAACCACTTTCTTCATTGCTCCCCCTTTCATCAACAACTAGTTTTTCACATGACTTCTCTCCCCCTTTGACATCAATGGCAAAGGGCACATATTTGTAGTCTTTTTCTCCCCCTTTTTGTTTCAAACTGGTCTCCAATAATTTACATACTGACTATTCCCCCTGAGTAGTATCTCATCAATCTGGATCACAAGATGTGACTATGAATTCCACTGGACTGATGCACCCTAGTGCATCTTAGTTCTGATCAGGAGATGGAATAACCCCTAACTTCTCTCTAAGACACTCAAAAGTATCCTTAAGAAGAGGCTTGGTAAATATGTCCACAATCTGATCCTTTGAAGAAACAAACTCCAATCTGACTTCATTCTCATTTACCTTCTCTCTCAAGAAATGAAACTTGATGGATATGTTGTTTGTCTTTGAATGCAACACCGGATTCTTTGAAATGTTTATTGCACTTGAATTATCACAAAATATTGTAACAGGTTCTTCAAACACAATTATGATGTCCTTCAACATTTGCTTCATCCACAAAACTTGAGTACAATTACTTGCTGCTACTATATACTCTGCCTCAATAGCAGATAGAGATATTGCCTCTTGCATTTTGCTCAACCAAGAAACCAATCTCTTTCTCAAGAAAAATGCACCACCACTAGTACTCTTCCTGTCATCCACATCTCATGCCCAATCAACATCTGTATATGCATGAAGAGTGAAATCATCATCCTTAGGATACCATAATCCATAATTAGATGTCCCCTTCAGATATCTAAAAATTATTTTGACTACTACAACATGAGATTCTCTAGGATCATCTTGAAATCTAGCAACAAGGCCAACTGCATTCATAATGTTAGGTCTGGTATGAGTCAGATAAAGCAGTCCTCCAATCATTGATCTATACCTTTTCTGATCTACCTTAGGGGAATCATCATCTTTACTCAACTTGCACCTAGTTATCATAGGAGTACTCACTGGTTTTGAATCCTCCATTCTAAACTTTTTCAACAACTCTTTCACATACTTAAAACTGGGATATGAAGATGCCCTTATCTGATTGAATGATTTGTAGACCTAAGAAGGAATTCATTTCACCAAGCATGGACATTTCAAATTCACTTTGCATTTGATCAACAAATGTTTTACACATGCTCTCATTTCCACCAAAGATGATATCATCAACAAATACCTCAATAATCAAGATGTGTTCATGATCAATTTTGAAGTAAAGATTATTGTCAATTGTGCCTTTGCTAAAACCTAACTTTAGCATATACTTATCTAGTCTTGCATACAAGGCTCTTGGGGCTTGTTTAAGTCCATACAATGATTTCCTCAATCTGCAGACCATATCTCCTTGATCAGACAACTAGAATCCTTTAGGTTGCTCAATGTAGACTTCTTCTTCCAAATCTCCATTTAGGAACGTTGACTTGACATCCATCTGGTAAACTTTGAAATCTTTGTAAGCAACAAAGGCAAGAAATAGCTTGATGGCTTCTATTCTTGCCACTAGAGCAAAAGTTTCTTCAAAGTTAATTCCCTCTACCTAAGAATCTCCTTTGAACACCAATCTTGCTTTATTTCTTACCACTTTACCATCTTCATCCAATTTATTCCAAAAGACCCATTTAGTTCTAATTACATTTTTATTTTCAGGTCTAGGAACAAGATCCGAAGTATGATTCTTTTCAATTTGCATTAATTCTTCTTCCATTGCTTTTACCCAAATTTCATCATTACAAGCTTCATTCACTGATTATGGTTCAATCTTTAAAATCAAATAATACTCCAATTGTTCTTCAACTATTTTTCTTCTAGTTTGAACACCTTTATTTCTATCTCCTATGATCAGATCTTCAGAATGATTCAACCTTACATACCTGGGAGTTTTGGGATTTTCTTGAACTTCTGATTCTTGAACTTGTTCCTCAACATTTGCACTAACTTCTTGAGTTACTGGATTCTCCAAAGCAATCTAAATCTGAGTTTGAGTTTGAGCTTTCTTTCCTTCATTTTGATCATCTGATTCATATCCACAAGACCTAGAAGGTCTCTCCTTGTTTTCATCAACCTTGACATTAGCGCTTTCAACAATCCTTTTCAATCTCTTGTTGAAGTACCAGTGTGCCTTGCTTTGGTTAGAATAACCCAGAAGTATTCCTTCATCACATCTTGCATCAAACTTGCCTAGTTCTTCATCTCTTTTGATATAGCATTTACTACCAAAAACTTTGAAGTATTTGGTAGTGGGAGCATTACCAAACCATAGTTCATAAGGTGTTTTACCAGTATTACCTTTGATATGCACCCGGTTAAGAGTGTAGACAACAGTACTCACAGCCTCTCTCCAATAAGCATATGGAACATTTGCCTCCATCATCATGGTTCTAGAAGCCTCTTGAATAGTCTGATTCTTCCTTTCCACAACTCTATTTTGCCGAGGAGTCCTAGGAGCAGATAACTATCTTCTTATTCCATTCTTTTCACAAAATTCATTAAACTCACCGAAGGTAAATTCTCCACCTCTATCAGATCTCAAACACTTTATCTTCACACCAATCTCATTCTCCACCTTAGCCTTGACCACTTTGAATCTATCAAGAGCCTCTGATTTCTCTTTCAAGAAAGTGACCCACATCATCCAGGAGTAATCATCAATCAACAACATAAAGTATCTGTCTCCTTGCAAACTTCTAACTCTGGCAAGACCACACAAATCAGTGTGCACAAGTTCCAACAATCCACTTGAAAATTGTTCTTTACTTTTGAATGTAGCCCTGCTCTGTTTGCCCAACTAACATTCCTTACACATACTATTAGCAGGTTTTACAAGCTTTGGAAGATCTCTCACAGCCTGAGTAGTACTTATCTTGACAATGTTATCAAAGTTTACATGAAATATTCTCCTATGCCATAACCAACTCTGATCAATCTGAGCAATCAAACAACTTTTACCAGCACTACTTAAATGAAAGATATTACCTTTACTCTATGTACCAGATGCAATCTCAGTTTTGAAGCTTTCCAAAATTATGCATTTTCCATCCTTGAATTAGAGATCATACCCTTTGTCAACCAACTATCCAACACTGAGAAGATTATGCTTCAATCCTTCTACATACAAAACATCATTAGTGTTATTCTTACCATCAAGAGAGATGGATCCTCTGCCATGGATTCTACCAGCTGAATTGTCTCCAAACTTCACAATTCCACCTTCATATTTTTCAAAACTTATAAACTTACTTTTATCACCAGACATATGATGAGCACATCCACTGTCAATCACCCACTCATCCTTTTCTTCAACCTGAGAAACCAAGGTACTTTCCACATTCACACAGCTAGTAAATTCAGTAGCCACCGGATCTTCTTCTTGGATAGCAATGAACACCCATTCGTTTCCAAAGGTACTTCCCATATCAGATTCATCATCTATGACTCCTTCATCAGCAGCTTCTTGGACATAGTAGCATTTCTTCTAAACCCTAGGTCTGTTAGGGTTTGGCTTTGAAACCCTCTCTAAACATCTTGAAGCAAAATGACCAATTTTATTGCAAGAAAAACATTTAAAAGGAAACTTTCCTTCATACTTACCAGATCCTCTTGGTAATCTTTTGGCAATAAGGGCTTCAAGTTGTTCAAGCTCATATTCATCTTCTTCAAGTTCCTTCCTTGTCTTTTCATATATGGTTGATCTTCTACAAGAGCTTTCACCTGGATCAAATCTTTGCTTTCTGATAACACTGGCCTTAAATGCAGATTCTGATTTAGGAAGAGAATCACCAAACTCACTCATTTGAAATGCTGAAAGCTTGCCTACCAACTAATCCCTTGTAACATATGTCACAGTATTAATCTCCTCAATAGCAGCAACTCTATACTTGTATGAAGCAGGTAAGGATCTAAGCACCTTGCCAACAATCTCTGATTCTTCTAGTTATCCACCAGTACACTTGATACTGCACACAAGTTCATTCACCTTCTGCATGTAGGAAGTGATGTTTTCATCTTCACTCATCCTTAAACTTTCATATCTACCCTTCAGGCTATGTAGCTTAGCACATTTGACATATGCATCACCTTCATACAGAGTTTCCAACTTCTTCTAGATTTCATAAGCAATTTTCAATTCTAGGACATTTGTCATTTCTATATCAATCAGGGCACTCAACAATGCTTCTTTAGCTCGAATGTTGTATTCAGCTTCTTTGAGTTCATCTAGAGTTGAAGGACCTTTCTCTGGAGGCTTATACTCATCCTTAGTTGTCAACCAATAAGGATCACCCATGCATTGCAAATGATACTCCATTCGATTCTTCCAAAGAGAGTAATTTGTTCCATCAAATCTCAAACTGTCCTTCTTGTATGTCGACATCCTAGATCTCCTCAAGCGGTCAAGCTTCTTTGAGAGGAACCGGCTCTAATACCAATTATTGAATTAAGGGCAAACAACTGAGAGAGGGGGGTGAATCAGTTGTCTCAAAACTTTAACTTTTGCTGCATTTAATCTTCTTTACCACTTTTTAACAGATTAATGATATAACCATGAAAGCATGAATGAACAACACAAGAGCGAAAACATAATCAACACACAACACCAAGATTTTTATTTGGAAACCCAGTTAAGGGTAAACCATGGTGGGGGTTAACCCACAAGATTTATTCTCTGTTAAAAGAATAGAAAAATGGGAAGGCACTTGCCTTTGGGCACATTGCCCAGAGCTCACTGATCCAAAAGACTCACTGTCTACAAAACATTAACAAGATTAACAAAGAAAGGTTGAACTAAGAAACAACATCTTCACCATGCCAGGATTCAATTCCATTGAAGCTCACAACACCTTTGTTCTACTCTCAAACACTTCTTCGCTACCTCTGCATCATCACTGCTTTTTCTCTTATGCTCTTCCTCTTCTCTTCTCTGCCTTTTTACCTTCCTTAGAATTTTATCATTTTCACTCAAGGACAACTTTTCCATGACTCAACTACAAGTATTTATATGCTACATCAACCTTGGAATGAATCATCAAGGTCAGCATTACAATCATCAACCATTGGAACAATCTCTAAGGTCGGCATTACAAACATTACAAAAAGACTTGACTTAATACAAAATACTACATGCGGACCACTACACTATCGGCCAAACATAACTGGGACTCAAATCTTCTTCAAACAACATGCCACACTTCATAGAACTTCTCTTAGATCATCCGCAACATGCATGAAACATCTGGTCGGCCAAGACTGGAAAGAACAGCAACACCCAAGGAGAAATCTTCAACTACGAGCTCAATCTTCAATGTGGACTACCAACACAATAGGCACACAATCCAGACACCTCCACAAGCACAATGAAATCAACAAGAACAACCACACCACCTCAAATCACCAAAATCACTTGTATCTTCACACAGGAACTTAAGAACACTAACTGCCATGACTGTCACTCTAGAAAGATTGCTTACAGACCTCCAAACCATGAACCACTTGAGTTGAGGATACACACCAACATCCCAAACATACCTCTAGAACTGTAGACCATAATATTCCAATACAAAGCAATCCAGACCAAATTCCCATCACTCTGTTACCTTTGAACAACTGCAAAACCTAGTTCTACTCAGATGGCCATAACTTCACCAATACTTCATGCGGACCTCTCAAATCTTAAATGGAGAAACTTTAGATAATCCTCTACAAACCCTTTAATCCATAGACTCTAATCTTTGTTTCATTAGAAATGCAGAGCAATCTACTCTACTAATCTACACTATCTTCACTATCTCTGACAAGGAGATATGTTGACATCAATGACAACATATCATAGGCACATATTTGTAACACCTTTTGCCATCCTTTAATAGCAGCAGCATAATTCTACTTTTGAAAAGGTTGTGTTTGTACTTTAGATTGATCTTTTCTAGGTACAACTTGTCCTCTTTGAAGAATCTACACTTCTTGCTGTGTTGCGAGGGCATTTTGTGATGATGTTTGAAATTTGTCCTTGGTAGGCTACTGCTGTACATTTGCAGCTTGCTGATCAAGATCTACAGCCCTGTTTTTCAACCTTGTTTTGGCTGAAATAGGGCATTTTCTAATTTTGGCCTTGAGGATAACTTACACCGCAGAAATTAGTGTCTTGCCAGTTCATTAAGGCCGCATTAGCATTATTTTGTTGAGCTGAAACTTCACCAGAGACACTTTCCAAACCTGCATAACTATTTTGCACCATAAGAACCTGATTCCTTACACCATTTGTACATGCAGCTTGATTATGGTTTTGGTGACATGGATAACACCACTCACTATCCTGAGCCATGTTGTTCTGAGCGGGTACAAGTTCTTTAGAAGTGTTGGCAGCATTAGGATTATAGGATTGGAAGGGTTGAGAATTATAATTTCTTCTTTGGCCCTATGGATCAGCTTGGAAAGGTGGCCTATTTGGTTGATTAGACTAATATGGGGCTCAGTAAAGCCTATACTCTTGACCATTATGCTTCTTAAAACTTACCAACTCATTTGTAATGGTTTTTAGTGTGTTTTTAAGGTCTTGGAGTTCTTGATCTTGGGATGGAATAGTGGTTTCTTAAGCTATAGTTTGGTGTCCTATTGCTAGAACTGGTGGGACAACAGCTAAAGGAGGCACTGCCATTGGCACAGATGGCTAGATTTCTAGGAAAATGGGTAAAGGAGGCCTTGGGGCTATTTTCCCTGCTTCAATAAGTTAATTCTCTGCTATAATAGCAGTCTTAAAAGCATCAGGAAGGGTGGATCCACCCATAGATTGGATCATTACAGAAATTTCACTATTCAAAGCCTTAAGATAAAAAAAAATGCATGCCTTGGCAGAGGCCTTACCGTTGTGGGGATCCCAATTCCTTTGAAATCAGTAATTGAATCTGCCATGTGTTTGTGGGGGGCCCTTTTGATGGTGCTCAACTATTCCAGCAATGAGAGATGATCGGACTTGTCTTCAAAATGTTTGTGCAATCCATCCCCCAGCTGATCCCATGTCATTATTGAATTCTCTGTAAGACCTCTGTACAATTGCAAAGCTTTACCCTTTAATGATGTAACCAATAATCTGATTGCTACATTTTCTTGGGTAACATTATGCACTAAACATAACGTTGCCACATCCTGAATATGCTCAACAACTATAGTGTGGTCTTCTCCAATGAAATATGACAGTCCTTTGAGGATTATAACTAGGATATTATCATGTTGGGCAAGTTGTAACAGGCTGCCTCTGTTAAAAACTATAAATACAAACTGTTTGGCTATTATGGGTATCTAAACTGTCAGCACCAGACTTCTACTTCTTTATGTTGGAGTTGGAGGACTGAGTCTCGAAGGTGTTGATTTTGAGCTCTTTGATGAATCAGTTGTGTTGGAGTTGGAGGATTGAGTCTCGAAGGTGTTGATTCTGACCTCTTTGATGAATCAGTTGTTCTAATTTCTATCCTACCCCTTCTTCTTAGTGGAGACAGCTGTAAATAGTCTAATGAATCAGAACTAGATCTACTTTTCATAAGCTGGAAACACTAAATTTGCATGCAAGACCAGAGAAAATTGAGTCTCCAGGTATATTGTAAAAATCTTCCAAAGGTTGGAACACTACTACATATATCAGAACAACAGCTTTAAGGATTGAAAAACTTCTCTGAAAACACTTTTAGAGTCCCATCGGGCATGCCAAAAATTGTTATCAATCAGATATGGACCCTATGCTAAGTTATTCAACTTAACCATCTATTGACACATGGGAACGCTCTTAGGCCTGTGGGTTGCCTAAACTTGGAGTGAACCTCCAAAGTGAGTTGGCTCTCCTAATGATTTTCTAATCTAAATAATTTATGAGGGAAAAGGGAGAGAAACAAACTAATAAAAACTAACTTAAATAGAAAAATCTTCTAAATTCTAACTTAACTTGATACTTTCAAACACAAACAGCTACATAAACATGAACTCTCACAACTTCACTTAGAACATACAATTCAAAAATACTTTGTATGAAGGTTCAATTTGAGCACAGAACAATTTGCACAACACTTTCACAATAATGAAATATGACAAAGGATAAATTATTCATTATCACAATGAGACATCAAGTCAATATTGTAATCACGAGGCAAAATAAGTGAAATAGAAGGGTTCTGTTGTATTAGACTGGAAGGAGTACATAAAAATTTGATAAAAATAGACTAAAAAATAAGTCTACAAACTCTCTGCTTGTGCTCAAAAGAGAAGAAACAACAATCTCCCACTCCCTAGAAAGAGATAGCTTTCTCCAATATATCATGTCCGAAAGATCTCCAAGAAAGGTTGATAAAAATCTCCTAATAATAGTAATCCAAGTCCATTTTTGAGATTCATAAAAAATCCTCGAAAAGTGTGCCAAACTATCTCTCAAACTAAATGGAAAAGTTGCCAAAACCTCTCCAAGGTTGTCCCACTACAAAATATGCTTTGTCTACCCCAAAAAGATTTCATTTTTGTCCATATCTAGCTAAAAGAAAGCAATCTAAGGAAAACAAAATATTGTTTGCTTTACTTGTTTAACTCCATAAAATAATGAATATTTTAAAGCAATTTATAAGATATAGTGCTTTAAAATATCATTTTACAAGTATTACAGTTTTGACCTTCTCAATTTGGCCTATTCTGATAAAGCAAATAAAACTATACAAGGCTCCTATTTTGATTTACAATCATACAATGAGTTGATTTTTTCTACAAAAAAAATCATAAAAAATATCAAGGCTCCTATGAATTATTTTGGCAAAATAATAAAATAAAAGCCGAAGTGGCTTTATCTCCATCCTGCAAGGTATGAGGCGTCTCTCATTTGTTTGGATCTTGACTTGTCATAGAAAAGAGGGTCAAGGGGACCCTAAGGCATATTGCCTAGGCAAATGACTTACCTTAATACCCCCCACGGGTACTAGTGAAGGTTAAAAAATAGAATTAGATGTGATAAATACCATCGATCTTAGGGCTTGGGGAGAAGACCCTAAACACAAAAAGATTTCACCCTAGAATATTAGGCTCATTTTCACTTCTTATTTTCAAAGAAGATGCTCCTTCTCTACACTGCCATGGCTAGGGTTAATGCCTGCAACTCTTCGATTCCTCACTACTCCTAAGCAATTTCTTTGCAGTCTTCTTTAGTAAAATGAAAGGTAAGCTCATTCTTGTACATTTGATCCATTTCTCTTTATCACTGGGGCAAATTTTTGGCCTTAAGGCCATGACTATGACAGATTTTCTGATGCATTTTTGCTATCTCTGTTACTTTTCCTTGTGTTCTAGCTGCCATGAGACTAGTTAGAGGTCTTATGAAGGCAATAAAGAAGCAAAACTGCACACAAACCTGCGGCCCCATTGTATTTAACTTCACTTTGAAAATAGAAAAGGTAAGGTCTTGCCTCTCGAACTCCTTTGTTTTGTAGGCCATGGCCATATTGCATCATTTCTGAGCTTTTTCCTTCAATTTATCTATGGCTGAAAGCATTCTTCTTCTGTATCTATATTTTTGTTGAAACCCCCAAGTAGGTTTAAATTGTGAGAAAGAAAAAAAAATCCCTCCTACTACAACTTGCGGCCATTATTTGGGCTTTCTCGATCACTTTCATTTATGTATTTCTCCTTGCATACAAGTTTGAAACCCTTGATTCTTTTCCTGCACCAATGAAAACTCTATCTTCACTATACAGAACCATGGATATGTTGTTGTTCTGAGTGGGTACAAAATGAAACCCTCTGCTGCAAAGAAAGGACGCATTCCATTCAAGCCCATGATGACAAAATAGATGTTTTATGTGTAAAACCATGCCTTAACTTTCTGGAATATTTATAGGACTCTATGGACGTGGTAATGGCACATATTTCTGAGCATTATTTTCTTTATTTCCTTCTGTACATGACCTTCTTTGAACACCAAATGAGTTGTGTTCTAATTGGACCACGAGCTGGAAATATGCATTTCTTATCATTTTGAAAATGAAACCCTAGGTGGGTTTTAGCAGAATGTGTCTTATACTCTATAGTCTCAGGTCGTGGCTTCACCATATGTTTTGATTCAATGAGCCCAAACCTCTTCTGAGAGTCAAATTCAAACTGATCCGGTAAATTAGGAAGAAGAGTTAAGTTTGAATGAGCCTGATCAAGAAGCAGAAGTGCAAGAAACTCCCAAAGTTCCAAGGTATATAAGACTGAACCACTCTGAAGAGCAGATCATAGGTGACAAAAGCAAAGGTGTACAAACTAGAAGGAGAATTGCTCAAAACTTAGATGAGTATTGTCTGATCTCAAAGATTGAACCTAAGACAATAAATGAAGCTTGCAATGATGAAAACTGGACCAAAGCAATGGAGGAAGAGTTGATGCAAATTGAGAAAAATCACACTTGGGATCTTGTTCCCAGACCTAGAAACAAGAATGTGATTGGAACCAAATGGGTCTTCCAGAACAAACTAAATGAAGTTGGTGAAGTAATCAGAAATAAAGCTAGATTGTTCTGCAAAGGATATTCTCAAATAGGAGTTGATTTTGAAGAAACTTTTTCTTTGTTAGCAAGAATTGAAGCTGTTAGATTATTTCTTGCATTTGCTTCCTTAAAAGATTTCAAAGTATATCATATGGATGTCAAGTCTGCCTTCCTAAATGGTGACTTGGAAGAAGAAGTGTACATTGAGCAACCAGATGGATTTTAATTGTCTGATCGTCGTAATATGCTCTGCAAGTTGAAGAAGGCACTGTATGGACTGAAGCAAGCCCCAAGAGCCTGGTATGAAAGATTGGATAAACATCTTTTGAAGATTGGTTTCAACAAAGGTACTGCTGACAGTAATTTGTATTTCAAAATTGATCATGAAAGCATTTTAATTGTTGAAGTGTTTGTTGATGATATCATTTTTGGAGGAAGAGATAGTATGTGTAAAACTTTTGTAAATCAAATGAAAAGTGAATTTGAGATGTCCATGCTTGGTGAAATGAACTTCTTCTTGGGTCTGCAAATCACTCAAACAAAGAAAGGAATTTTCATTTCTCAGAAAAAATATGTGAAAGAATTGTTGAAGAAATTTGGGATGGAAGACTCAAAACCAATGAATACTCCCATGGCAACTAGATGTAAATTGAGAAAAGATGATGATTCTCCTAAGGTTGATCAGACAAAGTATAGGTCAATGATTGGAGGACTATTGTATCTCACTCAAACTAGACCAGACATAATGCAGGCTATTGGTCTTGTTGATAGATTTCAGGCGGATCCTAGAGAATCTCATGTCATGGCAATCAAGAGGATTTTTAGATATCTAAAAGCGACAATTGAGTATGGTCTATGGTATCCTAGAGATCATGATTTCTCTCTTCATGCATATACAGATGCTGCTTGGGCAGGAGATGTGGATGACTGGAAGAGTACCAGTGGTGGAGTATTCTTTTTGGGGAAGAGACTGGTTTCTTAGCTAAGCAAGAAACAAGAGGCAATATCTCTATCTACAATAGAAGTAGAATATATTGCAGTAGCAGGTAGTTGCACTCAGGTTTTGTGGATGAAGCAAATTGTAAGAGACATAAGAGTTGAGTATGAGGAGCCTATCACAATCTTCTGTGATAATTCAAGTGCAATAAGCATATCTAAGAATCTGGTATTGCATTCAAAGACTAAGCATATATCTATCAAATTTCATTTTCTAAGAGAACAAGTGAACAAGAATGAAGTCAGATTAGAATTTGTACCTTCCAAGGATCAGATTGCAGATATCTTTACTAAACCTCTACCTAAGGACTCTTTTGAGTATCTTAGGGAGAAGTTAGGGGTTATTGCCCCTCCGGCGTTGAACTAAGATGCACTATTGTGCATCAGTCCGGTGGGTATCTCAGTCACATCTTGTGATCTGGATTGATGTTGGGGAGCTGCTACTCAGGGGGAGCAGCAGGTATAGTTCTGAGATGGTGGAATTGCAAGTATGTACCCTTTGCCATTGATGTCAAAGGGGGAGAGAAGACATGTGAAAAACAAGTAGTTGCTGATCAAAGGGGGAGCAGTAAAGGGAGAGAAGACATGTGAATGGTTGTTGTTGATAAGGGGAGTTGTGACAGTAAGGAGAAGTTCTTGTCTTGATGGTTTTTCACATAATATGTTGCCATCAATGACAAAGGAGGAGATTGTTGCAAGTATGGGTCTAACCGGTGTTGTCATTGATGTCAACATACTCTTGTTGCATTAATGATAAGGATTGGATGAGCTGTGAGCTGAGGATATTGAGAAAATTAGTCTCAATTAGGAACAGTGATGACAGTAAGGTAAAAGTCAACGATAGGATGAGGATCAGAGGATGCAGATTAAAGGGTTTGTAGATATGTGTCTTAAGATAGTCTAGTAGAGATTTTAGAGGTCCACATGAAGATCTAAAAAAGTTATGGCCACTCAAGTAGAACCAGTTCCAGAAGGTATTCAGAGGTGACAGAATAACATAGATAGGTCCGGTGAGATCCGGAAATGCATTTTCCTATTCTACGGATTTGAGGAAGTATTGAGGAAGTCTCAGGGGAGTGTTATCTAGATTGGTTCATGGTTTGAAGGTCTGGAAACATGTATCCCTCTGTGACAGTGATGACAGACTGTGTTCTTGAGGTTCCGGATGAAGGAGAGATGGTTTTCAGTAAACAGATAAAGTACGGATGTTATTGGTGAGTCAGGATTTCTTGTGGAGATCTCTAGATCATGTCCAGTTCATGTTGGTGGTCTGCATTGGAGTTGGAGCCCGTAATTAAAGAATAACTTCTGGATGATGGTGTTCTTCTTGAGACTGGCCAACCAGATGAGTTACACATCTTGTGGATGTTCTTATAGATGTTTTCTGACTTAGATGATTATTCCTAAGTTGATGTCTTATATAAATAAAGGATTGCGAAGTCATTTCAATGTTGTTTGGTGTGGAGATGAGAGTGTGGTAGCAAGGAGAAGAGCAAAAAGTAGAGCAGAAGTATTGGGCTTAAATGGAACTAATTCAAGCATGGTGAAGATGCTATTTTCCAGTTCAAGTAGGTGATACTTATTTCTTTGTAGACAGTGTGTCTCTTGTAGGCAGTGTGCTCAAGCAGTGAGCCCTAATTGGCATGTGCCATTTTGTTCTATCTATTCTTCTAACAGAGAATACAATCTTGGGTTAATCACCCCATGGTTTTTCCCTTAACCGGGTTTTCCACGTCAAAATCTTGGTGTCTTATGTGTTGATATGTTTCTACTTTTGATTTAAGTGCATTATGCTTCATGACTAATATACTGCTAATCACTAAGAGGATTTAAGTGTGCTCAGGCAGTGAGCCCTAATTGGCATGTGCCATTTTGTTCTATCTATTCTTCTAACAGAGAATACAATCTTGGGTTAATCACCCCGTGGTTTTTCCCTTAACCAGGTTTTCCACATCAAAATCTTGGTGTCTTATGTGTTGATATGTTTCTGCTTTTGATTTAAGTGCATTATGCTTCATGACTAATATACTGCTAATCACTAAGAGGATTTAAGTGTGTAATTAAAAGAAGTTTTGCACAACTGATTCACCCCCCGTCTCAGTTGTGTGCCCTAAGTCTAACAAATACCCCCCGTAGGTACTAGTGAAGGTTAAAAAAGAATTAGATGTGATAAATACCATCGATCTTACGGCTTGGGGAGAAAACCCTAAACACAAAAAGATTTCACCCTAGAATATCGGGCTCATTTTCACTTCTTATTTTCAAAGAAAATGCTCCTTCTGCACTGCCATGGCTAGGGTTAATGCCTGCAACTCTTCGATTCCTCACTACTCCTAAGCAATTTGTCTGCAGTCTTCTTTAGTAAAATGAAAGGTAAGCGCATTCTTGTACATTTGATTGATTTCTCTTTATCACTGGGGCAAATTTTTGGCCTTAAGGCCATGACTATGATAGATTTTCTGATGCATTTTTGCTCTCTGTTACTTTTCCTTGTGTTATAGCCGCCATGAGACTAGTTAGAGGTCTTCTGAAGGTAATAAAGAAGCAAAACTGGGCACAAACCCGCGGCCCCATTGTATTTAACTTCACTTTGAAAATAGAAAAGGTAAGGTCTTGCCTCTCGAACTCCTTTGTTTTATAGGCCATGGCCATATTGCATCATTTCTAAGCTTTTTCCTTCAATTTATCTGTGGCTGAAAGCGTTCTTCTTCTGTATCTATATTTCTTTTGAAACGCCCAAGTAGGTTTAAATTGTGAGAAAGAAAAAAAATCCCTCCTACTACAACTTGCGGCCATTATTTGGGCTTTCTCAATCACTTTCATTTCTGTATTTCTCCTTGCATACAAGTTTGAAACCCTTGATTCTTTTCCTACACCAATGAAAACTCTATCTTCACTATACAGAACCATGGATATGTTGTTGTTCTGAGTGGGTACAAAATGAAACCCTCTGCTGCAAAGAAAGGATGTGTTCCATTCAAGCCCATGATGATGACAAAATGGATGTTTTATGTGTAAAACCATGCCTTGACTTTCTGGAATATTTATAGGACTCTATGGACGTGATAATGGCACATATTTCTGAGCATTATTTTCTTTATTTCCTTCTGTACATGAGCTTCTTTGAACACCAAATGAGTTGTGTTTTAATTGGGCCGTGGGCTGGAAATATGCATTTCTTATCATTTTGAAAATGAAACCCTAGGTGGGTTTTAGCAGAATGTGTCTTATACTCTATAGTCTCAGGCCGTGGCTTCACCATATATTCCTTTTGTTTACTGAGTATACTCTTATTTGTATGAACTCAAAACTCCTCAATGATTATGTATACACCTAAAAATGACATGACTCTGTCTAAATAAATATTCTTAATAATTATTCTATTTAATTCCTCTATCAATAAATAAATCAATTTATTTATTCAATTCATATTCCTCTAAATTAATTAAATATCAAATTATTTAATTACCTCTTCTAATGTCTTCCAATAATTAAATAAAATCCTTTATTTAATTAAATTCTTCCAAATCCTCTTATCTACAATTAAATAATTCTTAAATTATTTAATTAAGTCAAATTGTTCCTCCAAATTTAAATAAATCAATTAAATTTATTTAAATTCTCTCAATCTCTAAAAATAAAATATAATCAAATATTTTATTTATTCTTCTATCTTGCACAAACAATTAAATAAACTTATTTATTTAATTTGCTTTCTTATCTTCTAATTCCTCAAAAATCTTCCAAATCTTCTAAAGATAAATCTTCTTCTTCATTCACACAAAATTAAATAATTTATTATTTAATTTCTCTCAAATCATGCAAAAAGCAAATCACAAGTTGAGTTAATTGATTTAATCAATCTCGTTTTTATCAACAACTCTTAAATTAGAAAAAAGCATTCTAATTTATGAAAGCAAAATTTATCTTTATAAAAGAAAGCAGTTAACTCAAACAAAATAGCTTTTTGTGTGACACATGTCATGTGCACATTCGTCATGAGTTATAAATTTATCTCCTCCATTGATCTTCTCTCTCATAACTCTATAAATACAGCCCTATTCTTCCATTTCTATCATCGAAGATTTTAGTACCCTTACTTTGTAGGAATAATAGAGTGCCTTTGGCACCAAATTCCTCCATTGCTTGCGATCAACTTGTTACCATCACCATTACCATTTTTCTAAAGCTTCTCTTCATTTGCAAGAATTACCATAGCCATTCTCTATTGACATCTTGAAGAAAAAAGCAAGGAAGTGCGCTTTCTGAGGGCTTCATTCATTATACAAGATCGATCGAGATAGACGACCAATGGAAGCTATGAAGTATTCAGGTTTGCAAGGTTTTGTCTTTGTTTGTTTGAAATCTTGATTATTTCCTTTTCAATTGAGTTATTGGGTTATTTGATATTATTGATAATCATTCCAATTTTCCAATAACAGATTTTGTATGTGCCTTATTGCATGAAAACCCCAAAGTGGGTTGGTTGTAACTGGGCCATGAGTTTTGAAGGCATCTTCTGTGCTTTTTTTGAGAATGAAACCCTAAATGAGTCTCAAATTATGAGAAAAAATGACTTACCATCTATCGCTACCACGACCATACTTAGCATTCTGTATCAGCAGTTTTATAACGATACCCCAAATGGGATTAAGCATATCATATACATTGAGTTTCATTTGTCATTTTCTGCATCAATGTACTCTGGTAGGCATTATACTGGTCATGGCTCTTCCTTTGGCACTTCCTGAGGTCATTTCTTGACATTGATGTTCCTTTTAATCTTACTTTCTAAATATTGCTCTTTGACTATATCTTGAAATTGTATATTGCAAAATAGAATGAGAGTTTGTAATAAATACAAATCTCAGACAAAAAAACATGGGCTGGTTCCTCTGTACTTTTCTTGATCCCTCTGTACCAGTATATGAGCATTGTATTTGCACTATTTTCATGATGAAATATGTTAGCTAGAATGTATGATGTTCTCTTTTCTTGGATTCTCCTGTAGCATTGAAATTACAAGGTATATTTTGATGTTCATACAGTTACTCCTACAAGATACTTCACTTGTCAGATGTGATACTTTTACTCCTTTGCATTTACTTGAACAATCAAACTTGATATGAGACATGGCATATTACTTGACATAATATTGCAACTGTAATGATGATGTACTCTTATATAAATCCCGTATATGAATATGGACATTGAAACTTTACTTCTACCACCATTTTATTGAAGTACATTTTGATGTTTCTGGTACTTTATTTGATCTTTGATCATACTTGTCATGTTTGTGTTATCACCCAGATTTGCACCCTTGCATACAGTTGTGAAACCTCTGCAATCTGGAGTAACATGGGAATGATCTCTAAGTGTGGAACTTTGCTAAATGAGATCAAACCTTCGGAGAAGGTCAGCTTCCTTGCCTGATTATCACCTAAAACTACTAAATTTTGGGGAAAAGGGAGAAGGAAAGCTTAAAAATAAAAGGTAAAACATAAGGACTTGAAATCAAAAGGGTGATGCACTAGACAGATTAAAAGAGACTTCCACAACACTGAGAAAATGCACAATATAATCAGATACAACAAGTAAACATACATAGATTAGATGATTTTAGCAGAGGTAAGGAGCAATAGGGTTGAGAGGAACAGAATGTTCATAGACAACTTCATGCAGATTCACACAAAACTTAGAAAATTAGCAAAGGAGGTAAAATAACTTGCAGATATCCAATAAAAAGGCAATGTTATAGTCTATGAAAACTCTATTTGGAAACAGAAAGACCAGGATGCCAAAAAATTTCCAACCCTCTGTACATCACGTGAATGCATATATATAGCATTCCAAACTAATCTAGGTGGTTACAAAATTTGCTCTAAGAGATGGAACAGAAAATATCTACACTTAATGACTGTCCAGCTGCATCAGTCATGGCATCAAAATCTGGCATTTGGCAGATATGAGATATTTTGAGCCTTTAATGTAGCTGTTGTGTGACTATCTGAAACAAGGTGGTGGGGAGATATCCTTTTGTCATCAATGCGAGCTGCCTCATCATGGTGCAACAATGAATGCCAAAAATATCTTTGTCTCCTCAATGTAGTCGCTGGAATGTTCACCGCTCAAAACATGCAACTCTAGATTTGAAATTGAAAAGTGACAAAAAAAACACTCCTGAAAACCTTACCAAATGAAAGAGGGGACAAAAACATGCATCTTTGCCTTTTATAGCATGTTGAAATTTGCCAGGATGAAGGAGATACAGGAGGTCAAAGTTTTGGTCAACCACCTATATATATCGCTTTGCATCTATGTATATATCGCATACATTTACCGCCTGGATCGGCATCCAAAACCTTATCTGCAACTCCTTTGTATATGCATGGCGCCTTGTATATCGGGCTATGAAATGTCCTTGTATTTTCAAATTTGAATATGCATACAATTTCCTTTATATGTGCGGGCCCTGCCATTTGCATGTCCTTTGTATGTTCACTGCTTGTATATCAGCTTGCATATGCAAATATACAAGCCAAAAAATATACAAGCCATTGTTGTAGCCGATGCATTTGCCTTTATATCTTTACCTTTCCACATTCACTGCCAATGTACATTCATCCTTGTATCTTCACGGGACCCACCAAATGCATGTTTGGCCTTTGTATATCGCAACATACAATCACCAAATATACAAGCCGCAGACCTCAAAAACTACTAATTGTATTTGACTACCCTGTCGGGTCTGGGTTGTATATAATCCCTTGTATATTGGCCTTGTATGTGCGAACATACAATCCAATATACATTTCACTGTTCATGTGATCCTTTCTATGTAGAAGACATACAACCCTCCTTGCATATGCGCACCTGCGGCGACTTTGTATGTAACCCCACTACACTGTAGCAAATGTATATTGGCACCTTTGTATGTTGAATATACAAACACAAAATACAAATCCTCTCACATACAAATAGGGAATCTGTGATGGAATATACCCACAATGTATACTTCATTGTATATAGTCTCTTGTATGTGCAAACATACAAAGCAATATACAAGCCTTTTGATATGCAAGCGTGGAATATTCTAGGGAATCTTCAATGTATATTCATCTTGCATATTTCCTTGCATCTTTTCTTGTGACTCGATCTACAAACCGAGAATATTCCTAGAATCTGCAACAGATTCCCGAAATGTATATGCATTTCCTTGGCCCGATATGCATTCCAAAATGCATATAACTTACTTTTTTTTTATCATTTTCTAAGGCCGATAGAGATTTGCAAGCCCGCCAAATATACAT
Source organism: Cunninghamia lanceolata (assembly GCA_027924645.1). Lineage (NCBI taxonomy): Eukaryota > Viridiplantae > Streptophyta > Pinopsida > Cupressales > Cupressaceae > Cunninghamia > Cunninghamia lanceolata. The sequence continues at coordinate 5,904,701 of BSBN01000134.1, forward strand.
TTGAACTGTATGTTGACCAAAACTTTGACCATGAATAACTTCTTTATTTGGCTGAATTTCAGGGTGGTCTAAAAAGCAAACCTGCCTATTTTTTCAAGCTCTTTCCAAAGGTAAGGTTTTCTAGGCAAGGTTCTTGAGAAATTTGGCACTGTAAGCTTTATGAGAATATTTTCCAAAAGATTTTCAAAAAAGCAAAGTGAACTATTTGGCTCTGGGCAGAGAAAAATAGGTCAACAATTTGGCAACCTCTATGAGATGTTTGCCTGCTAAACATTTAGATCAGGGGCCTTAAGCATCCATTGGGCATGGAGTCATACATAGATTAAAAATATGCAGAGATTTTCTGACTTCAACAACTCATACAGCAGAGAGGGACATGAAAGACCAAGACCAAACAAAATGTTGAAAACAATCACATCAGTTGTGCTTAGATAACACTTAGGGAAAGCATAAAGGGATCTAAACTAATGTGCAGCAACACTTATTTGAAAGCATAGAGACCTAATCTACTAATTTACAAAGCACTCATACCTCAAAACACCTCTTCAGGTGTTTCCCATTTACTGGGATAGGCAAATTTTGTCCATCCATACTTGATAATTGAAATGCATTGTGCTCCTTGCATTCAGTAATGAGAAATGGGCCACTCCACATGTTGTCAAATTTGGAGTGCTTTCCTGGCCTGCTCTTCAATTTGTCCCATTTGAGCACCATATCACCTTCCTTAAAGATTCTGGGAGTGGCCCTCTGATCAAAATTTCTTTTGGTCTAAAGCTGATGATATTCCATAGTCTTCATAGCCTTGTCTCTGATTTCTTCAAGCTACATAAGCTGAGCATATTTGACAACCATGGGATCCTCTTCTTCAAACATCTCCAGCTGATTCATGGTGTCTAGTACTAGCAGTTCCACAGAGACAGGCAATCTTGCTTCCTTCCCATATACTAACATATATGGAGAGTTTCCAATGGACCTTTTAGGAGTTATTCTATCAGCCCATAAGGCATATTTCAAATTAGTGTGCCAAGTCCTCTGGCTATCTTCCATTGATCTTTTAGTAATTCTTATGAGATTTTTATTTGTAGACTCAACCAAACCATTACCCTAAGGGTAATAATTTGATGAAGTATTCAAATAAATCTCATTCTTAATAGCCCAGTCAGTTATCTTTAGGCCAACAAAGGCCAAAGCATTATCAGAAATGATTGACTCAGGCACTCCAAATCTAGAAATCAAATCATGATAAAAATTTAAAACAACATTCTCATTGGATTCCTTCAGGGCCACTACTTCAGTCCATCTTGTGAAATAATCTGTACCTATGATTATCCATTTGTGGCCTGCACTTGATGGTGGGTTAATAGGACTTATAAAATCAATGCCCCATCTCATGAAGGGCTACTCTACTTGAATTAGCCGTAGAGGTAAGGCTGGCAGCCTTTCTTTTCCTACAAAAATGGCACATTTTATACATTTTCTAGCCTATGCATGGGCATCTTTAAATAAGCTGGGCCAGTAATATCCAACTCTCATTACTTTCCAAGTAGTAGTCTTTGGAGCAAAGTGACCCCCTGCTATTCTATCATGAAATTCATGTAGCACCCTGTTGGTCTAATCTTTATCAATGCACCTTAAAAATACACCATTAAAGTCTTTTTTGAAAAGGATGCCATTTATTAAAACATATGGAATAGATTGCAGTCTAAAATATCTTCTTTTAGTTCTATCTAGACCTACTGGACATTTACCAGTTTGCAAAAGTAAAGTCATGTCATTAACCCAACTGGTACCTACTGTTGCTGTATCATTCTGATGCTCTTCTTCAATAGTTAGAAGCAGTTCTTCTTCTTTTCCTATTTCATTCTCTGAACTAGTAGCGAGTTGTTCACTAAGTCCTCTACCCCTGACAAGCCTAGTTATCTTGATCTCCACGTCATATTCCATGACTTTGGTGATCCAACCAGCCCTTTTTTCACTAACATCTTTACTCAACAGGAACTCCTTTATGCTGGGATGAGCGACCATCAAATGTATCTTATTATTGGAAATAAGATGCTTGAACTTCTTTAAGCTCCTCACCACTGCAAGAACATGTTTCTCAACGAAGCTATACCTTTGCTCATACTCTTCCAGCCCTTGGCTAAAGAAAGTGATTGGCTGCTCAAAACCCTCACTCTGCTGCTGTACCAAAATCGTAGAGATGGTATCTAGGCCACCATAAGCATATAAGATAAAGTCTTTGGGGAAGTCAGGGTTTACCAATGTTGGTGCAGCCTCTAATGTCTCCTTGATGGACTCAAAGTTGAGTTTGGCCTCTTTCGTCCAACTAAAAACTATATTTTTCTTCAACATAGCCATCAAAGGCTTCAATAGATTTGCAACGTCGGGGATAAATCTGTGCAAAAAATTAATACTGCCAATAAAACTTTGTAGTCCCCTTTTGTGGCTAGGTAAAGGTAGCTCCAAAGTAGCTCTTACCCTTTCAATGTCAATGGTAATGCCTTCCTTTGACACAACGTGCCCTAACAACTTGCCTTCGTGTACCGCGAAAATGCACTTCCTGGGATTGAGAGATATCCCAAATTCCTTGCATATTTCATATACTAACCTCAGATGTGATAGATGTTTAGCTACGTTCTTGGAAAAAACTGTGATATTAGCAAGGTATACCAGCACTAATTCATACATCAAACCCTTAAAGGCCATATCCATGGCTCTCTAAAAAGTAGAGCCAGCATTTGAGAGGCCAAAAGGCATTCTTTTGTAGGCCATGGTACTCCATTGGGTGGTGAAAGTAATCTTGAACTGATCCTCCTCCTTGACTAACACCTGACTGTAACTAGAAAAACCATCAAGCAAAGAAAACCTTTTTGAGCCAGCCACTACCTATAGAATTTGCTCCATTGAGGGCAATGGGTAGTGATCTTTTAGGGAGGTCCTATTAAGGTCTCTGAAGTCGACACACAGTCTAATCTCCCCATTCTTTTTTCTCACAGGGACAAGGTTGGAGACCCAAGAAGTATGCTTGATTGGAAAAATGATCTTTCCCTCAATCAGTTTGGTTAGTTCTTTAATCATTAAAGGCTCAAGCTTTGGGTTTAAAGGTCTTTTCTTCTACCTCACAGGTTTAGTACCTGGTTCTAATTCTATGGTATGCTGGGCAATATGAGGATCAAATCCCTTCAGGTCTGAATAATCCCAAGCAAACACATCTTCAAATTCTTGAACGAGAGCCATGAAAGCTCTTCTATCCTCAGCTGAGCAGATTTTACCAATTTTAAGAAGATTATCTTTGAAGATTTCTAGCTCCTCATAATGCTCTTCTCTTACCTGCATACTAGTCTTACTTTTCTTCAGTTGATCATCTGTACTAAAAATAGATTCCAAGGTTACCAATCCCTTGGGCACCTTGTTTGTTCTCAACTGAACAATTTGATCATTGCCATATTGTCGTTTGAGCTTATCCTGATTTATCACATAAAACTCATCTTCTTCTAACAAGAAATGCAGGATCTACTCATCACTTTCAAAAACTTGCCAATGAATATCATTATCAAGGATAGAGGGCCTACCAACTATTTTAACACAAGGTTGTACCTTCTCCCTTTGAATATCACTAGGGATGTCAAATCGAGCCCCAATTGTAGCCAACCTATCAGCATGATAGTTCTAATTTCTTAGAATAGAGATCAGATTGAAAGCATCAAATTCTTCAATCATGTCCAACACACTATGTTTGTAGCATCTCAGAACATCATTTTTTGTAAGATACAGTCCTCTTACCTGATTCACAATGAGTTCACTATCACCATACACCTGCAAACACCCTATTTTTCTCTTTCTTGCCCACTGCAAACCTTGAATTAATCCTTCATATTCAGCAGTGTTATTTGTACATGCAAAGGTAAAACGGAAAGCAGAATAATATTTTTCACCTTATGGTGACACCAACATTGCTCCACCTCTAGATCCATTTCTACTCCTAGAGCCATCAAAATACATTTTCCACACCCCATGTTACTGCTTGATCTGTTGTTTTGCATCCTTCACTAGATTTGACATTGTTGTTTCATGCTCATGCAGTATGTAAACCCCCATACCAGTTTCTTGGATGTGTTCCTCAGGATCATCCACACTATTTTTTGAGGCCCACTCCCTTAAGAGTACCTCTAGTATGCCATTAGCTAGTAGTTCTTGAGCAACAACAAGTTTAGGATCATCAGAAATAATGCAATTTGCATTAACAACACTTGGTGTGTAGGGCTCTATGTGATGATTTGAAAGCAATTCAGATTTTAAAGTTACTTTGGTGCCATATCTGGTCCTAAAAAACATGTGGGACCAGTCTGAGGATAAATATCCTCCTATCTTGGCAGTAAATTCTCTTGATAAGCACATGGCAAAAAAAGGAGGCAAATCTATGATGAAGACCTCTTAGATGATGGAAACATTTGGGCAAGTGTGCAGAGTGCGACCTAGGTCTTTTATTACACCCACAGTGTTAATAGTTGTGCCATCTAATTGGAGAACACCCTTCTCAAGGGGTTGGTACTTGAGCCCTAATTAGTCTGCTATCTACTTAGGCATCATAGAACTACTTGCTCCACTATCCACCATGCAATTATGAACTAATTTGTCCCCAATTATCAAAGACACATAAAAAGGAAGTGGCTTAGCATTCTTGTTTAGCTGCTTGTTGTTATCTTTGGATGAATTGGTAAGGACAGCCCTATTTGGGTCAATAGTTGTATCTTTGGATACTTTCAAATCAGATAAGGTAGATTGCAATATGTCTTTTTGGCCCAGGATGGCTAAAGAATCCCACATAGACATTGTCATGTTTATCTTCTTCATATTTTCAATAATATTGAAGGGTGGAATGGCACTTACCTTCTGATTTGATTTTGTAGTAGCAACCTCTGCTTGTAAATGAGGCATCTCTCTTGCTGTTGCTAGAACATTTCTTTGTAATATATGGGGAATTTGGGGTATGGAAGCATCAGCGGGTGCTTTTCCTTTATTTGTTGTTTGGTCTATCTCATAACCCCTCTTCTTGGCCCTTGTATTTGCTACCATGGGAGTACTATTTCTATTCATGCCACAAAATTCACCTTGCTGCCAGTTCATGAAGGTAGAATCACTCTGAGGTTGTTCCTGCTATTGCACAACTCCATCATTAGGTGTATTTGACTGTGGGACTACAACATTTTGCACCATCAGAGCCTGATTTATGACTCCATTTGAGCAGGTTGCCTGATTGTGTGGTTGATTACATGGAAAACATCATTCGTGTTTAGCTGCAAGGTTATTTTGAATAGGGACAAGGTCCCTTACTGCATTAATAGGTGCCGGATTATAAGGCTGAAAAGGCCTTTGATTCACATTTTGCCTGGCACCCTAATAATTACCTTGATAAGGTGGCCTATTAGCTTGATAAGACTGATTTTGCCCCTGGTATGGTTGGTTCTTCCCTTGATTGGGTTGCTGATAGGGCTGCCTACTCTGGGACTACTGTTTTTTTATGTTCACCAACTCATTGCCAAAAGTTTGGAGGATGCCCTCAATCTTTGTTGGCTATTTTTAATCTCTTTTAGCTCTTGGGATGAACTAGTGGCAATAGGCTTAGAATTGGCAGTACTTGGTAGTGTTGCCACAGTAGGTAAAGGGACACAATATGGAATTGGCAAAGGCATCGTAGCTTGAATCTTAGGAAAGATAGGCACTGGCGGTCTGGGTGCTATTTTTCTAGCTTGAATCAGATTATTCTCTGCCCTAATAGCTAATTCATAAGCATCTGGTAAGCTAGTACCTCCTGGTGATTGAATCATTACTGAAACATCACTATTTAAGGCTTTCAAGAAATACAAGAATGCATATTCAGTTGGAGGCCTTACCATGGCAGGAATTCTGTCCCATGTCTTCTGAAATCTAAAGTTGAAATCCATCATCTGCTCGTGAGGAGCTCTCTTTATTGTAGTTATCTGTTCAACCAGTGACAAGTTGTCCAATTTATCTTGGAATTGCTTATTTAATGTATCACCAAGGTCATCCCAGGTTGCTATGGTCTGCACTGGTAAACTTCTAAACCATTGCAATGCTTTTCCCTTGAAAGAGGCAGCTAGCAACCTAATGGCCACATTTTCCTGGGTTATATGATGTACTCCACATAGAGAAGCCACATCACTAATGTGCTCAATAGGAGTAGTCTGATTTTCCCCTGTGAAATAAGGTAGATTCTTTAAAGCTGCCATGTGTATCACATCATGTACTATTAAATTTAAAGGGCTACCCCCATTGAAAGCCACAAATGGCTGATTCCTTGCCATCTGAATAGCTGGGGGTAGATTTTCTTGAATTGCTACAGGAACTACAGAAACAACTGGTCTAAAATTTGGTGGAGTTGACTGTATCCTTTTAGAAACTAGAGTCCTTGCTACAGCTCTACTCTGCCTTCTAGGTGGAGATAGCTGCAGATAGTCAAATGAGCTTGAACTCCTAGTTTGTATCTTTCTCATAAAATGTAACAGCAGAACTGATCTACTTGTCTCTCTCCAGTCTGAGTCGCCAGATATGCAAACTTTAACCTCTTAAAGGTCTGTAATCACTGGTTGCACATCAAAACCAGCAATAGTGATTGCTATTCTGATTGTTGTTCTAACTCTCAGTCCCACCGAGCATGCCAAAGTTGTTATCACCCAAATTTGCACCCTTGCATACAGTTGTGAAACCTCTGCAATCTGGAGTAACATGGGAATGATCTCTAAGTGTGGGACTTTGCTAAATAAGATTAGACCTCTGGAGAAGGCCGGCTTCCTTGCCTGATTATTAGCTAAAACTACTAAATTTTGGGGAAAAGGGAGAAGGAAAGCTTAAAAATAAAAGGTAAAACATAAGGACTTGAAAGCAAAAGGGTGATGCACCAGACAGATTAAAAGAGACTTCCACAACACCAAGAAAATGCACAATATAATCAGATACAGCAAGTAAGCATACACAAATTAGATGATTTTAGCAGAGGTAAGGTGCAATAGGGTTGAGAGGAATAGAATGTTCACAGACAACTTCATACATATTCACATAGAACTTAGAAAATCAGCAAAGGAGGTAAAATAACTTGCATATATCCAATAAAAAGGCAATGTTACAGTCTATGAAAACTCTGTTTGGAAATAGAAAGACTAGGATGCCAAAAAAATTCTAACCCTCTGTACATCACGTGAATGCATATATATAGCATTCCAAACTAACCTAGGTGGTTACAAAATTTGCTCTAAGAGTTGGAACAGAAAATATCTACACTTAATGACTGTCCAGCTACATCAGTCATGGCGTTAAAATCTAACATTTGGTAGATATGAGATATTTTGAGCCTTTAATGTAGCTGTTGCGTGGCTATCTGAAACAAGGTGGTGGGGAGATATCCTTTTATCATCAATGCGAGCTGCCTCATCATGGTGCAGCAATGAATGCCAAAAATATCTTCATCTGCTCAATGTAGTCACTGGAATGTTCATCGCTCAAAACATGCAACTCTAGATCTGAAATTGAAAAGTGACAAATAAAAAACTCTTAAAAACCTTACCAAATGAAAGAGGGGACAAAAACATGCATCTTTGCCTTTTATAGCATGTTGAAATTCGCCAGGATGGAGGAGATACAGGCGGTCAAAGTTTTGGTCAACCGCCTGTATATATCATTTTGCATCTATGTATATATAACTTACATTTGCCGCCTGAGTCAGCATCCAAACCCTTATCTGCAACTCCTTTGTATATGCATGGCACCTTGTATATCGGGCTATGAAATGTCCTTGTATTTTCAAATTTGAATATGCATACAATTGCCTTTATATGTACGGGCCCCACCATTTGCATGTCCTTTGTAAGTTCACTGCTTGTATATCGGCTTGCATATGCAAATATACAAGCTGAAAAATATACAAGCCACTGTTGTAGCTGATGCATTTGCCTTTGTATCTTTACCTTTGCACATTCGCCACCAATGTACCTTCATCCTTGTATCTTCGCGGGACCCACCAAATGCATGTTTAGCCTTTGTATATCGCAACATACAATCGCCAAATATACAAGCCGGACCTCAAAAACTACTAACTGTATTTGACTGCCCTATCAGGTCCGGGTTGTATAAAATCCCTTGTATATCGGCCTTGTATGTGCGAACATACAATCCAATATACATTTCACTGTTCACGTGATCCTTTGTATGTAGAAGACATACAACCCTCCTTGCATATGCACGCCTATGGCGACTTTGTATGTACCCCCACTGCACTATAGCAAATGTATATTGGCACCTTTGTATGTTGAATATATAAACACAAAATACAAAGCCTCTCACATACAAATAGGGAATCTGTGATGGAATATACCCGTAATGTATACTTCATTGTATATAGTCGCTTGTATGTGCGAACATACAAAGAAATATACAAGCCTTTTGGTATGCAAGCGCAGAATATTCTAGGGAATCTTCAATGTATATTCATCTTGCATATTTCCTTGCATCTTTTCTTGTGACCCGATATACAAACTAGGAATATTCCTGGAATCTGCAATAGATTCCCTAAATGTATATGCATTTCCTTGGCCCAATATACAAGGCGCCATGCATATACAAAGGAGTTGCAGATAAGGTTTTGGATGCCGATTTAGGCGGCAAATGTAAGCGATATATACATAGATGCAAAGTGATATATACAGGCAGTTGACCAAAACTTTGACCGCTTGTATCTCCTCCATCCTGGCAAATTTCAACATGCTATAAAAGGCAAACATGCATGTTTTTGTCCCCTCTTTCATTTGGTAAGGTTTTTAGGAGTTATTTTTGTCACTTTTCAATTTCAGATCTGGAGTTGCATGTTTTGAGTGGTGAACATTCCAGCGACTACATTGAGCAGACAAAGATGTTTTTGGCATTCATTGTTGCACCATGATGAGGTAGCTCACATTGATGACAAAAGGATATCTCCCCACCACCTTGTTTCAGATAGCCACGCAGCAGCTACATTAAAGGCTCAAAATATCTCATACCTGCCAAATGCCAAATTTTGACGCCATGACTGATGCAGCTAGACAGTCATTAAGTGTAGATATTTTCTGTTCCAGCTCTTAGAGCAAATTTTGTAACCACCTAGGTTAGTTTAGAATGCTATAAATATGCATTCACATGATGTACAGAGGGTTGGAAATTTTTTGGCATCCTGGTCTTTCTGTTTCCAAACAGAGTTTTCATAGATTGTAACATTGCCTTTTTATTGGATATATGCAAGTTATTTTACCTCCTTTGCTGATTTTCTAAGTTCTATGTGAATCTACATGAAGTTGTCTGTGAACATTCTATTCCTCTCAACCCTATTGCACCTTACCTCTGCTAAAATCATCTAATCTATGTATGTTTACTTGCTGTATCTGATTATATTGTGCATTTTCTCGGTGTTGTGGAAGTCTCTTTTAATCTATCTGGTGCACCACCCTTTTGCTTTCAAGTCCTTATGTTTACCTTTTATTTTTAAGCTTTCCTTCTCCCTTTTCCCCAAAATTTAGTAGTTTTAGGTGATAATCAAGCAAGGAATCTGGCCTTCTCCAGAGGTCTGATCTCATTTAGCAAAGTCCCACACTTAGAGATCATTCCCATGTTACTCTAGATTGCAGAGGTTTCACAACTATATGCAAGGGTGCAAATCTGGGTGATAATAGTTTGTATTCAACCTGGAACATCTAATATACAATCTGCAATCTATTTTCACTATATCACATTGATTAAATCATCTATGCATGATACTGATCATCATTCTTACAACTAGTGTCACACACATGACTACAACAATATATACCATGACATGATATTGTTCAGTTTGCAACTATTTGGCATACAATACTGTAGTTGTACCTGCAACCTATGATATTCTTTTCACTAGCTTTAAGCTTGTTCTGAGTTGCATAATACTGTCAACATGCAAGCAAGATGAAATCTCTTTGCACCATATAACTGTGACAATCTTTAATAACTTCATTTTATTGGTAATGCTATTATGAAATCCTTATGAATGTCACTTGTTGACTACAACACTGTATCTTTGTGAAAGCTGAAGAATAAGTCAAATACCTATTTCTTTGATTAGCATCCCCTGTAAATGCTATAATGAAGTTGAGATTCATTTCTACCATCATGTTGGGTGAAATGCATCTAATGTCTTGAGCTTGTGCAGCCATGTACTTATGTTCCATTGATGACTAGTATTACTATTTACATTTGATATGCATACATTCTGAATGTTCCAATTAGATCTATCTCATGGTACACATGATTGGCATCTAATCTACTGTATCATATCAAATGTAGATATATACATACCATGCTGAATTATTGCAGCTCCACTTAACTAGCATGAATATCATGTAAACACAACTTACAACTACATCTTCATGGTATCAATTTGATCACTATATCTGTATGGTTCTCTTCTGCACTCCTCAGTTACTCAATCATGCATAGAATGATATTAATCCTTGATGTTATACACATGCTATGATTATGTTTGGTTTTCAAATGTTATAACTATACTTGGAAACTCTAATGCCTTGGTTGCATACAGACATTATGAAAGATACCTTAGATGAAATATACCTATCATGTTGACATGAAATACCACTTCTTGATTAGCATAAGAGTGCTCTGATTTTCCTGTAACAACAAATAGATGAATAATTTTTTCAATGCCCTTACTCTATTTTAGATGTTAATGAGTTGTTTCAAATGAGCTCAATGTGCACCTATGACTCTCACTTCATCATGTTCTGAATTGATAGTCATAGATGGTTAGTGAGTCTGAAGTTCTCACACTTAGTTAATGTAGTAGCATAATATGTCTTGATTTCCATATGTACATTTTCACTCCATCCCTTCTAAGAATTAGGGGCAGCATGCTGGGCTCAACCCTTGTGGGAGCCCACTTTACACTACATGCTGATATAGTCTTCAAAACAGCATGACTTTACCTATACCTGCACATGAAAAAAACATGTTAAATAAAATCAGTGAAGTACAATGATTGTTTCTTTTCAATCTTTCTTGCATGTGAATGACTTGTACCTGATTTGTACACTATAGGCAATGTATTATTCCTCTATTGATAGGCACATAGGGAACTCATATCCAGAGCTCTTACGACTCTCTTCCAATCTTGTAGGTTCTTATTGGAGATCTGGAGCAAGGACAGAAGGCAACCTCAGAAAGCAAAGGTACTGATCAAGCAATGATGGCTATGATCCTTCCCTTTCTTATTTCTAGATGCATAGTATATTTCTTATATCTATACTAGTTCAGCTATTCCCACGGCTTGTGTGGGACATTTGATCTATCATGTTTTCATTCAATGCAATGTTTATTTCTTTTATGTATCTCATTTATAAAATGAATAATCATTGTAGTGAAATGAAATATCTCATCTGTCATGTAACTTTCTGCAATGCAAGTGAATGATCAACTAAATCTTTTCCTTTTGCCATAACAATGAAACTGAAGTCTTCATGTACCTTAAACTATGCAAAATAATCATAGCAGAAAAATGTTAAAACTTTCACTCTAAAAATAAACTTGTTGTACCAGCTCTACCAATTTGAGCTGTAAGTGAAAAATGGTAACAATTACATTCTCTAAAGCTCCAGAATCGATGACACAATTACTAAGCTAAAAACCAACAATGTACAAGGAGACATAAAAAGGTTCTAGTTTATTAATAGGATTCTGAGGATTAGGATCTTGAGAACAGGTATTTGAACAGTTTTGGCTCTTGGCAAGCACTTCAATATCACTAGACATTTGAGCATTACAATTTGAAGGAGATGGTTTATGTCTGACCTATCTGACTAGTCTATCAAGTTCAGATGGATTAAGTCTCAAATACTTAGCTTGGGAAATCTCAATCTTTGTATTTTTACATGATTCTACAATATCAAATGAACTTGTGACAAGATTTTGAGATGATGAAGTAGATGGCACCTCAACAACTGCAATTTTGGGTGTCACATTCTCCGTTTTCTTGGTATTGTTCTGCCTGGTCAAGATATATTTGGGAGGAGAGGATGGATTCCTAGGATGGCTCTGGGAGTTCAACCCTCTTTGTGCTTGCTAACCCCTAGTAAACACCACATAGTTGGAGTTGTCAACTTCAGTATATACATCTTCTCCACTTCCTTCATCTAATTCATATTCAAATAAATTTACACCGGCATCACTAGGTGTAGGGGGTTCTTCCACAAGAGGCTCCTCTGCATGTTCATTCATGGAAAGCATTTGCATAAACCTCATCATCTCAGGATAAGATGCTCCATCATGGTCAGAAGTGAGATGAAAGTTGCATACCATATGATTGTTTTTGCTAGCTGAGGGTCCTCCTTCAATAGCTAACCATTGGGTAGGACCAGGTAATTGCAACATCATATTATAACCTCCTTGAGGAGATTGTTGAGGACCTTTAGGCATCTGATGTTTCAGAGTAATAATGGCATTTCCCAACCTATGAATGATAGGGTCAGTGGAACTAGCTACTGAGGGTTTGCCAGTTTGTAACTCTCTTTACCATTTTCTTGCAGTAATCAGATCATCTTCCATAGCAATAGCCAATGATTGGGCTTTAGCTAGGTTAGGAACTCCTTGTCTTTTAATAGCACAACTGACATTAGGTGGCAATGAATTGATAAAGAAATACATCATTAATCTGTCTCTAGGTCTAACATTCACATGAAATCTATTTGCAAGTCTGTTAAACTTGGCTACATACTCCCTCATTTGCTCATGAATCTCTTTCTTCATAGAAGAGAGTCGCGCTACCAATGTGTGTTCATTATCAGTAGTTTTGAATCTATCTTCAAATTGTTGCCTCATGGAAGCCCAATCTCTAATACAGGCATTGGGAAGGTGATAAAACCATTCAGTAGCTGTTTCAACAAGTGACTCAACAAATAGCCTGACGGACACATCTTCATGTTGGACTCCAAGGATAGAACATGCAGCAAAGAAAGTGTTAATGTGCTCTTTGGGAGTAACCTTACCATCACCCCTGAACTTAGGTAGGATTTTACTCGATCCCATAGGTAGGTCATGTAGGTTCTCACCAAGACTAAGTGGTCCAATAGTAGCACCCCATGGAATAGGCAGAGGTCGTTGTTGGGGTAAAAGCACAAAGCTGTATCACACTTTTATAAAGGAAATGACCAACACTAATCCAACTTTTAAACTTGAATCACTAAAAAGTGACATATATGTTTTGAATTTTGAAATGATGTAAACTAATAAAATATTTATTTTTTAGTATATTTTATGTTTGTATTTTTTGAAAAAATTTAAAAAATTATTTGAATATAGTTTTTAATAAAGTGACACTATAATTTAGTTGCTGATAAAATGCTGAAAAATGAAGTTACATGAGACGTCAATCTTTATATAGTAAATTTTAATTTTTTTTCTTCAATTTTTTTTGTGTATTTATAACTTGAAACTTTAGTGCATGGATATATTTTTTCTAATTTTGATAAATATATATATATATATATATATATATTTAAATAAATAATAAAATGTGTGTGTATTAAAACGTAGTTGTTTCCATTCGACGTCAACTTTCATATTAACTATTTATCTAAAATAGAAAAAAAATTATACCATCTTGATATAGATTCTTTTATCTAGTGCATCATATTTTTTTCAATTTTTTTTAATAAGTTTTACTACTTTTCTTTGACATGGTAATCGACCTAATGTTTTGTGCTGATAACCTACTTTTAGTAAAAATAGAAAGGAAAATATAAATAATAATTAACTATATATATATATATATATATGAAAACTAAACTTATAGATCTACAAAAGGGTATTTTTATATTTTTAAAAAAATGTTATTTACATGAGTAGAAGTTGTTGAAATATCAAGTTTTTCAAATAATTTTATTTTTCTGGTAAATTGGCCTCATAGTGGTGCTACATATGCATTTAGCCAACAATTTTTGTTGGAAAAGTTGTGGACATGTCTAACTTAGCTAGAGTGAATCTTACAAGATCATATGTTTGACCAAAATTGATTTTTAGTTAGAAATACTTAAATTCACTTGTCTTGATAAGTTAGCTAAAAGTGTGACACAATTTTGTGCTGAAACTTGTTGAGCCATGTTAAAAGGAGGAAAATTTACTTGCAATGGTAAAACAGTACTGTGCAGAGTCAAGCTTTGGCAAGATGAACTAGTAGTACCTCTTGTAGGTGGAGGAGAGGATGGTCTACTCAAAGATTTGACTCTTCTTGTGGGAGGGAAGGGAGTGAAATTTAAAGATTGAAGTAAATCAAAGTCAATATCAGCTATACCCTTTTTTCTATCCCCTCATGTATTTCTTTTCATAGCTTACTTCTACAGGTATATCAACAAAACAATTAAGTAGAGTTGCCAAACCACTTACTGGTTGTTACGAGAGAGAGCTGGTCTTGTAGGAATTTGATTCCTTGTTCTGGTAGTAGGGTTTCTTGGCCTATTATTAGGAACTACTTGGATTCACAAAGGCCTTTCTTGATGCAGGGACTTCCGAAGGTCATAACTTTTGACTCGGATGTGGGTTTTCTACGAAATTTTATAGGTGGATGCATTATGAGGTGGCCAGTGGTTTCCCAACATACCCTAGTCGGTTGGACCTCATCTTGGCACTTTTTTGGAGCTTAAAAATTTTATCTTGGCCCTCAAAATGCCAATTTAGTGTTTTTTTCTAGTTTTTTAAAAGTTGCTTTTCTTAATAACTCGAAACTCATGTTTCGAATTTAGAATGTTAGTTGGCTTTTTGTCCTACCTTATCTTTAGGAAGTTTTTGGGAAACACATCATCATCCATACTACATTGCATGGTTTAAAAAGGGAAATGAAGTCACTGTTGATAAAAGATGCCTAATTAAGTTTAGCATAGGGAAGATCTATCAGGATGAGATATGGTGTGATGTTGTCCCAATGGATGCCTATCATGTGTTATTGGGAAAGCCATGGCAATATGATAGAAACATTATGCATGATGGAGAGAAAAACACATACACCTTTTGGAAAGATGGCTCTAAGGTGATTTTATTGCCTCTCAAGGATGAAGGAAAAGGTGAGACCATGTTGTCTGAAAGAGATCTTGTTAAAGAAATGAAGGTGACAGGGTGTTGCTATGCATTAGTAGTGAAAAAAGGTGAAGAGGAAGGAATTTCAGTTCCCCTAAAAGTAGCAAAGCTATTGAAAGAATTTGTTGATGTTTTTCCTGATGAATTGCCTGATGGTCTACCGCCAAAGAGAGATATTCAACATCATATTGATTTGATTCCAGGAGCAACTCTACGCAACCAAGTAGCTTATATGATGAATCCAACACAACACACAGAGATGAATAAGCACGTAACAGAACTCATAAGTAAAGGTGTGGTGAGAGAGAGCATGAGCCCATGTATTGTACCTGCATTGTTGACCCCCAAAAAAGATGGAACATCGAGGATGTTGGTGCAGTGCACCTAGAATAGTCACTAAATTATTTTTTTGAAATTTTAGAGTTAAAAGGAAAAATGAAGTTTTGAATAATGTAATAAAGCCATTAAGGAATGATATAGAGTGGAGGCCAAGTTTAGGCAAGAATCTTTAGTGGTTTACAGTCCTCTTAAAAGGTATGACAGTCTAATTTTAGAAAAAAATAGTCTTTTCTAAAAAAGCAGTCAGTGTGAGGCTATTTTTAGCCTTTTCCCACATTTGGGAAGGAGGAAAAGAAGGAATTTGTGGTGAGCATATAGGGGAGACCTCTCTCATTGATATGGTATTGTAATTTGGATGAAGTTCAAGAGAAGGAAATGAAGAAAATATAGTTTGCTATCCCTTATCTTTGTTTTTCTTTTTTCTTGCAATTTTGTTGTTGCAGACCATACCACAAACTTGTATGGAATATTTATGCCATGAAACCAATTGTATGTGATAGAGGGACGAGCTAACTATCCAATTCCATTAGTTTGAGGTCATTTCATTTATTTTTGTGAAAGTTATCACATTTTTTCTTAAAGTTATCCAAAACCCTATCTTTTTTACTACAATAGTCCTGTTCCCAACCATTGCACGCCTCTGTACGGAGAGATATAGGGGAAATCCATATATTTCTAGAAAGAGGGTTGAGATACCTTTCCAATGGATTTGGTCTAAGGTCTTGATTCAATTTCTAGAAGGAGATATTTCTTTTTTCTAAGACTGCCTGTGTCATTCTAGCAAACACTTGATTTGGGGGTTTTAGAGAGGTTTTTTGGTTTTCCCTACTTAAATTGCTATGTTAGAACTTCAAAATGGGTGGAATGAGTGTAGAATGGTGATTTTTCTAATGGGTCTTGCATGTAGGAGCAGGGGATGAGTACAAGTTGAAATTTGGAACCTTTGAGGCCTTATTGCACCTTGTTTTGGCTAACTAGCTTTGGTGGAGTGAAGATTTGGTCATTGAATGAAGTCAAAAGACCATAGACCCATGAAACCTTTAAATTCAATCCATTTTAATCATAATGGATCCTTTGGAATAGGAGTGAGGTGTTTGGGATTGAGTTGGTGAGTACTTTCTTTGCAAAATTGCCCTAATAAGGCCTCTTGTGAAATCGGTATAGTCAAGTTTAAAGTGTTGTGCTCCAAAAAAACCCATAATGTATGTTTGGTACATTGAAGAAAAAAACAATGGGTAGCAAAAAAAAACATTAACAGTATGATTTGGAGGTCTGCACCTAAAGTTATTGCATGACAGTCCTTTTCTAAGGGCTACAGGGAAGTTGGTTAGAGTGTGAAGGATAGGGTACTAGAATGCACCTCTAGAGCTTTTTGATGGTTTTGTGAGCTTGGGATAGTCAAACCTAGAAGGGATAGGGTCCCTAGAAAGTTTGGAAAGTTTCCCATCTATAAGAACCTAAAAATGGGGTTGTTGTGTAGTGTTGAAGCCATGGACAGTGAGAGGACAGTCATGTCCTGTTTGACATCAAGTGTTGTAGCTTGGTCCACTGAGGCCTAGAAGAGTTGTTTACCCTGCCATCCCCTATATTCTCTTCCTCTTGTGAAGTTGTTTGTGACCTTCAGTGGTGTTTGTACTATTGCCTCTGCATCAAATTGGTATCAGAGCACAATTAGTAGGTCTGTGAAGTGTTGAGTTGAAGAGGCTGAAGAGAACTTGTGTCTCAAATTACAGATTGAACCTCATGTTTAATCATTGTTCTTCATTGAACTATTTTGGAAGTTCATTGGGTTCTGGAAGTTCATCGGGTTCAATGGTTCAACCGATATGCATTGGTTACTTTGTTGAAAGTTTGAATTTCATCCGTTGGGTGTTACTTCGTTGAAGGTTTGAACTTTGAACATCGGGTTCAATGGTTCATTGAACTGTTCATCGGGTTCAAGGTTCAACATTGGAATTCAGGTTCAATGGTTCATTGAACTATTCATTGGGTTCAAGGTTCAACATCAGAACTTGGGTTCAATGGTTCATTGAACTGTTCATCGGTTCAATGGTTCAATGGTTTGACAACATTGGTTCAATTCAACAGCATCAATTAATGGGTTCAATGGTTCCTCGGTTCAATAGGATAGGTTCATCGGTTCAATGGTTTAATGGTCCATCATCTTAGCTAAAGATATCACTCTGTTGAACCATTGAACCTCACGTCGAGGTTCAATGGTTCAACAATATGCGAAGTTGGCATCGGCATGAAGAATGTGGTTGACGAAGGGTGAAGGCTTGGTATTAGTGGGGCATGGAACCATTGGAGTGAATGATGGAGTGTTGGCTGATGGTTTTGGATTACACCAATGAGGTTAGACTGGGGTCGTCAGTGGCAAAAGTGCCGAGGATAGTCTTACCGAGTGTTTGGGCATATAAACTAGAAAAGCAACCTGTTAAGGATGCATGTGGGACTAAAGTTTCTCACGAATATTGTGAACGGTTAGCAGATGCAGTTGTCACAGTTTGAAGGAAGCGGTGCTGGGAAAGTCAGATCGATCAGTTAGGGCAAAAGTTAAATAACTGTCTTTGCTCTTGAAGACTGAATATATAAATGGATCTACGTGTGTCGTTGGAGGGTGGTTGCTGAAGCAATTTAAATTATACAGTTTATTCTATAGATGTGCAGATGAAATAAATAGTTTTGTATAATTGTAAAAGAATCGATATCAGAAGCAAAGAGCTGAGATCTTTATTGTACGCCTTCAGTTTACTATAATAAAGATAGCTTCTATTGTGGTGGTGGGTTTTTTACCCGAAAGGGTTTTCCCACGTAAAACTAGTGTCATTCTATGTAGTATTAATTGTTTATTCTGCTTTTCTGGTGTATTCATCTGTTGTTTTTGAATTGAAAGTTACCTGGCTGCATTATCCCCTTAGAATTAACATTAGGGAAGTTGTATTCCGCACCTCTGCTTTCCTTACAAGTGGTATCAGAGCCTGGCCAGTTGTGTTATCCTTGTTAGTAGGTTGGGTTTTTTGTGTTAGTTCTGTTAGTGGGAGTTCTGTAGAGGTTTATTTTCTTAAATAAGATGGCAAGTACATCAGGAAAGATAGACATTGAAAAGTTCAATGGCACAAACTTGAGTTGTGGAAACTTTAAGTTAAAGATATGTTGGTCGACATATATCTTTGGGTTGCTGTGTCTGAAACTAAAACTACAGCCATGAAGCAAGAAGATTGGGACCTGGCAGATAGGAAAGCCAGAGGATTGATAAGATTGAGTTTAGCAGATTTTGTTCTATTGAATGTCCATGAAGAGAAGACTACAAATGCTTTGTGGAAGAAGTTGCAAAACATTTATCAGGGCAAGTCCTTGGTGAATAAACTTTTCCTTAGAAAGAAGCTATATTCTTTGAAGATGGACGAAGGAGCATTTGTAGCAGACCATCTGACACACATTTAATCTGATTGTTGCACAGTTGATGTCTGTAGGTGTAAAAATAGAAGAGGAGGACCGATATATGCTTGTGTTGTGTTCCTTACCTGACTCGTGGGATCATCTTGTGATGGCTATTGGAAGTACAACAACCACGTTTACTACTGAAGTGGTTGTTACCTCGTTGTTATCTAAAGAGATGCAGAGAAAATCTTTTGAGATGGCCAAAGAGGCCTTGTCTGTTCGAGGTAGATCAAAGGAAAGAGGCAAGAAGAAGGACAAGAAGTCTAAATCCAAATCAGAGGGGAAATCAAAATCTCCTGGAAAAAAGTCCAAGGTGAAGTGCTGGAATTGTGGGCAGAAAGGACACATTAGGAAAGACTGCAAAGAAGAGAAAAAGAAGAAGAACTTTTCTGACAACAATTCTTCTCAGAGTGATGATGATGCCTTCATTGCTGCCTTGGCAATGCCTACATCTGAAGATGTATGGTTGGTGGATTCAGGAGCATCTTTTCATATGACATCTCATAGAGAATGGTTCACTAAGTATGAACCGTATGCTGGTGGGAAGGTGTTCTTGGCAAGTGATTCGACACTAGAAATTGTTGGTCAAGGAAGAGTCAGAATCCAGTTCCTGGATGGCAGAATAAAGGGAATAAGTGGAGTTTTACACATACCAGGTTTGGCTTGAAATTTACTTTACGTTAGTAAGCTTAATGATGTTGGAGTGCAAGTTACTTTTGTGAATGGTGGTTGTAAGATGACTAGAAGTCCTATTGTACTGGCAAAGGGTGAATGCATTGGAACTTTGTATAGGTTAGATGCTAAACTAGTGTTCTATAATAGTGTCTCTGTAAAATCTGAAAAAGATACTATTGTAACACATGATGCAAACTCTATGGAAGTTAAACTTCCTGCAGAGAAAATAATGCTTTGGCATCATAGACTTGGTCACATAGGTGAAAAAGGTTTTAAAATATTGAAAAACAAAAACCTGGTAGATGGGTTGATTGATTGTAATCTGGAGTTTGATTTCTGCAAACATTGTATATATGGAAAATAGAACTGTGTTTCTTTTTACTCTAGTTCTCATAAATCTTCTGGTGTTCTAGACTATATACATTCTGATGTTTTTGGTCCAGTTGATGTTCCTTCTTTAGCTAAATCAAGATACTACATATCGTTTATTGATGATTATTCAAGGAGGGCATTTGTATATTTTTTGAAAAATAAATCAAAAGTGTTCAGTCGGTTCAAAGAATTTAAAACTCTTGTGGAAAATCAGACTGGTAGAAAAATAAAATGCTTGAGAACAGATAACGGTGGTGAATATTGCAATGTGGATTTTGATAAGTATTGTGTAGATCATGGTATAAAAAGGCACAAAACTACACCTTATACTCCACAACAAAATGGAGTTACTGAAAGGTTGAATCGGTCACTGATGGAGAAAGCAAGAAGTATGTTGAGTTATGCTAGTCTTGAACAAAGGTTCTGGGCTAAGGTAGTTGCTACAGCTTGTTACTTGTTGAACCATTCTCCTACTTCAGCATTGGTTGATAAGACACCTATGGAAGCATGGTCTAGAAAGAAGCCCTCTTTAAGACATCTTTGTGTCTTTGGCTGTGAGGCATATGCTCATATTCCTAAGGTAAAAAGATCTAAACTGGATTACAAGGTAGTCAAATGTATCTTTATTAGCTATGGAGTCGGTGTTAAAGGGTACAAGCTTTGGAATCCTGAAACTGAAAAAGTAATTTACAGCAGGAATGTAATTTTCAGAGAGTTGAAACCTTCAGTTATTGTTCTTCAGCCGGAGAAGACAAAAAAGAAGAAAGAAAAGAGTGTTGTTAATATTCCTCTAACCCTTGTAAAAGAGGAACAACAAGCACCAAGTGTAGATGATTCAGATCTAAGTTCAAGTAGCTTTGAAGATTTAGATCCAGAGCAAGAACTTGAACCTGCACCTCAACCATTGAGGCGGTCTACACATGAAAGAAGACAACCAGATAGGTATGGATTTTCAGTACTTGATTCAAGTTGTGCCTATGCTTTACTTACTGATACTAATGAACCTAGGACTATGAAAGAAGCTCTTAGTTTTTCTGATTTAGATTCTTGGTTGGAAGCCATGGATAATGAAATGTCATCATTGGAGAAAAATGGAACCTGGGATCTGGTGCCCTTGCTTGAAGGTAGAAAACCTATGGGCTGTAAGTGGGTATTTAAAAAGAAATATGGTCCAGATGGCAGTATTGATAAGTACAAGGCAAGACTGGTTGCTAAGGGGTATTGATTATAGAGAAATCTTTTCTCCTGTAGCTAAGCTGACATCCATTAGATTTCTGTTGTCACTTACAGCAGCATATGATTTTGAAATTGAGCAAATGGATGTGACAACAACATTTCTTCATGGGGACCTTGAAGAAGAAATTTATATGTCCCAGCCAGAGCATTTGTGGTAAAAGGTAAAGAACATCTGGTATGTAAACTTAAGAAGTCTCTTTATGGTTTGAAGCAATCTCCTAGAATGTGGTATCAAAAATTTGGTACATATGTTCTATCTTTAGGATATGTGAGATCTAAATCTGATCACTGTGTTTATTATAAAACTGATGGTGATCGAATTCTTATAATTGCATTGTATGTGGATGACATGTTATTCATTGGCAATGGTAAGGGGATGATCCCAGATTTAAAAGTTCAGTTGTCTTTGAAATTTAAAATGAAGAATCTGGGGGTAGCGAAGTACATTCTAGGAATGGAAATCAAAAGGGGCAGATCTAAGAGAAAGCTTTGGCTCAGCTAGAGCAAATATATTACCAATGTTCTTGATAAGTTTAATATGTTTGATTCCAAATAGCTAGTTGTTCCAATTTTGTAGGGAATGAAACTATCTGTTGAAGATTGTCTAGAATCTTTGAATGAAATTGACGACATGAAAAAAGTGCCTTATGCAAGTGTTGTTGGTAGTTTAATGTACGCAATGGTTTGTACCAGACCGTACATTGCCCAAGTAGTGGGAGTTTTGAGCTGGTTTATGGTGAATCCAGGTAGATCACATTGGGATGTTGTGAAAACAGTTATGAGGTATTTGAAGGGAACTTCTGATTATACTATTTGCTATCATGGAAACACAGTTGGATCTCAGAGGTCTATAAGCATTTAGGGTTATGTTGATTCTGATTGGGCAGGGGACATTGACAGTAGAAGATCCACCAGTGGATATGTATTCACATTAAATGATGGTGCTATCAGTTGGATGAGCAAGCGGTAGGTTGTAGTCACTTTGTCCACAACAGAGGCAGAGTACATGGCAGCTACTCATGCATGCCAAGAAGCTGTTTGGTTGAAGAGGTTGTGTTCTGATGTTGCTTTTAATGTAGGGCATATACAAATACACTGTGATAGTCAAAGTGCTATATGTTTGGCGAAGAATCCTACATTTCATACTAGGACAAAACATATTGATGTCCAATATCACTTTGTTCATGATATGGTGGAAGATAGGAAGGTGAAGCTGGAAAAGATTGACACTTTGGAAAATGTCGCTGATGCCTTAACTAAACTAGTGATGGCCAAGTTCAAATGGTGTTCAGATGAAATGGGTCTTCGGGCCCATAGTTCTCAATAATCAAATGAGGACTAAGAGGTAGCAGTAATCTCTTCGACAAGTGGGAGATTGAAGAGAACTTGTGTCTCAAATTACTACTTGAACCTCATGTTTAATCGTTGTTCTTCATTGAACCGTTCTGGAAGTTCATCGGGTTCAATGGTTCAACTGATATGCATTGGTTACTTCGTTGAAAGTTTGAATTTCATCCGTTGGGTGTTACTTCATTGAAGGTTTGAACTTTGAACATCGGTTTCAATGGTTCATTGAACTAGTCATCAGGTTCAAGGTTCAACATCAGAATTCAGGTTCAATGGTTCATTGAATTGTTCATCGGGTTCAAGGTTCAACATCAAAACTCAGGTTCAATGGTTCATTGAACTATTCATTGGTTCAAAGGTTCAATGGTTCGATGACATTGGTTCAATGGTTTGGCAGCATCAGTTCATGGGTTCAATGGTTCCTCGGTTCAACGGGATAGGTTCATCAGTTCAGTGGTTTAATGGTCCATCGTCTTAGCTGAAGATATCACTCTGTTGAACCATTGAACCTCGCATCGAGGTTCAATGGTTCAATAGGTTCAATAATATGCAAATTTGGCATCGGTGTGAAGAACGTGGTTGACAAAGGGTGAAGGCTTGGTATCGGTGGGGCATGGAACCATCAGAGTGAATGATGGAGTGTTGGCCAATGGTTTTGGATTACACTAATGAGGTTAGACTGGGGTCATCGGTGGCAAAAGTGTCGACGATAGTCTTACCAAGTGCTTGGGGATATAAACTAGAAAAGTGACCTATTACGGATGCATGTGTGACTAAAGTTTCTCATGAATATTGCGAACGGTTAGCAGATGCAGTTGTGACGGTTTGAAGGTAGCAGTGCTGGGAAAGTCAAATCAATCAGTTAGGGCAAAAGTTAAATAACTGTCTTTGCTCTTGAAGACTGAATATATAAATGGATCTACATGTGTCGTTGGAGTGTGGTTGATGAAACAATTTAAATTATATAGTTTATTCTGTAGATGTGCAGATGAAATAAATAGTTTTGCATAATTGTAAAAGAATCAATATCAGAAGTAAAGAGCTGAGATCTTTATTGTAAGCCTTCAATTTACTGTAATAAAGATAGCTTCTCTTGTGGTGGTGGGTTTTTTACCTAAAAGGGTTTTCCCACATAAAACTAGTGTCATTCTGTGTAGTATTGATTGTTTATTCTAATTTTCTAGTGTATTCATCTGTTGTTTTTGAATTGAAAGTTACCTGGCTGCATTATCCCCTTAGAATTAACATTATGGAAGCTGTATTTCACACCTCTGCTTTCCTTACAGAGGCAGTTTGTCAAGATGCCTCCAAGAGTGAGAAACATGGGTTAAGAGATGAATGAGATGAAGGAGAAGCATGCTAGAGAGTTGAGGGAGCTAAAGGAAAGAATGTGTACCCTAGAACAAAATCAGTGAAGAGGAGTGGCTCTAGCTGAAGAGATTGAGTCTAAGGAAGAAGAAGAAGCTGAGTATGAAGATGTGGAAGAAGAGTTAGACCCTAAGGATCAGAGGATGGTAAATTTATTAAGGGTAGTAAAAGAAGACAAGCACAAGATAAAGATAGATGTGCCAAAGTTTGGAGGAAGCCTGAATGATGAAGAATTTCTAGATTGGATAGCAGCATTGGACAACCACTTTCAGTGTGAAGAAGTTCCTGAGAATCAGAAAGTGAAGATTGCAAAGACCAAGCTGATAGGTCATGCTTTGTTATGGTGGGATTATTAGCAAACAAAGAGGAGAAAGAAAGGAAAGGCAAAGATTGTTTCATGGGACAAGATGGTAGCTATAATCAAAGGTAAGTTCTTGCCTAAAGATTATGAAGTTCAAATGTTTAAAAAGATTCAAAGTTTAAGACAAAAGGAAATGGATGTTAAGACATACACTCAAGAGTTTTATAAGATGAGTATAAGGTCTTGTCAAAATGAAAGTGAAGTGCAAAAAGTTGCTAGGTATATTGGTGGTTTGAGGTTTAACATGTAGGATGAACTAGTGTTGGCAAATCCAAGGAATGTTGAAGAATGTTATTGGATGGCAATAAGAGTGGAAGAGAAGCTGAAGAGAAGACAAGACAAGATAGCCAGAGGCAGAGGTAATACCTCTAGAGGTAGAGGATCTTTCAATACAAGGCAAGTTAGTGAAAGTCAAGAAGACATGAGCAAGGCACAAGGACAAAGTGCAGATTTCAGAGGTAGAGGTAGAGGAAGATTTGGTGGTGGAAGACGTGCAAATAATTTTGTACGTAAGTGTTATAATTGTCAAGAGTTTGGGTACCCAACATATAAGTGTCCTGAGAAACAAAAAAGTTTTGGTGATGGTGAAAGGAAGAGTGAGAAAAGGACTCAATTGGTCCAAGAAGAAGAGTGTGGTAGTTCTAGTTACACAAAGTGTGATGCTGAGTCAGGAGAAGCATTGATGATGAGAGAAAGAGCACTACTCAAGACCTCCAGGGAGAAGGAGCTAATTCAGAGGAGAGCATTGTTTAGGACAAATTGCAAAAGCAAGGACAAGGTATGTAAAGTGATAGTGGATTCTGGTTGTACTAATAATATGGTGTCAAGTGAAATGGTAGACAAATTAAATTTGAAGAGGGTTCCTAGGGAAGTTCCCTACAAAATTTCTTGGGTGAGTGATCATCAGTCCATTTTAGTGACTGAACAAGCATTAGTTGAGTTTAAGATTGGAGCATATGAGGATAGGGTACTTTGTGACATCCTACCAATGGATTGTTGTCATGTGATGCTGGGAAGACCATGGCAATTTGATAGGTTTGCAGTTTATGATGGAAGAGCTAATACCTTCACTATTAAGAAGGATGAGAAGACTTTTATGCTACTACCATTAGAGGAGTAGTCAAGAACAACAAGTATGATTATGCTTGGCAAGAAGGAGCTAGTGATGTTTGAGGAGAGTGAAAACAAGGAGTGTGTAGCCTTTTCAAGGCATGAAGTTGTTGAGACAGCAAAGAGTAAGTATGGAGCTGATTTGCAGCCTGTTGTAAAGAGAAATATCTTCATGTGGAAGAAGGAAGTGACTGAAAATGAGAAGTATAAGAGTGTAGAGCCTGTGGTAAGGTAAGAAGTGAGTGAAGGAGTCTTAGTAGGGAAAATCATGTGCACTGTAGTGAAGAAAAGATAGCCAAGAAAAGCTGGTGCAGCGGTTGACAAGATAACAAGGACACTGAACACACAAGTTGCAGGTCTGATAGAAGTTGGTAAAGGTATTGTGACAGTGAATAGTGGAAAGGAGAATATGAAATAATGGTGTAAACAAGAAGTTGTGAAGACAAGTGGGAAGATAGTAGAGAGAAGCGTAGTTGCTAATGAAGATGACAAGGTCAGAGGACCAAGAGTGGGACAGTCCACAAAGAATGCATATGGTCAAAAAACAAGAAATGTTGGCAAGCATGCCATAGACAGTGAAGGAGCAAAGCCAAAAGAAACTGATGAAGACAAGCATGGAGCAATGAAGGATAATTTGCAATAATATTTCCAAGGGACATGGAAAAGTTTCAAGTTAGGTTGTATGGTGCAGTGCACCTAGAATAGTCATTAAATAATTTTTTTGAAATTTTAGAGTTAAAAGGAAAAATGAATTTTTGAATAATGTAATAAATCCATTAAGGCATGATATAGAGTGGAGGCCAAGTTTAGGCAAGTATCTTTAGTGGTCTACAGTCCTCTTAAAAAGTATGACAATATAATTTTAGAAAAAAATAGTCTTTTCTGAAAAAGCAATCAGTGTGAGGCTATTTTTAGCCTTTTCCCACATTTGGGAAGGAGGAAAAGAAGGAATTCATGGTGAGAATATAGGGGACACCTCTCTCATTGATATGGTATTGTAATTTGGATGAAGTTCAAGAGAAGGAAATGAATAAAATATAGTTTGTTGTCCTTTATCTCTATTTTTTTTTTCCTGCAATTTTGTTGTTACAGACCATACCACAAACTTGTACAGAATATTTATGCCATGAAACCAATTGGATTTGAGAGAGGGGTGAGATAACTATCCAATTCCATTGGTTTGAGGTCATTTCATTCATGTTTGTGAAAGTTAACACGTTTTTGCTTAAAGCTGTCCCAAACCCTATCCTTTTGACTACAACAGTCCTGTTCCAGGCCATTGCACACCTCTGTATGGATAGATATAGAGGAAATACACATATTTATGGAAATAGGGTTGAGATACCTTTCCAATTTATTTGGTCTGAGGTCTTGATTCAATTTATAGAAGGAATTATTGCCTTTTTTCTAAGACTGCCTGTGTCATTCTAGCAAAAACTTGATTTGGGGGTTTTAGAGAGGTTTTTTGGTTTTCCCAACTTAAATTGCTATGTTAGAACTCCAAATGGGTGGACTGAGTGTAGAATGGTCAATTTTCTAATGGGTATTGCATGTAGAAGCAGGGGATGATTACAAGTTGAAGTTTGGAACCTTTGAGGCCTTATTGCACCTTGTTTTGGCTAACTAGCTTTGGTGAAGTGAAGATTTGGTCATTGAATGAATTCAAAAGGCCATAGACCCATGAAACCTTTAAAATCAGTCCATTTTCATCATAATGGATCCTTTGGAATAGGAGTGAGGTGCTTGGGATTGAGTTGGTGAGTACTTCCTTTGCAAAATTGCCCTAATTAGGCCTCTTGTGAAATCGGTATAGTCAAGTTTAAACTATTGTGCTCCAAAACAACCCGTAGTACATGTTTGGTATGTTCAAGAACAAAATAATGGGTATCCAAAAAAACCATTAACAATATGATTTGGAGGTCTGCACCTAAAGTTATTGCATGATAGTCCTTTTCTAAGGGCTACAGGGAAGTTGGATAGAGTGTGAAGGATAGGGTACTAGAAGGCACCTCCAGAGCTTTTTGATGGTTTTGTGAGCTTGGGATAGTCAAACCTAGAAGGTCTAGGGTCCCTAGAAAGTTTGAAAAGTTTCCCATCATATGAACCTAAAAATGGGGTTGTTGTGTAGTGTTGAAGCCATGGACAGTGAGAGGACAATCATGTCTTGTTTGATGTCAAGTGTTGTAGCTTGGTCCACTGAGGCCTAGAAGAGTTGTTTGCCCTACCATCCCCTATATTCTCTTCCTCCTATGAAGTTGTTTGTGACCCTCAGTGGTGTTTGTACTATTGCCTCTGCATCAGATGTGCACTGATAGCAGAGCAATTAATAAGATTACCATCAAGTATCGGTTTCCTATACCTCGTATGGAGGACATGATGGATGTTCTTGCAGAGGCCAAATATTTCAAAAAGATTGACCTACAAAGTGGCTACCACCAAATCTAGATCTGAGAAGCGGATGAGTGGAAGACAACCTTTAAGACTAGAGACGGATTATATGAGGTGATGGTTATGTCATTCGGGTTATCAAATGCACCTAGCACATTTGTGAGATTGATGGACACTATACTATGACCTTACATTGGTAAGTTTGTGGTAGTTTATTTTGATGATATTTTGGTATTTAGTAACAGCAAAGAAGAGCACCTACAACACTTGAGGATCATCTTTGGTGTGTTAAGGAAGGAGAAGCTCTATGCCAATTTGAAGAAGTGTACGTTCATGCAAGATAGTTTGGTTTTTTAGGCTTTGTCATTTCTAAAGATGGTGTCAGAATGGATCTAGAAAAGGTCAGGGCAATTCTAGAATGGCCTAGTCTAAGCAACATCACAGAGGTAAAAAAAATTCATGGCTTGGCCACTTTCTATCGAAAGTTCATTTGAAGTTTTAGTAGTATTGTAGCTCCTATAACAGATTGCACCAAAGGAAGGGAGTTTGTATGGACCAAGGATGTTGAGGAGAGCTTTAAGTATTTGAAGCAAAAGGCAATAGAAGCACCTATACTTGCATTGCCAAATTTTGATAAGGTATTTGAAGTAGAATGTGATGCCTCCCATGTGGGAATAGGTGTTGTGCTTAGCCAAGCTAGAAAACCTATAGCTTTCTTTAGTGAAAAGCTAAATGAAGTGAGAAAGAATTATTCTACTTATGATTTGGAATTTTATGCAATTGTTCAAGCATTGAGGCATTGGAGAAATTATCTAGTTCCCTAGGAGTTTGTATTGTTTACAGATCATATTGCACTGAGATACTTGAACACACATAAAAAGTTGAATAGTAGGCATGCCAAGTGTCTCTTTCTTGCAGGGTTACAATTTTGTGTTGAAGCATAAGTCTGGAAAACAAAATCAGGTTGCAGATGCGTTAAGTAGACATGTTGCACTTTTGACCACAATGGAAACTGAGGAGATTGGTTTTGATGCCATCAAAAAAATTTATGAGTCTGATGATGATTTTTGGGAGATTGTGGAACAATTGAAGGCACCAGTATCTGGTAACATGGATCACTTTAGGGGTAAATATTTTATGCAAGATGGGTATCTATTTAAAGGAAAACAACTATGCATACCAGCTGGCTCTATGAGGGAAAACATTATCAGAGAATTTCATAGTAGTGGGTTGGCTGGACATTTTGGCAAGGACAACACAATAGCCTTGATAGAAGATAAATATTACTAGCCAAAGATGAAAAGGGATATAACTAAGTATGTAACAAGGTGTAGAATCTGCCAAGTGGCTAAGGGACATTCATAGAATACATGGTTGTATATGCCATTACCAGTACCAACTGCACCATGGACATATTTGAGCATGGAATTTGTGTTGGCACTTCCACATACTCAATGAGGTAATGACTCCATTTTTGTAGTTGTTGATAGGTTCTCCTAGATGGTTCATTTTATTTCCTATAAGAAAACTAATGATGCAACGAGGGTAGCAGAGTTATTTTTTTTAGAAGTTGTTTGCCTACATGGTGTTCCAAAGACTATTACCTCTGATAAGGATACCAAATTCCTCAGTCATTTCTGGAGGACTTTATGGAAGAAGATGGGGACTAAGTTACAGTTTAGTAGTGCTTATCATCCTCAAACGGATGGGAAAACAGAGGTAGTCAATTAGAGTCTGGGAAATTTGTTGAGGTGTATTGTTGGAGAAAAACCAAAACAATGGGTCGTGGCATTACCCCAGGCTGAATTTTCCTATAATAGTTATGTTAACAGATCAATGGGAAAGTCCCCTTTCTAGATTGTGTATGGTAGGAATCCTCAAGGTGTTGTAGATTTGGTATAGCTACCAATGAAAGATAGGGTCAGTGATGATGGGGAAGCATTTGCAAAACACCTTCAACAGTTGGAGAAAGAAGTGAGACAGAAGTTGCAAGACAATAATGAGAGGTACAAGAATATAGTGGATACTAGTAGGTGACATTAGACATTCAATGAAGGTGACTTAGTGATGGTATATTTGAGAAAAGAGCAGTTTCCTACTTAAACATACCACAAGTTGAAGTACAGGAAAATTAGTCCTTGCAAAATTACAAAGAAGATCAATGATAATGCATATGAGATCAGTTTACCAGATAATCTTGATATTTTTCCTGTATTTAATATTTCTGATTTATATGCATTCCATGGTGAGGATGATGCTGAAGATAGTCAACCAGAAGTGGCATGGCACCACCACATTCCCCATAAGAAGAAGGAAAAAAGATTGCACAGGTTCTTGATAAGAAAACTATCTACACTTGGCAAGGGCATTACAACAAGTATTTAGTACAGTGGGAAGGATTGCCACCAATAGATAGCACATGGATTATAGAGTGGGAAGTGCAAAGGTTAGATCTAGTCAAATGGCAACAGTTTGAAGACACTCACTTGTAGGAGCTTCGTTCTTTTCAACCAAAGGAGAATGATGCAGGGACTTCCGAAGGTCATAACTTTTGACTTGAATGTGGGTTTTCTACAAAATTTTGCAGGTGGATGCATTATGAGGTGGCCAGTGGTTTCCCAACTGACCCTAGTCAGTTGGACCTCATCTTGGCACTTTTTCGGGGCTTGAAACTTTCATCTTGGCCCTCAAAATGGCAATTTAGTATTTTTTTCTAGTTTTTTAAAAGTTGCTTTTTTTAATAACTTGAAACTCATGTTTCGAATTTAGGATGTTAGTTGGCTTTTCGTCATAACTTAGCTTTAGGAACCTTTTGGGAAAAAAATGGATTCTAAAGATATGATTGTAAAATTACCTAAAATGGCAAAATCTGACAATTGTCGAAATCTGTCAAAAAAGGTAATTTTTTGTTTTTTTTGTTTTCTTGGATATAAGAGAGTTTTCTCTCATTGTAGCAGCAGAGTTGGTGAGTAGAAATTTTTTTTTTAGTGTTCCAAATCTTTGGCTCTCACACATGATTAATGGCACAATTTTATTGAGTGTATGTTGTTGGCTACATCATTTCTCTACTTGGCACAGGAACAATTCCTTCGATAAAAATTATCTCCTGAGTGTCAGCAAAATGACATGTGTTTTCTGCTATAATTTCACTAAGCTCTTCTTCTTCTTCTAACACTTCGTCAACTTGGTGATACTGTTGATTAGTTCTTCTGGTCTTCCAAGCAACAAGTCTAAGGCCAGTAGTAATATATTCCTAATCTCCTATCAGCCAATCAATGTTAGGCTACAAAATTGGCACACATCTTCCATGAAGAACCATAAAGTTCAACCAAGCAACTCATAACAACTTGATATAACAATCTACTTCCCCAGTAGAGTCACCAAAAATATGTTGGTTAACAACTTTGTCACCTAACTCTATATACTCGTGCCTGGACAAGTGACAAATGTAATCAACAGTTGAGCCTAATATATTGGTATTTTACAAAGGCTCTCTACTTATTTAACAAGGTGTAACTACCTTCGATAGATATTCTAATGAATAAAAGAACTCAAGATTGCTTTTAACCAGAAAGCAAAACAAAGGCAGAGCTTTTAACCAAAAAGTAATGAAGGTAAATTTACAACTCAAAAACTAGGAGTTCAAAGACTTCCAGCCACATAACATACATCGACAACATACCACACCCACACACACACACACACACACACACACACACACACACATATATTCACCACCTCAAATGATATATCAACAGATAAACTATTCTCAGTAGTGAGCAAGATTTATGAATATCCAACCACCAAGACACATGAATATCATTAATATCAACAGAAAGACATTCCACTTAAGAAGAATATGAATTCAAATAATCACAACACAAAGTCCATGATCACCCAAATCTCCACTGTATTAACTTGCATTGCATATATCAAAGTAGTTCAAAATAAAATTAACTATCACCCTTGCAAAACAAAGTTTGTCCAAACACACAGAATTCGACTAGCTATCTAGAATTTATAGCTAAGCCAAATTATAACTATCTTTAAAATCATAACAGCTTCTTGAAATAGTTGATTAAAATATGTTTAAACAATAATTATAATAATAGGGCCCTTGAGAGCCAATAAGTTTAGAGAAAATATGAGATAACTAAAAACATGAAACTTGAAATCAATTGAGGATTTGTAAATCCCCATTGCCATCGTCCACCTCGTCCATCTCTTCATCTTCCTTCGACTGCTCACCTTCTCCAGTGACACTTTGTACCGCTTGAGGTACTTGTGCTCACAACCTTACTTTATACACTCTGTACTTGTTGATGATAGGTGTTAATGACATGCCTGGTGGAGATCCTGTCATACTAATGTGATGCTTCTTCTTCATGACTGCCCTCTCAGAGTTTGTCACTGTACAATGCATTTCATCAAAGCCACTTCTGCAACTATTAGTATAAGATGCCAATTTAGAGAGCCTTCCGAATGCATCCCCTATGATTGCATCATAATTCACTATTTCCTCAGTCACCACCCTCTTGAAATTTTGTTTTATTATTTTGACATCTAAGAGTTTCTCATCATCGGATCCATTAGCTTCTACCCACAGAGCAGCAAAGTCCTTTCTAATTCTCATCATCTCCTTGTAATAGACTACAATGGATTTCCCCATCTCCTCTTCTACTGCAGTTATGATACAGAGTTTCCATGCTATTGCATCAACCCATACAACGGTATCTAGCTCTCCAAGATTAGCTATGACTTCTTTTGCCATCAAGATACCAGGATCCATGTTGGCTATCTCTTGTATCTTCCTTAGAGGCCAAAGATAGACTGTGGTGATCACTTTGGGCTTTATCAAATTCTACTATCAAAACCTCCCTCTTCACATGTATAGAATCAAACAATTTCACTGCCTCCTCAATAAAAATGAGGCCATCAAAAACAATCTTCTCAACCCATTGATCCATAGCTTTTTTCAGAGATAGAGAAGTCTTGACTTGTTGAAGCAAATTTGAATCAAGGGTACGGAGGTTGACATCTGAGGAGGCCTTAATTGAGGGTGTAATTATTCTAGCAATTGAATCAACAAAAGAGGATAAGGAACTTACATGTGCTAGTAGTTTTAAATGTTCTTCTTGCAATGCCTTTACCCTTTTAGAGATATTATTGTAAAGTGGTAAAATTTGGATTGTTTTGCTTAGTGCTTGAATCCTCCTTTCACCAATTACATTCAAGGACCTTCGGATCGAGTGGTAGAGCAGTATCAGGTCCTTGGTCACTCACAAATGTAGAGAAGCTTGGATTAGGGTGTTTGATTATCAATTTTCCTTCTCTTATGCTTAATTATCCATCAAAACCCTAATAATGTGAAAATGACAGTAAACAGATGAATAACAAAAAATGCTTCTATAGAAAGATGTAAATGACAAATAACTATGCACCTATTTTTTAGAGATCTGAGGTCAAAAAGTCAAGGACAAAGGAGCAGGCGCCCGAGTCCAATGCCTTGCTTTTTGTTAGGATTTGGAAACTCAGTCTGCAACTTGTTTTTGTTGTTCCAGAGATTTTCCTGTTGCAAAACTTCAGGGACTAATGAGCGGGCACCCTAGTCCAACGTGCTCTTTTTTCTTATGTTCTGCAATTCTGACACTCCAATATGCCCTCCTACAGCTTCACTTTATCTGCATCATCAACCTGTAACTTGCAACCATGAAAACTTTGGGAGGGGGTTGTGGTGTTTAGGATCTTGCCTCGGTCAAGCCTCGGAAGGACACTTAAGTATTCCAAACACCTTTGTTAGATAGAGAGTGCATGCCCTTGTGAGGCAGAGGTAAAATCCAAATGAATAAATGATTGAAAACACAATGAATTTCACCTTGTAGTGAAGTTCTCACGGGAGGAAGATGCTTTTTATTCCATGAGGAAATGGATGCTCAAATCTGTAAATACAAACACATAAACAACACAAATCTACTCTTGCAACACAATGAAAGCCTTGAATCACCTTTAAAACACAATGGCTTGCTAGTAATCATCTAGTAGTCCTCTAGTTTCTAAATGAATGCCTAAACATGTTTTTATATGCAACTACAAACACTCCCGCCAAGATTTCATAAATTCAAACTTATCGTGTCAGCCTAGGGACCAAATAACGGTCATAAACTGACACTTAAAATTTAGGCCTGACCCAAAATAGGGTAGGACTAGGGCATAGGCGTCCAAGTCCTCCCCCTGTATTTTGGGCAGGGTTAAGTTCAAGGGGCCCCCCTAGGCCCCATTTGTCATGATACCTAGGGTTCATTCCATTGGGATGCCAAATTATGATGTAAGATGTCCTAAATGCACACAAAAGACTCAGAAGCTAAACCTAAAGAGGGAAAAGTCCCCAAGAGGACATTTTCTGACATTACATTTAGCCCCCACTTTAATGTATGTATAAACACGAGGCCAATACATGCATTAAAGTATGGTCACAAACATAGAAAAAATGCCAAGCACAGAGAAGACACACCAATCACATAGAAGACAGTAATAGGTACACAAAACATGGAGAAGATAGTTACAGTCACGCTGAACATAGAGAATACAATAAATGCATAGAAGACACATTAATGCATGGAAGACAGAAATGATTTCTTTTCTTTTCTTTTTCTCATATCTATATGAAATGCAAATGCAAGTACTAGAAAGTAAACAAACCTCCCATAATGCAGGATGTACTCATCGCACAGGTCTTTAAACTACATATATGGGGCAACACACATGCAAGACATGCAAAACCTCCCAAAATGCCAGATGTACTCATCGCATAAGTCTTTAAACTGCATATGGGGCAACAAACATGCCACACAAATCAAGCACGCCAAACACACACTTTGAAGACACAGAGAAAACACGAAAGACAAGCGATGAAGTGTTCCTATTTCTAGGCTCATCACCATCTCAAGTAGATTACAAGCACACACCGACAATTGGGCTTCACCACAACAATCACCGAAGACATGCTCAAGGGTTGAGTTAGTCACAGAACCGCTCCTCACCTCCGTAGAGGACTTTTAAAAATGATAGGATGATGCAATTTGCTCTAAGAAATACACCATCCTTGCCTCTGCAGAGGGATTAAAAAAAGGATATGATCGATATCCCACCTCCATAGAGGGATTACATGATTGATTGATTGATTGCAAACAAACTCAAAATGCAAGATGTACTCATTGCACAAGTCTTTAAACTGCATCTGAGGACAAGCACATTGCTAACATCTACAACAGACATCTTACCTTATATATGCCCCCACCTTAAGGTGGTTGATATCAGGTATCAATATCAATCATGCTAAGGTAGGAAGAAAACACACAAGGGAACACAAGCTCTTGCAAAGCCCATGCCCCCCAGAGGTGACATGTACTTTACGATCACCAAATGTTCCCACATACACATCCCGAGGAGAAACATGTTAGTGTCTACAACATCATGATAAACAACAACATCAATGCATATGATTAACCACACAAAGAGCCAAGGTTATACTATGAATTAAGAGTTTGAGGATAACTGTGGGGCTACATCACGAAGCTCTCTGAATCGAGTACCACCAAGGCTAGATTCAAAGACAAACAAAGGTGCACAGAGCAGTAGTATTGTTAAGGTTTGTAAATGAGATAACATACCATCAAAATCACTATGCAAAAGGCACAGCGTGCTTCTACTAGCCAAGCGTCAGATAATTTATTACAACCCCATTGTCATATTAGGAACTGAGTCCATTTTTTTGATTGCTCATAAAAGGGACACTAGGTCCGCATCAGTATAAATGTTTTTCGTCATCCACCCACTAGATAGAAACACCAGAGGAAGGGAAAAAATAAATAAGAGAGGAAAAACAAGTGTCTTAGGGATAGTCACGTAGGAGGGTACCCCCAAGTCACCAACCACAATGCTATGTCCATAAGACACAACACACAATGATGAAATCAAAGAGAGAGGCAATATAGAAGAATGATGATACAAATAGAAGGTCACAACATGGATGGTCTCCTAGTATCCTGGACCTTACAAGAGAATCAAAGGTCATCCCAAGAGGCCTAAACAACACATTTAACACATCACAGGGGAAGCATATCACGAGAGAGATTAAGGGTTAGAGATACTTACCTATAGGATCTTCGTGCTAAGTGTTGTCATCAAGCATATCATTATCATGTTCCCATTCCCAAACATAAGGTACCATTGCCAAGTCTTTGTCATTATTCTTTTGTTTATTCTTAAATGCTTCATGGTTTAACTCAATGTTAGGTGGAATGTTTTCTTGTTGGAGTTCATTAGTACACTTATTGATCCAGGAACATCCAGTGGTGTAAGGGCAATCTTGCATCATCCAAAAAGAAGTTAATTCAAAATCATTGTAGTTGTTTTCATTTCTTTCCATAATTAGTGTTTCTGGTTCCATAATATCCAGAATAATAATGTAGGACTTTCAGTTTTTCCAAAACTGCTAAAAATAGCGACTTGCCTATTTTGAAAAGTGTACCTACTATTTTTAGAAAGTTTGCGTTTGGGCACATAATGAAGGAAAAACTTCCAAAAAGTTAGGTGGAATGTTTTCTTGTTGGAGTTCATTAGTACACTTATTGATGCAGGAACATCCAGTGGTGTAAGGGCAATCTTGCATCACCCAAAAAGAAGTTAATTCAAAATCATTGTAGTTGTTTTCATTTCTTTCCATAATTAGTGTTTCTAGTTCTATAATATCCAGAATAATAATGTATGACTTTCAGTTTTTCCAAAACTGCTGAAAATAGCGACTTGCCTATTTTGGAAAGTGTACCTGCTATTTTTAAAAAGTTTGCATTTGGGCACGTAATGAAGCAAAAACTTCTAGAAAGTCACATAATGGAAATATAAGACCTTTGGAAAAGGAATTAGGCAAAGATCATTTGTGAGCTTAAAGATATTAAAGTTTTTATTTTCTAAAAAGCCCCTAAAAATTTCTAGAATGAGATATGAGGCACTAAAACTTCCCATAACATCCTAAAAAGTTGATGGAAATCTATTTTCAAATTTCTAGCATGATAGTTCACATCACGAGCTTTCCAGCGCTTAAAATGGTTTGTCAATCGGACACCCGGATCAAAAGTTATGCTTCCCGAAAGTTGACCTACTTTTGGAGGGAGTTGCAAATTTTGAAATTTAGCTGGAGGCCGCCAAAAAGTGCTATTTATGACTATTTTGGGAACCCTAGGCAGTAGTAGAGTTAAGGGGGCCAGTGTAGAGTCAAGAATAGGTGGGAAAAATAGAAACCCTAGATGATTTAGGGTTACAGAAGGCTGAAGATTCTAAAGTCTTGAGGTTGGGAAAGCTGTAATGTGTTGCAGCCAGTAGAGGATTCATCCTCTGATTGTAATTGAGCTTCTGTAATGTAATGAGTTGCCCAGTTCAATAAAAGAAAGTTCTATTTGCTGTGTTCAATATCTATTATTGTGTGTTTTGTGATTTGCCCCCTTCATCAAGTGGTATCAGAGCAAGGGTTCCTGAGTGTGTAGACAGATCACCAACCGTGAGGTAGTTTGCACTAGGACCTGAGGTTGTGGGTTTACTATGGAGATCAAGATGCCTCCATGAAGAAATCATGTTGGGAGGAATGCTTTGACGGAAAAGGGTTTTAGAGCCCTACAAAGGCAAATTGATGCATTGCAAGAGGAGCTGCGAAGAGGGTTTGATCCAAGAACAAGAGAAGAAAGTGAAGATGAAGCTAAAGAGGAGCTATCTGAGGAAGAATAAGAAGCTGCAGGAGATCCTATAGAAGTTAGGTTGTTAAGGGCCATTTCAAAGATCGGAAAGAAGCCCAAAATCAAAGTTTCTACATATTCTGGAGATTTGAATCTAGAACAACTTATTGATTGGATCAATGACATGGAGGAGTATTTCGAGTATGAAGATGTGGAAGACCCAGATCGGTCAAGTTTGCAAAAACAAAGTTGAAGGGCCACGCCAGTATTTGGTGGAAGGAGTCCAATTAGAGAGGAACAGAAGAGGAAAAGGAAAGATCACCAGATGGGATCGGATGGTGGAGAAACTGAAGAAGTAGTTCATTCCTGTGGACTATGAGATGGAGTTGTTGAAGATGCTGCAAGGACTAAAGCAAGGTAACAAGTCTGTCAAGGAGTATACAGAAGAGTTTTATAAGATTACTATCAGGACAGGCCATGTAGAGCCCAACAAGGAGAAGGTAGCCCGTTACATTAAAGGGTTGAGGCTGGGTATTTAGGAGGAGCTGAGCCTGGTCAGAATGACCACCATAGAAGATGCATACTAGTTTTCCTTGAAGGTGGAAGAGAAGATGAATAAAAGATTTGACAACAAGCAAAGGGGAAGAGGTCAAGGCGGAAGGAATGGTGGAAGACCCTATGGGGGCCGAAATGAAGATGCAAAGAAAAGTGAAGAAGCTGGCACCAGTCAAAATCAGAGAGGAGATAACACCTATCGCCCTCGTGACCAGAACAATGGTGAGCAAAGAGGAAGAGGAAGAGGCAGACCTGGGCAAGGACCTAGAAGAGGAGGTTTCAGAGGAAGCTGTTTCCAATGTGGAGAAGAAGGGCATCGAGCATGTGAGTGTCCGCAACATTAAGGAAGGACGAATAGAATACCTGAAGGTAATGCATGAGTTGCACATGTAGATGAAGATGCACAGTCTGAGCATTCTGAAGATGTTGAAAGGGGAGAAACCCTAGTTGTCAGAAGAACCTTGTTGAATGAGGAGAAAGAACCAAATCAAAGGAAGAGTTTATTCCACACAAGGTGCAAATGTGAAAGTAAGTGTTGTGATATTATTATTGATAGTGGAAGCACTGATAATCTTGTTTCAGAGGAGATGGTTGACCGGTTGAAGTTGACAAGAAGAAAGCATCTGCATCCATATCAGATTGCATGGTTGTAGAAAGACCATAGAGCTTTGGTCAATGAGCAGTGTTTAGTGAAGTTCAAGATTGGGGACTACCATGATGAGGTGATGTGTGATATCATACTAATGGATGCATGTCATATGCTATTGGGGAGGCCGTGGTAGTATGATAGGAGCATTGTCCATGATGGTTGTGCAAACACATATTCCCTAACAAAAGATGGAGTTTGTCATAAATTGAAGCCCTTGAAGGAGGTGGAAGAAAAGGTATGTAGTACTGCCAGAATTTGCTTGGTAGATGGTAGGAAATTTTTGGAGGGTATGGAGCATGAGCATCATTGCTTTGCATTGAGTCCTAAGATTAGTTAAGAGAAATGTGAAGATGTACCAGCAAAAGTTTCAGATATGTTGGAAGAGTTCTAGGACATTATCTCTGATAATGTACCAGAAGGTTTACCACCAGTAAGGAAGATAAGTCATCAAATGGATTTGATACCAGGAGCCAGTTTGCCAAACAAGGCAGCCCACAAAATGACCCCTGTAGAGAATGAAGAGCTAAACAGACAAGTTCAGGAGTTGTTGAGGAAGGGACTGATAAGAGAGAGCCTAAGTCCATGTGCGGTACCTGCAGTACTAGCACCAAAAAAGGATGGAGAATGGAGGATGTGTACAGACTCTCGAGCCATCAATAAGATAACGATCAAGTATAGATTTCCATTGCCAAGAATAGATGACATCATGGATTGTTTGAGTGGAGCCAAGTACTTCACGAAAATTGACCTGAAGAGTGGATATCACCAGATCCGTATCAGAGAAGGAGATGAATGGAAGATAGCTTTCAAGACAAAGGAAGGTTTGTATGAATGGTTAGTCATGCCAT
This sequence comes from Cunninghamia lanceolata, assembly GCA_027924645.1. Lineage (NCBI taxonomy): Eukaryota > Viridiplantae > Streptophyta > Pinopsida > Cupressales > Cupressaceae > Cunninghamia > Cunninghamia lanceolata. The sequence continues at coordinate 5,944,277 of BSBN01000134.1, forward strand.
TTGGGCTAACCAATGCACCGAGCACATTCATGCGGCTCATGAACGAGGTACTGAAAGAATTTTTGGGAAGTTTTGTTATTGTTTATTTGGATGATATTTTAATTTTCAGTAGAAGTTGCTGATTAATCTGAAGAAATGTAGTTTTGCAAAGAAGGAGTTGGTATACCTAGGATTTGTTGTCTTAGAGGAAGGTCTTAAGATGGACCTAGAAAAAGTAAGGGCTATCATTGAATGGCCCATGCCAAGGAGTGCAACAGGGGTACGATCTTTTCATGGTTTGGCAAGTTTTTACAGATAGTTTATCAGGAATTTCAGTAGCATTTGTGCACCCCTAACTGAGACAATGAGAGGAGATAGAAAAGAGTTTAGATGGACTAAAGGAGCAGACAAGAGCTTTGATACATTGAAACAGAAAGTCGTAGAACAACCTATTTTGGCACTTCCAAATTTTAATAAGGTATTTTAGGTAGATTGTGATGCTAGTGGTAGTGGTATAGGAGCTATTTTGAGCCAAGAAGGTAAGCCCATTGCCTATTTTAGTGAGAAGCTTAATGATGCCAAGAAAAAGTATTCTATTTATGATCAGGAGTTTTATGCAATAGTTTAGGCTTTGAAGAAATGGAGACATTATTTGTTGCCAAAAGAGTTTGTTTTATATACTGATCATCAGGCTTTGCAGTATCTTAATAGTCAAGGAAAGTTAAATCAAAGGCATTTAAAATGGGTTGAGTTTTTACAGAGCTATACTTTTGTTTTGAAGCACAGGAGTGGGAAGTCCAACATAATTGCAGATGCCTTGAGTAGAAGGAAAAATTTGTTGACATAAATGAAGATAGAGGTTGTTGGGTTCGATGAGCTCAAAAGATTATATCTTGAAGATCTAGATTTTGTAAGGGCTTGGAAAGCTTGTTTGGAACCTGTTACTTTGGATAGGACAAAATGGTTGGATTTCATAATCCAAGATGGCATGTTGTTTAGAGGAAGCCAATTGTGCATTCTGAGGAGTTCCATGAGAGAGAACCTAATTAAGGAGAAGCATAGTGGGGGATTAGCTGGACACTTTGGTTGAGATAAGACCATTGCCATTGTCAGTGAAAATTATTATTGGCCACAATTGCAACAGGATGTGAGAAAATTTGTGCAAAGTTGCAGAGTGTGTCAGATGGAAAAAGGAACAAGTCAGAATATAGGGTTGTATCAACCATTACCTGTACCGAAGAAGCCATGGGATGATATTAGTATGGATTTTGTTCTTGGTTTACCAAGGACACAGAGAGGACATGATTCTATTTTTGTGGTGGTGAACAGATTCTCAAAAATGGCACATTTTATTCCTTGTAAGAAGACTAATGATGCTGTTCATATTACAGAGTTATTTTTTAGGGAAGTGGTGAGAGTACATGGTCTACCAAAGAGCATAGTTTCAGACCGAGATACCAAGTTTGTTGGTTATTTTTGGAGGACATTGTGGAAGAAGTTGAAGACAGACTTGAAGTTTAGTTCTGCACACCATCCATAGACTGATGGACAGACTGAAGTGGTGAATAGGAGTTTTGGTAACCTGCTACGATGCTTAGTAGGAGATAAGCCCAAGGGATGGGATTTAATTTTACCACAGGTAGAATTTGATTACAACAATTCTATTAATAGGAGTACTGATAAATCACCATTCCAGATTGTATATGGCAATAGCCCAAGAAATGCTTCTGAGTTAAGGAAGCTGGACAATGGAGAAAAGACAAGTACCGAAGCTGAAGACTTTATAGAACATCTGAAGAATTTTCATGAAGAGGTGAGAAAGCACATTAATAAAATGAATATTCAGTACAAGGCTAAGGCAGATCAGAAGAGGAGATATAAGGAATTCCGGGTAGGAGATGAAGTCACTGTTCACTTGAGAAAAGAAAGGTTCCCAATTGGAACATACAATAAGTTGAAAATGAAAAAAATTTAGACCATGTAGAATCCTAAAGAAGCATGATTCAGGAAATGCATATGAGGTAGAGCTACCGAGTGGGATCAATATTTTCCCTATTTTCAACATTGCTGATTTATCAGAATATCATGAAGGTGGAACAGAGGATGGACCAACAAAAGTGTAGTGGAGTATTCTGACATCTACTTCAATGGAGGAGATAGAAGAGATCTTGGATAGCCATGTGGGAAGAAGTACTCAGAACAAGCAATATGAAGAATATCTAGTAAAATGGAAAGGAAGGCCTGTTGAAGATTCTTCTTGGTTGTCTAAGGTAGAGGTTGACCATTTGGGTTTTCCTCACACAAACATCTAAGACGTGACAAGTCACTTCTCAAATTACCCTGGGTGTCTGATGCAGGAGCATCTAGTGGTGTAAGCGCAATCTTGCATCACCCAAAAAGAAGTTAATTCAAAATCATTGTAGTTATTTTCATTTCTTTACATAATTAGTGTTTTTGGTTCCATAATATCTAGAATAATAATGTAGGACTTTCAGTTTTTCTAAAACTGCTAAAAATAGTGACGACCTGCCTATTTTGGAAAGTGTACCTATTATTTTTAGAAAGTTTACATTTGGGCACGTAATGAAGCAAAAACTTCTAGAAAGTTACATAATGGAAATATAAGACCTTTGGCAAAGGAATCAAGAAAAGATCATTTGTGAGCTGAAAGATATTAAAGTTTTTATTTTTTGAAAAGCCCCTGAAAATTTTTGGAACGAGATATGAGGCACTAAAACTTCCCATAACATCCCAAAAAGTTGATAGAAATCCATTTACGGATTTCCAGCATGATAGTTCACATCATGAGCTTTTCGGCGCTTAAAATGGTTTGTCATTCAGACACCTGGATCAAACGTTATGCTTCCCAGAAGTTGAACTACTTTTGGAGGGAGTTGCAAATTTCAAAATTTAGCTGGAGGCTGCCAAAAAGTGCTATTTATGACTATTTTGGGAACCCTGGGCAGTAGTAGAGTTATGGGGGCCAGTGTAGAGTCAAGATAGGTGGGAAAATAGAAACCCTGGCTGATTTGGGGTTACAGAAGGCTGAAGATTCTAGAGTCTTGAGGTTGGGAAAGCAGTAATGTGTTGCAGCTAGTAGAAGATTCATCCTCTGATTGTAATTGAGCTTCTATAATGTAATGAGTTGCCCAGTTCAATAAAAGAAAGTTCTATTTGCTGTGTTCAATATCTATTTTTGTGTGTTTTGTGATTTACCCCTTTCATCACTTATTCACTATCTTCTTAGGTGGTGGGAGAAGCAAATTATTTTGAGTGATCTCAACATCCATCTTTGATGGATTTAATGTTAGAGGCTTCTCCTCATCCACTAGAGCTACATCCTTAGTGATGTCCAAATGACATGAGTATTCCAACAAGGAGGGACAATAAAGGTCTTCTCTTCCTTAGTGAAATCCAAGGTGTGTGAACAATCAACTAAAGGAAGGAGGTTGATGGGATGATTCATAGAGGTTTCATGCACTATGATAGAGTTTTTATTCTTGTTAGATGAAAGCTCATCGTCTACCCATGGAATGCTGTTTGTTGAAGGGAGTTCTTTATTCACTAATGCTTCCTCTTGGCCAGGGAGAGCATTGGAATGGCAAAGTGGTGATGGGTCTTCATTTGCTAATGCTTCATCTTGGCCAGAGTGAGCATTAGAATGAAGATTTGGTGGTATGATGTTAAGAAATGTGTCAATGAAATCATCCTTTTGCATCAAAGTGTCCTCATGAGGAGAAACAACCTTGTGAGAGGGATCATAAGGCAAAACAAAGTTATCATCACATGTTTTAGCAAGAGGTGCCAAAGTGGAATGTTCCATAAAGTCATCTAAGGCTTCATCTAACATATTGAGGTCATCACTAGTATATATATGATTGATCATGAATTTAGTGAGATCATCCAATATCCAAGGGTATATTCCCATGAAGTTTGTGAAGCTATCAAAATTAGATATATAACAAAGGATTTCTTATGTAGAGCACATAGAGAGATCTGTTGCAAGTATGGGCCTAACATGTGTTGTCATTGATGTCAACATACTCCTATTACATTAATAATAAGGATTGGATGAGCTGTGTGCTGAGGATATTGAGAAAATTAGTCTCAATTAGGAACAATGAAGATCAGTAATGACAATAAAGCAAAAGTCCAAGATAAGCAGTGGATCAGAGGATGTGGATTAAAGGGTTTGTAGATATGTGTCTTGAGGTGATCCAGTAGAGATTTCAGAGGTCCCATGAAGATATGAAGAAGTTGTGGCCACTCAAGTAAAATCAGTTCCGGTAAGTGTTCAGAGGTAACAAAATGACATAGACAGGTCCAGTGAGATTCAGAAGTACAGTTTCATGCTTTGTGGATTTGAGATAGTGTTGAGGAAGTCCTTGTGATGTGTCAACTCGATTGGTTCAGGATCTGAAGGTTTGGAAGTATCCATTCTTTGGTGATAGTGGTGAAAGACTGTGTTCTTGAGGCTCCAGATGAAAGAGAGAAGGATTTTAGTATGCAGATGAAGTACGAATGTTCTTGGTGATTCAGGCAACCTTGTGAAGGACTTTGGATTGTGTCCAGTGTGTGTTAGTGGTCCGCATTAGAGTTGGAGCTCTCTATTGAAGAATAACCTCCAGATGATGGTGTTCTTCTGAGACTGGCCAACTGGATAAGTTACACATCTTGTGATGTTCTGATAGATGTTTACTGACTTAGATGATTATTCCTAAGTTGATGTCTTGTATAAATAAGGGGTTGCGAAGTCATTTCTGAGTTGTCCTTGTGGAGATGAGAGGATGGTAGCAAGGAGGAGAGTGAAAGGCAGAGCAGAAGTATTGAGCTTCAATGGAACTGATTCAAGCATGATGAAGATGCTATTTTTCAGTTCAAGTATGTGATACTTATTCTTTTGTAGATAGTGTGTCTCTTATAGGCAGTGAGCCTCTTGTGAGCAATGTGCTCATGCAGTGAGCCCTAATTGGCATGTGCCATTTTGTTCTTTCTATTCTTCTAACAGAGAATACAATCTTGGGTTAATCACCCCGTGGTTTTTCCCTTAACCGGGTTTTCCACGTCAAAATCTTGGTGTCTCATGTGTTGATGTGTTTATGCTCTTGATTCATTACATTATGTTTCCTTGATTATTTGTAAAGTAAAGTTAAGTGTTTAATTGAGAGAAAGTTTTGGACAACTGATTCACCCCCCCTCTCAGTTGTGTGCCATAAATCTAACAATTGGTATTAGAGCTAAGTTCCTCTAAAAGAGCTTAACCACTTGAGGAGATCTAGGATGTCATCTTACAAGAAGGATAGTCCAAAGTTTGATGGAACCAATTGTAATCTCTGAAAAGGTCACATGAAATGTCACTTGAGATGTATGGGAGTGGCGTACTGGACCATGGTTACAACATAGTATGTACCTCCACAGGGTGGTCTGAAAACTCAAAATGAAATCACAGATGTTGAAAACAATCTGCGGACTATAGAGGCTCTTCTAAGCGCATTATCTGATTTAGAGCTCTCAAATGTTATTGACCTACCAACTACTTTTGAGATTTGGCAAAAAACTGGAACTTCTGCATGAAGGAGACAAGTATGTCAAAAGTGCAAGGTTACAAAGTCTGAAAGGAAAATTTGAAAATCTAAAGATGAGAGAAGATGAAAACATCACTACTTTTATGCCAAGAGCAAATGAGCTTGTTTGTGGAATTAGAAATGCTGGTGGAGTCTTGGATGAAGATGAGATTGTAGGGAAAATTCTCAGATCCCTTCCTGCTTCTTACAAAATCAAGGCTGCTACCATTGAAGAATTCAAAATCCATACAACTATCACAAGAGATCAATTGGCTAGAAAATTGACAGCATTTGAAATGATAGAGTTTGGAGATGACCCCCCCAAGACTGAATCTGCATTCAAAGCCAGTGCCTCTGTTAAAGGTAAACAAAGGTTTGATCCGGGAGAGAATTCATTGAGGAAGCTATCATGGTATGAAAAAGTAAGAAAAGATCTGGAGGAAGAAGAAGTAGAAACTGCTCAACTTGAAGCCCTTATTGCAAAAAGGCTGCCAAGAGGATCCGGTAAGTATGAAGGAAAATTACCTTTTAAGTGTTTTAACTGCAATAAGATTGGTCACTTTGCCTCAAGGTGTCCGGAAAGGTTTTGAAGGCAAAATCCTAACAAGCCAAGGTTCCAAAAGAACTGTTATTATGTACATGAAGATGATGATAATGAAGGAGTAACAGATGATGAATCAGAGATAGGAAACAAATCCAGAAATGAATGGGTGTTCATTTTCATCAAGGAAGAAGATCTAATGTCCTCTGTATTTGTCAATCATAAGACTGTGGAAAGAGCTCTGGCTACCCAAGCTGAAGAAAAGGATGATTGGGTCACTGATAGTGGTTGCTCTCACCATATGACAGGTGACAAAAATAAGTTCATAGATTTAGAAAGGTATGAAGGAGGAGTGGTAAAGTTCGGTGATAATTCTGTTGGTAGAATCAGAGGTAGAGGAACTATTTCTCTTGATGGAAGGAACAAAACTGGTAATGTACTGTATGTTGAAGGTTTGAAGCATAATCTTCTTAGTGTTGGACAGTTGGTGGACAAAGGCTATGATCTCCAGTTTAAGAATGGTAAATGCAAGATCTTTGAAAATTCCAGAACAGAGATTGCATCCGGTACTCAAACTAAAGGTAATATCTTTCACTTTATTGGTACTGGAAAAAGTTGCTTGTTTGTTCAAATTGATCAAAGTTGGTTGTGGCATAGGAGGATGTGTCATGTGAATTTTGATAATATCATCAAGATAAGCAATACTCAAGCTGTAAGAGATCTTCCAAAATTGGTGAAACCTACTAACAGCGTGTGCAAAGAATGTCAGTTGGGTAAGCTAATCAGAGTCACATTCAAAAGCAAGGAACTATCTTCTACTGGATTATTGGACTTAGTTCATACTGATCTTTGTGGTCCGGCAAGAATCAGGAGTATTCAAGGTGATAGATACTTCATGCTACTAATTGATGACTATTCCCGGATGATGTGGGTAACCTTTTTAAAAGAGAAATCAGAAGCTCTTGAAAAATTCAAAATATTCAAAGCTATGGTAGAGAATGAAACTGGATTAAAATTGAAGTGTCTGAGGTCTAATAGAGGTGGAGAATTCACATCCAGTGAGTTCATAGAGTTCTGTGAGAAACATGGAATAAAGAGACAAGTGTCTGCTCCTAGGACTCCACATCAGAATGGAGTGGTGGAGAGAAAGAACCGGACCATTTAGGACCATGATGATGGAAGCAAATGTTCCTTAGATCTATTGGAGAGAAGCTGTCAGCACTGCAGTCTATACTCTCAATCAAGTTCAAATCAAAAGCAATACTGGTAAGACTCCTTATGAACTTTGGTTTGGTATCACTCCTACTATAAGGTATTTCAGAGTTTTTGGTAGTAAATGTTACATTAAAATAGATGAAGATCTAGGAAAGTTTGATGCTACAAGTGATGAAGGAATATTCATGGGTTATTCTGCTCAAAGCAAAGCATACCAGTGTTATAACAAGAGATTGAGAAAGATGATAGAAAGTACTAATGTGAAGGTTGATGAAGGAATTGAAAAACCCTCAAGATTCTATGAATATGATGAAGATGATCAGAATGGTATTCTGACTCAAGGAGCCCAAACCTCTTCTGAAAATTAGAATCAAACTGATCTGGTAAATCAGGAAGAAGAGATAAGTCTGAATGAGCCTAATCAAGAAGAAGAAGTGCAAGAAACTCCCAAAGTCCCAAGGTATGTAAGACAGAACCACTATGAAGATCAGATCATAGGTGAAAAAAGCAAAGGTGTGCAAACTAGAAGGAGAGTTGCTCAAAATTCAGATGAGTATTGTTTGATTTCAAAGATTGAAACTAAGACAATAAATGAAGCCTGCAATGATGAAAACTGGACCAAAGCAATGGAGGAAGAGTTGATGCAAATTGAGAAAAATCACACTTGGGATCTTGTTCCCAGACCTAGAAACAAGAATGTGATTGGAACCAAATGGGTCTTCCGGAACAAATTAAATGAAATTGGTGAAGTAATCAGAAATAAAGCCAGATTGGTCTACAAGGGTTACTCTCAAATAGAAGGAGTTGATTTTGAAGAAACTTTTTCTTCGGTGGCAAGAATTGAAGCAGTTAGATTATTTCTTGCTTTTACTGCTTTCAAGGATTTCAAGGTGTATAAGATGGATGTCAAGTCTGCTTTCCTGAATGGTGACTTGGAAGAAGTATACATTGAGCAACTAGATGGATTTCAATTGTCTGATCATGATGATATGGTTTGCAAGTTGAAGAAAGCACTATATGGACTGAAGCAAGCCCCAAGGGCCTAGTATGAAAGATTGGATAAGCATCTTTTGAAGATTGGTTTCAACAAAGGTACTGCTGACAGTAATTTGTACTTCAAAATTGATCATGAAAACATCCTGATTGTTGAAGTGTTTGTTGATGATATCATTTTTGGAGGAAGAGATAGTTTGTGTAAAACTTTTGCAAATCAAATGAAAAGTGGGTTTGAGATGTCCATGCTTGGTGAAATGAATTTCTTCTTGGGTTTGCAAATCACTCAAACAAAGAAAGGAATCTTCATTTCTCAGACCAAATATGTGAAAGAATTGTTGAAGAAATTTGGGATGGAAGATTCAAAGCCAATGAATACCCCCATGGCAACCAGATGTAAGTTAAGCAAAGATGATGACTCTCCTAAGGCAGATCAAACAAAGTATAGGTCAATGATTGGAGGACTATTGTATCTCACTCAAACTAGACCAGACATTATGCAGGCTGTTGGTCTTATTGCTAGATTTCAAGCTGATCCTAGAGAATCTCATGTCATGGCAATCAAGAGGATTTTTAGATATCTAAAAGGGACAATTGAGTATGGTCTATGGTATCCTAGAGATCATGATTTCTCTCTTCATGCATATACTGATGCAGATTGGGCAGGAGATGTGGATGACCGGAAGAGCACCAGTGGTGGAGCATTCTTTTTGGGGAAGAGATTGGTTTCTTAGCTAAGCAAGAAATAAGAGGCAATATCTTTATCTACAATTGAAGAAGAATATATTGCAGCAGCATGTAGTTGCACTCAAGTTTTATGGATGAAGCAGATGCTAAGAGATATCAAAGTGAAGTATGAAGAACCTATCACAATCTTCTATGATAATTCAAGTGCTATAAATATATCTAAGAATCCGGTATTGCATTCAAACACTAAACACATATCCATCAAGTTTCACTTTTTGAGAGAGCAAGTGAACAAGAATGAAGTCAGATTGGAGTTTGTGCCTTCCAAGGATCAGATTGCAGACATCTTTACTAAACCTCTACCTAAGGACTCTTTTGAGTATCTCAGGGAGAAGTTAGGGGTTATTGCCCCTCTGGTGATGAACTAAGGTGCACTGAGGTGCATCAGTCCGGTAGATATCACAATCATATCTTGTGATCTAGATTGATGGGGAGCTGCTATTCAGGGGGAGTAGGAGATATGATTCTGAAGTGTTGGAATTGTAAGTACGTGCCCTTTGCCATTGATGTCAAAGGGGGAGAGAAGACATGTGAAAGACATGTGGTTTCTGATCAAAGGGGGAGCAGTAAAAGGAGAGAAGACATGTGAATGGTTGTTGCTGATAGGGGGAGTTGTGACAGTAAGGAGAAGTTCTTGTCTTGATGGTCAAAACAATTTTTCACATCATATGTTGCCATCAATGACAAAGGGGGAGATTGTTGCAAGTATGGGCCTAACATGTGTTGTCATTGATGTCAACATACTCCTGTTACATTAATGATAAGGATTGGATTAGCTGTGTGCTGAGGATATTGAGAAAATTAGTCTCAATCAGGAACAGTGAAGATTAGTAATGACAATAAGGCAAAAGTCTAAGATAAGCAGTGGATCAGAGGATGTGGATTAAAGGGTTTGTAGATATGTGTCTTGAGGTGATCCAGTAGAGATTTCAAAGGTCCACATGAAGATATGAAGAAGTTGTGGCCACTCAAGTAAAACCGGTTTCGATAAGTGTTCAGAGGTAACAGAATGACACAGACAGGTCCGGTGAGATCCGAAAGTATAGTTTCATGCTTTGCAGATTTGAGATAGTGTTGAGGAAGTCCTTGTGATGTGTCAACTTGATTGGTTTAGGAATTGAAGGTCTGAAAGTATCCATTCTTTGGTGACAGTGGTGACAGACTGTGTTCTTGAGGCTTCGGATGAAAGAAGGATTTTAGTATGCAGATGAAGTATGGATCTTCTTGGTGATTCAGGCAACCTTGTGAAGGACTTTGGATTGTGTCTAGCATGTGTTAGTGGTCTGCATTAGAGTTGGAGTTGGCTATTGAAGAATAACCTCCGAATGATGGTGTTCTTCTTGAGACTGGCCGACCGGATAAGTTACACATCTTGTGATGTTCTAATAAATGTTTGCCGACTTAGATGATTATTCCTAAGTTGATGTCTTGTATAAATAAGAGGTTGCGAAGTCATTTCCAAGTTTTCCTTGTGGAGATGAGAGGGTGGTAGCAAGGAGGAGAGCGAAAGGCAGAGTAGAAGTATTGAGCTTCAATGGAATTGATTCAAGCATGATGAAGATGCTATTTTCCTGTTCAAGTATGTGATACTTATTCTTTAGTAGACAGTGTGTCTCTTGTAGGCAGTGAGCCTCTTGTGAGAAGTGTGCTCAAGTAGTGAGCCCTAATTGGCATGTGCCATTTTGTTCTTTCTATTCTTCTAATAGAGAATACAATTTTGGGTTAATCACCCCGTGGTTTTTTCCTTAACTGGGTTTTCCACGTCAAAATCTTGGTGTCTCATGTGTTGATGTGCTTATGCTGTTGATTCATTACATTATGTTTCCTTGATTATTTGCAAAGTAAAGTTAAGTGTTTAATTGAGAGAAAGTTTTAGAGAACTGATTCACCCCCCCTCTCAGTTGTGTGCCCTAAATCTAACAAGATCAACATCATGAATGTGTGCTATTTGTTCCAAAACTTGAGGATGTTTATCAGTGAATTTAGTGAAATGATCAATGTCTACGATGTATGCAAACAACTCTTCTAAAGAAGTAGCCATGATATATGTTTTCAAATCAATGCAATATCAGAGTTTAAAAGCTTTTCAAAATTGATGCAAAAGACAAGTGCAAAGTTATATGCAAAAATGACCTAAATGCTTGATTTTTTGTCCTTTTTCAATGCAAATGAATGAAACAAAAGGTGTTGTAAGGATTTTGATTAGGGGAAGAAAATTATATGTCTGATATTAGTCCAATACAAAAATAAGATCCTTCACAACACACTATTGATGCCAATCTACGATGACGATAAGTCAAAATATAGTGAAAATATGCTAAAATATGCAATTTTTTAACCAAATCTCAATGCAAAAGAGCATGACAAAGGGTGTTGAGGAAAATGATGATGGAAAAAAAATTATATTAGTAGTAATAGGTAATTAATTTCAAAATATCCATCACATCATGCTTATAGTGCTACTCAAGATCAAACCCTAGTGAAAAAATAGCAACAATAGGCTATTTTTCACGGTTTTTCAACTCCAATACCTAGCAAAAGGGGTGTTGTAAGGAATTTTAGAAGGTACAAAAAATAATAGCATTGATATCAGTCACCTCAATCCATAAAATTTGTCACAACACACTTGGAGTGCAAGCTAGGCCAAACCCTAGGGCAAATATAGCAAAAATGTGTAGTTTTTCACCAAATTTTCAATACAAGAAGCCAATTAAAAGGTGTTGTGAAGATTTTCAGGAGGGGAAGCAGATAATTACCCTAATAACAACCAATTTGTGTAAAAATACTCTTCACAACATGCCTATGGTGCAAATTTAGAGAGTCGATAAGGCCAAATCTAGTGAAAATCGATGTTTTTCAAGCCCTAGGTTTGAGATCTTGACACAAAATACTATATGAATGTTTTGAAAACTAATTAATGATGAAAATTAAGTATAATCAGATCTGAAAATTAATTCCACACCCTAGGATGCAAAATGGAAGTACAAATCTAATGAAAATGCATGAAAATTGCTAGTTTTTTGTTAAAATTTTCTATGCAAAAATGCAAATATTTGAAATCTAAATGCAAATTTACACCAAAATGCAAGACTACAGACAAATGTAAATTTGAATGAGTCCCTAAAATTAGTAGAAAAATCTGAAAGAAGATTTTGCCTACTAACCCTAGATTTTGGAATTACTAGGTTATATGAAAATTGTCAAAATTTCTACAAAACCCTAGCAATTGTATGATGAAAATGTAATGCAAATTATTGAATTTTTGTAATTTTCTATAATTTATCTCAGATATAATGCAAAAATTTAAAAAAATGATGAAATTCAAATTAATTAATGCAAATTAGAAACCCTAGCATTCAATTTTTTTCCAATTTTTAAATTTTTTTTGTAAATTTTCCAATGCAATAAGATGAATGACAATATGAATGAATGAAATCAACCTAAATCTGAAGTAAAAAAATCAGCAAGGTTCCAAATTCAATAAAAACTTAGGTTCACCAAAATGTAAAGTGGTAAAATTTGGATTGTTTTGTTTAGTGTTTGAATCCTCCTTTCACCAATTACATTCAAGGACCTTCAAATTGAGTGGTAGAGCACTATTAGGTCCTTGGTCATTCACAAATGTAGGGAATCTTGGATTAGGGTGTTTGATTATCAATTTTCCTTCTCTTATGCTCAATTATCCATCAAGACCCTAATAATGTGAAAATGATAGTAAATAGATGAATAACGAAAAATGCTTCTGCAGAAAGGTGTAAAATGACAAATAACTGTGCACTTGTTTTTGGGGATCCGAGGCAAAAAAGTTAGGCACAAAGGAGTGGGCGCCCAATTCCAAGGCCCTAATTTTTGTTAGGATCTGGAAACTCAGTCTGCAACTTGTTTATGTTGTTCCAAAGATTTTCCCGTTGCGGAACTTTGGGGACTAATGAGTGGGTGCCCTAGTCTAGGGTGCTTTTTTTTCTTTTGTTCTACAATTCTGACACTCCAATATGCCCTCTTGTAACTTCACTTTGTCTACATCATCAACCTATAACCTGCAACCGTGAAAACTTTGGGAGGGGGTTGTGGTGTTTAGGAGCTTGCCTCAGTCAAGCCCCGGAAGGACACTTAAGTCTCCCAAACACCTCTGACAAATAGAGAGTGTGTGCCCTTGTGAGGTAGAGGCAAAATCCAAATGAATAAATGATTGAAAACACAATGAATGTCACCTTGTAGTGAAGTTCTCACAGGAGGAAGATGCTCTTTATTCCATGAGGAAATGAATGCTCAAATCTGCAAACACAAATAGACAACACAAATCTACTCTTGCAACACAATGAAAGCCTTGAATCACCTTTAGAACACAATAACTTGCTAGTAATCATCTAGTAGTTCTCTAGTTTCTAAATGAATGCCTAAACATGCTTTTATATGCAACTACAAACACTCCCGCCAAGATTTTGTAAATTCAAACTTACCGTGTCGGCCTAGGGACCAAATAACGGTCATAAACTGACACTTATAATTTGGGCCTGACCTAAAATATGGTAGGACTAGGGCATGGGCACCCAAGTCCTCCTCCCTATTTTGGGAAGGGTTAAGTTCAAGGGGTGCCCCTAGGCCCCATTTGTCATGATACCTAGGGTTCATTCCATCGGGATGCCAAATTATGATGTAAGATGTCCTAAATGCACACAAAAGACCTGGGAGCTAAACCTAAAGAGGGAAAAGCCCCCAAGGGGACATTTTTTGACGTTATAATTATCAACTGAATATTGAACATGATACAAATCACCCTCAATAGTTGACGGTCCCAGGTCCACTCGACTCACTTTGAAGTCAGCTTCTGTCACTTCATCCTTATTCTTTTCCATCAGTGGATCTACAATCTCTAGAATCTAGTTTCCTGAGGTGGTATTAGTCACTATTCTTGACATTCATTTTGCACGCTTGGGTTTGGGAACCATTTGCAACAAACTGGCCATAGTATCGACACCGTCATCAACAGGAGGAGTGTATCTCTTCTTCTTCTAAACTACCTTTTTCAACCAATTTAGAGATGGGGCTAACACATTGGCAACATTGGAAGTAGCAACTACAGGCACAGGGTGGGAATTTTGTTCTGACAATTCTCTTTGTTGTGGGGAGTTCAATGGGCTAAGTAAAGAGTGCAACAAATTATCTTCTCCAATTTGAGAGAAAATAAGAGAATTAGAATCACTTACATGATTATTAGGTGGGGGCACATGGTCTGCTTTAGATGATGAAGTAGCCAATTTGTTATTTATTTTCATTGTTTGGACATCCTGCTCACAAATGGTTTTCATCCTCCCAGTTTCTTTAGGTGGCCTTTCATCATCACCATTTGATTGTGAGCTGACTCTCTAGAGAGTCAGGTCCAAACTAGATGATTTTCTATATGAATGGGCAGTCTGAGATCTATCTTGATTTTGAGAGGTTGAGTCCCTCGATGTCGTGGAGCCAACACACTCCTTGACCTTTCCTTTTAACCACTTTTCTGTTCTTCTCAACACATGCAAAGAAAGCAACATAATATCAGTGACTTATTTTTAAGACCATCTTACAGGAGGCATGGGTTCCCTTGACACTGCATCATAGCCTTCATCTAACATATCTGAAAAATCATCAATCATATCAGGGACTTGGATGTTCAGCTTGAAGGCACGAACTTGATCTATAGTTAGTCTCATCCACTTTCTTCTCTGAACTTCCCTCTCATCAACACATCCTCCAAAAAATCCTCGAGTTGAGGTTGGTGCGAATAAGAACCACCTCCATGCATTTTTTCCTTTATAAAATTCTTACTGTCAAAGGACACATGAGGGAACAAACTATGAAGACTAAACTCTGAAAATAACTTGTCAACATTCTAGGCACCATCATTATATTTACAGGAATAAAAAGACAAAGACACAGGGAAAGAGTACCCTTTCTTTTTCATAGCCTAATATTTAACATTCACCACAGCCATTTGGCGGCATAACTCCAGTAACACCAAATAATCAGATGGGTACCGCAGCAATTTTAATGGGGCATTTTCAAACCCACGATTCTCAAATAGGAGAAGTGGTCAAATTGTATATAAAAGCTTCCAAACTTCATAACCTGGGTAGATGCTTCAACTGAAAACCTTTTCTCCATTGAGCCATCAATTTTCTTAGCTAACATCATAGTAAAACATAATTAACATGCCTAAAGTCTTTCATACCTTCATTTTTTTGCAATGGGAGAAAACCTAATAGACAGGTGTACTTGTTGTAGGACTCCCTTGAATCCTCAAACTAGGCCAAGCAGCCTCTCTTCGAGCCAATATATAGACTAGCTGGGAACACATGTGGAAGCTCACATTTCTTGCAAAATTCATCAGCTATTCATGCAAGCACTCACTAATAATCTTTGGCCAGTCAATGCGGTGATCTCTACAAATCAATATAATAAATCTACACATCCAAAATTCAAAAGCATCTGACTCGGGGCTCCCAACCACTCTGTTCAATAATGTTATCATATCTGAAATCTCTTCTTTGAAATGGCTCCTTTTCATATTGGTGGGAAGCTGAGACTTACCAGTCTTCTCAATTTCTAACCAATTCTTAGAAACATAGGTACAACACCAATATTTCTTTTCATTGTAATAATTCTAGGCTGAAGATACAGAAACATCAGCATTGTCTTCATACTCTTCTAAATTTTGGGCCAAAGAAACAAATTTAGAGTCAATTTTTGCCACAACACCACTGGAGGTCCTTATCTCTTGGGAATCTAGAAAATACCCATTGGCACATGCAACCATCAACTTGGGACAATGCACAGCAAGCAGAAAACCACCAGCTTTATCCAAGCCACTATTGATAATCTTCTCTGCTAAGGGAGTTTGATTTTCAAACTGCATTTTCCTCCATCAATCATCCAAATCATCGTGGCCTAAATTAGTATCTCTTACTTCAGATAGACCGTTCTCCACTATAGAGGCCATGGGAGTCCCTTGGAATTTGAACTTTATCTTCATGTACTCAAGAAACCAAAACACCAAAGACTTGAAAATGTATGTAGAGAACATAGGATGAGACAAGATACCAACAGGAATCTCCTTGCACAAATACATGGGAATGAAAATTTCTAACTCCCCAAAGAAAATATTATGCCCTTATAAAGAGAGAGAGAGAGCTACTAGTTATGTTGACTTGTGAAAATGGAACTGTGTTGATATCTCGCACGTAGCAAACTAGCCGTTTAACTTTTGCAATGCATTCCCTTGTGAAACAATATCACCCTAGGTGAGCTTAAGAACTTATCAAAGTTATTTCTCATAAATTTGCTAAGGGAAGATATTAAATGCTGGCACCAAATTTATCTTTATAACTCATAAATTCATTCCTTGAGTTTCCCTCCAAATATTTTCCACCGTGTCTTCACATACTTCTAATTGAATGCAAAGTGACAAGTGTTTCGTATTGTACACTAGCATAGCAAAAATGCCATCTAGAAGAGCGTGTTGTTCAATGTCGACAAGTTAGGCAGAAGTTGAACTTTTGAACTAGTAGTAGGAGGTTTGGAACTTCAAAGAACTCCCGACCTCCTGACAACAAAGGAAGACTTCAACATCAAGACATAGAAAAACTAAAGGCACATGATCTTAAGGCAAGTCAGCGAGTCAGGCGGTTCAAGAACTTCTGAACCCACCGACTTTAGTTCAAAAATATGAATGATCACCGACAACTCTAAAAATGGCTAAGTAAACTTTGGCCTGAGGGAAAACAAAGGGAAAGGCCAAAAAATAATGAAGGAAAAACAAAGCAATGGGCATGGACACCTTTTTAAAAAAGGGGGGGCAATAGATATCTCCAGTCTATTCTGATAAACCACCATCCTTACCATTGATTTACCCCTTCAATACCCTAATATTATTCATTAGGACCAACAAGATCTTATGTCTCTTAACATATTTCAGAATGATGAGGCAATCGTTGAATTCTTGGGGCTCTACAATAGTATTCCTATAGGAGATCATAAAATAGGATTTGATATGGACCTTGAAACCACTACCTACTTTCAAGAGAAGGAAGAGTTCCTTAGTCACAAAAAGTCAAAAAAATCAAAAAGTGAAAAAGAAACATTCCCTAGAGTGAAATGGGTGTATGCAAGAAGTTGGGTCCACACATAGGGGAAGTGTTGGGCAATCTCGATAGGAATAGTATCCCATTTCAAAAAACTGGGATCTTGTTTAGGCTCAAGGTCTCGATCTTAAACAAGACCCCATTTAGAAATGGGGACTCGTTACGGTTTGGAATCCTAGCCTAAATAGGATCCTACTTCTAAATGGGATCCCTCTTAGAACCGGGCCCCCATTTCTAAATGAGGCCCCCTTTATTAAAAGTATTTTTTATTTAAATGTCCTACGAGGTCATTTTTTTTCCAACAATAGAGTGGGAGCGACAAACTAGTGACAAAGCAAAACTAGATCCTGATTGTTGATCTCCTGCCACCTCCTCCCACCAGATTCTTAGTTTCTAAAGACCTCCAAGTAGGTTTTTTGTATTTTTTATGTATTTTTTTACTAGTTTTAGGGTTTAGGGTAAATGAAACTATTTTTACTAAATTTTTGATGTAAATTTACCTAGTTTTTTATGTAGTTTGATGGTTTATTGATAGCATTTTGGGTTTAATTTAAATTTATGGTTTAATGTAAATTGAAAAATATTATATTTAAATAACCACATGTATGATAGCAATATAGATTAGTGAACTTAGATTTCAAATTTTAGTTGAAATCAATGATCAATAACCACACTAAGTATTTACCTTAAAAACTTTACATCCTAAAATCTAGAAAACTGAAACCTACCAAGAATTTAATGATGACCCCCCTTGACAAGGAAAGGTCCCATGTTGGCATTTTAGATTTACAATTTTGTCCTTTGACAAGTGACTTAGTTTACATTGAAATGGACTAAAAATACTAGTCTTACAAAGATGGACATTTAGATTAATCTCTCTCTCTCTCTCTCTATCTCAAAATATATACTAATATGTTGAAGTTAATTATCTCAAGAAAAAAACTTATGCATTAGATTAGTTCATGCATTAAGGCTTGATTAGGCCAAACTAATCATCTAATTGAACCAACTGAGTCTAAAATTAGTTCAATTGTGTATGTATATATTAGATTAGTACATGTGTTAAGGGTTGGTTAGGCCAAACTAATCATCTAATTGAACCAATCAAGTCACCAGTTCAATTGTGTACATAATTAGGCTTAATTAAGACCTATGAACCAAATTACATCAATTTAGTGCCTATTGGGGATGATCATCCCTAATTTAATGCTTGATTAAAACATATTACATAAATGATTCATAAGGTGTATAGTTTGGGATAATTGAATGTTGAGAATTGATTACATAAAATTTGTGTATATTCATCCTTGATTAGCCCCAATTATCCATCTAGTTAAACTCACTCAATTGATTTAATAAAGTTAATTAGTCTTCAAAACTTACTCTAAAATATAAAAGTATGTATTTTATATTAATTTGGTATATTGCTAATATAAAACATTTGAATTTACTAGGATAAATATCTTAAATATATCTATCTAAAAGATGCTAAGAGATATCAACTTAATATAATTTAAATCATCTTTTCTCTCTTTTGCTTTCTCATTTCAAATTTAAATAGATAGGAAATTTTCCAAAACTCTCTCTCTCTCTAACCTTACCTCTCTCTCTACCTAACTCTCCATCCCTCCCTCCCTCCTTCCCTCTCTACCCTTGGAGCTGTATTTAAAAGGGTAACCTTAACTCATTCTTATACACCTCTAGATTTAATATTTTGAATTTATAAAGGGATCTCATAGGTAAATCATTCAAGCATCAAATTAGAGCATTTATATTAAACTAGACATTGTTTAGATTCCATCATCATCTAGGGCATCCCCTACATGTTTACTTGTTATCTTTTATCATAATTTACAAAATTCCATTAAATTGGTATAGGTTCAATAATAGCCAAGTCTTTATACCATAATAGGTTCAAACATCCACTTGAAAGGCTAAAGACATGAACATTCTTGAAGATTTTTAAAGATTAGATCCACATGTCTAGATCTCAAATATGCACACTCATGTAGGTGATATATGTAGGTGCATGATTGATCTCACAATTATAAAACTGATTTGTAATGACAAACAACATGACTTTGTAAATTTTGAAGCATTCATCCAAGCATTGAAAGTTTCTTAGATATATTGACAAATCGTTTTCAAAACTCCAATATGTTTGCATTGAATTTCCAACTAAGTCGGTCCTTACAAATATTTATTTCATTTTTCAATTTATCTATTTTGTCAATTTATTTTATAAGGGTGTACACATTCAAGTTTATTATTGTTTAATTATTATATAGTATATTTAAATGTACATGTATACACATATGTGAATAATGTACATGCATGTATGCATGTGTGTGCACATACATATATGTAAATTTTAAATGTAAACTTGATTTAAATTAAATTCAAGTAGCTCACTTAAATCTATTTATTTATGATAAATATTAAATATTTATGACAAACATTTGTGACATATGTACATACATTATATTGAATTAGTGATAAATATTCAAGTTTATTAGATGTTTATTTAGATATCTATTTGTAGGTTTTCATGATGGATATTTACTTACATATGTGCATTTGAACTTTAACATTTTGATTTATGTACAAGTAATTATTTATTTATTTTTCTTCTAATTACATAAATGCAAGTGACCTCCACATTACATTCCAATGGAACAAGTACCTACACATGATGAATTTCTAAAGTTAGAAGATATTTTGTAAATGAACCAACCTCCACCACAAAACCCTCCACCTCAAAGCCCCCCACCTCAAAGACCCCCCATAAAAACCCTAGGTTTCAAAATAACTACGTTTTGCAACAATTTCTTCTTTTTATAAAAAAACCTAAACAATGAAGAGGTTCAAATACAAAATATAACACTATGAAATGATTAATTGCTGCAATATCAATCAAATCTAATGCAAAATTTAGAAATTTATATCTTTCTATGATGATCTATACTTATGAAATGAAAACAAGGTAATAAATATGCTTTTTCCTAAGTCTAAAATGCTTGGGTTTCCTATTTTTTAATGCAAATATGGAAGAATGTATTTTCTTAAACACAAAGATGATATGCTACAACAAATGAAATAAATTTAACCATGCTACAAAGATCTAAATCAATTCACTAATCTACAAACCCTAGGTTCAAGACTAGCTAGGTGTTCTAGGAATGCAAGGTTTTTGTAAACCCCAATGTTGAAACAATGTAAAAATAAGCTATGTAGGTATGCAAAATGATCAACAAATTCAATCCTAATAAGATCTAGGGTAGAAAACAACTCAGATCTGAAGCAAGAAGGATGCAAGGGTGCAAGACACGTCAAGGTCATCAAAATGTTGAGGATGGAAAAGAGAGACTTAGCCTAAGAGATTTAAACTAGCTCAAACCCTCTTCCATTCAACATTGAGACACAAACCAAGCTTGGCTTCTACCCATGAAGGAGAGCCAAACTACAGGGGTTGTGTCCCTTTTTTGTATAGAGGAGTGTCAACCAAATTCAACCAAAACTAACCAACCAAACTAGGGCCAAAGATGAAATTCTAATTGACCAAGACTTGCAAATAGATGAGTGTCAAAAATTGACATAGAGAATCAAAAAGCACAGTAGAGATCAGGAAATGGAGAAGAACCTGGATCTAAGTTCTAGAGCACAAAAAGACCAGGGCGCTGGGAACCCTAGACCCTGTTTAGGGTTTTATATAATGTCAAAGTATGAGTGTCTTCGCCTGTTAGTCTTCTTCAGTCTTGCAACTCCTTGTTGTCTGATTCTCCCAAATACGACCTGCACACAAGCAAAGAGGAGAAGGTTGTGTTGTGTTTAGGGGCTTGCCTTAGTCAAAACCATGTTGGTATTTCCACCTCCACTACAACGATGATTAGTGATCCAAGAGTGTGTGCCCTAGGAGGGCAGAAGCAAGATCAACAATATATGATGAAAGTATGAATGAAAATGATAAAGATTACCATAAGGTGTGAAACACTAGTTGGAGTAGATAACTCAAGATCATGCACCAACAAGGAGGTAGATAAAGATAGCTTGAAATTCCTTCAACACTTGCAAATGAGCATCATAGAATCCATAAGCATACACCAATTCCAAGCATGAAGAGTACTTGAGCATAGGAGATCAATCATGTAAGCAATTCTAATGTTGCATTGTCCATTTGGTGATAAATGAATAACAAGACTCCTTTATATATGCATTCCCACTCACCAACAACAAATAAAACCAAATGGAGCTAACATGTAAAAGTTAGGGAAGTGTTATAAGCTGACACCACAAAAATAGGGCTAAAGTAACCAACTAGGACTAGGGTGCTAGGCGCCTTGGTCCTTTATCCCCACAAACTCTAGGGAGTGTTAAATGTAGTGGGCTTAAGCCAGTCCTAAGTTTACATTGTCGGGTTTATTCATCAGGATTGAGATTTAATCATTTAATATTCAAGAAGGTGTTAAAATAGGCCTTGATTAACAAAGGTAAACATTTTAC
Source organism: Cunninghamia lanceolata (assembly GCA_027924645.1). NCBI lineage: Eukaryota > Viridiplantae > Streptophyta > Pinopsida > Cupressales > Cupressaceae > Cunninghamia > Cunninghamia lanceolata. The sequence continues at coordinate 5,965,936 of BSBN01000134.1, forward strand.
TCCATAACAACATGTAATGAAAAGGACATGTGGCCTTTAGGGCGGAATTTTATTGATTTTTTTAGTAAATTTTTTATATTATGGTGAATTTTCAAGTGTTGAGATGCAAGCATTTTTTTGGCTTCAAATCTTAAGTATATTGCAACCATGACAAACAAAATATAGATGTTGCTTTGGAAACAAAATTTTCTAAGAAACAAAACTATCCAATGGCTTAGAATTTTAATGCCTAAGTGTTTCCCACTATTTTTTTATGTGTTAATGGAGTTCATAAGTGATATGAAATCATTTATGTTGCTGGTATAATCTAAGTTACATTTTAGGTATTTTTAGAAGTACATTTTTTATTCTTATATTTCAAGTGAGAACATTTTTTCCTATAATTTCTAAATATATTACTTTGTGAATGATTAGTTGGGTATCCACATATTTTATATTTACAATTTACATTGACTCAAAGTCCTTGTAAAATAAATTATGCATGCATTCTTTGTAGAATTTTCACAAAGATATATTTTTTGTGTAATTTATAGGTGTAGGTCTTTGGACTCTTATGTTTTATGTATATGTTTATGACCAATTCCTTAGGCTTATACGAAAATTTTAGAAATTTTGTACTTATAATTTTTGAATTGAAAATGTGTCATGTATAAGCCTTTGAATATATTGCTACTTAATATAAGTTTAGAGAGACTGATATTGATTAATTGTTTGTACAATAACATGATATTATTTTCCAATTATGTAATTACAATTTACAATATGCCTTCACCAAGGATAATTTGGTTCCTTATTGGCAACAAAGACAATATGAATAACATGCTACGGATATACATGGGAAATATAAATGACTATGAGTTAACATATTATATCATGGGTAATAGTTCCAATAATATAATTGAGAAAAATAGTTCAATACATGCCTTTCAACAATGGAGAGGATAAACCAAAGCTATCAGAAATGTAGTTCACATGGTCACCTCTAAAGAATGCACCAACACTTCTGGAATAAAAAATGAAATACGTGTGAAATAGAAGCTACACAACACATGCTATTCCCATCATCTCCATGTGGTGGAAAACATAGTTAGAGAAACTTGAGAAGGAACATACAAAGTTGAAAACCACTTCACTAGTCCTTAAGTGTCGTGGTTAATTCAACCCAAGCATGAGGGACATTGAAGACTCTTGATTTTAAATGGAGAATAAAATATCTACTATGGAATTTTTGAGTGCATTACATTCTTATGATAATGAAACTAACTTCATGGAATAAGTCTAATGGGGATTGACTTCTACTCTCCCTATTGATAGGACTCTATTTTATCTTGTCGTCATACACAACATATGCTATACATTCAACAATACAAGCAAACTGATCAAGGAATATCTTATTGTTCCTATAAGGCAAGATTGAACTTCATTGTTTTCACTCAAACACTTGAATATTTTTCTGTATACAACTATTAAGTAGTACTCAATTTCTCTTAGGTTTACTATACCCATTAGCCTTCCATTTTATTTTCTTCCTATTTCAATTTGAAATTTTCGTTGTAGAATGCTATTACACTTTCCAAACTGGTAGGGGTTATGTGTTATTTTATTGTTTTTTTAATTTTCTGTAAGTAGGAGAATCAGCCTCCTAATCAACTATTACACAAATGAATTCAAACTACTCAACCACTATAACTCCCAAATTACCACTCTAATCGATATTGTTGAGATTTAAACACAACCAGTATTCATATCTTTGAAAAAACTTACCAATTGATTTACACAGCAAAGGTCCATTTTATATGAATTAAAGAAATTGAAATAAACTGAAGGATCTGAGCTTGATATCACAACAACATATACTACACCCAACAATACAAGGGAATAAATCAAGGAATATCTCCTTAAAGCACTACTTATTGAACTTCATTATTTTCACTTGGATACATAAATTTATTCATGCCGTGAATAAGTACCTCCTTCTGTATAAGAGAATGACACGATGACAACACTGAAAAAAGTGACAAGTATCTTTTGCCACGCCCGAGTTCCGAGATATTGCCTGGATCTTTTGACAGACCTTTGGATTCCCAAAAGACACCAAACATCACTACAATTTATTTAAGAGGTGGGTCCCGAATGGCTGCCATTTCGATCATCTCGATCCTGTGAGGTCGTCAGTGCAATGGGGATGACCACCATGCAATTTTGTATGGAGAATAGCCGCTGCCCCTCAATAATTAGTTGCCTGTCGTTAACTGGAACAGAGTAGGATACGACGATACGAGCCCAAGTGATAAGATTCGCAAGAATTATTTGCCTGTCGTTAACTGGGACAGAGTAGGGTACGAGCCGAAGTGATAAGATTTTGTCATCTTGCAAATCTTGTCTATTATGCATTTAATATAGCATCGTCAAAAGTCACAGTTAGGGCAGGATTCCATGGGCTGCTTAGCTTATTTTGCTAACAGTCACTACTCAATGTTTTTGAGCTATTTGTGCAGTCTCATGAATATTTTATTTGTCTGTTTAGCATAATTTTCATTATACATCTTTTTTTAAAGTATATTTTCAATTGGTACAATGTAGCTGCTCCATTTAATATGGAAAGATTTTAAATTAACCAAAAGTAATTATAAAACAGAGTCAAGAATGTATCATCTGGTAACCAAAAAGTACAAAATTTACGTGTGTACATGGAGACCACACAGACATGTTATCACAAGCAGAGAGCTAATCGGAGTTGGAATCATGATGTTCTTCGGGCGGTGGCATGGGGAAAGGGAGGGCATGAGCTGGAGTGTCTGGCGCACGAGGAGGTCCTGGTACTCAGTCTGGAGTGTGCACCCATAGGAATCTGATATCATTAAACATTTCCTTTGGAGACCATGTGTTGCTCAAATTTAAGCAAAAAATTCACTTATGCAGTGGCATGGGACCATGGCATTATTCATTTGAATTGAATGATACACATGCATCCATGTTGTCAATATTTATTTCTTGTAGAAATCTGCTAATGCTTTTTACATAATAGTGGATTAATATAGTATATTGAATTTATAATTAGAATATTTATGAATTTATAATTTTCTCTAAATTGAATATCTCTACATTAAGAGGCCTATCTTTCAAAAGTACTACCAATCATTTATCCTTTCAATCATTTCATTTGATAAATTGTTCTTCCTTTTACCTTTTTTAAATATTTAATTCTTCCATTTGTTTTTTTAATTAAATTTATTTTTTTAAATATTTAATTGATTGAAGATTTGGTAAGGCACAAGGTAACCCTTTTACTTACCTAAAATAGAAGCATTTTAATATCCATTGGCATCAAGGTCATTTAACTCTATGTATTATGGTTTTATTAGTTCATAGAAATAATTTAAAGATTTTATTATATTTATTTTTTTATCTTTGACCATACACTAGTATATTTATATTTAAAAATATATATATTCTTCTAACATAAGTTTTTCTATCTTTCTATCCATTTGGCTTCCACGAATGTATTTATTTATTATTTAATGTGATAAAGATTTCACTCCATAACTGCCCAAGTTTTTCTATTTTTCTATCCATTTGGCTTCCACGAATTTATTTATTTACACATTGTATGAATTTTGTTTACATGAGAATCTGAATCTTAATTGTTTACCGGAATCTGAATCTTTCAGCCCTTGCTATGAATGTAGAATGCCTCTCGACGTAATTATGGTTTAAATTATTATAAGGGTGAAAAGTGTATATTTTGAAGTTTTTCCATCTATTTTAGATTTATTTTGATCTATTTGTCTCATATGCAATGACTAATATATATAAGTGGCATGTTTATGCATAAAGTTGGCAAATGACATGATCCTTGATTAAACTTGACTCCACACATCCCAACAATTGTGATCCAATCTATAGATTCCACATTCTCTGACCTAGATAGACTCTGCATATATGGTTTATAACCTGGTTCAAAATTGTAGCTGTAGTTTTGATACTTGAACTTTCAAATTCAAATTTTTAAATGGTCCAAGTTGACTCCCTTTTGACTAGTTTCTATTTGCCAGCTTGAGTGTGAAATTTTTAAATTTGTTTGTTAGGGTGTTGCATAAAAGGGCAAACACTAATTCATTTTAGATATATAGGCATTTGTATTGGCTACTTGAAGTGTCTTCAAACTTGTTCAAAACTGCTAAATAGTTCAAGGGTTTGACTAAGGCAAAAGGAGAGGAGCAAGTTACCTACCATGCCTAGCACAACAAGCTCTATTGATGTCTCTTGATACCACTAAGTTCAAATAATAGAGGTGAACACAATTCTATAGAAATTAGGTCATAGGTTTGAAATTGTAGCAAAAGATTGATTCTACAATATCTACAACAAAGTTTCAAATTTGTAGATGCAAATAATATATCCACATTTGAAAAGATTAATCTAGAGCAAAGCATTAATAATTTTATAGTCTATTAGGAGTAACCTATCACATATCTGATTATTGGATAGGTGAACAAATTATAGAACATCATATATGAAGAATATATTTTCTTAATTAAGTCCTAGAATTAGGTACACATATTCTCTTTGTTCATTTTTGTGCTTATTTATGAACATGTGCATGTAGTGTTATTATCTAATCTCAAAATATCTAGGCTACATATGACAAGTCAAATATGCTTCTAGTATGTAATTCCTCATCTATGTCATGTCATAGATGCTCTTAGATGTTATCATTGTTGTCATATATAATCCTCTCATTGAAAGAGGTATCATAACCTATCATTAACTATCATGTAAGTGGCAAAAGGGGATCTCCAAGATTCCCACCAACTAGGACACCAAAAAATACATGAGAAATAATATTTTAAAATGCTTACAAGTAAAATCCTAGAGATTTTCTATATAATAGGATCATATGGTCCTTATTCATGAATGTTTCAAAAGGTGTCTCAACCTTGCATTTCTAATGTTATGTATTTATTATTTTTTGTGTTAATTTATTATTTTGTGCCCACATGAGAAGTGGAGCATCCTACTTTGAGGTGGCACTCTTTGTCGTGTGTCAACCATCTTGGAATGTGTGTAAGGAGTTGTAAGAGCATGCTCTAATGTCATTATGAGGTATACGATCTTCTTATGGCATTGTAAGACGTGGGAGTTACTTATAAAAAATTCTATAACATATAAGAGCATGATTATGGGTGTTACATTAGAATCTTGATCAACATTATAATAGTCTTATGAAAGATGTCATAAAGCATCTTTCAATGGAGGAACATGACAAACTAGGATGCATAAGTTGGAATGTAGACTATGATAGATTATGACAAGTTATGACAACTACAAGGAATATTTTAAATATAGCCTAGAATCCAAACTTGGTATGGGGCATTAGAATACTAACCATGGGGTTTGAGCATCATACATCTTGCATATTGACTCATGGTATTCCAAAACCACTGGATGGTTTCATGCTTGTCTCTCTTATATTTATTAGGGTGCTTGGATGGAGTTTTCATAGTGTGTTGCAAGGATGTCATTATGTTGTTGAAATTAATCTAGGAATTAATGTTGGTGATACACATGTAAGGGCATGTGCCTGAAGTTGTATGTAACTATATTGTTAAATTGTAATAATTTGGTTTTGTTCTTCGGAGTGTGGGGATTTTTTTCTAAAAGGGTTTTCAATGCATATACCTCTATGTAATGGTTTTGTGAGCCGCATGTCTTTGCATGTCAATGCATGTCTAATTTTGTCATTAGAAATTGTTAGATCTGATCTTCTATGCAATTCCTCTCCTCATAGATTAGCATATGAAGTATTTTGGCACCTTAAATTTTTTTTATTTTTGTACCAAAGCCTAATCACCTCGAGTCCTATGTGGTAAGAAAGAGGTTTTTTGAACTAATATTTTTTTGAGTGGTAGCATGCATAGAGGGGATCTTGTTTCGATAAAATGGCAAGCACATTTAGACTAGAGATGGAGAGAATTAATGGCAATAACTTCAAGCTATGGAAGCTCAAGATTGAAGATTTTCTCATAGATCAAGATCTATGGTTTGAAGTATCTAAACCCAAACCCACATTGATAAAAGATGCAGAATGGGATGTGTTAGATCAAAAATTGAGAACCCTTATTAGGCTTTTCTTAGTGCATTAGTGTTGGTAAATGTCTGTGAAAAATTCACATCAAAATTCCTCTAGGATAAGTTGCAAAATTTGTACCAAGATAAATTCTTGGTTAAAGAATATTTTTTTATGAAAGAAGCTATACACTCTCACGATGGGTGATGGTGAATCAGTGATATAGCACTTGAATGCAATCAACACAATTGTGAGCTAGTTATAGTCTAGCAGTGTGAAAATGAAAGAGAAAGATTGATGCATGACCCTTCTATGTTCTTTACCAAACTTGTGGGATAACTTGGTGATGGCTATCAAGAGCATTATTTCAAATCTTATACTTGATAAGGTGAAAATATTTTGAATTTGCTAAGGAAGCTTTAATTGTTCATAGATGGTTGAAGGAGAAAGACAAGAAGAAGGATAAGAACCTAATAAAAGTAGATGTAAGTCTCATGGGAGATCTAAGTATCCTAGTAAAATTTCAAAGCTAAATACATTGGAACAATGGAAATCCAAGTCATTTAAAAAGGGATTTGGAGGAGGAGAAAAATAAGAAAAAAGATAGATCTGATGATGATTCTGATAAATCTTCTTAGAAGGATATGGGAGATATAGGTTTTTTATAGCAAAGACAATGCATGCATGTGAGGATGTATGGATGATTGAATCTAGACCTTCTTTCCATGCATGACTCCCCATTGAGAGTGATATTTAAATTATGAGAAGTATGATGGTGGGAACATATATCTTAGTGATAACTCTTACCTTGTATTGTTCATCATGGGAGAGTCAAGATCTAATTCTGTAATGGGAGGATCAACGGTATTTCAACAATTCTACACATCCCTAGTTTGGGATGGAACCTATTATCTATTCTAAGTTAAATGAATGATGTGAGAATGCAAGTTGTCTTCAACAATGGAGGGTGTAAGATGGTTGAAGGATCTATGGTCTCTCAAAGGGGGTTCTAGTTGGTACTCTCTTTTGGCTTGATGCATGCACATACATTCAATGCAATAGTTATTGCAACTACATTCAATGCAATGGTATATCTATAGAGGACTTGTAGATGACTTGCAACTAACTTGTAGAAGACCAATAGTGACTATTGATGGGTCTTTTGTGTTTGGATAATTTTAATAAATAGATACCACTCAAGACTATCAATAATGGAAAGATAAGTTGGTGTGATACATGACCAATAGATCAATCTATAGGTTAAGGGACAACTCCCTTCCTACTTAGCTTATAATTGTTTTATATGGAAAAGAGAGTAATATTACTTAATCAAATTACCAAATTAAAGGGCCATAAGCCAAAAGATATTTCTCTGCATATTTAGACACAAACTTATGACTCACCATAAAATAATTGATAGTGATAAAATAGAAACAACCACAATAATCATAATATTTCATGCACACCAATGATGAGTTAGAATTTCTAGAATAGAATCTTCATACATCATGTTGATGTTTATAATATTATTCTGGAATTACATGTGGTGGGAAAAAACTTATCATAAGAAATAATTACAAACATCTCCTTTTGTTGCACATGAGAAAAGATTGAGAAGTTAACACATCATCCTGAAAGTTAGCTATATCTACAACCCACTTCTCCAAAAGTATCTAATAGACTATATATAGGGAGTTAGATTTGAATCATCACATTATCCTCAAGAATCTATCCTTTAAGAACCTGAAGGTCAAGGACATGATGATGCATACAATCCCTAATGATGATTGTGACCCCTTTAATTCTTTTGTTGTGAATGATTTTGGCAAGATTTGAGGCATTCCCAATAATGACACATCACTTGTGAGTTATGGAAGTGATTCTTCATTAGTAGGATGTTCAACTTTGGTCAATCTGAGATTTAAATAGTAATAGATATTAGACCATTTTTGACATCAATCTTGATTGCCATTCTTAGGGTCACATATCTACTAGCAAAGCCCACCATTACTCACCCTTGTTGAAGGGGTTTCATTGTCTTCTTATCAATCTATAGATACAAAAGCCTTGTGGACCTTTAGATGAGATTCTAATCTAGTGGATCAAATGGATCATTCTAACTCCAAATGCTAACATCCTTCATTCTCTTATAAACTCTCATAGTGATGCCACACGGTTCAGCATACTATGATCTTTTTGTATTGAATACTTCATAGGACCCACTAGTAGTAATTTATAGTTTTTCTAAGACCACAGTGGATGAGTTGGGCCATTGGCGAGGGCCTAACATATTTATCTTGCCTCCTTTAGTTGAAAGTCCCATAAACGATTAGATGAGATTCTAATCTAGTGGATTGGATTGTTAGAACTACAAATAAACTTTTAACTAGGCAATGTTAATGTTGCCTTCAAGATAAAACCTCAATATTTCATTTGAAAGAAAAGAAGAGAAAAGAAAATATGTGGGCAATATATAAATTATAAGGCTAAAATAAATATCAGTTACCTATAGTGGAAAATACACTACAATTTTGGTGACTCGCAGGGGATTTTTCTATAGGAAAGAGTCAATCCCACATTATACATACATCCATTGGGCAATAAAGTCAGAATGAAAATCTATAATTTGTAAAAGAAAACAATCAAACTATTTACAAGTTTTGAAAAGAGGCAAATAGTTGTTCTAGGTCCTATGTTGATGGCATATTGATTGGCCTTAGAAGTGCCTCCAAATATGACTAATCCTTTACCATTACTTTCTCACTTTCTAGAGATAACAATGTATACAACTCTGTCAGTTCGGACTCATCATCAAACTTATTCTTGGTAAATATTAAAGTCTATTAGTTCTTGGTTCTCACTCCAGGGTGAAGATACCCCATTTTGATCCAAGACATTTATGTTATGTATCATCTCCTATAATGTTTAGTCTACAATATCATATTGATCCTTGCAGTATCGAGTAGCTCATCTTGTACCCATAACATCATCAAGTTTATGTGCATCAGTTGTCTACTATGGATTCCTACTACAATCAATTTGAAAAGGGATACATCATATAATTTTTGGAGGCATGAATTGGTATTTTATTCAATTGGAGCAACGATCATTGGATTAAATATCTTTGAGTACCATGTTTATAATCCTTGATGCCATTTCAAAAAATTGTGGCAGGGATCAAAGAAAGTATACTTATTTATATGGATTACTAGAATGTTCCCCTTAGGGATTTGAGGAGTTCATCAAATCTTGGAGAGATTTGTAGTTAACTTATGCATGTTGTCAATGCTTGGGCCTCTTGTTTTGATGCTTCCAATCTAGATTCTAAGTCCTCCTCCTTGTCTCTTTGCCCTTTGATTATCTAGGCATGTGTTTCTAGTTGAATCTAATACCTATCAAGTTGGTAGTCTTGTTCTTGTACCTTTTGCTTCAAGGTATCAATCTAAACTTCTTGTAGGCCCATATTTATTCTTTCCTAAATCAATTCTCCATCCATCTACCTAGTTAACTCCTCTTTAATGTTTGCTTCTCAAGACTCATCTAATTCCTTAAGGTAGTCAATTCTATCCTAGCCATTTCCAATGAATTTTTAGCTTCCTAAAGCTTCTCCCTGGTGCTCTATATTTTAGCTTCTCTAGCTCCTCAGTAACTTGTTCTATAACTATTATTATTTTATTCTCAAGGGCTTTTATCTTAACCTCATGTCCTCTCTTATTTTTTTTTGGCCTACTCCAACTCTAAATTTTTATTTTTTCATTTCCTTTCTATTGCAATTAAGGAGTTTCTAATTGCCTTGGTAGCCTCCTTCAAGAATGTTTCCTTGCCCTCTATCTAGGCATCTTTAATGTTGATGCCAACTACCTCCATTTGATAATTTGTTGTCATCATTTTCCCTTGTGGTTTATTTACCAAGGGATTTAAATGAGAAAAAGTGAATGGTGTCTTCTGTTAGATTGTAATTGGTTCTAATTATTTTGGAGGTAGGTGTTAAACCGTATTTCATCTTTCTTTTTTACTACTTTTGTTGTATCGCGACCTATATTGGTTGCATTTGTTGTTCATAGACTACATGATCTATTATGATTGTAACTTTATGTTGAGAGAAAGATCCTCTTAGAGATAATATGGGGGTGGCTAAGGATAAAAGTTGTGTAGTAGTGGGTGAGGCAACTACTTTAGTAGATGAGAGTGTAGCCTTAAGATTTGTAGGTTCCATAGGAGAGAGAATGCACAGCTAGGGTTTTTGTGTCTTGGTAAGGTTGAGTAAATGACATTTGTAATAGCAAGGATTGATAACCTCCCATTGAAAAAATTGAGAGGGAATTATAAGGGATGTCCCTATTGGGATAGGGTATTGGATAAGATAACCTAATGGATGATAGGAAAATGGTGGTCGTCATGTGAACTATTGAAGGTGTGCAAAAAATAAACTATTCATGATCCCTATCCCATCAAGTAGGGTGGAAATTAAGGAAACTGGGGAGGGACCTGAGTTGGTGGGAAAATTTGTTTTGACAATTGAAGGAACTAAACATTAGAGCTAAGAGGAGGGGTAGAAGCAATATTTATAGTGAGTAGAGATTTTATTATCTTGAGTTGCTCTTCTTGTTGTTGGTTCTCCAACACTTGATCTTTCCCTTTTCTCATTTTCCTCTTGGGATCCTCATCCCCCTTTTGTATCTCTTTTCCCTTTTCTTCTTTAGGGTCATCACTACCAACTAAGGTTTCCTATGGATTATTTCACTGTGCATTTCATGCTTGTTGTAGTGTCAGGATTGTAGTATCTCATAGTTCAGAAGTACTAGAAGTATCCTTTATTGAATGACTAGATTATCCCTATTGGTTGGTTGGCATTCTTATAGTTGGGTTGGTTTCTCCTATCCCTATAGCTGAGTGCATTTGGGGCTCAGTGGCCAGAAGGTTTCTTGAGGATGACATATCATGATTTGACTACTACTTTGGGGACTCAATGATTAGAGGTTGGGCTAGTGGTTATATCTAATATTATAGAGAGTGTGATTAAACTTCCATCTCTTCTCTAGATTTTCCTAAGTAAGGGATCAATGTGGATAATAATATAAGGTAGGGCTCTTTGAATGCACTTTGTCATACTCTATTTCTCATCTTTCATCTGAGGGATATTTTTTTAATTATTTTACTTTATGCCTAACTTCCTATCAGTATTTCCACCATGCTACCATTTTGTGTTCATTCTGACCGAAATTCTTCAGTCTTCCCTTCCATCCATTTTTGGAGTTTGGATTGAAATTAGTGACTTTTTTTATAAAAGTTTTTGTATGGTTATGGTTCAAGAATGGAGATTGTCTCAACAAACCAATCATCTACATATTCACAATGTCATTTTCATCAAGGCTTCTCTTGTCTTCCAACTCTGGACGAGGTTCATTGGTGAACATCTTAAACTCACTACTATTGATTTTATGTAGCCAAATATTAAATGCCTTCTCTGAGTCATAACTCCAAGTGTTATTTATCATATCTAATTATAATTATTTTAATTTGACTTCAAGAATTTTTGAATCATTCCTTTTCTTTATAACAATGTCATTGCATATGTAGGGGATTTGGTAATATGCCGTCCTTCCTCTCCCATTTCCAAAATATATGTCTATGATATCAACTTGTCTAAAACACTCTAGGGAAAACACTCTATTATTCACATATTTGGAGAGTTCAAAAAATTTACTAGTGTATCCACAATAGAATTTAATATGTACATTGTATAGACCTATAAACTAGTCACCTCTCTTGGTTGCCTTGAGGATCTCACTCGACTTTGGAAGCCTCGAAAGGTTTTGTTCTATAATTAAATTAATAAAGGACACAAGGACTTGTTCCACAAGTTCATAATAGCATGAATTCATATGCAAGTATGAATTCCATACCATAACTAGGCCATATCCTTTTGTTGTCTGACATGGTTTAGGTCTTAGGTGGGGATACAGAGGATAACATTGATGCAAAACCATATGCATTAGAATGGAAGAATATATGAATTTATTTATTATACTAAAGTTTTCCATTGATAACTTATTTGCTTCAAGAACAATGCAAAATCAAAGCCCGAGGGTTCCCTCACAAGTGTTCTTTGTAACCTTTCTAATATTGCTAGTTTCTCTAGCCATACAAAGTGATCATTATCTAGCCCCAATATACATGCAATGATACTACATACTTTTTGAGCATCATCCCTAAATTGATTTAATGGCATAGGGTAGTGCAGGGATCCCCTATGAGATGGAAGAGAACCTAAGAATTTAAGGAGGGCAACCTAATCTTAAGTTTATTCCCAATAGTGTCTTAGGCTATTTGTCGAAGCATAAAATGTCCCAGAAGGAATCCCTAACATTTTTCTTATATAATCTATTGATATTTTACAATTGAATGGATTATGTTTTCCCCTTCTTTTTATGGTTCAAGATGATGAGTCATAATACTTGACACATTTAGTGGCTATTTCATAACTACCTGATAGATAGTGTGGACAAGATATCTAGGGAGGAATGAGGTCCAAATCATATCAGTGAAACTATCTAAGGCTTGAAGAGATTTTTTAGCATATGTTGCTTTTATTCACTAAAATTCCCCATCTCTTAGATCTACATAGTAGTCTAAAAAATAATTGGGTCACATACCAAATCTACATCATCTTCCACTACATCAACTTTCGTTGTATGAGAAAAAGGAACAAGGTTAGAAGGCTTAGTTATAGGATGGTCGAGGTGTAAGTTGCTATGAAGGAAGAATACACCAAATCCAAATCTAGGATATTCAATCTTCCACTTGCTAAGGGAAGAGTTAATATGAGGAACTCCTTTGCAACCCCTTTTATTGTCTCCCCTATTTTCATTGCCATTCTTTCATAGATATTTCCTTATTTTGATCGGGTTTCTCTTATCCTAGCTATAGCATGCTCAAAGTTAGTTTTCTCAAGATTACAAATTTATTTTGGCTTCATGTTCTTTCCTTTCTTTTTAACAAATGACATGCAGTCAACCACTATTGAGGATGTTATCTCTCTACACATTCCTAGGTTCATGTACATTGGTTATGAATTCTTTCACTAATCTACTTTGATTAGGGAATTATGGCATTTGATTCACAACTGAATTGTAGGTTGCATCATCCTTCATTGTCATTGGTAGTTGAAGATGTGCATTATCCATAGTAATCATACATGTAACAATTTTGGGACTATCTTGCATGGTGTATGCTTACACGTGACTTTGTAATGCATGGTGGGTATTCTCATCAAGAATTCTATTAAGATTTCAAAAACCATGATAAAAAATAAACTAGAATAGAAATTATAGCCCAAGAGGCTTTCAATTTGTTTTTTTATGAAGGCCTTTGGAGTAGTGTGGGTCATTATATGAAGATGACATATTGATCAAATGGTTGGTGGCATCTTCATGAGATGACATGACATGAGAAAATACAAGGAGTGGGATGACATAAGCTATATTGAAGTATATATATAGAACATGAAATATCAAAATAGCAAAAAAATTGATATCAACATATATACAATATGGGAAGGGGGGAAACCTGACCTATGCATTTTGAGGTGGATTGAACCATTCACTGGAATTGGTAGTGCAATTCCATCCAATGTTGAAAGTTAAAATGAATTAGCCTGCTTGTGTGCTATGATAATGTATGGACCATTTCATAATGGATCAAACTTACTATGATTGTAGTGCCTTTGGTGCTTGTGCCTTGTTATCTATTGACTTTTATTTTGGATCTACTACTATTATTAGCAATTATGTTTTATTATGCCATTAAGGTTTTTTCCAATGGGGTTTTGTATTGTCATCTAGGCATTTGGATGTATATGTTGTGATTTTATTGTTGGAATTAGTCCGGACAACTGAGAGGGGGGGGTGAATAAGTTGTCCCACAAATTTAACCTTTTTTGCTTTTAATCTTCTTTCACAACTTACAAACAGATTAATGATGCAAACATTAAGCATGAATCAACAACACATGAGAAGAAACACAAATAACACAATTGACACCAAGATTTTTAACGTGGAAACCCAGTTAAGGGAAAACCACGGTGGGGGTTAACCCACAAGAATCGTACCCTATTAAAAGTACGTAAAAGAAATGGGAAGGCACTTGCCTTTGGGTGCACTGCCCAGAGCTTCCCACAAGATTTTATTTTTAATACAGAAAGAATGAACTGAGAAATAGCATCTTCTTTATGCCTGGTTCAATCCCATTGAAAGCTCACAAAACTTCTGCTCTGCCCCAAACACTTTGCTATCTCTTCATCTTCTACTTCTCTTGTTCTTCTGCTTCTCCTTTTCTCTGCTCTGCCTCTGTACCTTTCTTATGGTTTTAACATTTTTGCACAAGGACAACTTTCCACAACTCATCCACAAGTATTTATACACTTCATCAACCTTGGAATGAACATCAAGGTCGTATTAACTTAATGTGAATCATTTATACTGTTGGCCAAACATAGATAGGACTTGAATCTTCTTTAATCAACACACTACACTCCAAATAATTACCCTTAGATCATCCGCAACACACTTGAAACATCTGGTCAACCAAGACTGGGAAGAACAACACCAAGGAGGAAATCTTCAACAACAAGCTTAATCTTCAATGCAGACCTCCAACATAGCAAACACATGATCCAAAGACCTCCACAAGCATATTGAATTCAACAATAACATCCACACTACTCCAAATCATTAGAACCAATTGCATCTTCATCTGGTACCTCAAGAACACTATCTTCCATGACTATTGTTATCATATTTTGCCTGACCACAAAATATTCATGTCCCCCTCTTTCTATCAAAGAAATCCGATCATAGAAAGCCTAAATAGAAAGAGGAAAGGCTTAAATCACGCAAAAACCCATGCTGAGCCTTGCAAAATTTCCCAAAATCTTGCTTGGAGAATCCTTGCCAAAAACCCAGAAATCCTTAAGCTTCAAGTATCTTCCATCACAAGGATTTCTCAGTTTCATGCTTAGTCTCTTTGTATGTATCTTTGTATGGATTTTTGTATGTATATTCACATATACATTCGCCAATGTATGTGCATATACAAAGGCAGATACAAGAGATAGATACAAAGGTTTTTTGGTGACACAGGCCTTATCGGTGGCTCAGTTTGAGGTCCCCACGATAGTCCGATGTAAAAGCATATACAAAGGGAAGATACAAGGTCATATACAAAGTCACATGCAAAAGTTAGATGCAATGTTTATATGTACAAGCGATTGTATGCAGTTTTGTTTGTATATTCGCATTGTATATACGATATACAAAAAGTGATGCAAAAGGAAATACATACAATCTGGACATGAATGAAGAATCAAATGTGGCGGATTTCGAGTTGGGGTCCACCTATTGCATGTATATGCGATTGTATCATCCCATATACAATCCTATATACAATTGCATATACAAGGGTTAGATACAATAGGGATATACAATGCGGACCCGATTGGGAAATTAAATTTCACAAACTTAGTGGTGGGGTTTGCAGTTATATGTTGAAGTGCATGTATATGCCGATATGCAAAAAAGCAAGGATACAAGGCCAGACCTATTCTAAAGTTCCAATATGGTTGATAATCCTTTGAGTTCCACAATTGTATGTACATACGATTGTATCTCATTTACAATTGCATATACAAAGTCACATACAAAAGATTTTCGGTGAGACGGGCCTTATTGGCATCTTAGTTTGAGGTCTCTCTGATGGTTGATAAAGATGCAAATGTTCAGCGATGGGTCCCAGGTTCAGCTCAGCGGCCAATCAGATAGTGCCACGTGTTAGATAGATTCAAAGGTAGATTCAAAGGCCAATTTAGATGGCAATTTAGGTCACATATACAATGGCCGATACAAGATGAAATACACATCGGTGAGGCACTTTTCGAGGTCTCCTTAATAGCCCGATATATACCAAAAGTTGTATATGCAGAAAAGTGAAGGAGGTTTTGTATGTTGCACCAAGTGAACCTAAAAGTGCATGTGCAATTGTATATACAATTGCATGATACAACAATATATAATTACAAATGCAAGGCGATATATAGATGCAAGATGCAGTTGACCGTAACTTTGACCACCCATATCTCCTTCATCCTAAGGAATTTCTACATGCTCCAAAAGGCAAATGTGTTTGTTTTTGCCTCCTCTTTCATCTGGCAGGCTTTGAGGAGGATATCTTCACTTTCATATTTTGATGCAAATCTATAGGCTCAACTGACTAGATGTTTCAGCGACTGATTTGGCATATGCAGGGGTTGATATTGTTGCATTTATTCCAGTTGGTAGGCTTTGTAGGTGGATTCATGGTAGATGGCTTCACTCTTGAATGCATATCAGCTCCATGTCTTGCTGGCAGATCTTCATGTGTTTCGCGATGACTTTGGGGCTCTTCTCTTCAATGCCCTGTCCTATCTTGCATTTGGGAAACCATTTTCTGATGGTTGTGGACTTGCCAGCGACATGATTCCTGTCCTTTCACCATGCTCCTACCTTTACATCCCTGTTCCCGCATTGATGAATACATTCTACATTCCTGGGATCCTATGCAACTATTTCAGCATCCCTAGCACAAGAATTTGATATAAATGACATTGTAGCTTCAATCGCCAGAGGATGGTTTTATTTTGGGCTATTATATTGCCCTTTTTGTAGTCAGACCTCTTAGTGTAATTGAGGGTATGGGAATGTGACTCACTGTGCCTGAATCTGGCCTCTATTGTCTTCCATTTATCCACCAAATGAATGTGATTAGCTATACTGTGTCTACTTCTACTACTAAATATTATGTAATGAAATGGTTTGTCGCCTTCATGATTAATATATGCATGACTTCTTGCCTCTCTTGTGTCCTAATTTCTGTGCTTTAATTACAGTTATAGTCTGTTCTGTGAGTAAAACAGCTCCTCTGCAGATTTGACCTTCATACAAAAGCTTCAATCAGTCTCATAAGTCTATGTGAATTCCCTTCATTATTGAAAATATCATTGTGTCTACACCAAGATCACCATCACTCAATGAATTTGGTGCATCACCCCTATTTCCATTCCAGTTTCCTTCTCCCCCTTTTCTCCTTGCAAACATTAGCACTAGGTTTAGATATATTCCTCTAAGCATTAGACTTAGAAGTGAGGAACCAGCCTTCTCTAGAGGTCTGATCTCAGTTCGTAAGGTCCCACACGTAGAGATCATTCCCATTGTGTCATTAGAATGCTTGGACTCTCTCCAAGCAGGGTGCAATTCTATGTGACAATAGTTTCTGGCATGCTTGGTGGGACAGACTGGACTATCATAGTCCACAAGTCCTTTATTCATTGTTGATATTTGGTGTGTATGTCAACAACATCAGCCTGTAGAGGCAATATGCCAATATTCACACACTTGGCGACTCTACTGGGGAAGAATTAGCTGGTTTTAGCAGTCCAGGTACAAACAACTAATGAGGTTGGTGCTACTTGTTATTTTTCCTACCATTTGAAAGTATTTTCTCAGCACCTAGTGACTCTATTTGGTGTTATAACTCATTTCTTAGTGTTTCAAGATCATGTTGTCTATATATATTCCAAATCAGTTATCTAGACTTGCCTAGGTTTCATGCTTTACTCTTGCAATGTCTAGTTATCGGTACTATGATGGTTTTTCACCTCCATTCCATGAAGATCATGCATGTATACCCTCTTACCAATCATATCACATAGAATAGATTGCTGGTTTTATTCCAAATGACCCTGTAACAATAGATTACTAGCAGTCCTATCATGTTTTTCACCCTTCCATCCATGCTCAACCTCAATATCAACTGATATATGATCAAGTTCAACCCCAAGAAGAGGTTTTTGATGCCAAACAACATGACTATTCACATAGTCAGCTTGAAGAGCACCCTTACCAGAATGTATTGGATCTGATCCAAAAGTTTGACCTTTTTTATGGGATTTGAGCCAAAAGCTTGAACTTATGAAGATCATTGATATTAGTAAGGAGTTCTCACACATGTGCTAGATGTTGGTTGAAATTGAGAAGCAAAAAGAGATTACCTTGCAGTAGCGAGAGTTGGCTAAGCAATCCATTATCTATAATCAAGAATGGGTAAAAAGAAGAATACAGTTTGAAAGAAATCTTGAAGGAGAGATAGCTACTAAAAAGGAGCAAATGAAGTTTTTGTCTGCTTGGGTACAAAGTAGTCGAGCTTACTCAGATTATCAATGCCAAAAAGGGTGTGAAATCCAAGCAATCCCCTCCATTCCCAGTTTCAAACATCTTCTCCCTTTTACACATGCTCAGCCTGCTGCGGAAGAAGCCCCAAAATTTAAGATTCCAAGCTTCAGGCAGGATAATCCATCCGCGACTCCAAAACTGCTTCCCAGTTTTAAAATCCCAAGTTTTAGAGGCCCTCGGCCTTCACAGGAGCCTGTTCCGGCACAAATTCAACCCCCTATCTCCTTTTTGCAGCCCTTTCAAATCCCCTTATCAGATGGACCTAGCATGGATAGTTATGATGAAAACCTTCAACAGGAGAGGCAACTTAAACACAATCCAGTGGAGCTGCAGTCAAAGGATGGAGGCGTAGGGGAAAAAGTTGTTAAGGTCACTTCAAAAGTAGATGATGCTACCCTACTTCATGAGCTACTTGATTATGTTTAAGATGAAGAGGACGGGTAGATGGTCGTGGATATACAACAACATGGGGGCTGTGAAAATGATGGTGGATTGTTGTAGGTTGAGACTGAGCACGACAGTGAGGTTCCAAACCATAAAAAAGGGCAAGCATGTTGCCCTATGCTAGATGATGCAAAGGCTGATGATGCTGATATGCTTGAGGAGCTTCCATGCTTTATTGAAAATAATGAGGAGACTGAACATGGGCAAGAGAAAATTGAAGATTTGTTCTTTATTATCAAGCAGGGATATCAGCTTCTTGGTGGGGAGGTCTTCTCTTTTGAGCATGTGCATGGCTCATTTTCTGAGCCTAAGTTAGAAAATCATGAGCATCTTGTTCATGAGGTGGAGACAACCATATCTCTAATTGAGATACAAGAGCTAGAGTATTCAGACCAGCAAGAAGAGAAAGAATCAAAACAGAGACATGAGATCAACCATGATAATTTGCATGTCACTTCAAGGGGATGCCCAATCAGGCATCTAGCCCAGCTGGAGACACATCAAGAGGAGTCACCACTTGTCATGCTTACCTCTAAGTATGAAGTTGAGCATCAAAATGTGTGGGATCAGCCCATTTATTCACCACAAGTTAGCAACATTAGCAATCAGTCCAGGTGGATAGGTGACTTTATCTCCATTTTGTGGGGGATGTTTTATCAATTTGTCATATGCCCATCCCTCCCTCACCATTTTTTAACTACCCACATGGATGAGACACATTGTAAATTGTTAAGGAAGGGCAGTTACTTTCAAGAACTAGTTAATGGCTTTGTTTAAGGTCACCTTTGACTGGTTAGTTTAGGACTAGAGTGGGTTTTATTTTAGTTTTAGGTTTCCTTTCAATAAGTGCCCTTGCACTTTGTTGTATTCTCATTAGGAGATACATATTTGCTTGTTGTTTTTTGCTTTGGCTTAGTAGCTTGCTTAGTGTTCCAGCTCCTCTGTTCTTGTTTTAGTCTCTTTTGACTCCATACCCAATGGATGTATAAGGCCACTGATCAATTTGTTTAGCAGACAAACATCCCTGAGAGGTTACCAAAATGTTGTCATATTTTTCCTAACCACAAAATATTCCTATCCCCCTCTTTCTATCAAAGAAATCTGATCAGAGAAAGCCTAAATAGAAAGAGGAAAGGCTTAAATCCCACAAAAACCCATGTGTATCCTTGCAAAATTTCCCAAAATCTTGCCTAGAGAATCCTTCCCAAAAACCCAAAAAAACCCAGAAATCCTTAAGCTTCAAGTATGTTCCATCGTAGGGATTTCTCAATTTCATGCTTAGTCTCTTTGTATGTATCTTTGTATGCATTTTTGTATGTATATTCACATATACATTCACCGATGTATGTACATATACAAAGGTAGATACAAGAGAGAGATACAAAGGTTTTTTGGTGAGACATGCCTTATCGATGGCTCAGTTTGAAGTCCCCCCGACGGTTCGATGTAAAAGCATATACAAAGAGCAGATACAAGGTCATATACAAAGTCACATGCAAACGTCAGATGCAATGTTTGTATGTACAAGTGATTGTATGCAGTTTTGTTTGTATATTCGCATTGTATATGTGATATACAAAAGGTGATGCGAAAGGAAATACATACAATCTAGATGCGAATGAAGAATCAAATGTGGCAGATTTTGAGTTGGGGTCCACCTATTGCATGTATATGCGATTGTATCATCCCATATATAATCCTATATACAATTGCATATACAAGGGTTAGATACAATAGGGATATACAATGCGAACCCGACTGGGAAACTAAATTTGGCAAACTCAGTGGTGGGGTTTGTAGTTATATGTTGAAGTGCATGTATATGCTGATATGCAAAAAAGCAAGGATACAAGGTCAGACCTGTTCTAAAGTTCCAATATGGTTGATAATCCTTCGAGTTCCATAATTGTATGTACATGCAATTGTATCTCATTTGCAATCACATATACAAAGTCACATACAAAGGATTTTTGGCGAGACGAGCCTTATCGGCAGCTCAGTTTGAGGTCTCTCCGATGGCCGATAAAGATGCAAATGTTCAGCGATGGGTCCCAGGTTCCGCTCAGCAGCTAATCAAATAGTGCCATGTGTCAGGCAGATTCAGAGGCCAATTCAAATGGTGATTTAGGTCGCATATACAATGGCCGATACAAGATGAAATACACATCGGTGAGGCACTTTTTGAGGTCTCCCCGACAGCCTGATATATACCAAAAGTTGTACATGTAGAAAAGTGAAGGAGGTTTTGTATGTTGCACCAAGTGAACCTAAAAGTGCATGTGCAATTGTATATACAATTGCAAGATACAATAGTATACAATTGCAGATGCAAAGTGATATATAGATGCAAGATGCAGTTGACCATAACTTTGACCGCCCATAGCTCCTTTGTCCTGAGGACTTTTTGCACGCTCCAAAAGGAAAATGTGCTTATTTTTGCCTCCTCTTTCATCTGGCAGGCTTTGAGGAGGATATCTTCACTTTTAGATTTTGATGCAAATCTGTAGGCTTGACTAACTAGATGTTTCAGCGACCGATTTGGCATATGCAGGGGCTAATATTATTGTATTTATTCTAGTTGGTATGCTTTGCAGGTGGATTCATGGCAGATGGCTTCACATATGGGATTCGTGTCTTGCTGGCAGATCTTCATGCGTTTCGTGACGACTTTGGGGCTCTTCTCTTCAATGCCGTCCTATCTTGCATTTGGGAAACCATTTTCTGATGGTTGTGGACCTGCCAGCAACATGATTCCTATCCTTTCATCATGCCCCTGCCTTTGCATCCTTGTTCCCGCATTGATGAATACATTCTGCATTCTTGGGATCTTGTGCAACTATTTCAGTGTCCCTAGCACAGGAATTTGATATAAATGACATTGTAGCTTAAATCGCCAGAGGATGGTTTTATTTTGGGCTATTATGCTGCCCTTTTTTCTGTAGTCAAACATCTTAGTGTAATTAAGGGTATGGGAATGTGACGCACTGTGCCTAAATCTAGCCTCTATTGTCTTCCATTTATCCACCAAATGAATGTGATTAGCTACACTGTGTCTACTTCTGCTACTAAATATTATGTAATGTAATGGTTTGTGGCCTTTATGATTAATTTATGCATGACTTCTTTCCTCTCTTGTGTCCTGATTTTTGTGCTTTAATTAGAGTTATAGTCTATTCTGTGAGTAAACAGCTCCTCTGCAGGTTTGACCTTCATACAAAAGCCTCAATCAGTCTCATAAGTCTGTGTGAATTCCCTTCATCATTGAAATCATCGTTGTGTCTACACCAAGATCACCATCGCTCAATGAATCTGGTGCATCACCCCTATTTCCATTTCAGTTTCCTTCTCCCCCTTTTCTCCTTGCAAACATTAGCACTAGGTTTAGATATATTCCTCTAAGCATTAGATGTAGAAGTGAGGAACTAGCCTTCTCTGGAGGTTTGATCTCAGTTCACAAGGTCCCACACTTCGAGATCATTCCCATTGTGTCATTAGAATGCTTGGACTCTCTCCAAGCAGGGTGTAATTCTATGTGACAACAACTGTCACACTAGAAAGGTTGCTTGCAGACCTCCAAACCACGAACCATTTAAGTTGAGGATACACACTGACTTCCCAAAGATGCCTCTAGGTCTGCAGATCATAAGTTTTCATTGCAGAGCATTCCAGACCAATTTGCTATTACTTTGTCTCTTCTGAACACTACAAAACCTGGTTCTACTTAGATGGCCATAGCTTCTTCAAATCTTCATGCGGACCTCTCAACTCTTAATTGGATCTACTTCATACAATCCTCTACACAACCATATGGTCCGCATACTTTTATCTTCATTCCTCTGGAAAATGTGGAGCAATCTACTTCACTGATCTGCACTGTTTCCCCTGTTTCTGACAAAGAGATATGTTGACATCAATGACAACACATCATAGGCACATATTTGCAACAATCTCCCCCTTTGTCATCGATGGCAACATATGATGTGAAAAACTGACTCAACTATCAAGACAAGGATTTCTCTCCCTTTCTCTTATCACTTCTGCAACCACTTTCTTCACTGCTCCCCCTTTCATCAGCAACTAGTTTTTCAGATGACTTCTCTCCCCCTTTGACATCAATGGCAAAGGGTACATATTTGTAATCTTTTCTCGCCCTTTTTGTTTCAGATTGATCTCCAAAACTTGCATATTGACTACTCCCCCTAAGTAGTATCTCTTTAACATCAATCCAGATCAAAAGATATGACTGTGAATTCCACCGGACTGATGCACCCTAGTGCATCTTAGTTCTGATCAGGAGGGGTAATAACCCCTAATTTCTCTCTGAGATATTCAAAGGTATCCTTTGGTAGAGGCTTAGTGAAGATATCTGCAATCTGATCCTTTGAAGAAACAAAATCCAATCTGACTTCATTCTCATTAACCTTCTCTCTAAAGAAGTGAAACTTGATTGATATATGCTTTGTCTTTGAATGCAACACCGGATTCCTTGAGATGCTTATTGCACTTGAATAATCACAGAAGATTGTAATAGGCTCCTCAAATACAATTTTGATGTCCTTCAACATTTGCTTCATCCACAAGAAATTGAGTACAATTATTTGTTGCTTCTATATATTCTGTCTCTGTAGTAGATAGAGATATTGCCTCCTACTTTTTGCTCAACCAAGAAACCAATCTCCTTCCCAAGAAGAATGCACCACCACTAGTACTTTTCCTGTCATCCACATCTTCTACCCAATCAACATCTATATATGCATGAAGAGTGAAGTCATTATCCTTTGGATACCATAAGCCATAACCAGATGTTCCCTTTAGATATCTGAAAATTCTTTTGACTACTACAACATGGGATTCCCTAGGATCAACTTGAAATCTAGCAACAAGTCCAACTACATTCATAATGTCAGGTCTAGTTTGAGTCAAATAAAGTAGTCCTCCAATCATTGATCTATACCTTTTCTGATATGCCTTAGGTGAATCATCAGGTAAGTTCAAGAAGATGGGGGCACAAAGAGGGGTCTTAAGTGGCCACTTTTTTTCTGAAATCAGGAAATACTAGCCTTGGATGAGAAATTGAGCATAGTTACACTCAAAATTTGGAGATGCAACCAAAACAATGTTTGTAGTGCTTCAAGTTTACTTTCTAAACTACTGTTTTTTTTAAAATGACATAGATTAAGGGGTTCAAAAGAGGGAACCACAGAAATTGGTGTTGTTTCTGTAAAAAAAACATACCATAGCATGTTTTGTGGCTCCCTCAAAAGGTCAAATTTTTTTTGGTATTTTTAAAATCGCTTCAGTGAGAAATTAGCTAATAGCATGTAGTTTATGCCTAATTTTTCTGATAATTTCTTGATGAATATTTGATTTTTTACTAATTTTCAAAGTGGACACATCGTAAAAAATAGAATTTTGGCCATGCTACCCCTATAAATTTTGAAAACTAATTGAAAATCATTTTTTTTATTTTTTTAATATTTGTAGAATGGAGTCTAGTTTCTAAATAAGTAATTTTTTTGAAATTTTAATGAATAGTTAATTTACAATGAAAAAAAGACTAAACAGTTGTTTTTGCCCAAAAATGGACAAACTAACAAAAGAAATTAAAGATGAAAGGCTTAACATTGTTAAAATGTGAAAAAAAACACATCGTCAAATAGCTAAGAGAAAGCCTAACATTACCCAGGTGTTAGATTTGTTTGACCTTGAAACACGTGCAAATCTGAGGGTTAGCACGAATGAAATTATGTGAAATCTTGAAGAATATGGAAAAACACATCTGTGACTGTTCAAAAGGCACTCCAAGCCTTTGGGTTAGAAATCCAAAGCAAATCCCAAGCCCAAGGCTTGGGATTCCCAAAGCAAGACATAACGCGAGCGCGTTATAACGCGCTGGCGTTATGGTTTGCTTTACATTTTTCCTTTTCTGCAAAAGTCTGTTGTTTGTCATGTTTGACATAATGCGAGCGCATTATAACATGCTCGCGTTATGTTCCCCTTAAATTTTTTTTGTTCAAGGCTATTAATCATGTATGTATGTATGTATGCCTATATGTATGTATGTATGTATGTATGCCTATATGTATGTATGTATGTATGCCTATATGTATGTATGTATGTGTGTATCTATGTATGCCTATATGTATGTATGTATGTATCTATGTATGCCTATATGTATGTATGTATAGTGTCGAGGGTAGAGGAGGGTAGAGATAGGAGTGAGCCAGATAGGGGAGGAGAGGGGTGGATAAGGATTGAGTGATTAAGGTTTAAGGTTGATGGTTGAGCATTTAGGGATAGGATTTAGACTTTAGGGATAAGGGATTAGAGTTTAGGACCTTGAGGGTTTAGGGTTGAGGCTTTAGAGATAGCGTTTAGGGTTAAGGGTCAAGGGATTAGGTTTAAGGTAGAGTGTTAAGGGTAGAGGGATTAGGGATAGGGTTGAGGGTTGCGGGATTAGGGTTTAAGGTATAGTTTAGTAGTTCTTGTGGATAGAGCCAGTAAACAATGGGAGATTATTTGCTTGTTTCATAACAATATACCTTCCCTAAGTGTGGGGTTGAGAGCAAGAAACATAGATGTACCCCAATGCAAATCTTTTCTCATAATGATCATCCTTCTGATTTCAATTGTTAATTACTCTCTGTGGATATACCATACGCAAGGCTTTTCTCATAGGGTTTAAGGTATAGTGTCGAGGGTTGAGGGTTTATTGATAGTGTTTAGGGTTGAGGGTTGAGGGATTAGGTTTTAGGGTTGATGGATTAGGGTTTAAGGTATAGTGTTGAGGGTTGAGGGTTTAGGGATAGGGTTTAGGGTTGACGGATTAGGGTTTAGGGTTGATGGATTAGAATTTAATGTCGAGGTTAGTGTTAGAGTGTCGAGGGTAGAGGGATTAGGGATACGGTTTAGGGTTGAAGGTTTAAGGATTAAGGGTTGAGGCTTTAGGGATGAGGGTTTAAGGCTTAAGATATAGTGTCAAGTGTTGGGGGTGTAGGGATAGGGTTTAAGTTTTAAGGGTTAAGGGTTGAGGGATAGGGATTAGGGTTTAAGGTATAGTGTTGAGGGTTGATGGTTTAGGGATAGGGTTTAGGTTTGAGGGATAAGGGTTTCAGGTTGATGAATTAGGGTTTAATGTTGAGAGGAGGGTTGAGGGTTGAGGGTTGAGGTTGAGGGATAGGGTTAATGGTCGAGGGATTAGGGTTAAATAAGAGTGTCAAGGGTAGAGGGATTAGGGATAGGGTTTAGGGTTGAAGGTTTAATGATTTAGGGTTGAGGCTTTAGGGATGAGGGTTAAGGGGTTAAGGTTTAAGATATAGTGTTGAGTGTCAAGCGTGTAGGGATCAGTTTTAGGGTTCAATTTTTAAGGGTTAAGGGTCGAGGGATCAGAGTTAAGGGTTGAGGGATTAGGGTTTGACGTTGAGGGTTGAGTACATCAAGGTTCGAGGGTTAAGGGTTAAGGGATAGGGTTGAGGGTCGAGGGATTAGGGTTAAGGGATAGGGTTGGAGGGTTTAAAGAATAAGGGATTAGGGTTTAAGGTATAGTATCGAGCCCATTGAGGGTCTAGGAATAGGGATAGCATTTAGGGTTTAGGGATGAGGGATTAGAGTTGAGGGATGACGGATTAGGGTTGAGGGTTGAGGGATAAGGTTTAGGGTTGAGGGTTGAGGGATTAGGGTTTAAGGTATAGTGTTGAGGGTTTAGGGATAGGGTTTAGGGATAGGGTTGAGGGTCGAGGGATCAAAGTTAAGGGTTAAGGGATTAGGGTTTAACGTTGAGGGTTTTGGGTTGAGGTTCAAGGGTCAAGGGTTTAGGGATAGGGTTGAGGGTTGAGGGATTAGGGTTAAAGTAGAGTGTGGAGGGTATAAGGATTAGGGATAGGGTTGGAGGGTTTAGGGATAAGGGATTAGGGTTTAACGTATAGTATCGAGCCCGTTGAGGGATTAGGAATAGGGATAGCATTTAGGGTTTAGGGATGAGGGATTAGAGTTGAGGGATGACGGATTAGGGTTGAGGGTTGAGGGATTAGGGTTGAGGGTTGAGGGATTAGGGTTTAAGGTATAGTGTTGAGGGTTTAGGGATAGGGTTTAGGGTTGAGGTATTAGAGTGAAGGGTCGAGGGATTAGGATTTGATGTTGAGGGTTGAGGGTTAAGGCTTTAGGGTTTAGGGTTTAGGGTTTATGGATAGGGTTGAGGGTCGAGGGATTAGAGTTAAGGGTTGAGGGATTAGGGTTTGACTTTGAGGGTTGAGGGTAGAGGTTCGAGGGTCAAGGGTTTAGGGATAGGGTTGAGGGTCGATGGATTAGGGTTAAAGTAGAGTGTGGAGGGTATAAGGATTAGGGCTAGGGTTGGATGGTTTAGGGATAAGGGATTAGGGTTTAAGGTATAGTATCGAGTCTATTGAGGGTTTAGGAAGAGGGATAGCATTTAGGGTTTAGGGATGAGGGATTAGAGTTGAGGGATGATGGATTAGGGTTGAGGTTTGAGGGATTAGGGTTTGGGGATAAGGTTTAGGGTTGAGGGTTGAGGGATTAGGGTTTAAGGTATAGTGTTGAGGGTTTAGGGATAGGGTTTAGGGTTTAGGGATAAGAGTGAAGGGTTGAGGGATTAGGATTTGATGTTGAGGGTTAAGGGTTGAGGCTTTAGGGTTTAGGGTTTAGGGATAGGGTTGAGGGTCGAGGGATCATAGTTAACGGTTGAGGGATTAGGGTTTGACATTGAGGGTTGAGGGTTGAGGTTCAAGGGTCAAGGTTTTAGGGATAGGGTTGAGGGTTGAGGGATTAGGGTTAAAGTAGAGTGTGGAGGGTATAAGGATTAGGGATAGGGTTGGAGGGTTTAGGGATAAGGGATTAGGGTTTAAGGTATAGTATCGAGTTTGTTGAGGGGTTAGGAATAGGGATAGCATTTAGTGTTTAGGGATGAGGGATTAGAGTTGAGGGATGATGGATTAGGGTTGAGGGTTGAGGGATTAGGGTTTAGGGATAAGGTTTAGGGTTGAGGGTTGAGGAATTAGGGTTTAAGGTATAGTGTTGAGGGTTTAGGGATAGGGTTTAGGGTTGAGGGATTAGAGTGAAGGGTCGAGGGATTAGGATTTGACGTTGAGGGTTGAGGGTTGAGGCTTTAGGGTTTAGGCTTTAGGGATAGGGTTGAGGGTCGAGGGATCATAGTTAAGGGTTGACAGATTAGGGTTTGACATTGAGGGTTGAGGGTTGAGGTTCAAGGGTCAAGGGTTTAGGGATAGGGTTGAGGGTCGAGGGATTAGGGTTAAAGTAGAGTGTGGAGGGTATAAGGATTAGGGATAGGGTTGGAGGGTTTAGGGATAAGGGATTAGGGTTTAAAGTATAGTATCGAGTCTGTTGAGGGTTTAGGAATAGGGATAGCATTTAGGGTTTAGGGATGAGGGATTAGAGTTGAGGGATGATGGATTAGGGTTGAGGGATTAGGGTTTAGGATAAGGTTTAGGGTTTAGGGTTGAGGGATTAGAGTGAAGGGTCGAGGGATTAAGATTTGACGTTGTGGGTTGAGGGTTGACGCTTTAGGGTTTAGGGTTTAGGGATAGGGTTGAGGGTCAAGGGATCAGAGTTAAGGGTTGAGGGATTAGGGTTTGAAGTTGAGGGTTGAGGGTTGAGGTTTGAGGGTCAAGGGTTTAGGGATAGGGTTGAAGGTCAAGGGATTAGGGTTAAAGTAGAGTGTGGAGGGTATAAGGATTAGGTATAAGGGATTGGGGTTTAAGGTATAGTATCGAGTCTATTGAGGGTTTAGGAATAGGGATAGCATTTAGGGTTTAGGAATGAGGGATTAGAGTTGAGGGATGATGGATTAGGGTTGAGTGTTGAGGGATTAGGGTTTAGGGATAAGCTTTAGGGTTGAGGGTTGAGGGATTAGGGTTTAAGTTATAGTGTTGAGGGTTTAGGGTCGAGGGATTAGAGTGAAGGGTCGAGCGATTAGGATTTGACGTTGAGGGTTGAGGGTTGAGGCTTTAGGGTTTAGGGTTTAGGGATAGGGTTGAGGGTTGAGGGATCCTAGTTAAGGGTTGAGGGATTAGGGTTTGACGTTGAGGGTTGAGGGTTGAGGTTCAAGGGTCAAGGGTTTAGGGATAGGGTTGAGGGTCGAGGGATTAGGGTTTAAGTAGAGTGTGGAGGGTATAAGGATTAGTGATAGGGTTGGAGGGTTTAGGGATAAGGGATTAGGGTTTAAGGTATAGTATCAAGTCTATTGAGGGTTTAGGAATAGGGATAACATTTAGGGTTTAGGGATGAGGGATTAAAGTTGAGGGATGACGGATTAGGGTTGAGGGATTAGGGTTTAGGGATAAGGTTTAGGGTTGAGGGTTTAGGGATTAGGGTTTAAGGTATAGTGTTGAGGGTTTAGGGATAGGGTTTAGGGTTGAGGGATTAGAGTGAAGGGTCAAGGGATTAGGATTTAACGTTGAGGGTTGAGGGTTGAGGGTTGAGGCTTTAGGGTTTAGGGTTTAGGGATAGGGTTGAGGGTTGAGGTATTAGAGTTAAGGGTTGAGGGATTAGGGTTTGATGTTGAGGGTTGATGGTTGAGGTTCGAGGGTCAAGGGTTTAGGGATAGGATTGAGGGTCGAGCAATTAGGGTTAAAGTAGAGTGTGGATGGTATAAGGATTAGGGATAGGGTTGGAGGGTTTTGGGATAAGGGATTAGGGTTTAAGGTATAGTATCGAGTCTGTTGAGGGTTTAGGAATAGGGATAGCATTTAGGGTTTAGGGATGAGGTATTAGAGTTGAGGGATGATGGATTAGGGTTGAGGTTTGAGGGATTAGGGTTTAGGGATAAGGTTTAGGGTTGAGGGTTGAGGGATTAGGGTTTAAGGTATAGTGTTGAGGGTTTAGGGATAGGGTTTAGGGTTGAGGGATTAGAGTGAAGGGTCGAGGGATTATGATTTGACGTTGAGGGTTGAGGGTTGAGGCTTTAGGGTTTAGGGATAGGGTTGAGGGTTTGACATTGAGGTTTGAGGGTTGAGCTTTGAGTGTCAAGGGTTTAGGGATGGGGTTGAGGGTCAAGGGATTAGGGTTAAAGTAGGGTGGTGAGGGTATAAGGATTAGGGATAGGGTTGGAGGGTTTAGGGATAAGGGATTAGGGTTTAAGGTATAGTATCGAGTCTTTTGAGGGTTTAGGGATGAGGGATTAGAGTTGAGGGATGACAGATTAGGGTTGAGGGTTGAGGGATTAGGGTTTAGGGGTAAGGTTTAGGGTTGAGGGTTGAGGGATTAGGTTTTAAGGTATAGTGTTGAGGGTTTAGGGATAGGGTTTAGGGTTGAGGGATTAGAGTGAAGGGTCAAGGGATTAGGATTTGACGTTGAGGGTTGAGGGTTGAGGCTTTAGGGTTTAGGGTTTAGGGATAGGGTTGAGGGTCGAGGGCAATTGCTTGACAGAACCCCTTCTATTTATGTTTGGATAAGGTTTTGTCACAAACTAGAACTTCTGCTTCCAAAGAAGATCTATCTTTCTCCCTTGATGGGCATTTTCTATCAAGAACTTGATTATGAGGGCTTGCCCCTTCATTGTTATGCCTATCATATGGCCGAGCATCTGGCAAGCTCTTGCAGGAAATAGGAAAAGTTCTCCCTCAAAAACCTTGTGGTCAATCAAGTCTGAAGGGGAAGGTTTGGAAAGAGAAATGGATCACCAAAGAGATGAAGAATTTCTTATTTCTCAAACACCATCAGTGGTTTTTCTCTGATGCAGAGGACCTACCATGATGGAAAGCATTTAAAGATTATATGATTTCCAAGGGAAAATCTCCTAATTCTCCCAGATTGTCATCCTTTAGCAAGGTGAGATGAAGTGGCTTGGCTCTTCCAGTCATGGATCCTCCCATATTTAAGATGAATTGTAAGGCTTGGAAGTGTCAGTTGATGAAGCACAGGATGTGGTCATTCCTTCTTGTGTTAAGGAAGATAATGCACAGGATGTGATCAATCTATAGCAGGACAAAATGTGAGCACGTTATAACGTGCTCACGTTTTGTCTTGCTATAGAAATGGTAAAAAAGTGTTGACCCCCATGATCCAGGACTACATGCTCTATTTTCATACTAATTCTGCACGTGCTCTGACAAAAAGAAGTGCTTTCATGCTATTGGGAAGTTCACATGCACATTTGACACATTGTACCACCTTTGCGTGATCTTTCCACCACCTTTTCTGCTTTACCAACTTGAGAAGGAGGAAATAACATAGTTTTCACACCAAGTTTGATATATATCTATTCAAGTTTCAATTTTTGTAGTGTTGCAATGTTAATTGTGATTCAATTTTAGGAATTTAACATTATAGATTGGTTAATAGTATTGTTGTTAGTAATTATATTTGAGTGTTATTCAATTTAACATTGAAAAGGAAGGAAGTGGTGAAAAACTCAAATTGTTGAGGAGTTTGATGCAAGAAGAAAAAAACACTACATAATTAGGTACTCTCTCCATTTGAATCTTCGTTTTTTAGGTATGTCAAGTCTTTACATGCATGTTCTTTACATTTTCCTTAATTCGGATTGAATTACTTTATGATGCTTTATCATACATGTTTAAAATAGACACATTCCCAATCAAGAAAGAAACCTACAATCTCACATGATGCCATGTATATTTTCTACACTTGGGCTCTTTAATAATTATGTGTAATAAATAGACCTTAACATACCATGATGTCAAACTATACAAGAATAAATCCTTACAACATAATAAAAATACAATCCCACTATTATCTTGTATTCATTTCTTAGGAAATAATATTGGTCTCTTTATCATGCTACAGACAAATTCTCTATCATGCCGAGGAAACAATCAAGAATTAAACCAACACAGGAAGAGATAGAAGCTAAGAATGCAAAGAAATCAGTGGCTATGAGGGAACTTCGTGAGAAGAGGAAATTGGACATGATAAATGAAGACATACCAATTGAAGAGGAACCACAACCATCACAAAGAGATATGGTATTGGCGGCACAAAGAGAACAAATGCCAAAACTTCGTGGTACGAGAGATTTGAATACCATAGTTGGAGACACGTCCTCTACCGCAAGTCAACATGTAGGGACACCATCTACCACATCTCAAATTGAGAATACATCATCACTCACATGTGATGAAGGAGGTACGCCATCATTCCCACCTCAACCTCAAGGTATGTCATCTATTCCATCTTCAATCGAAGGTATGCCATCTAGCCCATCTCATTTAAATATTGATGAAATTCCTAATGTTGAGATGAATTTACCTAACTTAACACCACCTAGAATTTTGTATAGAAAGCCAACGTATTTGATTGATATTGATGAGAATATTTTGCAGCCAATGGAAGGTAAGATTCCAAAACACACTTGTAGAAGATATGCTCATAAGATTTGGAGATTGTTCTTTGAAAAGTTAAATTAGACTGCAAGATGTCAACTATTCATTGAAATGATGCAAGTATAAAATATAGGTCCATCATGAAGATTCTTGGGTTGAGAACATCAGAGGCTTCAAGTGAAAAATCTATTGTCAAGAATCTAATGAGTGCATATGAGAGTGTGGGTAACACCTCACGCACAAAAGATAGTAATGCAACACTGCATGTGATTACATCGACTATAGTAAGTAGTCAATGAGGAAAGCTCGTCTCATAAGAAAGACGAGTCAAGAATTGAGAATTAATAGGAAAACTTTATCAAGAGCTGTTGGAAGATGCCAAAGAATTAAGGACACTAATGCCAATGAATTATGGGTGTTCTCGGGGAGACTACCACAAAAAGATAAACCAATTGTTAAAGCATTGAAATCACTAATTAAAGACTTTTGGAAGAATTACACAAGGGTATCTTCGAATCAAAGGGATGTGGTAAGAAAGAGAATCGGTAGTCAGAATCGTGAGCCACATCCAAAGCATTTTTTGGATGAGACTCAAACATAGTTTTATGGTAAATTTCTAGAGAAGTATCCTCAAATTAAAATTTGTCAAAGACATTTTGAAATGCTAAAACCTTTCTATGTCAAGATAAATCACACATGCACTACTTGTTGTTGTAGATTACATATTGAACTTTCTATATGTTTAGATATGCATACTAACAATGATTTGTAGGGTTGTGCCGTATGTACCCCACCAACATCTTCAAGAGACTTTATATCAAGAATTTTATGTGAAAGAGAGGAAGGTCAAATATTCTACAAGAAATTATGCTTGGATGGCACATGTCATCGTTGCGGTGGCTTGCAACATTTGCCAATATGTGAACATATGGAAAGAACACATGCGGTTGGAAACAAACTAGTAGAGTTTGGCAAGTATAAAATAGTGGCATACAATACAAAAGATGGTAAAGAAGCAAAAAGGTGTGAATTGGTTATTGAAAAGATTCCAGTGTATTAGTTTATGCCTATATTTCGTGACAGCATAGTGTATGAGTATGCAAGACATGCCCATAGAGCTCGATGGTTGGACTTGCAATTCAAGTTATGCAAGGACACATTTCTGGTTGGTAGCATTGTTTCAGTCATTGACTTTGCAGAGAACTACAGTCTACAGCCACAACATGAGGTGCAATCACAATATTACACCTCCACACAGGTTTCTATATTTGTGCACATCACATTCATTCATGTGAATGATAGTATAGAGGATGACAAAAAGATCATAAGGGAGTATAATTTCTATATTAGTGATGATCGTACACATTCTACAGAGTTCGTGCAAGGTTGCTTTCAAGCGTTCTATAATGATTTGGCTAGAAGGGGCATATCGTTCAGTCAGCATATCATATGGTTGGATAACTGTGCATCACAATTCAAGAACTCGCAGAATTTCTATTAGCTAAGTAGGAGGCATAATTATATAGGTATTTAGCATATGTGGAACTTTTGTGAGGCCAGGCATGGAAAAGGGGAACATGATGGTGTAGGAGCATGTATCAAAAGAGCCATAGCACAAGAAGAGTTAAAGTATAAATACAATGCAAAGTTGACAGATGCAAAATTGATTGTCGAGTGGTGTAATGCTTCCATGGGTCTAGGTAATGAACGTAAGTCTTTAGTTCGTAGATTTTTTGGTTGATAGATGATACTAGCATTACACCATATGAGGACTGTTGTACATTGATAGGATCAAATGAGATACACTCTTTTAGAAGCTCAATTGCAGGTTCATGGAGTATCCATACACGAAAGATGTCATGCTTTTGTTCTTCCTATACAATTCAAGTCTGGGATGAGCGTGAGTCAAAGGAGTGGATTGATGAATAGCAGTTAAGTTATCTTAGCCCACTTGACACATATCGACCCCCGATGGCACTGGAATTAACACAGATGCAATCATTAGTTGACTTTGACCACATATCAAATTTAGTTCAACCAGGTAATATAGGGCATGTATATGCATCTAATTTCATCTAGTTCAACCAGGTAATGTCATCTTACTTTGTAGTGTTTTTCTAATGTTGACTAATTTCATCTAATCTGCTACACATATCAATGCAGGACAAGTATATGCAGTTATTGCAGATGAAGATAATGAAGAGGGAACATATTATTACTTATGTCGTTGTGTTGAGGCCAAAAAGAAATTGGAGGCCCCTGTTACAGATGGAGAAAACATCGAATACCCTTCAGGCTCGGTGGTTATTACTGGCACATGGCTTAGAAGGTAACCACATAAGAGTGTTGATATTTGGTTGTTTCAGGACTTTGACACACATCAAAAGATTCTTCATTACTCGAACCTTGTCATGGCATCCAATGTTGATTTGATAAAGTATCAGGGTAGACCTTTGAACAAAATATTGTGGAAGGTGTGTGAGTCTGACCATGAAGCAATACTTGACACAATAAAGAGTAGAGCAGACCCGGATGGTTCATTGGATTAATTTGTAAGTATTCACATTGATTTTGTAAAGTGATGTTACATTGAGTTGTAAGTATGCACATTAATTTGTAAGGTTTGTCTTTTTTTATTTCCTCTTGCATTTTTACACATATACACATTTTTACATCATCATGTTATGCATTTTTAGTGTCCTGCTCCTGATGCGACTAAACTCATAACTCACCCTACTTCCTCTAGACACCATTTGATGATCTCTCCAACACTCTAGATCCAGGGTGCCCAATCATGATGATGACCTATATACCATTCCCCCAAGGTGCTCATAATGAATAAAAAGAAGACCAAGGGCACCCAAGCTTAATAGACTTATTTCTTTCAATTTTGATGTTCCAAGCTCTTACAAAATGACATCCACTTTCATGCCTTTAGATCTTCCTTCACATACAAGGCACCAAATCAAGTTGAAAAATCTACATAAGGGTGCCAAAATGGATGAAAGGAGACATGAAATGCGCCTTAGGACTCCATGCTAAGGTTTGAGCCATTAAAGTTTCTTGATATTAGGCACTCACGATGATGAAACTTAGAGTTTTTTTCCTTTCCTAGGTGCTCATCTAAGATGTTTGAATGATAAGGAGCACCTAGACCTCTATAATGTACATTGGGTGCAAAAATAAGGTGATTTTAAGTCACTTTGAGTCATTCGGGGTCAGTTTGAATCTTTGAGTCATGTTGCAAAAAAGTGTCAATGTTGTCAAGTTGCACAAAGCAACTTTTGCATTTTTGGTGTCCTGCTCTTGATGTGACCAAACTGATAGTTCCAATGCATCCGGATGGGTATGTTTAGGCTAGGCATGGTTCTATTTTTCGCCTAAACATGTCAAAACAGTTCGAGCTACATTGTGCCGACGATATCCCTGAAGAGTCTAAAGTGCAAAAAGGTAGCAATCTTTGACGAGATGTTACTTGAAAACCGTGTCACTTAGAAATATTTCATCTAAGGCAATGCGATCATGTAGAGTGGCTTTACAATAACCTCTCTCAGTTTTTTATATCTCTGAGACATTTGCCTGTGGTCAAAGGTTTTCTACTGTCCCAAAAATCATCAGAGGGAGGCAGTGTAAAGTTGTAAAGGGGTGTAACTTTCGTCCTACTCCTGATGTGACCAAACTGACTATTCCAATGAGTCCAGATGGGTACATTTATGCTAGGCATGGTCCTATTTTTCACCCAAACATGTCGAAACAGTCCGAGCTACATTGTACCGACGATATCCCTGAAGAGTCCAAAGTGCAAAAAGGTAGCAATCTTTGCAGAGATGTTACTCAAAAACTGTGTCACTTAGAAAAATTCTATCTGAGGCAACGCAATCACATAGAGTACCTCTACAATAACCTCTCTCAATTTTTTATATCTTTGAGGTGTTTGCCCATGGTGAAAGGTTATTTGCTACTCCAAAAATCGTCAGAAGGAGGTAGTGTAAAGTTGCAAAGCATTGCTAAGAAATCCTCAATACTCAAACACTCCAATGAACTGAAACAATTTCTTCTTAGGCACAAATGTAAGGGTACAGAAGGGGAAAATGGCACCTAGATGACTTAGTGCATTTCTATGACTTCATTCACATGTTTAAATGTTTGAGAAACTCTCCTTTACTAAGCGCTTGTCCTCATGTCAATGTTAAGCTTTATACCTCCTAGGCGCTCAATTAGGTGATGTCATTAGATACAACTTACCCTTAGGTACCAATGTAGCTTCTTCAATCCATCACACTTCTAGGGACTCAAATTTGAGCTCTCGGATTTGTATCTTATTCCTAGGCGCAATTGGATGATCTTCCTAGATCTAGGTGCTCATGATGGTGGGAAATTACATGAAAGGGCATCTAAGTCCAATTTAACTTTGTATTTGATATTTTATGACTCCAATTGACTAGGAATGGCTCAATTTCTAAAGTACTAACTCAATAATGTAAGTTTAAGGTCTTTTCCTCCTAGGTGCCAATTAATGAGTTCACTAGATGCAATTTCTCCTGGACTTGAAGATTGTGAAAGAACTTGAAGCTTGGATGGATGTCTTCAAATGTTCGATGAAGAAGTGTTCCAACTTGAAAGGTCCTTTGAAGTGTAGATATTGATGATAACACTTTCCCTTATATGTGAAGTAGATGACTTCTTAAGGAGGCTTGAATGTATCAGAGGGACTTGAAATTGAATGGATGTCTTTGGAATGCTTGATGATGATGAGAAGTTCCTTTGGAGTGGCTACATGCTGATCTTGATGCGATGATTGATGAAGAATCTAGTTGATACTTGAAGATGAATGGAACTTGAAGTGATAGATGGAAGTCTTCGAACATGATGCAACTGGTGATGTCTTTGATGAAGAAGACTTGAAATATATCTTGTTGTGACCTCTTGGAGCAGCTACCTCTTGAAGTGGTGTTTCCTTGGTAGTGATTACTTCCATCTTAACTCTCTATCATGAATGAATGTGAAAGGCTCCTTTGGAGCAGCTACATGATGACTCTAGGCGACTCCAAGCTCTTGCTCCTACCTTTTCCTTCAATCTTCCTACAATACAAACCAAGAAACACATCAATCCTCATGATAAACATTTTATAACACAAAGGAATCCTCTTTAAACATGGAATAATCTTACTACAAATCTAGGCGCATATATAGGTAAAAAGAATAGCAAAGGACGCCTAACACAAGTTGGTCCATATTTATCACTTTAAATGATTTCAAACAATTGTAATGGATTAAAGAGGTCAATCTCCCTTAAGAGATTCATTCAAAAGGTGTCTTTCAATGCAATTTCTCCCTTAGGTGCCAGAATGGGTTTGTACTGATGGAGAGTGCACCTAGATTTAAATGTCTTTATACTTGTAATTTTGCAATTCTAAATGATGAGGCATGTCTTAGAATGAATTCTATCTTTCAAGCGCTCACTCCAAAAGGTCATCTCATGCAATTTCACCCAAGGTACTCATTGAGGTGCCCTTAGAGGCTAAAGTGCGCCTAACTCAATTGCCTTTATCTTTATCATTTTTGTGCTTTCAACAATTGAAAATGACCTAGAGTGATCCTTTCTCTCAAGGCACTCACCTATTGATATGAAATCAAGTTATTTCCCTTAGGCACAATTTTAGGCTTGTATGGGTGAAAAGTGCACCTTACATCCTTAGGTGGTTCTTTCTAATTCTCAATGATTTCAATCAAATGCCAAGTGTCTAAGGAAGCTTTTGTCTTAAGATGATTAAATTTTGAGGTTCAAATCCCTTCCTCAATCAAGGCACAATCTGAGGGTTGTATAGATGAAAGTTGACTTCAACTTGGGTGCTCATTTGAGTTGGGAGGAGCTAGAATTTGCGCCTAGATTAGAGATAGATATTTTGGCTTATTTGATGATGGTCTCAAGTCTCTCTACCAAGGCGCATTTTGATGATGTTCTTATTTAAACTCTTATGAAGACTATCTCATCCCTAAGTTTTCATCCTCATGATTTTCATGCACTTAGACTTCAAGGTGCCAAAACTAGTAGGAAAATTCACAATGAGCTCCTTTGCTTTGGAAGAATTTCTTATTAATCATTAGGCACACTTTGGAGTTGATATGTACTTCCTTTACTTCCATGTACTCAATTCATCATAATTATTATCAAAGACTTCTCCAAGTTGATTGATAATATGCTTCTTGATGTTAAGATCCTTCATTCACTTCTTAGATCTAGGCGCTCATGATGGTGGGAAATTACATGAAGGGCGCCTAAGGTTCAAGATAGGTTCTTTCCACTCATCTTAACTTTCAATCATTGTAGTTAATCTCAAAAGACATCATCTGAAATGAGAAACCTCCAAGACTTGTCATTGTAAGTTGATTTCCTCCAAGGCGCCAATACAAGGTTCTTTTGAAGGCAAAGGGTGCCTAGGCTTATGGGGCTCAATTTGATGTATTTATTGAAAGCTCAAGGTGAATTGATACTTATTGAAAATGCCACTTGGTCCTTCATTTGCATTATAGGTGCCATTTTCTATTGACTTATATACTCCTCCTCAGGCTAGGGCGCCATAATGAAGTGGTTTAGACAATAGGTGTGCTTCACTTACTAGAAGCTTATTCTCCTTCCACCTTAGGTGCACTTTTATGGTGGAACAGGTGTCAATGGGTGCCTTGTCTTAAATGAATACTCTCTCCAAGTTGGGTGCCCTTTTGAGGCTTTATGAGTTGCAAATTGCGCCTTAACCCTTCATGCTTGTTGCTCAATGTTTGAATGTTTAAGAAAGTCTCCTTTAAGCACTCATCTTAATGACTTTTTCTCAAGGTGCAATCATCCTAATGACTTGGATATTCATCCTAGTGTTTCAAGATATTAGGCTACCAAACTTAGTCATTTTCAGGATCTCAAACATAAAGAATAACATGATGATTCATTTTTTTGTATTGCATATAGTTGACATTGTATGCTACTCATAAAGAATATTAATATTTTTTGTTCAACATGATGATTCATTTTTTTTTAAATACAACTTTTATCTTTTAGTTCCAAAATGAGGTTTAGGTAATACCTGAATAACAATAGCTAGCTTATTGGATCAACAAACATCCTATGTAATACAATTGGACTTTAAATATTTGAAGTAGCCATCTACAAATATCCATTCAAATGTGGATTTATAATGCAAGTATGGACGCCATCAATAAAAAAGATTTGTATTAACCAAATATCCATATAGGCATACATGAATATCTGTTGATATAAGTATAACATATATACAAAATAGCCATATAGGCTTACAAGAATGCCATATACGCATACAATGTCAACTATATACAATACAAAATATATGTCCACAAATGCCATATAGGCATACAACAAAGGAACACAATAAAAAGTCATTCCCCTCTAGCTGATGAAGAGAATAGATCACGAGCAGCCTTTGATCTTCTAGGGGATGGAGACGTGCATGTGGGTGGTCTACTACGAACCCAAGGGCTGCTCCTTCTATTTAGTTCTTCCTACATCTTTAGCTGTTACAATAAAAAGTATAGACATTAATATATAGATATTACATGTTATAAAAAATGAAACATTTAACAAAATAATCACTTACCGCTACCATGTAATCTATCTCCTCACTTGCCTCAGTAGCAAGAATAGGTTGTGGTGATGTCATGTCCTATAGAAACCATCCAGATAGAAATTAAACTTCAAATCAATAATCTTTTGATTTTTTAAAAATAGACAACTATAACAATGAATGTAAATTAAAATTTACTAATCTGCCTCATACCCCTGTCAATGCCATGGAGCTATGAATCACAGAGGCCACACCATGCTCCATTGCCCTATGAACATGGGGAGGTGTCTCCGCAGCCTGCATCATCTGGAAATAAAACAACATTATTCAATTACAAAAGCTATAATAGTGATGAAAATCATGGCTCCTAACATACACACACGTTCATCTAAACATGGAAGTACACACAATAAAGCACACAAGTCACATACAAAAATCTAGTAAGTACAATTCATTCATTAAACTATTTATTTTATTACCTTCATAAAGCTTTGAAGTCCACCACCGCTAGCAGGTGTTGCTGTGAAATCTACAATATTAACCTATTCAACATCCAAAATTAGATATTAGAATACCATTCATATAACGATGCTATTCACATGTAATATTTATAATTGTTTACTAGTTACATACCCCGACAGTAGATGATCTAGTGTCAAATGCAGGTGGAGAACCACTGAAAACTACATCGATGCTATGACCCTAAAATTTTATTAAAATCATCAATTTAAATTTGTTAATCTTGCATTTCAAAAATGAAATTAATAAATTAAATTCAATAAACTTTCTAATATTTACCTGAGTATCAAGGCTGAAAGTCTCACTCAGGAGGGTATCTGTCATCACCATATGCTCAGCTGCAGATGTAACTTGTGCACCTGCATCCTGACTATCCATGGGGTCATAACCATAGGTTGATCCGCAAGTCTGACAAGCATGAGGTGGGACCCTACTCCTCACACTATCTCCCAACCCACTTTGTGCTGTAGGACCAGCATGCTCTATGATGCTCTGGGTCAAGGCAGTAATGGACTAAAGTGTATCGACCTCAACACTCTCCCTCACAATGGAAGGGATAGAAACATGGTCATGGGCTGGTCTACTGATTACTCGTCTCACTACCCACTGTGGGTCAAGACGTGCCCCTGGTCTATCTTGCGCTGACCCCCCACCTCTACCCTGGAAGTCACGCATATCAAAATAGTTTGGCACTTTATTGAGGATAAACTCGCAGTAGAGTTTCCTTAAAAAGTATTGTGGGACCTCATTATTATTGCATGGAGGATGGTCAAAAACCATCCACCACCTCTGTCCAAAATTGTCCCTTATCGCTTGGTTGTTGCACCAATGGATAGGGAACCTCTTGCATGTAATGGGTGGAGGTTGATTTGTTTGTGGGTTTGTGAAAATCGAACACAAGTCTAATTTTGTGATTTGTAATTTTTTCACATCTTGGTATGACAGCTTGCCTGCATAATAATCTCTAAACTCTCTCCTCTTGTCTATCCAACTAGTTATTTTCTTGCTAATTGAATCTATATTTGATAACATAGATTCAAGAGATTCAGCAAGCATGGACCTATGTAAGGTTGAAGTGGAAGGATCTTTCAACCTTGCAATTATATCTTCAATTTCTTTTTTGTTGTTTTCAATTTGCCCCATTATATTTTCTTGTGTTCTAGGGGCATATCGAGGAATGGATGGAGGAAGTTGTTGTTCTACAGGATTTTGAGGAGGACGAGGACGAGGAGGTGCATTAACATTTCCTAACAATTAACGAAATATACATCAAAAAATAACTCAAACCTACCTATTTAGAAGCAAATTCAAACAAACAAACAAATAAAACTCACTCCTTTGGCATGCTCAACATCGTGGCGACATTTTGGTGACAAATCAACAAGATTTTGGTGTTGAATTGTCTTTTCCAAAATGCGAGTGCGCTTCCTAGGGTTTGCAAGCCATGGGGATAGAGGAGAAAAATAGAAATGAAATGAAATGAAATGACAAGCCTTTTTTTATTTATAGTAGTTCATAACGCGAGCGCGTTAGAACGAGCTCGCATTATGTATTATTATTTTTTTAAACCATTTGGCCACTTTTTGGCCCCCCATCTTTTTGCACTTACTCCATCATCTTTACTCAACTTGCATCCAGTTACCATAGGAGTACTTACTGGTTTTGAGTCCTCCATTCCAAACTTTTTCTATAATTCTCTCACATACTTGGACTGAGATATGAAGATATCTTTATCTGACTGAGTGATTTGTAGACCTAAGAAGAAATTTGTTTCACCAAACATGGACATCTCAGATTCACTTTGCATCTGATTAGCAAATTTCTTACACATGCTTCCATTTCTACCAAAAATGATACCATCAATAAATACCTCAACAATCAGGATGTCCTTACTGTTAGCTGTGCCTTTGCTAAATGCAAGCTTTAGGATACTTATCTAATCTTGCATACCAGGCTCTTCGGGCTTGTTTGAGTCCATACAAAGATTTCCTCAATCTGTAGACCATATCTCCTTGATTAGATAGCTGGAATCCTTCTAGTTGCTCAATGTAGACTTCTTCCTCTAACTCTCCATTTAGGAATACTGACTTGACATCCATCTGGTAAACTTTGAAATCTTTGAAAGCAGCAAATACAAGAAATAATCTGACTGCTTCAATTCTTGCCACCAGAGCAAATGTTTCTTCAAAATCAATTCCCTCTACTTGAGAATATCCTTTGCATACCAATCTTGCTTTGTTTCTCACAACTTCACCATCTTCATTTAATTTATTCTGGAAAACCCATTTGGTTCCAATTATATTTTTGTTTTTAGGTCTAGGAACAAGATCCCAAGTACGATTCTTTTCAATTTGCATTAATTCTTCTTCCATTGCTTTTACCCAATTTTCATCATTACAAGCTTCATTCACTAT
This sequence comes from Cunninghamia lanceolata, assembly GCA_027924645.1. Lineage (NCBI taxonomy): Eukaryota > Viridiplantae > Streptophyta > Pinopsida > Cupressales > Cupressaceae > Cunninghamia > Cunninghamia lanceolata. The sequence continues at coordinate 6,008,554 of BSBN01000134.1, forward strand.
TTTTGGTTCAATCTTTGAAATCAAACAATACTCTACTTGATCTTCAGCAATTCTTCTTCTAGTTTGAACACCTTTATTCTTGTCTCCTATGATTTGATCTTCAAAATGATTCAACCTTACATACCTGGGGGTTTTGGGAGTTTCTTGAACTTCTGATTCTTGAGCTCATTCCTCAACATCTGCACTAACTTCTTGAGTCACTAGATTTTTTGGATCAATCTGGATCTAAGTCTGGATTTGAATTTACTTTCCTTGACTTTGACTTTCATCTTGATCATTTGAATCATATCCACAAGGCCTGGAAGGTCTTTCTTTGCTCTCATCAACCTTGACATTAGCACTTTCAACAATCTTTTTCAATCTCTTGTTGAAGCATTGGTATGCCTTTCTTTGAGTAGAGTAACCCAGAAATATTCCTTCATCACTTCTTGCATCAAACTTTCCTAGATCCTCATCTCTTTTGATATAGCATTTACTAGCAAAAACTCTAAAATATTTCATAGTAGGAGGATGACCAAACCATAGTTCATAAGGTGTCTTACCAGAATTACCTTTGATATGCACTCGGTTAAGAGTGTAGACATTAGTACTCACAGATTCTCTCCAATAGACTTGCGAAACATTTGCTTCCATCATCATGGTCCTAGCAGCTTCTTGAATGGTCCGGTTCTTCCTTTCCACAACTCCATTCTACCGAGGAGTCCTAGGAGCAAATAGCTGTCTTTTTATTCCATGCTTTTCACATAATATATCAAACTCACCAGAGGTAAACTCTTCACCTCTATTAGATCTCAGACACTTTATCTTCTCACCAATCTCATTCTCAACCATAACCTTGAACACCTTGAATTTGTCAAGAGCTTCTGGTTTCTCTTTCAAGAAAGTTACCCACATCATTCAGGAGTAATCATCAATTAGCAAAATAAAATATATGTCTCCAGCACACTTCTAATTCTAGCAGGACCACATAGATCAGTATGCACAAGTTCCAATAGTCCAGTTGAAAATTGTTCTTTATTCTTGAATCAAGTTATGTTCTATTTACCCAATTGACATTCTCTACACATGTTATCAACAGGTTTCACAAGTTTTGGAAGATCTCTCATAGCCTGACTAGAACTTATTTTGATAATATTATCAATATTCACATGACACATTCTCCTATGCCATAACCAACTCTGATCAATCTAAGCAATCAAACAACTTTTTCCAAGACCACTTAAATGAAAGATGTTACCTTTACTTTGTGTACCTGATGCAATCATAGTTTTGGAGCTTGCTAAGATTTTGCATTTTCCATCCTTGAATCGGAGATCATACCATTTGTCAACCAACTATCCAACACTGAGAAGAGTATGCTTCAATCCTTCTACATATAGAACATCGTTAGTGTTATTCTTACCATCAAAAAAGATTGATCCTCTGCCACAAATTCTACCAGCTGAATTGTCTCTAAACTTCACAATTCCACCTTCATATCTTTTCAAACTTATGAACTTACTTTTATCACTAGTCATATGATGAGAACATCCACTGTCAATCACCCATTCATCCTTTTCTTCAATCTGAGCAGCCAAGGCACTTTCCACAGTCACACAGCTAGTAGATTCAATAGACACCGGATCTTCTTCTTTGATGGCAATGAACACCCATTCATTTCTTGAGTTACTTCTGATATTAGATTCATCATCTGTGACTCCTTCTTCATCAGCTTCTTGGACATAGTAACATTTCTTCTGAGCCCTTAATCTATTAGGGTTTGGCTTTGAAACCCTCTCTAGACACCTTGAGGCAAAATGACCAATCTTATTACAAACAAAACATTTTAAAGGCAACTTTCCTTCATACTTACCGGATCCTTTTGGCAATCTTTTGGAAATAAGACCTTCAAGTTCTGTAGCCTCAATTTCATCATCTTCAAGGTCCTTCCTTGCCTTCGCAAATCTATTAGATCTTCCAACCAACTAATCCCTTGTAATAGTTGTCACAGTCTTGATCTCTTTAATGGCCCAGTAACTTTATGCTTGTATGCCACAGGTAAGGATCTGAGCACTTTAGCAACAATCTCTGATTCTTCCAATGTTCCACCAGCACTCCTTATATCGGTCACAAGTTCATTCACTTTCTGCATGTAGGAAGTAATATTTTCATCTTCACTCATCATCAATCTTTTGTATCTACCCTTTAGGCTCTGTAGCTTGGCACATTTGACATATTCATCACCTTCATAGAGAGTTTCCAACTTTTCCTAGATTTCATAAGCAGTTTTTAATTCCAGGACATTTGTCATTTCAGTATCAGTCAGAACACTTAACAATGCTTTTTTAGCTCAAATATTGTATTCAACTTCCTTAGTTGAAGGGCCTTTCTCCAGAATCTTATACTCATTCTTAGTTATCAACCAAAAGCCATCACCCATACATTGCAAATGACACTGCATGCACACCCTCCAAAGGGAGTAATTTGTTCCATCAAATCTTAGACTTTCCTTCTTGTAAGTCAACATCTTGGATCTCCTCAAGCGGTCAAGCTTCTTCTAAAGGAACCAGCTCTGATACTAATTGTTGGAATTAGTCCAAACAACTAAGAGGGGGGGTGAATCACTTGTCCCACAAATTTAACCTTTTATGCTTTTAATCTTCTTTCACAACTTACAAACAGATTAATGATGCAAACATTAAGCATGAATCGTCAACACATGAGTAGAAACACAAATCACACTTGACACCAAGATTTTTAACATGGAAACCCAGTTAAGGGAAAATCACGTGGTGGGGGTTAACCCACAAGATTTGTACCCTGTTAAAAGTACTTAAAAGAAATGGGAAGGCACTTGCCTTTAAGCGCACTACTCAGAGTTCATTGCTTAAAGAGGCTCACAGCCTACAAGATTTTATATTTAAATACAGAAATAATGAACTAAGAAAAAGCATCTTCTTTATGCCTAGTTCAGTCCCATTGAAAGCTCACAAAACTTCTACTCTACCCCAAACACTTCTTCACTAACTCTTCATCATCTGTTGCTCTTGTTCTTCTGCTTCTCCTTTTCTCTGCTCTTCCTTTGTACCTTTCTTATGATTTTATCATTTTCGCACAAGGACAACTTTCCACAACTCATCCACAAGTATTTATATGCTTTGAATCAACCTTGGAATGAACATCAAGGTCAGCTTGAATTAATGTGAATCATTCATACTGTCGGCCAAACATAGTTGGGACTTGAATCTTCTTTAATCAACATGCTACGCTCTAGAGAATTGCTCTTAGATCATTTGCACCACACTTGAAACATCCGATTGGCCAAGACTGGAAAGAACATCAACACCAAGGAGGAAATATTCAACAATGAGCTTAATGTTCAATGCGGACCTCCAACACAGCAGGTACATGATCCAGAGACCTCCACAAGCACATTGAATTTAAAAATAACATCCACACTACTCCAAATCATTAGAATCACTTGCATCTTCATCCGGTACCTCAAGAATAGTCTGCCATGACTGTCACACTAGAAATATTGCTTGCGGACCTCCAAACCATGAACCATTTAAGTTGAGGATACACACTAACTTCCCAAACATGCCTCTAGGTCCGCAAATCATAAGTTTTCATTGCGGAGCATTCTAGACCAATTTCTTGTTACTCTGTCTCTTCTGAACACTGCAAAACCTAGTTATACTTAGATGGCTATAGCTTCTTCAAATCTTCATGTGGACCTGTCAACTTTTAACTGGAGCTACTTCAGACAATCCTCTACACAACCCTATGGTCCACATACTTTTATCTTCATTCCTCTAGAAATTTGGAGCAATCTACTTCACTAATCTGCAATGTTTCCCCTATTTCTGATAAAAATTCTAATGTGCAAGAAGAAAGACACAATGATTCTAAAAGCTTTACATTTAATGTTTCCCCTATTTTTGACAAAGAGATATGTTGAAATCAATGACAACACATCATAGGCACATATTTGCAACATTTACATGTTGGACCTTTTTGTGTTACCATTCCACTACTATTATATATACATTGTACATATGTGTTTGTTAGACATGGATTGGTATTGTGGATTACTATCAGTTATTGCATCTTTGTGATGATTGTTGATAATTCATGTTAGATATGATGCTTATTTAGTTTATATGATATGATGCCACATTGGGTGTTTATGCTTTGTTTCAACTATTATATATGAATAGGTACACCTGATGATTGACCTGAGTGTGCAGGTATAGGGTTATTCCCCAATGGTGGTTATAAATGAGACATTCGTAAATTGGGTTAAATTTTTGTGTTAACATTTATCTCACTCAATTTGAGCATTAGATGGACCATGTGTATCCCTATGTAAACCTAGATCTGAATCGGTGATGATTTCAGAATTCTATGTCATAAAATCCTGTAAAGTGTCTGGAATTCCTTTGCGAGGGTTTTAGTGTATTTCAACATTTTACATTTAAATAATCTTGAACTACATGGTTAATGTGTTTGCAAAAAATATATTTAATTATGCTTTCATAGAAAAGACTAGGGCATTCTATTATTCCTTGTCTATAGGGAAAATATATGGAAGATTATTGCCTTAGAGAATTAAAATATATTACATGAAGAAAATATAATTATTTATAAATGTAGAATATGTTATCTAAGTCACCTTAGGGAAATATATATATTTTTGGGTTTCAATTAAATGGTTCTAGTTTAAATAAAATGAATATTAATATTTAAATAATTAGGCATTCAAGAAGGCATGTTAAAATACCCATTTGAGTGTGAAAAGGAAGAAAAGAGGAAAAAGGGTTTAGGAAATTATAGAAAAGGAAAAAAGAAAAGGACATTTGATTCACTTTTTGTATTTGGAAGAAATATAACTCTCTTCCTCTCTCAATTTTCCTCTCCCTTTTGAAAGAAATTATTTGTTGAAAAGATTGCTTGGACTTGGAGTTTTCTTGGTGATTGAAGATTTCTTGGAGATGTACTTGGAATTCAATAAATTTATTCTCTTGATGATTCAGGAGCATCCCTGGGTGTCGAAGCAATTTTTCCACACTCAAAATAGTTGTTTCTTGGTTTGTTTAAGTTCATTTGTTTGTTAGTTAGTTTTTATTGTTAGTCAGGTGCAAGAGAAGCCATTGCATTTCACCACAGTTTGATATCTAGTTTCATAGTTTCTATAGTATGTTTTACAGTGATGAATGGATGTTGTGTCCATTTTTTAGGAGAATTGGATCAAATAAAGAGTGTTAATTGATTTGTGAACATTTACCAAGCTAACAGTTTTGCATAGTTGTAATTTTCCCACATGCACCAAAATATTTGGAGTTTTTGCAAATAAAGGAGTATATGAGAAGGTTCATTAGATCCCTACAGACATATGTTGAGCACCACATGAAGATTTTCCACTAGTGTCAATGTATGGATTTAGAATTTGTTAGCATTGGTTGATGACATGTTTCATGTGGCATAGAACTTTGCAGCACATTGTAGCTAACATAGATCATCTTATAGGTTTCGGAATTCTATTTAAACATGGTTTGTGAATTTATTGAGGTTAAGTGAAGAAGGGAAATCAATAATGAAGGAAAAGAGAGCGAGAGAGAGAGAGAGATCTAAGTTTAGGAGTATAAGCAAAAGACTGAGAGGCTGATATGGAGTTTGGTATTGAGGTAGCTAAAGGTGCAGCATGTATGAATGTAGTGAATTTGATCAGTGTAATTTCATAGTTAATCAAATAGTTACAAACCTGGCATGTAGGAAGCCCATTGTGGTAAGTTTCTAGTTGTGAATCTTAGTACAACCTAGCTGCATGTAAGGAGCCCACTATGACAAATGTAATCCTTCAATGTTATGAGATCAATAAAGTTTTTTTTTTTTGTGAAGTTTTATTATTTGTATTATTTTGCTTGTTGGTTGCATGGTTGGACAATCCTTCATTGGATCATATAGCTATGACTACATTAGGTGGTATCAGAGCAAGGTAGATTTTTGGGATGAGTTTGAGGGGTTGATGTTGATGTGAGTGAGCCTAACTGATGTAGTTTTTTAGAATTAGTCTGACAAAAGAGGGAGGAGATAGGCAAGTGGAGTAGTTTCAGTTAGGTAAATCAAGGCATACCAAAGTAGAGGAACTGCCTCACATTTTTTTTGGATTGTGTTCCAAGAGCTTTTCCATCTCAATGGCCTGGTGAGTATTTAGTGTTGTATTTTTATTTGTTCATCTGAGTTTTACTTTTCTAACTCTAGGCTATGATAGGTCTAGAGTGGGAATCAACAAAGGCATAAATAATGCAAATCCAAAGAATCTCTCATCTCTCCCAATTATGGGTTATGAATTGAGGGGATTGGTCTAGGTGAGTACTGACAGAGGAATGGAGTCTAGATTAGAGGCATTAATCAAAGAAGTGACATTCATTAAACATTTTCTCTCTAATGGGAGCAACACCACCTCATAATAGGTGACATTGGATGTTATCAAGCTCTATAGGCTAGAAAAGTCTTCCCCCCCTCCAAGAATGATTCAACATGGTGAAAGAAAAGAAGCAAATAAATTCCTAGTGGGGCATATGACCCTGACAAAGAAGAAAGACAATTCATATGATCATGACTACATCAGTATTTTATAGTTTAATCTATCTCTAATGTGTTTTTCTTTAGTGTAGGTTTCATTCTTGTTCCTCTCTGGTCTGTCATATGTTTATCTATAAGTCCTTATATATATTAGGTCTATAGTATGGAAAGCATTTTATTCTTTTGTAATCTAGTATCACTTCCATTAGAGTTTCAACAATATCATTTTGTAATCTTCTCTCCCCGCCAACCAAAAAAGTAGGAATTTTTATACTATCACTATATTTCATAATTTTAATATAATGGGAGAGGACCCTTACCCCTCACTTGATCTATAAAATTATATATTTAAAGTAAAATAAAATAACTCTTAAATAAAAAATAAATAGCTCCAATTTTATATCTCTCCTTGTTTTTTGGATAGATGTAGTTATGATATCTATACTAGTAGGTAACTATTAGATAATTAGGGTTTGGTTACTAATTAGTAGTAATTGTAAGATAAATTTTTATTTCTTTGTATTAGTAATATTTGTGAAGATAGGTTAATATAGTTATTTAAATATTTATATAATAAATATTGTTGTGATATAAAATTAATAAATATAAATTTTCTTGTATAAATTAAGTAATAAGTTTTTAATAAAATAAATATTGAATTTATTTTAAAAATGTTAAAATAAATAATTAAATTTACTCTAAAAAATAAATATAAATAATTTATATAAAATATGCACAAAATTTTTTTAAAAATGTAACGTAGAAAATTGCATACCCTTGCAATTTCACGCTATGTTTTGCAACCAACTTAGTGTTTGCACTTTCTCTCTACATATAGGCTAAGGTTTGCTTAATTTTGGTATATTTCTCTCATTTTATTCAAATTTTGTCATGATGCTTAGATACTCAATGATCCTAAGGTGTCCTGTGTGACCAGGAGCCAATTTTACCTAGACCTGAGCACTCCATGCGAACGTTGGCACACTACACTACCGTCACGTGTCTGTTTGCTGATAGGTATCCATTTTTTAGCGTTACCACATGTGTTTAGTGATGGTGATGATTCTTTGTAACACCCTTTAGGATTGCAGAACATATCTAGACTATCTATTCTAGGATTTTTCCCTCTTCTTGGTTATTGAGAAGAATTTTGAAATCACATTAGATCAACCTCTCTCTCATTCTCTCACATTCTAAAACCTTTTTCTCTTGGGGATACTCTACATCTTTCTTGTGCAAACTAAACTTCTACAACAACTCTTTGATATTTTGGTACTCCTTAGTGGTTGAGATCATTTCCATTGGCTCTTGGAGCTTTCATTCTACGTGATACTCATTGACTCAGAGGCTCTCTTTGTCCTGGGTTTGAAGCTGCACATTATTTTTGAGCTCTTGGGAGTTTGTTGCCTCTTCTTTGTTGTTTACATTGGTATTTCTAGAGTAAGGACTTTATAATCACACAAAGGTTTTGTGTATCTTCCCTTTGTTCTTGCTTCGTTTCATTTTCTCTAGCATACTTAATTTTATTCCAACTTATGTTTCAATTCGAAACTACTATAGGTGTATTGTATTGAAATTTGTGTTGTATAGGTGATTTGAGTTCATATAGACCTCAAGGTTTTTATTTTTCACACGTTTTAGACTCCAATGCGTAGCACAGACATCCTTGCACTATGTTGTCATCTAGGGTACTGGGCTTCATCTCTCAGCTATAGGTTCCACATTCCTACCTCTTTTTACTTCTGTCATCAGTTTGTTCAAATTTTGTTTCCATAAATTTATTTTCAACATTCCTTTTGTTTTCCCATCATTGTCAATCACCTAGTCAGGTCGCATTGCTTTGATTCGGATGCATATCAGTTTTGTAAGACCTAGAGTAGGTTTTTAAACTTCTGAAACAATAGATAATAGAACTCTAGTGTAGCATTAGTGACGAGTTCCCTTAATGGAAGAGATTTGATTAAGGAGTAATTTTTCCTACACTACATTTTGGTGAACCTGACGTGTTCTAAGCATTTTGAAACCTTCTCTTCACTATTGTGGTTCATCCTACATTTTGGTGAATCTGTCATTCTACACTTAAACTTTTATACATCTATCACTTAACAAAAACAACATTTTCTTTTCATCATCTAGCACTGTGTGTTGTAGAGCCTGAAAATAGTTTATGAGCTTTACGACCCAATATTCTAATTCTGAGTACATGGTGCGTAGGAGTGAGAAATTTAAGGAATTTGACCTTTATGGAATTTTATGCTAATTCTACCACACATATCCACTTGGCTCTTGATTTCACTCATCTTTCATGTGGACATATTAATGTATCCCTTTCATCTCATTCTTCTTCTCGTTCTATGCCAATGACTACATTTCATGATGCAGAGCTAGCCTTCGATCACGAAGCAACACTTGAATATGTCCCAAAAGAAAAAATTAATGCTTTAGATCACAAATTGGTTGATTTTCAAAAAAAATTTACTCATGAGAACATATCTCATTTTGGTGTTCCCCTGGTTGATGCTCTTCATGTTATTCTAGAAATAATCATCCTCAAGACATTAACTTTCATTGTGGTATTTCTCACATAGTGCATATCAAAGCCCCACCATTGGTGAGTTGTATTCCAGGTGCTCGGGACTCACAGTCTCACACTCTTGGTAATCAGCTCTCCTTGCCTCTACCTACCACCGGTATTTAGATTTTTAATTCTATACACATGACTACCAATTATGCTCACTCTGGTAGTGCAAGGTTTGCCTTGTCTCTGAAGATGGTGGAATGAATCCCATTAATCAATATGGATTCATTCTGCCCTCGAGGCCTTTACAGTTCACGTTTCCTCTTGGTGCCCTATAGTTTCCTAGTAGCTTTAACAACCCCTTACTTCCGCTCCACTTCCTCCACCCACACATACTACTGAACCTACCATAAACCAACTCTTGCAGAACATTGGCTCATTGTAACAACAACTTGCCATGCTTTCCACATGTATCTGCCTCTTATAGGCGTAGCCCACTCTTATTGGTTATCCTTGCTACTACATTTCCACAAAACTTCGAGGCACCAGGATTTGAGAAATATACTAGAAAGGGTGATATGCAAACACACATCTCTGTGTTCACTACTCTATGCAGTGATTTTCTCTTTTAGGATGCTTTGTTATTGAAATTTTTCCCATGTTCACTCAAGGATACTATGTTGGATTGGTTTTTCTCACTTTTTGATAATTCCATTTTTTCTTTCAATCAATTTGTCAATCAATTTTTGCAACACGTCCAAGCAAACATTGGGCAATAAGTCACTTTTATGGACCTTGTCCATTGCATGTAGGGAAGTGTGGAGAAGGTAACAGATTTCATTTGTCATTATTAGACTCTTTTCTCTTAGATTCCCTATGTTGTGCCTGACTCTGACATGTAGAGGGTTTTCATTGGAAACCTTTAGCTGCAGATCTGAGATAGGATTCCGCTGATGAAGTATTCTTATTTTACACATTTGTCCATTACATTGCATGATTATCAGTAGATGCTTAGCTAGTTTGAGGCTTCTCCCTCATCGACTCCTACTACTCAATTAAGTGCTTCTTCTTCATTTACAAACTATTAGAAAAATAAAAAATTTATAAGAATAATTCAACAAATATGGTTAACAATGTAATGGTTGAAGCATCCCCCCAGGTTGCTTTAGTCCTCTCTACTCCTAAAGCATCAGAAAATAGAAAATTTACTCTTTTAAAGGACTCCCTTTACACTATCATGCAACAACTCCTTAACAATGGTTTAGTGTAGTTGCCCCCTATTAGGCCTCTTGATATTAGGAAGCCTCTACCACCTTCGTATGGCTCAAAGGCTTTCTACCAATTTCATAGAGTACCTGACCATGATATTGAATGATGTTTACATCTCAAACACACAATTTAGGACCTTATCATTTAGAACGTGATCCAAGTCTCTCATGTAAACAATGATAGAAACAAGTCAGTGGCTCCTACAAACTAACACTTGCAAATCTACATCGATCATATGCCCCATCACTCCTCAAACTTTGTTGACATCATTTCTCCTTTTGTGGTGCTAGAGTTGACTTGTGATGTTCCTTCTCTCTCTTCCTATTCAAATATGATTGGTATGGTGGATGTTTGGTCTCTCCCTATGCAAGAACCTCTTATTCCTGACCCTGTTATCTCCTCTTCTTTTGAGATACCACCGAACACATGTGGAGGACCTCTGTACATTACTACAAATATTAATGGTAAATCCATTAAAGGTGTCCTCATTGATCCTATTTGCATGACAAATGTTATTATAGAGAAATTTCTCTATGTGAATGAACTATATAAGGATGTTTATCAGAAATCTGATGTTTTTATATGATGTCATGACAAGTTTACTAGTTCTACTTTAGGTTCCATTACTCTTCTTGTCCAGGTCGGACCTAAGATCTTGGAGGTTTCTCTTTGCATTATCCCTACTTCTAATCACTTTTGCATGAAATTAGGCCAACCATGGCTCACTTCCATGAGAGTAGTCACTTCTGTGGTTCATATATGCCTGAAGTTTCCTTATGATAGTGTGGTGCATATAATCCATCACAGTAGATTTAGACCACTTGCCATGTGAGGAAATGTCTCTCTAGACTACTTTTGGCCAACCCCCACTGAGCTACTTTGGCCTCGTAATGATTTTCTATTTATTTCATACCAGAAATTCAAATCAAGTAGGATAGCCCAGTTGTCTACTAGCCCTTCTTCTTCTTCATCTTCTACGGGTGTTTCCCCTGTGGTGCCTCTATCTTCAAAGGATGTTCTTGTTCCTTCTTCTACCTCCCAAGTGGATAAAGGAAAGTAGCCTACACAGAGTGCACCTCCCTTCTCCTGTGCTCTTGGACTGTACTCCGCAATGTCACCTCTGGTCTCTTACACAAGAGCATAAGATCAACTTGTTGTACAACCTTGTGCATCATGTGTTCTTGGGACTTCTTAGTCTCCGTTAGTTCATTTTGTTCCTCCTACCTCTTTGGTAGCATCAAGAAAAGCACATTTGTTGAGTACTCCTCTTTCTCTGGTGTCTCCACAACCTTTGATAGTTGCTTCTATTCCTCTTGTACCTTCGATGACATGAGGAAAGTAGCCTAAGTTACAAGAACCTTTCCCTTCTACCTCTCCTATGGTCTCCCCACCATTAGTGGTTGTTTTTGTTTCTCCACATATCCCTATGATACTGGATGACATATAACCCATCATGGAAGACCCCATGGAAGCCTCATCTCATACTAGGCAGAACCATCTTTCAAGAGATCCCAAGCATCATCGTCATGTCATGGCCTGAGCACATGATGCTAATGCATAGCCTCCTCTCGAGGATCCTTCTTCCTCATAGCTGTCTGTGGATTCTATTCCTTCACTACCTTCATCTCTTCCATCCCTGACCCCCACCCCTATTGTCAATGCCACTCCTAGCACCACCCCACCCGCTCCTTTCAATGTTGCTCCTTGCATTACCTTGGCTGATCTACGTGCCCACCAGCTTGATGCTCCACACCTGCTGCCCAAATGTAAACCTGAGTGCTACGCCATTCCACCATCCTAGAGACCTAAATGCATATTGTTGCTACCCGCATCACCTCCTCCTTCTTATTCCTCTTCTTTGCTCTTATTGGAGGATGTTAACCCATTTGTGTCTCCTCATGATAGCACTGTGGAGCCACATATTATTTACATTTCTAATAGTGACTCTCATGATTATCCCTCTGAGGATTCAATTGAACTGAGTCTATTGTTGAAATACCTAAGTTGCCCATGATCTTTACACATTCATTGACTCTCGTTCCTAGTGCCTCGAAGGCTCTAGCTATTACAGTTGCTCCTTTGTGCCTGGAACCAGGTGAATCTCCTTTGACTAGTCTTTCTATGGTTTCATTGTCAGCTCTTTCACTGTCCCTTTCTACTTTTCAAGATTGGGACCAAGATGACCTATTCACGACTGACCCATAAGACCACTACTTGTGTTTTATGTGTTTGGTTACATGATCGTACTGTTTCTACTATATTGTGACTTTATGTTTTTTAGTTCTACTTGGAGGACCCATGATGTCCTTGTAGACACGTGGATACATGAGGAACGCATTTGTTGTGACATTCTTATATTTGTTCTACTTTCTTCTATATTTTGTCTTTTTGTTTATTGTTGTGACATTTTGGGGAGGATGCAAAGCATTGGAAGATTTAGCATCCTTCCATGTTGACCCAAAATTTTTGTTTTATTTTTTTAATTTTTGTTTGTCTCTTTGTGACCTTCTTCCTTCATACTTGTAGTTCTACATGCTTGGGGAATTATGTCGATTCATTTAGTTATCCCCTAATGATTACCCTTCGCTATGCATATTGACCCTAAAGCATGTAGATCCCTTAGTATCTTTTTTATTGGGTGTTGTTTCTTGTTGTATATGACATTTGTTAGCATTCCTCAGTGTCATACCATGCTTACACAAGCTTTTGTGTATCATGCTTTTAGCATATCCTTTGTTGACTTTTTCTTAGGGGCAACCCTCTTTTTCATTTTCAAGATGTAGCTCTAAGAACATATATGCTCATGTATGTTTCCTTAGGCTCTCTTCCCCGTTTATCCCTTAAAATCAACTGCATACTAATTTGCTTTGTGTAATTATTTTAATGTGGGGGCATAATATCCTGCTTTATACCTTTTTACACACCACTTTGTTGACACACTCCCTATGGTATTGGTTTTTGATACGCTCCCTGAAGCATTCACTCCCTGTAGTGCTTTTATCTAGTGGTCCTAAGAAAAATTCACTTTCTTGGCCTAACCATGCTCTCATCTACTTGTTTGGCACTCTTTGTGAGTCACCTAACAATCTGGTTTGTTAGTCCTAGTGGCCCACAAGAGTTTGGTATAGTTCCTATCTCTCATAGTGTGCTAGCCTTAGAACCACACTTAGCAACCTTCTAGCTCTTGTAGTGTGCTAGAAATGTCTCTCTATTGTTTTGTTTTCCTTGCTTGTGTGTGTGTATTTTGTTGTAGATAGTTGTAGATTGTGTATTAGATCATATGATTTGTTAAACATTTATGTTTGGGAAAACCATATTTAATCTAATACTTTTTAGGATGTTTTTATATATATGTATGATTTTGACTTTGCCTCTCGTGCAAGTTAATTATCTAATGCTGTAGTTTTGTAGGTTTTTATCTCAGGGGCTTCGTACCTCTACTTGAAGAACCTTCTACATTCATACAGTGATCCTTTATGGAGGTATAATGTTTTATGTTATTTCATTTCCACTTTAGTTTGCATATGCACATAGTGTCATATGCTCACTAAAGTGGGGACTAAATATAATTTAGAAAATTGCATACCCTTGTAGTTTCATGGTATGTTTTGCAACCACCTTAGTGTTTACACATTCTCTCTCTATATAGGTGAAGGTTTTCTTGATTTTCATCTATTTCTCTCATTTTTTTCAAATTTCATCATGATGCTTAGATACTCACATGATCCTAATGTATCTTGTGTGACCACGAGATGGTTTTACTTGGACCTGAGCACTCTATGTGAAGGTGCACTACGATAGCATCCCACGTCTATTTGTTGACAAGTATCTATTTTTGAGTGTTACCACGTGTCTTCATTGATGGTGACGATTCTTTGTAATGCACTCTGGGGTCATAGAACATCTCTAGACTATCTATTTAAGGATTTTTCCCTCTTCTTGATTATTGGGAAGAATTTTGAAATCACATTGGATCAACCTCTCTCTCATTTTCTAACATTTTAGAAAATTTTGCTCTTGGGGATACTTTGCATCTTTCTTGTACAAACTAAACTTCTACAACAACTATATGAGATTTTGGTACTCCATGGTGATGTGAGATCATTTCTATTGGCTCTTGAAGGTTTCATTCTATGTGATACTCATTGAGGAGGCACTCTTTGTCCTGGGTTTGAAGTTGCATGTTGTCTTTGAGCTCTTGAGAGTTTGTTACCTCTTGTCTATTGTTTACATTGGTATTTATGGAGCAAAGACTTTACAATCGCACATAGGTTTTGTGTATCTTCCTTTCGTTCTCACTTTGTTTCATTTTCTCTTGCATACTTGATTTTATTTCAAATTTTGTGTCACCTAGAAACTACTAGAGGTGTATTGTATTGAAATTTATTCTATACATGTGATTTGAGTTCATACAGACCTGAAGGTTTTTATTTTTGGCATGTTTTGGACTCTAGCACCTAGCACATATGTTCTCGCACAGCATTATCATTTAGGGTAGTGGGCTTCATCTCTCGACTATAGGTTCCACATTCCTGCCTCTTTTTACTTTTGTCATCATTTTGTTGAAATTCTATTTACATCAGTTTATTTGAACAACATTCATTTTGTTTTCCCATCATTGTCAATCGCCTAGTCAAGTCACATTGCTTTGATTGGGATGCATAGTGGCTCTGTAAGACCTAGAGTAGGTTCTTAAACATCTAAAACAATAGATAACAAAACCCTAGTGTAGTGTTAGTGAAGAGTTCCCTTAATTGAAAAGATTCGATTAAAGAGTAATTTTTCCTATACTACAAAAATTATGTAGAAAAATATATTTATAAAATTTAGTTTAAAGTATTATGACTAGTAAAAGTACCTAAAGTTGTTGGATGGCCCATAAGTAAATATATAAATAGTCCTCTGGTCTAAGTGCACATTTATGTTTTTTAGTTAATCATTCCATCCAATGTTCTATAAAATTATTTATATATGTCAATGAACCATCCAATCGCCTTTAGATACTTTTACCAATCTTTTAATACAATCCCTTATCAAATTATATATGTATACATGTACACACAGATATATAAACATTCTATGTACATATACATGTAGAAATATATATTTATAAAATTTACTAAAAAGTATTATCAATAGTAAAAATATCTAAAAGTGTTATTGGTGGGCCCATAAGCAAATATATAAATAGTTCTATGAGCTAAACACTACATTTATGTTTTTTTTGGTCAATCATTGGGTGGAATGTTTGTCCTACAAAATTAATTATTTATGTATCCTATAACATCTTAAAAACTTTTACTAATCTTTTAATACAAATCCCTAATCAAATTATATATGTATTCCGCCTATAGATGAGTCATTTCAGGGGAAAGACTCTTAAAAATATCGGGGTAAAACCTGTTAAGGATGCAAATGGAGGGTAGTACAATTATAAAGCCACAAAATGCTTTATAATGCAGCGAATCATCGCCGTTATTATAATCTTATTAGATAGATGACAATTTACTAGTTACTCAAGAAGCCCTTGAACCAGTGAGCAGATGCTCTTGCATGTCTGCTCAAGTTGTTACTGCGGTCTACATAATAAAAGCCCATCTTGCTTTCGTATCCTCCGTTCCATTCAAAATCATCCATAAACGTCCACCCGTAATAACCCAGCACCTTACATCCATCCCTATTCAATCACATTAAAAAATAAATATCAAATTATTATAGAGTGAAAGGAAACTCCATGATAATATTACAAGAGAGAACAAGTGGTGTACTTTATTGCCAGGAGAAGATGTAACAAATGCTTGGAATGGTAGCTAACACGCCACGTATCATTCAGCCTTTCCTGCATAGTCATGTTTGAATTGTATGTATCATCGATCCCTGCATGCTCCACACATTTTAACTTGTCATAGATTTGTTTTCACAGTCTAAGATAAAAGAAATATATAGTTATGAAGATGCCTGGGCTTCCTATGTCTGTATTATACCATTCTCTGTGAGGTAAACAGGCGGATTGTTGTATTCTTTTTTTATATAGTTGAGCAGCTCCCTGATCCCTTTTGGATAAACATGCAGCCAATCTGCTCCTCCCTGATAAATTATATAGTTCATCCCACTTCATCAAGTTATTGCCTCGAAAATACTCAAGTATCAAACGACTTTCATAACTAGATTTATAGTTTTACCTGGGGTCCAATCAGAACACCATTACGTTCATCTGCAGAAAGGTAAAAGAGTGTCAAGTAATATCAGAAGTTTACAAAGTGGTTTACTCAACCCAACTCATCAGTGACGATGGCCCAGTAAAGAGACCATGACAGTAGAAACAAAAGACTCTTAAATGTAAAATTTCAGAGGAATTTGATAAAAAAAATGTTGATGATATGATTCACTCACAGACCAAACTGGCCATGGCATCCTGTATGAAATTGTTGTTCATGGGATTTTGAGTAGCGCTCTCATGTATGACATACATTCCAGTATAATAATTGATGCCCACGAAATCAAACGAGCCTTTCAGTTGGTTAGACTGTGCTTGAGTGAAACGAGGCAAACGGGCACCCAATACAGCTCGCATTGTACTTGGATATTCACCTCTTGTTAGAGGATCCATATACCTGTTTAACCCACAACACTATTCTTATTATTCAATCACTTAAGCACACAAAAATTATGATTGTAAGGATCACTACAGACCAGCCAAAGTAAAAATCTTGAACCCGTCGACTGGCTCTTTCGTCGGCTAATGTATTGCTGTGAGGTAAAAACCAGTGGGTTGCAAGCGTGATGCCAATGGATCCTTTCTGTGTTTTCTGCTTAAAGGAAGACATGTGATAATCAATTTCTTGTATTTAGTTGCGTAAGGTCTTAAAATAAAGGGAGCTATTAAATAAAGCTGAGTGAAGTCTGGATTGGCATACTTGATACTTGTCTCGGTATAGTTTTACAGTAGCAGCATGTGAAAGAAGCAAATGATGAGCGACAATATAGGTCTCAATAGCTGAATTTCCAGCGCTACAATTTCCAACTGCTTTGGAGCAGCGGCCAGGCGCAAAGCTTCCATAGTTATATCCATACATGCTCACGCTTATCAGCTCATTTATTGTTACCCAATTCTTCACTCGATCACCAAACGCTTCGAAGCATATGTCTGCATAGTTGACAAAATCTTTTCTGGACATAGAAAAAAAAAAGACATAAGCATGGAACTTGTCATTAAGTTAACACAAATGACAGCGTGGTGGCGAGTTAATAGAAAATGGAAACTGCATCACTATAGAGACAAGGAATATATGCACACAAGTTAACAAATCTATTATGGTATCAGAGTTAGATAGACTGGGCATGACTCCCTCATAGGAGTGCCCAGGTAAATGAGAGGGCTATGAGTGGTATGTGGATGTTTGGATTTTTAAAGATTTTTTGTAGGAAGAGTTGACTAGTGATGATTATGGAGCTGCAGAGTTTTTCTGAGTATTCTGTTATGTAGCGGTTGGCATGTTGAGTTTAATGACTTCATAGATAGATGTTCAATAGTCTGAGATGCTTGTGGATGGGAGAAACTATATCTCATTGGGGTTATGAGACATGCATGTGAGGATTGGTGTCCAATAGTTCAGGGAGATTGGGAAACCTGGAAGTTCAACATCATACCTTTATGAGGGTAATGAGACACTTCATATGCAAATGGTGTCCAATGATGTTGGGAGCTTGGATTACAATTAGGAGACTATACTTGGAGCAGATTGAAGTCTTACTAATCCCAGAACTGTTTTTATAAAGAACAGCTTCTGCATAATGTATTTCCTATTATTTTATGTTATTAGTTAGTTTAATGTTGTAACATTAAAAGGGATGTTAGAATATTTAACAAAAATTAGCTTACATAATTTTTTCACTTAAGAAACCTCCATACTCGTCCTGGAGAGCCTGTGGAAGATCCCAATGGAATATGGTCACGAATGGACGAATGCCTACAATTTTGCCACGTCTTACAAGTATAAAATTTCTGATCCAATCCCCTCACAAAAAACAAACTGCTATATAATACTGTGCGATCAAAACACAGTTAAATATAAATATACCATGTCTAATAAGCTCGTCAATAAGATTGTTGTAATAAGCTATTCCCTTTTTATTCACCACCCCTCTTCCATCTGCCCAAAGAAAACAAATAAATGTAAGTCCAATACTCTAAATTATAACAACATCAAAGTACATAGAAAATTATATTACATACTCGGGAATATGCGAGTCCAGGCAATTGAAAATCTATACGAATCAACTCCCAAATCGGCCAAAAGTTTCACATCGTCCTGAGAAGTTTATTCACATCAATCAATAGTCAAGTCTTTCCTATTGCCCACCCTTATAATCTACCCAGCTATGCAATAATTGTATGAATATTCATGAAACAACTATTAAAAACTAAACAAAGCAATAGTAGAAAATTGTCAATATCCTTCCTCTCTCATCTGAAAACTGATTTCTCGTTCCATATTGTAGCAGACATTGCGTTGCAAACCTTATAACGGTGGTACTGATCATCGGCAACATCGCCAGTGCTATTGTCAACAATTTTTCCTGGGAAAGCATAAGCAGTCGAAAAAAAATTAAGAATAATAATAATGATTACTTAAGGTTATTAACTTGAGTTCTTATAGTAAGAGTAGGGGTAGAGTTGAAGAGATGAAAGATTCCAAGATTATGTGTAATTTTATAAGATTCCAATCTAAAAAACAAAAACAAAAAAAAATTTATATGCATGAGATTATTAAACTAGAAGATCATAATGAAACACCACAATAAATATGCCACTAAACCTAACAGCACTCTCAAAGAAGCTTTTGCTATTTTAACTCAAAATGCAAATATTCTAAATGCTGATAATTTATGAAAGTTAAGAATAAGAAATATATTTAATGGGAAATGAAAGACTTGCACTTTAACTCCCAATAATTTATAAAAAAATAAAAAATAAAAAATAAAAACCAAAAAATAAATTAAAAAATCTCTCAATATATGTTTTAAAATATAAATATATTAGTAGTTAATGTATGTAATTTAACAATGGTATCTCCTCATCCCCAAATAGAACCTGGAGTATGCGCAAAAGTATCCCAAATACTTTGACCTTTTCCATCCTCTCGAGCTGCTCCTTCATACTATATGCAAAAACATCCATTGTTTTAATCATTTCCCTGAAAAATAGGAAACTAGAAAAACTATTTTTCTAGGCAGTTGATCTCAGAGAAACATTATAAATTGTAAGTAGAATAAAAATAAACCGTTGTTATTAAACAAATACGGTTAATAAGGAGAATGGCTTTAAATGTTGGGCCAAACCTGATAGGCTGCAGATCCAAGTCCAAAAACAAAGTCTGATGGGAATGCCTTCCTTCCAAATCGGGTATAACCTCTCACTAAAATGCTCACCCCTAGACACCAAAACATAAACACCCATATGCTAACGCTCTTCATTTTGATTTGTGATCTTTTGTTTCAGCTTGACATAAATTTATACTATTTTTTTCCTTCAAGGCAAACACTGTTGCTCACATACTCAATAATTAGTGGCAGCGGCTACTGTCCACACAAAATTGCATATTACACACGTTGTTTTGGTTTTGCATGGAGCATACCGATGAGCATACTGACAATATACTGACAATACCAATGAGCATACTGACAATATACGTTGTTTTGGTCTTAAACCACACTCTCCATATACTGATAATACGGATGAGCATTTATGGTAAAACATGACCCACAGGCAACTACTATTCTCCATACAAAAGTGATAAGATTTTGTTGTTGGCTGATCTTATCTAATACGCATTGAATATAGCGTGTTCAAATGTCGGAGTTCTTCGTTTGAATTGAAGCAGAGTTATTCATTTGAATTGAACGATATAGGTGCATTCATGCTGTCAATATTTATTTCTTGTAGAAATTTTAAACTAGCAGTAAACATCTGCTGGCTGTTTTTCACATAATCATGGATTGATCTAATATGTTTATAGGAAGTTATATTAATATAAACACCAAAAGATGATATCAAATAGTTGATAGGCACAAATTTTTATAGGCTTATTACTAAATAGTATACATTTATATTTTTATGGAAAGTCATTACATGTAGTTACATGTAGTAGTTGGTGAATAAGGCTATAAAGACTATAAATACTTGTGTCACTATAAATATTTATCATGTGCTTTGTAGTAGGGAAAACATTTCTATAAAGAAATAAGCCATTAAAATATTTAAAACCAAATCCAAAAACTACTAAAAAATTAATTAATCCTAATTTTAAGTTTAATAAAAAATTCAATTATATTTTTACAAATATAAATAATAGAATGATATTAAATAAATAACCACATGTGAGGAAACATCATAGTCAAGTGGAAATTTCATAATCAAATCTTTAAAACCATATCACAAACTTCAAAATGTCAATGAAATTAAATAAATATCTACATCATCTTCAAGCAATTCCTATCCTTTATTTCAATAGTTTTCAAGAATTTCACATTATGATAATGTTAGAGATAGTTTTCAAAAGTTTCAGGTCATGATAATGTAATCTGAGATTTGTAATGATTTTATATGAAGGAAACAACTTCAATTGTGTAATAGTTTTAGAGATTTTATTTTCATGCATGTTAAAGAGAGCTTACAATTTTATGCATCAAAACAAAAATATGTATCTAAAATTCAATATTTTGAAATCAAGACTTACATTTTTATGAAAATAAATTGAAAAAAATAATATTTGTTGTGCAAAGTAGAATGCTTGATGTGTGAAAAGATATCTTAAGTTACTAACAAAATGTTAAGAGAAACCTTCTCTTAATTTCTCCACAAAACTAATTGCTTAACCAATGTGTTAGGTGAATGGATTTTTTATATTTAGCTCTACTAAGAAATCAAGAGACTCACATCATTGAAGAAAATGAGATTAAGATGACATTTTATGCTTGCATGCTCTTAACTATTTAAGAGACATAACATTAAATAAGTTACAAACAATTTAAAGAAACTTGTTAGTTAACTCAAGGTTCATTTGTCTATACTACACATCCAATCTACCATAAACTCAAAAGAAAAGTTGTTAGTTTCAAAATAAGTTAATATATGGTGCAATTTAGAAACTCTAAAGGAAAATATATTTTCATGAGAAAGAGTGTGTTAAAAATATAAAAGAAAAAAATCTTTTGATTAAGGTAAAAAAAAATTACACAAATAGACAAGTTTCTCATTGAAACTCTAAATGCAAATAAAATTTCATGGAAACAAGTGTGTTAAAGACATAAAGGAAAAAATATTTTGATTAGGGTAAAAAAAAATTACACAACCATATGTTTTTCTCACGATGTTGTATTTAGATAAATGAAAAAACAATTTATTTATAGGTCATTTAAATAACATTCAATCCAAAGGGATTGAAAGTTTGAAAACTAATGTATGAACATTAACCTGTCTATTTATTATACTATGCATATTGGTAGTAGCAACATAATTTATGGAATGTATTTGAATGTCTAATGTATATTTATTGTCACAATGTATTTTTATACAAATACAATGTCTTGCATAAGATTTTAAATACAAATTTACTAACCTTCTACTCATAGCTTTTATGATGAATGCCATCACTTTTATCACTTTCTCGTCTAGTACCTAGTTGGTCAATAATGCAAGATCACATCAAATATTTTATTTTATACAATTATAATTACATGGATACAATTGAAAGATTAATTATTATTGCAAGTACAAAGACCATAACATTATTTTAACAACACAATATTTATTTATGTAAATGAACAAATAAATTGAATATTTATTAGATTTTCTCTCAATGATCAAATTAGAGACAATGATTACAATCAATGCTCCATCCCACATTAGTGGGTTACACTTTTTTGCCAAACTTGATATTGAAATCAACATTTTGAACTGATTCTTCACTTTCTGACACCTATAGCCGCTAAACCATTGGGAATTTGAAGATGATGTGAACTAGTGATTTGTGAGATTTTGTCTGTAGATTCTAAAAATATATATTTTTTTTAAATTTGGAGTTAAATTGTAATTTTTTTTGCATCTCCTTTGATAACTAGCTTTTATTAGTCAATAACATTTTTTTAAAGTGATGTGTATTCCATAACGCATAACTTTTTTTCTACAAAGGATAAAATTTTGGTTCTTTCAAATTTAGATTGGTAACACTGATATCTAGTGAATGCATTTGGTTTCATAATGTTTTGTTGAATTTTTTTTTTAATTTAGTTTTGAAGTCAAACCAATTATAATTTAGACATATGCGTATTCCATAGAACATAACTTTTTTTGTATGTATCATTTTTTTTTGTTGAAACAAGGACATCAATACCCAGTGTATACATATTTTTTAATTTTTTTTCACTAATTTACTATTTTTCCATGTGTGTAGAATAGAGAACTTGATGTTCGGTGAAAAACCTATGTTTAGTAAATCTAAAAAAAAATCATAATAAAATCAAAATATATCAAAACTATACTCGCTGGAAAGCTTGTTTCGAGTACTCTGATCCTTCAATTTGGTTTGGCAAAGGTGAATCCATTTGGACCTTCGACTGGGCTTCAGAAGCCAAAATTTTGCAAAAGAAAGGGGAAGGGAAGCAAGAAAGGTGCCAAGTGAGGGTCTTTGCTCGAAGACCCCTGCAAATGAAGGAAAGTGACATCGTTCACTCGAAGAAGACCCCCCTTTGAACTAAGGTGCAAACATGATGTCTTGCATCCTGTAACAACCACCTTCGTTTGAAGGCACCTTGCATTTAAAAAATATTTTTTATTTTTAACTGTCGACCTTCATTCGAAGGCAGGCCGACATGCTTTTTTTTAATGTTTTAGTTATTCTTATAGCATATAAATAGGATTTCTTTTTTTTTCATTATAAATCAATTACAAACAAGATAAATTTGCATTTTTCTTGAGCAAGGGAGTCCAAGAAATCTTTGAGAGAAGAATTTTCAAGTCATATTTTACAAAGAAGGAGATGGGAAACAAAAGGACAAGAGAAAATAAGACTACATGAAAGTATTCTGTAGAAACTATATCAAGATTGAATGAAGAAAGATTGGAAAAATATCATAAACAAAAACAAGGTATGCATATATTTTCTTTTCTATTTTTAATCTAGGTCATTTTATTTATGTTTAAATATATACATGTA
The DNA here is from genome assembly GCA_027924645.1 of Cunninghamia lanceolata. Classification (NCBI taxonomy): domain Eukaryota; kingdom Viridiplantae; phylum Streptophyta; class Pinopsida; order Cupressales; family Cupressaceae; genus Cunninghamia; species Cunninghamia lanceolata. The sequence goes on from BSBN01000134.1 coordinate 6,032,125, forward strand.
TTGATGAATCATGTAGCAGGGTGTCATTTAATCTAGGTCACTTGATTTATGCTTAAATATATACACATTGATTTCATGTAGCTCTGATGTCATTTAGTTTAAGTCATTCCTCATTCTTGACTATAATCTCCACCTCTCTACCTAGAGATAAATACAAACCTCTCTCTCTCTCTCTCTCTCTCTCTCTCTCTCTCTCTCTCTCTCTCAAGTTGCCCACTCTCTTTACCTCTACCTCTCCCTCACTAGGGCCTTCATAGCTATTTCTGTCCCTCTCTAACTCTCCATATCCCTCTCCCTATCTCCAACTCAATTTCATTGTTTTTTCTAAAGTGGTAACATATTTCTATTATAATTTATTAAAAAAATCAAGTTTACTTTTCATTTTAGATTTTTTTTTTCTTAATTATTTATTTTTATTTAAAAATTCTTTTAAATCTAAAAACTTTATATTTAAAAAGCTACATTTCCTAATTTTAAAACAAACTCTTATTATTGTTTTTTTAATTTTCTTTCTTTAAAATATATTTTATAATAATTGTTAGCTTTTATTTATCCAATAAATTTTTTTCATGATTTTTTTTTAGGTTTTTATTTTTGTTTTTATGATTTTTAATGCTAAATTAAGGAAGAAAAGAAAATTTTTAAGAAAAGATTTGTTGAAATATTTTTAAAATGCTTTTTAGATTTTCTTTTTCCTAAAGAATGAAATTATTTTTTAGAAAACATAATAATTTCTACATTGTAGAACTTAAGAGTATAAATCAATAAAATAAAAAGAATGTTTATTATTTAGAAAGTTTTATTTTATAAAATAAATAATTTTATTTTATAAAATAAATAATTTTATTTTATAAAATAAATAATTTTATTTTATAAAATAAATAATTTTATTTTTATTTTTATTTTAATAAGTATTTCCTTCATTTGTGATATAGAAAGTGGAGCAAATGTTGTTGAAGAACACATAGTTGATGTTAGCCAAGAGGAGGCCCAAGTGCAAACAATGGATGTTGGAGAGGGGTCAGGATCACTTCCTTTGACTGGTATGGATGAGCATATTAATCTAGCTGAAGAGGTGAAAAGAAAAATTTCTTATATAAATTTAGATCATTTACTTAAAATGAATATTGAGAAATTGAAACATTATGCTGGACAACTTAGACGTATTGATAGGAGGTCAATGAATAAAACTACAAAGGAAATAATTGCTCATTTCGATAATCTTGATACAATTGGCCAAACCCAATTGTTATCAATTGTACTTCTTAGTAAAGAGCTACATGAGCCATTACAATTGTTGGGTGTCGATTTGTCATTGAAAAAGGGTAAAGGTTCATAGCTAGAAAAAAATATTGTTTAAAATGTTTAAGAACATTTGGCTTCCATCAGGAAAATATCTCGATCTACGGATAAGTCCATTACAAGAAGAGTGATGTTCACAGGTATTGTAAGTGAAAGAAATTCTAGAAAAAGACAATTGTCTTCAATTTCATCTGAGCTTGGTTTCAATAGAAAGACAGTAACAAAATATCTAAAAAGGAGAAAATTATTGGATGATAGTACCTCAAAAGGAAATTAGGCAATTATGTGTAGAGCTCCTCGATCTGAAAGGATTCAAGATGTTGTTAGAAACTTGATCTCAACCTTTTGGAATGATAATACTCGTGCTTCATCAAATAGTATAGATGTTATCAAACATAGAATTGGGCCCAATAGTTATGAACTATGTTGGGATAAGCAGGAGCCAAGATCAACTAGGAAGATAATTCACCACAAGAGAACAATGAAAAGCTTGATATGAGAAGAAAAACAAATGATTGATTGATTATTTACAAATGTACAAATCATATTTAAAGGAAAGAAAATATATGATGGGTGAACAACTACCTGATACAGGAAAACTACCCTACAGGTAAAAAAGATGGGTGAACAACTACCCAATATAGGAAAACTACCCTACAGGTAAAAAACCAACTCATGGGAAAAAAAACTAATTTCCCTATGTTAAACTTAATACTCTAACACCCCCCCTTAAGTGCAAACTTAGGGAGAATTATTATGCAAAATCAAGATGCAATATGGGTCCCGGCTACACAACCTTGTTAGGTACCCATTTATAATGTAAAATACGATGCAATCTCTCACAACCAGAGAAAAGGAGAAAAACCTTGTGGGAGAAAACTCCTCTCCAAAAGAGAAAAAAAGAAAACAAAATGCATGTATGGAGGACTCACTAATACCCCCCAAGGACTACATACATCATGTGTGTACATTCAATGGTCCTCCCATAGGAAGGAAAGAAGGAGAATACATAGCCCCCCCATAATAAATAATGTCCTGCAAAGATGGTAAGTGTTTGAAGGCAAAATAGAATCCAATGCTTACAAACCACTTGTCTCCCTTTAGGAAGAAACAAAACCATGTGTAAATGTAGGTATGCTTCCCATTTAGGATATGCTTTGAAAGATGGAAGCATGAAAAATGATGATGATGTTGTCTCTAAAAAATGCCCATGTGTCTCCTTGTCCAAATAGAATGATGATGCCACAATCCAATTAGGTACTTCCCCAATCAAGAAAGAAGGTGACAAACTGGCACTATGTGGAAATTGATATAGAACAAACTCCAAAGATGAAAATGTTGAAATATGTCTTCCAACCAAATCTGAAAGATAATGATTGTCTTGTTGATCAGGAATGATGGAAGTCTCAATCAATGACTCTAAATAAGAAGCCAATGGATGTGAAGGTGGATCAACTATCTTTGAAGAAGAATCAAGAACATCTGAAGCAACTGGAACCTCATTTGAAGGCTCAAAAACCTCCAAAGGATCACAAGCATGGTTTATCTTCTCTGAAGAATAATGAGGCACATCAAAGTTGGAAAGAGAAGCATCAAGAGATGGTGGAGGATCATGGTCTCCATATGAGTCTCAAATGTAGGTCCAAAGAGCATAAGGGAACTCAAGATGGATAACAGATTCCAAAAAGTTGTCATGTAGATGCTCAAAAATAACTCTAAAGACTCTAGCCCTATAGCCTTTCCAAATATGATACTCACGGGGTGTGCCAGGAATAGGAACATCATTATAGAGATACAGTAATAGATTGTGCTCACTAAGATGAGTGAGGATGGATTTACTCCATTGCTCATAGTTCCCTTTCTCCAAAGAAAAATTCATTATAACTATATTTCCTCAAAACATCACAAAGATAGTACCTTCAAAAACTTCCAAATAAGATGTACAACTGAAAATGAAATCCCCCACAAATTGTACCTCTCCAAGTGTTAGGATATCCAAGTTATTAAGTGCCAAAATACACAAAACCCAATAGATAGTACCTGGTACTAAACTAGAAAAAGCACATGAACTGGATGAAAGAGCTCCTTAGCACCTTTCTGACGCCACAAGAATGATAGTAATCAAAGATTGAGGCACAAAGTTTTGAGCTTGTGAGTCCAAAAAAGAAGGTTGACTTCAAGCTGCAATAGATACTGATAGACAACGAAATCAGGTAGATTGACCTATACGACTGCGAGGTTGGTAGAATCACCTTTCCGATGATATATGGAACTCAAAATTTTGACTCCAAATGCCCAAGATATCCTCCATGGAAAAAATATCACTGATATGGAGCCCACTAAATAATAGAGGGGGCTGGATTGACCCTTGATCACACACGTGACCTCCTGCTACAAATGAGCAAAAAATATAGCCTATGAGGCTAAAAAATCAAGCACCATGATTGGGTGCATAAATAGGGGGCCCATCGAATGGGCTATAGTTGATATGTTGGCAGGATACCCACACCAATCGATATGTCAACACAGACAAATCACCAATCTACTAAAATAAAAAATCGGATAGAGCCATCAAGTATCAATTAATCACCACTCACAAATCCACTGTCCACTGCCTATGCCTGTGCACATGAGGGTGAGCCTTTGGAAGCACTTCACATAAACAATGCAAGCACGGGATATATAAAGACCAATTAACACATCTTCGGGCTCAATGTGGTAGTAAAATTTAACTCAAATGCCCAAGGATGCACATGGACCCACCTCTAGCTAGGGCACACAAAAACCCTAAAATATTTGATGCAACACTTTATAGTTCCATATACTTCTTAGAAAAGGATATCCAGCCAGCGCGGGTCTGTGTGATTGATTTGCACCTTTCAGACTTGGAAGGAACTATGAGCCCTATAGAATGAATCTACACCTTGCATGGGACACTAGAATCTGTACAATGAGCTCTATGGATTGGCATGGCAAACTCTATGAAACTCACACCTTCGATTTGGAATGTGCGGTGAGGGATGGTATAAAATCCACTCCATAATTGGTCAAAATTTTGGCCTCCTTTTGCTTGAATTGGGACTGTATATGCACTTCAAACTCGCTGGAATATATCAGCGCCTTTCACACTTGAAAATAGAGCTGTGTATGTGCTCCAAACACTCTGAAATGAATCTGGATCTATCACGCTTGATAGGACAGGATACATGCACTCCTAGCTATCTGAAATTGCCTCGCCAAGCTCTCAAGTTTGGATCTACACCTTTCAATGGCTCTTGGAATGGTGATGAAGGGAGATGACAATGGGAAATTGTGGTGTCTTAGACACCTCACACAATTTCCTTTGAATGATTTAGGCATGGATTGATGCCTAGGAATGGTGATAAATGAGGGCAAATGCCCCAAGCATAGACATAGATTGATGCCTCTGTAATCTGATATGCAGGCATAAATTGATGCATGGGTCTATCTCTTCTCTAGCTTAATGCTCCAGATTCAGGTGAGGGTTCCTAGCACTATGCTCTGATACCATGTTGGGATAAGTAGGAGCTAGGATCAACTAGGAAGATAATTTACCACAAGAGAACAATGAAAAGCTTGATACAAGAAGAAAAATAGATGATTGATTGATTATTTACAAATGTACAAATGCCTACTTAAAGGAAAGAAAATATATGATGGGTGAACAACTACCCAATACAGGAAAACTACCCTACAGGTAAAAAACCACCTCATGGGAAAAAACTAATTTCCCTATGTCAAACTTAATACTCTAACAAACTACATACAAAACATTGGCTAGAGATAACACAACATGAGATGTATGTGAGCTTTTGTAATTCAAATCCAAATATAAAGATTGGGCAAACAATGTTTGAAAGGTTAAGGCCATATTATGTGAAGACAAACAAGGTTTATGAAACTTGTTGTTGTCGTTATCATATTGAATTTGATCTCTACTATTAGATGTTTTGAAAGATTTGTGAAGATAGTGATGGTCTTGTAAATGCACCTCCTAAATGGGAAAGTCAGTTCATAGCATCCATCTTATGTGATAAATTAGATGATGATGATAATGGAAATGGTCAAATAAACTGCATAAAAGGTCTTTGTGAAACATGTAGAAATTTGGCTAAAATGCCTTTGAGAAATGAAGATATCGACCCAATGAAGTTGGTAAATTGCAAGAGGTACAAGTATGTAAAGTTTCAAACAAAACATGGGAAAGAATCCACAAGGTTAGATTATGTAGAAGAGGAGATACCTATTGGAACATTTATGGAAAATTTTTGTAAATTGATTCAACCATACATACATCATGCTTTTTTTGCTAAGTGGCAAGCACAACAGTTTCAAATAGTAAGAGATACTTTCCCACCTGGAGCAATTTTATCAGTGGTCGACTTTGCAGAAAATTACTCTTGTGTACATCAAAAAGAGATTCAATCAGAATATTACTTTTCAGAGCATATCACTATTATGGTGCATGTGTGTTATCGATATGCACAATTGGATTTGGATGGTGTTGAAAGTACATTTCAAGCACAAGTCATCAAGAAAGACTATCACTTTTGAATTAATGATAATAAAGAGCATGACACACTTTTTGTACAACATTGCTTTAAGAAGTTTTTTGGATATTTGGCAAGTATGGGTGTAAATTTTGAAAGAAATTTTGTATGGTCAAATGGATGTGCATCACAATTCAAATCAGCAAGGCCATTTTATGCACTATGTAGATATCATCGAAATGATAATATACCACATGTTTGGAGTTTCTTTGAGAGTGGGCATGGAAAGGGTGAACATGATGGCATAGGAGCTTGCATCAAACATGCTCTAAGGAAATGTCAAATGAATTATGATGGAGACCGTATAAATGATGCACATGATGTTGTTGAATGGTGTAAGTTACACTTTGCTCCAAATGAGGCTGACACATCTTCAAGAACAAATAGATACATTCCACATAGAGTGTTTCAGGAGATATCAGGTATGTATTGTTTGAATTATTTAATATATGGATGTACTTTAAATATATATATTCATGTATATGATATATGTGTACACACAAGTTTGTTTATTTTAGTTTGAATTTAATTATTTAGATATATTTTATTCATAATGTACTTGATATATAATAAATTTGTAGGTGTGGATAGAAGATCAATGTATGGATGCAAGAGGGTAGAGAAAACAAGATCTTTGTATTGTGTCATGAGTACAGATAGCCCTACATGGACATTGCGTACTAGGGATTACTCTTGTTTTTGTTATGAGTGCATGTTGGGAGATTTTGATAATTGTAATATAACTAACAATGTGGATATGTCAGTGAATGGGAAAATGTACCACTAGTTGTTACCAACACATACAATAAAGATGAGGATGAAAGATTTGAAGACATTCCTTTGATTTCAACTAATTATAACCATATTTTAGGATTGATTAAAAAAGGTATGTGTGTGTGTGTATATATATATATATAAATTATATAAGGTATCTCTAAATTTTTTAAGTTACATATTTTGGAGATGTAAATTTTTGGTGCAGGAGATGTTTTGACAGTCATAGCAAAGGTTGGAAATATAGAACAAGTTAGTTATTATTTATTGCATTACATGGAAGAGAGGCAAAAGCTAATAAATCTAGAAACAAGTGATGGAATGGTGTTTCCCACAGGTTTAACTTTATTTTAATATATTTTAAAATAATTTTCAATTTGTTACATATGTACATGTCAAGAACCTCAAGAGTGATTTAAAATGTGTTTAATTTTTATATTATAATTTATGTTATGTCTTACCAAACAATGATAATGCCATACATGTTCATAGATACATGTAGGTTACATTTACCTTGAAAATGTTATGTATTACGGTGTGGAATGTTGTTTCCCACAGGTTCAGTTGTAGTGGAAGGGACATATCTCAAACAAGTCAAGATTGTTCAACATGGGATTCACTTTATTGATTATCAACCTAATAACAAGGTATATCAGTATAGCCACCTAGTAATTGCTACTGGCCTAACCCTTCATATAGTTTCAAACACACGTGGACACCGTAAGTGGAGACTACATAGTGAAGATCATAAGAGAATATTAGATGTGATTGAAGAGTGAGCTTAACCACTTGATACATGTGGTATGAAAAATATGGATGAAGAACTTAGAATTTTTTATGTTTTGAAGACCTAAATTTACTATTTAAATGTATGTTCATGTATTAATTATTAACAATCTATCCAAGTTAAATTAATAGTTCTTTTGTTAAACAAGTTTTAAATTTCAACCATGGTGGTTCTTAATGTACAAATGATCTCTCTATTAGAAGTCATGTAGAGAATGCCCTAGATTCTTATTCAAGCATGCATCGATATGATAATTTTTGAATGCTTTTATTTAATGCTATATATGCTCTTTGAATTGTGCTACAATTTACATGTACATGTATATGCACTAGAGATGTCATCTAAACAGTTTTTAGATATATATAGCCATGTTACATCTATAAACTTTTCAATCAATAAAATTTCACTTGACAAATGTAACAAGAGAGATCTTAATTATTTCACTTTGAAGTTGACAAATCATTTTAGGCCACCAATACAAACATTGAAATTCCCACAATATCAACAAAAATTAAATATTTGCCACACAACCTTGAGCACCCTTTGACTGACATCAATTTCATGATTTTTATGGGCATTCAAGTATGACACATAGTGACAATTGACTTTACATCTTAACTTGAACATTTTTTATAAATTAAAATGTCCAAGTTCTTTTCCTGAATCACCTATGATTGAGACTATTTGACATTAATATTTTAGACTTGATCAAAGCTAGATGACAACAAACTTTTATAAATGAATTGAAATACTTGCACAACCTTTAAGAAGACGAGTTGATTGATGGACTTCGACTTGGTAGACTCAAAAGTATGTTCTCATGTAGTAGCTTTCCAGCTTATCTCTTGTATCATGTCCATTTGCAACATCTTATGGTATTTCATTACTTAATGATGTAGTGACTTTGAATTCCCATTTCATTAATAAATGCATGTTTTTCCTTCAAAATTTAGTTGGAGAGATAACTAGTACTACTCTATGTGTCCTAGAGGTCTATATCATGTTGCATCAAGTTCACAACTTTCAATGCACAAAACTAAATACATGATGACCTCCTTTAGGCCTTCTCTACTAGATCCCCCAAAATGGAGTCATCTTCAAAGCACGACATGATATCCAAAAACCTAGGCATTCCTTTTGGTTACTTACAAACATGTGGAAGTAGTTTCTAGACAAGCTAAAAAAAGGTCCTATCTAGGAAAAATAGATTCCTCTTCATGGCTAGAAGAGTTGCCAATACATGCAGTGTCTTTGAATTCCCATTTCATTGATGAATGCATGTTTTTCCTTCAAATTTTAGTTGAATCTAGATAACTAATACTACTCTATGTGTCCTAGAGGTCTATATCATGTTGCATCAAGTTCACAACTTTCAATGCACACAACTAAATACATGATGACATCCTTTAGGCCTTCTCCACTAGATCCCCTAAAATGGAGTCATCTTCAAAGCATGACATGAAATCCAAAAACCTAGGCATTCCTTTTGGTTACTTACAAACATGTGGAAGTAGTTTCTAGGCAAGCTAAAAAAAGGTCCTATCTTGGAAAAATGGATTCCACTTCATGGCTAGAAGCATTCAAGTTGCCAATAAATTACTCATAACCAACCATGTATGCATTTCTTCATGTTAGTTGCTCTCCAAATCATGCTATAAATAGCTAAAAAATATTATAAGATGCTTTCTATGGGCCAATGGGGTAATAATAGAGGGATGTCAAGCTCTACATGGGCACATTATCTCTAACCTAAAGATTGTGGCAAGCTTGGAATCTTAGACCCCTAGACACAAGGAGCATACCTCATGATGAAGTGGATAGTTAGAGAATTGCAAGAATTAGGTACTTGAAAATCTTGTTTTAGTTTCAAGTACAAACTACCATTGTTGTCAATCAAGTATGCACCCTTGCTAAGTTCACAGAAACTTAGCTACCTATTGAAACATGGAATCATTCTCGGATGTGGGTCTCCTATAATGAGAATGAATCTCCAAAGCGATATGGTTCTCCTTATGATTTCCTAATCTAATGACTTGCAGGGAAAAAGGATAGAAAGATATACTGAAAGAAATGAATCCTCATTAACTTGAAGATGGAATTACCTAACAGATTTTACTCACAAATAGGTTATTGAACTCTGACCCTCACAACACTCAACCTATTTAACTCATAAATATTTCGCATGGAGGTCTGGAAGACACAACATGCAAACTAAATTAAACAAGTTTTTGCACAAGGAAATCACAACCTAAGACAAAGCAAAGGATAAATTTTGTCACAATGCAACATCAGATCAACTTGCAAATACTCAAACAAAATATGAAGGAAAGTTGCTACTCAATAACTGAAGGAATAATAAATACAGTGAAATAAATGAGTACAACACTCTCAATGTGAGAGGAAGACTCTGTCTCTCTACACTCTGATCTCTAAAATTGAAAACTAAAACTAAAAAAAACCTTCCGTTTGGAACCCTCCAAATCTAAGATATATGCTGTGAAAGATTCCCCTTGAAAGCTAGAATAAAAGCTCCTAAAAAATAGACTCCAAGCCCATTTTCAAGCTACTCAGAAAAGTCAAATTAAAAGCTCCAAAAAATAGTCCAAACTACCAAATCATGATGCCAAAAGATCTCCTGATGTGTCCCCACCATAAAGTTGCTTTCTCTTGCTCATGAATCTCCAAATTTTGTCCTATATGACTCTAAATAAAACAAATTGAAGGGGAATATCTGGTTTGTTTTATTAGCCTATAAATTACCTCAAAATAGTTAAGTTTTAAAAGCAATATATCAATGATTGCTTTAAAACTAACTTTATAATGTTGTCACAATTTAATCTATCTCCCTATTTGATTTGATTTTGCAAAAAAAACAATAATATCTGGCTCATAATTTCGCCAAATATTTTACAAGATATTACAATTAATTTTCTATAAAAATCATAAAAATGAAGAACACATTATTATATATTTTTGCAAAAAAATATCAAAGCCTTGAAGGCCCAAAACCATGGCTCTAATCCCACAAATGTGTGTCCATGTGTCAATCCCCTGCCACCTCATCTTTGTCTTCATGCCTTGCAAAATGCCACCTCACTGCCTATACAAGTGCCATCATGTCAAACTTGACCCTTCCCATAATGCCATTACCTTGCATGCTTTACATATCTTCATTTGTTCTTTTCTTTGACCTTCCTGTGCATCTGAATTATATAAAGGAATTGAAGTAATAATTAATGCATAAAGTGGGAGGTCCTTTGACTCTCGACCACATGCATAATTATAAGGCACTTTGATTATGCCATGAGTCGACCACATAGGAAATAAAGGCCTTGAAAAGGTTCTAAAGGCATAAACCTTCTCTGCTCATAATGCTATCCACCTTTGACTTAATAAAATAAAACAACATATAATATGTTGTCAGCCTTTCCACTCCATGATTACTAGGAACCATCGATTGCTAAGTGTTGACCACGATATTATTTTTGATAAAGCAATTATGTTGTATTTGCAAAGTCAAAAATGGGGAGTGAAAAACACTATCGAACAAAACAATGACACAAACCCTAAAAGCTACCTCATTTTCATTTAGCATTCCTTTTATTGTTCGCTCTACAACTTTCATGACGTCAACTTGGGGTTTGATGGCTCTCTAGTTTTTCTCTCCATATTTTCCCCATCTTCTGTGGTAGAAACTCCTACATTTCTCTCTCAAGATAATGGCAGAGGCCTGGTAAGTATTGTGTTTGAGGTTTAACTAAGTTCTTTCACCATTTCTGTAGCATTTCATTCTTAAATGGCCGTGGCCATATCTATTTCTTACTTTGCAACATTCTTTTGATAAATTATTCTTTTGATTTCTCTGTGTTTGAACTTTGTAAACGTGGAAAAATGTACACAAATACTCACAAAGAGGCCATGGCCATGCTCTTTCTTCTCCTCTGTAACTAAAAATGTAAGTTCTCTTCATTTCTTTGACTATGTATTCTTTGATATAGTGACTTGGAAAAATGAGGCTTCTTTGTAAAAAATGATATGGGTATCTGATTTTTAAAGAAAATATTTCTTCTTTTGCAATGGCCATGCCAATGAATGCATTATGTAGCATTTTCCTTGTCTTCTGATGCAAAACTCTTGAGGGTTTTTAACAATGAAATGAGGGCTTCATCTTGACTGTGCAAAGGAGCTTCTTCTCCTTTACAACTATGCCTGTAGACATCTTATATGATTTTCTTTTTAATTGTAACTACAAAAAGAAAGAGGGTTTCGAAACCTTGACATGGGTTTCTTAAAAACCCATTCTCTATTGCGGCCATGCTAGCAACACCTCTCTATAAATTCCTTTTTTTGTTGTGTGACTGAAATGAAGATAAGGGTTTCAATTTTAAAATGAGGGTTTCATTTTAAACATATGGGTATTATATTTCAGGCACAAGAACCTATTTTCCAATCACGACCCTGATAGAAAAATATTGTATCACCTTCTTCTGTATTTACAAAACCTGCACTGTCATGGCTATGATATATATTTCTCTTTTCTGTAGTTTCTATCACTTCTGCATATACAATAGGGCATTGGTACTTAAAAAACTGAAATAAGGGTTTCAATCTCCAGGCATAGTGACACTTCTTTACTTATATGATAGCTCATCCCTCTGGTTCTGTAGCTCCTTGAAATGAGCATCTTGATATTTCTGAGCAATAAAAATTGTCATTTTTGGTTAAGTATTAGGAATCTTCTGAAGCATATTATGCATTATTTCCTTCATTCAAAAAAAGGTTCTGTAGCTGTTTTCTTGAACATGGAACTTGGTTTGACACCTACTCTTCTAGTGCATGAATCCAATTAACTGTTAGATATTCTTATAATGATGTTGGTCTTTCATTTATCTTTTTAGCACTTAGAACCTCCTGTAGCATATACTGCACATCATATGTCTTCTCTCTTGTTTTGAACATGGCACTGTATCCTTGACATTTTGATGATACATGTGGCATTCATTTGTCTCTTTTACATGATGTATCACCTTTGGCTATCCATGGACTTTGCATTTGTATAGTGTTGTAGTCAAAGAAAACATAGTTGGCACTTTGCTTCACATGCCATTATGAATGACAAATGGCCTCTTCTTTCTGTATAATGATAGATGAAGTATCAAACAGTGGGACTGTCATTGATCTTTGTAACAAGATGTTTATTGATCTGTAATATATGATATCCTATTGATGCTTATGAACATTTGCATACTCTTGTCACTGTAGCATACTTATTTTGATGTCTTTGAACAAAATATGATAGCATTATTGAATGATGACACCATAGCATTGTTTCCTTTATCATGCAAATGTATAACCTGATTGCTCTTCATGAATTGATATGATGAAATACCAGTTGATCTGCAATGCTCTCTTGAGTAGTTATTACATTTCACTATTTCAAATGACTTGCTCCTGTTGGAGGATAGAAAAGATGTCTCTCTCATTTATGAACAACCTTATTGTTAAAGTGCCTATGTATTGGAATTGAATGTTGCACTTCTATAGGTTGAAAATGCACAACTGTATTTTATCATCATTAACACTATGATAGTCACTTGGAATCATAGGTCTATCTCATGAATGAGATACTATCCAATGTGGACTGTATAGTCCCTACTGTTCCATTTCTTTCTCTTGTAGCATTGTTTGTTGGGGCTTGTTTGTTCTTTCATGAAGTAACTATTCTCATACTCTAAAAGCAATAGCTCCTTGTATCAATCATAAAAAGAAATAAGAACCTTTGCTGTTCCAAGATTGATGTCTTCTTGATTCAGTCTATGTAATGCAATTTGCATTCTATTCCACCATTGTGGCATGGCACAGGATAGTCCATATATGCACTTATGATACTATCTATTCAAAACATGCACACAAATGATTTCTATTTTCTGATGTTATGCTATCATCAAACAACCATATACAGTTGTTTCATATTACTCACTGGCAACTTTTGACATTTAGCTAATGCAATGTATCTTAATATTTTCATTCCTCTCCGATGCATCAAAATACTATGAAAGATGTATAAATGAAATACCTGTGAATGTCACTTTCTAATGTCAACTGAAGTGATGATGACAACTGCCATATGCATTAAATGCAATCCTTCTTTCACAGCTCAGCTTGAATTTTCACGGTTGCATTTCATTCCTTGAACTGTAATCATGACTATGTCCTAAAATAAAACTGATGCATATGATTTCTTTTATTATTCCTTCAGCTTGTCATGTGAATGTGAACAATGAGTTTTCTCTTTTCTATTCATCCCTTCTGAGATCAAGGGGAAGCAGCATGTTGGGCTCAACCCTTGTGGGAGCCCATTTGACACCACATGTTGAATGTCTTCAATTAGCTACATGACTTTTCCCATACCTGCACATGAAACAAAGTCTATTAGAATAAAACAATGATGCTCCACGTTTGCTTCTTTTCAGTTCCTTCTACATATGGATGATGTTCATTTGATCAATGCACTATAATCAAAGTATTATGCCTCTTCTGATAGATAAAGGATTTTCATAACCAGAGATTCTAACGGGATCTTTCCCACATTTTTTAGGTACATGTTGAGATCAGGAGTAGGACAGGAGGCTACTCTGAAGATCGACAAAACAAGGCAATGATGGTTATGTCTCTCCTTTCTCATTCATTAGATTCATAGTATTTTGTTTGTATCTTGCATGTGTTCAGCAATAACCCACAACTTGTGTGGGACATCTGATATGTCATCATATCTTTTAATGCAATGCTTACTCCTTTATGTATTTCAACTTGTAAATGAATAACCATTGTGATGAATGAAATACTTATCTCACTTGACTGTTTTGCAATGCAATGATTGATCTGAAACTTTTTCTTTTCTTTCCTGAACAAATAAACTACATTTAACATTGAAACATAATAACTATGTAACTCACTCATAACATAAGTAAATCAAACCTCACTCAAAATGATAATGTTACATCTGCTCAACCAATTTTTTGAGTTGTGGTCAAAAAATGGTAACATTTCTAGTGACTTCCGCTATATGCTTGCTTGCTAAGCATTTGACTAGTTGCCTTGAACATCCATTAGGCATTGAGTCATACCCTATCCTTCTCAAAAACTTAGAAAACATAGTAATTCAACTCTCTAATAGTTAAAACAACAACAGAAAACTGAAAACAAACTCTACTGAAAGCAAACTAACAGGCCTTGATGGCCAAAACAAAAAATGCTGAAAACAAATGTGCGTGAGCACTTATTCACTACAACACTACTCTACTATATATAGAAGAAGTTTTTATCCTTAGAGGCAATGCTTGAGGTGGATCCCATTAACTGGGATAGACAGCACCTCTCCACTCAACTTGGACAACTGAAATCCATTGTTTTCTTTGCACTCTATGATAACATAAGGCCCATCCCAAATTGCATCAAATTTAGAATGCTTTCTAGGCCTGCTCCTCAGTTCATTCCACTTAAACACCAAATCTCCAACAATAAAGTTCCTTGGTCTTGCTCTCTTATCAAATGCATTCTTCATTTGGGTTTGATGCATATCAAGTTTTCTTAAGGACTCCTTCCTTGTCTCTTCCAGCTCCATGGATTGAGCTAGCTTGATTACTAGAGGTTGTTCCTCTAGTAGCTCAAGTTCTTTGATGAAAGTCAATGTAGGCAATTCAACTGAAACGGGTAACTGGGCCTCTTTTCCATAAGTAAGCACATATGGGGAACAAACAGTAGCTCTCTTGGGTGTAATCCTATCATCCCAAAGAGCCAACTTTAACTTTTCGTACCAAGTGTTTTGGTTGTCTTCAACAGTCTTCTTGATGATCCTTATAAGATTTTTGTTGGTAGATTCGGCCTGCCCATTACCTTGCGGGTAATCATTAGATGAAGTATTCAAATAGATATTATTTCTAATAGACCAATATGAAATTCTCAATCCTAAGAAAACCAGACCATTATCTGAGATGATTGAATCTAGTGTTTTGAATCTTGACACTAAATCCTGATAAAAACTTAGGACAACAGATTCATTTGCCTCTTTTAAGGCAGCAACCTTGGTCCACTTGGTGAAATAGTCTGTGGTAGTCAAAATCCACTTGTGGCCTACACTTGAAGATGGGTTTACTGGTCCTATGTAATCCAATCCCCATTTTGCAAACGGATGTTCAACTTTAATAGGATGCAGGGGTAAGGTAGCAAGCCTTTTCTTACCTACAAATAAGGAACACTTCTTACATCTTCTCACCCAAGCAAAAGAATCTTTAAACAAGTCAAGCTAGTAATAACCAACCTGCATGATCTTCAAGGCAGTTGTCCTAGCTACAAAGTGACCTCCTGAAGGTCCATTGTGAAATTCTTCTAACATCCTATCAACTTGATCAGGTCCAACACACCTCAGAAATGTTGTAAATATGTGCCTAAGTGGTGTTGTCATTGATGTCAACATATCCTTGGTGCCATTGGTGTCAACTGTATCCTATTTTGTTGTCTGTATAGAAGACTGGACATTTGAGGATATTGATAAAATTAATGATAATCAATGCATGTGGACCATATGCCTGTGTAGAGGATTGTCAGAGGTTACTCCAGTTAAGATTTGAGAAGTCTGTATGAAGATTTGAAGAAGTTATGGTCATCTGAGTAGAACCAGATTTTGCAGTATTCAGAAGAGAGTGTGATAGTAAGTTGGTCTGGATTACTCTGCAGTGAAAAATTATGGTCTACAGATCTGAAGGCATGTTTGGGAAATCAGTGTGTATCATCAACTCCAGTGGTTCATGGTTTGGAGTTCCACAAGCTATCTTTCTAGTTTGACAGTCATGGCAGATAATGTTCTTGAGGTTCCGAACGAAGATACAAATGATTCTGGTAATTTGGTTTAGAGTGAATGTTATTGGTGATTTAATGTGCTTGTGGAGGTCTCTAGATCATGTGGCTACTATGTTGGAGGTCCGTATTGAAGTTTGAGCTTGTTGATTGAATATTTCTTCTTTGAGATTGATGTTCTTCCTAGTCTTGGCCGATCGGATGTTCCTAGCGTGTTGTGGATGATCTAAGAACATTTTATGAAGCATGGCATGGCTGTAGAGTAAGATTCAAGTCTTAGTTGTGTTTGGCCAATAGTGTAATGATCTATGTCAAGTTTAGCTAACCTTGTTGATCATTCCAAGGTTGATGAAGCATATAAATACTTGTTGAAAAGCATCCTTGAATAAATGAGTTAAATCCGAAGAAAGGATCAAAAAGTAGAGCAGAGAAGATGAGGAATGAAGGAAGTATAGAGTGAAGAGTCAATGAATAAGAATTTGAAGATAGGAGTAGAAGTTTTTGAGCCTTCAAAGGGACTGATTCAGGCATGAATGTAGATTTTATTTCTCAGTTCATTATCTCTATGTAAATCATAATTTCTTATAGCCAGTGAGCCTCTTCTTAAGGAGTGAGCTCTGGGTAGTGCACCCGAAGGCATGTGCCTTCTATTTTCTTAATTACTTTTTTTTGCAAGTATGGGCCTAACCGGTGTTGTCATTGATGTCAACATACTCCTGTTGCATTAATGATAAGGTTTGGATGAGCCGTGAACTGAGGATATTGAGAAAATTAGTCTCAATCAAGAATAGTGAAGAACAATGATGACTGTAAGGCAAAAGTCCAAGATAGGATGATGATCAGAGGATGTAGATTAAAGGGTTTGTAGATATGTGTCTGTAGGTGATCCAGTAGAGATTTCAGAGGTCCACATGAAGATATGAAGAAGTTGTGGCCGCTCAAGTAAAACCGGTTCTGGTAGGTGTTTAGAAGTGACAGAGTGTAACAAGAAAGGTCCGGTGATATCCGGAAATGAAGTTTCATGTTCTGTGAATTTAAGAGAGTGCTGAGGAAGTCTTTGTGGTGTATCAACTCTATTTGTTCATGGTATGAAGGTCCTCAAGCATCTATTCCTTTGTGACAGTTATGACAGACTGTGTTATTGAGGTTCCAGATGAAGGAGAGAAGGATTTCAGTAAGTAGAAGAAGTGTGGATGTTCTTGGTGATTCAGGGAAGCCTGTGGAGGTCTTTGGATCGTGTCTAGTTTGTGTTGGTGGTCCGCATTACAGTTGGAGATCGCAATTGAAGAGTAACCTCTGTATGATGGTGTTCTTCTTGTGATAGGCCGACCGGATGAGTTATGCATCTGTCGGATGATCTTATGAATGTTTGCCGACTTAGATGATCATTCCTAAGTTGATGCCTTGTATAAATAAGGGATTGCAAAGTCAGTTTGAACTCGCCCTTTTGTGTGGAGATGAGGGTGTGGTAGCGAAGAGGAGAGCGAAAGGTAGAGCAAAAGTATTGAGCTTAATGGAACTGATTCAAGCATGATGAAGATGCTATTCTCCAGTTCATGTATGTGATACTTATTTCTTTGTAGATAGTGTGTCTCTTGTAGGCAATGAGCCTCTTGTGAGAAGTGTGCTCAGGCAGTGAGCCCTAATTGGCATGTGCCATTTTTTCTTTCTATTCTTCTAATAGAGAATACAATCTTGGGTTAATCACCCCATGGTTTTTCCCTTAACTGGGTTTTCCACGTCAAAATCTTGGTGTCTTATGTGTTGATGAGTTTTTTCTTTTGATTTGAATGCATTATGTTTCATGTTTAATAAACTGCTAATCACTAAGAGATTTAAGTGTGTAAATTGGAGAAAGTTTTGCACAACTGATTCAGCCCCCCTCTAAGTTGTGTGCCCTAAGTCTAACAATTGGTATCAGAGCTAAGGTCCTCTAAAAGGAGCTTAACCACTTGAGGAGATCCAGGATGTTGTCTTACAAGAAGGATAGTCTGATGTTTGATGGAACCAACTTTGCTCTTTGGAAAGGTCGCATGAAATGTCACTTGCAATGTATGGGAATGGCGTATTGGTCCATGGTTACAAAACTGTATGTACCTCCACAGGGTGGTCTGACAACCCTAAATGAATTCACAGATGCTGAAAACAATCTGTGGACCAAAGAGGCTTTTCTAAGCACATTATCTGACTCAGAGCTCTCAAATGTTATTGACCTACCAACTGCCTTTGAGATTTGGAATAAACTGGAACTTTTGCATGAAGGAGATGAGTATGTTAAATGTGCGAGGTTACAGAGTCTAAAAGGGAAATTTGAAAAACTAAAGATGAGAGATGATGAAAATATTACTACTTTTATGCCAAGAGTGAATGAACTGGTTTGTGGAATTAGAAATGCTAGTGGAGTCTTGGGTGAAAATGAGATTGTTGGTAAAATTATCAGATCGCTTCCTTCTTCTTACGAAATCAAGGCTGTTGCCATTGAAGAATTCAGAGCCCATACAATTGTCACAAGAGATCAATTGGCTAGGAAATTGGCTGCATTTGAAATGACAGAGTTTGGAGATGACCCCCCAAGACTAATCTGCATTCAAAGCCAGTGCCTCTGTTAAAGGTAAACAACAGTTTGATCCGGGAGAGAATTCTTCACAGACACTGTCATGGTATGAAAAAGCAAGAAAAGATCTGGAAGAAGAAGAAGTAGAAACTGCTCAACTTGAAGCCGTTATTGCAAAGAGGCTACCAAGAGGATCCAGTAAGTATGAAGGAAAATTACCTTTTAAGTGTTTTAACTGCAATAAGATTGGTCATTTTGCCTCACGGTGTCTGGAAAGATTTTCATGGCAAAATCCTAACAAGCCAAGGCTCCAAAAGAACTGTTACTATGTACATGAAGATGATGATAATGAAGGAGTAATAGATGATGAATCAAAGATAGGAAACAAATCCAGAAATGAATGGGTATTCATTGCCATCAAGGAAGAAGATCCAATGTCCTCTGTATCTATCAATCTTAAGACTGTGGAAAGAGCTTTGGCTGCCCAAATTGAAGAGAAGGATGATTGGGTCATTGACAGTGGATGCTCTCACCATATGATAGGTGACAAAAATAAGTTTGTACATTTGGAAAGGTATGAAGGAGGAGTGGTAAAGTTTGGTGACAATTTTGTTGGTAGAATCAGAGGAAGAGGAACTATTTATTTTGATGGAAGACACAAAACTGGTAATGTACTGTATGTTGAAGGTTTGAAGCACAATCTTCTCAGTGTTGGACAGTTGGTGCACAAAGGCTATGATCTCCGATTCAAGGATGGAAAATGCAAAATATTTGAAAGTTTCGGAACAAAGATTACATCCGGTACTCAAACTAAAGGTAATATCTTCCACTTGGTTGGTACTGGTAAAAGCTACTTATTTGTTCAAGTTCATCAGAGTTGGTTATGGCATAGAAGGATGTGTCATGTGAATTTGAATAATATCAACAAGATAAGCAATACTCAGGCTGTAAGAGATCTTCCAAAATTGGTGAAACCTACTAACAGCTTGTGCAAGGAATGTCAGCTGGGTAAGCTAAGTAGAGTCACATTCAAAAGCAAGGAACTATCTTCTACCGGATTATTGGACTTAGTTCACACTGATCTTTGTGGTTCGGCAAGAACCAGGAGTATTCAAGGTGATAGATACTTCATGTTGCTAATTGATGACTATTCCCGGATGATGTGGGTAACCTTTCTAAAGGAGAAATCAGAAGCTCTTTAGAAATTAAAAATATTCAAGGCTATGGTAGAGAATGAAACAAGATTAAGGTTGAAATGTCTGAGGTCTGATAGAGGTGGAGAATTCACATCTGGTGAGTTCATAGAGTTTTGTGAGAAACATGGAATTAAGAGACAGTTGTCTGCTCCTAGGACTCCACAGCAGAATGGAGTAGTGGAGAGAAAGAACCGAACCATCCAAGAAGCATCTAGGACCATGATGATGGAAGCAAATGTTCCTCAGATCTATTGGAGAGAAGCTGTTAGCACTGCAGTCTATACTCTCAATCGAGTTCAAATCAAAAGCAATACCGGTAAGACCCCTTATGAACTTTGGTTTGGCATTACTCCTACTGTAAGATATTTTAGAGTCTTTGGTAGCAAATGTTACATCAAAAGAGATGAAGATCTAGGCAAGTTTGATGCTAGAAGTGATGAAAGAATATTCTTGGGTTACTCTACTCAAAGCAAAGCATACCGGTGTTATAACAAGAGACTAAAAAAGATGATAGAAAGTACAAATGTGAAGGTTGATGAGGGAATAGAGAAACCCTCAAGGTTTTATGAATATGATGAAGATGATCAGAATGGTGTTCTGGTTCAAGGAGTTCAATCCTCTTCTGAAAGTCAGATTCAAACTGATCTGGTAAATCAAGAAGAAGACATAGGTCTGAATGAGCTTGATCAAGAAGTAGAAGTGCAAGAAACTCCCAAAGCTCCAAGGTATGTAAGATTGAACCACTCTAAAGATCAAATCATAGGTGACAAAAGCAAAGGTGTGCAAACTAGAAGGAAAATTGCTCAAAATACAAATGAATATTGTCTGATTTCAAAGATTAAACCTAAGACAATAAATGAAGCCTACAATGATGAAAACTGGACCAAAGCAATGGAGGAAGAGTTGATGCAAATTGAGAAAAATCATACTTGGGATCTTCTTCCCAGGCCTTGAAACAAGAATGTGATTGGAACCAAATGGGTCTTCCAGAACAAACTAAATGAAGTTGGTGAAGTAATCAGAAATAAAGCCAGACTGGTCTACAAGGGCTATTCTCAAATAGAAGGAGTTGATTTTGAAGAAACTTTTGCTCCAGTAGCAAGAATTGAAGCAGTCAGATTATTTCTTGCATTTGATGCCTTCAAGGATTTCAAGGTATATCAGATGGATTTCAAGTCTGCCTGTCTAAATGGTGACTTGGAAGAAGAAGTGTATATAGAGCAACCAGATGGATTTCAGTTGTCTGATCATGGTGATATGGTCTGCAAGTTGAAGAGGCACTATATGGATTAAAGCAAGCCCAAAGAGCCTGGTATGAAAGATTGGATAAGCATTTTTTGAAGATTGGTTTCAATAAAGGTACTGCTGACAGTAACTTATATTTCAAAATCGATCATGAAAACATCTTGGTTGTTGAAGTATTTGTTGATGATATCATCTTTAGAGGAAGAGATAGTATGTGTAAAGCTTTTGCAAATCAAATGAAAAGTAAGTTTGAGATGTCTATGCTTGGTGAAATGAATTTCTTATTGGGTCTGCAAATTACTCAAACAAAGAAAGGAATCTTCATTTCTCAGACTAAATATGTGAAAGAACTATTGAAAAAAATTGGGATGGAAGATTCAAAGCCAATGAATACTCCCATGGCAACCGGATGTAAGTTGAGCAAAGATGATGAATCTCCTAAGGTAGACTGAACAAAGTACAAATCAATGATTGGAGGATTGTTGTATCTCACTCAAACTAGACCAGATATTATGCAAGCTATTGGTCTTGTTGTTAGATTCCAAGCTAATCCTAGAGAATCCCATGTCATGGCAATCAAGAGGATTTTTAGATATCTAAAAGGGACGGTTGAGTATGGTCTGTGGTATCCTAGAGATCATGATTTCTCTCTTCATGCATATACGAATGCTGATTGGGTAGGAGATGTGGATGACCGGAAGAGTACCAATGGTGGAGCATTCTTTTTGAGGAAAAGATTGGTTTCTTGGCTAAGCAAGAAACAAGAAGCAATATCTCTGTCTACAACTGAAGCAGAATATATTGTAGCAGTAGGTAGTTGCACTCAAGTTTTGTGGATGAAGTAGATGCTAAGAGATATCAAAGTAGAGTATGAGGAACCTATCACAATCTTCTGTGATAATTCAAGTGCTATAAGTATATCTAAGAATCCAGTGTTGCACTCAAAGACTAAACACATATCCATAAATTTTCACTTTCTGAGAGAGCAAGTGAACAAGAATGAAGTCAAATTGGAGTTTGTGTCATCCAAGGATTAGATTGTAGATATCTTTACTAAACCTCTACCTAAGGACTCTTTTGAGTATCTCAGGGAGAAGTTAGGGGTTATTACCCCTCCGGTGATAAACTAAGGTGCACTGATGTGCATCAGTCTGGTGGGTATCACAGTCACATCTTGTGATCCGGATTGATGTTGGGGAGCAGTAGGTATGATTCTAAAGTGGTGAAATTGCAAGTATGTGCCCTTTGCCATTGATGTCAAAGGGGGAGAGAAGACATGTGAAAAACAAGTGGTTTCTACTCAAAGGGGGAGCAATAAAGGGAGAGAAGACATGTGAATGATTTTTGTTGATAGGGGGAGCTATGACAGTAAGGACAAGTTCTTGTCTTGATGGTTTTTCACATCATATGTTTCCATCAATGACAAAGGGAGAGATTGTTGCAAGTATGAGCCTAATCAGTGTTGTCATTGATGTCAACATACTCCTGTTGCATTAATGATAAGGTTTGGATGAGCCGTGAGCTAAGGATATTGAGAAAATTAGTCTCAATCAGGAACAGTGAAGAACAATGATGAGTGTAAGGCAAAAGTCCAAGATAGGATATGATCAGAGGATATGGATTAAAGGGTTTGTAGATATGTGTCTGTAGGTGATCCAGTAGAGATTTTAGAGGTCTGCATGAAGATATGAACAATTTGTGGCCGCTCAAGTAAAACCGGTTCCGGTAGGTGTTAAGAGGTGACAGAGTGAAACAAGAAAGGTCTAGTGAGATTTGAAAATGAAGTTTCCTGTTCTATGGATTTAAGAGAGTGCTAAGGAAGTCTTTGTGGTGTATCAACTCTATTTGTTCATGGTTTGAAGGTCTGCAAGCATCTATTCCTTTGTGACAGTTATGACAGACTGTGTTCTTGAGGTTCTAGATGAAGGAGAGAAGGATTTCAGTAAGCAGAAGAAGTGTGGATGTTCTTGGTGACTCAGGCAAGCTTGTGGAAGTCTTTGGATCGTGTCTAGTTCATGTTGGTAGTCCGCATTGTAGTTGGAGCTCGCAATTGAAGAGTAACCTTTGTATGATGGTGTTCTTCTTGAGACAGCCTGACCGGATGAGTTATGCATCTGTCAGATGATCATATGAATGTTTGTTGACTTAGATGATCATTCCTAAGATGCCTTGTATAAATAAGGGATTGCGAAGTCAGTTTGAACTCACCTTTTTGTGTGGAGATGAGGGTGTGGTAGCGAAGAGAAGAGTGAAAGGCAGAGCAAAAGTATTGAGCTTAATGGAACTGATTCAAGCATGGTGAAGATGCTATTCTCTAGTTCATGTATGTGATACTTATTTCTTTGTAGATAGTGTGTCTCTTGTAGGCAGTGAGCCTCTTGTGAGTAGTGTGCTCAGGCAGTGAGCCCTTATTGGCATGTGCCATTTTTTCTTTCTATTCTTCTAACAGAGAATACAATCTTGGGTTAATCACCCTGTGGTTTTTCCCTTAACCAGGTTTTCCACGTCAAAATCTTAGTGTCTTATGTGTTGATGAGTTTCTACTTTTGATTTGAATGCACTATGTTTCATGTTTAATATACTACTAATCACTAAGAGGATTTAAGTGTGTAAATTGGAGAAAGTTTTGCACAACTGATTCACCCCCCCTCTCAGTTGTGTGCCCTAAGTCTAACACTTTTAACAGGGTATGCATTTTTGTGGGTTAACCCCCACAGTGGTTTTTCTCTTAACTAGGTTTTCCATGTCAAAATTCTGGTGTTGTGTGTTCATGTTGTTTCTGCTCATGTTGATTTATGCTTAAATGTTTTCATCATTAATCTAATTATAAAGAAGATTTAAAAGTTTAGAAAAGGTTAAAGTTTAGGGACAACTGATTCACCCCCCCCCCCCCCCCCCGTCTCAATTGTCTAGACTATTTCCAACAATTAGTATCAGAGACAAGTACCTCTAAAAGAAGCTTGACCACTTGAGGAGATCCAAGATGTCATTTTACAAGAAGGAAAGTCTGAGATTTGATGGAACAAATTACTCCCTTTGGAAGGTATGCATGCAGTGTCATCTGGAATGTATGGGTGATGTATTTTGGGCAATAACAAAGAATGTGTATAAGATTTTGAAGAATGGACCTTCAAATATAGATGAACTCAAAAATGTTGAACACAACACTTGAGCCAAAGAAGCATTGTTGAGTGCCTTGTCTGATACCGAATTGGCAAATGTCTTGGATTTGTAAACTGCTCATGAAATCTGGATTAAATTGGAAAATCTATAAGAAGGTGACAAATATGCTAAATGTGCCAAGCTAAAAAGCCTAAAGGGTAAATATGAAAGATTGGTAATGAGTGAAGATGAAAACATTACTTCCTACATGCAGAAAGTAAATGAACTTGTGACCGGTATCAGAAATGCAGATGGAGTATTGGATGAATTAGAAATTGTTCCCAAAGTGCTCAAATCCTTACCTGCAGTTTACAAGTACAAGGCTACAGCCATTGAAGAAATTAGGATAGTAACAACAGTTACAAGGGATCAGTTAGTTGGTAAGCTTTTAGCATTTGAAATGAGTGAATTTGGTGATTCTCTCTCTAAGTCTGAATCTGCATTCAAGGCCAGTGTGTATGGAAATAAAAGATATGATCTAGTTGAAAGTTCTTCAAGAAGAGCAAATAGATTTATCAAGACAAGGAAGGATCTTGAAGATCATGAAATTGAGACTACAGATCTTGAAGCTCTCATTGCCAAACGGATGCCAAAAGGATCTAGTAAGTATGAAGGAAAGTTGCCACTCAAATGTTTTGCTTGTAATAAGATTGGTCATTTTTCCTTAAGGTGTCCAGAGAGGTTTTCAAAACCAAACCTTAATAGATACAAAAGTCAGAAGAGTTGCTACTATGTCCAAGAAGCTGAAGAAGGGATCACAAATGATGAATCTAATTATGGAGAAGGTTATTGGGTGTTCATTGCTATTAAAGAAGAAGATCTAATATCTACTAAATCTGCTAGCTATGCAAATGTGGAAAGTGCCTTAGCTTCTCAGGTTGTTGAAAAGGATGAATGGGTGATTGATAGTGGATGTTCTCATCATATGACTAGTGAAAAGAGTAAGTTTGTGAGTTTTGAAAAATATGAAGGTGGGCTTGTGAAATTTGGAGACAACTCAGCTGGTAGAATCCATGGAAAAGGATCCATCTCTTTTGATGGTAAGAATTGCACCAATGATGTTTTGTATGTGGAAGGACTGAAACATAATCTTCTCAATGTTGGACAGTTGGTTGACAAGGGTTATGATCTTCGATTCAAGGATGGAAAATGCAAAATCTTGGAGATATCTAGAACTGAAATTGCATCTAGTACTCAAACTAGAGGTAACATCTTTCATTTAAGTAGTTCTGACAAAAGTTGTTTGATTGCTCAGATAGATCAAAGTTGGTTATGGCATAGGAGGATGTGTCATGTAAATTTTGATAACATTGTCAAAATAAGTTCCATTCAAGCTGTAAGAGATCTTCCAAGACTTGTGAAACCTGATAGCATATGTAGGGATTGTCAATTGGGTAAATAGAACAAAATTTCATTCAAAAGTAAGCAACAAGGTGCAAGTGGAAGATTGGAACTAGTACATACTAATCTCTGTGGCCCTGCTAGAATTAGGAGTGTGCAAGGAGATAGATATTTCATGTTGTTGATTGATGATTACTCTTGGATGATGTGGGTAACTTTCCTAAAAGAAAAATCAGAAGCTTTTCATAAGTTTAAGGTGTTCAAGATGATGGTTGAAAATGAGATTGGTGGGAAATTGAAGTGTCTAAGATCTGACAGAGGTGGAGAATTCACTTTTGGTGAGTTTGATGCTTTCTGCGAAAAGCATGGATTAAAAAGACAATTATCTGCTTCTAGGACTCCTCAACAAAATGGAGTTGTGGAAAGGAAGAACCGAACCATTCAAGAAGCTGTCAGGACCATGATGATGGAAACAAATATTCCTCAAATTTATTGGAGGGAAGTTGTGAGTACTTCTGTCTACACTCTTAACTGGGTGCAGATCAAAGCAAATTCTAGTAAGACTCCTTATGAACTATGGTTTGGTCATCCTCCTACTATGAGATATTTCAAAGTTTTTGGTAGTAAATTCTATATCAAAAGAGATGAGGATTTAGGCAAGTTTGAGGCAAGAAGTGATGAAGGAATATTTTTGGGATACTCAACTCAAAGTAAGGCTTACTGGTGCTTCAACAAAAGGTTGAAAAGGATTGTTGGAAGTTCTAATGTTAAAGTTGATGAAAAAAAGGACATTCCAGGTATTGTGGATATGATTCAGATGATCAAGATGAAAGTCAAAGTCAAGGAAGGCAAGTTCAAATCCAGACCTAGATTAAGATTGATCTGGTAACTCTAGAAACTCAAGAGATTAGTGCAAAAGATGAGGAACATGTTCAAGAAACAGAAGTTCAAACAATTCCCAAAACCCCCAGGTATGTAAGATTGAATAATCCTGAAGATCAAATCATAGCAGATAAAAATAGAGGTGTTCAAACTAGGAGAAGAGTTGTTGAAGATCAAGAAGAGATTTGTTTGATTTCAAAGATTGAACCTAAATCAGTAAGTGAAGCTTGCAATGATGAAAATTGGGTTAAGGCAATGGAAGAAGAATTGATGCAAATTGAAAAGAATCACACTTGGGGTCTTATTCCTAGACCTGACAACAAAAATGTGATTGGAACCAAATGGGTCTTCCAAAATAAACTAAATGAAGATGGTGAGGTTGTAAGAAACAAAGCAAGGTTGGTATGTAAAGGTTATTCTCAAGTGGAAGGAATTGATTTTGAAGAAACGTTTACTCCAGTGACAAGGATAGATGTAGTAAGATTATTTCTTGCTTTTACTACTTTCAAAGATTTTAAAGTTTATCAGATGGATGTCAAATCAACATTTCTAAATGGAGATTTGGAGGAAGAAGTCTACATTGAACAAACGGAAGGATTTTAGTTGTCTGATTAGGGAGATATGGTTTGTAGACTAAGAAAAGCCTTTTATGGACTCAAGCAAGCTCCAAGAGCCTGGTATGCTAGATTGGATAAGCATTTGCTTAAGCTAGGATTTAGCAAAGGTACTGCTAATAGTAATCTGTACTTCAAGATAAATCATGAGGACATTCTAATTGTTGAGGTCTTTGTTGATGATATTATTTTTGGTGGAAATGAATGCATGTGCAAAGTATTTGCTAATCAGATGAAAAGTGAGTTTGAGATGTCAATGTTTGGTGAGATGATTTTTTTCCTAGGTCTGCAAATTGTTCAAATAGATAAAGGTATCTTCATATCTCAGTCTAAGTATGTGAAAGAATTGTTAAAGAAGTTTGGAATGGAAAATTCAAAGCCAGTAGGTACACCTATGGTAACTGGATGCAAGCCATGCAAAGATGATGACTCCCCCAAGGCAAATCAGAAAAGGTATAGATCAATGATTGGAGGATTGCTTTATTTGACTCAGACCAAACCTGACATCATGAATGCAGTTGGACTTGTTGCCAGATCTCAAGCTGATCCAAAAGAATCCCATGTTGTGGTAGTCAAAAGAATTTTTAGATATCTTAAGGGGACAACTAATTATGGACTATGGTATCCAAAGGATAATGACTTCACTCTTCATGCATATATAGATGCTGATTGGGCAGGAGATGTGGATGATAGAAAAAGTACTAGTGGTGGTGCATTCTTCTTGGGAAGAAGATTGGTCTCTTGGATGAGCAAAAAAGCAAGAGATAATTTTTCTATCTACTACAGAGGCAGAGTATATAATAGCAACAAATAATTGTTCTCAAGTTCTGTGGATGAAGCAAATTCTAAAGGACATCAGAATTGTGTTTGAGGAGCCAGTCACAATTTTTTGTGATAATTCAAGTGCTATAAGCATTTCAAAGAATCTAGTATTGCACTCAAAGACAAAGCATATATCTATCAAGTTTCATTTCTTAAGAGAGAAAGTTAATAAGAATGAAGTCAAGTTGGAGTTTGTGTCTTCCAAAGATCAAATTGCAGATATCTTCACTAAGCCTCTTCCCAAGGATACTTTTGAGTATCTCAGAAAAAAGTTAGGGATTATGACCCCTCCTAATTAGAACTAAGATGCACTAAGATGCATCAGTCCGGTGGAATTCACATTCATATCTTGTGATTTGGATTGATGTTAAGGAGGTACTACTCAAAGGGGGAGTAGTCAGTATGTAAATTTTGGGATCAGTCTGAAGCAAAAAGGGAGAAAAGATAGAAAATATGTGCCCTTTGCCATTGATGTCAAAGGGGGAGAGAAATCATGTGAAAAACTAGTTGCTGATGTAAAGGGGACCAGTAAGGAAAGTAGTTGCAGAAGTGAGAAGAGAAAGGGGGAGAAGCTCCTAGCTTGATGGTTAAATTTAGTTTTTCACATCATATGTTGCCATCAATGACAAAGGGAGAGATTTTTGCAAATATGTGCCTAAGTGGTGTTGTCATTGATGTCAACATATCCTTGTTGCCATTGGTGTCAACTGTATCCTATTTTGCTATCTATATAGAAGACTAAACTATTGAGGATATTGACAAAATTAATGACAATCAATCCATGCAGACCATATGGCTATGTAGAGGATTGTCAGAGGTTGTTCCAGTTAAGATTTGAGAAGTCCACATGAAGATTTTAAGAAGTTATGGCCATTTGAGTAGAACCAAATTTTACAGTATTCAGAAGAGACAATGTGATAGTAAGTTGGTCTGGATTGCTCCGCAGTGAAATATTATGGTCTACGGATCTGAAGGCATGTTTGAGAAATCAGTGTATATCATCAACTCTAGTGGTTCATGGTTTGGAGGTCCGCAAACTATCTTTCTTGTTTAACAATCATGACAGATAGCATTCTTGAGGTTCCAGAGGAAGATACAAATGATTTTGGTAATTTGGTTTAGAGTGAATGTTATTGGTGATTTCAATGTGCTTGTGGAGGGCTTTGGATCACGTGGCTACTATGTTGGAGGTGCACATTGAAGTTTGAGCTTGTTGATTGAATATTTCTTCTTTGAGGTTGATGTTCTTCCTAGTCTTGGCTGACTGGATGTTCCTGGCGTGTTGCGCATGATCTAAGAACATTTTATGAAGCATGGCATGGTTGTAGAGGAAGATTCAAGTCTTGGTTGTGTTTGGCCGACAGTGTAATGATCCACGTCAAGTTTACCTAACCTTGTTGATCATTCCAAGGTTGATGAAGCATATAAATACTTGTTGAAGAGTTGTTGAAAAGCATCCTTGAATAAATGAGTTAAATCCAAAGAAAGGATAAAAAAGTGGAGCAGAGAAGAAGAGGAGTGAAGGAAGTATAGAGTAAAGAGTTAGTGAAGAAGAATTTGAAGATAGGAGTAGAAGTTTTTGAGCCTTCAAAGGGATTGATTCAGGCATGAATGTAGATCTTATTTCTCAATTCATTATCTCTGTGTAAATCATAATTTCTTATAGGCAGTGAGTCTCTTCTTGACCAGTGAGCTCTGGGCAGTGCACCCAAAGGCATGTGCCTTCTATTTTCTTAAGTACTTTTAACAAGGTATGCATTTTTGTGGGTTAACCCCCACTGTGGTTTTTCCCTTAACCAGTTTTTCCACGTCAAAATTCTAGTGTTGTGTGTTCATGTTGTTTTTGCTCATGTGTTGATTTATGCTTAAATGTTTTCATCATTAATCTAATAATAAAGAAGATTTTAAAATTTCAAGAAAGGTTAAAGTTTAGGGACAACTGATTCACCCCCCTCTTAGTTGTCTGGACTATTTCCAACAAGAAATACACCATTAAAATCTCTCCTATATAAAATACCATCAATAATAGCATAAGGAGTAGCTTGTAACCTAAAAAACCTTCTTCCTGCCCTATCTAAACCTTTTGGACATTATCTGGTCTGTAAATAATGCATCATTTGCTACACCCAGCTATTTGTAAGAGCTGGTCTAGTGGCTAGTTCATTATTGTTCAGCACTTTTTCATTGTCCTCTTGATGTTCTTGATCAAACTCTTCAATTTCAGCAAGCTTCTTGCATAAGCCCTTGCCTCTAATCAGCTTGGTCACTTTGATATCAACATCAAATTACATAACTCTAGTTATCCAACCAGCCCTCTTATCATTTATATCTTTGTTGAATAAGAAACTCTTGATAGTGGGATGAGCAACCATTAAGTGAATTTTTTTATTAGACAACATGTGTCTAAATTTCTTGAGGCTCTATACAATAGCAAAAACATGTTTTTCTACAAAAGAGTACTTTACCTCATAGTTGTGCAGTACCTAGCTGAAAAATGCAATTGGCTACTCTAAACCTTCATCATTTTACTGACATAACATTACAGAAATGGTGTCAACTCCTCAAAAAGCATACAAAATAAAATCCCTCTCGTAATTAGGATTAATGAGGGTAGGGGCAGCAACAAGGGCTTCCCTAATCTACTCAAACCTTCCTTTTCCCTCATTATTCTAGCTAAATGACACATTCTTCTTCAACATGGTAGTGAGAGGTTGTAGAATAAACCTCCTAACAAAGTTAATTCTACCAAGAAAGCTCTGCAAACCTTTCTTATGTGTAGGTAGTGGTAAATCTAAAATTGTAGACACTCTCTCAGGACCAATAGAAATACCTTCTTTTGAAATAATATGACTGAGGAGTTTACCTTCATGAACTGAGAATATGCACTTTTTGGGGTTCAATGAAACTCCAAACTCCCTGCACCTTTGAAAAATTTGCTTCAAGTGGTCAAAATGATCATTAGAATACTTGGAAAAAATAGTTATATCATCTAGATAGACCAACACTATTTTGTTCATAAGACCATGGAAAGCCATATGCATTGCCCTTTGAAAGGTTTCCCGTACGTTGGACAAACCAAATGGCATTTTCTGATAGGCCATAGTACCCCACTTAGTTGTGAATGCAGTTTTGTATTGGTCCTCTTCTTTGACCAGAATTTGATTATATCTAGAGTATCCATCTAACAATGAATACCTATCAAACCCTGAAATAGTTTGCAGTATCTGTTCCATGGAAGGAAGAGGGTAGTAGTCTTTTAATGAGGCCTGATTTAGATCACAAAAATCAAAACAAAGTCAAATTTCACCATTCTTCTTTCTGACTAGGACCAAATTGGAAACCCAGGAAGTATGCTTTATTGGGAAAATGATATTGCTTTCAATTAGTTTATTCAACTCTACCTTCATTAAGTGCTCAAGTTTGGGAGTGAGGGGTCTCTGCTTTTGCCTGACAGGCTTGGCATTTGGCTCTAACTCTATGGTGTGCTGGGCCAAACCAGGATCAAAACCTCTCAAATCTTTATACTCCCATGCAAAAACATCAAAAAAATCTTTACATAATTGAACAAAAGACTGTTGTTCTTCTCTAGTACATACCTTTCCAAGTTTTAGCAGTTTGTCTTTGAAAATTTCTATGGTCTGATAGTGTTCTTGCTTCACTGTCATGCTGCACTTATCCTTCCTGAACTAATCATCAATGTTGAACACTGATTCTAATGTGACTAGTCCTTTGGGCAACTTATTGGACCTCAACTGAACAATCCAATCTTCAAATTGCTGCTGATATTTATGCTGGTTATTAGTTGCAAATTTAGCTTCTGCACTTAAAAACTTGAGATTTCTTCATCACTGTTAAACACTTGCCATGAAACACTGTTGTCAGGTACAAAAGGTCTGACAACTATCTTAACATATGACTATACTTCAATATTCTGAATCTGATCAAGAATCTCAAATTGAGATCCCAAGGCTGCAAGCCTATCTGCATACTTATTTTGATCCCTGGGAACTGAAATCAAATTAAAAGCATCAAAAAATTCAATTGAATCCCACACTCTATTCTTGTACTTTTTGAGCAGATCATTTTTAGTAACATTCAAATTCCTAACCTAGTTAATGATCAACTTAGAATTTCCATAAACTTGAACATATTTGATACCTTTTTTTCGAGCCCATTCTAAACCATGGATCAAGGCCTTGTATTCAGCTACATTGTTTGTGCAGCTAAAAGTGAACCTTAAGGAAGCATAATACTTGTCTCCTTGAGGTGAAATCAACATATTACTTCCACCAGCACCCGTCTTGGTCCTTGATCTGTCAAAGTATATCTTCCAAAGCTGATCTCCTTGCTGTTCTAACTTATTTTGGTCCTTAATCAGATTAGGAATCACTGCATCAAGTTCCTATATTATAAATACCTAATCCTACTTCATACATGTGACAAAAAGGGTCAGCTTCATGATCTTCAACTGCCCAATCATCTAAGTTTATGTCTTCTATAGGTGCATTGGGATCTAGGCTCATGGGTTCATCCTGCTGCCTGTAGGTGATGTATAGATTAGCATTTATCAGGCTAGGAACATAGGGCCCAATATGGTCTTTTGCCTGTGGCTCTGACTGTATTGTCACTTTTGTACCATACCGTGTTCTAAAGAACAAGTGAGTCCAATCAAAGGATAGAAACCCACCCAATTTGGCTGTGAACTCCTTAGAAAGGCAAATTACAAAACTAGGTGGCAAATCAATGATGTAAATGTCTTGATGGATGGCAAAATTAGAACAAGCATGTAATGTGAGTGGCAGATTTTTTATTATCCCCACAATACTAAGTGCAGACCCATCTAACTGAACTACTCCTTTTGTAAGGGGCTCATAAACCAATCCTAATGAGTTAGCTACACTTTTGGGTAGAATTGAACTACTTGCCCCTGAGTCTACCATACAGTTATGAACAAGTTTATCACAAATAATGAGACTTAGATAGAAAGGGGGTGGTTTTACCTCATTTGCTAGCTGCTCACTCTTAATTTCTAAACTATTGGCAAGTACAACCTTGTTTTTCTCTTGACTAGAATGCTCAAAAAGTGAGAGTTCAACCAATGCATCTTGCAACAAATTATTTTGGCCAGGAATGCGTAAAGAATCCATCACTGACATACTCACTATAGCTTTCTTAAGATGATCAACTATATTGAAAGAAACAGGGTTCACCTTCTGCTGTCCTTTTGTTGCAGTTGCATCAATCTACCTTTGTGAAGTTTGATGTTGCATTTTGGACTGATCTTTCACTGGTACAACTTGGTCCCTCTATAGAATTTGTACTTTCTGTTGTGGTACAGGGGCATTTTGTGATGGATAAAATTGATTTTTGTCCCTTACAGCCTGCTATTATACCACAGCAGCTTGCTGATTAACATATGTAACTCTTAGTTTCAACCTCGTGTTGGTTGAAATAAGTGTACTTTGCTGATTCTGACCTTGTAAATAATTTATACCCAAAAATAGGATTCTTCCCAATTGATTAAGACTACATCAACCTTATTTTGCTAATTTGAAACTTCACCATTGACTCCTTCTGAACTTGTATAGTTGTTATGAACCATGAGTGCTTGGTTTCTCACTCAATTTGTGCACACAGCTTGATTATGTGGTTGGTGACATGGGTAACACCAGTCACTATCTTGAGCCAGGTTATTCTGTGTGGGAATAAGCTCTTTGGAGCTGTTGGTAGTATTCAGGTTGTAAGCTTGGAAGGGTCGAGGGTTGTAGTTTCTTCTCTGACCCTGAGGATCAGCCTGAAAGGGTTGCCTATATTGTTGATTGGGCTAATACTGATTTTAGTAACACAAACATTTCTCCATATTTACTAGCTTATTTGTAATTGTCCTTAATGTACTTTCAAGCTCCAGAGTATTTTGGGTTTGAGATGGAACAACAGTCCTTGGGTTGCTTGATATCCTATTGTTGGAACAGGTGGGACATAAGCTAGAGGAGGTATTGCCATTGGCATAGATGGCTAGATTTCAAGGAAAATGGGCAAAGGAGGCCTAGGGGCTATCTTCCCTACCTGAATAAGGTATTTTTATGCTCTAACAACAATCTCAAAAGAATCAGGAAGGGTGGTTCCTCCCATAGACTATATCATTATGGAAATTTCACTATTTAAAGCTTTAAGATAAAACAAAAATGCATGCCTTGGCAAGGGTTTTACCATTATGGGAATCCTATCCTGGGTTCTCTAAAATCGGTAGTTGAAATTAGCCATGTGTTCATGGGGTGCCCTTTTGATGGTGCTTAGTTGCTCCAGCAATGAGAGATGATCAAATTTGTCTTCAAAGTGCTTGTGCAATCCATCTCCCAGTAGATCCCACGATGTTATTGAATTTTTAGGAAGTCCCCTGAACCACTGTAAGGCTTTTCCTTTTAACGAAGCAGCCAAAAGTCTGATTGCCACATTTTCTTGAGTAACATTATGCATGGAACAAAGGGTTGCCACATCTTGAATGTGTTCAGCAACAGTAGTATGATCCTCTCTAATGAAATAAGCCAATCCTTTAAGGGCTGCCATTGGAATATCATCTCTTTGGGCAAGCTGTAGTGGGATGCCTCCATTGAAAGCAACAAATGTATACTGCCTAGCCATTATAGGTATTTGGACTATCAGAACTGGGCTTCTACTTCTTTTGAATGGACTTGTAGAATTGAATCGTGGAGTAGACTTTGATCTTCTTGATGACTCGGCTATTCTATTTGTCAATCTACCTCTCCTTTTGGTGTAGACAACTGTAAATAATCAAAAGGGTCTAGATTTGACCTAGTTTTCATAGGCTAAAGGTACTAATCTGCATGTCAAACTAGAAGAAATGAGTTGCAAGGAATATTGAAAGCCTCCAAATGCTGGTAAAACTACTGCATAAACCAGAACAACAACTATGAGGGTACAAATTTCTCTGAAATCACTTCTAGAGTCCCACCGGGTGTGCCAAAAACTATTGTCAATCAAGGATGCACCCTTGCTAAGTTCACAGAAACTTAGCTACCTGTTGAAACATGGAATCATTCTCATATGTGGGTCTCCTATAATGAGAATGAATCTCTAGAGCAAGCTCATTTTCCTTATGATTTCCTAATGTAATGACTTGCAGGGAAAAAGGATAGAAATATATACTGAAAGAAATGAATCCTCATTAACTTGAAGATGGAATTACCTAACAGATCTTACTCACAAACAGGTTATTGAGTTCTGATCCTCACAACACTCAACCTATTTAACTCATAAATATTTCACATGGAGGTTTGGAAGATACAACATGCAACCTGAATTAAATAAGATTTTACACAAGGAAATCACAAGCTAAGATAAAGCAAAGGATAAATTTCGTCACAATGCAACATTAGATCAACTTGCAAATACTCAAACAAAATATGAAGGAAAGTTGCTACTCAATAACTAAAGTAATAATGAATACAGTGAAATAAATGAGTACAACACTTTCGATGTGAGAGGAAGAATCTATCTCTCTGCACTCTGATCTCTAAAACTAAAAACTAAAACTAAAAAAAAAATTTCCCTTTGGAACCCTCCAAATCTAAGACATATGCTGTGAAAGATTCCCCTTGAAAGCTAGAATAAAAGCTCCTAAAAAATAGACTCCAAGCCCATTTTCGAGCTACTCAGAAAAGAAAAATTAAAAGCTCCAAAAAATAGTCCAAACTGCCAAATCATGATGCCAAAAGATCTCCTGATGTGTCCCCACCATAAAGTTGCTTTCTCTTGCTCATAAAATCTCCAAATTTTGTCCTATATGACTGTAAATAAAAGAAATCAAAAGGGAATATCTGATTTGTTTTATTAGCTTATAAATTGCCTCAAAATAGTTAAGTCTTAAAAGCAATTTATCAATGATTGCTTTAAAACTAACTTTACAATGTTGTGGCAATTTAATCTATCTCCCTATTTGATTTGATTTTGCAAAAAAATAATAATATCTGGCTCATAATTTCGCCAAATAGTCTACAAGATATTACAATTGATTTTCTATAAAAATCATAAAAATGATGAACAAATTATTATATATTTTTGCAAAAAATATCAGGCCCAAAACTATGGCTCTAATCCCAAAAATGCATGTCCATGTGTCAATCCCCTGCCACCTCATCTATGTCTTCATGCCTTGCAAAATGCCACCTATACAAGTGTCATCATGTCAAACTTGACCCTTCCCATAATGCCATTGCCTTGCATGCTTTACATATCTTCATTTGTTCTTTTCTTTGACCTTCCTGTGCATTTGAATTATATAAAGGAATTGAAGTAATAATTAATGCATGCATAAAGTGGGAGGTCCTTTGACTCTCGACCACATGCATAATTATAAGGCACTTTGATTATGCCATGACTCGACCATATAGGAAATAAAGGCCTTGAAAAGGTTCTAAAGTCATAAACCTTATATGCTCATAATACTATCCACCTTTGACTTAATAAAACAAAACAACATATAGTATGTTGTCGGCCTTTCCACTCCATGAATACTAGGAACCATTGATTGCTAAGTGTTGACCATGATACTATTTTGGATAAAACAATTATGTTGTATTTGCAAAGTCAAAAATGGGGAGTGAAAAACACTATCGAACAAAACAATGACACAAACCCTAAAAGCTACCTCATTTTCATTTGGCATTCCTTTTGTTGTTCGCTCTGCAACTTTCATGCCGCCGACTTGGGGTTTGATGACTCTCTAGTTTCTCTCTTCATATTTTCCCCATCTTCTATGGTAGAAACTCCTGCATTTCTTTCTCAGGATAATGGTAGAGGCCTGGTAAGTATTGTGTTTGAGGTTTAACTGAGTTCTTTCACCATTTCTATAGCATTTCCTTCCTAAATGGTCATGGCCATATCTATTTCTTACTCTACAACATTCTTTTGATATTATTCTTTTGATTTCTCTATGTCTGAACTTTGTAAACATGGAAAAAATGTACACAAATCCTCACAAAGAGGCCACGGCCATGCTATTTCTTCTCCTCTGTAACTAAAAAGGTAACCTCTCTTCATTTTTTTGACTGTGTATTCTTTGATATAGCGACCTAGAAAAATGAGGCCTCTTTGTAAAAACTGATATGGGTATCTGATTTTTAAAGAAAATATTTTTTCTTTTACAATGGCAGTGCCAACGACTGCATTCTGTAGCATTTTCTTTGTCTTCTGAAGTAAAACTCCTAAGGGTTTTTAACAATGAAATGAGGGTTTCAGCTTGACTGTGCACAGGAACTTCTTCTCCTTTATGGCTATGCATGTAGACATCTTATATCATTTTCTTTTTCAACTATAACTGCAAAAAGAAAGAGGGTTTCAAAACCTTGACATGGGTTTCTTAAAAACCCATTCTCTGTCGCTACCATGCTAGCAACACCTCTCTATAACTTCCTTTTTTTTTACTGTGTGACTAAAATGAAGATAAGGGTTTCGATTTTAAAATGAGGGTTTAATTTTAAACATATGGGTATTATATTTCAGGCACAAGAACCTATTTTCCAGTCATGGCCCTGATAGAAAAATATTGTATCATCTTCTTTTGTATTTGCAAAACCTGCACTATCATGGCTGTGATATATATTTCTCTTCTGTGCATTTTCTATCACTTCTGCATATACAATAAGGTATTGGTACTTAAAAAACTGAAATAAGGGTTTCAATCTTCAGGCACAGTGACACTTCTTTACTTATCTGATAGCTCATCCTTCTGGTTCTGTAGCTCCTTCAAATGACCATCTTGATATTTCTGAGCGATAAAAACTATCATTTTATGTTAAGTATTAAGAATCTTCTTAAGCATATTATGCATTCTTTCCTTCATTCAAAAAAAGGTTTTGTAGTTGTTTTCTTGAACATGGAACCTAGTTTGACACCTACTCTTCTTAGAACCTCCTATAGCATATACTGCACATCATATGTCTTCTCTCTTGTTTTGAACATGGCATTGCATCTGTGACATTTTGATGATACCTATAGCATTCATTTATCTCTTTTACATGATGTATCACCTTTAGTTATCCATGGACTTTGCATTTGTATAGTGCTGCAGTCAAAGCAAACATAGTTGGCACTTTTCTTCACATTTCATTATGAATGACAAATGGCCTCTTCTTTCTGTATAATGACAGATGAAGTATCAAACAGCTAGACTGTCATTGATCTTTATAACAAGATGTTTATTGATCTGCAATATGATACCCTGTTGATGCTTATGAACATTTGTACACTCTTGTCAATATAGCATACTTATTTTGATGTCTTTGAACAAAATATGATAGCATTACTGAATGATGACACCATAGCATTGTTTCCTTTATCATACAAATGTATAACCTGATTGCTCTTCATGACTTGATATGATGAAATGCCAGTTGATCTGCAATGCTCTCTTGACTAGTTGTTACATTTCACTGTTTCAAATGACTTGCTTTTTATGGACGATAGAAAAGATGTCTCTCTCATTTATGAACAACCTTATTGTTAAAGTGTCTATGTATTGGAATTGAATGTTGCACTTCTATAGGTTGAAAATGCACAACTGTATTTGATCATCATTGACACTATGACAGTCACTTGGAATCATAGGTCTATCTCATGAATGAGATACTATCCAATGTGGACTGTATAGTCCTTACTGTTCCATTTACTTCTCTTGTAGCACTGTTTACTAGGGCTTGTTTGTTCTTTCATGAAGTAACTGTTGTCATACTCTAAAAGCAATAGCTCCTTGTATCAATCATGAAAAGAAATAAGAACCTTTACTATTCCAAGATTGATGTCTTCTTGATTTAGTCTATGTAATGCAATTCGCATTCTATTCCACCATTATGGCATGGAACAGGTTGATCCATATATGCACTTATGATGCTATCTATTCAAAACATGCACACAAATGATTTCTATTTTCTGATTTTATGCTATCATCAAACTGTTGGAAATAAGGCAGATAACTGAGAGAGGGGGTGAATCATTTATCTCAAATATCTTTAACTTTCTTTTCTTCTTTAATAATTAGTACAACATCAAAACATATAAGCAAATGTGATCATAAGAATAGAAATAAAATCAACAAACATAACACATGGATTTTTACGTGGAAAACCCTATTAAGGGAAAAACCACAAGGTAACTAACCCAAGATTGTATTCTCTGTTAAAAGAATGAAAGAGTACAAAATGGCACTTGCCAATTAGGGCTCACTACCCAAGCACACTGCTCACAAGAGGCACACTACCTACAAGAGACTCACTATCTACAAAACTTACAAAAGGTAACTAGGTGTTTGAACTGATGAGAGGCAGCTACAAATGCAAGAGTTCAGT
Source organism: Cunninghamia lanceolata (assembly GCA_027924645.1). NCBI lineage: Eukaryota > Viridiplantae > Streptophyta > Pinopsida > Cupressales > Cupressaceae > Cunninghamia > Cunninghamia lanceolata. The sequence continues at coordinate 6,071,594 of BSBN01000134.1, forward strand.
TCCAGTTAGGCACAATAGAGTGATTTGATGAACTTCATTCTTCCTTTGTTTTAATGTTGTTGCTCTATCACATACCGGACTTGAATTGCTGCTTTCACACTTATCCCTACTTTTCTTTGCACTTTATTTCATCCCTACTATGCATCACACATCTACATGCTAGAATCCATCTAGTATATATATATCCGCATAAAGGATTCTTATCAACTTTCTAGTCGGCAACAAGAATACTTCAAGATATTTGCAAGTTATTGATCTATCGGCAAAATCCATGCTTGATTTGTGATGCGTATCAAAAATATGGGCATAGAAGTCTTTAATCATGTTGGCCAACAATGTATAATTCCCCAAATTGCTTGATCAACACATTTTACTCATCCGGATTGAAGTCTGATGCTCTGGCGGTCAGTTCTTTCTTTGTCTCCTCAGCCTGTCTAGAACCCAACACTCAAATGCTCATATCTTTTTCATGCTTTATCATCCGAGGCTAAATCTCTAGGATATAGTAGTCATAATACCCCTCTTGACTTATCCAATTCTGTAACTTACTGAGTTACACCATCTGAGAGATCTGGACCTGATTGTCGGACCTTGTTGCATACTCTGTTCTTGTTCACCGGACTAAAACAATCTTCAATCTGACTTCCAGTATAGGCATACTATGTACTGTAGATGTGTGGGATAGACTTTGTTGCCATCAATGACAACACTCATGAAGCCACACAGTGTCTCTTGCCAACAATCTCCCCCTTTGGCATTGATGGCAACACTTAGTGAAAAATGGCTAAGTGTCGTAGTAAACTCCCCCTTGGCTGATGCTTTGTCTTTTGCACTATTTTACTGTAGCTCCCCCTTAGCTGGATTCCACATTTTTCACTACTCCTCACTCCTCTTTGACATCAATGGCAAAGGGCAGAATCTGCATACCAAAATTTTGCAAAAATTAATCTATACATAGACGTATAAGTATATATACATGTTATACTTACATATACTTAAGTATATCTGCAAAAGTGGCCTTCAACTGTACAAACTTTGTGGCCCAACTCTGCTTCATCCTATCCAAAATGGAGATGTGACCACTCAACAAAAATGCATATGCTTCTACCCTTCTTAGATCTGCCGGATCACTGGTCTAGGCTATGGTCTAAGCATCTGTCAAGGTCTCATGCATTGCCTCTAACTTAGGGATAATTATCCCTCTGAGTTCACTCATTCTATTTAATATATTCTTCTTTTCTTTGTGAAGCCTCTTTATTTCATTTATAATGACAATGGCCTGACATTCTTGATTCATTAAAGAGGTAGAAAGGGGATCAAAATTCTGAGATAAACTTGATAGTTTACCTTCTTGTTCTTTCACCTTCTTTTCAATATCCTCTGTCACCTTGGGCCAAGATAGACAAAATTTGTACATGTCCCCACCATCTTTAAGAGCATTTTCAAGGCTCTTTATTCCAATGTTTAGGGTCCTCCTATCATTAGCAATGAGTCTCTGTACTTCAGTGAATTGTTTTCCCAGAAACTCCTTCCAGACCTTTTCTTCTGCTGATTTTTCTAGAGATTCAAAGTGAGTGGTAATAGAATTTACCAAAGATTTCAGGTTGCCGGATGGTGAGGCCAAAGGATCCTTTTGGAATGATGGCATGATCTTCTCTAGCATCCCAGATGCCATCTCCAACAGTTCACAGTCTTCCATGTGAGATTTCAAGAGTTTTTCTTTTTCTTTGGCTTGAGCAAAAGATGCTATTTTCATTGTCTGGACTGGAGAGAGAGAAAGTCAAAATTTAGTGGCCCTTGAAATAGCTCATGTTCATCTATCTCCATCATTTCTTTGTTCAAGAAGTTCTTCACTGTCTCTGTAGTGTCTCTTGTCAGTGATTGAGTCTTCTTTTCTTTTGGGATATCAGAGTAGTCAACATTAGTCTCTTCTGCTTGTTCTTCCTCTTTTCCTCTAACCTCTTCTTCTTGACTTACTTTCTCCTCTTTTCTTCCTTCTCCTTCAACTTCAAAATCTGGAATGTCTGCAGTGGGATCCGGAGGAGAGATGTCATCGATGTTTATTGCTTCATGAACTTCCTCTTCCAGAATAGAGGAATCCAAGTCCTTAGACTTCTCTTCATCTAACTCTTTTGATCCTTCTACATCTTTGTCAGAAGATTCTTCATTGGTTACATTTAATCCTTCGACATCCATGGTAGAGGGTTCTTCATCTATTTCCTCTACAATAGGAAGACTGAATCTTTTGAAAGCATTCCGGAGGATGTCTTTTGTTTCTCTTGCTACTTGGTTAGTTTCTCCAAGCATAAGTTTATTCATTCTTGCTTTACTCTGGAACTCATCCTTACAATCCTTGAAAATCATGTCCATTTATTTTGGAGTGATAGAAGGATAAAGTTGAATCATTATTTGTTCCCGAATCTCTAGATCTTTTGCCTTTGTATTCTCTTTTCTTAGTTCAAGTACCTTCTCTAGACTTTTGGAAATTAATGATATAATTTCAATGAAATCCTTATTGTAAATATTCAGGTACCTGACAGTAGCTTCTTCCAAAATTCTCTTGTCAGTATCATTGTATTCATCATAGAACTCTATTACTGGCTGCAGGTTGCCATCCATAGTCACTGCCTTAATGATGTCATCAATGGAAAGAGTGGGCTTTTCAACAAATTCTTCTACCTTTTCTTCTTTATTTTTACTGGCAGAGAATTCTCTGGATGTTTTCTTCTTCATCATCTTCTTGATTTCCTCATCAGATTCTATTTCTTCATCATCTTTAAGACTTGTGTATGACCTTGTGGCTTTGGTCTTCATCCTCTTTTCTCTTTTTCTAGATTTCTTGACTTCCAGTTTGGTGGTCCTTGGGCTTTTAGGAGTGGCAGGTGCAGAGCTCTTGGAAGATCTAGTCTAGGAGGAGGCTTGTATCAGAACATCTCCTCTCTTTGCTTCTTGTTTCTCTTTCTCAGCCTTCTCCATTTTCTCTTTGTTTCCATCTACTACCTCTTTTGATATGCCAAATCTTTTGGCAATTTCCTCAAGGTCCCTTCTAACTTTTCTCTTTATCTTCAGTTGTCTTAACTCAACATGTATTTTTACACTTAGTTCTTAAAAGGTTCCAAACCTTCTACCTCAGGGTCCTTAGGCTGGCTCAATAGGTGTTGAACATGTAGCTCCAAGATTTTCTCATTGACCTCGTATCCCATAGGCATTATCCACACTATTATGGGCTCAACTAGCTCCATTAGACATTGATCAGTGTCAACCATGAAGCACACTGTATCCTTGTATTTCTCAACTATGGATTAAGGGATTCTCTCTCTGGCTTGCATCATGCTTTGGAAGTTCTTAAAGTAACCCCAAAGAGTTGTGTTTTGAGCTTTAGCATCACCAAGTCCATACATATAATCTCTAATCTGGATTGCAACCAGTTTGTCATTTTGCCAAACCGAACCACTTGATCTGGGTAGCTCATTCATGTAATAGAAGATTAGACACAATATTAGACAACCATATTTGAAGGAATTCTTCTTATCCTTTTTGATCTTCTATAGGTTTTCTAATAGTTGTTTTATGAGAAGATCACATAGGTCATAATCTGCATTTTCCCTCAACATCTGATATGCTGCATATATTGTAGTCCCAGACATAGAATTCTCCCTGCTAGAATGATATATCTTGTACCCAATTATCATTGACGCAAACTTGACATTTGGATATGTGATGTCATCTATGGTCATTGCTCTTTTGTCAAACTTAGATCCAGTGGCTTCAGTTACTATCTGGTTCTTGATAGATTTAAGTGCAGGTAACCCACCGGAAGAATGCAGTCCAGTCACTGCCCTGATGGCATCTTTTGTTATCTTGAAGGGCCTCATTAGCCACATGAAATTGTCATGCATCCTGCTTAGGACATACCAGACCCAATCATCTTCTACAAAATAGGGAAAGTGTATGCAATGTCTGAAGTGTTTATCCCAGAGGGCCTTGTATTGAGGTTTGAGTTCAAAACTCTCATCTATTAGCTGTTTGTGATAGATGTCCAACAATTTTGAGTCTCCAAATTCCTCAATGTTGGCATGGATATAGACCCTAACATCTTCTACATGCAATACCCCATGTGGAATGCTAGAAAATGCGCCTAAAGGATCAACTTCTAGAGATCTATAAGGATGTTTCTTGAATTTAGGACGTGGCCTATTAGTGATCTTGAAAACCATTGGAGTAGCCATTTTGTAAGAGATTCAAAGAGAGATTTTTAGAATGGGAGTACCTCATGCTTTAGGGATCGAAATAGGAGCCAGGACAAATCGTTGGTTGAATTAGATTTTTGCAATTGATCTTTGAGTGAGTTGTAGAAACTTGGTTGTAGAGCTCTTCTTTTCTTCTTTTTGAATGCAAATGTGCAAATAATGAGTGAATGGACCCTTTTATCCTTGCGTAAACCCTAATTTCCTTTTGTAATAAATGCACAACATAAGTTATCTAGTTACCCTATTTTTAGAGAGATCTTCTCGAATCATTGTGCTGAACTTAGAATCATTGTTAGTGAGGATTGACAATGTATCTTATTTTCTTCAATCATGCCATGGGTCGGTAGATCAAAGTATTTCAATTTTGAATCATACCAGATTTGTCTGTGAAAATCCTGCTTTACCAGAGCACTATCGGAACTAGATTAACTTGAGCGATTAAACTTTTGTAAAACTCCATGTGGATCTTTCATATTTTTTTCCTAAAGGTTATGTAGATGTTTCTAATAACCCTTTAATCCACAGCATTCTATGTGCCAAATTTAGGCACTAATTGACTCGCTGGGGGAATTTGTTTCTCTCTATGACTCCCCCTAAGCCAGAGCTCACCCTTTTAGTTTCCAAAAGGAATATCAGCACTGGATTCTAGTGTAGATCCATCCCCAATATTTTTTGTACTCTTCTTCACCCTAATCTTGCTCATCTCCTTTTGAACTTCATCCGCATTCACTTTACCTTTGCCCTTATCTTGTTTTTGATTATGTTGCACTGGACCATTTCTATCCTAATTTCTACTTCTGCAGAATTTGGCAATATGACCGGATCTATTACAATTGTAGCAGACAACATTTCTTGGCTTATTTGATTGATATCCTCTTGATCTGCACTAATTAGCCATACGTCCCATTCTATTGCATGCAAAGCATCTACCATTGAATGAATTATTTATTTGCATATTTATGCATTCATGAGATTTGTGACCATACCTTTTGTAGTTAAAATATTGTCAGGAGAAGGATGGATTAGTCTGATTCATTCTCCTCCTACACTGAGTTGCTTTATGACCGAAATTGTTGCAATTGAAGCAGTATCCATTGAAGGATGGATATCTTTGAGCATTTGGTTTCCTTACCGGAGGTCTTCTAGGCATGTTTCTTTGATTTCCTGATCCAAAGTTCTTCTGACTGGATCCAGAGCTTTCACCTTTCTCATATCCCAAGCCATGCTTATCATCTACCCTCTTTTGGCTTTCAAGAAGAACTTCAAGTTGAGTTGAGCTTATCTTGAATTTCTCTTTGTATTCATTTGTTGTTTAAAGATCTTGTTTAAGAGTGTCTATCTAATTCTCAAGTTATTCTTCATTGTCTCTAGCTTCTTCAAGATCTGATTCAAGATGCCTGATTATTCTGTCCATTTTGTGGTAGTCCTTTGTTTTCTCCTTGGGAGATTGTTTTAGATTATCTTCAATCTTCCTTTTTTCTTCAATTTCTTGGGTGAATCTCATAACCCCTAATTCCATTTCATGCCTTACCATAATGACTTCTTTTGACAGTTTCTCACATAGCCTATTTTTCTCATCCAGATCTTCATTAGTATCATTGACTTCACTCTGATTGGCTAATTTTTGAAGTAGTTCCTTTCTCTTTTTCACAAAGATACTCAGTTTCTCTTTTAACTCATTTATGAAATCATCAGCTTGTCTTCTTGATTCTGTCTATGTAATGCAATTTGCATTCTATTCCACCATTGTGGCATGGCACAAGCTATTCCATATATGCACTTATGATACTATCTATTCAAAACATGCACACAAATGATTTCTATTTTCTGATTTTATGCTATCATCAAACTGTTGGAAACAAGGTAGATAACTAAGAGGGGGGTGAATCATTTATCTCAAATATCTTTAACTTTCTTTCCTTCTTTAATAATTAGAGTAGCCTCAAAACATATAAGCAAATGTGATCATAAGAATAGCAATAAAATCAACACACATAACACAATGATTTTTACGTGGAAAACCCTATTAAGGGAAAAACCACGGGGTGACTAACCCAAGATTGTATTTTCTGTTAAAAGAATGAAAGAGTAAAAAATGGCACTTGCCAATTAGGGCTCACTGCCCGAGCACACTGCTCACAAGAAGCACACTGCCTACAAGAGACTCACTATCTACAAAACTTACAAAAGGTAACCAGGTGTTTGAACTGATGAGAGGCATCTACAAATGCAAGAGTTCAGTTCTGATTAGGCACAATACACTGATTTGATGCACTTCATTCTTCCTCTATTTTAATGTTGTTGCTCTATCACATACCGGACTTGAATTGTTGCTTTCACACTTATCCCTACTTTTTATTCCACTTTATTTCATCCCTACTATGCATCACACACCTACATACTAGAATCCATCTGGTATATATATCCGCATAAAGGATTCTTATCAACTTTCTAGTCGGCAACAAGAATACTTCAAGATATTTTCAAGTTACTAATCTGTCAGCAGAATCCATGCTTGATTTGTGATGCGTATCAAAAACATGGGCATAGAAGTCTTTAATCATGTCGGCCAACAATGTATAATTCCCCAAATTGCTTGATCAACACCTTTTACTCATCTAGATTGAAGTCTGATGCTCTACCGGTTAGTTCTTTCTCTGTCTGCTCTGCCTGTCTAGAACCCAACACTCAGATGCTCATATCATTTTCATGCTTTATCACCAGAGGCTAAATCTCTGGAATATAGTAGTCATAATACCCCTCTTGACTTATCCAAGTTTGTAACTTGCTGAGTTACACCATCTGAGAGATCCGGACTTGATTGTCAGACCTTGTTGCATACTATGTTCTTGTTCACCGGACCAAAACAATCTTTAATCTGACTTCCAGTATAGGCATACTATGTACTGCAAATGTGTGGGATATACTTTGTTTCCATCAATAACAACACTCATGAAGCCACACAGTGTCTCTTTCCAACACAAACAACCATATATAGTTGTTTCATATTACTCACTGGCAACTTTTGACATTCAGCTGATGCAATGTATCTTAATATTTTCATTCCTTTCTGATGCATCAAAATACTTGAAAGATGTATAAACAAAATACCTGTGAATGTCACTTTCTAATGTCAAATGAAGTGATGATGACAGCTACCATATGCATTAAATGCAGTCCTTCTTTCACAGCTCAACTCATTTTCATAGTTGCATTTCATTCCTTGAACTATAATCATGACTATGTCCTGAAACATAACTGATGCATATGATTTCTTTTATTATTCCTTCATCTTGTCATGTGAATGTGAACAATGATTTTTCTCTTTTCTATTCATCCCTTCTGAGATCAAGGGGAAGTAGCATGTTGGGCTCACCCCTTGTGGGAGCCCATTTCACACCACATGCTCAATGTCTTCAATCAACTACATGACTTGTCCTATAGATGTACATGAAACAAATAGATTAGAATAAAACAATGATGCTCCATGTTTTCTTCTTTTTAGTTCCTTCTGCATATGGATGATGTTCATTTGATCAATGAACTATAATCAAAGTATTATGCCTCTTTTGATAGATAAAGGATTTTCATAACCAGAGCTTCTAACGAGATCTTTCCCACATTTTTTAGGTACATGTTGAGATCAGGAGCAGGACATGAGGCTACATTTAATATTGTTTTGTTTCACACATCAAGAATTTTTTGTGAACTTCTATTTTATTTGGAGACATTTATTTATATAATATTTTTTTGTTTCACATGTATCAAGACTTTTTTGTAAACTTTTGTTTTATTTGGAGACATTTATTTATATAATATTTTTTTGTTTCACATGTATCAAGAATTTTTTGTTTTTCACTTTTCTTTATACCCATAAATGAATCACAATTTGCAATTGTAACTGAGTTTGTAAATTTACAAATTTTAAAACCTATATTCTATAAAAGCAATACGAACAATTATATTTATAATCAAGTAAAACTATAATAAATTTAATGTTTGGAATTGTATTTAATGTTTTCTTTGTATGATAAGTGTTCATCACTTGGTTTAAGAAAAGTATTAGCACCACATAATTGTGTTTAGGTTTGTTTATGTCATGGTAGATTTTTTCTAATGAACTCTTTTGGGAGAATGGTTTTGTCTTTAATACAAGGCAATCATTTCTAAATGAGTCATTTCTAAGTCTTAACTATTCATAATATTGTTTTGTTTCATGTATATCAAGACTTTTTTGTTTTTCACTTTTATTTATACCCATAAATGAATCATAATTCAAATGCAATTGTAAATTTATATTTTAAAACCTATATTCTACACTTACTGAATTACACAAATACCAAAATAACTTCTCATGACAAAAAAAATCATAATAATCATAAATAGAAATGTAGATAGAAATGTCCTCATAAATGTCTACAAACACACATGTAGATAGAAATGTTAGGTCATAAATGTCCACAAACACACATACATGCAAATGTATCTAGATAGAAATGTCCATACATAAACATGTACATCTATAGAAATGTATGCTCAAACAAATATAAGATCTAGAGAAATATCTGGAGAAACACATGTCTACGAAGCACTGCTACCAATAGCCTGGTCATCATGTCGGCTACAAGTTGAGCGATCCAAGTCTAACTGACCATCCTGCTCTGAAGGATGTGCTGAGCCTTGGAGATAGTACAACACATGTTTGTATAAGAGTGTACAAATTATGTTAAAATTTAAATAGAATAATGTTAAATATATATACATGCACACATACAAATTATATGCATAATTTACATGTATGTAAGTTGTAATGATTTAAAAATTTAAAACTCACCTATCCACTAACATTACTACCATTAACTGAATCACGCATGCATACACGGTCCCTCCCTAGACTAGGTGTAACATGAGCTAACCCCGACAATATATATATATATATATATATATATATATATACAACATTAGGACTCTATCTAGAGAAAAGTAATTTAACTTACTTTAATTTGAGTATAAGTTTAAATCATGCATGCACATACACATGTACATACCTGTGTATCAAGTGTTGTAGGATGATCTTCTGCAATGATTGTATCCGATGCCTCCTTGGCTAGCTCAAGTAATGAAGTCTAAAGTGGACTAACTAGGTGACTTGGCAAGGAAGAGGCTAAATGAAGAAGCATATCTACAAAACTTGACATCGATCCTGTCTACAACTACACCTCCTCAAGTCAATATAGGGAGGACTGGGATGTCTAATGCTCAACACGAGGCCTGATAGGTGTATCTACCTCTACAGTAGCCAAATGATTTGAGGGTGGATCAGGGTGTGGAGTACTCATAGGTATATGATGAGAAGGTCTCCTAGCCTAACAGGATCGCAACACACTCTATGAACGGCAAGCGCTACCCACATGTCCTCTAACCTCGTGTAAAGGGATACCAAGCTCTGATGCAATAAAAGCATATGACTCCAATAGGTCCTCAAAAAGATAAATCGCTGTAGTCCGAAGCATATGGTCTCCTATCAGATCATCTATGTCTACAGGAGACGGGACACCCATGATAGCATAAGGATCAGTAGCATGATCTGATGGTTTGGATCATCCAGGATGACTCATCAAATATCTTCCCACATGATCAAAAGATATAATAGATGTGGCAGCTACAATATCATCTACACTATTGATTGCTTCCCTTTGGGAAGCAATGACAACTCGATCAATAACAGGTGCCAGGGCTGGGGAGATAGCAGGCATCCTCTCCCCCACCAAGGCCCTATAAACTAGAGCCTATCGATCTGGTCAACAATAGGCATCTCTATCAACAACCCTACCCCTCCCCTAACCAAAATATTCTAGCAAATCCAAGTAGTTCACCTTGAGGTCCATATGAACCTCTGCATATACTTGTTGTACAAAATATAAAGGAATTCGGTCATTATTGGGATAACGGCCATGAGCAGCAAGAAAATGTGGATATATCAATGGGGCCATAAGAGGGTCTACACATCTAGTCACTTGGTAGCCCCTCACATTAGGCTTACCAACATAATATGGGAAACATTGGGATTTGATAGTCTCTTTCGAGACACTAAGCTAAATAGAAGCAAGAGAAACATCACCAGTAACCTCTTGCCACATCTGTACAAGAATAGCAATAAGAGTATCACCTGAATAAGCATGGGTATCTCCTAGACTCTGTCTAATGCACTACAATCTAGTTAAAATTGATTGACATGTGTCCCTATAAACCCCTATTGTGTTGGGGTCAGAAAGAAGGGCTGTCAATTTCTGAATCTCAGTATCTGTACGTGTAAATATAGAAGGTCTAGGAGGTGGTGGCGCATGTCCCATGATATATATATCAACCTAAATTTTTTGCATGTAAAAATAAATTACTTATTCCAATACATACATACATGTGCATTAGGATGGCCATGTTGAACCAATTCTCTACTAGTATGACTGATATGTCACACCAACAACATAACATGATAGTGTCTACTTGGGACTGTGGAACAAATTTATCAACATACACATTCTACATCAGAGTAGATAGGGATGTTGTGTTGCACTCGCCTGTATCAACATACGTTTCTTCTCTGATGTATAGGTGTGTACATTTGATACATTGTTCCACAACTTCCAAACTTAGACACTAGTTATCACTGGTGTTGGTGAGGCATATTAGTCATCTTCTAGAGAATTGGTTAAACATGGCTGGATCCTAATGCAATTCCAACACGTTAAATAAAGAGTTGAACAAGAGGGAAGATTTCATTTCTAAAATGCATGGATAATTCTTTTCCTTTTCAACTTGTAGAGAGAGAGAGAGATTTTAACTTTTCCAAATCTACACATACATGTGTAATGTTGAACAACTATCAGTGTCATAAAAGTGAATACCATGTGTGCAATAAAACATTTAAGTCATTCCTACTCCATGTACACTTTCTTTCTTTATAGTGTTCGCACACATACCAAGGGAGAGGGAGATAAAGAGATTTCTTTTGAAATCATTATAGCAAATCTAGGGCAATAGTTAAAGATATAAAATAATGAACATTACACACTAAGAACATGGATACAACCAATGACTATACATATCTAGTTACCATGGAAATATATGACTATTACATTACTTTAATTGATTAGGAAAATTATATAATTTGGTTTGATTCATTTTTTATTACTTATAGTACATTCACTAAATTAGAGATGTTTTTATTAAAGTATTTTTCTTGACCTTGAGTGATTAAGGATGCTATGAATTTGTCTATATTTTCTTGCTACATCTATAGAAAGCATATGTAAGTATAGAAAACATGACTCCCAAGTCTACTATATCTAGTTGGCACATCCCCACCATTGCCAGTTTTGTAGAAAATAACATAAAGTTCTAAGTATTCCAAAATCATTGAAGGAAGCTAGTTAAATATGAAGTTCATCTTATGAAATTAAAATCGAGCATCTATTATGTGTTCAAATACTACTACTAGAAAAAATGTTTAATAGATAGTTAAGATAGATAATTCACATGATACTTAACTGCATTGGAATCATAAATTTATCTCAATTTTTTCAATTAGTTGTAGAGCGAACAAGTCACATAGTTTAATTCAGCTTCTAGGACTCTAATTGTCCTCCAAAGAATTCTGGAAGGTGCCCTAAAATGAATGGGGCCATGAGATGGCTTTGTATTCATTCTCTATCTTAAAAAATTGAGGTACTTTATTTTCTAGCGAACAAGTCCACCTAACAAACAGATCTCTTCACATTGCACAACCACCACTCGTTGGCCATTGAGGAGATCCTTGGCTAGAATGGAGATGCTTGAGGCATCCAAACATGTGGTGATGTGCATCCATCACAACTAGGTCTTGGCATAAACTAACATTTAATTATTTAAATACTAGAACAAGTCACTAAGGTGACTTTATTTGTTATATATTTATTTATTAACTATATGTACTAAAGATGTAATAATTCCAACAATTTAATGAGAACATTTAGGAAATTTAGTATGAGTCTCAGATGATTTTAGTGTAGATATTTTATTTTTGATTTTTTAAACTCCTGTAATGGTGAAAAGTCCATCCCTAATACTTTTCCCTAATCATTTTGGACTTATTTTGACCTATTATTCTTGATATTATAACTAATGTCTAAATGACATATTTTATGTAGAGAATTGACATCCAATTTATACCTTATTTGAATATATGTCCTTGTTCTCTAGTGGTCCAAACCTAACCCTTTGAAAATATTTTATTTCTTGTTGTAGTTTAAAATTGTAGTTATGATTTTGAACTTGGTTCAAAACCACTGTGCGGTATTTTCCCATTTTCTAAAATTAAATTTAAACATGGACCCAAGCTAACTTGCCTCCAACTAGTTGTTACCCACGTGCTGATTGAAACACAAAATATTCAAATTTGTGCACTAGGTTACATTGTATTAGAGGTTGAAGCCCTAGTTAATTTTAGACATCCACATGATTAATTAGAGTATCATATCATTGTATCATTTGAACATCTAGGAGCATTGCATTATCATTTAATCATAAGGATGGACATAGGCATTTACATTTCTACTTGGCATGTCTTCAAACTTGTTCCAAAAATTGTTATAACAATCCACTTGAGTTTGACTAAGGTACAAGGGGGAAGTAATTTGACTTCTCATCCCCATGTTGAATATCATAAGCACAAAGATCAAGGCCATATTTAAGGCTCAAAATTGAAGCAAAATGGTAAAAACTATAGATGCACATATTAGAACCGCAAGTACATGTTTTGAAAATTCAGAAAGAACATGGTCCACAATGCGTATCTTACATTTATATAAACCCTTCAAGTAGATATGCTAAAATTGGAAAAAATGGTTCAAGTTATAATCAAAGTGTTTGATAATATTACTCTTCCTATTATCATGTGGGATTGTTTGTACCATTGATGCACTATTTCGTGTGATTCCAAGGCATTTAACATAATTTTTTCATTGGGACATCCATGGATTCATGAAATAAATTAATTCCATCTAATGTAAATCAAAAGCTAAAGTTTAAGTATGGGAATAAGTTTTATACTAAATATGCAAATTAACATCCATTTATTCATTGTTAGATGGTTGAGGAAGAAAAAATTGTTTACATAGAAGAAGTCAACACAATAAATGCCTAAAAATAAAAAACATAGTCATACAAAAGAATAGAAAGAGGAAAAGAAAGAGGAAGATTCCCCACAAGATGGTATTAATGTTAATTATGGAGATGCTTTGGGTTCTTTAGATTTTGCATCTTCCTTTATGGGAGAGTATAAGATAAATGATCATGATTTTCATAATCCACCTTATACATGGATCCATCTATATATGGGTAGATGCCACAAAAGAAGAAAGATACTACTAATGATTCTAAAGTGGCTTGTGTATGTGATAGAAAATCAAAGACTAATACCTCTAGTGCAAATTTTTGTATCTTATCTACATCATTTGTAAAGACATATATTGCCATAACCATCCTCCCTAGACCCTTTTTTTTGTTTATTTAGTTGTCTATTTTTGTCATACTTATGTTTACAATAGAAGAATTATGAAATTATACATTCATATATTTCCATGGTAACTCAATATGATTTATAGCATATCCAGTACAAGAAACATCACAAAAATACATAAATGTATACATGTAAACTACCAAATTTGTGTCACTATCCAAATAATGAGCTTCTTGGTACATATGGTGAACAAGACTAGGATCTTGACATTTATGTGACTTGTTTTTCCATGATTCATCTTACCGAATGAGGGGTTTTTGTGCTCATGAGTATGTGTAATATTTATCTTCCATTTGTCTATAATTTCTTGAACTTTACGTATCAATGCAATGCCTCTATGCTTAGAATATCCATGTGTGTAATGAATTCAGTAGGTTTAGTATATGTATAAGCCATATGGGAAGTAGGATCTAACAAGGATCAAAAGATAAACGGTCCTAGTTTGCCAAACTAGGGTTTGACAAACCCTAGTTTAGGGTTTGTCAAATTAAGGTGAAACTAAATTCATCTTTTCACCCTAATTTCTTTTGAAACTCTAGGGTTTTTCAAACCCTAGTGTGGAAAACTAGGGTTTGATAGTTCTTTCATTGTCTCAAGAAAATTTTCTATTTTTTATGAAATTTTTCTCTATTTTATTAATTGTATTGACAAACCCTAGTTTAGGGTTTGTCAAATTAGGGTGAACCTAAATTCATATTTTCACCCTAATTTGACAAACCCTAATTTCTTTTGAAACTCTAGGGGTTGTAAAACCCTAGTTTGGCAAACTAGGGTTTGATAGTTCTTTCATTGTCTCAAGAAAAATTTCTATTTTTTATCAAATTTTTCTCTATTTTATTAATTGTAATGACAAACCCTAGTTTACCAAACTAGGGTTTGACAAACCCTAATTTAGGGTTTGTCAAATTAGGGTGAAACTAAATTCATCTTTTCACCCTAATTTGACAAACCCTAATTTCTTTTAAAACTCTAGGGTTTGTCAAACCCTAGTTTGGCAAACTAGGGTTTGATACTTCTTTCATTCTGTCAAGAAAAATTTCTATTTTTTATGAATTGTCTCTCAATTTTATTGATTGTAATGACAAACCCTAGTTTACCAAACTCTACGTCTTTCATTGTATCAAGAAAAATTTCTATTTTTTATGAATTTTTCCTCAATTTTATTGATTGTAATGACAAACCCTAGTTTGATACTTCTTTCATTGTATCAAGAATTTTTTTTGTTTTTTATGAATTTTTTCTCAATTTTATTGATTGTGATGACAAACCCTAGTTTACCAAACTAGGGTTTGACAAACCCTATCTAGTTCTTTAACTAAATTCATCAAATTCCTATGTTTAATTGAATTTTTCTATATTTCATTAACTATAATCACAAATCCTATTGCCAAACTAGGGTTTCATAGAAGGAAATTTTATTTATTTAATTGACTGTAATGGAAGCCATGGAAGCCCCTATCAGCAAGAAACTGGTGTATTCAAGTGAACATGCAAGCATTACATATATACAATATTAGAAACGACATGGTAAATTTATGCACCTGAATATGGGAGTTTGCTCGATGTGTATGGTGATGTGGCCCATATTCAACTGTGAGAGGAGCTCGACGTGTATGGAGATGCTATCATGTGGGGTCTTCACCTTCATCCTGCTCCTTGTTGCCTTCAGACACTGTTTCCTGTCGCCTTCATTCTGTTGTGAGCTCTCAAATGATGAAAAAACTATCATTTGAGAGTCTTAACCTATTTTATAAAAAAAAACAATAAAATAATGCCTTCGCTCAAAGACCTCTTCAATCGAAGGCATTATTTTATTATTATTTATTTGGTGCTCTATTACCTTCATTCACAGACCCCCTTCGAATGAAGGGTCTGCTGATCTACTTTTTGACTTGGCCGCGAAGGCCTTTGTTCAAAGAGTTGACCTTTGAATGAAGGTGTAAAGATTTTTTGGCACCTTCAATTTTTCTTCATCCACAAAAGTGTAACCCACTATTGTGGGTTGACCTAACATATATTCTATTTTAATGTACCATTCAGTGTATTTAGTGGTGAAGGGATAAATATTTAGTAAGAAATTAAAAATATTACACAATAGTATTTAGTTATATGATAGTGGAGAGGAATTAGTAGTCATGCTGGCTAACTTTGCGCCCATGTAGCAGTTACATGAAATATCATAGCACCTCTAATTTTTTTAGAAATATAATATAGACTCTTATCTATCTACACCTAAGGTTTGAAGGTGTAACTCATCATGCAACTCTCCACATCAATATGTCTAGTGAAAAGTGTCCTTAAAATGAATCTATAAAGATTTGACCAAAACTGTATCAAGGAATCCCTAGTAGTTGAACAAAATATTATCATTTGTTGTTAGAACAACATCATATTCTTATTTAAAATATAAATTATATGCAACCTTGATGCAGAACAACAAACCCACTCTCTACAAAAACAAAACTCTTACCCACAAACTCAAAGACACACAACCCCACAATATGATCAGACATACAATATTCCACCTTAATTTCAACAATACAATATTTCAACAAATACATTGATTTATTAAACCAAATTTACATACATCACATGACAATTAGAGCCTTCACTTTGTATTTCCCTAATGGCATTTTCTTTCCTTTGCCTTCACTCCAAACACCCTCTCTATCTTCTTACCTAAATTTTATTCCTTTTTCTTCCTTATGGCAATGTCTAACTCCTCCCAACTGAAGCAGCACTCCACTCAGACTTGCACACATTCTTTTATCTGCTTCACAGCTCCTTCCTTCACAAACGTTGTTCTCTTCCCAAACTAATGTGAGAGGAAAAAATAAAAACTAGAAATGAAGCATTCCAATTTTCTATTTTTATTCCATGCAAAATGAAAACAAGAAGCAACGCTTCTTTTCCCATTCCATCAATTTCCTCTAAAGGTATTTGAAGGGTCTATTAAATCTCTGCTATGGCACATTAATTCCTTAAGTTCTAGTGTTCCATCTTATTTAAATTACTTATGCCTTCCAATAATTTTCAACAACAAATGAGTGGATCCATAAGTATTTTGGATGAGCCTCAAAAGAGACATTTATCTCTTCCTAATTTCTCAATGTTTGACAAACAATTAATGTTTTGTCTTTGGTGGCCTGCATGGTTTTATCTTCATTCCTTTGGCAGATATTAAACATCACAAATTGATGTTTTTACCGAACTAATTCAATGCCTTGTCTCTAGTTCACTTTCCTTAGGAATAATAAGCATTTCAGGTGATTTCTTATGCTAATCAATTTGATATTTATTAACACAAAAATATACATGTTAATCAATCCTACATTTGGTGCTCAAAAATAGTTTGATAATTTCTATTTGTGCCTCATTTCCCACATTCTAACTCCTAAAATTCTTTTTGAAAAGGTGCTTAAAATGTGCACTCCCTCTACTATTTTCATTCCTTTTTTATGAGTATTTCATTTCCTTCTAAGGTACTGCATAGGCCCCATTGGATGTGTGCCTAGATAGTAGTTGAAATTTCTTTTTAAGAAAATTAAAAAAACTGCAACCTTATCACATTCCCATTGGTCAGCAAAAGACATAATTGTATTTTTATGAAGTGTAAACAACTTCTCTTGGTAACCGTTTGTCCATTTCTTCTTCTTAGTGTTCATGACCCCCCACAACAGAAGTACCAATGAAGAAAAATATTAAATACCTCCACTTTTGTGGCTTGAACAAACACTGAACATTAATGAACAATGGCATCCAATAAACATCTTGAGGTCTGATGAGAAGGTAATACTAAGGTGAAATCTATGGAAACAATGTGCAATGCAACTACTAATACATCAGATCCACAAACTGAGACTATAAAATTGATGGCAAAAACTAAACTTGTTTTTGTGTGACACAGGATTGCTCGTGCACCTGGGTGCTCCTGCATCAGACATGCCGAGTAGAAATTTTGTGAGCATAGGCTCACAAAGGTGGAGTTGAGTAGTGAAACTACCCTTTCAGGTTGCATCCAACCTATAATGAACTCCATTGCTGAAGAATGTGCACCAAAACTATTTCTTCCTCTTCTTCCAGCACTGTACTAGAACAACCATCATCTTCCTCCCACATCCCCATTCACCATTCCTTGTGATCCTCTCGTGGATTCACATCCACCATATGTCATCCTCCTCTGCCAAATGGTCTCTACTCTCCTCTCCTCCTTCATGGGATCTATCCCACCACAAACTGACCACCTCCACCAAAATCCACCTACATCATCCTTCATAATCTCTACATACAAATCTACAACTGCTATTTCATCTTCTACAACAACATCTTCTTTTACTCTCACTATGGAAGAATGATCACAAATGAAATCAAAATGTTCATGATTTACCACTTTTTCCTTTACTGTTACAACATCATCTTCTTTGTCCTTCATTGTGACATCTTCCACATCCTCATCAGCTACAACTTTTCATTCTTCTCTCTTTGTTACAACAACAAGCTTTGACATCCACTCTTCTTCAATCGCCAACATTTGTACTAACAAATCATCATCTTCTCCATGCTCTATAGTTGTAATCTTTTTGTATTCCATCATTGCATCTTCAACCTCATCATTCTCTCTGCCCACCTCTTCATCTTCAATAGCTATTGCACACAACTCTTCATCTTGCTTATCATACTTGACCAATTTATCACACTTCCATGCTTCTATCCTATCCATCCTTTCCTTTATTTCAGCCACCATCAAAGATAATTTCCTTTTTTCATACTGCATCCAACCCTCCCATATCATGGGCTTCTTCCCTATCAATATCCTCATCTTGTCTGCTACAATCTTCCACAATCCTTAATATGCAAAACAAATTATTTCGTAGCTTCCCATATCTCACTTGCTCATGACTCTCTCCTACCTGCAATAATCTTTTGAGCTCTTCACAACCGCCTTTTCTCCTGTAGGCCCTGGTTGATCCTCTCCACACTCAGGATTACCATCTCTGATACCATATGATGCATAACATCAAACCCTCTCTCTACAAAAACAAAACTCTTACCCACAAACTCAAAGACACACAACCCCACAATATGATCACACATACAATATTCTACCTTAATTTCAACAGTACAAGATTTCAACAAATACTTTGATTTATTAAACTAAGTCTACATACATCACATGATAATTAAAGCCTTCACTTTGTATTTTCTTAATGGTAGCTTCTTTCCTTTGCCTTCACTCCAAACACCCTCTTTATCTACTTGCCTTTATTCTATTCCTTTTTCTTCATTATGGTAGCATCTAACTCCTCCCAACTGAAGTAGCGCTTCACTTATACTTGCACACTTTCTTTTATCTGCTTTGTAGCCCCTTCCTTCATAAACATTCTCCTCCCAAACTAATGAGAGGAAAAAATAAAAACCAGAAATGAAGTGTTCCAATTTTATTTATTCCATACAAAATTAAAACAAGAAGCAACACTTCTTTTGCCATTCCATCAATTTTCTTTGAAGGTATTCAAAGGGTCTGTTAAATATCTATTGTGGCACCTTAATTCCTTTAGTTCTGGCATTCCATCTTATTTAAATTACTTATGTCTTCCAATAATTTGCAACACCAAATGAATCAATCCATAAGTATTTTTGATGAGCCTCAAAAGAGGCATTTATCTCTTCCTAATTTCTCAACATTTGACAAAAAATTAATGTTTTGTCTTTGGCAGCCTACGTGGTTTTTGATTCATTCCTTTGGTAGATATTAAACTTCACAAATTGATGTTTTTCCCAAACTGATTCAATGTCTTGTCTCTAGTTCACTTGCCTTAGGAATAATAAGCATTCCAGCCACTTTCTTCTACTAATCAATTTGATATTTATTAACACAGAAATATACATGTTAATCATTCCTACATTTGGTGCTAAAAAATAGTTTGATAACTTTTGTTTGTACCTCATTTCCCAAATTTTAACTCCTAAATTTCTATTTGAAAAGGCACTTAAAATGTGCGCTCCCTCTGCTATTTTCATTCATTTTTTATGAGCATTTCATTTCCTTCTAAGGCATTGCATAGGCCCCATTGGATGCATGCCTAGATAGTATTTGAAATTTCTTTTTAAGAAAATAATAAAAACTACAACCTTATCACATTCCCATAAGTCAGCAAAAGACATAATTGTATTTTTTATGAAGTGTAAACAACTTCTCTTGATCACCGTTTGTCCATTTCTTCTTAGTTCAAATAGAGAATATGAGGCTTCAAGGATGGAATTCACCAATAAAACACCTTCTATCTTAGTGTTCATGACCCCCCACAACAAAAGTACTAATGAAGACAAACATTAAATACCTCCACTTCTGTGGCTTGAACAAACACTGAACAATAATGAAGAATGGCATCCAATAAACATATTAAGGTCTGATGAGAAGGTAATACTGAGGTGTACTCTATGGTGACAATGTGCAATACAATTGACAATACATCAGATCCACAAACTGAGACTACATAACTGATGGCAAAAACTAAACTTGTTTTTGTGTGATGCGGTATTGCTTGTGTGCCCGAGTGCTCCTGCAACAAACCTAAATGATCTCAATACCTTTTGGTAACCATGAATCTTGTTATCTCTAACCTTTTATAAAGCACAAATGACCTAATAGTTGAACACAAAATACTATTTGTTGTTATAAAAACAAAACATTCTTATTTAAAATACAACTTATATTCAGCTTTAATGATCATAAAATTTGTTGACAACCTTTTACATTTCATAATGTAAAATACAAGGTATTTATTGTACTCGCCTTTTACATTTGTCATATGACAAACATATAATATGAAGTATTCTAGTGCATGTACATTGCCACACTAGTAGTTGTAGACATACAAATAGTATTTGTCCACATAACAACAATACTTGTTTAGATGAGCACCTTATTTTATAAACAACACACTTATAGTGGATATCTGATTATTTATATAAAGAAAAAAACTATTTATCACCCTTGTTAATGAATATATTTATGATTTTTTATAGCAAGAGAGTTTCAACCTAGTTTAAGATGAGTAAAAATGGACTTTAATATTCAAAGTTTTATCAACATTTTGTAGGCATGAAAACTATCATAGGAATTTTAGATATTATATATCTATTCTATAGAATAATATTTGTCTTTCTACTATTATAGACTCTTTATGTTCCTATTGGCTTCCCATTAGTTAGGTTTTGAGATATTTTGTGTAATTCTATAACATAGTGAAACTTAGCAAAGGATAATATATTTTACACAATATTCAAATACATTGGTTTTTCAATTCAAAATTTTAACATCAACATTCAATAATCTAAAACAAAAAATTCCTTCATAAATAATATTTATGATTTTGGGTTACATAAATGTGCCATTAAACACCATGAATGCTATTTTTAGTATAACTATTTATCCTCTTATTCTGCTATTTCAAACCATCATAGAAAAAGATAATTACTTAAAACTTCCCTTACACAAAACGTAAGGATTAATATCCTTTAAACAAACTAAATGCCCTAACACTAACATAATTGGTAAACCCTAATTAAAAATAGAGAGAAGAAAATCAAGTAAATGTTGATGAACTTGGTATGTTCAACCTTTGCACCCTCAGAGACTTATAATCTTATTTTAAGTTATGTATTATTCCAAAAGTAACATATTATAATGCAATAATGTTAGTGTATATATTATCTCATTTACATCATGCACATAGATAATTCCAAATGGAGTTAAGCCTGATTAGGTGTCCTAGTTAGTGGGAGTTAGCTTGCTACCTCTTGCAAGTCTTGAGGAAGTTAGCTCGCCACTAGTTCTAGTTAGTGGGAGTCGACTACCCAATCATCTCCACTAATTCTAGGTGGTGGTTTCTTCCCTCCCTCCTATATATGTACATCACATTTTCATGGTAAATTCATTGTGGTTGGATTGATTCTCATATAAATCTTTTTACTTTGCATATTATGTGTTTTCTAACTTACAGGGGCATGTGATTGCCTGACTTTCATTGCCCAATATGTATCAACATTCTATCTAGATTATCCTGCTCATTCTGACATTGTATCAGAGATATTCTGGAATTGATATCTACTCTGGTATTATTTGTTGAGTTATTTTTTAAAACACGAGTTGCATACATTATTTCTAGTTGATGTGTGTCTATGTGTGTTCTCAAAAATGTGTGAAAAGGGATATTCATTCACAGGGAGGAAGGCTGATCTACCTTGTCCAAACCATTCAAAGCACAAAGGTTACTCAAACCAAGCTTGTGAAGGAATCCCAAACGCATAGTTTTTGTGGAGGCTACTCCATGAGCCACAATTTGGGCTTGCATAGAGAATGAGTGAGGCCAACCTAGCATGTGTGAAGTCATATGTGTGGAAAGGCCAATTCATGGCCTACAGAGCAGGCGTGACCTATAGAGGAGGAATCACAATGCAATAGAGGTGCAACTAGGTAGAAGGGCATCAAAATTGCCCAGGCCACTAGTCATATGCCTTGATCTATTTTCATATTTAACATTTACTCATGTAGTGGGAGTTCCAAGATGTATATGATTCCTTTTTTGGATGTTCTTATTATACTACAGTATGTAGAGTCTTGAGGTTTGTTATCACATGCTTTGTGTTGTTACCTTGGAGGACTTCTTTATGCAGGATTGAGGATATATAGGGACTTGTTATCATTGTGATTTGAGTTGGATATGTTGATGGCATAAGGTCTACTTGTTATCATTTGTATACCTTGGTTTGGAGGTATGGTTATTTGATGTGTGAGCAACTAGCTTTGGTTGTTATTTCAGTTATGATGATTTATTCTTGTCAGCTACTCAAGCCTATATTTGTTACCATTGGATTCGGTGTTTGTTTTTTGATAGAATTTGATCTAGGTTTCTTGCTTCTACATGACAATTTAGTGTGGCATTGCTTTGGAGAATCTTATCCTTCGAGGTTTGGCATGATGGAGGATGAGGGGATTCTTGTTTGAGATGGTGAACACCTTGATTATTGTTGTAGGTATCTTGGAGCACATGGAGCACATGGACGTTTATATGGTACATGTTGGTCATATGGATGGATCCCTTGATGTTTTGAGTTTACTTGTTGATCCCTTATGCAATGTATACAAGTGAGAGAATGTTGGAATAGGTGTGTTGTACACCTTGCATAATACTGGTATTATTTAATTATGTAAAATAAATATTTATTTTTGGTGCATCCATGTGATGTGTTTAACCACATTAAATATTTATTTTGTTCCACTTGTAATCATTGTATGTAACATTGTGTTAATTACTTTATGTGTGTGGGACACATAGAGTAATTAGTTATTTATTTGTAATTATTTAAGAATTGGGGAAAAAGTGAAAACTTAGTACCAATAATTAAATGTGGGGGTCAATGGTTTTAGTGTACTCATGGTTTTGGGGAAAATGGTTTTACCATTCTACATCTAGTATTTGTGTGAGCTTATCTTTATAAAATTAGACACGTGGGTAGTTGTTGAGGTTGGCTTATTGGTTGTTTGAGCTGGGTTTGGCTTGTTTGAGCATCTATTGTAGGTTACACATGTGAGGGTTTGAATCATGGCATGGGATGTGTGGTTACATGCATGTTCACATGGAGTGCATGTAGAGATCTATATGCTTCAGGGGTATTCATGGAGACTCTGCATATGTATTGTAATGCTTATTTTTGAATAATACATGAGAGATTGATACTTTTGGAGGCTGGGTTTTTCCCTCAATGAGGGTTTTCATAGGGTATATCTATTGAGAACAAAGAATAATGAGAGGGGGGGTGAATCAGTATTCTACAAAACCACTTCTTCACAAATTTATTTATCCAATTTCCAAAGTTAATAATATGAAAGCAAAATAAACATAGAAACAATAACCACAAAGACATAACACATGAACGCTAGGATTTTTATGTGGAAAACCCAAAAAGGGAAAAAACACAGTGAGTGTAAGCTCACAATATATTAATATAGCACAATATCGAATTACAATAAGGCTCACTATCTTAGGGCTCACTACCCAGAGAAATGCTCACTCTAAGAAATGCTCACTGCCAAAATAGGCTCACTTCCTAGAGAAGATAGAAGAAGGAAGAATGGCTCACTGCCAATTTTAGCTTCTCAGATTGCATACATACATGCATGGTTATAGCTCCAATGAAGCACAAAAAACTAATTCAAAGATCTTCATGTTTGACTGCTCTGTTTCACTGCTCTGCCCTTACATGTGAATAAGAACTCTCTTCTTTTGTTCTTTACAAAAATCGCTTCCCACTATGTGTCGCACATATGTCACTTTCACATTCGCATCACACACATAAAATACTAAATTCGATCCCTTATGTATATATCTGCAAAACTTGATATCTTCATATTAGGTTGGCCTAAGAAAGTGAAGCATGCATTCATAACTTAAGTAGCTTGTCGACCAAATTCATTTATCAAAAATCCCAATAGACTCAAACAACACTTGAATTACATTCACATATGTCAGCCTTAACTATTTAACAACTTAGGATTAAGTTCTAAACAATAGAACTTACCGCATACAATTCAAACTTACTATGTCAGCCTCTAACTCAGACTGTCACTGATTTAATTCATCTGTTAGACTACATCTTTTTCTGCGGACCATATAGCTTGCTCACAATCATGTCAAAAACTCTTTAGACATCATAGATCATACCTTTAGAGCCACAAAAAAAAATATTCTTTAGCGGCAAAATGCAGACCATTAGAATTCAGACTCTGTCAGTCAAACTCTATTAAATAGTGTAGAGATACTCGACAGCTTGTAGTTCCTTCCGATGGACATCAAACTCTATAACTCTGGATATAGGTAGTCATGACATGTCTTTTGTTTGCCTTAAAACAATAGGACAAGATATGCACTTGTGGATAAATGTGGACCATATTACTTTGCACTGTACACATTTCTTGTCTTACCTCTGTTCATCCAGACTTAGACATATTTTTCCAAATGACTTCCAAAGGAAGTCATGACTTGATCATTGGAATATATCATCATAAAATGGCTATGAGTCATCATACCTAAATTGTATTTTCTGGTCTTCATCTATGGAGTCATACTGATTCATTTTCTATCCCTTACTCTGAATACTGTCCATACTTAGTCATTCTGGCCTTCTGGTCTTGAGTACTCTTGTGCCTTGTTTCCAAATCCAGTTGGTCTTCCAGAGTGATGTCTTCTTTTTCTTGTTTCCATCAATGACAACACTCAATTATTCAACCTAGCAGTGTCTCTTGCCAACAATCTCCCCCTTTGGCATTGATGGTAACACTTAATGAAAAATGCTTGACTGCCTTGACAACTCCCCCTTTCTATATACACTCTATATTTCCTCTCCCCCTAAGATGTTTGCCCATTTTTCACTGATCTTCTTCTTCCTCTTTGACATCAATGGCAAAGGTGTAGGTTCCAGAGTCAAAAATTGTCAAAACTACAAAAATATGTTGTACTCTGTTGCATAAATACAAGTGCAATCTTCAACTTTATTCTACATGTACCAAAGGATGTCATTGAAAATGTTCTTAATTTGGGCCATCTCACCATCCCATCTTTTCTTGGCATTATCCAAAATTTGAATATGACCATTAAGTATAAAAACTACAGTCTTTGCCTTGTGAAGATTAGAGGGTGTGTCAAATTGTAACGCTACTTGGGTTTCAACTGCTAGATTAAACGTAGAATCTAGCTTAGGACTGATTATTCTTCGTAGATGACACATTTTGTTTTTGATTTCATCCCTATCACTTATTAGATTGTTCAAGTCATCATGTAGGTTGATGTCTTGACTTTCCTTGTTGCTCATTGATTCTATCATCAGATCAAATGACTTAGAAATATTTATCAGTTTCAGTTCTAGATCCTTGATCTTCATTTCTATTTCCTTAGTGGCTTTTGACCATGATAAGCAAAATTTATATATGTCACCAGCTTCTTTGATAGCACTCTGAATGCCTCTATTCTATTATCTAGCTGGGCTTTGTCATCAATTATCATTTTCTTTAACTCATTCAACCTTTTCTCATTAAAATCTTGCCTAACTTTTATGTCTATAGATTTTTGAAAGGATTTAAAGTGTTTACTTATAGAGTTTAATAGTCCTTTGGTTTAATTTTCTGATGACAGAGATGTATCCTTTTGGTATGTTGGCATCAGCTTCTCCAAAATGCTAGATGCCTCACCAATGACCTCACTATCCTCTATGTGAGACTCTAACATTTCCTCTCTTGCTTTTGCCTGTACAATTGATGCCAATCTAAATTTTTGTACTAGGGACATTGTGTCCAAGTTTATTGGACCATCTAGAAACTTGGTCTCATCCAAAACTTGTTTCTCCAAAAGTTCTTTAACCGACTCTGTAGTGTCTCTTGGTGTAGTAGAGACTTCTTCTTTCAAACTCTACTCTAGATCATCTAGAGCCATGTCCTTGTTAGAGTCCTCCTTCTATTCTAATGAAGGAATTTCCTTAGCCTATTCTTCCTTAGTCCTCTCCTTGTCAATTTTATCTTCAATCAGAGAGAATCTTGTTTCAGTAGGAACTTCTTTATCCTCAGTCACTTTGACACCTTCATCTATTTCTTGATCAAGATTTACTTATGGAGTAGAAGTATTATTTCTAGCATCTATTTCTTCATTGTCATAAATGGTTGGAAGATTGAATTCTCTTAATGTGTTCAAAGTGGTTTCTTCAATTTCTTTTACCACTTTTTTAATTTCTCCTATCATTAGAGCATTCATTCTTTTCTTTGACCTAAATTTTTTATGAATTGCTTTGGAGACTTTTAAATTTTCTTTCGGAGTGATTTTTGGATATAGTTTAATCAAAGCATGCTTTCTTAGTTTAGCCTCCTTTGCCAAAGCTGCTTCCTTTCTTGCAAACATTATGCTTGCTAAGCTATGTGGAAGATCATCAATTATTTCAATTAGGGCCTTGTTGTACATGTTCAGATACTCTACAATAGAAGTCTCAATGATTTTCTTGCCTAGAGCATTATATTCATCATATAATTATGCAATAGGCTTCAGATTGCCATCCACTGTTATGGCTTTCATGACATCTTCAAGAATTATGGTTGCTTCTTCTATCTGAAGCACATCTTGCTTTTACCTTTTCCCATGTTTACCCTTACCAGAGGGTTTCTTTTGTTGATTTAAGACATACAACTGAGAGGGGGGGTGAATTAGTTGTCCCAAAACTTTCTTTTCTTTAAATACTTAAATCTTTCTTGTAATTCAACAGCATAATAATAAATCAATCATGGAAGCACAATGTAATAATTTAAGAGCAGAAACACATTAACACATATGACACTAGGATTTTAATGTGGAAAACCCGGTTAAGGGAAAAACCATAGGGTGACTAACCCAAGATTGTATTCTCTGTTAAAAGAATAAGAAGAAAACGGCACATGCCAATTAGGGCTCACTACCCAAGCACACTGCTCGCAAGAGGCCCACTGCCTACAGGAAACACACTGTCTATAGAAAAATAAATATTACATACTTGAACTGAAGATTAGCATCTTCACCATGCTTGAGTCAGTTCCATTTAAGTACAACACTTCTCTTCTTTTTTCTCTTCTCCTCACTATCACTTCCTCATCTCCACACAGATACTTTGAAATGACTTCACAGCTCTTATTTATAAAAGACATCAAAAGTCGGCACAATACATACTTTATTTTATTACAAAGCAAATACACAAATACAACTTGACTTATTATAAAAGACTTCATGTGAATCACCATACTGTCAGCCACACATATCTGGGACTTCAATCTTCTTTGAGTAACACACCATGCTTCGTAAAACATCTTCAAGATCATCTGCAAGATGTGTAAATCATCTGGTCGGCCATGATTAGGAAGAACATCATCACTGGAAGTAAATCTTCAATTACGAACTCAATCTTGTATGCGGACCAACAACACCAATTAGACACAATCTGGAGACCCCCACAAGCTTACCTGAATCACCAAGAACATCCACACCACTTCTACTTATTGAAATCATTCGCATCTTCATCTGAAACCTCAAGAACACATTTTGTCATCACTGCCATAATAGAATAAATGCTTGTTGACCTCCAGACCATGAACCAATTAAGTTGTCAATTCACATTGGCTTCCTAAACACTCCACCAAATCTGTAGAACAAGATATTGCATTTCTAGATCTCACCGACCTATTTGTGTCACTCTGTCACCTCTGAACATTTGCTAGAACCAATTTTACTCATCTAGCCATAACTTCTCCAAATCTTCATGCAGACCTCTCAAATCTTGACTAGATCATCTTTAGACACATATCTACAAACCCTTTGATGTGCATTCTTTGATCTTCATCTTAGCTGAGATCTGTACTTCAAAGAGCTTCACTGTCTTTACTATTCTTCTCTATTTCTTGATAGGACTAATTTTCTCAATATCCTCAGCACACAGCTCACCCAATCCTTGACATCAATGCAACAAGAGTATGTTGACATCAATGACAACACCGGTTAGGTCCATACTTGCAACAATCTCCCCCTTTGTCATTGATGGCAACATATTATGTGAAAAACTATTTTAACCATCAAAACAAGAACTTCTCCTCACTGACTGACATAACTCCCCCTATCAACAGAAATCATTCATGTCTTCTCTTTCTTTACTGCTCCCCCTTTGATCAGCAACTACTTTTGTTTTTCACATGTCTTCTCTCCCCCTTTGACATCAATGGCAAAGGCCACATACTTGCATCAATCAGAATCATACAGACCCCTCCCCCTGAGTAGCAGCTTCCTATCATCAATCCAGATCACAAGATATGATTGTAAGATCCACCAGACTGATGCACATCAGTGCACCTTAATTCGAACTGGAGGGGTAATAATCCCTAACTTCACCCTGAGATACTCAAAAGAGTCCTTAGGTAGAGGTTTAGTAAAGATGTCTGCAATCTGATCCTTAGAGGGCACAAACTCCAATTTGACTTCATTCTTGTTCACCTGCTCTCTCAAAAAGTGAAACTTGATGGATATATGTTTTGTCTTTGAATGCAACACTGGAATTTTTTGATATATTTATTGCACTTGAGTTATCACAGAAGATTGTGATAGGTTCCTCATACTCCACTCTGATGTCTCTTAGCATTTGCTTCATCCACAATACTTGAGTGAAACTACCTATTGCTGCAATATATTCTACTTCTGTAGTGGATAAAGATATTGCCTCTTGTTTCTTGCTTAGCCAATAAACCAATCTTTTCCCCAAAAAGAATGCACCACCACTGGTACTCTTCTAGTAATCCACATCTCCTACCCAATCTGCATCTGTATATGCATGAAGAGAGAAATCATGATCCCTAGGATACCATAAACCACACTCAACTATTCCTTTTAGATATCTAAGAATCCTCTTGATTGCCATGACATGAGATTCTCTAGGATCAGCTTGGAATCTGGCAACAAGACCAACAACATTGACAATGTCAGGTCTAGTTTGAGTAAGATATAGTAGTCCTCCAATCATTGACTTGTACTTTTTCTAATCAGCCTTAGGAGAGTCATCATCTTTTCTCAGTTTATATCCAATTGCCATGGGAGTATTTATTGGTTTTGAGTCTTCCATCCCAAATTTCTTCAACAATTATTTCACATACTTGGTTTGAGAAATGAAGATTCCTTTCTTTATTTGAGTTCTTTGTAGACCCAAGAAGAAATTCATTTCCCCAAACATAGACATCTCAAATTCACTTTTCATTTGATTTTCAAAAGTCTTGCACATACTATCTCTTCATCCAAAGATGATATCATCAACAAACACTTCAATAATTAAGATATTTTCATGATCAATTTTGAAGTACAAGTTACTGTCAGTAGTACCTTTGTTGAAACCAATCTTCAAAAGATGTTTATCTAATCTTTCATACCAGGCTCTTGAGGCTTGTTTGAGTCCATATAGTGCTTTCTTCAACTTGTAGACCATATCACCATGATCAAACAATTGAAATCCATCTCGTTGCTCAATGTATACTTCTTCTTCCAAGTCACCATTCAGGAAGGCAGACTTGACATCCATCTAATATACTTTGAAATCCTTGAAGGAAGCAAAGGCAAGAAATAATTTGGCTGCTTCAATTCTTGCCACCAGAGCAAAAGTTTCTTCAAAATCAACTCCTTCTACTTGAGAATAACCCTTGCAGACCAATCTGGCTTTGTTTCTGACTACTTCACCATCTTCATTCAGTTTATTCTGGAAGACCCATTTGGTTCCAATCACATTTTTGTTTCTAGGTTTGGGAACAAGATCCCAAGTGTGATTTTTCATAATCTACATCAACTCTTCCTCCATTGCTTTAGTCTAGCTTTCATCATTGCATGCCTCACTATTTTTGGTTTAATCTTTGAGATCAGACAATATTTTTCTAAGTCTTGAGAAATCTTTCTTCTTGTTTGAACACCTTTGCTTTTATCACCTATGATCTGGTCTTCAGAATAATTCAATCTTACATACCTGAGAGTTTTGGGAACTTCTTGTATTTCTATTTCTTGGATAGGTTCATTCAAACTTATCTCTTCTTCTTGTATTTCAGGATTTTCTGGATTAGTCTGGATCTGAATTTCAGAAGGGGCTTGAACCAAAACATCATTCTGATCATCTTCTTCATATCTTTCTAGATCTATGAACTTATTTTTGTCACCAGTCATATGGTGGGAGCATCCACTGTCAATGACCCAATCATCCTTTTCTTCAACTTGGGCAGCCAAAGCTTTTTCTATCATTTTATGATTGACAAATTCAATGGGCATTGGATCTTCTTCCTTGATGGCAATAAATACCTAGTCACTTCCAGATTTGTTTCCTGTCTCTAATTCATCATCTGTTACTCCTTCATCATCATCATCTTCATGAACATAGTAACATTTCTTTTGAAATCTTGATCTATTTGGATTTGTCCTTGAAAATCTTTCCAGACACCTTGACGTAAAATGACCAATCTTGTTGTAGTTGAAACATTTGACAGGCAATTTTCCTTCATACTTACCAGATCCTCTTGTCTTTTTGCAATAAGGGCTTCAAGTTGAGAAACTTCTACTTCATCTTCTTCTAGGTCTTTTGTTGCTTTTTCATACCATGATAGTTTCTTTGAGGAGTTTTCTCCTGAATCATACCTTTGTTTGCCTTTTACAGAGGCACTAGCTTTGAATGCAGATTCAGTCCTAGGGGGTGCATCTCCAAACTCAGCCAATTCAAATGTAGCTAATTTTCTAACCAATTGATCTCTTGTGATATTTGATAAGGATCTGAATTCTTCAATAGCAACAACCTTGTGTTTGTAAGCAGGAGGTAGGGATCTGAGAACTTTGGCAACATTCTCATCTTCATCCAAGATTCCACCTGCACACCAAATGCCACAAACAAGCTCATTTACTTTTGGCATAAATGTAGTGATATTCTCATCTTCATTCATCTTTAGGTTTTCAAAATTTCCTTTCGGACTCTATAGCTTGGCACACTTAACATATTTGTCTCCTTCATGCATAAGTCTATAACATTTGTCGGCTCTGAATCAAATAAGGCACTTAGCAGAGCTTCTTTAGCTCGAAGATTGTCTTCAGCATCATTGATTTCATCTACAGTTGTCGGGCCATTCTTTGGAGGAACATACTTCTTTGAAGTTATGGTCCAATATTGTATTCCCATACATTGCAAGTGACATTCCATGTGGCTTTTCCAAAAAGTGTAATCAGTTCCATCAAACCTCAGACTATCCTTCTTGTAGGAAGACATCCTAGATCTCCTCAAGTGGTTAAGCTCTTTTAGAGGAACTTAGCTCTGATACCAATTGTTGATTTAAGATAGACAACTGAGAGGAGGGGGTGAATCAGTTGTCCCAAAACTTTCTTTTCTTTAAATACTTAAATCCTTCTTGTAATTCAACAACATAATAATAAATCAATCATGGAAGCACAATGCAATAATTTAAGAGCAGAAACACATTAACACATATGATACCAAGATTTTAACGTGAAAAACCTGGTTAAGGGAAAAACCATGGGGTGACTAACCCAAGATTGTATTCTCTGTTAAAAGAATAAGAACAAAATGGCACATGCCAATTAGGACTCACTTCTTGAGCACACTGCTCACAAGAGGCCCACTACCTACAGGAGACACACTATCTATAGAAAAGTAAATATTACATACTTGAACTAAAGATTAGCATCTTCACCATGCTTGAGTTAGTTCCATTTAATCCCAACACTTCTGCTCTACTTTTTGCTCTTCTCCTCACTACCACTTCCTCATCTCCACATGGATATTTTGAAATAACTTCACAGCTCTTATTTATACAAGACATCGAAAGTCAACACAATACATACTTTATTTTATTATAGAGCAAATACACAAATACAACTTGACTTATTACAAAAGACTTCATGCGAATCACCATAATGTCGGCCACACATATCTGGGACTTCAATCTTCTTTGAGTAACACGCCATGGTTCGTAGAACATCTTCAAGATCATCCGCAAGATGTGTAAATCATCTGGTCGGCCATGACTAGGAAGAACATCATCACCGGAAGTAAATCTTCAATTACGAGCTCAATCTTCAATGTGAACCACCAACATGAATTGGACACAATCTAGAAACCCCTACAAGCTTGCTTGAATCACCAAGAATATCCACACGACTTCTACTTACTGAAAATCATTCACATCTTCATCCAGAACCTCAAGAACACATTCTATCATCACTATCATATTAGAATAAATGTCTGATACAGAGCATCTAGGACAGCAGGGCAACACACTTCAAGACTTCAATGAAGGGTCTCTCTAGGTTCACTATTTTTTGACTGAGATCAGACTTCTCATGATGCATGGCTTTAATACAACAAATTATACATGCTCATGACATAAAGAGAGGGGACTTCAAGATTCATCTTCCAAGACTCCTAACTTAGTCTAAGATTCTATCCAACCCACTGTACAGAGTCTGCAGGATAGCAGTCTCATAGACTGTCACAACACTACTACTCCATTGGAAAGATAGTCACAATGTCCTCCTTGGGATTATCTCCATAAAAAAAAAACTCAATCTCATACAAGGTGTCAAATCAGTAACATACCAAACATCTAATGTCTTCCTTGACAAATCATTAACATGCCCAAACAAACCTATTACCTTCTTTGTAGTGACTGTCTCCAAGAGGACTGACAGAGTCAAACTAGGCAGGGAGGACAGCTTTCATGGAGGAATTTGTTCTATCCTCCATCATAGGATCCTTGCAAGACCTAGAACACCTTGCATTAGTAGCAATGATTAATATTTCACAACATCTCCACTTCCATAGTCACTGGTTATCATCTAGTTGTTGTTGTCCATCTCCAAGTCACAACACATGGTTCTGTAGGGTCATCTACATGACCAACTTAGTCCAAACCATCCTCCTACCTTCAAAACCTTTACAAGCCCTTGCATTAGCTATCATACAACCCATTCCACTCATCATAAATAGGAAAGATCAGTGGAATGAGGAGAAATACATCAGGTACTTAGAAAAAGCCCTAACTTAGGTTTTCAAACCCACTTGCAGAGAAAAGATAAGTGTAGAAGTAAAGATGAGTGTCAAGAACCTAAACAAGATTCAAATCCAAGCTACTTCAATCCTCTAACCATCCAATACACTCATGGGCTATGACTATTCCGTACAGGAGCAGGTACGGACTGGAAAAAGCAGAAAAACACTGAAAAGGCAGGAAAACAGTTGTTTTTTGTTATTTCTTTCAATTCCACCAAATGTCTCCCTACAAATGAACCTTTTCAGCCCAAAATAAGTCCTCCTACATTTGCATGAAGTTGTTTGGAGTGGTTGGGGTCGATGAAACTACCCCAACCATTGAACTTCCTTCTTGTTTCTAACTACAGCAACAAATTACTGTTTTGTAACTATCCTCTTTTGGACTATAATGATTGTTTTATGTTTGAATAATGCTCTCCATCATTTGGTAACCTTTTACAAGGTTCTTAACATACCTTTTAACCTTAGACATGCTTCCAAACATGAGGATTGCCTCCTACACACATTAGGAAGGCTACAAACTTATATGACTGCCTTTACAATATGACTGTCCTCCTTAGGACTTACAACATGAGAATAGATTTTAGACACTTGGACATAGTCCCTTACAAGTATGGCATGCAAGCCTTATTACAACATGGAGATGGTCTCAAGGACCTTATTAACAAAACAAACTACCAGAAGATCAAACAAAACCTAGATGTCTTGGTGCTCCTGCACCATACTCCCCAGCATGATAAAAACTCTTGTCCCAAGAGTTATGGCTTCTTCTCCAAATGTTATTCAATCTTGTTGGAATGTTCCTCTAACTAGGAAACATGAACTCTCCAAGGGTTATCCTTCTCCTTCTCCAACCTGCATGATACTTACCACAAGTGTTAGTATTCCAAAACATATTTTGATATCCTTGTCTAGGACCCTACTGTTGCGATGCTTCTGTTCTTCCCAACTTGAGGTTCTATTTTATTTCTCCTTGTATTGTCTAATGTTTGCCTTCCTTCTTCCGCCTCCTTATAGGGCATTCAATGTCCCCAATCTTGACATAACTCAATTCCCAAACCTGTTGTTCTTTAGAACTGTCATCCACCTTCTTCTGCTGCAATTGTTCCTGCTATTTCCCATCATCCTTAACCTGCACATTCAACTACAATTTCTCTCCAAAATAGATAGTAACATGTTCCTTCTTGTCTTCACAAGGTAAAGGCATTAGTTTGAACTTCTTACCATCTTTGTGCACCAAATAGTTTTTAGTATAACCATCATGAATTGTCCTTCTCAAATGCTGCCATGGTCTACCCAAAATTATATGCCCACATGTCATTGGAATGACATCACACAAAACATAATCCTGATATGGACCAATGGAAAAATCAACATATGCCTTCTTACTAACCCTTACTTGTTGTTCTTGACTTACCCAAGTGACATTGTAAGGACTAGGATGATCAAATGTTTTCAATCCCAACTTGTGCACCATTTCCCAAGAGACTAAATTATCATGTGAACCTAAATCTATAATCAACTTGCATATTTTTCCATGGCTTAAACAATTTGTTTTAAAAATGGATACCTATGGTGCTTGCTACATTTTACCTTTCTCCGCCATGAGCATTTCTCCAACCATTACTGGAGAGGCTGATAACATTTTTGGTTCTTCTGGCTTCTCCTCCTCTTGTGTCAAGTGAACTCTTCTATCCTTACTCTTGTCAACATCATCCTTCTTAGGACATTTGAAAGATGTGTGTCCCACTTCATTGCAATGATAACATCTACTTGTAAACACTCCTCTTCCTGATCCAAATCTACCTCCACCTCTATATTTACCTCTCTGATCTGTAGAAAACTCTTTGCCTTTCTCATTGCTGTTCTGTACTTCATTAGTAGGTCTGCCCCTACCTCTATATCCTCTTCCATTACCTCCTTGTCTTTCTTGCTTCCTCTTCACCCTCTCTTCAGCCCTGATGGCTAACTGAAAACATTCACCAAGTGATTTTGGTACTGTCAAACCAATCTCATCTTGCAAATTATACCTAAGCCCATTAAGGTATCTTGCCACTTTCTCTTCTTCATCTTCCAATCCTCCTCTAATACTAAGCTTATGAAATTGCTCAGTATAGGACATAACATCCATGTCCTTTTGTTTCAGATTCTGCCTCATCCTCTTTGTTTGAATGGAGTAATCATTTTGAAGGAATTGATCCTTCATCATATCCTTCATCCTACCCCAAGAAGTGATCCTTGCTGCACCTCTAGCCACTCTTTTTGTTTGCACACTACTCCACCATGTAAGTGTTGTTCCTCTTAGTTTTGTTTTTACAAATTTGATCTTCTTCTCATCACTCATCTCCTCATACTCAAAGAAATTTTCTAGGGCATCTATCCACCCTAATACCTCTTCACTATCCATCTTCCCCTGATAGATAGGTAACTCTATGTTTGCCTTTGTTCCACTTCCTTGGTCTGCCTTCAACAATCTCACAAATTTCTTTTCTTCAGGATCTAATTCATCCTCAGGAGGATTCTCATCTACCTCCTCATCTCCTTCTTGATCATCTTACTCATCCCTTCTAGGATTCTTCTCCAATGCTTCCAATCTTGCCAAGATTGATGCATTCTCTCTTCTCACTTGCCTTAACTCTCTTTCCCTTGCAGCATCATGTTCTCTTCTATCGCTCAACTCTTTTTCTCTAGCCTCTAAGGCTTCTCTCAACTCATTATTCTCCCTAGCCATCTGATTCTTCGGAGGCATCCTTACAAATCTCACAAACCCTTACTGTTTCACAAGACCCTACTACACCCTCAAGGATCTACTTGATTTTCTCTGATACCACAAATGATGCAGAGCATCTAGGACAGCAGGACAACACACTTCAAGACTTGAATGAAGGGTCTCTCTAGGTTCACTATTTTTTGACTGAGACCAGACATCTCATGATGCAGGGCTTTAACGCAACAACTTATACATGCTCATGACATAAAGAGAGAGGACTTCAAGACTCATCTTCTAGGAATCCTAACTCAGTCTAAGATTCTATCCAACCCATTGTGTAGGGTCTACAGGACAGCAATCTCATAGACTGTCACAACACTACTACTCCATTGGAAAGACAGTCACAATGTCCTCCTTGGGATTATATCCATCAAAAAAAACTCAATCTCATACAAGGTGTCAAATCAGTAACATACCAAACATCTAATGTCTTCCTTGACAAATCATTAACATGCCCAAACAAACCTATTACCTTCTTTGTAGTGATTGTCTCCAAGAGGACTGACAGAGTCAAACTAGGCAGGGAGGATAGGTTTCATGGAGGAATTTGTTCTATCCTCCATCATAGGATCCTTGCAGGACCTAGAACACCTTGCATTAGTAGCAATGATTAATATTTCACAACATCTCCACTTCCATAGTCACTGGTTATCATCTAGTTGTTGCTGTCCATCTCCAAGTCACAACACATGGTTCTGCAGGGTCATCTACATGACCAACTCAGTCCAAACCGTCCTCCTACCTTCAAAACCTTTACAAGCCCTTGCATTAGCTATCATACAACCCATTCCACTGATCAGAAACAGGAAAGATCAGTGGAATGAGGAGAAATCCATCGGGTACTCAGAAAAAGCCCTAACTTAGGTTTTCAAACCCACTTGCAGAGAAAAGAGAAATGCAGAAGTAAAGATGAGTGTCAAGAACCTAAACAAGATTGAAATCCAAGCTACTTCAATCCTTTAACCATCCAATACATTCGTGGGCTATGACTATTCTTTACAGGAGCAGGTACGGACTGGAAAAAGTAGAAAAATACTAAAAGGCAGGAAAACAGTTGTTTTTTGTTATTTCTTTCAATTCCACTGAATGTCTCCCTACAAATGAACCTTTTCAGCCCAAAATAAATCCTCCTACATTTGCATGAAGTTGTTTGGAGCGATTTGGGTTGATGAAACTTCCCCAACCATCGAACTTCCTTCTTGTTTCTAATTGCAGCAACAAATTACTATTTTGTAACTGTCCTCTTTTGGACTATAATGACTGTTTTATGTTTTAATAATGCTCTCCATCATTTGGTAACCTTTGACAAGGTTCTTAACATACCTTTTGACCTTAGACATGCTTCCAAACATGAGGATTGCCTCCTACACACATTAGGAGGGCTACAAACTTATATGACTGCCTTTACAATATGAATGTCCTCCTTAGGACTTACAACATGAGAATAGGTTTTAGACATTTGGACATAGTCCCTTACAAGTATGGCATGCAAGCCTTGTTACAACATGGAGATGGTCTCAAGGACCTTATTAAACAAAACAAACTACCAAAAGATCAAACAAAACCTAGATGTCTTGGTGCTCCTGCACCAATGCCTGCGGACCTCCAGACCATGAACCAATTGAGTTGTCAATTCACATTAGCTTCCTAAACACTCCACCAAATCCACAGAACGAGATATTGCATTTCTGGATCTCACCGGACCTATTTGTGTCACTCTATCATCTTTGAACATCTGCCAGAACTAGTTTTACTCATCTAGCCATAACTTCTCCAAATCTTCATGCGGGCCTCTCAAATCTTGACTGGATCATTTTTAGACACATATCTACAAACTCTTTGATGCGCATTCTCTGATCTTCATCTTAGCTGGGATCTTTACTTCAAAGAGCTTCATTGTCTTTACTGTTCTTTCTCTATTTCTTGGTAGGACTAATTTTCTCAATTCCTTAGTACACAGCTCACCCAATCCTTGACATCAATGCAACAGGAGTATGTTGACATCAATGGCAACACCGGTTAGGCCCATACTTTCAACATCTTTTTGCTAGTTGTAGGTCTCTTACAATGATTTAACAACTGAGCTCTTAAAACTGTAACTCAGAGATTGGACATCTGAACTAAGTAGCTGTCTTAATCACTATGGAGATGCATTTCACTTGTCAACCCAGGGACGTGAACTTGAAATGGATCAGCACGGTATGAGCACTAAGAACTTCCAAAGTAGCCTTGTTCATTCTATAGCTAAGAAAGACATAATGTTGAAGATAAACTGTTAGAAAGGAAATAACAGGAATATTGAATATTAACCAACAGCTATTTTGGAATCAAGTACATAACACAAAGCAACAATCTGGGCAAACAAATAGGAAACTACTATGTCTTCTTTGGCTGCAGGAATAGACACATAATAGAATTCTAGTGGCTGCAGGAACATTCAATGCCAGATTTACTAAATACTTAACAGAAAATGTAACTAAACTAGAGGGTGGAATTCTCACCAAGTGGGCACCCTTGGATGAGTATTCCCTAAGACAAATGTAAACTCAGAAATGTGAACTCACAACTTTATTTTATTCATTCGAAAAGATGAGTACAACTGAACATTATAACTGTATTACTGAAAACTGGATAATGCAAGTATAATCTCTGAATAATCAACAACCCCTCAAAAGGAGTATCAGAGTCTTATTTATAGAAGAAAGACTACTAACTAACTAGCAGGGAGGTC
This sequence comes from Cunninghamia lanceolata, assembly GCA_027924645.1. NCBI lineage: Eukaryota > Viridiplantae > Streptophyta > Pinopsida > Cupressales > Cupressaceae > Cunninghamia > Cunninghamia lanceolata. The sequence continues at coordinate 6,110,542 of BSBN01000134.1, forward strand.
AACTCCAATAGAATAGGAGGACGCCACATTATGGAAAACATAGAAAGTGGAAAGGAGGTTACACATGCAGGGCAATCTAGTTAAGCAAGTTGCTTTAACATAGATTTAGCATAACAATAACTCCTAAATTCACTCAACAGGTATTTAAGATCAGTTACAAAATGGTTGCCTTCCCTCCATTTAACATTTAGACGGTCACCATCTTTGACTTTTATGGTAAGCGACCAACCAGCAGAATCTTCCTCACTTTACGGATGCCGATTATATCTGCATAGTAATGTTAGTACACACAAATAATTGCACATTCATAACTACCTTGGAGTAATATTCATTAACCATATGTAACATTAACATAGATAGTTCAAATAGCATGTCTTTGACATAAAAGGATATAAGAAATGACCTATGCTCAACAAGTTATAGCTTTGGGGTAATTACATAGAAAGATCAAGATTAAAGTATCAAAGTCCAAGATAACTACAACAAATGGACAATAAAGTTTAACAAAATTTGAGTCATAAACTAGAGTCATCACTCTCTCCAACCTAAGACTTTGCTAGTCCTCTAGTAGAGGAAGGGTTGTTCTTCTACTTGGTTAATGCTCTGAAGTTAGAAACTATCGATTGTCCAATATCAGTCTCTGTGGTGCGCGAAGTCAGATCCCAATAGAATCCTTGCTGCCTATCCAACCTGCTCCATCTTTGTCTTTCTTCAGCAATATCATACTGGTAAAATCTATAATTTGGCACTGGCCACAATAGGATGGGTGGTTGAAAAATTAAGGGAAGCCAGAATTGTCCCTTTGTCCTCCCAATATGAATATATCTGTCCACCCTTTTACATGCTGCAACATAATTCTACAGAGAGTGAGGCTCTACTTGTTTTAGCTCATCAAATAAACTATTCCACCTTTGTGTCAACTATCCTTTCACAAATTCTCTAGTATTGTGTGCCATGTTTTCATATTCTCTATAAGCTTCTTCCCTTTTAGGCAGGATCCTGTTACCATAACTTGGCCTATAAAGCATCCTATGCCAATCATTAAAAATGCTTCCTGGATTTCCAGATTCTGCTCTAACAGGCAATGGAGTGTTGAATTCTAATTGCTTATAAGCCCTGAATTGTTGTCCCCAACTAACCTCATTTTGCATCCAGGACATAAATGCCCTCAATTGAACATCCCCAACATACAACAAGGGGCTCCACTCATGGTCTTGGGACACAAAAGAATTATGAAAATAAAATTCACATAACAAATTCTTTATTTCTCGAGGAGCAATCCTATAAGCATTGAAAAATTTAAGAGGAGTTTCAATGGAAGGGTTCAAACCAGAAACAATTCTTGCCAACTTAAAAGAGAGGTACCTTTCCTTTAAATGCAGAGCATAGACTCTTAGAGGAGTCCTACACCAAAGTTGCCATACTATCCACTCTCTCTTTTAAAGTTCCAATTTCTGCATCCTTTTCTTTAATCTCTTCATCCTTTTGAATTTCAACTTTTAATCTACGTTTCTCCCTCTTCCATTCCTCTTCTCTCCTCTACATTTCATTCCACAAATTCATGGCAACCATGTGCATTAAAAAATTAGGAGGTCTGTGTATGCCTACCAAAGGCTTTCCTGGCATAGATGGTAGATCTTCATGTAACATAGGCTGCAGGATTTCTGATTGCTTAGCCAAATCTGGCTGCAGGGTGTCTTGCTGCAGGAACTCCTGTTTATCTTCATGTTCCTATCTCTCAATATGCTCAACAGTGGCGGCAATGTTTGCCATAGTTACATCTGCTGCTTCCTCAATTATGTCTTTTTCTACATCATTATCATTCCCCATTGGGGCCTCTGCATCCTCAGCTATCATTTCATCAACCCTAGGGCTTGTCTGCATATATGCACCGAAGGTAGGCTCAGCAGGTCTTGATTTACTAGAAGGGCTCTCATGTTGTTCTTCGGCTGTAGGAAGAACAGTGTCATCTTTTTGTTTCCTAGAGTGCAGCACCTTCCTTTCTGTGGTTTTCTTTTTTGTTTTGCCCTTCTTTATTTCTGTCCTTCTCCTTTGTGCCCTAGTTTGAATTAAATTACTAAGAGGAATATCCTCATTGTCAGAATCTGAAGAATTTTCTTTGTCTACATGCTCTGCATTAGAAGAGCTAATCTCAATAGCTTGTTTTGCTGCAAGAGGGTTCACACTGGAAGTTGAAGTTCCCAGAGTAGCTTCAACAGAACATAACCTTCTCCTAGTTCTATGATGTTGTGGCACAACCACAGGTTGCAAATGACTAGGTCTTATTTGATCAATTTCCAGAAATTCCTCCCAACTCATATCGGATACATCATGCAGAGACTTCTCAACAAGCAATTTGATTAAACAGTGGTGAGAGACTGAATTAGGCCTACCTTTTTGAGTTTCAATGGTCATAATCGAGAGAAGGTGGTAAAGCACATTTGGTACGTTCATTCTTCTTCCATGTGTCTCATATGATTCAGCAATTTGAAATGCACAGAGTGAAGGTTCAATTGTCGACCTTCGCAAGTAATGTACTTCACCACATGCACAACTACCTGTTTCCACGGCTCAGGTAGAGAGGTTCTTTTGGCTCCCTGCTTGTCTATAGTCAATGGTAGATCTCTAGGTTTAGTAAACTTGGCCCTAGCTAACCTGGCATCTCTGGCAATAGGGTATTCTTCACCATCAACAAGCAGACCTGTAACCTATGCAATTCTTTCTTCTATGGCCAACACCTACAAACCTCTTACCACTGCTTTACCATCAGACAATGTCTGAGCAAATTCTAATGCAATATTTTCATCAAAACCATTTAATTTCAAGAAATAGTCCATCCATCCACAATTTCTAAATTTAGCCTGGCTAAGTGCATCCTGTAACAATGCATCATGAATTGTGGGTTCATTCTAAATTAATCCTCCTCCCATGACTTAGTTATCTGAAAACACTCACACTACAATCACACTGCAAAGTTTTTTCTGCAAAAAGTTTGAAAACTAGCTTCTGTTGCAAGTATGAGGTTAACCAGTGTGTCATTGATGTCAACATACTCATATTGCATTGATGAGAAGGATTGGATGAGCTGTGTGCTAAGGATATTGAGAAAATTAGTCTCAATTAGGAACAGTGAAGAACAGTGATGAGAAGAAGGCCAAAGTACTTAATAGGTTGAGGATCAGAGGATATGGATTAAAGGGTTTGTAGATATGAGTCTTGAGATGTTCCAGTTAAGATTTTAGAGGTCCGCATGAAGATATGAAGAAGTTGTGATCGATCAAGTAGAACTGGTTCCGGAAGATGCTCTAGAGTGACAGAGTGTTACAAAAAGGTCCGGTGAGATCTGGAAGTGCATTGTCCTATTCTGCAGATTGGAAGAAGTGTTTGGGATGTCCTTGTGATGTGTCATCTCAGTTTGTACATAGTTTGGAGGTCTGGAAGAACCTATTTCAGTTTGACAGTGGCGACAGACTGTGTTCTTGAAGTTCTGGATGAAGAAGAGAAGATTTCTAGTGAGCTGATAAAGTGCGGATGCTCTTGATGACTCAGGAAAGGTTTTGGTGATCCTTGGATCATGCACAAGTCTTATTGGTGGTCCACATTGAAGTTTTAGTTTGGATTTGATGTAAAGACCACCAGTTGTTGGTGTTCTTCCTGAGTCTGGCCGACTGGATGTATTACACGTCTTGCAGATGATCTTGTAGGTGTTTGCCAACTTAGATGATTGTTCCTAAGTCGATGCCTTGTATAAATAAGGGATTGTGGATTCATTTTGAAGTGTGTCTTAGCATGATGAGTGTGTGGTAGCGAAGAGGAGTGCGAAAGGCAGAGCAAAAGTTTTGCGCGTAAATGGAACTGAGCCAGGCATGGTAAAGATGTCAATCTCCAATTCAAGTTTGTAATACTTATGATCTTGTAGACAGTGTGTCTCTTGTAGGCAGTTTGCCTCCTTGTGAGCAGTGTGCTTGGGCAGTGAGCCCTAATTGGCATGTGCCATCCATTTTTCTTATTCTTCTAACAGAGAATAATCCTTGGGTTAATCACCCCATGGTTTTTCCCTTAACCAGGTTTTCCATGTCAAAATCTTGGTGTCCAATGTGTTGATGTTTATCTGCTCCTGTGTTTATGCACTTTGCTTTCTTGAATGGTTAACTGATATGCTATTAACTAACAAAGAAGAATCAAGTGTTTAAGGGAGAGGCAAGTTTTTGTACAACTGATTCACCCCCCTCTCAATTGTGTGCCCTAGATCTAACAATTGGTATCAGAGCCAAGTTCCTCTAAAAGGAGATTAACTGCTTGAGGAGATCTAGGATGTCGTCATATAAGAAGGATAGTCTGAAGTTTGATGGAACCAAGTTCTCTCTCTGGAAAGGTCGCATGAAATGTCACTTGGAGTGTATGGGAAAAGCATACTTGTCCATGGTCACAAAACCATATGTTCCTCCACAGGGTGGTCCGGCAACTCTAAATGAAATCACAGATGCTAAAAATAATCTGCGGACCAAAGAAGCTCTTCTAAGCACATTGACTGACTCAGAACTCTCAAATGTTATTGATCTACCAACTGCCTATGAGATCTAGGTTAAACTGGAACTTCTGCATGAAGGAGATGAGTTTGTTAAGAGTGCAAGGCTGCAAAGTCTCAAAGGGAAATTTGAAAGATTGAAGATGAGAGATGATGAAAATATCACTACCTTTATGCCAAGAGTAAATGAGCTGGTGTGTGGAATTAGGAATGTTGGTGGAATTCTGGATGAAAATGAGATTGTTTGCAAAATTCTCAGATCCCTTCCTGCTACCTACAAAATCAAGGTTGCTACCATTGATGAATTCAGAGCCCATACAGCTGTCACAAGAGAGCAATTGGCTGGCAAACTGGCTGCATTTGAAATGACTGAGTTTGGAGATGATCCCCCCAAGACTGAACCTGCATTCAAAGCCAGTGCCTATCTGAAAGGCAAACAAAGATTTGATCTGGGAGAAAACTCTTCAAGGAAGTTGTCATGGTATGACCAAGCAAGGAAAGACATGGAAGAGGAAGAAGTAGAAATAGTTCATCTTGAAGCTCTCATTGCAAAGAGACTGCCAAGAGGATCCAGTAAGTATGAAGGAAAATTACCCTTTAAGTGCTTCAACTGCAATAAGATTGGTCATTTTGCTTCAAGATGTCCAAAAAGATCTGCAAGGATAAATTCTAATAGACAAAGGTTCCAAAAGAATTGTTATTATGTTCATGAAGAAGATGATAATGAAGGAGTAATAGATGATGAATCAGAAATAGGAAACAAATCCAGAAATGAATGGGTGTTTATTGCCATCAAGGAAGAAGATCCATTATCCTCTGAATCTGTCAATCATAAGGTTGTAGAAAGAGCTTTGGCTGCCCAAGTTGGAGAAAAGGATGATTGGGTTATTGACAGTGGATGCTCTCACCATATGACAGGTGACAAGAACAAGTTCTTAGATTTGGAAAGGTATGAAGGAGGAATGGTAAAGTTTGGTGATAATTCTACTGGTAGAATTAGAGGTAGGGGAACTATTTCTTTTGATGGAAAGAGCAAAACTGGTAATGTACTATATGTTGAAGGATTGAAGCATAATCTTCTCAGTGTTGGACAGTTGGTAGACAAAGGTTATGATCTCCGGTTCAAAAATGGAAGATGCAGGATCTTTGAAAGTTTCAGAACTGAGATTGCATCCAGTACTCAAACAAAAGGTAGTATCTTCCATCTAGTTGGTTCTAATAAAAGTTGTTTGTTTGTTCAAGTTCATCAGAGTTGGTTATGGCATAGAAGGATGTGTCATATAAATTTTGATAACATCATCAAGATAAGCAATACTCAGGCTGTAAGAGATCTTCCAAAATTGGTGAAACCTACAAATAGTTTGTGCAAAGAATGTCAGCTAGGTAAATAGAGCAGAATCTCTTTCAAAAGCAAGGATCAGTTCTCTACCGGATTATTGGAATTAGTTCATACTGATCTATGTGGTCCGACAAGAATCAAGAGTATCCAAGGTGATAGATATTTCATGTTACTGATTGATGACCATTCCTGGATGATGTGGGTTACCTTTCTAAAAGAGAAATCAGAAGCCCTTGAGAAGTTCAAAATCTCCAAAGCTATGGTAGAGAATCAAACCAGATTGAAACTGAAATGTCTAAGGTCTGATAGAGGTGGTGAATTCACATCTGGTGAATTCATAGACTTTTGTGAGAAGCATGGTATAAAGAGACAGTTGTCTGCTCCTAGGACTCCACAGCAGAATGGAGTAGTAGAGAGAAAGAACCAGACCATCCAGGAAGCATCCAGGACAATGATGATGGAAGCAAATATTCCTCAGATGTTTTGGAGAGAAGCTGTCAGCACTGCAGTCTACACTCTCAATCAAGTTCAAATCAGAAGCAATACCGGTAAGACTCCTTATGAAATTTGGTTTGGTGTCACTCCTACTGTGAGATATTTTAGAGTATTTGGTAGCAAATGTTACATCAAAAGAGATGAAGATCTAGGAAAGTTTGATGCTAGAAGTGATGAAGGAATTTTCTTGGGTTACTCTACTCAAAGCAAAGCATACCGGTGTTAAAATAAGAGACTGAGAAAGATGATAGAAAGTACAAATGTGAAGGTTGATGAAGGAATTGAGAATCCCTCAATGTTTTATGAATATGATGAAGATGATCTGAATGGTTCTCTGGTTCAAGGAGCTCAAACCTCCTCTAAAAGTTAGATTCAAACTGATCCAGTAAATCAGGAAGAAGAGGTTTGTCTGAATGAGCCTGATCAAGAAATAGTAGTTCAAGAAACTCCCAAAGTTCCAAGGTATGTAACTCTAAACCACTCTGAAGATCAGATCATAGGTGACAAAAGCAAAGGGGTACAAACAAGGAGGAAAATTGCTCAAAATTCAGATGAATGTTGTCTGATCTCAAAAATTAAACCTAAGACAATAAATGAAGCTTGCAATGATGAAAATTGGGCCAAAGCAATGGGGGAAGAGTTGATGCAAATTGAGAAAAATCACACTTGGGATCTTGTTCCTAGACCTAGAGACAAGAATGTGATTGGAACCAAATGGGTCTTCCGGAACAAACTAAATGAAGTTGGTGAAGTAATCAGAAATAAAGCTAGATTAGTCTGCAAAGGCTACTCTCAAATAGAAGGGATTGATTTTGAGGAAACCTTTGCTCCGATGGCAAGAATTGAATCAGTCAGACTATTTCTTGCATTTGCTGCCTTCAAAGATTTTAAAGTGTATCAGATGGATGTCAAATCTGCTTTCCTAAATGGTGATTTAGGAGAAGAGGTGTACATTGAACAACCAGATGGATTTCAGTTATCAGAGCATGGTGATATGGTCTGCAAATTAAAGAAGGCACTGTATGGTCTAAAGCAAGCCCCAAGAGCATGGTATGAGAGGCTGGATAAACATCTTTTGAAGATTGGTTTCAACAAAGGTATTGCTGTTAGTAATCTATATTTCCAAATAGATAATGAAAACATTTTGATTGTTGAAGTGTTTGTGGATGATATCATTTTTGGAGGAAGAGATAGTATGTGTAAAACTTTTGCAAATCAGATAAAAAGTGAATTTGAGATGTCTATGCTTGGTGAAATGAATTTCTTCTTGGGTCTGCAAATTACTCAAACAAAGAAAGGGAACTTCATTTCTCAGACCAAATATGTGAAAGAAATATTGAGGAAATTTGGGATGGAAGATTCAAAGCCAATGAATACTCCCATGGCAACCGGATGCAAGTTGAGCAAAGATGATGACTCTCCTAAGGCAGACCAGACAAAGTATAGATCAATGATTGGTGGATTGTTGTATCTCACTCAGACAAGACCAGATATAATGCAGGTTGTTGGTCTTGTGGAAAGATTCCAGTTGAATCCTAGAGAATCTCATGTCATGGCAATCAAAAGAATTTTTAGGTACTTAAAAGGAACAATTGAGTATGGTCTATGGTATCCTAGAGATCAGGATTTTTCTCTTCATGCATATACAGATGTAGATTGGGCAGGAGATGTGGATGATAGGAAGAGTACAAGCAGAGGAGCATTCTTTTTGGGAAAAAAGTTGGTTTCTTGGCTAAGCAAGAAACAAGAGGCAATATCTCTGTCTACAACTGAAGTAGAATACATTGCTGCAGCAGGTAGTTGCACTCAAATTTTATGGATGAAGCAGATGTTAAGAGACATTAAAGTAGAATATGAGGAGCCTATCACAATTTTCTGTGATAATTCAAGTGCAATAAATATTTCTAAGAATCTGGTGTTGCATTCTAAGACCAAGCACATATCTATCAAGTTTCACTTTCTAAGAGAACAAGTGAACAAGGATGAAATCAGATTGGAGTATGTACCCTCTAAGGATCATATTGCAGATATCTTTACTAAACCTCTTCCCAAGGACTCTTTTGAGTATCTCTGAGAGAAGTTAGGGGTCATGGCCCCTCTGATGATGAACTAGGATGCACTGATGTGTATCAGTCTGGTGGATTTCATAGTCATATCTTGTGATATGGATTGGTGATGGGGAGCTGCTACTTAGGGGGAGTAGCTAGTATGATTCTGATGTGTTGAAATTACAAGTATGAGCCCTTTTCCATTGATGTCAAAGGCGGAGAGAAGACATGTGAAAAACAAGTGGCTGTTGATCAAAGGGGGAGCAGTAAAGAAAGAGAAGACATGTGAAGAGTTGTTACTGATAGGGGGAGCTGTGACAGAAAGGAGCAATTCTTCTCTTGATGGTTTTTCACATCATATTTTTCCATCAATGACAAAGGGGCAGATTGTTGCAAGTATGAGGTTTACCAGTGTTGTCATTGATGTCAACATACTCATATCGCATTGATGAGAAGGATTGGATGAGCTGTGTGCTAAGGATATTGAGAAAATTAGTCTCAATCAGGAACAGTGAAGAACAGTGATGAGAAGAAGGCCAAAGTACCCAATAGGTTGAGGATCAGAGGATGCGGATTAAAGGGTTTGTAGATATGAGTCTTGAGATGTTCCAGTTAAGATTTCAGAGGTCCGCATGAAGATATGAAGAAGTTATGATCGATCAAGTAGAACCGGTTCTGAAATATGCTCTGGAGTGATAGAGTGTTACAAAAAGGTCCGGTGAGATCCGGAAGTGCATTGTCCTATTCTACGGATTGGAAGAAGTGTTTGGGATGTCCTTGTGATGTGTCATCTCAGTTTGTACATAGTTTGGAGGTCCGGAAGAACCTGTTTCAATTTGACAGTGGCGACAGACTATGTTCTTGAAGTTCCAGATGAAGAAGAGAAGATTTCTAGTGAGCTGATAAAGTGCGGATGTTCTTGATGACTCAGGAAAGGTTTTAGTGATCCTTGGATCATGCACAAGTCTTATTGGTAGTCCGCATTAAAGTTTGAGTTTGGATTTGATGTAAAGACCACTAGTTGTTGGTGTTCTTCCTGAGTCTAGCTGACTGGATGTATTACACGTCTTGCAGATGATCTTGTAGGTGTTTGCCGACTTAGATGATTGTTCCTAAGTTGATGCCTTGTATAAATAAGGGATTGTGAATTCATTTTGAAGTGTGTCTTGGCATGATGAGTGTGTGGTGCAAAGAGGAGCACGAAAGGTAGAGCAAAAGTTTTGGGCGTAAAGGGAACTGATCCAGGCATGGTAAAGATGTCAATCTCCAGTTCAAGTTTGTAATACTTATGATCTTGTAGACAGTGTGTCTCTTGTAGGTAGTGTGCCTCCTTGTGAGCAGTGTGCTCTAGCAATGAGCCCTAATTGGCATGTGCCATCCATTTTTCTTATTCTTCTAACAGAGAATAATCCTTGGGTTAATCACCCCGTGGTTTTTCCCTTAACCAGGTTTTCCACGTCAAAATCTTGGTGTCCAATGTGTTGATGTTTATCTACTCCTGTGTTTATGTGCTTTGCTTTCTTGAATGGTTAACTGATATGCTATTAACTAACAAAGAAGAATCAAGTGTTTAAGGGAGAAGCAAGTTTTTGTACAACTGATTCACCCCCCCTCTCAGTTGTGTGCCCTAGATCTAACATCTTCACCTTCCTACAACCCTGTTAAGTCTTCAATAACTCATGCTATTTGCATTTTCCTTTACGACTTCTTCTTAGGAATGCAAGACAAGGGTGGTACAGGCATTAATGAATGATCGATGAAGGTTGTCATCTCACACTTGCGAGCCATCACCTCACTCAGGATTCAAATCATTCAATTTCAAAACTTTACTAACATTCAGTCATAAAAACATATGGATGGATTGACATGTGGTCATCATATTAACACAGCCTCCCCAACCTATATTAAGGCATGTGTCGACACATGCAGAATAGATGCGTGACAGGACAAGGAACGAAAAAATGACATGCTATGAGAAATATCGATATTAATGTACAATAATTAAATGAACAAACCACAAGGTAATTAAGAGAGAATTATTAAAGTGTGCGTACCTTTATTTGTGAAAGATTGGTTGTAGGAATCATGGAGAAAGTAACGGGTAATGCTTAAGAATTTATTGAGCAATGAATTAAAGTGGAGTGGGCTGAAGTGAGATGGGATAAAGTGTAATCAATACACGTGATGGAAGAGAGAAGAATGGATATGGGTGGGTGGATGGGTGAAGAAGTGAAAGAATGGACTCCCACGAATGTGGAAATCTTTATTATGATTAGTACTGTACCTTGGTTAGCCAGAAGGAGGGACACTAGGTCCACTACCTTTGGCTGCAGGAAGTTATGGAGTTGCATGTTGAGTGAATTGTTGTAGGAAGTCTTCTTTGGAGGCTGGCTTGTGATATAACCTGAGTCAATAACCATTGACTAATAGCTTGAATTTGATAGGGTCAATAGTAGTAAGCTGAACAACACCATTGGAAAACACTTTAGCAACTTCATATGGTCCTAGCCATCTTGTCTGTAATTTTCCTACATTCTCCTGATACCTTGAGTCATAAAGAAAAGCCCAATCACCAGGCTAGAACTTCTTATCTTTGATGTATTTGTCATGCCACCTGATTCTCTGATTCTGCACCACTTCTGTATGATGTAAAGCTGCTTTTCTCATCTCATCCAAAGCATTAAGCTGCACAATTCTTTCTTTTTGTACCTGAGATAGATCCATCCCCAAGTCAAGTGCAGTCCTAAGAGTTCTATGTTCAAATTCAATAGGCATCATGGCTATTTTGCCATACAGTAACTCAAAAGGAGTAAAACCAGTAGTTGTTTTCCAGGTTGTCCTATAGGCCCAGACAGCTTCTAGCAACCTACTTGCCCAATCCTTCCTATGAACTGCCATAGTTTTGGTCAAAACAGCTTCTATTTCTCTATTAGTCACTTTAACTTGGCCATTAGCTTGGGGGTGGTAAGGAGTACATTTATTGTTCCTTATATTGTATTCCTAAAGTAGTGCTACAACTAGAGTTGAGGTGAACTAAGCTCCTTGATCAGTCACTAATTCTCTAGGGACTCCATACCGTGTAAAGATTTCTTCATAGAGAAATTCTACAACTTTACTATCTCTTGCATGTTTCATGGTTTTAACTTCTACCCACTTAGTTACATAGTCAGTGCATACTAAGATATAAAATTTACCATTAGATGGAGGATCAATAGGTCCTACAAAGTCTAATCCCCATTTATCCAATAGAGTAATCACAAACTAAGGATAAAGGGGCATCTCATCAGACTTTGTTGGCCATCCCATCCTTTGACAACTATCACATTTCTTGGTATATCTTGCTACATCCTTGTATAGTGTAGGCCAATAATAACCTGCATTCAAAATCTTCATTGCAATTCACTTTACTGCAAAATGTCCTCCACAAAGTTCATTGTGATAGGCATGCAAAATGTCATATGTTTGATCTTCTCTCACACATCTCCTCATGACATTGTCAGGTCCAGTGTAGAACAAAAATCCAGTAATCCATGAAGAAGGAAAGGATTTTTCAATGAGTACCCTTCTTTCCTTAGGAGAGAAGTGAGGAGGGACTTCCTGTGACTAGGTAATTGGCTATGTCAGCATACAAAGGTGTTTGCACAGAGAGTGAAAACAAATGTTCATTAGGAAAAAAGTCATCAATGACCTGGTTATCTTTTGATGTAGTCATTCTTGAAAGAAAATCTGCAACCACATTGGCTTTTCCTGGTTTATCCACAATAGTGATGTCAAATTCCTACATTAACAACACCCATATTGCTAATCGACCTGATATGAGAGGTTTGTTCATGAGATACCTAATGGATGCATGATCTGTGTGCACAAAGATTTGATAACTGGTTATGTAGTGCCTAAACTTATTAAGTGCATAGATGACTGCTAACATTTCCTTCTTTGTGACTGTATAGTTGAATTCAACACCCTGTAAGTTTTTGCTTACAAAATAAATAGCATGCTCAATGACTCCTTTCTAGCCTAAAACTACTCCTATGGCATAATCTGATGCATCAGTATGAATGTGAAAAGGAAGTTCCTAATTGGGACCTTTAAGTACAGGAGCATGGGTTAAGGCTACCTTTAAATTAGAAAATGCTTTGTCACAGTCTTCATTCCACTGAAATTCAACATCCTTTGTCAGAAGAATATATAATGGGGATGCCATTTTGCTGAAATATTTGATGAAGCATCTATAATACCCTGCATGACCCAAGAAACTTTCGACATCCTTTTTCTTTGTAAGAATGGGAAGATTGATGATGACTTCAATCTTAGCTGGGTCTACCTATATTCCTTTTGGAGAAATATAGTGACCAAGTACTACACCATCCTACATCATCATGAAGCACTTTGCACTGTTTAATGATAGGCTGTGGTCTTCACATCTTTCCAAAACTTTGCCTAAGTTTGCTAATGCCTCTTCGAAAGTAGCACCATCAGTAGTGAAATCATCCATATAGATTTCAATACAATCATGTGAGATATCAAAAAATATGCTAATGACTGCTCTTTGGAAAGTTGCAGGTGCATTGCATAAGCCAAATGGAAGCACTAAGTAGGCATATGTTCCCCAAGGACACCTGTAAATGTTGTTTTCTCTTGATCTTCAGGTGCAATCTGAATCTAATTGTAACCACTGAATCCATCCAAAAAGGAAAAGTACTGCTTTCCTGCAAGTGAGTCCAAAACCTGGTCTGTGAAAGGAAGGGGAAAATGATCCTTTTTAGTAGCAGAATTTAATTCTCTATAATCAATACAAACTCTCCATTTTCCTCCCTTCTTGGGCACAAGAACCAGAGGGGACACCCATTGGTATTCTGAGATTGGGTAGATAAATTCTGCATCTAATCGCTTTTGTAATTCCTCTTTGATAATTTCTCTTAGTGCAGGGTTGATTCTCCTTTGTGGTAGTCTTACTGGTGTACAATCTTCCTTTATATAAATCCTGTGAGTGCATAATGTATGATCCAATCCCTTCATGTCATGATAATCCCATGCAAAAGCATTTTTATGTCTCTTTAACAAATTTGCCAAGGATAGCTATTGTGCTTGAGTCAAGTTGTTATTAATATTGAGATATTTGTCTTCTAAAATTTCCACTTGAGTTATGAAGTCAACCATAGTTATCTCATTAATACTAGGTACCTTAATTTCTTGTGGAAGCAATGTATGTAACATACCTAATGCTACAGGAAAAATTGGAACAAGCATCCTTTCTGGATCAGTGGAATGAGAGGATGATGCTTCCTCAACTTCATAAAGATTTTGAATTATATTGGACAACACCTCCTCCTCTCCTTGAAGCTGCAGGAAAGAAGTTCTACCTATCATCATAAGCCACTCCACAGAATTAGCTTCCTTTGCCTCTTCAGCAACATGAGGCCAAACAGGATTATCCATATCATGAGATGGCTATATAGGTGTGTAAAGAACAAGTGTTTTAGTGCTTCTCCCATTAGAGATGGTCATGTCTCCTGACTAGCACCCAATATAAGCATATGTTGTGGCTAACCATGGCCTTCCCAAAATTATGGGGTATCCTCCCAATGTAGCTTTAGGAGAAAGTATCATGAAATCAGTTGGATATTCCCATGAGTCCAAGGATACCACAAGATCCTCAACTATCCCATTAGGTTTAACAGTAGAACTATCAGCAAGCTACAGGATAGTAGGGGTTGGTCACATAGTTGCAACATTCAGTTGCTGCAGGATATCCTTTGTCATTACATTTATGGCTGCTCCAAGATCAATCAGAGCATTTTTGATTTGGAGTCCATTTATGACAACTCCTACCACAGGACTTCCTGGGTCATTATATTTGGAAATAGTCACTTTTCCAAGCATGATGTCATCCAACTGTCCCACCGCATGGACCATAGTGGGGTCTTTCCTTTTTCTGCCTAGCTTCTTAAGGTATGCTTCTTTGATTGCTTTGCCATATATAGGAACATCTTTTATGGCTTGAAATAGAGGGATCTTGACACATACATGTTTCAATTGCTCTAGAATATCAAAGGTGGGTTCTTCTTCTACTACCTTTTGTTTCATAGTTTCTAACCTTTGTGGAAATGGTGGTTCTTGGGGAGTCTATTTGACTGTCATTGGTTCAAGATTTTCAGGTTCATCTAATTGAATGGGGGTTTTGTCAGGTTCCACTTCTTCCTCAAAAAGCTCAGTAATGATAGGTCTTGAAGGAGTTGCCAAGGTAGTTCCTGAACGCAGATGTATATCACTTATATTCACATCATATGCAGGGTATTGATTTGGATCAGCAGAATATACTGGCTATTGTTGTGGTCTATTATTTGGGTTAGGTGAGGGTTGAGCTAGTATCTGAGTAGGTTTAGGTGTATTTGAATTGGAGCTAGTAGGTGGAGGCATTATGGAAGGCTATTGGGATTGAGGAGGTGACTGCATGTAATTAGTGGTCTGATTTGGCCATTATTGTCCTCCTCTCCATTGAGATGTTTGCTGCCAATTTCCTGGAGGTGACTGCCAATTCCTCAGAGGCTACTGCCACTGGAGTGCAAGGTTTTGGTAATTTATCCAAGCATTTTGAGGGTTGTTCCAAGGCTGAGGTGGATATCCTCCATAACTAGATGGAAATGGCTGTTTCCATTGATTACTAGATGCATAAGTATTAAAATGTGGACCAGCATATGATAATGGATCTGGTGACATACCTTGTCTTGGAGCCCATGGCCTCCTTTGTGCAACATAGAAGACTTGATCCTCTTCAACTTGTATTGGCTTGAACCCAGGTGGAATCTTCTTGCTATCAATGTTAGCTACTAGCTTGCATCTGCAATCCCTCTTCTTTTGTCTGCAATGAGGACAATATTCTGCCAACATTACCTCAGCCTCTTCATGCTTCTTCTTTTCTTGGAGTGTGTCCAACTAGGTGGCCATATTGTTTATAATATCTTTCTTAAAATCAGATAGCAAGTGGCTTATCTCCATCCTTGAAATTTCATTGGTAGAGGTTTTGCCCATAAGGGAATGGTAAGCTCTTCCTTTCTTCATGGCTACTTTAGAATAATTCAGGCACAACTTCTTAATATCATCCCAAGACACTTGGGTAATATCTCCTCCTCCCATTAAATCCAAAGCATCTGTGTAATGCTCACTTATTCCCCTAAAGAAGAGCAGTTTCTTAGAGTCCTCAGTGAGTGCGTGATGAGGAGACTTTTGTAAACAAAATAGGAACCTTGAGATGTAATCCTCCAAACTTTCATCTTCTTTCTACTGCATTCTGAAAACATCATTTCCTCTCACATCCCCACTCCTACAGTAGTCTTTATATTTCTCAAGAAATTTATCTTTCATTTCTTCCCAGGTATTGACAACATCACTACCTAGACTCATAAACCACCTTAATGTAGCCTCCTTCATGGTAGTAGGAAACAACTTAAGTTTATGAACATCAGTAGTGTAGTCATAGCTTCTGTAGAGGATATCAAATTCAAACAAGAAGGTGTCTGGGTCCTCTGTTGCAAGTCCATAGAACTTGGGGAGAGCTGAAGCAAGTATGTTCTTGAGATTATCCACTTCATTTTGAAGAGCAATCAGAAATGGAAATGTTGGTTGATTAGGTACATTTTGGGCAGCCATACTACCTGACCTACTATCAAGGCAAATCGATTTTCAACTAGATTTGGGGTATCTTATTCTTCAGAGGAGATTTCAAAGCTATTCAAATCAGGGAATGCATCAAGGAAATGATTCACTTCTGCTTCTTCTGCTTGGTGAGTTAAATCATTAGGAAGGAATCTCCCTAAAGTATCTCTTCTCCCAACTCTATGCATGCAATATACTCAGTATCAGCCACTTCTCACACAAAAAATATTGATGGGTTGTAGATGGTTTCTTCCTAACTAAAACACATTTTAAGGAAAAACTACAAGGAATAATACTAAAAGATGACTCCAAAGATTTTATTAGTTTGACACCATCCCCGGCAATGGCGCCAAAAATGTTGGTCTCTTACAATGATTTAACAATTGAGCTCTTAAAACTGTAACTCAGAGATTGGACATCTAAACTAAGTAGCTATCTTAATCACTATGGAGATGCATTTCACTTGTCAACCCAGGGACGTGAACTTGAAATGGGTCAGCACAGTATGTGCACTAAGAACTTCCAAAGTAGCCATGTTCATTCTATAGCTAAGAAAGACATAATGCTGAAGATAAATTGCTAGAAAAGAAATAACGGGAATACTGAATATTAACCAATAACTATTCTAGAATCAAGTACATAACACAAAGTAACAATCTAGGCAAACAAATAGGAAACTACTCTGTCTACTTTGGCTGCAAGAACAGACACATAATAGAATTCTAGTGGCTGTAGGAACATTCAATGCTAGATTTACTAAATACTTAACAGAAAATGTAACTAAACTAGAGGGTGGAATTCTCACCAAGTGGGCCCCCTTGGATGAGTATTCCCTAAGACAAATATAAACTCAAAAATGTGAACTCACAACTTTATATTATTCATTCAAAAAGATGAGTACAACTGAACATTATAACTGTATTACTGAAAACTAGATAATGCAAGTACAATCTCTAAATAATCAACAACCCCTCAGAAGGAGTATCAGAGTCGTATTTATATAAGAAAGACTACTAACTAACTAGCAGGGTGGTCAACTCCAACAGAATAGGAGGACGCCACATTATGGAAAACATAGAAAGTGGAAAGGAGGTTATGCATGGAGGGGAATTTGGTCAAGCGAGGTGCTTTAACATAGATTTAGCATAACAATAACTCCTAAATTTGCTCAATAGTTATTTAAGATTAGTTACAAAATGGTTGCCTTCCCTCCATTTAACATTTGAATGGTCACCATCTTTGACTTTTATGGTAAGTGACCAACCAGCAGAATCTTCCTCACTTTATGGATGCCAATTATATCTGCATAATAATTTTAGTACACACAAATAATTGCACATTCGTAACTACCTTGGAGTAATATTCATTAACCATATGTAACATTAACATAGATAGTTCAAATAGCATGTCTTTGCCATAAAAGGATATAAGAAATGACTTATGCTCAACAAGTTATAGCTTTGGGGTAATGACATAGAAAGATAAAGATTAAAGTATCAAAGTCCAAGATAACCACAACAAATAGACAATAAAGTTTAACAAAATTTGAGTCATAAACTAGACTCATCACTAGTTCTGGAGGCTTCTGTAGCCTCAGCTTTCATCTTTTTCAGTTCTTGATCAGACTCTATTTCTTCTTCATCAGTTCTTCCTATACTGACATACATCCTTTTACCTTTCATTTTCTATCTCTTTGTCCCTTTGTTAGAGGATTTCTTGGATAGTTGCTCCACACTTGTAGATGGTGTGGGACCGGAGAAAGCAGAAGAGCTTCTTGTAGACCTCTATGATGCTTCATACTTTTCTTGTTTCCTTTTAGGCTCCTCTGAAGCCTTAATTTGTTCACTTCCTTTCTTTTCTCTTGCTTCCCTTTCTGCTTGCCCTTTTTCTCTTGCTTCTTTAATTTGTTCTTTAGTGAAACCATGTTTCAATGCTAGTTCTTCTACCTCCTTCTTCACTTTCCTAGAGGTTTCAAGTTGTCTCAGTTCAACATGAAGTTTCATAGATAGCTCTTCATAAGTTCCAAACCTTTCTTCTTTGTTGTCCTTGGGTTTACTCAGGATATGTTGAGCATAGTTATCTAATATTTGTCCATCCACTTCATAACCCATTGACATTATCCAGACTATCCTAGGCTCAACAACCTCCATCAGGCATTGATCTTTTGTAACCATAAAACATATAGTATCCTTATACTTCTCAACAATTTTCTCAAGAATTCATTCTCTTGAATGCATCATGCTTTGAAAATTCTTGAAGTACCCCCATAGGGCTTCTTTTTTCTCATCATGGCTTCCAATTCTACTTAAATGATTTCTAATTTGGACAGCTACTGGTTTTCTAGTTAACCAGAATAGATTCTTCATCTTTGGCAACTCATTGATAAAATAGAATAATAGACAGATAATCAGCGTATAGAATTTCAATGGATAGTTTTTACTTTCCTTGATCTTCTTTAGATTATCCAGTAGTTGGATTCTCAACAATTCACACAAATCATAATCAACATTCTCTTTCACCATTTGATATGTAGTATATATCATAGTACCGAAGATAGAGTTCTCTTGGTTTGAGAAATAGATCTTGTAGCCTATAACCATAGAAGCAAATCTTACCGCATGGTCTGTGATGCCATTTTTGGTTAATGCCCTCTTGTCAAATTGGGCTCTGGTGGCCTCTGTAATAGTCTAATTCTTCACAGCTTTCAGCAAGGGCACACCTCCAGTGGAATTTAACCCTGTTACTTCCCTAATCGCATCCTTGGTGATTTTGAAGGGCTGCCCTAACCACATGAATTTATCATGAATTCAACTTAGGATATATCAGACCCATTCATCTTCTTTGAATGTAGGAAACTCTACATACTGGAGGAATTTCTTCTCTTCTAATAATTTGTATTGTTCATTTAGGTCAAATTGATCATTGGTTAAATACTTCAGGTATAGATCTGAGAATTTGTCACCACCGAGCTCATCTAGGGAAACATGGATATATGCCCTAATGTCTTCCACATATAAGGCTCCGTATGGTATTTTTGAAAATGCACCCATTGGATCAACTTTGGTTGCTTTGTAGGGATGTTTCTTGAATTTGGATCTTGGTCACTCTGTAATATCAACTTGTGGAGTTGCCATTGCAAAGATTCAATAAGGTTCCAATGGTAAATACCTTGTTATGCCGAATTAGGGTTTTCTTTGCCTAGATCACTCTGAGTTCTTTGAATCTCTATTGATGCTTGAAATCTTTCTTCAATCTCTTTTGAATATATGATAGCTCGAATGCAAAGTGACTTAGAAGGTAAATGAGTTTTCTTTTTATCCTCTGTACTTGACCTAATCATCATAAATGCTCATTCTCAAAAAGCTGCCTGACTTTTCTCTGATAGATATAGTCAATCAAAATTGCTTCGCAATGTGCCGCACCAACTCATTTTCTTCCAGATTTTCTTTTATAAGATCTTTCATATCAGATTCCACCACACATCTTCATGCCAAATAACAACACTATCTAGCTAGGGGTTTTGGATTTTCAACACTACTCCCCCTGAGCTAGAGCTCCCAAATTACTTTCCAGAGGAAGTATCTACACCAGATGATGGTGCAGATTCATCCTTGACTTCAATCACATCTTTCTTGATCTAAATCTTGCTCATTTCTTTCTTGGTTTCAATCAGATCAACCTTTTCTTTCCCTTTGTCATTTCTTTGCTTTGTTTTCCTATTTTCAGTATGGTAGTTTCTTTTCACAATTTTGCTTCTGCAAACTCTTGCAATATGTCCATATTTTTTGCAATTGTAGCACACCACATTTCTTTTTCTTTAATTCCTTCTATTAATTGGATTTGATCTACATTGATTAGCCATATGTTCAAATTTGTTGCATGCAAAACACTTTCCATTGAATGCTTGACTATTTCTTGCATTGTAGGCACCATTCCTTACCAAATTTTTGCATTCATTTGATTTGTGACCAATTTTCTTGTAGTTGAAGCATTGACTAAAGAATGATGGAACATTATGATTCTGGTTTGTTCTACTCCTGTACTGAGTAGCTTTATGACCAAACTTATTGCAATTAAAACAATGACCATTGAAAGATGGATACCTTTGAGCATTTGGCTACCTGACCAGAGGTCTTCTAGATCTTCTTTGATTTCTAAACTAGTTCCCTATGTTTTTCTTTAATTCAGAGTTTACTTGATAAGATTTTGAGGTTTCTCCTTTCTCAAATCCCAAACCTTGCTTATCATTAGCACTCTTTTGACTAGCAATCATCTCATCAAGTTTTGCAAAACTTAACTTGAAGTTTTCCTCATAGGTCTTGGCTGCTTCCAGATCAAATTTTAGAAGTAGCACTTCTTTGCCCAATTTTTCACATTCCTCTGATTTGTCCTTAACAACTTAATTCAGATGCCTTTTAATTTCTTCCTTCTTTTCAACTTCCAATGTCAACCCATTTAGAAACTCATGTGCTTCATCTAATTGATCATTTAGCTCCTTGCTTTTCTCTTTGAATTTCCTGACTTGCTCTCTTAGCTTTAGGATGCATTCATCAGCTTCTTGTATTTTAGCTTTTAGATCCCTGATTTCTACCTCAGATTTTTCAAGATCAATAAGGGCTACTTCTAGTTCCTTGTTTCTTTCATTATTTCCAAATCTTCTTGTTTCCATGATCACACTACCCCAGATCTTCCTCAAGCTGTTTGACTTCTTCCAAGGAACTTGGCTCTGATACCAATTGTTGAGAACAAGGAATACTGAGAGGGGGGGAGTGAATCAATATTCTACAAAACCACTTCTTCACAAATTTATTTATCCAATTTCCAAAGTTAATAATATGAAAGTAGAATAAACATAGAAACAACAACCACAAAGACATAACACATGAACACTAGGCTTTTTACGTGGAAAACCCAAAAAGAGAAAAACCATGGTGAGTGTAAGCTTACAATTTATTAATATAGCACAATACCAGATTACAATAAGGCTCACTGCCTTAGGGCTCACTGTCAAAACAAGCTCACTACCTAGAGAAGATAGAAGAAGGAAGAATGGTTCACTGCTAAGTTTAGCTACTCAGATTGCATCTATACATGCATGGTTATAGCTCTAATGAAGTACAGAAAACTAATTCAAAGTTCTTAATGTCTATCTACTCGGTTTCACTGCTCTACCCTTACATGCGAATAAGAACTCTCTTTTTCTGCTCTTTACAAAAATTGCTTCCCACTATGTGTTGCACATGTCACTTTCACATTCACATCACACACACAAAATACTAAATTTGATCCCTTATATATATATATATATATATATATATATATATGCAACACTTGATATCTTCATATTAGGTTAGCCTAAGAAAGTGAAGCATGCATTCATAACTTAAGTAGCTTTTCAACCAAATTCATTTATCAAAACTCCCAACAAACTTAAACAACACTTGAATTACATTCACATATGTCAGTCTCAACTATTTAACAACTTAGAATTAATTTCTAAACAATAGAACTTACCGCATACAATTCAAACTTACTATGTCAGCCTCTAACTCAGACTGTCACTAATTCAGTCCATCTGTCAAACTACATCCTTTTCTACAGACCATAGGGCTTGCTCACAATCATCTCAAAAACTCCTTAGACATCATAGATCATACCTTTAGAACTGCAAATCAAAATATCCTTTAATAGCAAAATGTAGACCATCAGAATTCAGACTCTGTCAGTCAAACTCTATCAAACGGTGTAGCGATACTCAACAGCTTGTAGCTTTCCTTCCGGTGGACATCAAACTCCATAACTCTAGATTTAGGTAGTCATGACATGTATTTTGGTTTCCTTAGAACCACATGACAAGATATACAATTGTGGAGAAATGCAAACCATTTTACTTTGCACTGTACACATTTCCTGTCTTACCTCTGTTCATCCAGACAGAAATTTTCTCCAAATGACTTCCAGGGGAAGTCATGAATTGATCATTTGAATATATCATCATCAAATGTCTATGAGTCATCATACCTAAATTGCATTTGTCGGTCTTCATCTACGGAGGCATACTGATCCACTTTATGTCCCTTACTCTGAATATTGTCCATACTTAGTCATTCTAGCCTTCCGGTCTTGAGTACTCTTGTGCCTTGTTGCCAAATCTAGTTGGTCTTCTAGAGTGATGTCTTCTTTGTCTTGTTTCCATCAATGACAATTATTCAACCTAGCAGTGTCTCTTGCCAACAATATCTTGTGTCGCCTTTGAATATATTGTCTATTCTTTTTCATACGGATTTTGACTACTATGTTTGGATATTAATCTCTCATTGGGTTATGAGGAAATTGTCTATACAGCTGCAAATTTCTAGCATCTAGCATCAATTATAGGAATAGGGTCTATTGAAGTTGAAGGGGCAAAATTCACTAATGTTCTAAGTGTACATTCTCTTTCAAATAATCACCTATCAGTGTTTCAGATTACCCCACATAGGGAAGGGCATGAGAATTCATTTTTCTCCAGACTTAGTTGAGATTAGAGAGTTGCACAACAACCATTTGATAGATTTGGGAATGGTAGATCACCAAGATAAGTTATACACCTCTCACTTTGAACCTAATTTTTCTCCTACAGTATCGCTTACTCATTCAAATGGACTTAGCAAATTATGGCATGAGTGGTTTGACTGCACTAACTACCACTACCTTGAAGAACTAAGTCAGGAAGATATGGTCATAGGGTTGCCTAGATTTAGTTTCTTTGAAGGTCTTTGTGAGGGTTGAACCCTGGGGAAGCATCCTGAAGAGAACTTTGACAAAGAAAAATCTTGGAGGGATACAAAAGATTTGGATCTTGTTCACAGTAATGTATCAGGGGCTTTTCCCCATCCATATTGTATTAAGGCAATATATGTTCTCACCTTCATAGATGACTTCTCTAGATACGCATGGGTTTACTTCCTTTGGAAAAAATCTCTTCAAGGCTCTTGCTAAAAAATAGTCAGGAAAGGTCATCAAGGTTCTTCAAACTGACAATGGGGGTGGTTATGTCAACAACATGTTTGAGCGGTTTTGTACAACATAGAGGATAGACATGTAGCACACAGTTCCTTATACTCCCTAATAGAATGGTGTTGAAGATCGTAAGAACATATCCTTAAAAGAGATGGCTAACTACATGATACACTTCAAGGGCTTTACACCACAATATTGGGTAGAAGAAATTAACTATTCTTGTTATAATCAGAATTGAGTTCCTCACAAAGCCTTGAAGGGAATCACTCGCCTTGAAGCTTGTACACATAGAAAACAATCAGTTGAGAACTTTAGGGTCTTCAGATCTCCATCTATGGCACGTATACCAAAATAAAATTGTAAGGAAATGGAACCTCAATCTAAACCTTACATCTTTGTAGGTTATTGCCTACTCCACCTGAACACACATGAGTTGTTCATTGGGAGGAGTGTTACATTTCAAGAGAGTCCTACCAACTCTATACTTGACATTTGTGCTTCTCTTATGGACTCACTTAAATTTGAGGATTCTTTTGATGATTTAGACCATCCATATTAGATTCTTGAGGTAGAGTCTTCTTCTTCTTCCAATTATGATAGTGAGGATAGTGATGGGGAGTCATCCTCATCCACTTCTGGACTTGGTTTGGAGGTTGATATTTTAGAACCTAAATCACTCACATCTCATCCTCTTTGGGCTAGACAGGCACTTCAGAGTGCAGGCACTTGGGTAGGGAATTTAGAAGATGATAGACATACTCAATCAGATTATCAGAGTGGGACACATGCTTTCTATGCCTTAGCCTTCGATCCATAGACATTCCAAGAGGCATCATGCATACCAAAGTGGGATAATGCTATGCATGAGGAATATGATTCCTTAATCATAAATCACACTTGGGACTTGACTTCACTTCATAAGGGAAGGAATATGGTTTGATGTAGGTGGATATATCAAACAAATTTTGTTGTAGATGGGTTGGTTGACAAGTATAAGGCATGTTTGGTTACCAAGGGTTTTTCACAAGTTGTTGGTATTGACTACACACAAAACCTTTGCACCCATGGCCAAAATGATGTCAATCTAACTTACTCTTGCCATTATTTCCACACATGGTTGGGATATGCACCAGATGGATGTGAAGAGTGCATTTCTTCATGGAGACCTGAGGAGGAGATCTACATGGAGCAACCACTAAGGTTTGTTCAAGATTCATCCTTGGTTTGCAGACTTAGGAAATCCCTCTATGGCCCCAAACAAGCCCCTCAAGCTCAATACACCAAGATGGATTCTTTTATCCTAGCTTTATGTTTCACTCAGTACCATTCAGATCCTAATGTATATTTGTTACAATAGGATAATTCATTATTGATAATTGTACTTTATGTTGACGACCTTTTGATCACTGAGATCTCTTCATCTGCTATTGTAGAAATGAAGTCAACTCTGTAGGATAGATTTGACATGATAGATTTGGGTTTATTGCATTACTTCCTTGGTATTGATATTTCATAGTCTGACTTAGGGATCACTCTTGCACAACCCAAGTACACTCTTGATTTACTTGCTTAATTTCACATGACTAACTATAAGCAATCTCTAACTCCCTTTCTATCTGGAGTCAATCTTGAGGCTAATTGTACTACACCACTAGTTGATGCAACTTTGTATTGACAACTTGTTAGTATTCTCATCTATTTGACCCATACCAAGCCTACTATTTCATATGTTGTAAGAATTGTTTCAAGATTCATGCAGGAGCCTCATGAGCTACACTATAAAGTAGCCAAGAGGATCCTTCATTACCTTTAGGGCCCTCTCAAATTTAGGATTCATTATAGATCAAGCACATAGGTTGACTTGGTTAGATACACAGATTCATATTGGGTTGGTGATACTCAGAATAGTAATTCCACTTCAGGTTATAGTTTCTCACTAGGTTTTGGTCCTATCAGTTGGTCTAAAAAAAGTAAAATGCTATTGCTTTATCATCCATAGAGGTAGAGTATAGGGGAGCTATCAATGAAGATATTGAGTCTATTTATCTTGAAGGAGTTCTGACTAAGTTTGACATTCCATCTAGGCAGCCCACAGTCATCTATTGTGACAACCAGAGCACCATCCAAATATGTAGGAATCTAGTCCAGCACCAACAGACCAAACACATAGATTCTCATGCATTTTATTCAAGAGCTTATTCATGGTCAAATCATTGAGTTAGTTTTTTCCTAGTCTTCAAAGTAGCTTGTTGATATCTTCACCAAGCCTTTTTATTGAGAGCAAGTTCATTCATCTATGGGCTCTTCTCGGGGTGCGACCTACTTTAGTAGTAGCATCATATTTACAGGGGCCTTCTAGTCTTCTTCATTTTATTTTCTCTCTTTTTTTTTTTTGGGGGGGGGGGGGGGTCCCATTGGGTTTTCTTCCTTTCTCCACTTTATGAGAGATTGCATTGTACTTCAGTACCTCATCAAGCCTAGTTGTTGGGACCTAGTTTCTTTGTACCCACCTAAGCTATTCTTAAGGGGGGGTTAGTGTATATATTATCTCATGCACATTATGCACATGGATAATTCAACATAGAGTTAAGCCTAATTAGGTGTCCTAGTTAGTGGGAGTTAGCTTTCCACCTCTTGCGAGTCTTGAGGAAGTTAACTCACCACTAGTTCTAGTTAGTGGGAGTTGATTGGCTAGTATTCTCCACTAATTTCAAGGGTGGTAGTTTTTTCCCCTTCTCCTATATATTTGCATCTCATTTTCATGGTAAATTCATTGTGGTTCAATCCATTCTCATGTAAATATTTTTTATTTGCATATTCTATGTTTTCTAACTTGCACGGGAATGTGATTGCTCGACTTTTATTACCCAATCGATAGTGACATTTTATCTAGATTATCCTGACATTTCAACAAATAAGATACATAAATGATACAAAATACAACAAGGAACATAAAAATACATTATTCTTAAGAAGTTAAAAGAAACATTAACTTGTTTATATCTTATACTATGCATATTAGTAGTAGTAGTAGCATAATTTATGGAATGTATTTGATTGTTTAATGTATATTTATTATCACAATGTGCTTTTTTACAACTATAATGTCTTGCATAAGATTTCAAATAAAAATTTACTTACCTTCTACTCATCGATTTCATGATGAATTCCATCACTTTTATCACTTTCTCTTCTAGTAATTGGTTGTTCAATAAAGCAAGATTATAAAAATGTGATTAAATACAACATAGATATTAGACACATAAAGGGTCATGAAGATATTGAAATAACAATAGAAACATATATGACATTCACAATCTAGATGAAACTGTCTTGGAGAAAAAAAATTTAGGGACTAACGAAGACTTTGATAGGTCAGTTGATCTTCAAGTGCTTATTCAGACCTCCACAGAAGAGGAAGAAAACATTGATATTGACAGAGACATTGTTTCAGAGGATAAAAGTTTATCTGACAAATATATAAGAGCCATGTTAGATGACTTTTATTTAATGTTGGATTTCTCTAACAAATATCTAAGATCCATTGATTTAGACTTAGGCTTCAAGGATTGCACAAGACACATCCCATAGCTCAAATTTGAACGAGACAAGAGATAAACATGACATTTTTATCCAAGTCAACTACCTTGAATTAATTCTAGGGAAACCTACACCTACACACTCAAGGAAAACATTAGGCATACTTGTTCAATACAAAATAGTTGAAGCACACTATATAAATTTATATCTACTAATGAGATAATATCAAAATCTACATCTGATTGAAATTCATCTACACTAGCTTGATTTGGATATATAGATGCAAAATAATTCATCACAATATTGAACTCAATAGGCATAGAGATAATCACATGTCAAGATAAAAATAGTGAAGCTACATATTTCTGAGCCCAAGCATAAATAAGTGAGCACACATGTATGTAAATCTAGGCACGTATAAGTCACACACCTCCATGGAAATCCATAATAACATCATCAACAAGAATGATAATAGTACCAAAACACAGCATAAGTCCAACCATATACAAATCCACACATATACATGTATAAATCCAAAATACATGATCCATACACCTTAATGGAAGTACAAAAACAACATTTTCGGCACGTATAATATAATACCAATATCCAAAATACAAGAGGAGCAATAGAAATAGTGTGATATGAAATGTCAATTGGTTTGAAACTTATATCGACCTTTTCTAAAAATCTTCTTTCTACAATTATGGACTATGTAAGCCTCAAATGAATTAAATGCAATGTATTATGATCTACATGTAGCACGTACTAAGGATGGAAAACATCTTCCTATGTAGATAGCTATAAAATGCAAGCATCTCTTCTATATTTATTAGTTCTTAAGAACTATTGGTAGTTGGGAGAAAACTAAAATAAGACTTTCAGGAATAGATATCACGAAGAATAGTGGTTGTTGGAGCTCGTCTAAAGAATGAAGCATCTTAAGGGAGGTGAAAAATATTTGATAGTTTCCACTCTAAAAAGGTGGTTATTAAAGCTTCTTTAAAGAATGAATAACACACAGGTGTTGGCTTTGGACTCTTTTTTATTCATAAAGTGAAGGGACTATTTTATTTCCTTTTATCATCAAAGTTTTATTTGTAGATAATCAAATTCATTTCTATTTAGTTTTATCCAGTGAACATATGTTGTGTACATATATCTGAGACTGGCAATTACTCTACTAGCTAGTGGAAATACTAAAATTTGAACTAGTTTATGGAATACTATGTAGTCAACAATAATTTTGTCATAAAATTAATCTAACCAATGATACTTATATATATATATATATATATATATATATATATATATATATATATATATATATATATATATATTGGGTTGTCTATTCAAATGTTTATATGTTCTTTTATTGATGACCAAGAAAAAGCCTTCATCATTGCAACATTGGATTTGTGATTTATTACCTTGAACACAAACATAAGTGAGATATCTTTTTCATATAAAAGTACACAAAACATTCAACTGTGTTTAGATGTTTCCCTCCTTATCATGAACATGCTACTTAAACGTAATTTAATTCCAAAATCTTGCACCTTTAAAAAAGTGTGAGAGTCACTGATTGACTCAATCTACTAGGATCACCTGTAAAACCTAGGATTAACCTTCTACAAGAGAAAAAAACAAAGAGGATGAAATTGCACAATATTCAGATGCAATAATTAAAATTGAATTAATGAATTACATGTGATATCTTTCTTTTATATTTGCAAGATAAGAAAACCTTAAATGACTTAAAGAAGCCCTAAGTCAACTTAATAAAGTGTAATTAAATATTTAATTACACTAACAACCCCCCCTTAAGTGCAACTTAGGGAGAATGAAAAACATGCAAATGATGCAAGGATGGGTCCTAGCTACAAGGCCATGTTAGGTACCCATGTACAAACAAGAATCTCTCATAAAGTGGAGAAAATGAGAAAAACCCAATGGGCGAGAACTGCTTTCTAAAAGAGAGAAAAGAAAACAAGTACATGAACATGTGATGGAAGGACTAACACTAAGACCCCCCAAGAACTAAATCCATCACCAAAATACAATCATGAATGCCCCTAATAAGAGAGGAAGTAGAGAGAAGGTCTGGTGACCCCCCAAAAGTGAGAAGGATGGAACCCCATGCAAGGAAATTCTCCCTCCCAATATAGAGATGAGAAGAGAGATCATACAACCACTCCTCAAGATGATGCCTAAAGTCTAGAAAGAAAATGAAGAAGCTAGAAATATCAATGCTAAAGTGTGACTAAAATTGATCCATAGGAACAAGTACCATGAAGATTCAGGAACATTAACCATAATGAATTTGGCCATTAAATTGAAATGTGACTCGATGAGAATCTGATGCAAGATTTAGGATCATTAACCATAGGCTCTCAATCTGAGGTATGAACCAATGTAAATCAAAATGTTTCAAGAAAGATATGGCATATTACACTGATTCTCTAACAAGTTTCAGTGTGTTTACAACTTAGCTAGTGCTTACAACATGAGCATACAATGTCCAAAAAACACCACATCTGAAAATACAAATATACTATAGAATTAAAGGAAAATGATAGCACCATGGTGAAGTACATAGAAAATTATGCACATTCAAAAAAATGGGATCCAAAAAAAGTCTATACACCCAAGATATGGCTCGTCAAAGTTCCCAAAATGAGAACTGCATAGCAATAGCACTGAGAAAACACAAATCTAAAAAAACAAGAAGCCTAAACTAAAAACCATCTACACCACTATGAAGATCATGAAATTATTCCCCATTTCAAAAAAAAATACACTGAAAAAGACCTTTGTATGGCCAAGATATCACCATTAAAAGATAAAGTGCAAAATAGAAACTATTGATGGTGAGGGGGTAGACTTAGCAAAAGAAAATCCACCTCTGCCAAATTTAGAGGAACTCCACCAGAGTTGGGGAAACCGCTGATTTGGTGAAACCTCCAGAAGTAGTGATCCACCAAGTAAAAATAACCCTTGGCTAAATTTGGAAAAAACAACCAAATATATGGCAAATCCTAAAAAATCCACCAATGGCTGGGCATGGATGTTGAGGCAGGTGCAATTGCAGATCTTTATTGCATTTTTTTTAAATAAATTTTTTTTAAAAAAATTACTAATTTTTTTTTAAAAAAATTACTAATTTTTTTTTAAACTTGAAGCAAGGGGGTGGAGGGGTCAAAGTCCCCTCTCTTAGCCCCATTAAGGGGGTTCCATGGTCCCATTACAGGGGTCTGCGGGCCCCTAAAGGGACAACAACCCCAATGTGGATGTGGGACCCAAAGGGTTCACCTGCAACACATGTACAATACCCTGCACAGGGGCCTACATAGCTACCCTGTGCCAGTACCAAAAACTTTTTTTGTTTCAACTTTTTTTAATAAAAGTTTTACAATTAAAACCTACAATATTTATTTATTTTTCACTTTATTTTTTTTTTAAATTACAATGCAAGAAAAAATCATTTTTTAACACAATCACCTCAATATGTGTGTTGGGGAGGTCATATGGCTTCCCTAGCAAAGAAATTTTGTCCTAGATGATCTTGAGGCTACTTTCAGTTATTTGACAATCAATCTTAAGGTTTTTGCACCTTCTGAGCATGATGACAAGGTCGGATTTGGCCTAAAATTCTCTGAAAATTAGATTTCTTCAGGATCTTGAAAAAAAAGCACCTGCTGAAACTATTGTAGATCTAACCTACAAATATCAAATCAAGCCAAATATGGCTATCTTGACTACTCTGAATCCAAATGAAGGCTCTATTTTAGACAAAAATGCACCATGCAAATGGATCTTTCTCAAGTTTTTCTCCAGATCTAAGAAGGGGCTTGCAAATCTAGAGCTCTAATAGCATGTGAAGGTCACTAATCTTGACTTGAGCCACTAGGATCACTTGCAAAACCTAGGATTAACCTTCTACAAGAGAAAATGGTAAAGAGGATGAATTTGCATAATATTGGATGCAATAATGAAATTGGATTAATGAATTACATCTGATATCTTGCTTTTATATTTGCAAGATAAGTAAACTTAAAATGACTTAAAGAAAGCCTAAGTCAACTTAATAAAGTGTAATTAAATATTTAATTACACCAACACAAATTTCTCCACATACTAAGATTACAATGTCAGGGTGAGTATGAGATCATGATGAGACAAATAGTGGCAATGGTAAAAAACTCTTGCTAGATGAAAAAGTGCTAACATTTAGACTTATATTTAGATTTGGATGGGAAAAGTGTTAATATTTCTATCTCATATATAGATTCCCTCTAAAAGTGCCTTGGGATTACCTTAGATTTAGGAAAGTGGGAGTTCTAAAACTTGCCAAAGAAACTTGCAAAACCACTCATTTAGTGTTATCCTAAAATTTTCCATGACTTCATCCTTGAAGCTAACGAACTTTTTTGTAACTAATTTTAATAAAATTAAAAGGGTTTGCAGAGGAAACTATCAAGATTTTAAAAATATAATATATGCCTCGTTAGAAGTTTAATAGGTATTTTTTATTATTTTTCTACATACACTTTATTTGGTTCCTAATAAATATACATATTGAAACATATTCATAATTTTCAAACTATTTATCCTTTTTTAAATACAAAAGATGTGCCACATTCTTGGTTTTATTAGCTTTAAATCCAAAAGATTCTTGGATTTGAAAATAGGGTAGTAATAAAAGTTGTAAATTAAATGAGTTATCTACACATTTAATTTACAACTTTTATTACTACCTTATTTTCAAATTGTGTAGATAACTCATTCATTTTTTAATGTGAAGTTACTTAAGTCTATTTTTAGTATTTTCATTGCCACTTAGGAGTATTGTTTGGTCCATCATGATCCTACACTCACCCAATAATGTTATGCTACTACATCACTTAGTTCATGTTGGGAATGTACCTTGGAGGGCATGTTCTCTTAGGAGGTTTAATAAATTTTTTCCTAATATTTAATTTTAAGGGGCAAATGACCTCTCTTAGATTGAGTTTGACATGAAATTTCATCTCAATATCAAGGTTTCATTACATGTAATTTTCTTTTGCAAAAAAAACTATTATACTCAATAGTGTTAAGTTGTTAATCTTGTGCAAGATAGTAATAGCTAAGAAGCATAATAGAAGGTGCAAAAGGGGTTGTAATTACCTAAGTGTGTTCATAGAACACCTTGATAAGATTATTAAAAAATAATTATTTATAAATCCTTGAACTATCTGCAAAAATCAATGTGTTTTATATGGAAAGAATGTACATGTATTAAAGACAATGTATTAAATTTAAATGGATTTTATATGATGGCATATTTTATGGAATGGACTTCATTTCAAAGTGGCAGCAAGGCAAGGACCATCATGTAATTATGTTGAGACACATTCTAAAGTGGCAGCAAGGCAAGGACCATCATGTTATGATCGTGTTAGGGAAAACTAAAATAAAGCTAACAAATATTTTTTTAAAAACTAACACTAAAAAATATTAAAACTATAGTAGCTGACATAGTTAACTAAAACATAACCTATAACTATAGCTGAATATAAATATAGATAAAATAACACTTAGAAATATAGATACAGCTATACAAATAAAATCAAATGAAATATAAATAAAAAAAGAACAAAAAGAGAGAAAAGAAAAAAAGGATGTGAAAAAAAAGATCA
The DNA here is from genome assembly GCA_027924645.1 of Cunninghamia lanceolata. Taxonomy (NCBI): domain Eukaryota; kingdom Viridiplantae; phylum Streptophyta; class Pinopsida; order Cupressales; family Cupressaceae; genus Cunninghamia; species Cunninghamia lanceolata. Next base: position 6,142,831 of record BSBN01000134.1, read on the forward strand.
ATTGCAAAGGAATATTTTTGTTCCTTATGCTCAGTAAATATGTAAATAGTTTGATATTGTTTGAATTAAAATTTAAAGGATTTGGCCACAAAAATAAAATTTATTAAATTGTTATCTAGATTAATATTTTTTATCCACCAATAAAGAGTTTTATAGAATATCGATATAATACATAATTTAACTTCAATATAGATAAATTTTAAAACTATTTCTTTAAAAAAAGCTTTATCTATAGATGTTATAAAAAATTAATCACTTATTAAAATAAATGATTTTATAAATATTTAATTTTTGAAAATTTTTCAATATTAGTAAAAAATTTAAAAAGAACATACATTTTCATGGTGAGCAGGAGTAGATTGGAGATGAGCAGAGAGGATGGTGAAGAGGGAGATGGCGATAGTGATCCGAATGGCTAGGATCCCTTTTTGACCAAATAAGAAGGCACTGGGGGTAATTGATAGTTCAGGCACTAGACGTGGAAGTGGGCCTAGGGTAGCTCCAGTTTAGGTGAGGACGAAGCCACTATTGAGGAGGTCATGGTGGTGCTTGGGAGGTGGCACGAGTGGAAGTGTCGGTCTTGGGGGAGGTGTTAGGCTTTTGTGAATGAGGTTTTGTGGTTGGCAAAGGCTTTGGACCATACTGGGTGGTCCTTTTGTAGGTTTTTGAGTTACAAAGGAGTTGAATTCTCTTGATCTACTCTGGCTTAGTGGCATGGATGGTGTTACTATCCTCATTGGGCCTATAACGTGTTTGTAGTTTCTTGATTTTTTAGAAGATCTTAGGCTCTCAATCTAGTCTGCCTTAGCACCATGGAGGGCCTTACTATCTTCATTGGGCATGTAATGTGAGGATAGCCTACATCTTGTAGAAATCACCCTCTTTTTTTTCTCAATTGTGTTGTCTTTTTTAGGGTACTGGTGAACTAGCCAAAGATTTCCCTTCTTGAGAGGTTTTGAAGAAGGGTCTGATGGAGCTTGTGGTGGTTTTCATGAAGGTTGGGCTCTGTAGGAGGTGATGGTGGAATGGCAGCGAATGTGGTCATTGGAGGCCTTATTTGTGTTGTCTTATTGAAGGTTCCAGTTCATGAGATGTTTTGAAGGAGGCTCTGATGGAGCTAGGAGCCTCATTGTTGGAGCTTGAAATCTAGTTGAGAGGCTAGTGCAATACTAGTGGTGGGGGCACAACGGATCAATGTTTGATGTGGTCGTTGAAGGCCTTAACTATTGAAAAAGACATTATGGAGACATTTTTGCTTCTAGGGACATTGGCATCCTAAAGAGCAATTTTTGGGAGCAGATTAGGAATAGGTGAGGAGAATAGCGTCGATGGAGATGTTGGTATTGGAGGATCGAGATGCTCAAAGCCACTAGGTACTTGAGATGTTGGTATAGTGGAGGAAGTTGTTGCTAGAGGGAGATCTAGTAGAGGTCCCATCCCAGGAGGCAGGGATGATGGTGCTGGAGGCTTGGGAGTAGCCGTCACACCTGGTGGAGGTCACATCCCAGGTGACAGGGATGTTATTACTACAGGCTTGGGATAATCTTTTGGACTTGGTGGAGGTCCTATCATTGCAACAGAGATAGTGATGGTGGAAATATTGGAGTTGGCTGACTTTCACAATGGAAGGTCTAGCATTGGCCATATAGATGTATCACTTTGGGGATATGGTGACATCTTCTAGTTTTTATCTGGTTTGATGGTAGTTGCTTAGGCGGTAGCGTAAAAGGTGGCAGCAACATTGGTGGTGTTGTTGGTATTGATAGCAGCCTAGATGGAGTTGTTGGTGTTGATGGTGCTGAGAGAGACCTCAGGTGGTGGAAGCACCTTTGGTGGAGGGGTAGTGTGGTGTCAATGTCCTTGATGGTGGATCTGGTGGCAGTTCTTGGCTGGGAGGTGATGCTAGAGGCGGTTGTGGCTATGGACCTAACGTGGAGTTTTTTCAAATTTCAACATCTATGAGTACAGACATAAGTCTTCCATGGATAGTCATGTAGGTGATAGTTCCATGTCCTTTCTAACCCCAACAAGTAGATCCTTTGTTGATCCTATCAGTAATTCCTGCTATGGTGATTAGCAGATGTGTTTGGGGACAACTTGTTAATGTACTTCACATTAAAAGCTTCTATGGTTACTCAGGTTGGTTGGTAGCCTTTTGGGAACAACCTTTGGTTTTCTTATTGGTTCGTAATCATCTCTTTTTTTCCTCCATGTGGATTCTCCCTCCTATTTGTCTACCTTATTCAAATGTTTAGATGCTTCCTATCTTCCTCATTGTATTTATGAGGGCCATTGTGCTCTTTTGCCCCTTTTAGGCTCCCTTTGTACTTCTAATTTGGGCTTTTAATATATCTAGCCTAGGTGCTTTGTACCTTTTTTTTAAATTGAAATAAAATATATAAAAATTAAGATATGCAAATAATTTTTTAAAATTAGAATTACCAAAATAAGGACTGGTGACTTTTCCAAAAGTAAAATTTAAATTTAAATGCAAGTATATTACCAAAAAATAAAGTAAATAATGTAAGTATAATAAAATTTATGTATTTTTGTATGTACTAAATAATATAAAGTTTCAATTCCCATTTACAGGGACTCTAATCCTACTCTCCCCTCAATTGATCACTCAAAAGTTAAATGGAACCCTCCTCCAAATGGCTCATGGAAACTTAATTTTGATCCAAGTTCTTGTGGTAATATGGGTCCCTCTAGTATGGGATGTGTCATCTGTAATTCATCTAGTAACTTGATCAAAGTTACCTCCAAGAAACTCAAACTTGGGAAAAATAATGAAGTTGAAGCTGAAACTTTGCTCCTTTGATTATAATTGGTAAAGACTTGTTTCCTCAAAAACATTATTATTGAGGGTGATTCAATGGTTATCACCTTATGCGTGAGAAATGGACACTCAGCAAATTGGAGGATTAAGAATATATTAAATGAAGCTTGGACTATATTGGACAATCTTTCTTCATTTTCCATAACTCATTATTATAGGTAAGGCAACAAGATTTCTAGTTACCTCTCCAATCATGGTATTGACCAATCAAAGGAACTAATCACCAGTGATATCTTAAAAAGGTGGTTAGATCATCGAAGGATATGGAGAAATTATAGTGAAACTACTCTAACTTCACATAAAGAAATGAGTGTCCTCTGTGGGGTGGTGGTGTAGATGATGAAATCATTTCCCATAGCAGGAAATACTGATGATTTTTTTTCTTGGTGAATGGGGAATTTCTATCCTAGCCCTAAATCAAGTGAGGCCACAAATGGGTGAAATCATCCTAGCATGAATGCTCAACATTAATGCAATGGTCCAAGCTTGTGAGATCAACAACCCAATAGAGGTTGAAATCTTGTGAGCCTAGTGGCCCAATGAGGGTTTGAATCAAGAAGGGTGAATGATTCAAACTCACAAGCTCAATAGCCAAGTAGGGGCTTAAATTTCACAAGCTCAATGGCTCAGTGGGGGTTTAAACCTTAGTGGCAAGGACAACAACACCAAGATTTAACCATCACATTATGTCATGAATGGTTGGTAGTACTAATAATCATTCTTACTCATGTGGGTGTTTATTATCATTGGCTCACATGTTTTTCATTAACTTCTTCTCTTTCATCTATTTTCAATATGGAGCCTCTACTACAGTTGGGCTCAACCATCCAACAAAAGATATTCATAGGTGAAATCTCAATGGCAAGACTAAGAAAGGTATTCTTCTTCTAGTAAGATGAAGTATTGGAGGCAATACAAGAAGTGTTGGGCCATGATTTCCTTGAAGGCACCACAAGACATAAGGTTAACTCAAAACTCTCCTCCATGTTCATGGGTAACATTCTACTTAGCACTAGTAACAAGGAACTCTTGAAAGGTCTTAGAAAATGCTATGTCTATGAGAAATTTTGAGTGGGTATGTTATGCATTTAGGGGATTGGTCTAGGTGAGTATTGTCAAAGGAATATATTCTAGATTAGAGACATTAATCAAAGAAGTGGTGGCCATTCAATGTTTTCTCTCTGACAATAGAAACACTATCTCATACTAGATGACATTGGATGTCATCGAGCTCTATAGGCTAGAAAATTCTTCCCCTCCAAGAATGCTTCAACATGGTGAAAACAGAGAAGGCAATCAAATTCCTAGTGAGGCATGCTACCCTAACAAAAAAGAAAGACATCTCATATGGTCCTGATTATAGCAGTATGTTATAGTTCAATGACAATCTATCTCTAATGTGGTCTACTTCAAAGTAAGTTCCATTCTTGTGCCTTTTTGGTATGTCATATTTTTGTCTATAAGTCCTTATATATATTAGGTCTATAGTGTGGGAAGCATTTTATTCTTTTGTAATCAAGTATCACTTCCGTCAGAGTTTTAGCAATATCATTTTGTAATCTACTCTCCCTAAATAGACATGAATTTTTTTACTATCTCTATGTTTTGTAATTTTAATATAATGGGAGAGGGTCCTTACCCCTCAGTTGATCTATCAAAAAATATATATAGCTTCAAAGCAAAATAAAATAACTCTTAAGTAAATAAAATAGCTCCAAGTTGACATCTCTCCTTGTTTTTTAGATAGATGTATTTTCGATATCCATACTAGTAGGTAACTATTAGTTAATTAGGGTTTGATTACTAATTAGTGGTAACTGTATGAGTATAAATTGTATTTCTTTGTATTAGCAATATTTGTGAAGATAAGTTGATATAATTATTTAATTATTTAAATTTTATATTTATATAATAAATATTGTTGTGATATAAATTAATAAATATAAATTTTCTTCTATAAAAAGTGATAAGTTTTTTTATAAAATAAATATTAAATTTATATACAATTTTTCTACCAACAGTGGAGATTTTTCAAGATAAAGAGTATTTTTAGGAAGATCAAAGCCCCCATCCTCTAGTATCTCAGAGAGGTTTTACCGTTGGATCATGCATCCTTTCTTTTTACTCTTTTAGGGTCCAATAGTTCCACTTGGTGGTTTTCACTAGGGGAACTTTTTATTATATTACTTTTGTGACTGGGGAATTTGGCCTTCTCACCAAAGTATGTTGCAATGTTAAGTTCTATGATGGATTGATAATTGATCAAAATTGATCATATCGAGCCCTCATCCATTTTCATAACAAGTATCGCTTGTCTCATTCCATAATAAATACTCTTACAGTACCTAACTAGGGGCATTCTTGGTATATACCGTTGTCAGCCTAAAGAGGGTTCATTATCATTTTCACAATAAAAACTCATCACCTACCACAAACCATAATAAATTTTACTATCCATCACCCATAATAAATGCACACCCATTAGACTTGATACCCAAGAAAATCAAACTACACATTGAAAACATAGAGCTTTCCTGTAAAATCATAGGTAAGACCACTTTTTGAAACACCCTGATACCTAAGTACCCATTGCCTCAACATATAGAGATATCATCCAGAATCACGCCTGCAACAGGATAGATCTTTCTTGCATCCGACATAATCGGATATCAATCACATTTTGGGGCAAGAGATTACGATGGCTGATTGGTTTTGTTTTGTCAGTTGGTTTTTTTCTTTTTGATTTATCTTTTGTCTCCTTCTATTGCTTATTCAAAGGCCGCCTAGATCTTTGTATATCTTGGTGTGTTAAGATTGGCATAGAATGGGGCATAGTCATTGATTTTTGTATGTCATGTTTGGTGGATGTTCTTATTACTCCAACTAATATTTATCTTGCGTGTGGTGGAATATGCTTTTTTCATACCAATTGTCCTTTGCATATAAGGTCATTCAATACCTTTTGTACATGGTTGGACTTTATCATGCTCTACTTTTCTCCCTAACATATTTCAGATAAGACTCTATTACATTGGGCATGTACAAGGATATCCTTTTTGTTTGCAGCATCAAGTCCATGCAAAGGATACAAAGTCACCCTGATTCCTTATAAATTGGTGCATAATATCCATTTTGCTATATTAAATAAAGGATTTCTCTACTCGCATCAGCAGAACTACTCATAATAATTCCATTTCTTCTTGCATCCATCTTTTTATCTTCTCCATTTTTCTCTATTTTGTTCTTCTTCTTCCACCAATGTTCCATCTTTTATCTAACCTTGTCTTCACATCAATTCACTTTGAGAGCACACCCATATTCTTCCAACTCATATGTTCTCTCGAGGGGGCATCATTCAACCCACTAATTAATATACTAAGTACTTCTACCCAACTAGGGCATCATCATTTCTATTCCAATCATATTCTTCTAAACCAAAATCTTCTTCTATCCAACACAACACTATGTTTTAAACTTCTTTGAAATGATGTTACTTCGCAACACCATCTCAAAGAGGGGCAAAATGTAGACACCTAAAATTAACCTCACTTCCCCACTTAGTTATTCATATGCCATACCTTCACATTAATTAAATTTAATTCTTAATTATTTGATTAATTTCATCTATTGTTATGAAAATCACTCTACCATATTCTTCCACATTAATTAAATAATTATTAATTATTTAATTAAGTTAAGTTTTCCATTTCTTAGTATTAATTAAATAATTTTACAATTATTTAATTAATCCTTTCTTTCTCCTAATATTAATTAAATAAACAAATTAATTTATTTTTTCTCCACCACAAATAAATAAAATTAATATTTTATTTACAATTATTTAATTAATCCTTTCTTTCTCCTAATATTAATTAAATCAACAAATTAATTTATTTTTTCTCCACCACAAATAAATAAAATTAAGATTTTATTTATTTTCCAACATTATCCATGTGGACCAAATATTAAATAATTTAATAATTTAATTTTCATCCATTATTTTCTCTCACCATGATTCACTCTTGTCTCACCTTGATTCTCTTTCATCACTTCATCATTCACTCTCAATCAAATCAGTTGACCAATCAATCAATTTAGATAACAAATCAATCAATTCAGTCAACTCATTAATCAAGCTTGTTAACTCCCTTGATTCATGAGAGGAAAAGGACACTTGTCACTCTCTCATATATTTAATTCTCTCATTCAATTTCAACCATTGATCCATCCAATCATTATCCACCATTGATCTTCATTTTTTGAAATCTGTAAATAAAACTTCTTCCAAACCAAAGGATCATCTCTCATTTTCATAAAATTACGCTACTACATTTAATTCATTCATTTTGGGAGATCAAAGTTATGCTATTGAGCTAAGAAATCCACATCCACGCATATCAAAGGAGCATATCCATTAGAGTTTGGATGCACTTCAAGATGCTTGATCGGTGAGGTAAAATCTGCGTGCGAAGGAAGGTATAATTGTTGTTTGGTTTATTTTCTTTCATTGGTCTTTATATGCAAATTTACACTTCACACCTTTTTTTATTAAGTAAATTGTTAAAATAAATAATTAAATTTACTTTAAAAATTAAATATAAATTTATATAAAATATGCACAAAATTTTTAAAAAATTATGTAGAAAATATATTTATTGTTGGCCTCACTTTTGAACTCGACAATTTTTAAACTTTTCATACCAAATTGATGAGCATCACCATGTGTTGAGTTCCTCTGTCATGATAACTTGTTTGAGTTAGTTGCCATTTGTAGTCTCAAAATGTTGGTGTCACATGTTTTTTGCACCAAGTTGTCTTAATTGCCCATCACAAATAATGTTGCACCTAATCAAGTTCATGTGAGATAATTGAAGATTGTGCACCATTTTCAAACATTCTAGGGAGAATTGTTCATCTTTTCAATCAACACCCTAGAAGTAGTTGCATAGTTTAACCTGAACTGGCCAAAACAATTAAATCAAGAGATATATTTGAGCTAGAAGAAAATAATTTTACAAGGATATTTAGGCCTCCATTGAACACAACATCACAAATTTTTAGGGTAAAATTCCTCCCCATAATTTAGAAGATGTTAAATTTATATTACTTTGTCTAGTAGGTTGTGGAAACAATTAGAAAAGGAGTTTCAAAGAGACATGAGCAAAACAAATTGATGTAGGGTTTTGTGGTGTTATTCTATGCAATGTGATCAAATTTCAAATGAAAATGCTTCCAATTAAAAGATATGAAATTAATCCTCTCCTGCACTTGCTTGGCATACTACATTAATCATCCAAAGTCTTCATCATTATAAGACATGATAAACATGAAGTGTTTGTAGTGTTTTTCAAAGTTCATAATTCTTCAAACACCAGAAATTCTATTTTTCAATGAGTTAGGAAGCTATTAAACTTCCTAAAATCCTGAATTTCATTTTTGTGGAAGAGCTAGAAAGTCTTAAAAACTCATGAAATCTTGAAATGCTTTTCTTGGCAAGTTAAAAAGTTCTAAAAGTAGCTGAATTTCCAAAAGGCTCTTTGTTGAGTAGTTCTTAAGTTAGAAAATTCATAAAATCCTTGAAACGTTGAAATACATTCTTGGCTACAGTTTTCAAAGTTCTTAAACCCTCTGATTTACCAACAACACATGGCTGTGAGGATTTCAAGATATGCATAAATAGATTTGTCAAGATAGCATGACCTAGGTGCAAAAAAAAACTATGGAACATGCATTGGCATCCATCAAAGCATGATTACAGGGGTTTTGTCAGTTGTTATCGCAAGTGCCCTACCAGAGATGTATGAAAATGTGAAAGCAAAGTCACAGCCCCTTTTAAATGCCTTCAAAGAGACCTCATCTCATGGAGTTCTATGAATGCAAGATATTCACAAAATGATTTAGTTTTCTTTATAAAATTTCAAGAAAAGGAAATCGGCATGTGTAAAGATGTAGCCTAGAACCTTCACCAGCATCTTTCCTATGTGTGCCAAAGTGGGAGCTTTGGGAAAGCATATGGATCTCCATTAAAGCATAATAAATTGAGGAATTTTATCAAATATTATAGTTTTAAATGCCCTACTAGACATGTATGTAAAATGTGGAAGCATATACAAGACATGCAAACTATCATAGTCATGGCCTTTTCATGCAATGTGCTACACCACTAATCATATAGTGTGTACATATGGGTATGAGTAGTTAGCTTGTGACTACCTTAACTCTTATTTAAGTTATATAATCATTAATATAGTATTATATAGGTAGTTAGGTTGGCCTAGGTGGCATCCATGGCATAAGTATGGTATATATAGAAGGTAGAGGTTAGTTATTATCATCATATTGACTATTATGTTCTTATTGAAGACTATTGGAGGTATCCCCCTCAAATGGATTAGGAGGTTGCCCCTTCGAAGTGGCATATTATTATCAAGTATTTGAAGCATATTTACTATTATATTTTTCTATAGTGTAATTTGTTTCATTACAAGTGGTATCAAAGCATGATCTTGGCACTGTGAAGGCAAAAACAAGGTGATTTTTTTTCAATTTTGGAAGTCAATTTGGGAAGCACATATCTCTTTTATTTTCAAGTATCTTTTCAATATTTTTGGTGGGTTTTTCAAGGGTATATTGAATCTACTACAATCCATATTTGGGTGAATTTGGATCAGTTTTGAAAAAGTTATTACGAAATTAGGGTTTCCTCCAATTTCACTCTCAAGGTTGAAAATTAACGAATTTCATGGAGATTTTTCTGGGAAGTGAGATCTAGGACCTAGTAAGTTACATTTAAAATTCTAGATTAACTAGATTTGTTTTGTAGGATTTGTCACAAAGTTATTTTCCCCCATCATGGCGGGGCTAGCTAGAAGAGGAAAAAAGAATAATTATGTGTATGAGGAAATCACCAAGGTTAAGGAAGATGTTTCATCAATGAACATGGAGATTTATGAATCATCTAGGAAAATGGATTCCCTTCTGAGTGTTTTGAAATATAAGGAAGTAGATTCACATAATAAGAATTGGGAGGGAGGAGGAGGAGGAGGAGAAGTAGCAAAAGAAAAAGCAAAAGAAGTAGCAAAAGAAGAAGAAGTAGAAGAAGATGGAGTAGAAGGAGAAGAATAAGAAGAAGCAAAAGAAGAAGAAGAAGAAGAAGAAGAAGAAGAAGAAGAAGAAGAAGAAGATGATGATGATGATGATGATGATGATGAATATGATGGAGAAGCAAGAGAAGAAAAAGGAGGAGGAGGAGGAGGAGGAAGAAAAGAAAGAGAAGAAGAGAAAAAAGAAGAAATCAAACCCATAACGTTTTTCCATGCTTTATCACTACTTGGGGCATTTCAAAAAGCATTATTTCCTAAAGGAGATCCTAACTAGGCCATTCAACCAATTCTAGGGTACCATCTACCATTCCTCACCTCTTCCTCAAAGGCACATCAAAAGGTTAGAGAAATGGAAGAATGCATTCATCGCCATCAAGAGCTAGATGCAAAGGGAAGACACATCTTGGAGCTAAAGTTAATTCTCTAGACACACATGAAGAAGCTGAGGACATTAGCAATTCCAAATTACCTCATTATATAGAAATGTTTTCTAGTCAAAGCTATAACATGGGAAGATGGAGATTTTATGAAGAAACTACCACAATTGAATAGCGTTGAGTACAATACTTTTGTAAAGGTGGGGGGCATGCTACACCCCTAATCCTATAGTGTGTGTATATGGTTTTGAGCAGTTGGCTTGTGGCTACCTTAACTCTTATTTATGTTATTTAATAATTAATATAGTCTTATATAGGTGGTTAGGTCAACTTGGGTGGCATACATGGCATAACTATGGTATATATAGGAGGTAGAGGTTAGTTATTTTCATCATATTGAGTATTATGTTCTTATTAAAGACTATTGGAGGTATCCCCCTCCAAATGGATTAGGAGGTTTCCCCCTCGAAGTGGCATATTATTATCAAGTATTTGAATCATATTTACTATTATATTCTTCTATAGTGCAAGTTGTTTCATTACATAATGACTGCCAGATATGCACAAAATGGATTTGTTGAAAAGGTTATAGAAATTTTCAAGAAAGTGTTGTTTACATAGCTGTGCATCTTCCCAAGCATAATAATGTATCTTAGTGGTGCAGAGAAGACTCACCTCTTTGAATAAACACAACCAGATTCACTAATTTTCCACACAATATAAACAAGATTGCGACACAAAGTTTATTCCACTTTAATGAATTCGGAAAACAACTTTACATCTATTCAACATTGGCTTACAATGGCATTTGTTTTCTGTTTTCAAATAACAATCAGCGGCTTCATGTCACCTCCGTTTGTGTTCATAAATTTCAATTTATATGTTCCTCTGTGTGGAGTCAAATGACCAATCGACCCTCTCCTCTTTGCCTTTTCTATTTGGTGTTCTCTACATAGACTACAGAACTCCTCATTCAAATTCTTTTTCTTCCACTTTGAAAGCTACTTCTATACCCATCATCCCTCAAGTGTCTCAGCAATTTTTGTTTTTTGTATTCTCTTCTAGATCGATCCACACTTCCTTTGTAACGTTTCTCTTAGCCGCGCCCTTTCTCTCTTGTCATCGTCCCCTCTTGTCTCAGAAATTTCTATATACTATCTTTTGTTTCTCCATTGGAGTGACCTTTTCACCTTCTTCAACGATCTCTGCCACATTGTTACCATCGCATTCAGTATTGCAACATTACCAGGAATAGCAACTATTTCAACTTCCAATTCGAATGAACTATTACACAAAATGTAATTGTGCCTGCCCTTATTGAAACTTCGAAGGGAGTGACTCCAAAGTCCTGGGGACATGCTATGTTCTCATCAATGAAATCTTGACCAACCATTCACTATTGATACTACCCTATCATGATTTTGGTGAGATTCCTGACAATATCTCGATGAAATCTTCAACTCCCATCAAGTAAATAGTCTTCACATATGTTCACTATTGTCAGCACTTCTAATCAGATCATCAATGAGACTTCTTATAGACTCCCTCCAACATAGCACAATCCCACCAATTATAAGACAAGCATCCACAGTTATTAACATTCCTTATTGGGAATTCGATGGTACACATTTCACTGTCTCGATGATAACATCAAGTCACCTCAATAGTGCCCATCAAAATATCAAGGGGATGGTGTGATGACTCACACCAACATACAATTGTCCTACCGATGAAACCACAAAACACTACATTGAGTGTCGAAGAGACATCAGCCAAAGTCCCAATGACATGACCATCTCCCGCTGATAGAACACACAACACCAAACTTCAAGAAGAGCTATCAGACCATCGAGGGAACTAGAAACTTGGTCCCAACAAAATCAAACTATCATATTGATGAAAGAGTTAAACTTGATCTATAGGGAGAAGCTAAACTTTAGGAGTTTTCACCATTTCCAGCATATTGAAATATTTTCTCATTGAATGTCTTTGCCATATCTACAGTCAAGAGAAGTTGACCAAAACTGAAACCAAACCAAAACGAAAATGTAGTGTTTTTGGGCAATGCAAGATTGCCCGTTTGCCTGAGATGCTCCTACATCAGACACTTTGGGTATAATGTTTGTGAGCTTGGGCTCACAAAATTTGGAGTTGAGTAGTAAACTACCCTTTCATACTGTAAACAATCTTCAGTGAACTCTGTCACTGAATCATGTGAGATGTAATCAATATTTCTTCCTTCTTCATTTCTAGCATCTTGGCAAAAAAGTATCACTTCCTTCCAACACTTTTCTTCATCATCTTTCTTTCCTTTCATGGGTACGCATCCACCATGCACCGGCCTCCTGCTCCTAATATATTGTCTACAAATATTCCTCATTTTTGTGGGATTATTCCCACCCTGATCCGTCCATTTCCACCAAACAATCATCTCATTCTTCATACCTTTCATGGGTTTTGACCCACCACATACTGACCACCTCCACCAAACATCACCAGTAGCATCCTCCATGGTCTCCAAATGAAAATACAAATCTGAAAATAGATTCTTTCTTCTACATACATGCAGCTCATCACATGCATTCAAGATAACTTCCATTTCATAAAAATTTGAAAAAATAAAACATACCTTTGTGTCCTCTGCTACTACAACAACCTTTTGCATCATAATTACTATTGTCCCTTTACTTTCCTTCAAATGTTCATGCTTGAATAACTTTCCAACCTACGCTATTGCATTGGTCTTCCCTGTGACATTTTTTCTTTATGTTCCTCATCAAACACTGGATCCTTGTTATTCATCACATATTCTACATTATCTGCAACATCTTCAACTTCAAGTTTTGTAACTAATTTCTCTTCACCATCTATTGCAATCTCCTTATCCTTCATTTGTATGCTTTCAAAGAGACATATTTCATCTATTTCTTCATCTATTTTTTCTCTATCCTTTGACATGGGAATCTTTCTTTGACATTCTTCTATAATCTCTTCAACCTCTTCTTGATCCTTTTGCACAAGGATTTCCTTATCTTCTATACCTCCAATGTGAAATGTTGCTGCTACTTTCTCTTCTCCTCTTTCTTTAGCCACTTGTATGAGGATATCTCCTTCACACTCTGATGCTTCTTCAAACAGAAGATCTATCTTCTGTATCTCCTCTTTTAGTAGGAAATTATCTTCTTGAACTTCTTCATCAAATCTATGACTCTCCAAGTCCACTTTATGAACTTCATCTTCTAACATCTTCATGTCCTCCAAAGGACTCACTAGTGCTATTGCTAGAAACCTTTTAATCTCATTCTTCATGCCTTCAAACAGACATGTTTTTACTACAAAATTATTATTGTTCTCTTCCTTGTCTTCTAAAAGACATGCTTCTTCTACTGCAACTTCGGCTTCTTATTCTGAAATCTCAAATATGTTCTCTCCTCTAGGAGTCTTCTCTACTACATGCTATTGTTCCACACATTCTATGTCCTCTAAAGGACCAGATACTGCTACAATTTCATGTTCTGCCTTTTCAGAAGGGCATGCTACAGCCACATCTCCTTTCTACTCTTTCTTTTCATCTCTCCCCTTCTTTCAAAGGGCTGCAACTCTTCTTTTCTTCTTGTGGGGTGTGTGCAAGAAGTTGAGTCCACTTTTTGGCTGAAAAGTGGAAGTGTTTTCCCTGATTTTCAGAATTTGTCACATTTGACCTAAAAATTTGAAGCACTTAAATTTGGAATCTTGAAAAAAGTCAGTAAATATGAAATGTAGTACTCGGAGTCTAGTTTCCAAATATGTAATTGTTTTTAATACCCAAATGATACAAATTGATTTTTAATAGGCATTTCTAAAAACCACTATTTAAAAGTCAACTTTTTTTATTATACAATGCACATGTACGTCATCAATATTTTGACCTAAATAATCATATTTTTCTAAATCCTTTTGGGAAAATATTTGTAACTCACTGAAGCATGTTTTCCATTTTTTTTTGTAATTATTTATTGAATATATATTTTTTAAATTTTTGATTGGCCATTTTTAGTCTTTTAAAAAATTGTAATGTACGTCACGCATAAGATGACCTAAACTTATCATTTTTTGAATTTTTTTTAAATTGAAAAGAATTGTCTGAAGTACGTTTTTCGTACAATTTTTTTTTCCAAAAAATTATTTTGATAAAAGGTTATTAAAATATTATAAAACCCTGATAATTCAAGTTTATGGACCTGTATCATTAGAAATTAATTGAGAAATAGAAAAAATAATCCAATTATAAAAAAATTTACATATTTGGAATTTACACTGTCTCATCTATAATGGGTTTTAATTTTGTCAAAAAATTCTGCAAACAAGGCCTTCAAACATATGCCCAAAGTCACTATTTTATTGTGACATTGATAGGACCTTCAACTTGCAGGTCAAACCAGGTCCAAAGCCAACGGTTGAGTTCCCAAGCCCTTTTTCTGACCCAAAACCCATAGAAAAAATTGGGTCAGAAATTCAAATTTTATAAAATGGGATCCCATTTCATAAAAGGTTAATATTTTAACCTTTTATGAAACGGGATCCTGTTTCTAGAAAATGAGATCTCGCTTTTGGCTTACGATCTTGAAGCATAATGGGATCCCATTTTGGTTTCCCCGATTTTAGGTTTTTTTCTAAGTCTGAAACTTCCACCTTAAGTGGATTCATCTTTGTGCATTTACCCTATGCAACCGTAGTTGCAAGGATTCTCTTTTCAGCCAAGCATGCTATAGCCTTTTTACTTTCCAACTCTTTTCTGACATTCATACCATAACCTGTAAACAAATTTTCATCAGAAAAATAAACATCTTTCTTACCTATCTCCATCTCTCATTCGTTCTCCTCCTTTATGCTATCTTCAAAGCATGCTATTGTGGTATATTGCTCACCTGCAAACACAACTTCATCTACAAATAAAATATCACAACAATTTACTTCTTCAACCAACTTATTTATTTTCCTTATCTCTTTTCCCAATAAGAGATCTTCATCTTCATCTGCTTCTTTGTCAAACTTAGGACTCTCATAGTCCAACATCTAAACTTTTTCCTCTTTATTTCCTACACACAAAACAAACATGTTATCATTAAAAGATAAATGGGATTCAACTTCAACCATTTTCTGACTTTCTACATTCTCCTCTTTCTCATATGTCTCTTTCTGTTTCAACCCAATTTCAAGGGCATCCAATCTTGCTTCTATTTTCTTCAATTCTTCATACAACCTTCTATTTCTCTTCTCTTCCCAATATTGTTCCTAGAATAAAATTTTCATGGGCCTCCTCATGACCCATCTTGTTCTCTTCTTAAAAGACATTCTTAGAGACTCACAAGTCCCTCTGTAGTTGCAAGTTCTCGTTGCAACAACCTCTCTCATCTCAGGGTAACAACCCTCTGCAGTTATAGGTACTCCTTGCAATAATTTCTTCATTGCTATCTTCTACCATCAGGATTCTCGAAGATGCATCACCATGTTCTCTTCTACCCACTTCCTCTCAGTGGAAGAGATTTTGCACCTTCTACCCAACTTTATCGCTGCTGGAGAACAACTACCAAGATTCTTGCAAAATTAATGTCTTCTCTTCACACTTTCACTTCTTGCTTCCCACAAAACTCACCCACGATCTTGGTGCCTATCTTGCACCCTCAGGAACTTCAAGCTCTAATACCACTTGGTGCAAAGAAGACTCACCTCTTTAAATAAACACAACCAGATTCACTAACTTTCCATGCAATAGAAATAAGATTGCAACACAGAGTTTATTGCACTTTAATGAATTTGGAAAACAACATTACATCTATTCAACATTGGCTTATAATGGCTTTTGTTTTTTATTTTCAAATAACAATCAGCGACTTCATGTCACCTACTTTTGTGTTCAATAATTTCAACTTATATGTTCCTCAGTGTGGAGTCAAATGACCAATCAACCCTCTCCTCTTTGCCTTTTCTTTTTGGTGTTCTCTACATAGACTGCATAACTCCTTCTCATTTGAATTCTTTATCTTCCTCTTTGACAGTGACCTCTGTACCCATTGTCCCTCTTGTGTCAACAATTTCTATTTTTGCTATTCTCTTCTAGATCGATCAACACTTCCTTTATAACATTTGTCTTAGCTGCACCCTTTCTCTCTTGTCTCAACAATTTCTATATACTATCTTTTGTTTCTACATTGGAGTTGCCTTTTCACCTTCTTCAACAATCTCTACCACACTTTTACCATCACATTCAATATTGTAGCATTACCAGGAATAGAAACCATTTCAACTTCCAAGTTGAACAAACAATTACAGAAAATGTAACTGTCACTACCCTTATTGAAACTCCAAAGGGAGTGACTCCAAAATCCTGGCAACATGCTATTTTCTCATCAATGAAATGTTGACCAACCATTCACTATTGATACTGCCCTATCATGATTTAGGTGAGACTCCTGACAATATCCCGGCAAAGTCTTCAACTCCCATCAACTAAACAGTCCTCACATATGTTCACTATTGTCAACACTTCTAATCGAAACATCGGTGAGACTTCTTATAGAATCCCTTTGATGTATCATAGTCTCATCGATTATAAGACAAATGTCCACAGTTATTGACATTCCTTATTGGGAATTTGGTGACACACTTTTCATTGTCTCGATGATAACGTCAAGTCACCTCGACACCACCCATCAAAATATCAAGGGGATGATGTGATGACTCACACCAACATACAATTGTCCCACCAATGAAACCACAAGACCCTACATTAGGTGTCGAAGAGACACCAGCCAAAGTCCCAATGACATGACCATCTCACGCCAATAGAACACACAATAGCAAACTTCAAGAAGAGCTATTGGACCATCAAGGGAACTAGAAACTTGGTCCCAACGAAATCAAACTATCACATCAATGAAAGAGTTAAACATGATCTACAGGGAGAAGATGAACTTTAGGAGTCTTCACCATTTCCAGCATATTGAAATATTTTCTCATTGAATGTCTTTACCATATCTACAATCAAGAGAAGTCGACCAAAACTAAAACCAAACCAAAATGAAAATGAAATGTTTTTGGGCAATGCAGGATTCCTGTTAATTCTTACTTCCATGATAGTTTGTTTGATCCAAGAGTCAACAAGTTAAATTTGGTTGGTGGATTCTATGATGTGGGAATTCTGTAAAGTTTAATTTTCCTAGTGCATTTTCTATTATTGTGCTTAGTTTGAGTGTTATCGAGTACAGTGCAAATTATGAAGCTTTAAGATAGCTCACCCATGTTAAATAGGTCACTAAATGAAGAACACATGGAAATTATTCGATAGTATGCCTAAACTATAATGATTTTAGGAAATGCACAAAGTGGTAATGTTCTAAAAAATATGGAAATTCTTTCTGTAGGTGTAAAAACTAAATGGGTATCTGAATCATTTTACATTAACCAAATATATGTTGACCTCTGTATTCAATGATTTGAAAAAGCCATAATTCTTGGAGTGGGAAAAATGCATGCAAGATCTCAACCAAAAATTTGGATTTTGTTCATATGTGTTGTTAGGAAATGCCCTTGTAACAATATATGTCATTTGTGATAGGGGTCCACATAGAGTGTTTGAATAAATGTATAAGCAAGAAATTGTCTCCTAGAATGCCATGATTTTAGGATAGCAATGGTGTTGAAAGGAAGCTCTTTGCCTTTTTAAACAAATTCAACTAGTAGTGGCTAAAAAAATGATGTTAGTTTCCTTAGTACTCTTAGTTCATGTAACTATGGAATTATAGTGGATGAAGATTATCATTACTTTAATCCTATGTCTCAAGATCATGGGGTATTACAAATTGTTAAGCATGTTATTGCATTATTGACCTTATTCATCATGTTTAGCGACTTTATGAAGCTAGTCTTCACAAGAGAATATCATATGGACCTTATGCTTTGGTGTGGAATATAGTGCTTTCCACAGGTAGAGTTTATGTAAATATCATGTTAGGAAAATGGGTAGTAGAGCATCTTGTTGAATTGGAACCATAATATTTTGGAACATTTATTGCTCTCAAACATGTATGCTACCCCTGGAAAATGGGAGAATGTGGCATGTGAGAAAATTATGAAAGATAAAAATGTTGCAAAGGGGCTGAAAACAAGGTGCAATTTGAAGATGTTGATTGATTAGGAATTTGTATGGAATTTGTGCAAAACTAGCAGAGTTTATGATTCAAGAAAGGCGGTTCAAAAATGAAGATTGTTCTGATCATGCAATGGTAGAAGGATACACTTTCAATGGTTATAAGTTGGAAAAAGAGGAAATCACTATCCAAGGTCAAAGGCTTGAAGGGAGCAAATTGCAAACAAATAGAGCTAAAGACTTTCCTTATTTCTTTATATTAATTTTGCATATTTGTAAATTAAGTTATTTTAATATGACTTAATAAATGATCTTTTGCTTATAACCTAAAGTTATAAAGGTAATGAGCTTTTAAAATATAATTAAGGGGTAAACTAAAGGTCATTAAAAGAAGTAGTTACAAATGAAAGTCTATATCTGATGGAAGAGAAACAAGAAAAACCATTTTTTGTAGGAATTTTGAAAAGCTTTGTATTTTCCTTCTCATAAGAAATATGGGATTCATTTGAACTTTTTCATGTGTATTCTGTGTTGAATCTTTTATTCTTATGTTTATCTAGTTCATCTTTGAGTCTCTTCTACCTCTGATGTATGGGTCTATCTTTATAATTCATGAAGTACTATATAAGGGATGTAATTGGAAGAATTGTGAGTCTTGAGGTTATTTCACTATTCTTCTATTTAATTCATTTTCCATTTTCTATGGGAATCTAGAAAGTTTTTAGTATCAACCTACCTAGATTTCTCTCTTTTTTCAAATAGTTCAATTGCCTTTCCTACTTTTTGGTCAAAAGCATACCCCAAACAAATTATAAAACCCTATCATACAAGAAAGATACCCCTCTCAAACTCAGAGGAAGATTACTAATCAAATAGTGATCTCTCTAGTTATTGGAGCATTTGTCGCTACCCATTGGGCGAGTGTAAGTTGTTTGTAGAAAAATATTGCAGTGACAAATTTATTTACCAACATTTATAGAATTTAGTTTAAAGTATAGCATCAATGTTTGTTGCAATGCTTTTGGACCTAGGCAAAGAAAAGGACATTATTAAGAGACTAGTAGAGCTATTAATCAGAAAGAAATTTTTAGGTGGTCTGGATGATATTATCAATGAAGCAGTTATTGGAGCAAGCCTCCCCCTATCAATGGTATATTGTTTGTAAACAAAAAGGCTATCTAGGCCTCATGGAGGCCTTTCATTTCATCAGAAAAGCCTTCAAAAGAAGCAAGATGAAGGGTAAAAGTAGCTAAGGGGTCACATTTCTGAAATAGATTATGTGATTGATGCCCAATGATGCTAGTGCAGGATTTCAATCGATACGAGTAAAGCTTCTCTTTTGAAATAATTATCTATATAGCTTAAATACATGTGTCTTAGTTGCTTATAGTCTTATTTAAGAAGTTCTCTTTATAAACAATAATAAAGAAGATAGAAGGAAAGTTCAAGAGATTTTTTATTTCTCCTCCTGAGATATGTAATACTTTGAAACTATAAAAAGTGTTTATTTTGAGATATATATAAAGGGAGTAGTCCCCATGATTGAAATTTATTGATAAAAAAAAATTAGTTCAAAGTATTATTACTAGTAAAAGTACCTAAAGTTGTTATTGGATAGCCCATAAGTAAATACTGTTAGACTTAGGGCACACAACTGAGAGGGGGGGTGAATCAGTTGTGAAAAACATTTTCAATTTACACACTTAAATCCTCTTTGTGATTAGCAGTATATTAAACATGAAACATAATGCATTCAAATCAAAAGCAGAAACTCATCAACACATAAGACACCAAGATTTTTGACATGGAAAACCCGATTAAGGGAAAAACCACAGGGTGATTAACCCAAGAATGTATTCTCTGTTAGAAGAATAGTAAGAACAAAATGGCACATGCCAATTAGGGGTCACTGCCCGAGCACATTGCTCACAAAAGGCTCACTGCCTACAAGAGACACACTATCTACAAAGAAATAAGTATCACCTTCTTGAACTGGAAAATAGCATCTTCACCATGCTTGAATCAGTTCCATTAAGCTTAATACTTATGCTCTACCTTTCACTCTCCTCTTCGCTACCACACACTCATCTCCACAAGCACACTTTACAAATGACTTTGCAATCCCTTATTTATACAAGACATCAACTTAGGAATGATCATCTAAGTAAACAAGCATCCACAATAACATCCACATGATGTATAACTTATCTAATCGACCTGTCTTAGGAAGAACACCATCATCTGGAAGTTGTTCTTCAAATGCAAACTCCAACTTCAATGCGGACCACCAACATGATCTGTACACGATCCAAAGATCACCACAAGATTGCCTGAATCACCAATAACATCCACACTTCATTTGCTTACTGAAATCCTTCTCTCCTTCATCCGGAACCTCAAGAACACAGTCTATCATTACTGTCACAAAGGAATTTATGCTTGCAGACCTTTTGACCATGAACCAATCTAGTTGATACTCCACAAAGACTCCCTCAGCACTCCTTCAAATGTGCAGAACATGATACTGTATTTCTGGATCTCACCGGACCTATATGTCTCACTCTGTCACCACTGAGCACCTGCCAGAACTAGTCTTACTTGAACAGCCACAACTTTAGATCTTCATGCAGACCTCTAAAATCTCTATTAGACCTCCTTGAGAGACATATCTACAAACCCTTTAAACTGCATCCTCTGATCCTCAACCTATCTTAGACTTTTACCTTACTTTCTTCCCTGTTCTTCTCTGTTCCTGATTGAGACTAGTTTTCTTAATATCCTCAGCACATAGCTCATCCAATCCTTATCATTAATGCAAAAGGAGTATGTTGACATTAATGACAACACCGGTTAGGCCCATACTTGCAACAATCTCCCCCTTTGTCATTGATGGCAACATATAATGTGAAAAACTGGTTTAACCATCAAGACAAGAACTTCTCCTTACTATCACAACTCCCCCTATCAGCAACAGCCATTAACATGTCTTCTCTCCCTTAACTGCTCCCCCTTTGATCATCAACCACTTGTTTTTCACATGTCTTCTCTCCCCCTTTGACATCAATGGCAAAGGGCACATACTTGCAATTCCAATACTTTAGAAACATACTTGCTGCTCCCTCTGAGTAGTAGCTCCCCATCATCAATCCAGATCACAAGATATGATTGTGACATCCACCAGACTGATGCACTGCAGTGGACCTTAGTTCATCACCAGAGGGGCAATAACCCCTAGCTTCTCCCTAAGATACTCTAAAGATTCCTTAAGAAGAGGTTTAGTAAAGATGTCTGCAATCTAATCCTTGGAAGGTACAAACTCCAATCTGACTTCATTTTTGTTTACTTGCTCTCTCAAAAAGTGAAACTTGATGGATATGTGTTTAGTCTTTGAATGCAACACCGTATTCTTGGATATATTTATTGCACTTGAATTATCATAGAAGATTGTGATAGGTTCCTCATACTCCACTTTGATATCTCTTAGCATCTGCTTCATCCATAAAAGTTGAGTGCAACTACTTGTTGCTGCAATATTTTCTACTTCAGTTGTAGATAGAGATATGGCCTCTTGTTTCTTGCTTAGCCATGAAACTAATCTCTTCCCCAAAAAGAATGCTCCACCACTGGTACTCTTTTGGTCATCCACATCTCCTACCCAATCAGCATCTGTATATGCATGAAGAGAGAAATCATGATCTCTAGGATACCACAAACCATACTCAACTGTCCCTTTCAGATATCTAAACATTCTCTTGATTTCCATGACATGAGATTCTCTAGGATCTGCTTAGAATCTAGCAACAAGACCAACAACCTACATAATGTCCGGTCTAGTTTGAGTGAGATACAATAGTCCTCCAATCATTGACCTATACTTTGTCTGATCAGTCTTAGGAGAATCATCTTTGCTCAATTTACATCCAGTTGTCATGGGAGTATTCATTGGTTTTGAGTCTTCCATCCCAAATTTCTTCAACAATTCTTTCACATATTTGATCTAAGAAATGAAGATTCCTTTCTTTGTTTGAGTGATTTGTAGACCCAAGAAGAAATTCATTTCACCAAGAATGAACATCTCAAACTCACTTTTCATTTGATTTGCAAAAGTTTTACACATACTATCTCTTCCTCCAAAAATGATATCATCAACAAACACTTCAACAATCGGGATGTTTTCATGATCAATTTTGAAATATAAGTTACTATCAGCAGTACCTTTGTTGAAACCAATCTTCAAAAGATGCTTGTCCAATCTTTCATACTAGGCTCTAGGGGCTTGCTTCAATCCATATAATGCCTTCTTCAACTTGCAGACCATATCACCATGATCAGACAGCTGAAATCCATTCGGTTGCTCAATGTACACTTCTTCTTCCAAATCACCATTCAGGAAGGTAGACTTGACATCCATCTGATACACTTTGAAATCTTTGAAAGCAGCAAATGCAAGATATAATCTGACTGCTTCAATTCTTGCTACTGGAGCAAAAGTTTCTTCAAAGTCAATTCCTTCTATTTGAGAGGAACCCTTGTAGACCAATCTGGCTTTATTTCTGATTGCTTTGTTCCAATCACATTCTTGTTTCTAGGTCTGGGAACAAGATCCCAAGTGTGATTTTTCTCTATTTGCACCATTTCTTCCTCCATTGCTTTAGTCCAGTTGTCATCACTGCAAGCTTCATTTACTGTCTTAGGTTCAATCTAGATCTTGAGCAATTCTCCTTCTTGTTTGTACTCCTTTGCTTTTATCACCTATGATCTGATCTTTAGAGTGATTCAATCTTACATACCTGGAAACTTCAGGAATTTCTTGTACTTCTGATTCTTGATCAGGCTCATTGAGATTTATTTTTTCTTCCTAATTTATTGGATCAATTTGAGTCTGAATTTTAGAAGAGGGTTGAGCTCCTTGAGTCAGAACACCATTTCGATCATCTTCATCACATTCATAAAATCTTGAAGGTTTTTCAATTCCCTCATCAACTTTCACATTTGTACTTTCTATCATCTTCCTCAATCTCTTGTTGTAACACTAGTAGGATTTACTTTGAGTAGAGTATCCCAAGAATTTTCCTTCATAACTTCTAGCATCAAAATTTCCTAGATATTCATCTCTTTTGATGTAACATTTGCTACCAAAGACTCTGAAATATTTTACAGTAGGAGTAATGCCAAACCAAAGTTCATAAGGGGTCTTACCAGTATTGCTTCTGATTTGAACTCTATTGAGATTATAGACTGCAGTGCTAACAACTTCTCTCCAATAGATCTGAGGAACATTTGCTTCCATCATCATGGTCCTAGATGCTTCTTGGATGCTCCAGTACTTTCTCTCCACTACTCCATTCTGCTGTGGAGTCCTAGGAGCAGACAACTATCTCTTAATTCCATGTTTCTCACAGAACTCTATGAACTCACCAGATGTGAATTCTCCACATCTATCAGACCTTAGACATTTCAACTTTAATCTTGTTTCATTCTCTACCATAGCCTTGAATATTTTGAATTTCTCAAGAGATTCTGATTTTTCTTTTACAAAGGTTACCCACATCATCTGGCAATAGTCATCAATTAGCAACATGAAGTATCTATCACCTTGAAGACTCCTAATTCTTGCCAGACCACAAAGATCAGTGTTAACTAAGTCCAATAATCCAGTAGAAGACAGTTCCTTGCTTTTGAATGAGACTCTGCTCAGCTTACCCAACTGACATTCCTTGGACAAGCTGTTAGTAGGTTTCACCAATTTTGGAAGATCTCTCATAGCTTGAGTATTGCTTATCTTGATGATATTATCAAAATTCACATGACACATCCTTCTATGCCATAACCAACTCTAATCAACTTGAACAAATAAGCAGCTTTTACCAGTACCAACCAAGTGGAAGATATTACCTTTAGTTTGAGTACCGTATGCAATCTCTGTTCCAGAACTTTCAAAGATTTTGCATTTTCCATCCTTGAATCGGAGATCATAGCCTTTGTCCACCAACTATCCAACACTAAGAAGATTGTGCTTCAAACCTTCAACATATAGTACATTACCAGTTTTGTATCTTCCATCAAAAGAAATAGTTCCTTTTCCTCTGATTCTACCAGCATAATTGTCACCAAACTTTACCACTCCTCCTTCATACCTTTCCAAATCTACAAACTTATTTTAATCACCTGTCATATGGTGAGAGCATCCACTGTCAATGACCCAATCATTCTTCTCTTCAATTTGGGTAGCCAAAGCTCTTTCCACAGTCTTAAGATTGACAGATACAGAGGACATTGGATCTTCTTCCTTGATAGCAATGAACACCCATTCATTTCTGGATTTATTTCCTATCTCTGATTCATCATCTGTTACTCCTTCATTATCATCATCTTCATGTACATAGTAATAGTTCTTTTGGAACCTTGGCTTGTTAGAATTTTTCCTTGAAAATTTTTCCAGACACCTTGAGGGAAAATGACCAATCTTATTGCAGTTAAAACAATTAAAAGGTAATTTTCCTTCATACTTACCGGATCTTCTTGGCAACCTCTTTGCAATAAGAGCTTCAAGTTGAGTAGTTTCTACTTCCTCTTCTTCCAGATCTTTTCTTGCTTTTTCATACCATGACAATTTCCTTGAAGAATTCTCTCCCAGATCAAACCTTTGTTTACCTTTAACAGAGGCACTAGCTTTGAATGCAGATTCAGTCTTGGGGGGGTCGTCTCCAAACTCTATCATTTCAAATGCAACCACTTTCCCAGCCAATTGATCTCTTGTGATAGTTGTATGGGCTCTGAATTCTACAATGGCAGTAGCCTTGATTTTGTAAGAAGCAGGAAGGGATCTAAGAAGTTTACCAACAATCTCATTTTCATCCAAGACTCCACCAGCATTTCTAATTCCACAAACTAGCTTATTCACTCTTGGCATAAAAGTAGTAATATTTTTATCATCTCTCATCTTTAGTTTTTTAAATTTCCCTTTTAGACTCTGTAACCTTGCACATTTAACATACTGGTCTCCTTCATGCAAAAGTTCCAGTTTATTCCAAATCTCAAAGGCAGTTGGTAGGTCAGTAACACTTGAGAGCTTTGAGTTAGATAATGCACTTAGAAGAGCCTCTTTTGTCTGCAAATTGTTTTCAGCATCTGTGATTTCATTTAGTGTTGTCGGACCACCCTATGGAGGTACATACTATTTTGTAACCATGGACTAGTACGCCATTCCCATATACTGTAGGTGACATTTCATGCAACCTTTCCAAAGAGCAAAGTTGGTTCCATCAAACTTCAGACTATCCTTCTTGTAAGACGACATCCTGGATCTCCTGAAGCGGTTAAGCTCCTTTTAGAGGAACTTGGCTCTGATACCAATTGTTAGACTTAGGGAACACAACTGAGAGGGGGGGTGAATCAGTTGTGCAAAACTTTTTCCATTTACACACTTAAATCCTCTTTGTGATTAGCAGTATATTAAACATGAAACATAATACATTCAAATCAAAAGCAGAAACTCATCAACACATAAGACACTAAGATTTTGACATGAAAACCCAGTTAAGGGAAAAACCATGGGGTGATTAACCCAAGAATGTATTCTCTGTTAGAAGAATACTAAGAACAAAATGGTACATGCCAATTAGGGCTCACTACCCAAGCACACTACTCACAAGAGGCTCACTGCCTACAAGAGACACACTGTCTACAAAGAAATAAGTATCACCTTCTTGAACTGAAAAATAGCATCTTCACCATGCTTGAATCAGTTCCATTAAGCTCAATACTTCTGCTCTATCTTTCGCTCTCCTCTTCGCTACCACACATTCATCTCCACAAGCACACTTTACAAATCACTTCGCAATCCCTTATTTATACTAGACATCAACTTAGGAATGATCATCTAAGTCGACAAGCATCCACATGATGTATAACTTATCTGATCGGCCTGTCTCAGGAAGAACACCATCATCCAGAAGTTGTTCTTCAAATGCGAACTCCAACTTCAATGCAGACCACCAACATGATCTGGAAATGATCCAAAGATCACCACAAGCTTGCCTGAATCACCAATAACATCCACACTTAATCTGCTTACTGAAATCCTTCTCTCCTTCATCCGGAACCTCAAGAACACAATCTGTCATTATTGTCACAAAGGAATTTATGCTTGCAGATGTTTTGACCATGAACTAATCCAGTTGATACTCCACAAAGACTCCCTCAGCACTCCCTCAAATCCACAGAACATGATACTACATTTCCAGATCTCACCGGACCTATCTGTCACCACTGAGCACCTGTTGGAACCGGTCTTACTTGAACAACCACAACTTCTTTAGATCTTCATGTGGACCTCTAAAATATCTACTAGACCTCCTTAAGACACATATCTACAAACCCTTTAAACCATATCCTCTGATCCTCAACCTATCTTGGAATTTTACGTTACTGTCTTCCCTATTCTTCTCTGTTCTTGATTGAGACTAATTTTCTCAATATCCTCAGCACACAACTCATCCAATCCTTATCATTAATGTAACAGGAGTATTTTGACATCAATGACAACACTGGTTAGGCCCATACTTGCAACAAATACATAAATAGTCCTATGGGCTAAGTAGTGCACGTTTATATTTTTTTTGTTAACCATTATGTCTAGTGTCCTATAAAATTGTTTATATATGTCTATGGACCATCCAATGACACATTTAGATACTTATACCAATCTTTTAATACAATCCCTTATCAAATTATATATGTATACATGTACACAGATACTCATAAATGTATATACATCTAATGTACATATGCATGTAGAAACATATATTTATAAAATTTAGTAAAAAGTATTATCACTAGTAAAAAGTGTCACTGGATGGCCCATAAGTAAATATATAATAGTTCTCTGGCCTAAGCATTATACATTTATGGTTTTTTGTCAATTATTATGTGGAGTGTTTGTCTTATAAAATTATTTATATAAGGATATGGACCATCCAATAACACTTTTAAATACTTTTACTAATTTTTTAATACAGTTTCTTAATCATATATATAAACACATACATATTTGTCTTATAAAATTATTTATATAAGTATATGGACCATCCAGTAGCACTTTTAAATACTTTTACTAATCTTTTAATACAAATTCTTTTTTTTAACAAAAAAGAGGGTAGGGCCCTCAGACTTGTATTAATCGAATAAGAAAATATAGGTACAAAAAGGGATGTCAAATCCCATATCAAAAAACATACATAGCTAGTATACACACGGCATCACCATTAGCAAAACGTAGCAGCGACAACCATCGATCCAAAAAATTAGAGACAAAAAACATAGAAAATAAAATAAATAGCACCCCTAAACACCTCCCATCACCACAGGTCCAACCACTCCACTTGCCTCTACTGTGGGCTCATCAGCTTCATTCTGCTCCAGATTCTCCTTGATGTTTGACTCAACATTGAGTGCATTGAGGTTCCTTGGTAGATGAGGAGCAAGGTATGCGGTGTGAAAGTGAAGGAACCAAATTTCTACAAACATCTCCTTACATCTAACTCTAACCTTCTTCGACACCGTATAGGAGTGACCCCTGATAGCCCTTGCAAGCTCATTTATGCAGCCACAAATCAACCCCCTTTGCATCTTCTTGTAGAGGCATTCATAAGCCTTTTTGGAGCACCACTGGTGCAAGGGGAAGAGACATACAAATTCTCAATCATATATATAGACATATACACATGAATGGTGTCATTTCAGGGGAAAGATTATAAAAATATGGGGGAAAACCTATTAGATGCAAATGGAAGGTAGTACAATTATACGCTTTATAATGCAGTGAATTGTCACCGTTATTATAATATAATAGTATAGATAGATACATGACAATTTACTAGTTACTCAAGAATCCCATGAACCAGTGAGTAATGCTCTTACATATCTAGTCAAGTTGTTACTATGGTCTACATAATAAAAGCCCATCTTGCTTTCATATCCTTTGTTCCATTCAAAATCATCCATAAATGTCCACTTGTAATAACCCAACACCTTACATACATCCCTATTCAATTACATTAAAAAATAAATATCAAATTATTATAGAGTGGAAGGAAACTTCATGATAATATTACAAAAGAGAACAAGCAGTGTACTTTATTGCCAGGAGAAGATGTAACAAAAGATTAGAATGGTAGCTAACATGCCATGTATCATTCAATCTTTCCGGCAATGTCATGTTTGAATTGTATGAATGCTCCACACATTTAACTTGTCATGAACAAAGGAATACTTTTTCTTCCACTGTCTAAGATAAAATAAATATATAGTTATCAAGATTCCTAGGCTTCTTATGTCTGTATTATACCATTCTCTGTGAGGTACATAGGCAGATTGTTGTATTTTTTTATATAGTCAAGAGCAACTTCCTGATCCCTCTTGGATAAACATGTAGCCAATCTGCTCCTCCCTGATAAATTATATAGTTCATCCCACTTCATCAAGTTACTCTCTCCAAAATACTAAAGTATTAAATGACTTTCATAACTAATTTTCTAATTTTACCTAGGATCCAATCAGAACACCATTACATTCATCTAAGAAAGGTAAACGAGTGTCAAGTAATATCATGAAGTTTATAAATGAATTGCAATGTTTTATTGGAATCTAGATTCCTAAACCCAACTCATTGGTGACGATGGCCCAATAAAGAGACCATGACACTAGAAACAAAAGACTCTTAAATGTAATTTTTTTTAACACAGAAAAAGGTGATGGGGCACCCATAGATTAAAATAATAGTTTTTACATAAAGTAACCAAAGACCCAGATCTAGATGCTAACCAAAAATTATAGAAAAAGGCCCTAAAATGACCAGATATAATAGTTGAAAAACAACAAAAAAACATGTGTAAACAAATGCCCACTGAGAATGACCACTATAGCCCGGGCTAGGAGATAACCACCAAACGTCCAAAAAAGACACGTCCAGAAACCTACCAACAAAAAACTTTACCATCACACAAGCATCACAACACCTCCCCCAATCCCGTCACCTCGACCACGATCAAGTTGCAGAGCTGGTTGTAGGCATATTCTACACATCCAGGTCTACCACTACTCCAACTGCAATCTCCTCCTCTGGGGTGCCAAGGGTATTTCTGGGGATATGAGGCACCATATCGAGGGCATGAAGCCTGAGGAACCATATGGCCGTGAAGACATCTTTGATACATTGAGATCTTTTCATGGAAATGAGGAAGCTATAGGAACTCAATTCATTTTCAATTTCATAGCTACTTAAAGACTTAAGGCTAGACTATAGTACCCTATAGATAGCCTGTTGTGGGAGAGATGAGTGCAGAGTTTGGAGATTAAACAGCCCTCCTACCAGTGCATCACCCTAATCCAAGCTATAAGCCTCCACCATCGTTTCCCATCTCTCAACCGTATAAATGTTATTGTAGAAAAGACCAGAGGCAAGGGCATGGACATAGTCTCCATCAAGAACTAAATCCATTGTGTTGGATAAGAGCTGGGAAATGATATCTAAATAATTTAGAATTTGCCCTGTATATCCTTTAATCGATGCATGCCCCACAATGTTTCTCACCCATAACTACATGAGTGTATAGTCCCAGTCAAGGAGCATCATTAGGTTAGAAGACTTAACCCTACCCCTTAATTCAGGCTCCCAGTCAAAGGCTGGGAAGAAAAGCCTCTGATTTAGCCATGTGTCCACCATGTTTCCCTGTATGCAAGAAAACTAGAATAGGAAAAAGCTAAACAACTGTTAAAAGCAAATAGACACCACTTACAATGGTGAATAAGATGCCAAAATGACCTTTAAAATAGAGCGTCATCCTCATAAATGATGATATTTTGAGAAGATCCCAAGGCCATCTCAGGGAGGATATGGTTAACATCAGCAAATCAAAAGGAATTTCATAGAAAAATTATTGATGATATGCTTCACTCACAAACCAAACTAGCCATGGCATCCTATGTGAAATTGTTATTCAATGGATTTTGAGTAGCGCTCTCATGTATGACATACATTCCAATATAATAATTGATGCCCATGAAATCAAACGAGCCTTTCAGTTGGTTAGATTATGCTTGGGTGAAACGAGGCAGATGGGCACCCAATATAGCTCACATTGTACTTGGATATTCACCTCTTGTTAGAGGATCCATATACCTATTTAAGCCATAACACTATTGTTAATATTCAATCACTTAAGTGCACAAAAATTAAGTTTGTAAGGATCGCTATAGACCAGCCAAAGAAAAAATCCAAAACCTGTTGATGGGCTCTTTGGTTAGCTAACATATTGCTTTGATGTAAGAACTAGTGGGCTGCAAGTGTGATGCCAATGGATCCTTTCTATGTTTTCTGCATTAAGGAAGATGTGATAATCAATTTCTTGTATTTAGTTGTGTAAGGTCTTAAAACTAAAGGGAACAATTAAATAAAGCTGAGTGAAATCTAGATTGGCATACTTGATACTTGTCTCTATATAGTTTTATAGTAGCAGCATGTGAAAGAAGCAAATTGTGAGTGACAATATAGTGTTGAGTGAAGAAAGAACAATACAAACAAAAAACAAAATAATAAATCAAAACACAAAATTAATGCAAAAGGGAACATCCAAGTTTTCTAATGTGGTTCACCAAATGGCTACATCCACTTTGAGAAGGGGATAGCTCTCTGTATTAAATCTAGAATCAAATCATTGTCTTACAATATATTTGTAGCTCACTATGTATTATTATTATCTCTCTGTTGTTCCTACAGCTATATACATATTCCACTTCCCTCATAATCTAACAATAGACAGATAAAATTAACCACCAATAAGACACTAACATTAATCACATCGTGGGAGAAAAGGCATGCAGTGGTCATTACATAGTGAAGAGAAAAGTGGAAGTGTCAGAAGCGATACACCAACCATATAGAAATAAAGAGAGGTGTTACATCCACTAAAAGGATTGGGCTACATTAATAAGCATTACACCAACAATCTCCCAATTGAAGTCCAATCTGGGCTATTGGAGAGCTGTGCAAAGATATTCCCCACTCTAGGCTTATTGTCAGAGCTTGGCAATGCCAAGAGAAGTCCTACAGAATTTGAACTTCTCCCTTGGACCAATCTTCATAAAAGCATCAATAATATCCTTAAGTCATCTGCAAAATCTCTTCACTACCTTGTGCAGCAAGTGTACTTTTGACACAACAATCAATGCCTCTTGAATTGATGTTGCTTCAACATACACACTAAATAAGATATCAAGCTCAATGAAGAAACTTACAACCTCCTCATGTGTACTTAATTGGACATTAGTATGAGAATGCATTTCTGAATACTTATCTGTTACTATACCCTCACAGATTCTATCCATATCACCCTCTAGGCTTTGGAGGTTTCTACGGATTGCACTATCTTTACCAACAATATTCCTAGAAGGAACCTCATCTTCTAAAAAATTAGCATAGACCTATGGGTCCCCAAAATATGCATCAATATCACCATCAGCATCCACATCAACATCTGCACTTTCTTCTTTAGCTAGGGGCACAATAGTTTCAGCCACGGTAAGATCAACTTCGTGAACTTCTTCATACAACTCCTCCAAGTCCTCATACTAATCTTCCCCATTCACATCTTCTATATCAGACTGCAAATTGCCCTATTGTTGTAAATTGTCCTATTCAGGTATGGTGCTCTATATAGGTAAATTCCCCTGTATCTCTACATTTGCATTTCTCATATTTTTAGGTGCCAGACATGGCACATTACTATTATCCACTGTTGTCTCTAGCAATGCAGAAGTTTCAACCTACCAACTATTCCTATTCTCTCCCCTAGCAGCTAATGTCCTAGCCAAACTAGATTGTGTAGTATTCAAACACAATGTTGAAAGCTTCAATACCTGTGTGAGGTTTCCACCAAGCTGCTAATGACTTTCATCTAGCAACATATCACCAATAGGGAGTGAAACAACTGTTAAAGGCTGCAAAGGATTGTGAATAGGATTTTTAAAAGTTTCCAAAGACCTTTGAAAAGGCAATGTAGGATAGATCACTTCAAAAAGCTGTGTGTTGCCTGGTATACATTTCATATTAGTGTTTGATGGAATTTGCAAAGGCTACGAGGACATGGTGATTAGCAGTGAATTAATCTTTAAAACCTGTGTAGAATTTAAAGGACCAAAAGACATTTCACATGCCTACATGGGATTTGTTGATTGCATGGGAGAGAAAGAGGACACTGTAGAAGCATTAAAAAGGTGCATTGGAAATTTAGAAGGCAAACTAGGCTGCATGGACACTCTAGTAGGCGGTGAATTGTTTCTAACATAAAGTTTATGGACTCCTATTAGGATTAAGGTGCCATCAACCTTGTAAATCCTATGTAATTAATTGCTCCTAGTATTGTTTGTAAATCACCCATAAGGGATGAAAGGTTTCACCAGTAGCGGTCTTGTTTCAGCTAGATGTTTATTCCCATTCCTTGACGCTAACTTGCCCGTGACAAGGAGTCGGGTCTAGGGGGATCATCTCCTCAACAGAGGTCCAGGGGCCACGTGCCCCAATGGGGGTTCAAGGGCAATGCCCCAAAAGCACATTATATTTTATATTTTATCATTGTAAATTTGGACCGCTCATCATTAGGTCACATATCTGATGGTTGATATTATGTCAGTTATCTTGCCCTAGAAGGGAACCCCCTTTTATAAAGATATTTGTACTACATTTTTATCAGAGTTGAGAATAACAGGCAGCACTGGATTGAAGACTGAAGAGGAGAGAAAGTACATGTATTGTAATCTCATATTTGAAGATAATACATCTTGGAGCCTCTTTCCTTGGAGTTTTTTACCTAAAAGGGTTTTCTCCATGTTACATACTATGTTATGTGTTTGGTTCTTGATGCATGTTATTTCTGTGTAATGGGTTATAATTTCTATTGCAATCTCCATTGCTTCTACATTGTTTAAAGCACATAAATAAGGTTTGAATCAGATTTCTATTTTGTGGTTTGCACCTTCATTTCTAACAACTTCGATAGGCAACAATGGGTCGCTATTAACTTGTGTGGAGCCTCTAAAAGGCGTAGGCAATAATGTCTCTTCATCATTATGCAAAAGTAACATTGACATGGAAGACTATGTGGAATTTGTCAAAGGTAAATATGAAGTGTGTAAAGACTATGAAGACTT
The DNA here is from genome assembly GCA_027924645.1 of Cunninghamia lanceolata. Lineage (NCBI taxonomy): Eukaryota > Viridiplantae > Streptophyta > Pinopsida > Cupressales > Cupressaceae > Cunninghamia > Cunninghamia lanceolata. The sequence goes on from BSBN01000134.1 coordinate 6,176,485, forward strand.
CTCTATAGGTAGCGTATCTCTAGCAAATGGATGCAAATCAATAGACAAAGGATGTGTTGAAATGGCTAGGACCTGCATTGAATTTCCACCATGCACCATTTGAATTTCATTTGGCAAAGTTCTTAAGGGTTGAGTAGACTATGCTACAGACTATAAAACATTGACGCTTCCCTGTGCATTTTACACATTATCTACAGTTTCAAACATATCAAATTGGATATAGTCATTTGAAGATGACCCTCATTTTGCATGCCTGGAAAATATTTCTCATTAAACACAACATCTCAACTACGACCAAGTTGTTTGGCAACAGGATCCCAAAGATGAAAACCATAGTGCTCTTCACCATAGCCAACAAATATGTAGTTCTGAGACTTAGAATCCAACTTCATGCACTTTTCCTTGGGGACATGGTTGAAGGCTTCACAGCTAAAAAATTGAAGATGAGAATATGAAATCTGTTTGCCCAACCAAACTTCTTTGGGAATATCAAAATCTAATCTCGATGAGGGGCTCCTATTGATTAAATATATGATTGTGTTAACTGTCTCTGCCCAAATCTCCTTGCTTAGGCCTGCACTGGACAACATGCATTGAGCCCTCTCAAGAATGGTTCTATTCATCCTCTTGGCTATGCCATTTTCTTGAGGAGTAAATGTGACTCCTTTAATCTGTCTAATGCCATGATCTACACAAAAACCATCAAACTCCAAAGAACAATATTCTCCCCCATTATTGGTTTGCAAACATTTTAATTTATGCCTAGTTTGATTCTCAACCAATGCTTTGAAAATTTTAAATTTTGAAAAAACTTTTGATTTCCTATTTAGCATGTATACCCATACTTTACGAGTGCAATCATCAATAAAAGAGACAAAATAGTTTGAACCTCCAAAAGATGTTACCTCCGTAGGTCCAAACACATCAGAATGGATGAGCTCTAAAGGTGTTGTCTGCATGTCATTACTAGTCATCAAGAAGTTGATTCGCATTGGTTTTCCATGGAGACAATGCTCACAAAACTCCAAATCCATAGATTTTAATCCTGGTAGTTGATCCCTTTAAAGCATGACTTCAAGTCCCTTTTGGATCATATGTCCGAGCCTCTTATGCCAAATATTTGAACCACTGTCCACAAGAGGCATTATATCTCCCACTTCACCATGACATTCTAACACATAAAGACTACCCAATTTGCAGCCTTTTGCATGTACCAATACACCCTTGGTTACTTTCCAAGCATCTAAACAAAATTTGACATCACACCCTTGAGCATAACGCTGACTTATAGAGATGAGATTCTATTTCAGCATAGGAACATGTCTCACATCTTTCAAGATCCATTTATTTCTATTTTTCAAAGACAATGTCACATCACCTTTTGCTACTATTTCACATTCTTTATTATCACCAAAAAAAAAATTCTGAACATACCTTCTTCATAATTTGTGAAAATCTCTCGACATGGAGTAGCATGAAAAGGGGCTCCAGAATCAAAGACCCGCGTATTTGTAGTAGTGTCACTCACTGACAGAACCAAAACACCATCATCTATAGTGTTTGTTTCATTATTGGTCACCTTTTTATGTGCTTTTTCGTAGTTCTAACAATTCTTTTTTGTGTGACCCGCATTGCCACAAAACCAACATTCTCCATTTCTACCTCTGGATTTTAATCTTTTGGTAGATTTTGATCTTCTTCAGTTATTATTTCTGCCTCTATCTTGATCTCTTCCTCTATTGTTAGTACTTATAGCAGTCAAGGCATCACCATTTGTTTTGTTTTGCCCTTTTCTCATATCTTCATTGAGAAGTGTGGCTGCTACATCATCATACCTCAGCATTGTTTCTTTTTTCTTATCTTCCCCTTCTTCAGATCTACTTTTACCAGATACTAAACTGCTTATGGTCATTATGACATTGTCCCAGGTATTGGGAAGAGAGCACAACAACAACATGGCTCTCATTTCTTCTTCAAGGTTTACATACATAGAAAGTAAATGATTTATAACAACATTAAATTCATTTAAATGATTCGACATGCTATTACCTTCTTTCATTTTCAAGTTCCAATTTCTTCAACAAGAAAATTTGATTCATTGCTGAAGCCCTTTCGTACATATCACACAGGTTCTCCCAAATCTGTTTAGTTGTTGTCTCCATGGCAATGTGGAAGAGGGTCCATTGGTGGATAGTGATAGAATGATAGTTGCAGTTGCTTTTTGGTCTAAGATATTTCAGTCTTCATCTAACATCTTCTCCAGTTTCTTAGACTTCCCTTGCAGCACAATAGCAAGATCTTTCTAATTAGCAAAGCGTGAATCTGAATCTTTCACAAGTCGATGTTCTATCCCAAAAACATTTCCATTTTTCATTTGTTTGCTTTGTCCATTCTTCTGGAAATTCTTCACCGATTTCCAACCAGCTTCACCACTGAGCTGGTTCATTGAGCTTCTTCACCAAAGCTCTAATACCAATTGTTGAGTGAAGAAAGAACAATACAGACAAAAAATAAAATAATAAATCAAAACACAGAATTGATGCAAAAGGGAGCAACCAAGTTTTTAAACATGGTTCACCAAATGGCTACATCTACTTTGAGCAGGGTATAGCTCTCTGTATTAAATCTAGAATCAAATCATTCTCTTACAATATATGTGTAGTTCACTATGTATTATTATTATCTCTATGTTGTTCCTATAGCTATATACATATTCCACTTTCCTCATGTTGAGACATGGACCAGCTAGGACTCGAGCCTAGGACCTTCTATTTGCTGTTAGAGTGCTCTACCACTAAGCTACTAGCCCCTCTTAGACCAGTCCATCGTTGGTCTGGGTGTGGCTTTTTTCCAACACCAACACCCCCCCTTAAGCCACACCTCTTGTGTGCTTGGGGCTCCTACTCTGGGCTTGGCTCTGATACCATGTTGAGACATGGACCAACTAGGACTTGAACCTAGGATCTTCCATTCACTGCTGGAGTGCTCTACCACTGAGCTATTGGCCCCTCTTGGACCAGTCCATTGTCAATCTAGGTGTGGCTTATTTCCAACACCAACACCTCATAGTCTAACAATAGATAGATAAAAATAACCTCCAATAAGACACTAACATTAATCTCATCATGGGAGAAAAGGCATGCAGTGATCATTACATAGTGAAGAGAAAAGTGGAAGTGTCAGAAGCGGTACACCAACCATACAAAAATAAAGAGAGGTGTTGCATCCACTAAAAGGATTGGGCTGCATTAATAAGTGTTACACCAACATATAGGTCTCATTAGCTAAATTTCCAACGCTACAATTTCCAACTTCTTTGGAGCAGCGGCCAGGCGTAAAGCTTCCATAGTTATATCCATACATGCTCACACTTATCAGCTCATTTATTGTTACCCAATTCTTCACTTGATCACCGAACGCTTCAAAGCATATGTCTACACAATTGACAAAATCTTTTCTGGACATAGAAAAAAAAAGACATAAGCATGGAACTTGTCATTAAGTTAACACAAATGTCAACATGGTAGATAGTTAGCTTACATAATGTTTTCACTTAAGAAGCCTCCATACTCATCCTGGAGAGCCTATGGAAGATCCCAATGGAATATGGTCACAAACTAACGGATGCCTACAATACTGCCATGTCTTACATATATTTTATGTTAATATACTTGACCTTCTCTCAACTTAGCGAATAGATCTTCTCCATTATCTAATGTATACTACTGTTTACATAACTGTTATTTCTCTCTATTAGAAACATTGACTGGGATCTTTAACATAATCAAAGCTAGCACCCTCACAAAAAAACAAACTGCTATATAATAAGATGCGAACAAATCACAATTAAATATATGCATACCATGTTTAATAAGCTTGTCAATAAGATTGTTGTAATAAGCTATTCCCTTTTTATTCACCACCCCCTCTTTGATCTACCCAAAGAAAACTTGGGGGATCATTATCAAAGAGTAAAGATTAAACAAATTAATATAATTTCAATACTCAAAATTAGAACAACATCAAAGTACATAGAAAATTTGATTACATACTCGGGAATATGCAAGTCCAGGCAATTGAAAATCTATGGGAATCAACTTCCAAATCGGTCAAAAGTTTCACATCATACTGAGAAGTTTATTCACATCAATCAATAGTCAAGTCTTTCCTATTGCCCACCCTTACAATCTACCCAGCTATGCAATAATTGTATGAATATTCATGAAACAACTATTAGGGGAGAGGACACAGTAGTGGTGCACCCTAACTTCAGGCCAATTTCGAATCACTCCAAAATTTTTATAGTAGTTTACTTGGCAACACCCCTACTTATAACTAAGGTTTCCAGGCCACATCATCAAATATGATGCTACATCAGCATACTTTTTGTTGAGGTGTCAAATAGTTCCCCCAAAAAAGGGTGGACCAATAGGTGTGCATTAAGTCATGTCTTGTTGGTGGGTTGATGTGGCATCACATGATTGGTTGCTTTTTAAATCTAGAGGACACATTTCATTCAATTATTAGTACTTATAGTAACACTAACAACCTTAAAGTCACAACTACTAGTACTAAACTTAAAAAATTATTGGATTTTAAATGCACATATACTATCTCAACCATTGGAACTATCTCACCTATTGGGTCTTTTCCCCTAAAAACTAAACAAAGTAATGGTTGAAAATTGTCAATATCCTTCCTCTCTCATCTGAAAACTAATTTCTTGTTCCATATTGTAGCAGGCATTGGGTTGTAAACCTTATAACGGTGGTATTGATCATCAGTAACATCTATTGTCAACATTTTTTTCTTGCGAAAGCATAAGCAATTATAGGAAAAAAATTAAAAATGATTACACTGAGAGGCGTTCTACAATCACAGCAGGGGTGGAGTTGAAGATCTGAAATATTCCAGTGTAATTTTATAAGTTCCAATCTAAAAAATAAATAAAAAGATTTATATGCATGCGATTATTAATATAGAGGACAGTTAAAAGAAAAAAAATTAAAAATAATTACGCCGAGAGGCGTTCTACAATCACAGTAGGGGTGGAGTTGAAGAGCTGAAATATTCCACTGTAATCTTATAAGTTCCAATCTAAAAAATAAATAAAAAGATTTATATGCATGAGATTATTAAGATAGAGGACAGTAAAAGGAAAAAAATTAAAAATAATTACGCCAAGACGCATTCTACAATCACAGCATGGGTGGAGTTGAAGAGCTGAAATATTCCAGTGTAATTTTATAAGTTCCAATCTAAAAAATAAATAAAAAGATTTATATGCATGAGATTATTAAGATAGAGGATCATAATGAAACGCCACAATAAATACACCACTAAACGTGACACCACTGTCAAACATGCTTTTGCTATTTTAAACCAAAATGCAAATATTCTAGCTGGTAGTAATTTATAAAGTCCAAGAATAAGTAGGGGACATTTCTATAGTAACACAAAGTGGAGTTGAAGAGCTGAAAGATTCCAAGATTATGTGTAATTTTATAAGATTCCAATCTAAAAAACAAAAAACAAATATTTATATGCATGACACCACTAAAGGTGACATCACTCTCAAACATGTTTTTGCTATTTTAAACCAAAGAACAAATTTATAAATATATTTTTAAATATAATTATACTAGCAATTGGACCCATAGGTTCAATAGGCAGGTTGAAAACTTTGTGAAGAAATTATAGAATTTGTTAAATATTTTTTATTATCTATTAATTTATAAGTTATTTATTTAATCCACTAAATTCTTATTAAAATTTCATCACATTAAATATTGTCTTCTTTCATCGATATTAATAAATTTCTTTTTACATTACATATTGAGATGAACAAACATAGTTGGATAAATGCAATAAATTAATTGAATCTCTTATTATTTTTATATAATACCCCATAAATCCATATTTAATCATATAATTATTTTAAAAATAATTATGTGAGGGTACAATAGATTTATCTTCTACAACTTATATCTAATATTATGCACATGAGGCATAACTATATGTTTTTATTAAATACATACTAAGATGGTTCATAATCATTTTTATAATTATGTATTTTTCTACTAATTTGTATAATCAATAATTTGATATACATTCTATTATTATATATAATTAATTATATTATTTCATTAATATTTAAAATATCAAATTTGTAAATAATATATATAAATGAATCAAAATGAAATAATCATATTTATATGAATATTATATTAATATAAATATTACAATTTTGTTATAATATTTGCATAGATTTAAAGAAAAAAATATTATTTGTTTAACATTAAAATAAATATTATTTGTTTAATAACTAAATTCCTCCCATATTAAACAAAATAATATTTCCCAAAATTTTTCTCTATCATTTATGACATTTTGTAGAAAAATAAAATAAAAAATTAACAATTTATCAATTGTCAAAGTGATAAAGGGAAAGAGATTTTTTTTGTTTTTTATGATTTATGACATTTTTTAGAAAAATAAAATAAAAAATTAACAATTTATCAATTGTCAAAGTGATAAAGGTAAAGGGAACTTTTTTGTTTTTTATTATTTATAATATTTTGAAAAAAAATCAATGGACAAAATTGATTTCATGGTAGTCCTTTTAATCTAAACCCTTATCTATATAATTCATCACGGGGAAGGCTTTCAGCCTAACTAATTAATAAACTAGCAATTGGACCGATAGGTTCAATGGGGACGCTGAAAACTTTGTGAAGAAATTATACAATTTGTTAGATATTTTTTATTATCTATTAATTTATAAGTTATTTAATCCACTAAATTCTTATTCAAATTTCATCAATTTTTTTTTACATTTACATTACATATTGAGATGAACAAACATAATTGGGTAAATGTAGTAAATTAATTAAATTTTGATTTTTACAATAGATTTATGTTCTACAACTTATATCTAATATTATGCACATAAGCATAATGGTTCATAATTATTTTTATATGTATGTATTTAATATATGAACTTTTATAATATCTATCACATGACAATTCTACTAATTTGTATAGTCAATAATTTAATATACATTCTATTGATATATAATTAATTATATTATTTCATTATTATTTAAAATATCAAATTTATAAGTAATATATATACAATGAATCAAAATTAAATAATCATATGAATATTATATTAATATAAATATTACAATTTTGTTATAATATTTACATAGATTTAAAGAACAAATATTATTTGTTTAACATTAAAATAAATATTATTTGTTTAATAAGTAAATTCATTGCAATAATACTAAAAAATTAACAGTTTATCAATTGAATTTTTTTGTTTTTTTATCATTTATGATATTTTGTAGAAAAATAAAATAAAAAAATTGACATTTTATCAATTGTCAAAATGATAAAGTTAAAAGGAATTTTTTTAAAAAAATTATTATTTATGACATTTTGTACAAAAATAAAATAAAAAATTAACAATTTTTCAATAAAGATAAAGGGAATTTTTTTTTTTTATCATTTATGACATTTTGAAAAACAATGATTAATTTCATGGTAGTCCTTTTAATCTAGACCCTTCATCTATCTAATTCATCATATATCCCAAATACTTTGACTTGACATAAATTTATACAATTTTTTTTCTTTAAGGCAAACACCATTACTCACATACTCAATAATTCCAATCCAAATAATTCCAGCGACTATTCTCCACACAAAAGTGCATGTTGGTCATCCGTATTAAACACGTTTTTTCTGTTTTGTATGGAGCTATTAGCTGGTGTTAAACGACACTCTCGACGCTGACAATACAGATGACCATTTATGGTAAAATATGACAACACAGGAAACTACTATTCTCCATACCAAACTGGACAACAGCTATTCTCCATACAAAAGTGATAAATGTTAAAAAATATGACAACACAGGAAACTACTATTCTCCATACCAAACTGGACAACAGCTATTCTCCATACAAAAGTGATAAATGTTAAAATATGACAACACAGGAAAGTGATAAGATTTTGTTGTCTAGCAAATCTTATCTATTATGCATTTAATACAGCATGTTCATATGTCGGAGTTAATTCATTTCAATTAAATGATACATTTGCATCCATGCTGTAAATATGTATTTCCTGTAGAAATTTTAAACTAGTCGTAATCGTGGATTGAACTGGTAACAGTTATGTTGATAGGAAGTTATAAGATGACAAATTCGAATATTAAGATGTTTGTAATATAATGGATATTTAATTTTCTCTGAATTGAATATGTTTGCATCAAGAGGTCTATCTTTCAAAAGAGTTATCAATTATTTATCCTTTCAATAAATTGTTCTTCCATTTACCTTTTTATATTTATGCCATTTAATTATATCTTTGTATTAAGAGACTTATCTTTCAAAAAAACTATCAATCATTTATCCTTCCCATCATTCATTTGATAAATTGTTCTTCCATTGACCTTTTTTCATTAAATATTTAACACAAGTTAACCTTTTTACTTATTTAAAATAGAAGTGATATCTTAATATTCGTTGGCATTAAGGTCATTTAACTCTCTGTATTATGGTTTTATTAGTTGATACAAATAATTTAAATATTTTTGTTACGTTTATTTTTTAATATTTGATAATCAATTTTGGTTTAAATTATCATAAGGGTGAAAAGTGTATATTTTCACATTTTTTCATCCATTTCTTTTTAAAATGGATCTCAGTTGGCTCCCTTTTGACTAGTTGTTTTTTACCAACTTGAGTGTGAAATATTTAAACTTGTCTGTTAGGATGTTGTATAAAAGGACAAATACTAATTCATTTTGTATATATCAAACCTCTTATCAAATCATTGCATTATCACATAAAAAGCATCAATTAGTCTTGCATCTACATTTGAGACTATAAGAACAACATAGGTATTTGTTTGGCTACTTGAAGTGTCTTCAAACTTGTTCAAAGCTATTAAATATCTCAAGGGTTTGACTAAGGAAAAAGAAGAGCAAGTTACCTCTCATGCCTAGCACAACAAGCTCTATTAATGTATCTTGATACCACTAAGCTCAAATAATAAAGGTGAACACAATTCTATAGAAATTAGGTTATAGATTTGAATTTGTAGCAAAAAAATGATTCTACAATATCTACAACATCTACAACATGTTGGAGTATTATAATTTCTCCATAAAACATTATTAATTATTGTGTTTTGTAATTAACTAAAATAGGAAAAAAGACAAAATTGTAAATAGAAAAATCTAGAAAGAAAGAGACAAACTAGAAAGTTGAAGTTTCTAGATGTGAATGGAAAGTTTCTAAAATAGACAAGATGAGGAAAGGATAAGGATTAGAAGGTTCAAGAAAGGAAAAATCATTTAATGATATATACTAGCTAAAACCTCTATAAATAAGGCATGATGTAACGGTTTTGTATCAAGTGATTAATGAAAAGCTGAGTATTGTAGCACTCCATCTAGTGTTAGTGATGAGCTATTTCCCAGAATGAATTATGCACAACAATTAAAGTGTAATATACTATTTTTCAAAGTAAATTATGTACAACTATTATAGTTTCAAAATATAATGATAAATTTAAATTTTCAATATCCTTTGTTTAGAAATGATATAAAATAAGAAAATATCAATGATTCTTCTATAGAGATTAAACAAATAAAAATATCAACCAGTACTTAATTAATTTCTGTAAAAAAACATAAATACATATCTTTTGTGTTGGGAAATTCTTCCAATATCACTCTAGAGAATGGATTTGAGATTCAACCTGTTTTAACTAGTTAGCACTCCAAGAGGAACCTAGTTCTTATTCAGAACCAACAAGTTCTTATGCAAAACCCTACATGCTTTGCAACACACCAACCTTGGCCAAAACAATCTTGGGTGTACATTATACTCCGAGTTGGCTACACACTGTGTTCCCCTTCTCTAGTGCTCATTGGTTGCCAAATCAATAATCCTTTTCCTTCATGATTTCTTGCAATGCTCTTTATTTCATTTTTCTGCTTGTTCTACTTTACATTATTTTCATGGGTTTAAGTAATAACCTAAAGGGTGGTTTCAATGGTCACACCCTTTCATAACAACATTACAATTAATCTTTAATTGTAACTTGCCGTGAATTCTCTTCAATGTAATTTATTTTTTTTATTGTTTAATTTGTTAAGTAACTTTTCATATTTGATTTATTACATCTTTCACAGGGAAAAGTCTTGTAATAATTCTCCCCCTATAATTTAGTTGTTGCCTTCATTAGCACGAGGAGCTTCTATACCAAAAAACACATGAAACAACTTTAGTTAAACAAATGTAGATATTGAGCTTTAATAAAATCATCTTTTTCCCAAGTATCACTATCTATACTACAATGACTCCTTGATTATCCTCATCTATAATTATATTCCTTAAAGTTCTAGATCTTTTTCAATTATTAGCTCTGGTTCAATTTTAAATTCATAAGTAGGCTCAATAGAAATATTTTCCAAACAATAACATGATTTGTACTATACACATATTTCTTAAGTAAACTCACATGAAATATATTATGAATTTATGAATGAGGTGGCAAAGCAAGTCTATAGGCAACATTGTCTATTGTTTCTAAACTTTCAAAAGGACAACAAAAAAGAGGAGCTATTTTAGAATATTTGCCAAGTTTTAATGAGCTCGTTTTGGGTTTGACTCTTAGAAAAACTTGGTCACCAACATTAAAATGTTTGATAGATCTTTTGGAATTAGTCCAACTCTTATATCTATCTGATGCAGAGGTAATAGGGTCTTAGTGGATTAAGTTCACACAATGAACTTGGATGTCAAATCTTTCTTCTGAAGGTTTCCAAAGGTGGAATGATTATAGGCCTACACAAGGCTATTTAGGAGGTTGATCTAGCCAAGGACCACACCTAGGTTCACCACACAGGCTGCTCAACACTAATTCTTGGGGAGTCACAGCTCTACCCAATCAACTAACACCTATACCTTCAAAGACAACCTTCCACTCTTAACACCTCTACCAACATGTATCATTACACCACACTTAGCATATGCTTACTAGGACCTGACCCACATGAAATTTCTGACTCAACACCAAATTTGTACTAGAAAGGATAGTGGATAGCAAACTATCTTTTGACTATCCTAAAAATAGTATTTCAAGAAGGCTTAAACCTTGTAGCATAAGGGAATGATTAAACCAATACTAACTCCTCTAAACTCCAAATGACCTTCACCTATGAATGCATAATCCAAATACCTATATTGAGCATATACTATTCCTCAAACATGCAAACTGTACTGTACCACAATGAGCAGGAACAACAGACTATTTTTTGTGATAGCAAACTATTTTTTTCATCTAGAAAACAGTCTAGTCATAGGTTAGGAGAAGGAAATATATCAAGGGCTCTAGCCCTAGACTAGTTGGACTCTTGCACAGGTCTATCTTCCTATTGAAACACAGAAATCAACATCCATTTAGTCAGACATTTGGCTATTCTAGTTTTCTCACTGTCTATTGCCATTGCATAGCTAACTAGTCACTATTTTTTACTAGTTAGAAGCATGCCATACACCTTGCAGAGAGGAGTTTAACCTACCAACCATAAAAAACACAAAATCTACTCTACCTTCCTCCATCCCACCAAGAAATGGGCGATCACCTTTAGAGGGCAGAGGAAGAATGATGCATTTTGTCCAAAACCCTAGCTATGGAGGGTTAAAGACCAGTTCACACAAAATGGACTCAAACAAGGACGTAAAAATGTTTCAAAAACTCTAAATAGATGCAAATGAAAGGTGTTTAGCAACCCTAACACATTTCCTAAATTTTATTCATGAACAGTCCATACCAGGCCATACCAGCTGACTATCTACAACAAAAAGTAGAAAATCATTGTTTTTATCTTCTAAAACTCCTCTCCTTCATTCATTTTGGTATGTTCATATAGATTATAGTTTATAGAAAGTTTTTTGTAACCTTTCCACTTCCTTTCTACTTGTACAATTGCCCATGAAGGCAGTGAATCATTGGAAAATAGCTTTTTCTTAAAAAAAACTAAGTTTCTAAAGGAGAAAACCTAGAAAATAGGTCTTAACAAACACTCTAGTGGACTAGTCAAACAAAATGGACTAAGTCCTTATTACAAACATCAGGATGGCTTCCCAAATCCTTAGAGAAAACCAAAATAACAAGACACAAAACATGATATAGTCAAAAAAAGGACTAAAACTGAAGCTCCTGCATCATACTCCCCTTGTAGGAAAAACTCAAGTCCCTTGAGTTGCCAATTGTTGAAGCGTCATGCCATGCTTCAAGATATCTACTTCAGTCATCTAGGTGGCCTCTGAGTCAGGGAGATCCTTCCATTTCACCAAGTAGTCTTTATAGACACCTCTCTGAGTCTTCTTGATAACTTTGGAATCCAGAATGTACTCCAATTGTAAAGGTTTGCTTGGAGGCAAATCCTTGATCCAATCGGCATCTTCAGCCACCACATTTGATCCACTTTCACCAGGCAATGGAGGTCTAAAAGGAAAAAGATCACAAACATTGAAAATTGGAGAGATACCAAGGCCAGATGGTAACTCAATCTCATATGCATTTGGACTGAATTTGTGCACTATTTTGCATGGCCCAATCTTCTTCATCAAGAGTTTAGTTGGCTGACCCTTTGGCAACCTTTCTTTCCTTAGATATGCCATAACTATGTCACCAAATTTGAATTGCACTTCTCTTTTCTTCAAATCTGCCTTTTCCTTGTACTTTGTGACTAATTTTTCTAGTTACAACTTGACTTGATCATGGACTATTTTCATGGAGGCAACAAACTCTTCACCAAGTGCACTCCTTCTATCCCATCCTTGGAGATCCTTCAGCTCAAGTGGCCCTCTTGGATGAAAGCCATAAATTATCTCAAAAGGACTTTTACCAGTGCTCTTATTCCTTGAATCATTCTAGGCATATTCAGCCTGACTGATAACCAAGTCCCATGCCAAACCATGCTGCTTTGTAAGGCATCTTAGAAGGTTTCCAAGTGATCTATTGACCACCTCAGTCTAACCATTAGTTTGTGTATGGTAGGCTAATGAAAAGGACAACTATGTGCCCAACTTCTTCCACAAGGTCCTCCAGAAGTGACCAACAAACTTAGAATCTATGTTAGTTACAATTGACAATGGCAAACCATGAATTCTTACTACCTCTCTGAAAAATAGACCTACAACATGAGATGCATCATTTGTGCATTTACATGGCACAAAATGAGCCATCTTGCTGAACCTATCAACAATAACAAACACACTATCCACCCCTCTGGCTGTCTTGGGCAACCCAAGCACAAAATCCATGCTGATACTTTCCCAAGGTCTATTGGGAATGGGAAGGGGCTAGTATAGACCTGCATTTGAAGACACACCTTTGGCTCTTTGACAGATTGCACAACTAGCTACATACTTCCTTACATCTAATTGCACCTTTGGCCAAAAATAGAACCTTGTGACTTGTTCTAGTGTCTTGTCTAAGCCAAAATGTCCTCCTAAAGAACCATTATGCTTCTCCTTGATGATGTTGTCCTGCATGGAGTACTTAGGGACACACAACAAATTGCCTTTGAACAAGAGGCCTTCCTGCAAAACAAAATCTGCATACTTTCCATAGAATGTGTTAGCCAAGTTCACACAAACATCATAAGCCTCTTTGAAATCAAAATCTTCTTTATACAACTCCTTTAAACAATCAATACCCATGCTTTCTAACTGAATTTCATGAACAAGAAGCAACCTTCTACTCAATGCATCAGCCACCTTGTTAGAGACACCTCTTTTGTGCTTAATTGTGAAGGTATAAACTTGTAGCTGTTCCATCCATTTAACATGTCTATGGTTCAATTTTTCTTGACTATTAAGAAAGCTTAAAGCGTGATTGTCAGTAAACACAATAAATTCTTTGGGCAGCAAATAATGTCTCCATTTCTTAAGAGCTTGCACCATTGCATAGAGTTCTAAGTTGTAGGTAGAATACCTTTGCTTGGCGTCATTCAACTTTTTTGAAAAGAATGCCATCGGATGTCCTTCTTGGCTGAGAATAGCACCAATAGCTTGCTGACTTGCATCACACTCAACAATAAACACCTTATCAAAATCAGGGAGTACTAAGGTAGGCAACTCAGCCACCCTTGTTTTCAGCAACTCAAAACTATCATCAGCTTCCTTTGTCCACTGGAATCTACATTTGGCTCCACCCTTGATGGTGTTGAGGATCAGAGCACTAATATGACTGAAACCTCTGATAAACTTCCTATAGAAAGTCACCAATCCATGGAAACTTCTCACATCTCCCACTATTTTTAGGGTAGGCCAACTGAGAATAGCCTCAACCTTAGAGGGATCCATCTTCAAATAGCCATTAGAAATGACAAATCCCAAGTATACAAGTTTAGTTTTCATGAACTCACATTTGTCTAAGTTGATCATCAACTTGTGCTCATGCAGCTTCTCCAACACCTGACCAACATGCTTCACATGGTCTTCTCTTGTCCTGCTGAAGATTAGTATGTCATCAAGATAAACAATAACAAATTTACCAATGAATTCAACTAATACCTCATTCATCAGGCACATAAATGTACTTGGTGCATTGCTAAGACCAAATGGCATAACAAGCCATTCATAAAGACCTTCATTGGTCTTGAAAGTAGTCTTCCATTCATCTCCCTGTCTGATCCAGATTTGATGATATCCAAATTTCAAATCAATCTTTGAGTAATAGCATGATCCTCCAAGATAATCCAATAGATCTTCAATCCTTGGCATTGGGAATCTGTACCTTATGGTGATCATGTTTATGGCCCTAGAATCTATGCATAGCCTCCACTTTCCATCCTTCTTAGGAGCAAGTACACTTGGAACTGCACAAGGACTTAGACTCTTCCTAATCAGCCCTTTCTCCAGGAGATCTTGAATTTGCCTTGCCACCTCTTCATTTTGTTGTGGAGTCAGCTTGTATGCAGCCTTGTTAGGCAATGTAGCACTAGGTATTAAATCAATTTGATGACTAATATCCCTCATGGGTGGTAAGGAGTTGGGAACTTCCTCTACCACAAGGCCTTGATACTTATCTAGAAGTTGCTGCACTTCCAGTGGGATCTCCTTCTGTTTTTGTTCTTGCTGATCTGATCCACTCTTGGGCTTCATGACCAAGGCATACCCCTAGTTATCATTCTCCTTCAAGAGGTTTAGGAACTCTTTGCCATTCACCAACATGACACTGCTGTCATTTTTCTTCCCCCCGGGCTGCTCCAACATAGGATCCATCTTGAATGGTCTTCCATTCTTGGTGATGACATAAGTGTTCTTCTCACCATCATGTTGAGCTTTAACATCATACTGCCATGGGCGGCCAAGAAGTAGGTGACATGCATCCATAGGGATGATTTCACATAGTACTTTGTCCTTGTAGTCACCAATTGCAAATTCAACCCAAGTTTGTTCCTCCACCATGAAACTTTGGTTCTTGTTCAACCAGGAGATCTTGTGGGGACTGATATGAGGCAACCTCTTCAACTTGCACTTCTCAACCATCTCAGTGGATACCACATTCTTAGTAGACCCTGAATCCACTATGATTTTGTAGAGTTTCCCATAGGCTAGGCCTTGGGTTCTAAAAAGGTTCTTTCTCTGAGGGGGCTCTTGTTTCAATGGCATCTTCAACATAGACCTTTTGATCATCATACTCTCTCCATCTAGAATAGGTGGAACACTTCCCATTGGTGAATTCACACTTTCACAGTCATCATCTTTCACTAACTGATTTCTCTTTCCACTGTCATGAGAGCTACTGGATTTCTCTGGGCATTTGTTCATTATATGGCCAACTTGGTTGCAGCCATAACACCTCCTAGTGAAGACTCCTGGTCCTCTACCTCCTCCACCATTTCTGCCCCTACCATTAGGCCTTCTCCAACCTCTAAAGCCTCCTCTATGCTCTATCTCAGGTGGTGTTTCTTGCTGACTGTTATTTTTAGTTTTGTTGAACTGTCCATGGCCAAAACTACCTCTTCCTCTTTGGTTTCTGCCACCTCTACCTCTGGCACTTTATTCACCCTTCCTTCTTAGCTTTTCCTCTACTCTGGAGGCCAATAAGAAGCATTCATCCACTATTTTTGGTAACACTAAACTGATCTCATCTTGCAGATTGTATTTCAGTCCATTTAGGTACCTAGCCACCATTCCTTTTTCATCTTCATTATGATTGGCCCTCATACCGAGTCTATGAAATTCTTCTATGTAGGCAACCACATCCATGTCTTTTTGTCTCAAATTCTGAAATCTCCTTATGATTTGAATCTCATAGTCAGGTGGCATGAACTTGCTTCGAAGCATAGCCACCATTCTACTCCATTTAGTGATGGGACTCTTCCTAATCTTCTCCCTCTCACTCTGCATATAGTTCCACCATACAAGTATAGAACCTCTTAGCCTTGTCTTGGCAAACATGACCTTTTTGTTGTCATTGAACTCCTTGTAATCAAAGAAGTTGCACATAGCTTCTATCTAATCGGTGAGAGCATCTCCATCCAACTTGCTATGAAAGGTAGGCACATCCATCATAGGATCACCACTGTCTCCATGAGCACCCCTAAGTGCATTCAAGAAAGCTTTCTGATCTGCAGATATGTCTTGCTCTTGAGGATTCTCTTTTGCCTCTACTTCTTCATTTGCGTCAGAAGAACTTCCCTCTTCTTTGGTCTTGCCCTTAGACTTCTTTTCTTCTTGCAATTTTGCTTCTTGCAATCTTGCTTCAACCATCTCTTCCACCAACTTCTTGATGTCATCTTGACTCATTATCTTGGGAGGCATTGTACTAGCCTCTGTTTCAATCTCCTTGTCTGACATACACTATTTCCAACCAGATATTGGCTCTGATACTAATATGATGCAGAGGTAATAGGGTCTTAGTGGATTAAGGTCACACAATGAACTTGGATGTCAAATCTTTCTTCTGAAGGTTTCCAAAGGTGGAATGATTATAGGCCTACACAAGGCTATTTAGGAGGTTGATCTAGCCAAGGACCACACCTAGGTTCACCACATAAGCTGCTCAGCACTAATTTTTGGGGAGTCACAGCTCTACCCAATCAACTAACACCTATACCTTCAAAGACAACCTTCCACTCTTAACACCTCTACCAACATGTATCATTACACCACACTCAACATATGCTTACTAGGACCTGACCCACATGAAATTTCTGACTCAACACCAAATTTGTACCAAAAAGGACAGTGGACAACAAACTATCTTTTGACTATCCTAAAAATAGTATTTCAAGAAGGCTTAAACCTTGTAGCACAAGGGAATGATTAAACCAATACTAACTCCTCTAAACTCCAAATGACCTTCACCTCTAAATGCATAATCCAAATACCTATATTAAGCATATACTATTCCTCAAACATGCAAACCATACTGTACCACAACGAGCAGGAACAACAGACTGTTTTTTCTGATAGCAAACTATTTTTTTCATCTAGAAAACAGTCTAGTCTTAGGTTAGGAGAAGGAAATATATCAAGGGCTCTAGCACTAGACCAGTTGGACTCTTGCATAGGTTTATCTTCCTATTAAAACACAGAAATCAACATCCATTTAGTCAGATGTTTGACTATTCTAGTTTTCTCACTGTCTATTGCCATTGCATAGCTAACTAGTCACTATTTTTTACTAGTTAGAAGCATGCCATACACCTTGCAGAGACAAGTTTAACCTGCCAACCATAAAAGCCACAAAATCTACTCTACCTTCCTCCATCCCACCAAGAAATGGGTGATCACCTTCAAAGGACAGAGGAAGAATGATGCATTTTGTCCAAAACCCTAGCTATGGAGAGTTAAAGACCAGTTCACACAAAATGGACTTAAACAAGGCAATAAAAATATTTCAAAAACTCTAAATAAATGCAAATGAAAGGTATTTAGCAACCCTAACACATTTCCTAAATTTTAGTTCATGAACAGTCCATACCAGGCCGTACCAGCTGACTGTCTATAGCAAAAAGCAGAAAATCACTGTTTTTATCTTCTAAAACTCCTCTCCTTCATTCATTTTGGCATGTTCATATAGATTATGGTTTATAGAAAGTTTTTGGTAACCTTTCCACTTCCTTTCTACTTGTACAACTACCCATGAAGGCCGTGAATCATTGGAAAATAGCTTTTTCTTCAAAAAAACTAACTTTCTAAAGGAGAAAACCTAGAAAATAGGTCTTAACAAACACTCTAGTGGACTAGTCAAACAAAATAGACTAAGTCCTTATTACAAACATGAGAATGGCTTCCCAAAGCCTTAGAGAAAACCAAAATAACAAGACACAAAACATGATATAGTCAAAAAAATGACTAAAACTGAAGCTCCTGCACCACTATCCTACTTAACCTTCATGTTTTGTTTGGCTTTATTAATGATGGCTTCCATCTCTAAGAAGTTTTCATTTTCATACCAAATCTTAAGGACAAGGTCAAACCAAGAGATAGGTGTATTACAATTTTGACCATACATGGTTTCAAAAGGTGACATCTTAATGGTCAAATGATATCCTTGATTGTATACAAAATCAACTAAGTGTAAATAGTCTTCCCATGACTTAGGCTTATCCATGGTATACATTCATAAAATATCTTCTAAGATTCTATTAATCTGTTCTATTTGGCCATCAGACTTGGGATGATATGCAGTACTAAAACTCAAAGTGGTACCATGTTTCACAAAAAAATATTTTCGAAAAGATGAGTTAAACCTAGGATCTCAATCTGAAATAATGTTTTTTGAAAGACCATGTAATCAAAAGAAAAAGATTTTATTTTGATAGGTAGGAAATGTGCCATTTTGGTTAATCTATCTACCACTTTGAAGATAAAACTGTGACCTTTTCATGTTCGAGGTAGGCCAATTATAAAGTTCGTACTAATTGACTCCCATTTCCAATTTGGGACAGAACAGGGTTGTAAGAGACCAGATGCCTTACATTGTTTTGATTTTACTTTTTGGCAAGTTGAACATTATTGGACATAGGTACAGATCTTAGACTTCATTTGATGCCAAAAGTAATTTCTCTTGATTGAAAGATAAGTTTTTTGGAATCCAGGACATCCTACCATAAGTATATCATGAGAATCCTTCAAGATTTGGTGTTTAAGGTTGGCAGATTAGGAATACATAATCTTCCTTTATAATAAAGGAGGCCATTACTACCTAGAAAATAAGGTTCAAGTCGATCATTTAAATGAACATTAGAGAATTGATTTTGGAAACCATTGTAAATTGGTTGGAAATAATCATCGATATATAACTTGGATTTTATATCTTTTTCAAATTGGCTTCTCTCTAGGCTTAAGGCATTAACACATAAATGTTTTCAAATTAATGCATATGCCACTACATTTTCCTTTCCTAGAACATAATGGATAGTGAAATCATATTTAGTTAAGATTTTCATCCATCTTCTTTGTCTCATGTTAAGTTGAGGTTGAGTAAAAATATGTTAAAGACTATGATGATCAGTTTTTAATATAAATTTGTTTCCTAAAAAATAATGACATCAGACCTTTAAAGAATGGACAATGCCTAATAATTCAAGATCATGAATAGGATAATTTCTTTCAGCAGGTACAAACTTTCTTGATTCATAACATACTACTTGATTATCCTGCATTAAAACACCACCTATTCCTGTACTACATGCAATTGTAATCACAACAAATGGTTTACTAAAATTTGGAATACAAAGAATAGGTACAAATGTCAATAGGTTTTCAATGTTTCAAAAGCCTTATCACATTTAGGGGTCCATTTATAACTTTGTTATTTCTTAGTTAGATCAATCAAAGTTACAACAATTTTGGAATAGTTTCTAACAAATCAACGATAAAAACTGGATAATCCTAAAAAAACTTTTGATTTCGTGAGCATCTTCGAGAATAGGCAAATATTGAATTGTCTTAATTTTAGCAAGGTCGGGTGAAATACCCTTTTTCAGAAACCACATGACCTAAATAAGATACTTTAGATTTAAAGAATTCACATTTGTTGAGTTTGGCATATAGTTTATGTTTTTTAAAGTTTCTAGTACCATATTGAGATGATGTTCATGTCCTTTGTTTTTTGAATATATTAAGATATCATCTAAAAAAATGATCACAAATACATCCAAATATGGATAAAAAACATCATGCATCAAGGTCATAAAAGTTGCAAGTGCATTGGTTAAATTGAAAGGCATTACCACAAATTCATAATGGCCATATCATGTTCGAAAAGCAGTTTTGGCAATGTTAAATTCCTTAATACAAATTTGATGGTATCTTGATCATAAATCAATTTTGGAAAAGCACTTGGCACCATGTAATTGATCTAGAAGATCATCAATTCAAGGTAAGGGGTACTTATTTTTTATGGTTAATTTATTAAGTTATCGGTAATCTATGCATAACCACATGGTTCCATCTTTCTTTTTGACAAATAAAATTGTTGCACCCCAAAGGGAGACACTTGGCCTTATTTTTCCCTCCTTAAGTAACTATGTTAATTGAATTTTTAGTTCTGTTAATTTAGGAATAGACTGTCAATAGGGAGCTCTAGAGATAGGTTCTACCCCAAGAACTAAATCAATTGCATGTTCTACAAATCATTTAGGAGGTAAACTATCTAATTCCTTAAGGAAAACATCTTTGAATTATTGCACCACATGTTTAATATTAATGTCTAGTTTAAATTTATCACCAGTTTGAAAAAACATAGAACAAAAGAATTTGCAATTTTTTCTAGGTAGTTGATCTCAGAAAAACATTATAGATTGCAACTAGAACAAATTATTCTCAACTGCAATAAAAATAAACCATTGTTATTAATTAAACAAGTACAGTGAATAAGGAAAATGGCTTTATATGTTGGGCCAAACCTGATAGGCTGTAGATCCAAGTCTAAAAACATCTAAAAACAAAGTCTGATGGGAAGGCCTTTCTTCCAAATTGGGTATAACCTCTAACTAAAAGGCTCACCGCTAGACACCAATACATAAACACCATATGCTAACGCTCTTCAATTTGATTTGTGATCTTTTGTTTCAGCTTGACATATATTTATACTATTTTTTTCCCTTCAAGGAAAACACTATTACTCACATACTGAATAATTCCAGCGGCTATCCTCCACACAAAGTGCATGTTGGTCATCTGTATTAAACACATTTTTTTCTATTTTGTATGGAGCTATTAGCTGGTGCTAAACCACACTCTTCACGCTGACAATACAGATGACAATTTATGGTAAAATATGACAATACAGGAAACTACTATTTGTTGGTCATGATGTTAGTCACAAACAAACATAGAATAAAAGTACACATTAACCTTCATTCATCTTGAAAGATACAGTGAATTCAAAGAATTCATGATCCCAAGTCTCCGGTGATTAGGTCTTAATCGACTGACGTTACTCAGTAGTTAATGTAAATTGCTGTTTCCATTTTGGGGCCTTACGTGAAAATGTACTATCATCATGACGTTCCTGCAGAAATTCTTTACAGAGAAGTCAAATTATGCAGTTATTTGATGAAAAGAAGTAAAATACCTAGATCTTTGCATGATATTTTCAATTGTGCATGCTTAGTGTTCAAATATGCTGAATATTTGTGATTATCTACGAGATGTCTGCATATTTTGGGCTGTTTGCTTGAGATTAGCAGTTATTTGCAATTATGACGGTGAGATTTTCTGAAATTGAAAGAATTCAAGAAGAAATACTTCTAATTAAGTTGAACCTTTAGCTTTTGATCTACATACATGCTTGATACTGTCATGAGGAGAAGAAATCAAACCATATGTTCACCAGGACATTCCACAACTAGATACAGTTGATGCAAACTTCAGAGGATAATGAATGAAAACAATACATGCAATATGACGAGCACTCCAAGAGACGCAGCTAATCAAAGCACATATCCAGAATTCAAGCATAGATTACTCAAGATTTATGAAGATTTGTAATCAAAATACTCTTCCCTTTCATTAAGTATGCAAAAGACATGTACATATACAGCAGCTTTGAAATGAGCCCTGAATATTTCAGCAAACAGATTTCAATTAAGTTTCGAATCCATATAACAAGGCATTCCACCACCTTTTATAGAATAAGGTGAGGAATCTGTTACAAAAGATCTACGGATCTGATATGTCAATACAAATCAATGGTCATCATTTCATGACTTGTCAATTTTACAAAAAGGCACAAGTTGCCAGCTGGCAACTATCTATATTGCATATGCAAAATACTCCCCCCTCATGATGTATCTCCATCATGCTCTTCATCTGTTTCATGCGGACCATCATCATGTGCATTGCTTTTTGAACCTTCGCTATCCTGATGATGATGCTGCTGCATATGGGGTTGCATGCTGCTCTGGATTTGCTCATATGACTGCACAACCTGATCTATTCCTCCGCCATCTTGAGTCTTTGCCTTGATAATGGCGTGCTTGTGTGCCTCATACTTATCCCTGCTGTTATCCAGCTTATTTTCTCTGTCCTGCAATGTCTCATTGTAGGTCTCCATCTTGACCTTGATCCTCATCATTTTATTTATCACTTCTTCTGTCAAGTGGACGAGCGGACCATCATCTTCCATTTGGAAGTTATTGCGCAGAGCCTTAAGGGCAGAATCTTCATCTTGATTCTCTATCTTCCCTTCCACTTTGCCCTCTAATGTTTCTAGCATGTCTGCCTCAATGCCCATTAAATCACGTAGCCTCATGCTGATCTCCCTCAGCTTACTATTACATCTCTTGAGGACTCCACATTCAAACTGTACATCTTTGTACCAGATATCCACTAACAATGCAGTATTATTATTCAATACCTGTTTACTGATAAGCAGTTGTGGATTTATCTTCCTTATTTCTCCCAACAGGCTGAGGACTTTCTCCAGTTTATAAGACCTTTTTCCGGTCTGCATCTGCAATCTGTCCACCTTGGTTTTGGAGTCACTTAACATGCTCCATCTCTTCAAAGAACCCTTCATTATTTCTATAGCATCATCCAATGTGGATGACATACATTTTCTTATTACGGAAGCCTCATGTTTCATGAGGTCCAGTTTATTTACTTCTTCCTGAGAAATGGCAGTCAATGGGACTGCAGCTTCACCTGTAGTATCCTCAGGGTTGGTTAAACCCTTAATGTATGCATGCAACTGAGCAATGTGCTCCTTATGTTGCTTATTTTTCTCCTTCTCTCTTTTCACTTTCTGAATTAGAGAGTCTATGATGTCTTTTCCCTCCTGACCTTCCTGCTCTTCGTTGGCAAAACCCAAATCAACTGTGCTTATCTGGAATTCATCCACAGTGATTTTGCCTTTCTCCTTCTCTACCGTAGGTACAGCAATTTGTGCGGTCCTTCTCCCTGTCGCCGGATCTCTTTTGATGGCCGAAGTCATTCTGGCCTTTCTCCTGGGCTTCATTATATCCGTGGAGAACAGGGTGGAGATGTCGAACTCTTGGATCTCAAGTTCCTCCTCAACATTTACCTCCTTTTCTAACCATGGAGGCACCTGATCACGCTTTTCAGCATCATGATGTTGTTCACCCCTATCTCCCGTTTCTATCAACACGTGTTGTGGAGATGGTGATTTTTCCTTTTCTCCCTCTTGATGCTCGCCCTGCTGCTGATCCTGAGGTGCCTCCTCCTGTTGAGGAACTTCCTTTTCTGGGGGAGCATCTTCTTTGTGTGGGGAACCCTGCGGTGTACCTGTATGTAGATCATGATGACCATGATCTTTCTCCATTATTACTTCACCTATCCCCAGTTCTTCCCCTTGTGGAGGTTGATCATCCTCCTTTTGTTTCTCAATTTCTGGTGGTATGTCCACCATACCGGATATCATAGGATCCGCCTGAGGTGATGGCATCTGTTCTGCAGCTGCTACTTGTTCTGTGCCTGCACTATCCACCTCTTGTGCCTTAGAAGCCAGATCCTCTATTTCTTCCTCCTTCTCATCAGCCTTTATTTCTTGGACCTCTATTATAGCAGGTCCTGCTGATGTATCTTATGGGCTCTGCTGGCCTGATTCAAGAGCATGGCCCTCTGCTTCGGCCATCTCTATCTCCTCTGTTAGGTGGCCCTTATCAAGTGATCCTGCTGGCTTCTCAGGACTTGCATCCTGTTTCTCTGTCAAGTCTACCACTACAGGACTTGTCACCTCAGCAATCAGTGTATCTAGCCCTATGTCCTGTGCTACCTGCTCCGGGCTCTTCTCTGGTTCCGGGCTCTTTTCTCGCTCCGCTTCTGCTTGTTTCATCTCCTCAAGCATTGATTGGACAGATGGGGGCTTGTGAGGAGTCACACTAATGCCAGTAGCCAGTGCTTCCATTTCTTGTGCAGCCACATCCTGCACCACCTCATCATCAGACAAGTTTATTGTCTCGTCTAGCGAGACATGCCTTTCTGCTTGTGCCTGAGATGCTTCCTTTTGTTGTTCTTCTGCCAGTTCAGTTTTGAACTTGACAATGGTAGGAAGTGGAACGTTATGCTGAAGTTCCTTCTGCACTTCACTACCTGCCCCTTGTACTTGTGCTGGGGGTTGACTTATTTCACCTCTCATGGAGGTTCTTGGTTTCTTAGGTGTGGTGGGAACCAACACCTCTGGAGCTCTCCTCTTTCTTCTGATTACCAGCAGAGCTTCCTCCTCTTCTTCAGGCTCCTCCTCCATGAGGATATCTTTGCCTGGTTGTTTGGATGACTGACCCACTTCTTGGGTCTCTGTGTTTCCAGCCTCTGTTGTCTTGGTTTTCTTGGGCTTTGGAGGAGAATCTGATTCTGATCCTGACCTGGTTGGCTCCTCCGTTGTGAATACTGCCCTTTCAATCATGACCCCTTTGGGTCCTTTCTCCACCTTCTTGCCCCTCGGGGCCCTTTTACTAGGCTGCTGTGGTGGAGGGATCCTCTCTCCCTTAGTCTTCCTCTTCTCCAGCAGAAAGTCATCATATTCATCTGCAGGGATGTCCTGCCCTTTCTTTTTGTTGTCCACCGTGATGGTAACACCCTTCTTCTTCAATGCCTCTACCTGTGCATCTACCCAAGCTTGGGTCAAGTGTATGGTTCTGGCAAAGAATGGGTCCAAGGACATATCCTCCTACATGGTGAGGTCAGGTGCAGAGATGGTATCATTGTAAATCTTCTTCTGCTCGTATTCATCTGCCATTATCCTGCCGTCATCACTCTTCAGCTGCTGAGGGAGGGATATGCAGTCAAATGTCCTAATCTGGTTCAGAGTCAACCTCTGATACCTCCTCCTCCTGGCCTCTGCCTCATCTTTGCAGTCAGCCCAAAAATCCTCTAGGTGCCTCTGGTGAATAGGCTTTCCTAGGATCTTCTACATTCGGCCGTAAGGATCATATGGTCTCGTTACTGGGAAGGGTAGTAAATTCATCTTGTTCAGAGTGACCATCACCTTCTTTATATTATCCGAGTCAGGGCACATGTAGTTGCCAATGCTGACTGGGAACAAAATTGGTGGCAGCTTCTTGGCATCCTTATACATCTGTATGATGGTGGAGCCCTGCCTGATAAATTCCATTAAAACTACTGCATCAGTAGGATACCTCGGCAGCATCAGGGGATGTCCTTCAAAACCTTCTATCCTAATGTAGGAAAAGGTGGCAAATTGTATGTACCATGCCCCATGCCTGTATACTGCCTCCTGAGCCTCCATGCTCAGTCTTTTAGTTCTGTCATCTTCCATGGTCCTTACCAGATGCACAGAGAATGCATCATTGACCAGTTTGTAGTCCTTGATATACTTGGTTCTTTGCAGCTGAGGATGATGATCCCATATATATGCTGCATTTGTGCCCGTCAGTTTTCCATCTGTCACCAGGGCATCAAAAGTGCCTCTATAAGCACAAGAATACACGATATAGGAGGTCATGTAGAATGCACAATCTGAACCTCCCAGGTTCATCAGCTGCTCATGCAGAGCATCGCTAATTATTTGGCCCCATAGTGGCTTGATGTCTGCATACAGACACATCATTATTATGCCATACATCCAATCTCTAAATTCTCCAGTATTAGGCTGTCCAGTCACCCTATTCAGTAGGGCAATCACATACTGATATTCCTCATTGAAGTCAAACTTGAACATGTGCACGAGGAGCTTGGCCGCTGCATTATATGTGCTATTCTCGGCCCGCCAAGCATACATGTTCTTTCTGGCCGCCTTCTTGTTGGCCTCGTATTCTCTTTCAGACTTCTTCAAGTCTACACTCTTTACCTTACTACCCATTGGCAGTCCAAATGTCTAGGAGAGACCTTTGATGGATAGGTCCGCATACACTCTCCCATGCTTCACCACCTACCTCGTCTGAGGGTTATAATTCTAGGCGCATTCAATGACTAGCTCTGGAGACTCCATGGAGTATGGGAAGCCAGCAGCGTTCCACATACCTGATACAAACACTACGTCCAATACCAGACTCTTATCTTGTCTATCATTCAGCTTGGCTGACCAAGCCTCCAGGTTGGTAATCCCCTGATGGGTATCTGTAATTGCCCCATATTTGAACAGGACCCCTCTCTGAGAAGAGAACATAGGCCTGCTGAATTCTTCCTGATTCTTGACTAAGCATTTTTCAGCCATGGGTACCTGTAATTAACAACATTTCTTCTCACAACAGGGATATGCATGCATACATATTGCAAATATCATGCCTATTGCATCAATTTCACATTACTTACTTACACGGATACATAACCAGAACTTTCAACATCATTTAGAAACAACATGATGAGGGTTTCAGTTTACTTACCTGGTTATGCACATTTTCCTTTATACCAGTATATCGTCAAGACGCTCTTGATTCAACTGTCAATCACTTCTTTCCCTCTATCCGTGAACTCGAATTGCGCAACAGTAGCTATTATGCGGATATGGAGGCTAGTGCTCTGTAAAACAATTTTAACGCAGGTAAATGTAACAATGGTGGTTGAATTACCTTTTAACCTCGTAGTTAGGGTGAATTTAGGGCAACTCTGACAAGTTAGATTGCAATCTTTGATCATTCGTGCGAAAACTCAGGATCTCGCCAGGTATTTCATTGGGTTCTGGGATCGGCGGGAATCACCTACCATGTCTGCGCGCATTTAATGATAATGGCGGCAAAGGGAGCGGGGGATATCCATATGACAAGATATCATGAGGGCAGGATGATATTTCACAAATATCGGGTTGAGTTTTGATATCATTCTCCCCAGCATTGAAACTATTATCGCGACAAGATTCGTGTAACAATACACCGCTTGTTTACGTTTTAGCACATCAGGAGGATATTTTAGTTTATCGGGTGATGTTTCAAAATAAAATGATGATGATGAGTCAAGCTTGCTCATCCTCCTTTCGGAATATCAGGATGACGTCATCATGATATTCGTTCCTTGTATCGGAAATGCGTCATGACGTCATCGTCATATTGGGCGAACATGATCGTGTTTACAAAATATCCTGTCGAAATGCAAATATGATGATGATGTCATCATGATGTTTGTTTCTTTGTTTATCGTATTCAGATGATGTCAGCAGGATGTTTGTTAAGGGTGATATTCCGCGTCAGGATGATATTAACGAATATCGGGTTACTTTTCAAAACATGATGTTCGCGGTATAAAAGACCGCGTGACGGGAAAGACTTACTACCATTTAAAGTTGACGTCAGGACACTTGAGCCGCAGGATATATCAGGGGATGTCTCAAATATGATGATGTTGTTCGAAACATGACTAAGGTTATAAAATATGACCCCCCCTCTTGCGAATATCAGGTTTGACCAAAACTTTGACTGTCCATAATTCTCACAACCTGATGAATACCAGGGTGATGTAAAAGGCAAACCTGCATGAATTTTAGTGTTCTTTCAGAATATAAGGTCACAGCTACAAAATGTGAATTTTGACAAATTGACCTCACAATGATGACCTATCTCATCCTGACTCAATGTGATGATGCACTTAACTAATTTTTACCAAACTGCCAGAAAGCAAGAAACCCAAACCAAACAGAAAGAAGTTGGGTCCCTGTTTTGCCAAGTCAAAATGGGGCATGTTGTGTGACCACACAACACTATTCTCCATACCAAATTGGGCAACAGCGATTCTCCATACAAAAGTGATAAGATTTTGTTTTCTAGCAAATCTTATCTAATATGCATTTAATACAGCATGTTCAAATGTCAGAGTTATTCATTTGAATTAAATGATACATTTGCATGCATGCTGTAAATATTTATTTCTTGTAGAAATTTTAAACTAGCCACAATCGTGGATTGAACTGGTTACTGTTATGTTGATAGGAAGTTATAAGATGATAAATTAGAATATTAAGATGTTTGTAATATAATGGATATATAATTTTCTTTGAATTGAATATGTTTCCATCAAGAGGCTTATCTTTCAAAAGAATTATCAATCTTTTATGCTTTTAATAAATTGTTCTACCATTTACTTTTTTATATTTATGTCATTTAATTATATGTTTGCATCAAGAGGCTTATCTTTCAAAAAAGAACTACCAATCATTTATCCTTCCCATCATTCATGTAATAAATTGTTCTTCCATTTACCTTTTTAAATATGTAATATCTTTTTTCATTAAATATTTAACACAAGTTAATCTTTTTACTTATTTAAAATAGAAGTGCTATCTTGATATTCATTGGCATTAAGGTCATTTAACTCTATGTATTATGGTTTTACTAGTTGATACAAATAATTTAAATATTTTTGGTACATTTAACTTTTAATATTTGATAATAAATAATGGTTTAAATTATCATAAGGGTAAAAAGTGCATATTTTCAAGTTTTTTCATCCATTTTTAAAAATGGATCTCAGTTGGCTCCCTTTTGACTAGTTGTTTTTTACCAACTTGAATGTGAAATATTAAACTTGTGTTATGATGTTGCATAAAAGGACAAATACTAATTCAGTTTGTATATATCAATCTCTTATCAAATCATTGCATTATCACATAAAAAGCATCAATTAGTCTTGCATCTACATTTGCGACTATAAGAACAACATAGGTATTTGTTTGGCTAATTGAAGTGTCTTCAAAGTTGTTCAAAACTATTAAATATCTCAGGGGTTTGACTAAGAAAAAAGAAGAGGAGCAAGTTACCTCCCATACCTAGCACAACAAGCTCTATTGATGTCTCTTAATACCACTAATTTCAAGTAATAAAGGTGAACACAATTCTATAAAAATTAGGTTATAGGTTTAAATTTGGAGCAAAAAATTGATTCTACAATATCTTCAACATCTACGACATGTTGGAGTATTATAATTTCTCCATAAAAAATTATTAATTACTATGTTTTGTAATTAACTATAATAGGAAAAAAGACAAAATTTTAAATGGAAAAATCTAGAAAGAATGAGACAAACTAGATAGTTGAAGTTTCTAGATGTGAATGGAAAGTTTCTAAAAGAGACAAGATGAGGAAAGAATAAGGATTAGAAGGTTCAAGAAAGGCAAAATCATTTAATGATGTATACTAGTTAAAACCTCTATGAATAAGGCATGATGTAATAGTTTTGTATCAAGTGATTAATGAAAAGTTGAGTATTGTAGCACTCCATCTAGTGTTTGTGATGAGCTATTTCCTAGAATGAATTATGCACAACAATTAAAGTGTAACATACTATTTCTCAAAGTAAATTATGTACAATGATTATATTTTCAAAATATAATGATAAATTTAAATTTTCATTATCCTTTGTTTAGAAATTATATAAAACAAGAAAATATCAATGATTCTTTTATAGAGATTAAACAAATAAAAACGTTAACTAGTACTTAATTAATTTCCATAAAAAGACATAAATACATCTCTTTTGTGTTGGGAAATTCTTCCTTTACTACATAGAGAGGGTTTAAGACATTAATTTAAGACAAAATATTAATTTTTTCTTAAATATATATTTTATGTTTAAATTATATTTTAATTTTCTAATTGTCTTAAATTAAGACAATAAAAAAAAATTCTAAAATAATTTTTTTATTTCCCTATCATTCATTTTCCCTCTCTCATTTGACATGCATTTTCCTTTTCCCTCCCTAATTCGACATGTATTTTCCTTTTCGCTCCCTCATTCGACATTTATTTTCCTTTTGCAGTTTCAAGGATAGGAATTCTAGTATATGGACCAGGGAATATTGGTGTCAGATCTGCAGATGGTTGTGGTCCACTTAGATGCCCTCCTTAATGTTAAGAAGAAAATTGGTGGTTTCTTATTCCTCGAGTCCCTCCATGTGGTCTCTATGATGATGTAAGGAAACGTCTGCAACATCAACGAGATTCTAACAAACCAAATTCTTAAAGTTGCAATGGCAATCAACACCAATGTTTTATCTGGGATGGAGGTTTCAGACATTTATTTGGAAACTCTTCCCAAGTTGAGTGTGTAGTTCCTGTCATCTCTGAAATGCACCTCATTTAAGACTAGAAGAGACTGGATGGTGCTAATCATTTTATTTTGTTTATAATTTGAAATGGAAGAGCCAGTCTGGGAGATATCATCTACCTCTACATAATTGAATAATTGTTATCTCAACAACCCTTCCATACTTCATAGGGAGAATGTTTGTGAAATCCAGTTTTAAAGGGTTTTTTTTGGTTGTAATAGGGAAAACTCAAATAGGTGCGCTATAGTTATGGGCTGCCTTATTGTAACCAAGGGATTTGAAACTAGATCTTGCTAAAGTTCTTCACTATTCTTACAGCACAAACTCGTGGATAAGTCTCTAGAATCCATTTATGCATGTTTTTGTTCTGGGTGTAATAGGGTACACTCATTCTCAGCATAGATTCATTAGAGTTATGGATTACCTTATTGCAAATAGGGGATTTGAAACTGGATCATCCTGAAGTGCCCCATTATATTTATAGTAGAAATTCTTGGATAAGTCTATAAAATATTTATAGAGTCCAATTATGTATGTTTTTTTGCCTTTGGGTGATTTGGGAGTAATGGGTCATTCAAGAATTTTATTCTTTTTAAGAAAATTATCTTGGGAGAGTTCATCACTTTCTTTAAGCTTGGAATGCATCCATAAGATCTATGATGTTTGGACTGTATTCTTAAGACTTGTAAATGTGTCGCACTCCAACACATCCTCATAATCCTTATATTGAAATCTCAATACAAATTGGTTAATTGTTATGTCACAATCTCACCATAGGTCAAGCGAGGATGTTTTAACCGGAAGCATGTTGGAGTCCTCCATCACTATTACACCACAATCCCTTGGATAACTTCATAGGATAAAATTCTTATGATATCAATTTATGCATTTTTAAGATTTGAATATATTGGTTCAAGCACAAATGTACTTTGTAATTATTTCAGCATAACCTTCACTTACATCATGATAAATATGAGTTGCTTTATTGTGGTAAGAGTAGTGTTGTGAGAGGGATTTGAACATGGGTTATAATCTTGTAAATGCCCAATTGACATTACATTACAATCTCTTGGAGTATTGATCTTATTAATTTCCAAAATTCTCTAATCTTTTGAGCTTTTAAGTGTTGTTGCATAGAGACATCTTATGTATTCAAATGCTATGTATTTTCCATGATTATTTTTCATATTTGATCAAATAGTGTGTATTTTTTGTGTGGGCAGTTTGGATGAAGTGGTTCTAAAGTTGCTAATGTCCATGTGTTTGTTTTTGTGCAGGGACCCACTAGGCTTCATATTTTTTCTTTACCTCACAATATACACTGCCACCAAGCTACCCAATGTTGCAGATCTATCAGTTCCTAGAAAAGCTAATTTGCATAGATTACATAGTGATGTTTTCTTCTCACCTCCATCATTGCCAACTATGGCAGAACTTCTTGGGTGGAGTTAAGGATAGCTTTACCTCATTGGGTTCATAATTGTCTCCCAGAAAATAGCTCTTCACATTCAAATGGAACTGTACATTGCATCCTTGTGAGTTATATTTTACCAAGCCTTTGGATTGTGAAATTTGGTTTCATCTTTGCAAGCTTCACCATCAGGGATTTTCTTAGAATAATTAGATTTGGTCATTGTCCTTGTTTGTTTGGTGTTCTTGTTTTTTTGTATTCCTTAATGCTATTGTTACTTTTGTTTCCGCTAGTTTCTTTTGTATGGTTGTTTTTCTAGCTTGTGTTTATCAATGTTAGGTAGAAACATGAAAGGCAGGACAAGGTACTTTTCCCTCAGTTTTCACAATAATTCAATCCTACATTTTGGCTAAGCCTGTCCAAAACTCAGGACTAGTTCCTATAGGAATTTGACACTGATATTTTTATTTAATACATTTTTTTCCTTTGTAAGCCTTTGGAGGTGGAGCAAATATTAGACTGCAACATGTTAAAGAATTCTATAATGTACCCCATACTTATTATACCACAACCTCATCTCATGTGTATTAGGGTTATGGGCCTCATTTTTGGGGTTTGAACCTAGGTCACACTATTATGAGTTTCCCCTTAACCATTGCACAACTCCTTGGACATTTATCACCCATTACTAGTTGTACTGTGGTAACTGATCTTCCAAATCCTCATCTGTGAAAGTATAGTTTATCTACTATAAGCATTGATTGTCGATGTTATTTTTCTAAATTACTTTGTCCAAATACATAGCACACAAACAATGAATAGAAAAATATTTATGGTAATTTACAAGTTTCTTGGAATACTTTGGAAAGGAATTTCCTCTCATGATGTCTCTATTCTTTTTCTTCTCAAATACATAACTCTAGGCATTTATTTACATAACTTGTTACCTAATGGAAAATCCTTTCCCAATAGGATTTTACAATAGAAAAGTATCCCAATCACCTTCCCTTATCCTATCATGGATACTAAAATCCTTAAATAAAAGAAGATATTGTCATAATCTACCTTTCTAGGCTTTTGGTAGATTAAAGCCACACATTCATCCTACAAATGATTTGTCAACATAACTGACTAAGCCAAAAATTCTTGTGTCATTTGAGTATTTCCCTTACTATGCAACTATAAATGACATGTTTGGAGAAAAGAGCTTGGAACATTTCTGATGTAGGAGCATCCAGTGGTGTAAGGGCAATCTTGCATCACCCAAAAAGAAGTTAATTCAAAATCATTGTAGTTGTTTTCATTTCTTTCCATAATTAGTGTTTTTGGTTCCATAATAACTAGAATAATGATGTAGGACTTTCAGTTTTTCAAAAACTGCTAAAAATAGCAACCTACCTGTTTTGGAAAGTGTACGTGCCATTTTAGGAAAGTTTGCATTTGGGCACGGATTGAAGTGAAAATTTACAGAAAGTTACATAATGGAAATATAATACCTTTGGCAAAGGAATTAGGTAAAGATCATTTGTGAGCTAAAAGATATTAAAGTTTTTGTTTTCTGAAAAGCCCCTAAAAATTTCTGAAATGAGATATGAGGCACTAAAACATCCCATAACATCCCAAAAAGTTGATGAAAATCTATTTACAAATTTTTGGAGTGATAGTTCACATTGAGATCTTTCTGGTGCTTAAAACGGTTCATCAATCGGACACCTGGATCAAAAGTTATGCTTCTCAAAAGTTGACCTACTTTTGGAGGGAGTTGCAAATTTCAAAATTTAGCTGGAGGCCACCAAAAAGTGCTATTTATGACTATTTTGGGAACCCTGGGTAGTAGTAGATTTAAGGGGGCAAGTGTGGAGTCAATAATAGGTGGGAAAATAGAAACCCTAGCTGATTTGGGGTTATAGAAGGCAGAAGATTCCAGAGCCTGGTGAGGGGTAGTTGTAGTGTGTTGCAGCCTGTGGAGGATTGATTCCTAGAATTATAATTGAGCTTCTATAATGTAATAAGTTTCCCAAATAAAAAAAAATTTCTATTTTCTATACTCTATTTATTTTGTTGCATGTTTTATGATTTTCCCCCCTTCATCATGTGGTATCAGAGAAGGGTTCCTGAGTGTGTAGACAGATCACCGACCGTGAGGCAGTTTGCATCAGGACCTATAGTTGTGGGTTTTCTGTGGAGATCAAGATGCCTCCATGAAGAAATCATATTGGGAGGAATGCTTTGATAAAAGAGGGTTTTAGAGCCCTACAAAGGCAAATCGATGCATTGCAAGAGGAGCTATGAAGAGGGTTTGAGCTGAGAACAAGAGAAGAAAGCGAAGATGAAGTTGAAGAAGAGCTATCTAAGGAAGAACAAGAAGCTGCAGGAGATCCTGCAAAAGTTAGGTTGTTGAGGGCCATTTCAAAGATTGAAAAGAGGCCCAGGATCAAAGTTTCTACATATTCTGGAGATTTGAATCTAGAACAGCTTATTGATTGGATCAATGACATGGAGGAGTATTTTGAATATGAAGATGTGGAGGACCCAGATCGGGTCAAGTTTGCAAAACCAAAGTTGAAGGGCCACGCCAGTATTTGGTGGAAGGAGGTCCAATTAGAGAGGAACAGAAGAGGAAAAGGAAAGATCACCAAATGGGATTAGATGGTGGAGAAACTGAAGAAGGAGTTCATTC
Organism: Cunninghamia lanceolata; assembly: GCA_027924645.1. NCBI lineage: Eukaryota > Viridiplantae > Streptophyta > Pinopsida > Cupressales > Cupressaceae > Cunninghamia > Cunninghamia lanceolata. The sequence goes on from BSBN01000134.1 coordinate 6,211,087, forward strand.
CTATGGACTTTGAGATGGAGTTGTTGAAAAAGTTGCAAGGACTAAAGCAAGGTAACAAGTCTGTCAAGGAGTATACAAAAGAGTTTTATAAGATTACTATCAGGACAGGCCATGTAGAGCCCAACAAGGAGAAAGTATCTCATTACATTAATGGGTTGAGGCTGACTATTCAAGAGGAACTGAGCCTGGTCATAATGACCACCATAGAAGATGCATACCGATTTTCCTTGAAGGTGGAAGAGAAGCTGAATAAAAGATTTGATAGGAAGCAAAGGGGAAGAGGTCAAGGTAGAAGGACTGGTAGAAGACCCTATGGAGGCCATAATGAAGATCAAAACAAAAGTGAAGAAGCTGGCACCAATCGAAATCAGAGAGGGGATAATGCCTACCGCCCTTGTGACCAAAACAATGGTGAGCAAAAAGCAAGAGGAAGAGGCCGACCTGGGCAAGGACCTGGAAGAGGAGGTTTTAGAGTAACCTGTTTCCAATGTGGAGAAGAAATGCATCGAGCATATGAATGTCCACAACATCAAGGAAGGATGAATAGTAGACCTAAAGGTAATGCATGAGTTGCACATGTAGATGAAGATGCACAATCTGAGCATTTTGAAGATGCTGAAAGGGGAGAAACCCTAGTGGTCAGAAGAACCTTGTTGAATGAGGAGAAAGAAACAAATCAGAGGAAGAGTTTATTCTGCACAAGGTGCAAATGTGAAGGTAAGTGCTGTGATATTATTATTGACAGTGGAAGCACTGCTAATCTCGTTTTAGAGTAGATGGTTGACAAGTTGAAATTGATAAGAAGAAATCATCCACATCCATATCAGATTGCATGGTTGCAGAAAGACTACAGAGCTTTGGTCAATGAGCAGTGTTTAGTGAAGTTCAAGATTGGGGACTACCATGATGAGGTGTTGTGTGATATCATACCGATGGATGCCTGTCATATGCTGTTGGGGAGGTCGTGGCAATATGATAGGAGCGCTGTCCATGATGGTTGTGCAAACACATATTCCCTAACAAAGGATGGAGTTTGTCATAAGTTGAAGCCCTTGAAGGAGGTGGAAGAAAAGGTATGTAGTATTGCCAGAATTTTCTTGGTAGATGGTAGGAAGTTTTTGGAGGGTATGAAGCATGAGCGTCATTGCTTTGCATTGATTCCTAAGATTAGTCAAGAGAAATGTGAAGATGTACCAGTAGAAGTCTTAGATATGTTAGAAGAATTTCAAGATATTATCTCTGATAATGTCCCAGAAGGTTTACCACCAGTGAGGAAGATAAGTCACCAAATGGATTTGATACCAAGAGCTTGTTTGTCGAATAAGGCAGCCCATAGAATGACTCCTACAAAGAGTGAAGAGCTGAATAGACAAGTTCAAGAGCTGTTAAGGAAGGGACTGATAAGGGAGAGCCTAAGTCCATGTTTAGTACCTGCAGTACTAGCACCAAAGAAAGATGAAGAATGGAGAATGTGTACAGACTCTCAAGCCATCAATATGATCATGATCAAGTACAGATTTCCATTGTCCAAAATGGATGACATAATGAACTGTTTGAGTGGAGCCAAGTACTTCACGAAGATTGATCTGAAGAGTGGGTATCACCCGATCCAAATTAGAGAAGGAGATGAATGGAAGATAGCCTTCAAGACCAAGGAGGGTTTGTATGAGTGGTTAGTCTTGCCATTTGGGATAACCAATGTACCGAGCACATTCATATGGCTCATGAATGAGGTACTGAAAGAACTTTTGGGAAGTTTTGTTATTGTCTATTTAGATGATATTTTGATTTTCAGCAAGACTTGGGATGAGCATATGATGCATATTAGAAGAGTTTTAGAGAAGCTGAGGGAGGAAAAGTTGTTGATTAATCTGAAGAAATGTAGTTTTGTAAAGAAGGAGTTGGTATACTTGGGATTTGTTGTCTCAAAGGAAGGTCTTAAGATGGACCCAGAGAAGGTGAGAGCTATCCTTGAATGGCCTACGCCAAGGAGTACCACAGAGGTAAGATCTTTTCATGGTTTGGCAAGTTTTTACATAAATTTTATCAAGAATTTTAGTAGCATTTGTGCACCCCTAACTGAGACAATGAGAGGGGATAGAAAAGAGTTTAGATAGACTAGAGGAGCAGACAAGAGCTTTGATACATCGAAGTAGAAATTCGTAGAACAACCTATTTTGGCACTTCTGGATTTCAATAAAGTATTTAAGGTAGATTGTGATGCTAGTGGTAGTGGTATAGGAGTTGTTTTGAGCCAAGAAGGTAAGCCCATTACCTATTTTAGTGAGAAGCTTAATGATGCCAAGAAAAAGTATTCTATTTATGATCAGGAGTTTTATGCAATAGTTTAAGCTTTGAAGAAATGGGGACATTATTTGTTTCCAAAAGAGTTTGTTTTATAGACTGATTATCAAGCTTTACATTATCTTAATAGTCAAGAAAAGTTGAACTAGAGGTGCTTAAAATGGGTTGAGTTTTTACAGAGTTATACTTTTGTTTTGAAGCATAGGAGTGGGAAGTCCAACAGAGTTGCAGATGCCTTGAGCAGAAGGCAAAATTTGCTGACAGAAATGAAGATAGAGGTTGTTGGGTTCAATGAGCTCAAAAGTTTGTATCATGAAGATCTAGATTTTAAAGAGACCTGGAAAGCTTGTTTGGAACCTGTTACTTTGGATAGGACAAAATGGTTGGATTTCATAATCCAAGATGGCATGTTGTTTAGAGGAAGCCAGTTGTGCATTCCAAGGAGTTCCATGAGAGAGAACCTAATTAAGGAGAAGCATAGTGGGGAGTTGGATGGACACTTTGGTCAATATAAGACCATTGCTATTGTTGGTGAAAATTATTATTGGCCACAATTGTAACAGGATGTGAGGAAATTTGTGCAGAGTTGCAGATTGTGTCAAATAGAAAAAGGAACCAGTCAAAATATAGGGCTATATCAGCCATTACCTATACCAGAGAAGCCATGGGATGATATTAGTATGGATTTTGTTCTTGGTTTACCAAGGACACAAAGAGGACATGATTCCATTTTTATGGTGGTGGATAGATTCTCAAAGATGGCACATTTTATTCCTTGCAAGAAGACTAATGATGCTATTCATATTGCAGAGTTATTTTTTAGGGAGGTGGTGAGATTACACGGTCTACCAAAAAACATAGTTTCAAATAGAGATACCAAGTTTGTTGGTTATTTCTGGAGGACATTGTGGAAGAAGTTGAAGACAAATTTGAAGTTCAGTTCTGCACACCATCCACAGACTAATGGACAAATGGAAGTGGTGAATAGGAGTTTGTGTAACCTGCTACGATGCTTAGTAGAATATAAGCCTAAGGGATGGGATTTGATTTTACCACAGGTAGAATTTGCTTACAACAATTCTGTCAATTGGAGTACTAATAAATCACCATTCCAAATTGTATATGGCAATAGCCCAAGAAATGCTTCTGAGTTAAGGAAGCTAGACAAAGGAGAAAATACAGTGCTGAAGCTGAAGACTTTGCAGAACATCTAAAGAATTTGCATGAAGAGGTGAGAAAGCACATTAATAAGATGAATATTTAGTACAAGGCTAAGGTAGATTAGAAGAGGAGGTATAAGGAGTTCTAGGTAGGAGATGAAGTCATGGTGCACTTGAGAAAAGAAAGGTTCCCAATTGGAACATACAATTATAATTTGAAAATGAAGAAATTTGGACCATGCAGAATCTTGAAGAAGCATGATTCTGGAAATGCATGAGGTAGAGCTGCCGAGTGGGATCAATATTTCCTCTATTTTTAACATTACTGATTTATCAAAATATCATGAAGGTGGAACAGAGGATGGACCAACAGAAGTGTAGTGGAGTATTTCGGCATCTACTTCAATGGAGGAGATAGAAGAGATCTTGGATAGCCATGTGGGAAGAAGTACTCGGAACAAGCAATATGAAGAATATCTGGTAAAATGGAAAGGAAGGCTTGTTGAAGATTCTTCTTGGTTGTCTAAGGTAGAGATTGACCATTTGGGTTTTCCTCACACAAACATCTAAGACATGACAGGGTCACTTCTCAAATTACCCTGGGTGTCTGATGCAGGAGCATCCAGTGGTGTAAAGGCAATCTTGCATCACCCAAATAGAAGTTAATTCAAAATCATTGTAGTTGTTTTCATTTCTTTCCATAATTAGTGTTTCTGGTTCCATAATATCCAAAATAATGATGTAGGACTTTCAGTTTTTCCAAAACTGCTAAAAATAGCAACCTACCTGTTTTGGAAAGTGTACCTGCCATTTTAGGAAAGTTTGCATTTGGGCACAGATTGAAGTGAAAAATTACAAAAAGTTACATAACAGAAATATAAGACCTTTGGCAAAGGAATCAGGCAAAGATCATTTGTGAGCTAAAAGATATTAAAGTTTTTGTTTTCTAAAAATCCCTTGAAAATTTTTGAAACAAGATATGAGGCACTAAAACATCCCATAACATCCTTAAAAGTTGACAGAAATCTGTTTACAGATTTTGGTGTGATAGTTCACATCACGATCTTTCTGGTGCTTAAAACGGTTCGTCAATCAGACACCCAGATCAAAACTTATGCTTCCCGGAAGTTGACCTACTTTTGGAGGGAGTTGCAAATTTCAAAATTTAGCTGGAGGCCACCAAAAAGTGCTATTTATGACTATTTTGGGAACCCTGGGTAGTAGTAGAGTTAAGGGGGCAAGTGTGGAGTCAAGAATAGGTGGAAAAATAGAAACCCTAGCTGATTTGGGGTTACAAAAGGCAGAACATTCCAGAGCCTGGTTAGGGGTAGCTGTAGTGTGTTGTAGCCTATGGAGGATTGATTCCTCGAATTGTAATTGAGCTTTTGTAATGTAATAAGTTACCCAGATCAATAAAGAAATATTCTATTTTCTGTACTCTATTTTTGTTGTTGCGTGTTTTATGATTTTCCCCCCTTCATCAATTGCCTGTGTTATTGTCATGATTAGGAGCTAATGAAAAGGTGAGGTATGGCTAGTTAAGGTCATTGGTGAGTGCTTTTCACTTTCTGTAAACACAAGATATTTGAGTTTGTAGCACTGCAATACAATCTCCTTGTCATCTCCTTTACCAAGATTATGAGGCTCTTATAACATTTTAAAACCATATAATTTAATTATGACTAGTTTTAAAGGGAATGGTTTTTTAGTATTAAAAATATATCTAGGTCTATAAAGATGTCCAAGTCCCCAAGATGGGATACTTTGCCTTCCTACATTTTTGTGCTTCCAAACTCTTTAGGCTACAACCTTTCAGTGCTTATCTTGGTTGTATCTTCAAATTTGTGACAAACAGTTTAAACCTACTGTACACATTGGAAGTGTTGGTTAAGGTGTGTGGAATTGATTTATAATTGGTTTGCATATACTATATTTTGATTTCATAATCAAGGCCCTATGCATGATATATGGATAGGAGTGATGATTGGGAGTGAGTCTTCAAAGGCCAACCTGCAAGTAGGGTGATGACATTTATGTTAACAGAGCCACAAGAGAATCACATTAGCTATACCAAAAGTTTGGATATAGGCTAAAATTTGACTACCATAATGTTAACAATGAATTAGCAATTGTGCCAACCTCTAATCAAATGCCATTCTCCTTTCCTTGTAGAAATCTCATGATAGCATATCAAATGCATTTTTGTAGCATTCTGTAGGATTCTTCTATAGTCATCACTGCTTTGGAGAGACTAAATCAAGCTATACAATCAATTAGCTGATGGAAAATCACAAATGAAAAAAACTCAAGTTTGGTCATGAGAGAATAAACCTTACTCTATTTCTCCAAATGAATCATTCCATGCACCTTATGGAGTTCAAATTGGGTCAGCATAATGTTAGAAACAAAAAATATGTCATTTTCTTCCATAACAACCAAGATGAAAAATGAGTTAGAGCATTGTTAAGCTCATAGATAGAAACTCAATTATAGAAGTATGGTTGTTTCCTCTGCAAAGAGGTTTATGATAAATGGCAACTGCAAGTTCATGAAACATAAAATTTATGTCTCTTAATTATAGTGTTTATGAACAAGATTCATTTTGAAGAGGCATGGTCATTTTCAAACCTTTAGCTTTGGTTCAAAATACCTATAGTTTCATAAAAAGAGTATAATGCTTACTTGAAGTATATTTGAAGCTGTAATGTAGAAAGTTTTGGGTTAGTTTATGCATTTTTAAAAGTAATACTCTTAAGAGGTTCACTGTTGTGAATTTATATAGAATGTATGTTTCAGTTTAACAGGGTACGATGTATTTCTTTATTCATTCACTAGGAAAGTTTTCCACCCATGATGGTTGTATTCCTTCTCAACCCATATTTTTTAATTTATTTGCACACATCCACCCTTGTGTTTTTTTTTCAGTCTTGTATTTTATAGTTTCACCTTTGGAAGGAGAACTTATTATTTTGTAAGAATACCAATATTAACTAGCTTGCAAATTTAGAAATTGGAAGTTATCTTGGTTTTAGTATAGGCTGGCTCTGCCTGAATTATTTCATTAAAGCATTTCATTGATGCATGCTTATGGCATTCTAATTTGCCAAATTTTGAAGGGTATTTTAGGCCATTTTGCCCTTTCCATTCCCAAGCAATACTTGAGCTTTATTTTTGAAATCATGAAATTTTTACTACATTTTCCTTTATGTTTTTGGTGTTGTTCCTTGGTGAAGGTTTATTAATTATTTGGTCATGGAGTTATCACTTTATCTGGGGTGGTAAAGGTCTTGGAGATGGTGCATAGATTGTTTACATAATAATGATTACTTCAATAAGGTTAGGTTACTGGTAAAATGTTGATAGAAATGCATTTTTAGAATTGTCTTAAGAAATTATGTGAATGTTAATGAATATTTCAGTCAATTTTTCTACTTTGTAGGAACTTAATTGCATATTCCTCAAGGATTTTAACCAATTGTTTCAACTTTCTTCTATAAAGGATATAAGCTTATGATTTTGATTGATTTCATCAGATGGTGTTTTAAGGATTAAATTAAGTGGGAGTTGATTAGCATATTGTAGAGTATCTACCCATAACCAATAATAAAAGCTTGACCATCAAGGAACAATTCAGGAAATAGGACATGTAAAATATTTTGAATGGCTTGGGTGGAACCTTTTCTTCACATACGATAACTTTATAGCATATATGTCAAATGAAGCGTACTTCATATTCTAAAGGAGGAGTTTCATGCTAAAGTGGCTTTAACATTTCTTCAAGGATTGCAATATGGAAGAAGAGGACCATTATTTAGATATGGATTATGAAGTTTTATCATCAATATGTCTAGAAAATTTAGGGAAAGAATTAGACAAGCAGTTTAATATAGACAAATCAGATGTAGATCAAGATATGTTGGATGAGGTTTCAATAGTGGAGGAACCATCTATTGTGGATTTCAAACATCTCATGGAATTGACTAATTTCAATGAGAAATGGTCTTCACAATTGCCTTATCTTGTGAAGCAATGGGAGCATAAATAGGCCAATGCCTTCCATCTTCTCAATGAACAAATTGATATTTTAAACAAGAAGCTAAACTTAGGGAACTCAAAATTTTGGAGGAGCATATGTTTGAAGTAGATAATTCTGTTGGAGAAAAGAGGCTAATTTCAATTCTTCAAGCTGACTATGCATTTGGAGATGCAACTCCAAGATTTGAAAAAGATATTTTAATTTACAAAAGTAAATGGAAAATAGATGTTGAACATGATTCTATAGAGTATTGGAAGGAGCAAGCCAAAAGATTGGAAAAATTACTTGATGAAAGCCTTCAAAGAGAGAACAAGCTTCAAGAGAAACTACAAGAAAACCTAAGAATTTTGGCAAAGCAAACTTCACCAATAGAAGAATTTTCTGTTGGCAAGAGACACTTCTTTGATGAATGATTGAATGTTGTCATTGATGGCAACAAAGAAAGAAGATTTCATTGGCATGGCAAAGAGACATTACTCCAGAAGGATAAATGGCTAAGTATGGGCAGTATACATTATATAGTGTAAATGACAGTGTTTGTGTCAGTATGCCTCCGCAATTGAAGATAATTATATGTGGTCTAGTTATGTTGTTCATAGATATTTGGGGATCATTTTCTCTAGAGTTCAAGTCTTGACTTCCTCCAGAAGTCATATTGCAAAATATCTAAGTCTGAGTGAACAAAGTTAAGTCAGGAACAATGTACAACACCAAAGTAAAAGGGTCTACATTCTTTCGTTGTTGGATATTTTGTCCTGTGGTTCTGAAGGTATAATAAGAAGTCCAGAATGAATTTTGGTTATGAATCTTTGAGTCTCATATGGTCCGCAATGAAAGTTATGATGTGATAGATGAATTGGTCAAGCGTGTTCATAAGAGATAAGCCAACAATCATGTTTGATCTTTATGTGGAGAAGATATATTGTTTGAACAATCAATCTAAGTGGTTGAATGATTTGTACTAACCTATATGAAGACTATTAAATGATTGTTTGGATCCGCATTGCAGATTCTACACAAGTTCAAGCCGATAAGAAATAACATTTGTATACATAGTTCATATTTGGCTTGCCAACCAAATTATGAGATAAACCTTGTAGCATATACATATACTCGATGGATTTTGTTGTTGAAGTGGGGATAGAAGGTGTGGTGTGTGTGAATTCAATATATGTGTGATCTATAGTAGAGTTGTGACCAGAAAAAGAAAGTAAGGGTAGAAGAGTAGACTTCATGTAAGCCATAGCAAGAAAAGTAGAGATGAAGACATTTGAGTCTGTATACTAAGTTGTAAATGGAACTGCACCCCAACATTCTATAGATGCATTTATAGCAGTCATCCTTTGGTAATGAGTCAATCCTTCTTCTATTTTCTTTTCATTTTCTTGGTAATGAGCCTATTGCAGTGAGCACTTCTTGGACAGTGAGTCCCAGGGTAGTGAGCCTTCATGTAATTCAGTATCGTTATCATAATATATTGTGAGCTAACACTCACCATGGTTTTTCCCTTTTTTATCTTTCCACATAAAATCCTAGTGTCTGTGTTATGAATTTGTGGCAACTCTTCTCATGTTTACTTTACTTTCATGTTATTGAATTTGGTAAATGGATAAATGAATGTGTAAATGAAAAGGTTTTAAGAATACTGATTCACCCCACCTCTTAGTATTCTCTGCAATCAACAATTGGTATCAGAGCAAGGTTCCTTGAAAGAAGCTTTACAACTTAAGGAAAATCTGGGAAGGTGTACACATGGCAACCAGAAGATATTTCACTTCTCCTAAAGTCTCATATGAAAGTAATGAAGAATTACAAGCTTCTCTTATTGATCTCAAAAAATATGAAGACAAAATCAAGGATCTGAAGGATAACATACAAGAAGTTAATGAATGCATTTTAAATCTAAAAGAACAAGTCAAAAACTTAAAAAAAAATTACAAAAAGGTTGGTGAGCAATTGATATCAACAAATGAAACCCTGGATGATTTCAAAGTGGAAGTTGTAGAAAGAGCTAAAGCAGAAGAAGATCTAAAAATGTTGGTAAAAAGCAAATTAGAAGAATGTGATAATCTTGAAAAAGAAATTGTAAGCCTGAAATTAGATTTGGAGAAAGCCAAGAGCTATGAAGAAAAGTTCAACATAAGTTCTGCAAAACTTGATGAGATGATTACTAGTCAAAAGAGTTCTGATGATAAGCAAGGCTTGGGATTTGAGAAAGGAGAAAGTTTAAAATTAAGTTAAGCAAACACTATGTTGAAGCAAAACAACTAGTTTAGGAATCAAAGAAGAAGGAAGACCTCCGATCAGGCAGCCTAATGCTCAAAGGTATCCATCTTTCAATGGCCATTGTTTTAATTGCAATAAGTTTGGCCATAAGGATACTCAGTGTAGGAGTAGAATAAATTATAATGTTCCATCATTCTCTAGTCAATGTTTCAATTGTAAGAAAATTGGTCATAGATCAAATGAATGCAGAAGTCTGGTAAGGAAAGGCTTTTACAATGCAAGGAATTCTCAATCATTTAATGGAAAGTAGTTTGCATGCAATAGATTTGGACATATGGCTAATCAATATAGATCAAATCTAATCAATAGAAGTAATCAAGGACAAAGGAATGCAGTATGCTACAATTGCAGTAAGTTTGGACATGTTGTAAGATTTTACAGAAGCAAGAATGAGAAGAGAGATTATTCTACAGAGAAGAGGAAAACAAAGCAGAGAGAAGATAAAGACATTGCTCTGATGAATGATTGAATGTTGTCATTGATGGCAACAAAGAAAGAAGATTCCACTGGCATGGCAAAGAGACTTTACTCCAGAAGGATAAATGGCTAAGTATGGGAAGTATACATTATATAGTGTAAATGATAGTGTTTGTGTAGTATGCCTCTGCAGTTGAAGATAATTATATGTGGTTCAGGTATGTTATTCATAGATACTTGGGGATCATTTTCCCTAGTGTTCAAGTCTTGACTTCATACGGAAGTCATATTGCAAAATATCTAAGTCTGGGTGAACATAGTTAAGTCAGGAACAATGTACAATACTAGAGTAAAAGGGTCTGCATTCCTCTGTTGTTGCATATTTTGTCCTGCAGTTCTGAAGGTATAATAAGAAGTCCAAAATGAATGTTGGTTATGAATCTTTGGGTCTCATATGGTCCACAGTGAAAGTTATGATGTGACAAATAAATTGGTCAAGTGTGTTCTTAAGAGACAAATCGACATGCATGTTAGATCTTTATGTGGAGAAGATATATTGTTTGAACAATCAATCTAAGTGGTTGAATGATTGGTACCGGCCTATATGAAGACTATTAAATGATTGTTTGGATCCGCATTGTAGATTTTGCACAAGTTCAAGTTGATAATTGTAGTTCTTCTGGAAAAACTATGTAGTGTTTTTTAGCCTCACAACAAGTTCAAGCTGACAAGAAATAACATTTGTATACATGGTTCATATTTGGCTTGTTGACCTAATTATGAGATAAACCTTGTAGTGGATATATATACTCAATGGATTTCGATGTTGAAGTGGGGATAGAAGGTGTGGTGTGTGTGAATTCAATATTTGTGTGATCTATAACAGAGTTGTGACCAAAAAAAGATAGTAAGGGCATAAGAGCAGAGTTCATGTAAGGCAGAGTAGAAAAAGTAGAGCGACTTTATGAAGACATTTGAGTCTATATACTAATCTATAAATGGAATTGCATCCCATCATTCTATAGATGCATTTGTAGCAATCATCCTCTCGCAGTGAGTCAATCCTTCTTCTATCTTCTTTACATTTTCTTGGCAGTGAGCACTTCTTGGATATTGAGTCCCAGGGCATTGAACCTTTATGTAATTCGATATTGTTATCATAATATATTGTGAGCTAACACTCACTATGGTTTTTCCCTTTTTGGGCTTTCCACATAAAATCCTGGTGTCTATGTGTTATGAATTTGTGGCTGCTCTTCTCATGTTTACTTTCATGTTATTGAATTTGGTAAATGGATCAGTGATTGTGTAAATGAAAAGGTTTTAAGAATACCGATTCATCCCACCTCTCAGTATTCACTACAATCAACATTATCTCAGATTTTAAGAAGAGTAGACAACTTTTTGCATTTCATTCTACATAATGCACCAGTTGTCATTGGCATGGATTAGGTATTTGCCACCAATTCTATATTTTACTTATTTCCCATAATATTTACTAAATCTTATAATATGGCAAATCTTTGAATGTAGAATTGCCTCATCTTTTTTTTTGTTTTTTTAAGAATTGATCACATAATACCAAAATTCATTTCAAGTTTCATTGAACTTTGCTTCCATGAGAAAGTTCTATTTTAGTAAATATGCACTAAGATCTCAATTTTTTTAAAGAATTACAAGCTTCTTATAAGTCAATTAGTATTAATTGGTGATAAGATTTTGTTATTAAATTTGAATAATAATAATTATTTGGTTATTTCAATTTACAAAACAAAGATAAATCAGCCTATTCTGATCGTATTTATAATTTATTGGCATATTCTAGGCATTTCCCACTTGCTTTTTGTTAAGTGTAATCAAAACTTCTTTTGTATTCTTTTATCAAGAAAAGTTGAAAAAGTTACTTCTACTTATATATACACAACTATATTTAGATTCATCTGGAAATACTAGTGTATGGATATGGATCCTCTCACTTTGCACTAAACACCACATTTATATATATAATATCTATAATTGTACCCCTAAGTCTACAGGTGGATATGTCAAGCACATCAATGTCATGTCCTCATTTTTCTGGTGTCATAGCTTTACTAAAAGTAGTATATCCTCATTTGAGCCCTAAAGTCAGCAATTATGACTATAGGTATACATTCCTATACATAAAAAACACATGCACATCCTTCGATTAACATAATGTCATTACGAAAGATGTGGAAGAGTTCATGAAATCCATGGTATTGCAAATTTGTAAATTTGTTTATATCTATATTTCTCATAACCAAAGACTTGTTGATTATACCATTGTGCATCTAATTTTCCTTATGCTTTGGAATCATAGCTTTCTATTTTGAAGCATGGACTAGGTACCTTACTTTATGAAGAAAATTGGTCTAGCTGCACTACATTAAATTGCTTACATTGTGGGTTTAATTATCTATTTTGCCTCTTCTTCTACCTTCAACAAAAAATAATTCCAAGTAATTTAATCTTTTGAAGAAAATTGGTTTCTCTATGGCATTGAATTGCATACATTTTTGTTTGTTGTTGAATTAATTGTTGTGTTATAGATTATGTATGCCTATATACACTGGACCATTGGACTGAATGGCCCTACTTCTTGATGATGCTTGCAAATGTATTCACCATCATTAGTTTGAGCATTGTTGTTACTTGAACATTGAAGTATGTGTTAATATATGCAAAGGGAAATGCAAGATCTGTTTTAGGTATTGTATCTTATTTTAGATTTAAAATCTCTATGGTTAGTTTGGGGTTTATATGTAGCACCATTTGGGTTGATATGTCATCTAAGTTTATTGGACGGGTTTTATAGTCTTCTAAGATAGGTGCAATATAAACAAATTTCAAAGAACCCTTTTTTAGAAGTATCTCATGGCATTTTTTCTCTTTTGCAATGTGGCACTTTTTTTCTCTTTCTTGATTCTGCATTTCCTGCAAGTGATCTAGAGCCAGGTTTTTAGGAATAGATTTGAAGAAAGTTGAATGGAACTAAGTATAATGATGCATGTCAGGTTACTGTTGCTTTCTATTGGATAGTTCAACCAAACTGGTAGATGAATTGGTCAAGTTGAATCCAACAAGTGAGTATGCACTAAGATTGCATGGTACACTTTAATTCTAACAATGAAGAGCATAGCAGTTGGTATATAGAATACTAGTTAGAAGGTAAGTGAGTTTTACAGGATGATCATCAATTGCTTGTATTTTTCTATTTGTAGATTGGTAGGTTTATGCAGTGTAGATAGATAAAAACAATACACAACAATCCACAACAAAATGGAACTCAAATGATATTTATTTAATTAAATTGTGATTGCATACATCTACAATATAATATGTATCTATATGCAATGCAAATATATCTACTTAGCCATCAAGGGCTTCTCAAATCATTCTTTTCTTCTCTCTGTGATGACCACCTTTGTATCTAACTCAAAAACCTAGCAACTAGTTCATTTTCCTTCTTGTTATCCCCTCTATTTCTTCTACTCTCTTCCCCTCTTCATTAACTGTCAAAGTGTTGGTTTTATAAAAGCTAAGATAGTAGTTCAACCATTGTCTCTAACATGGAATTCCAATTTCCTAAATGGTCCCTTCGATATCCTGAGACACGTAGGATGAACCCACTATGAATGATGATTTTTAAATTTACAATGGTGATATATTCCTCCCACATTCCAGCAGATGGTCTACACTTTCATGGTGGGATGGTGGTATTAAGGGAACTATATATCACCTCCCACCAATATGAACAGGTCCAATCAAAATACCAAGTGGTCCCTACCATTGCACATGTGGCATCCAATTCACTACTACAAATACTATTCCTGGCTTCCCCGCGAGGTACAAGCCGGTCCCACCAAAGGCACCACAAGGTAGTAGGCTACAATTACCAATTCCATCAGCTTATCGAGGAGACTTCATTTCAATTCCCATCGAATTCAATAGGTCCCACCAATATTAGAGAGACATGGGATTCTATCCCAATGATACAACCACCTCCCGTCAATAATCTTTCAATCTATTGATGGGACTGTGTACTATATCCTATCGAAATGGAGCTATAAGGATGATGAAGGAGTTAACACCAAGCAATGAAGTCTAGCAGGCTAGCGATAACTTATAAGCTTCTGCTATACCCCTTCGCAAAATATTCTTTGCCGTTTTCATTATTGATATTTACGCAATTCCCAAATTGTGGAACATTTTATATGTATTGTAACGAGAATGTGATGCCAACATAGCTGAACCTTACGAGTCTTCACCAATGCCAGCATATGCGTAAAACAATATTGTAATATTTTATCATTGAATGTCTTTGGAATATCTACTATGAAGAGAAGTCAATCAAAACTGAAACCAAACCAAAATAAAAATGAAATGTTTTTGGGCAATGTAGGATTTCCCGTTTGCCTAAGATGCTCTTGCATCAGACACCCTAGGTAAATAAAATTTTTTGAGTTAGAGAGATCAAGAACATTGAGATGTACACAGGACTGTAATCCCATCCTTGTTTTTTATCCAAATCTTCTCCTTGTCCATGGGAGCTTTCCTTCTACTATCCTTCCATCATTCACCATTCTTCACACTCAAGTAGTCAGCCCCATATGTGCTAAATTGAGTTTCTGAATTACTTCTTGCTATTGGTTCACCTTGTTTTCCTCTAAATACCTTTGGACTTATATTTCTTTCCTCTTTATGGTGCTGCGGTAAGAACTTGAGGTCCAATTGGCTATTCTCTTTGGAAACCTGTCCTTTCAACATCTTCAAATCATGGTGTCCAACCTCTTCCTCTTTCTCTATTCGCTACTTCTTAACACTACAACAAATAATGGAGTTGGATTCTTTGATTTGCCTCGCCTTCTCCTCGAGAGGATTCAATACATACTTCTGACCATCTTTGTGGATGGTCTACACATTTTTTTTCCATCATAAATGGCCTCATTGTCATATTGCCATGGCCTACCCAAAAACACATGACAAGCACTCATAGGCATTACATCACACCACATTTCATCTTTATAAGAACCAATCTGAAAAGTAACTAGACATGGTTCACTCACCATCATCTCATGCCATTCTTGCAACCATGAAACCTTGTATGAATTAGGGTGTTTACACCTTCTTAAACCTATCTTGTTTACCATTTCCTCAAAAACTAGGTTTTCCATACTACCACTATCAACTATAGCTTTACAACACATACCTCCAAATTTGCACATAGTTCAAAAGAGACTCCTTCGTTGGGATTGTTCTTCCTCTACCACCTTTGGGTTCACCAACACTCTCCCAATCATGATAGATTCACCATCCTCAGGATCTTTACCCTTCATGGATGCAATACTCTCTGCATCCTCCTGTGCCAGATGGTTTCTTGTTGTGATCCTCTTGTTGCCTTCTTGTATTTGAGGACATTCATAAGCACAATGTCTGACTTCTCCACATTGATAACATTTTCCCATAAAACCTTTGTTGCTACTACCATGCCCTCTAGCTGGTATATCTTTTGCCTTTGTATTGTAGCCCATTAATTGGCTTGATATGGGCTTGGATTATTCTTCAACTTGGTTTTCTTTGCTTCTTCTCGCCCACCCTTTCTCAAATACAAATCTTCCTCAACCTTTAGAATTGTTTATTTTATTTCACATTACCTTCTGTTCTTCCTTCAATGCATATTGGTAAGCTTCTTCCACTAAATTCAACTTCACCATACTCATCTCAACCTGAATTTTATATTGTAAGCCATTCACATACCTGGCTACCATCTCCTTGTCAACATCATGTCTCCATGACCGAATGGCTAACTTGTAAAATTCTTCTATGTAATCTTTTACACTCATATCTTTCTATTTTAGGTTGTACAACTATTTGAATAATTCCATTTCATAATTGCCAAGAATAAATTTACGTTTTAGTCTTGTCACCATCTGATTCCACCTTGTTATCTTGGAATCTCCATTAGCAACTCACTCTCTTTGCAATCCCTTCCACCATAACATAGCATGTCCCTTCAATTTTGTTTGAGCTATCTTAACCCTCTAAGGGTCTTTAATGTCTTCCAATTCAAAATATTCTTCCTATTCACCTATCTAGTCAATTAACTCTTCTAAATTCAATGTTCTAAAAAAATTAAGCACATCCACCTTGTTACTCTTCATGATTTTTGTAAGAACCCTCAAAAATCTATCTTCTTCAGCTTCCTCAGGCTATCCTTCTTCTCTACCCTATTCTTGTTCTCCCACTTCACTTTCTTCTCCACTTATGAAGTCTCTGGCATCTCCAGTAACCCTTCTCACCTCATTCCTAATATCATTTCTTAGGTCTTCCCTCATCAACACTCAGAAGCGCTCCAATACTTCCTTGATTCTAGGCATTCCCTTACATGGCGGAATCCCTTTTTTTAACCAACGGTTTCAAGATCTTTGCTATTTAGGACTTTCTTCCTTACCTACAATAGCCCATGAACCTCCTCTTCAACCATTTCCACTTCCCCTTCCACAGGTCCTAGTGTATCCTCTACACACTTAAGAAACCTGCTCTAATACCAAATGATGTAGTGCAGATAGATAGAAACAATAAAAACAATACACAACAGTCCACAACAAAATGGAACTCAAATGATATTTATTTAATTAAAATATGATTACATACATCTATAATATAATATGTATCTATCTACAATGCAAATATATCTACTTAGTCATCGGGGGCTTCTCAAATCATTCTTTCCTTCTCTCTATGATTGACTGCCTCTGTATCTAACTAAAAAAACCTAGCAACTAGTTTGTTTTCCTTCTTGTTATCCCCTCTATTTCTTTTTCTCTCTTCCCCTCTTCGTTAACTGTCAAAGTGTTGATTTTATAAAGGCTAAGATGGTAGTTCAACTGTCATCTCTGACATGGAAGTCTAATGGCCTGAATGGTCCCTTTATTACCCCAAGACATGTAGGATGAACCCACTATGAATGACGATTTTTAAATTTACAACGGTGATATATTCCTCTCACGGTCCTGTAGATGGTCTACACTTTCATGGCAGGATGGCAGTATCGGGGGAACTATATACCACCTCCCATTGACATGAATAGGTCCCACCAAAATACCAAGTGGTCCCTACCATCTCACATGCGACATCCAAGTCACCACTATAAATACCATTCCCCGCTTCCCTATGAGGTACAAACTGGTCCCACCAAAGGCACTATGGGACAGCAGGCTACATTGACCAATGCCATTGGCTTATTGAGGAGAATTCATTTCAAGTCCTACTAAAGTCAATAGGTTCCACTGATATCAAAGAGACATGGGATTCTGTCCCAACAATACAACCACCTTTCGTTGATAAGCTTTCAGTCTATCAATGGGACTATGTACTACATCCTAGTGAAATGGAGCTCTCAAGCCGATGAAGGAGTTAACAGCAACCAACAAAGTCTAGCAGGCTAGTGGTAACCTATAGTCTCTCGCTATACCCCTTCATAGAATGTTCTTTAGCATTTTCTCTATTAATACTTGTGTAGTTCCCAAATTGTAGAACAATTTATATGTATGGTAATGAGAATGTGATGCCAACATAGCTAAACCTTATAAATCTTCACCACTGCCAGCATATGCATAAAACAATATTGTAATATTTTCTCATTGAATGTATTTGCCATATCTACTGTCAAGAGAAGCCGACCAAAATTGAAACTAGACCAAAACAAAAATTAAATGTTTTTGAGCAATGTAGGATTGCTCGTTTGCCCAAGATGCTTCTGCATCATAGGCACATGTAGAAATTTTTAGATTTCATATGCATTTGAACATAAACTTGTTTATTTTCTATGATAAAACATATAATTATGCATGCTATGCTTTCAACTTTAATGTCAACATCATATCAATACTCTGGTTATTCAAGTGAGAGGATGATGAATATCATGAAATTGATGAAAATAGTTACTACGGATCATTCTTTAAAAAATGTAATGTATATTTCACCAAATTAAAATTCGTAACCCAAATTCTTTACTTCCTAAGTGAAGTCAATTTACCTTTTGGAAATCTATTTAGTAACTGATGTAGTTCCATTTTTTAATAGTGGAGACCAAAATTAAAGCTTCTCACTTAAATGAATACAATAAAACTGCAATGCAAAGGACAAAAATCTCCAATTATTTAAAGGATGTGATCAGTTTGTTTGATGATTTTTACCATTGTAAATTGAACTTCAAGTAGATTTAATGTCTTTAATTCAAGTGAGATGGTTTTTTGAGATAAATTTTTTTTTACATGTTTTACATAATGCAGATCTGTGGATACAGACCACAATCAATTCCTATTGACATGATTACTATGATAGAAGTTTTTGTGGGCTTACTTCTTAGAAGACTTATTTAGAGTTCTAGTGTTATGTTTTTCTTAGAAGTTTTTGAAGGATATGAGCAACCACATGGGCATCAATTCCATGAAGATGATGAATTTAATGATTTCCATTTACTTGTAGGTGAAGGTGAAGAAGACCATGAAAACTATGGTATTAATTTATTTGTGGATTTAGGGCTTATTAATGATGGTGCATTTATGCCATAAGATGAGGACATTTCATGTGAGAATGACATTGTTTGATCATCACATTCACTTTAAGATGGTTGTGAGGATTCAGTACAATATAATTAACTCTTTACATGTTAAGTATTGTGTTTTTAATTGTACACAAAATGTAATGGAAATTAAGTAATTTAAATGTTTTGAGTGTTCTATTAGTGGATGTTTGTAACAGCAATGAATATTGCTTGCAATTTTTTTCAATTGGATAAGTTGTTTCATTTAATTTTTTTACTTCTTTAACAATTTACTTGAAAAACACTTTTGTGTTTGGAAGCTTTATGCAATCAACACCTATGCACTTTATGCAATGGACACATAGGCAAGAGAAACACAATACCATAAAGCTAAAAAAACTTTAGAAGTTGAGCATTGTTTATGTTTTTCTTATGTAATGAAACATAATGAAAATTATGTATGTTATTGTTCATGTGCTAGTGAATTTGACTTATGTTACTAATATCACTTGCATATGTTCTCTAATTAATATTTTATCATTTTATGTCATTATGTGTTTCTTTAAGAATGTGCATATGGGTGCTCCCGATTCTACTATGGGGGAACCATTAATCTTAAATGGTCTAATTGAAATTCTAAGGAACGGGCAAGGGCAAAACATTACTATGATGGTGCATGAGGTAAGTTTGAAAATTGTCTTTTATATGTTTAATTATCTTATGTTCTATATTATATTATGTTAATTTATGTTTGTGGAATGCAAGCCATCTCTAAAGTCGTTCCAACCCCTATCACACCCTTTAATACATCAAGTATTATGTCAACAATAAAATTTGATCTAGATTCTTGTGCATTTAATTAACTTATTTCACATTTTATATTTTGTTAATATTTGTGTTTTTGCCACAGGGCATTTCTAGAGTAAGTCCACTAAGAATGCATCTTGTTGGCATGCAAGATTTGATTATGCTATCTGATATATCCAATGTTATGCAAAAGGTATGATTCAATCATATGTTTGTGTGGGTTTGATTATGTTCTTTCCCCTATTACACCACTTTAATTTTTATATTTGTGCCTTGTAGGATGTTTCAAGAAGATGTATAATGCCCTCTACATCTAGACCAGAAACACCTATCACAAGAGTGGTATCAAGCACAATACCTCATAGTATGCCCTCTACATCAAACATGGATGCTCCTAGTATCCCTATTGAAATAGGCATGCATGCCCCTATTAGGAGTACATCACAAATAAATAATCCATCAAGTCTGGGTTTAGTCAGAATTCTCCCACCAACACCTAAACAAGTTTCCTTGAGGAGTCTTATAGAATCACAATCAAGAATACTAAGGCTCTTACCAGAAACTCTTGAAAATGTTGAAATTAGGAAAGAAATACTTAAATAAATTGAGTTATGGGAGAGGACATTGTTGGGGAGTGCAGGGCTTACTTCTGATGAATAGGTGAAATTATCTAGAAATATTATCTTATTATTCTTTTCTAGTTCATATTTTACTTTTATCATTGTAATAACATGTTGATTGGTTAAAGCATCATTGATTATTACATGGTTGTTTGATGATTACATGGTTGCTTTGTGATGATAAAATGTGATTACATGGTTTCTTGATTATCTCTTTGTAAATATAGGAAATAAATGACAAAGTGACTAATGTACCTATAGCAGCTTCTACCTCAACCCCTAAGACCAACAATATCCTCAGTGACTACAAAAGGAATGCAAGAAGTTACAATCTTGCTCACCTCAGAAGGAAATGTCTTAAAGGACGAAATGGGGTTAAAATTCTTTCACTTTATTTTTGTTGTGTAGAACAATTATTTGGCAATACCATTCAAATGGATTAGAGGAAGCAAGCCAATGCTAATAAAGATGAACTCTTTAAAGATGTCATAATAGCATTTGGAAATCCTGGTTTTAATTAGGAAATTATTCTAGATATTGCATGGAAATACATTCACTCTAAATAAGACAATTTAAGGTCGAAGATGACAAAAGACTTGAGATATCCACATCCATCTTGGATCATCGACCAAGTGACATGGGATGAACTTATGAAAGATGCCATGTTTAAGAGGCAGGACCACAATAATCCAAACTATAGGCCATCTACACGAGGAGGATCTAATAAATGCCTTTGAGATACAATGAAAGAAACCCAAGATAGGGTGTCAAGTATTGGATCCCATAAATTAGGATCTGGTGGGTACAATAGCATTTGTAGTGGCTTGGTAAGTAAACATTTTCATCTACTATATTCTCTATTTCATAAAGAAAAGTCATGACAAACTTGTGAGTTAACTGTATCTTATGATTCATTATACCTTATAAATTTGGTTATATTTGTTTATGTAGGTTCACCAATTTCAAAAGGAAGCTTCAGAGGAGGACCTTAATTATACTTCACTAAATGGTTCCCAAGGCCTTTGATAAGATATGCTAGATTGAGGGGAGAAATTAGTCACTGGTCATGAATCTGAGGTAAGTTCTTTTCATGATGGGCTATAATAAAATTTCATATTTTTCCTTCATTTCCATTGCAAAGCAAATGATACAGATATTAATCTAGATAGATACACCTAGAATTACAATAGTTTCTTTTTTGCATAGAGAAATGAAACAAGCAAAGCTAAAACTATGATCTGAGTTGCTACAAGATTAATAACTATCAGTTTACATAGAAACAAACATAGATTTTCATGGTTTATTAAATTCTATGCTTTGAAGCAAGAAAATAAGGTCTGATATGTTATTTTAATGAGTTAAATTGTGTTGTGTATAGGAAGCCCAACAATCAAACTCATCAAGTAGTGAGCATGAAGAGGAGCTAGAGGAACATGATGAATTGTTTGTTGCACACAATGTTCAATTGTCATTCCTGAACCTCGGTAGGAAACCATCCTTGAATTTTAGCAAGTCAGAGACAAGAATAATGAGGAGGGTGTTCAATGTGATGAACAATTGACACCCACAATTATAATAGTGCCTCGTAGAAAGAGGACACAAAGGAAGAGAATGGATAGAAACAAATGAACAAAAGACATATTTGCTTCTTTGTTTGGGAAATTAGTGTCAATATTCAATAATGGTTATGCCATATCCATGGTATGTTTTTTTGGCCACATCATTTTGTAGGATACAAAACATTGAAAATAATTACAATTAATATGGTACTTCTAACTGTTATCTTCAATTGTGAATTTACTTTTTCTTTTTGTGAATTTGTCTGAGAAAGAGCAATAACAGCTGGTTCTAAGGATTGACATTCTATTTGAGTATGTTTACCTTTGTTGATCTTCCACCTTTTTGGAATCTGTTTATTTGGGTTCTCCAACATAGTGTTCATTTTTTCTCTTGGAAAGGTAGATTGATGGTACATATAACCATGGATCCCTTCTATTACCATTTCCCTTCTACAAATTTGTCCATCTAAAATCTTCTTTACTATTTCATGCGGTACTATTTTGTTGGGCATGCTTAACTTCTTTATTTTGTGTATATGAGGATGATTTTTTAATACATAGATCGAATTTCCACTGCATTTAGAAAAATAAAATAAAAATTTCAGAAAATAGGAGGATGAGAATCTAAAAAAATTGAATGTTGAAAACCACACTACAAAAATATTTAAAATAAATTGTTTATTTTTTTAATTCATTTTTTCATATTGTCTCTAGAGAAACAATAATTGGGATTAAAGAGATACTGTCTCTAGAGAGACAATATGTCTTTAATCCCAACTATTGTCTCTAAAGAGACAAAAGTGAAATTGTCTCTAAAGAGACAAAAATACTTTTGTTTTATATTGTCTTTACAAAGACAATTTTTTAAGACAATAATTTGAGACACTCACTTAAAAACAATATTTAAGAGAATACACATGTGTTTTTGTCTCAAGTTAAGACAATTTACTCAAAAGTTGTATTAAACCCCCCTTTATATAGTAGTGTTCCAATATCACTCTAGAGAATGGATCAGAGATTCAACCCATTTTAGCTAGTGATCACTCTAGGAGGAACCTAGTTCTTATTCAAAACCAACAAGTTGTTATGCAAAACCCTCCATGCTTTGCAACACACAAACCCTGGCCAGAACAATCTTGGGTGTACATTGTACCATGAGTTGGAGACACATTGTGTGCCCCTTCTCCAATGCTCATTGGTTGCCAAATCAATAATCCTTCTCCTTCATGATTTCTTGCAGTGCTCTTTATTTCCTCATTTTTCTCTTTATTCTACTTTACATTATTTTCATGGGTTTAATTAATAACCCAAAGGGTGGTTTCAATGGTCACACCCTTTCATAACAACATTACAATTAATCTTTAATTGTAACTTCCCATGAATTCTCTTCAATATAATTTATTTTATTTATTGTTTGATTTGTTAAGTAACTTTTTATATTTGATTTATTACATCTTTCATGGGGAAAAGTCCTGTAATAATTCCCCCCCTATAATTTAGTTGTTGCCCTCATTAGCACAAGGAGCTTTTGTACCAAAAAACACATGAAACAACTTTAGTTAAACAAATGTGGATATTGAGCTTTAATTATAAAACCAGCTTTTTCCCAAGTATCACTATCAATACTACACTGACTCCATTTGATTTTTACTTCATCTATAATTCTATTCCTTAAAGTTCTAGATTTTTTTCAATTATTAGCTCTAGTTCAATTTTAAATTCATAAGTAGGCTCAATAGAAATATGTTTCCAAATAATAACATGATCTGCACTATACTCATATTTCTTAAGTAAACTCACATGAAATACATTATGAATTTATAATTGAGGTGGCAAAGCAAGTCTATAAGCAACACTGTCTATTGTTTCTAAACTTTCAAAAGGTTGACAGAAATGAGGAGCTATTTTAGAATATCTACCAAGTTTTAATGAGCTCCTTTTGGGTTTGAATCTAAGAAAAACTTGGTCACCAACATCAAAATGTTAGATAGATCTTTTGGAATCAGCCCAACTCTTATATCTATCCTGGGTAACCTTTCATGTTTTGTTTGGCTTTATTAATGATGACTTCCATCTCTAACAAGTTTTCATTTTCATACCAAATCTTATGGACAAGGTCAGACCAAGAGATAGGTATATTACAATTTCAACCATACATGGCTTCAAAAGGTGACATCTTAATGGTCAAATGATATTCTTGATTGTATACAAACTCAACTAAGTGTAAATAGTATTCCCATTAATCAGGCTTATCCATGGTATAAATTCATAAAATATCTTCTAAGATTCTATTAATCTATTCTATTTGGCCATCAGACTTGGGGTGATATGCTATACTAAAACTCAAAGTGGTACCAATTTTCACAAAAAAATATTTCCAAAAAGATGAGGTAAACCTAGGATCTCAATCTAAAATAATGTTTTTTGAAAGACCATGTAATCAATAGAAAAAGATTTTATTTTGATAGGTAGGAAATGTGCCATTTTGGTTAATCTATCTATCACTATAAAGATGAAATCATGACTTTTTCATGTTCGAGGTAGGCCAATTATAAAGTTCATACTAATTGACTCCCATTTCCAATTTGGGACAGATAAGGGTTGTAAGAGACTAGATGTCTTACATTGTTTTGGTTTTACTTTTTGGCAAGTTAAACATTATTGGACATAGGTATAGATCTCAAACTTCATTTGATGCCAAAAGTAATTTCTCTTGATTGAGAAATAAGTTTTTTGGAATCTAGGACGTCCTACCATAAGTATATCAAGAGAATCCTTTAAGATTTAGTGTTTAAGGTTGGTAGATTAGGAATACATAATCTTCCTTTATAATAAAGGAGGCCATTACTACCTAGCAAATAATGCTCAAGTCGATCATTTAAATGAACATTAGAGAATTGATTTTGGAAACCATTATAAATTAGTTGGAAATAATCATCGATAGGTAACTTGGATTTTATATCTTTTTCAAATTGGCTTCTCTCTAGGGTTAAGGTATTAACACATAAATGTTTTCAAATTACTGCATAAGCTACTACATTTTCCTTTCCTGGAACACAATGGATAGTGAAATCATATTCGGTTAAGATTTCCATCCATCTTCTTTGCCTCATGTTAAGTTGAGGTTGAGTAAAAATATGTTTTAAGACTATGGTGATCAGTTTTTAATATAAATTTGTTACCTGACAAATAATGGTGTCAGACCTTTAAAGCATGGACAATGTCTGATAATTCAAAATCATGAATAGGGTAATTTCTTTTAGCATGTAGAAAATTTCTTGATTTATTACATACTACTTGATTATCCTGCATTAGAACACCACCTATACCTATACTATATGCATCTATAATCACAACAAAGGGTTTACTAAAATTTGGAATACAAAGAATAGGTATAGATGTCAACAGGTTTTCAATGTTTCAAAACACTTATCACATTTAGGGGTCCATTTATAACTTTGTTCTTTCTTAGTTAGATCAATCAAAGTTACAATGATTTTGGAATACTTTCTAACAAATCAATGATAAAAAATAGATAATCCTAAAAAACTTTTGATTTCATGAGCATCTTCGAGAATAGGAAAATCTTGAATTGTCTTAATTTTAGCAAGGTCAGGTGAAATACCCTTTTTCAGAAACCACATGACCTAAATAAGATACTTCAAATTTAAAGAATTCACATTTGCTGAGTTTGGCATATACTTTATGTTTTTTTAAAGTTTCTAGTACCATCTTGGGATGATGTTCATGTTCTTTGTTTTTTGAATATATTGAGATACCATCTAAAAAAATGATCACAAATACATTTAAACATGGCTAAAAAACATCATGCATCAAGGTCATAAAAGTTGTAGGTGCATTGGTTAAACCGAAAGGCATTAACACAAATTCATAATGGTCATATCATGTTTGAAAAGGAGTTTTGGCAATGTTAAATCCCTTAATATTAATTTGATGATATCCTGATCATAAATCAATTTTGGATAAGCACTTGGCACCATGGAACTGATATAGAAGATCATTAATTCAAGGTAAGGGGTACTTATTTTTTATAGTTAATTTATTAAGTTATCGGTAATCTATGCATAACCTCATGGTTCCATCTTTCTTTTGACAAATAACATTGGTGCACCCCAAGGGGAGACACTTGGTCTTATTTTTCCCTCCTTAAGTAACTATGTTAATTAAAAATTTAGTTCTGTTAATTTAAGAATAGACTAGCGATATGGAGCTCTGGAGATAGGCTCTACCCTAGGAACTAAATCAATTGCATGTTCTACAGATCATTTAGAGGGTAAACTATCAAACTCCTCAAGGAAAATATCTTTGAATTATTGCACCATAGGTTTAATATTAATGTCTAGTTTAAATTTATCACCAGTTTGGAAAAAGCATAGAGCAAAAGATTTTGCAATTTTTTTTAGCACTACGCTTGACTTGCATTGATAAAATAGTTTTAATGTGGAGAGGTCTTTTCTCTCCCTATAAAATATGGCATGTCCTCATGTTAGAGTTTAAGATAACTTGCTTGTTTTCACAACCAAGGAAGGTGTCACTTTTCTCTAACCAACTCATACCTAGAAGAACATCATATTTACCAAGGTTCAACACATGGAAATGATTGTGTGTTATAAGTTATCTATTGAAATTCGAGGTTTTCAATAATTACACTAGTTTGTTTGACTATTCTAACATCATCCATTTCGACGGCTAAAGGTTCAATCAACTTAGATGCAATTTTTAGTTTAGAAACAATTTTAGGAGAGTTAAAGTTATGAATACTACCAAAATCAACAAGAAAAACAATAGGGTGGCCATTTATGGAACTTTTAATTTCAATTAAAAAAGGTTGGAAATGTATTGTACCTACATCAATGGTTGCATAAATCTTCATGTTGGAAGGAGTACAGACATTATTATTCTTTTTTTGATATTGTTGTGATTTGTGTGGACAATTTTGTTTGCGATGGTTCTTACCACATGTCTACCAAAATGGAGGCTTGCCAAGATGTTGAAGGTGATTCTCACCACAGGTCCAACATTGAAGTCCTAATGGAGTAGGTTTGTCTCTGTTGGGAAAAAAAATTTAAATAATAATATTAACTACTACTACTAAGGTTATAGTTAATGTAATGTAAATAACAATGGTATTCTCCTCGTCCTCAAATAAAACCTGGAGTATGCGCAAAAGTATCCCAAATACTTTACCCTTTCCATCCTCTCGAGCTGCTCCTTCATACTATATGCATAAACATCCATTGTTTTAATCATTTCCCTGAAAAATAGGAAACCAGAAAAACTATTTTTCCAGGTAGTTGATCTTAGAAAAACATTATAAATTTTAAGTAGAACAAACTATTCTCAACTGTCGTAAAAATAAACCGTTGTTAGTAATTAAACAAATACAATCACTAAGGAGAATGGCTTTAAATGTTCGGCCAAACCTGATAGGCTGCAGATCCAAGCCCAAAAACAAAGTCTGATGGGAAGGCCTTTCTTCCAAATTGGGTATAACCTCTCACTAAAATGCTCACTCCTAGACAGCAAAACATAAACACCCATCCGCTAACGCTCTTCATTTTGATTTGTGATCTTCTGTTTCAGATTGACATAAATTGATACTATTTTTTTTCCTTCAAGGCAAACACTGTTACTCACATACTCAATAATTAGTGGCACTGGCCATTCTCCAGACAAAATTGCATGCTGGCCATCCGTATTAACCACATTTTTTTCCTTTTTTATGGAGGTATATTAGCTATTCTTAAAGCACACTGTCCACGCTGACAATACAGATGACCATTTATGGAAAAATATGACAATACAGGCAACTACTGTTGTCCATACAAAATTGGGCATCCACTATTCACCATACAAAAGTGATAGGATTTTGTTGTCTAGCAAATCTTATCTCATATGCATTTAATACAGCATGTTCAAATGTCAGAGTTATTCATTTGAATTGAATGATACACTTGCATCCATGCTGTCAATATTTATTTCATGTGAAAATTTTAAACTAGCCGTAAACATCTGCTGGCTGCTTTTTACATAATCGTGGATTAATCTGGCATGTTGATAGGAAGTTATAAGATGGTAAATTAGAATATTAAGATCTTTGTAATATTTATGGATTTATAATTTTCTCTGGATTTAATATGTTTGCATTAAGAGGCCTATCTTCCAAAAAGAAAACTACCAATCATTTATCCTTTCAATCATTCATTTGATAATTTGTTCATTTAAGGTTTTTATTAGTACCTTCGGCTAGTACTATTGCAATGAATTCACACTTATCTAGTTATTAATCTATTGATTGTAAACCAATCAAAAGACAAGATTATTTTTCTTGTCAGGGAAATTTTGATTTAAATTTGTACTTTTCCTATGTCAACATGATAATTTTTTAACAAAAAGTTATTGAAAAATGATTTATATGTATTGTCATTGGCTGAAAAAAAAAAATGACCTCTTCTCTCGGATTGTCTAAAAGTGCAACAAAAAGCTATAAATGCCAAGAGAATTTTGGTTTGAGGGGAGGATGTGGCAAGTAAACAAATTATGAACACAAATTTTGTCTCCCACTAGTTAAGTGATGCCTAAATGAATGGACATAATTATGAGAAGGAAGAATCATTAGTTTTAATGAATTTAATTTTTTGCTTTATTAGCTAAACATAAAAATTACTTTTTGTCAAAGGGACAAAGTTATAATATTAATAATACTATTAAAAATATAGGGTTCTACACATTTTATTTTATGAAATTAGAATTTTTTTTTGAGATTTCAATTTTATTTACTCAATAGTTAAAAATCTAGTATTTCAATTTTATTTACTAAAAAGTTAAAAATCTAAATAAAAAATATTTCGCCATGTATTACATTTTTTATTTTATTCCTCAAACATACAATATTTTAATGCATTTACATTTCAAACCTCTATACACTCAACTAGGCCTAGGGCTCCACATAATACAAATATGCGGGTTTTGTAAAGTTTAGTTTTATAGTTAAGGAAATATTTGTGTTATTCAATAGGCTTTGTAAAGTTTAGTTTTATAGTTAAGGAAATATTTGTGTTATTTAATAGGCTTTGTAAAGTTTAGTTTTATAGCTAAGTAAACTTTATTTTTACCAAATTAAATTATTTTTGAGATTTCAATTTTATTATTTCAAAACGAGTTCACATAAATTTTTCCTTATAAATTTAGTTCTCTTTATCTTTAGAAAAAATTATTATAAACCACAATATTAGATTAATCAAAATTGTTAGAGAAAATAACCGAGGAAAATCATCTGCAGAATAAACCTTCACGAATACAAGAGAGAAGCTCACAGGCTATTTCACCAAAGAAAACAAAATGTATTGAGATGATTTACATATTGTACAAAGGTGCCTTATAAAGGCAAGAAAATGAAATGATGGGTGGGAAAACTACCCACATAGGTAAAAAAACCACTCTATGTGAAAGAAAACTAATTTCTCGGTTTAATAAATTAAATGCATCTAAACTATAGTTTACCTAAGTAAAACTTGAGTAAATATGCATTTGCTCTAACACCCCCCCTTAAGTGCAACTTAGGGAGAATGAAGATACAATATGGATCCCGGCTACGCAACCATGTTAGGTACCCATTTACAATGCAAAAAAGAAATCTCTCACAACCAGAGAAAAGTAGAAAAACCCTGTGGAAAAAAACTCCTCTCCAAAAGAGAGAAAATAAAACAAAAATGATGCATGGAGGGATGACTCAATACCACCCCTAAGGACTACATACATCATGTATATACAATTAATAGCCCCCCCCATAAGAGGGAAAGGGAGAGACTATATAGCCCCCCCACAATGTGTAATCACCTGTAAAAATGGTAAGTGTCTGAAGACAAAACATGATCCAATGTCGACAAACAACTTGTCTACCTTTTGGAAGAAGCAAAACCAAGTACAAATGTAGGTATTCTTCCCACTCCAAATAGGAATTGAAAGAAAGAAGCATGAAAATGTATGATGATGTCTCTGAAATATGCTCATGTGTCACCAAGACCTTGGAAAATGATGCCAAGAACCAATCAGGAACATGCATAATCACAATAGAAGGTGACAAACAAGGTACCACTAGAAACTGATCTTGAACATTCTCCAAAGACAAATATGGAGTGACAATAGTTGTACCACAACTATTGTCAAATAGGAGGGATATACCCTTAAACGTGTCTTCCAAGTCAGAAATATGGGATTCTACAAACAAGGAACTAATGTCCAACAAATATGAATCCCAATCAAGAAGATAATGAGATACTGATTGTGATGAATCACTAGATGTGCTCAATGAATCACCACCAAAAGATGAATGGTCCTGTTGAACAGGAATGATAGGAGCCTTAATCAATGACTCTACACAATGAATCACTGAAGGTGAAGGTACATCAGCTGTCCCTAATGGAGAAGAAGGAGCATCTGAAAAACCCTCATCATCCTCATTTGAAGATTCAAAGTATTCAAAAACTTCAAACTCCTACATAGTAGCATGATCATAGGGTATCCTGTCTGAAAAATGAAGAGGCACAAGACACTCTGAAAAAGGATCATCTGGGAATAAATAAGTATTAGAATCTCCATGTATTTCTCAAATTTTAGTCCAAAGAACATGAGTTCACTCAAAATGATCAATAGCATTCAAAGTGGCATCATCAATATGCATTGCAATAACTACTAGGACATGATCCCTTTTGCAATTCCATGCAAATTAATTACTATCAATACTAGGAAGGGGAACTAGATTATACAAATGTGGAAAAAAATGAAGCCATCTAAGATGTTTTATGATACCATCTCTCCATTGTTTATAATTTCCTCTTTTCAACATAATCATAACAGGATGAACTGAAAACCCCATAATAAACTATGACAAATCTCCAAAATTACAAAGACATTAACCTTCAACAACAAAATTAGAAACTCCCAAATACTACAAATGAAGCCTTCAAATTAGAAAAATTAGGTGGATTTACCTATACCACTACGAACTTGGTGAAGTCCGCTTTCCGATGATATGCAGAATGCTAAACATGGACTCTAGATGCCCAAGATATGCTCCATGGAAGAAAAGTCACCTACGAGGGCTCAATGCAACAATGAGGGAGCCGGATTAAGCTCTAGGTCATCCATGTGACCACCTTTTGCAAGTGAGCAAAAAATACACAACAGATGTGTTGCAATAAAAATGATGGCAGCTGTGCCAACTGATCAATCTCTCAAATCTAGATGACCAAGCACTCCAACTGTAGATCTCCACAACCTTCACACGTGAACTTCACAAGCATTTCACACTCTGAAGTCAAGTGTTAGCATATATAAAGTCCCAAAAGAAAGCCTGCAGGTTCAATGTGGGATTAAAGGTTTCAAGAAAATGTCAAAAACACCTTATGGGCCCACCTCCAACAATTCTACCAAAACCCTAATGAAATATTTGATAGCAAACTTCATAAACTATATGCTACTCAGAAATGGATATCCGGCCAGCACGGGTCTATGTTTTTGATTTGCACCTTTTGTGGGCAGCCCCCTACCTACACTTGATCTGCTCGCTGAGGATCTACACCTCAGACTTGATGGGATAGTGGTCACGGGGTGGGTAGAAGGGACGACTCCTTTCACATTTGAATGTGCATGGGATATGTAAATACACTCCAAGCTTTGTGAAATGTGGTTGCACCTTTACGCGTGGGAGTATGGAAGGATGGAATGGATCTCATCCCTAACGTTAGAGACCCTATTGCACACTGGATAGTATCTGCTCCTCACGCTTTGGATAGCTCCTCCAAGCAAACTGGATCAAATCTGCAGTCACTTGGTTCCAATGCCTCTCCAAGGTAAAAGAACCACACAAAATTCATGCCTCCAGGTGAGAGATTAGGCCTATGCAAAAAATCACAGCACTAGAATGAAATCTATGCCTTTCACATTTAAAAATGTGCTCCAAAAAAACACCTATGGATCTACTCGCTGCGCTTGGATGGAAAGGCCGCTGGAAAATACATGCTCTCCAAACTCTCTAGATTGAGTCTGTCACAATGATGAATAAGTCCAATGCACTTCAGATCCAGATTGATCCTCATTGAAACTAAAAAAAAAATGCCTCCCAAATAGATGGCAATGCATAGCAGAAACACCCCTTCGCAGCCAAAGGATTCACGCCTCTCAAGGAAGAAAATCACACCAATCTATGAGGCACTTACAACTGCAAATCCACCAAACCAACAAATCTTGGCCTGAATGAGAGAAAACGTGCCTCCAAAATCACCAGCAACAGGAAAATGAATAATCGAAAATGAGGCAATTTTGAAATTTAAAAAAAAATCAAATGCCGAATGATCTCAAAAAACTCTGATGAAAACTCTCAAGAAATGAGTTACAGAATGGGTGGCTCTGATACCACGTTCGAGAAAACAACTCAAGAAAATCATCTGTAGAATAAACCTTCATGAATATGTGAGAGAATCTCACAGGCTATTTCACCAGAGAAAACAAAATGTATTGAGATGATTTACATATTATACAAAGGTGCCTTTTAAAGGAAAGAAAATGAAATGATGGGTGGGAAAGCTACCCACAAGGGTAAAAGACCACCCTACAGGAAAGAAAACTAATTTCTCAGTTTAATAACTTAAATGCAACTAAACTATAGCCTACCTAAGTAAAACTTAATTAAATATACATTTACTCTAACAAAAATAATTAAAATCATGTTATCTAAAAGTACTTACTAAAGTGACTAAGATAAAATACTGTAGTGATCTAAATATGAATATGTTATTATTATTATATTCTGTAATTATTCTTCAAACTTACAATATTTTAATGATTTCAATTTTATTTAGTCAAAAGTTAAAAAATCTACAGTATCATGAAAAATATTTTGCCATGTTATTACATTTTTTATTTTATTTTTCAAACTTACAATATTTAATGCATTTTAAATTATAAAAGTATTAGTATTATTACATTTAAGGAAATATTTGTGATATTTAATAGGCTTTGTAAAGTTTAGTTTTATAGTTAAAGAAATATTTTAGTCCTATTTTATTTTTAGCAAATTAGATTATTTTTGAGATTTCAATTTGATTTACCCAAGACATTTCAACACTCTTCAAAAATTAATTTTTCAATTATTGGAATGCAATTTGTCTATACAACCAATACCTGATCAACAAAAAAAATTACAACTAAACAAACCCTATATACAACCAATAGCTAATCAACAAAAGAAATTACAACTAAACAAATACTATAATAACAACACTACAAGGCAGGTATTGGCCACTACGTGGCATTTGTTAAATATTTAATTTGTTGTAGATTTTTTAAGGCACGAGGTAACCCTTTTACTTACCTAAAATAGAAACATCTTAATATTCATTGGCATTTAACTAGTGTATTATGGTTTTATTAGTTGATACAAATAATTTAAAGATTATTATTATGTTTTTTTTCATCTTTGACCATAAATTATGGTTTAAATTATCATAAGGGTGAAAAGTGTATATTTTAAAGTTTTTCATCCATTTTGGATTTATTTTGATCTATTTCTCTCATACTCAATGAGTAATATATAAGTGGCATGTTTATACATAAAAGTTAGCAAATGACATGATCCATGACTAAACTTGACTCCACACATCACAACAATTCTGATCCAATTTATAGATTCCCCATTCTCTGACCTAGATCGAATATGCAGATGTGGTGTTGAACTTGTAAGGAAGTTAAAGTAGCGAAAACAACTTCCTACGCCAATCTTGAGGGGAGATATTATGCAAAGCTTTTGAAAAACTGATCTAGTAGTTACAGAAATTCTAGAAACATATTCAAAAATAGAAAATAAACAATGAAACACATAACACCAAATATACATGGGGAAAACCCTTCTGAGTACAAAACCCCACACTCCAAAAGCCTGCTCAGTGTATTACGAATCCAACAACAAGATTGCATACACTTGTAGAGAAAGTTTATTATAGGAGTATCACTACTAAACAATTCTAGAAGAATTCTAACATTCCAGCAACATAATAGTAGCTACAAATTCAACACTTCAAACTTCTCCTCAAACCTTCAATTTATAGACCTCTTACAATCAGGAAACCATTATGTGGCTTACAAAACCATATGTGAAACCTCTCATGAGGTGTAGTACCCAAGAAGGCAAGATTCTAGTCTAAAATTAGGCTCTCACGTCCAAAGTATTCTCCCCTATTTTTGACCCTTATAGATGTCATAAAATCTATCATAATATGCCTAAAAATAGGCTTTCCATAATATACCACTATGTGGGCATCTTTTGACACCTAATAAACCAATTTTCAAAGCATTGACAATATGTAACAACTATGAGAAAATATTAAATACAAAATAAATAACTACAGGAAATGTGCAAAGTTGAGACACCTTATTTCCCAACATTCTCCCACTTTTTGAATACCTTGTAGGACCCAGGGGAAACATACCATCATGGATCAACTGCTAAGGACCAAAAGGCCTATAGACTCATAACACCACTTGAATTTCATTGTACTGACAGGCTTAGTTAATGCATCTACAACATTCACCACTATCTCTACCTTTTCCATCTTCACCCTACTATCCTCGACCATGTCTCTCACAAAGTGATATTGAACATCAATGTGTTTGGTCCTAGCATGAAAAGTTGGGTTTCTCGCAAGGCAAATTGCACTCTGATTGTTGCATAAATTGTAACTGCACCTTGTTTCAATCTAATATATGAATACAAATGCTTCAGCCAAATAGCTTCTTTATAGGCATGAGTAGCCGCCATATACTCTATCTTGGTAGTGGACAAAGAGACCGTAGCTTGTTGCTTTCTCATCCAACAGATTGCACCACCATTTAGATTAAACACATATATGCATTGGTGGACCTTCTACTATCGACATCACTAGCCCAATCTAAATCCACAAAATCATGTACTCATGGAATGTTGATCTACTGTACCATGAAAACATATAGAATACTTTGTTGTACCTTGCAAATACTTGAAAACCCTCTTAACTATTTTCCAATGCACTCTTCTTAGATTAGACATAAAATGAGAAAGAACTCATACTACTTGGGCAATGTTTGATCTTGTATAGGCCATAGCATACATTAAGCTTCCAACTACACTCTAGTAAGGCACTCTACTCATATCTTCCATCTCTGATGGGGATGTAGGACATTATGAAATAGAGAGCTTTGTTCCCAAAGTAACAGGAACAGGAAGTGGTTTACAATCTTGCATGTTAAACCTTTGCAAAACTAAACAAACATACTTACTCTGGCCTAGCCATAGCTTTTTGTTCTCACAATCTCTTCTGATCTCCATCCCAAGTATGTGTTTTTCTACACCAAGATCTTTCATTTTAAATTTTGTAGAGAGATGAGATTTCAATTTTGTAATCAAACCTTTTCCTTTGCCAATAAACATGTCATCAACATACAAGGCAATAACCAAGAAATGATCACCATCAAATTTGAAATACACATAATGATCAGATTTAGACTGCACAAATCACAAACTCAACATGTGTATCAAACTTCTAGTATCATATCCTAGGACTTTGTTTAAGGCCATACAAAGATTTCTTTAACTTACAAATAAACTTGCTTTTACCTTTCACCACGTAGTGCTCTGGTTGTGTCATATAGATTTCTTCATCCAAATCACCATGAAGGAAGGTAGTTGATGTAGGAGCATCCAGGTCCATGAGAAATCAACATCAAACAAAAATATTTCAGGTTTTCAGTTTCAGTTTCGGTTTAGTTTTTGTTGTGCTTTGCCTTCTTTTGTGTTAGTTTTGGTCTTTTTCTTTAGGAGGAAAATTCATGTTAATTCAGCCAAGTTAAGAGCATCAACATGTATAAGAGCCAATTGGGTATCTTCAGTTCCAATCTGGTAAAATTTGGCTGAGAATTGGCTAAGTTATAGCTAGTCGGAGATTTTAACAGTTCTAGAACCAGCAAGTTCGCCAGTTTTTTTTTTCTCAATTCGCTGACAGCATAGCAAAGTGCTTCGTTGATGTTTTAGAAGAGAATAAAGATTAATAGTTTTTCATAGTTTGAGATTTGTATTTTTCTCTGTTTTGCCAACAGAGGCATGGAAACAGTGCTTGAAGTAAAGTGTGGTCGGGAAAGTCTCTGTTGTCTGAACTTGTTTGCTAGTTCAAATATTGCCCGACTTGCTGACTAGCCAGTAGCAGTGAAGGCAATGCTATTTAAAACTAAGTCTTTTGAAGTTTGAAAGTTTTAAAATTATTGATTCACCGACAAACACATGCAAGGAGTTTTTAAAGGAAATTAAAAAGTGTTTGAAGTGCAAGACTGTTGTTGTCAGGGAAGTTGGTGTTTTACGAACTTGTTCGCAAGTTAGTCTTTTTTCCTATTCACTGACTAGGCAACAAAAGGCACAAAGGAATGTTAGTTCACACTTTAGTGTTTTTGCTGATAAAGGCATAGGGAGATGAAGTTAAACGCTGAGGTTCTTAAAATTGAGAATTTGTCGATAATGAAGAAAACATACTCTAAGTTTGTGAGGCATAATTCCAAAGTTCATGGAGAGAAGAAATCACCGATAGAGGAAAAAGGGTTAAGTCTTTGGCTAGTTTGTGGTTTCAAAGAATTGTCAATATGTTGACAAGGTTTAGGAAAGGCAATTTTTCTGATAAAGGGGATGGATGGCTAAAGGCTTTATATCGGCATACCTTTTAGTTTGCGAAATACTTAATTTGTTGATAAGCATGTGTTGGCACAACTTAAGTTCACGAAGGACCAATTTTTCTGACAAGTCTCTTAGGGAATGTCTAAGTTCCTGAACATGAAAACTCACTAATAAAGGAGCTTGATCGGTTAAGAGTATCGTATCTACAACTCCCTAGTTCGTAAAACAAGTAATTTTCCAATAAGCTTGTTGGTGAAATGTCATTTTATCAACAATGTTACTATGTAGTGCATTAGGATGCCGTAGAGGATATAAATGGTTCATGAAAAGATAAACTACCTATGGATTCATAAATATAGGGTTTTATTAAAAGGTGTTTCTTTTTATAATCAAATAGTATTATCATCAATATGTTTATTAATTTGAAATGTCAATAGACTATTTGAATACCTGTCTGTTTGGTTCTATAACTGAATAACTCCATAACTGTTCAACTTACACTTAGGAAGAATAAAGGGTGATTGTCATTCCTATTTTGGAATATTTCTCAGAGAAGATTCCTCAAGAAGGGGATTCCTCACAAAATAGAGTGTGGTTGTTCCCCACAAAAAGGAGGTGGGATGATCGTAGATTTGAGGTGATCTATGTATTCATTGGAAGGAGACTTGGTGCTATAAGCACATAATTGATTGAGTCTTGAATTTTAAATCCTATGTTGAAGACTGAGAAGGCCAATGAGTTTGTAATAGCTAGTGTTGTGCACTAATGATTCTGCTATTAATAAATTAGTTTCAAATTTCTATGTTGAACTTTTATTTCTGTTGCAATATTTTTGGCTATGTGATTGGGTTGCCTGATTAGGTCCCTTGGTCACAACTATGCATCATTAGTTTTCACATTCATTTATTCAAATTCTAGGTCATAAGCTACTCCAATAGATAATAAAAATCAAATGGATGTCATTTTAGTAATAGGAGAAAAGATCTCACCATAATCAATACCCTCAACCTGAGAGTATCCCTTCACAACCAACCATGCCTTATACTTTTCAACATTTCCATATGAACCAATCTTATTCTTAAACACCCATTTATATCTAATAGGTTTTTATCCTTCAGGCAATGGTACTAAGTCCCATGTATCATTTCCTTTAAGGGCTACCATTTCCTCGTCCACGACAAGTTTCCAAGGCTCTACATCATTCATACTCAAATCCTCTAGCATAGATTTCAATTCATCAATGTTAGTATTTAAAGAAAATATACATTTTAAATCATCAGGTGAATACCCATACCTTTTTGGTGGTTGTCTATTTCTTGTAGACCTTCGAACAAGCTGAGGTGGATGTTCTTCCACTTCTTCCTCCTCTTCTTCCTCTTCTAAAGATTCAGAGCTTGATGAGCTCTCCTCAACTTCTTGTCTATCTTGGGGCCCCAATTCAATTTTCTTAGGCATAGTAGGAAGTTGAATCACATCCTTTTTCTATTATGTTACTTTAATTTGTTCTGGCAGAAAATTAATAGGAGAAGATTTAGTCTCTCTAAAAATAACACTTCTGGAATAAATTACCTTTTGTGTAATAGGGTCCTAAAGCTTGTATCCCTTCACACCATAACTGTAGTTGATGAAGATACATTTGACATCCATAGAATCCAACTTTGTTCTCTTCTCCTTAGGCACATATGCATATGCCTCACAACCAAAAACACTCAGATGTCTAAGTGAAGGCTTTTCCCTGACAACACCTCCATTGGTGTTTTATCAACAAGTTGATATAGGAGATCTATTGATCAAATAAAAAGTAGTGGCAACAACTTCAGCCCAAAAATTTTGTTCTAGACCAGCTCCACTCAACATGTTCCTAGCTTTTTCTATCAACATTCTGTTCATTCTTTCTATAACTCCATTCTACTGAGGAGAATATGGAGTTGTCTTTTGTCTTTTAATCCCGCAATCTATACAGAATCTTTCAAAATCTACCTGGAATAATACTCACCACCATTGTCAGTCCTCAGACATTTAATTGTATTTCCATTCTGATTTTCTACCATAACCTTGAACTCCTTAAAATGACTAAAAACTTTAGATTTACTCTTTAAAAATTATACCCATGTCCTACTGAAATCATCAATGAAAGTAACATAATAAATTGATTTACCAATAGAAGTAACATCAACAAGACCAAATACATCCAAATGGATTAGATCCAAGATACATGAAGGCTTCTGAGAAGACAAGTAAAATTGAATGTAGTTTTTCTTACCATAAATACAATGTTCACAAAAATCAAACTCTAGATTGCAATAATTTAACCCTTCAATGAGGTTCTTATTTTTTAGGTCTTTTAAACCCTTCTCTCCAATGTGGCCAAACCTTTGGTGCCATAACATGGTCTTCTCTATAGGAAACTTTGATTCAGTAAATAGGGCACCCTTGGGTACCCTAAAGCCATGACCATTCGTAAAAGAGGAAACCATCTCTTTTTTTAGTGAAGTAGTTTCTGACTTAATTTTATCAGAAGTGTTATTGCACTCAACTGTGCATACATTGAGTTGGTACAAAGTACCCAATCTACTTCCTCTTGCTATCACCATTGCACCTCTCACCATTTCCACACCTACTTCAGAAAACTATACATGCACGTCCACATCTATTATCTTGTTAATAGATAATAAATTTCTTTCTAGTCCTACGATATGCAAGACACCATCAAATCATCTAACTCTACCATCATAAATTTTCACATGAATACTACCACGACCTTGAACAATGTCAAGGAAAGAATTATCACCCAAATATACCTTACCACCATCATAGTTTTCATACTTACTAAACCAATTTATGTTAGGAGTCATGTGGAAAGATGCACTTGAGTCTATCAACCATGCATTATCACCTGCACGAGTGGCCAAGGCTGCAATAAAGGCCTCTCCAACTTCATTTTCAGACTCAAAATTAGAATATTGCTTCTTCTTCTTCTTTTTCTTCTCTTCTTTATAGTCCTTTCAAAAGTGTCTAGATTTGTCATAGTTCCAACTTATTGCCTTGGACTTACTATGACATTTTGATCTCCCCTTATTCTTGGAGTTGGAATGGCCACGTTGCTTCTCATCTTTGCCTTGTTCTTTTGGTCTTCCTCAAACAATCAAGGCCTCGTTGGCATTCAGAGAGTAAAGAACCAAAACCATCCTCCATCTTCAAGATTACTAAAGTTCTCCCAATAGCCATGACTAGGCTATCCCATGAGTCTGGCAGCAAACACAACAAAGTTTGGCACCTTTCTTCATCCATCTTAATCCCAATCAAGATCAACTGAGTCATCAACATATTGAATGTTTCCATATGCTAAAAAATTCATCCACCTTCTTCCATTCTCAAGGAATACAACTTCTTCCTCAAGAAAATCTTATTTACTAGAGGTTTGGCTTGGTATATCTCACCCAACTTTTTCCAAAGCTTCTTCAAAGTGAGTTCTTCATGGACATTTATCATAATTCAATCTTCAAGGCATAGTCTAATGAGACCTTTAGCTTTTCTATCCATTACATCATATAGTGCAACCAATGTTGGATCCATAGGTCTCTAGACATTTTCATCCACTGTATCCCATAGATCCCAATCAATCAACAAATCTTCCATCTTTAGCTTCCACATTTCAATGCTCATACCAGAAAACTTCTCTACCTCAATCCTCCTAGACATTCTCACCATATGAAAAATATATGCAACAAGATCACAAAGTATCCTCTACACAAGCTCCAACTCAAACCTTGATTAGCACAAAAAAACCAACAACCCACAACTAAAACCAAATGCAATCGAGCTCTTATACAACTTGTAAGGAAGTTAAAATAGTGGAAACAACTTCCTATGCCAGTCTTGAGGAGAGATATTATGTAAAGCTTTAAAAAAACTGCTCTAATAGTTACAAAAATTCTAGAAACATATTCAAAAATAGAAAATAAACAATGAAATGCATAACACCACATATATGTGGGGAAAACCCTTATTGTAAAAAACCCCACACTCCAAAAGTCTGCTAAATGTATTACAAATCCAACAACAAGATTACATACACTAGCAGAGCAAGTTTATTACAGAAGTATCACCAGTAAATAATTCTGGAAGAATTCTGACAACATTCTGAAAGCATAACAATACCTACAAACTCAACACTTCAAACTTCTCCTTAAGCCTTTAATTTATAGACCTCTCACAATCAGGATACCATGTGTGAAACCTCTCATGAGGTGTAGTGCCCAAGAAGGCAAGATTCTAGTCTAAAATTAGGGTCTCACTTCTAAAGTATTCTCCCCTATTTTTGACACTTACAGATGTCATAAAATCTATCATAATATGCCTAAAAATAAGCCTTCCATAACATACCACTATGTGGGCATCTTTTGACACCTAATAAACTAATTTTCAAAGCACCGACAATATGTAACATATGTGAGAAAACATTGAATACAAAATAAATAACTACAGGAAATGTGCAAGGTTGAGACACCTAATTTCCCAACAAAACCTAGTTCAAAATTGTATATGTAGTCTTGATCCTTTAACTTTCAAATTCAAATTTTAAAATGGGTCCAAGTTGACTCCTTTTTTACTAGTTTTTATTTACCAACTTGAGTGTGAAATTTTTAAACTTCTTTGTTAAGGGGTTGCGTAAAAGGTCAAACACTAATTCATTTTAGATATATATCAATCTCTTATCAAATCATTGCATTATCACATAGAGAGCATCAATTAGCATTGCATCAACATTTGAGACTATCAGAATAGCATAGGCATTTGTATTGGCTACTTGAAGTGTCTTCAAACTTGTTCAAAACTACTAAATAGCTCAAGGGTTTGACTAAGGAAAAAGGAGAGGAACAAGTTACCTCTCATGCCTACCACAACAAGCTCTATTGATGTCTCTTGATACCATTCAAAAAATAGAGATGAACACAATTCTATAGAAATTAGGTCATATGTTTGAAGTCATTGAAAAAATTAAATCTACAATATTTACAACATAGGTTCAAATCTGTAGATACAAAGATCATATCCACATTTGAAAATATTAATCTAGAGCATGTTAAAATTAAGGTTCCATTAACCTTGTAAATCCTATGTAATTAATTACTCCTAATATTGTTTGTAAATCACCCATAAGAGATGAAATGTTTCACCAGCAATGATCTTGTTTTAGTAGCATGTTTATATCATATCCCTGATGCTAATTTATCCTCAAAAAGGGGTCACAAGGCAGTTCCCCCCTATGAGGGGTCTAGGGGGATCATCTCGAGGTGGGGGATCCAGGGCCCATGCGCCTCGATGGGGGCTCGAGGGTAGCACCCCCATAGCCAAATTTTATCATTGTAAATTAGGTCACAGATCTGATGATTGATATTATGTTAGTTTTCTTACCCTAGAAGGCAACCCCCATTTATAAGGGTATTTGTACTAAGTTTTTAGCAAAGTTGAGAGTAACAGGCGCCATTGGATTGAAGACTAAAGAAGGAGAGGAAGCACATGTGTTGTAATCTCAGATTTGAAGATAATATAACTTGGAGCCTCTTTTCTTGGTTGAGTTTTTTATCCAAAAGGGCTTTATCTACATTACATACCATGTTATGTGTTCAATTCTTAATGCATGTTATTTATATATAGTGGGTTTTATTTCTTTTTTAATCTACATTGATTCTACATTGTTTAGAGGACATAAATAAGGTCTGAATCAGATTTACAATGTGTGGTTTGCACCTTCATTTCTAACAGAAAAAAGAAAAATGGCATGCCTATAAGAGTGCTCCAAGATCTTTTGGATCAAATTCTTGTACGGGTTTGAGCCACGAGTGTCAAGCAATTGCATGCTCTTTGTTACAAGTTATATTAAAAACACAAAAAAGAAAAAGAAATATAGAAAAAAGACATGAGCTCAAAATGGAACCAATAGCATGAATTGATATTAGCTCATGAAATGGAGATGTACATATAGAAGAGAAAGGAAGTGCAACTACCACCTAGAAAATGGGCATGTAACTCCCATCAACTAAGACTGGTAGCATGTGAACTCCACAAGACTAGCATGCTAACTCTATGAGGCTAGCTATCTAACTCCACGTGACTAGCACACCTAAGAAAGCTGAACTCTAAATGTAGTAGTAGTCCATACATAGTAATAATCTACAATAAACAATAAAGATAAATAATATCCTACACTAACACCTCCCCTTAAGCATAATTTAAGTGGACACAAAAAAATTTGGGTCCCAAAAATGAGGCCTAATGAGGTACCCAAGTACAAAGTAATCTCTCATAAAGTGGAGAAAGGGAGAAAACCTAGTGGGAAAAAATTGCCCCAAAAGAGGAAAAAGATAATGAAGAGGACTAGAAGCCCCCTGAAGATGATGCTACTGTTGAAGTAGACAACACCACAAGAAGAGCTCATAGATGAATGAACTTGCTCTTAGTAAAAGGTTTGGTGAATATATTAATAATCTACTCTGAAAACTAGAAAAAGACTAAGTCGATGATCTAACCATGAATAAGCTCCCGAATAAAATGCATGTGAATCTTTATTTGTTTGGTCTATTGGTGTTGGACCGGATTCATACATATCTAGATGGTGCTCTGGTTTTCACAATAGATGATTGTGGTCTACCTAAATGGAATGCCAAACTTAGTAAGGAACCCCTAAAGCCAAATAGCCTCAGTAGTTGTGTTGACAACTCCTGTGTACTCTACCTCTATGGATGATCAAGAAATAACATTTTTCTTTTTTCTAGACCAACTAATAGGACTAGAATCTAGTAAGAAACTATAACCTAAAGTGGTCTTGTGATTCTAAGTATCATGGCCAGCC
This sequence comes from Cunninghamia lanceolata, assembly GCA_027924645.1. NCBI lineage: Eukaryota > Viridiplantae > Streptophyta > Pinopsida > Cupressales > Cupressaceae > Cunninghamia > Cunninghamia lanceolata. The sequence goes on from BSBN01000134.1 coordinate 6,254,417, forward strand.
CAATCTTAATCTATGTATCCAACCAAGTCAACCTTTGTACCAACTCTATAATGAATCTCAAATCTGTAAGTGCCTTGAAGGTAGTGAAGTATCCTCTTAGCTACCTTCTAGTACAACTCATGAGGCTCTTACATGAATCTGGATATCATACTTATAGCATATGAGATATTAGGTTTGGTATGGGTCAAATAGATGAGACTACCAACTAGTTGTCAATAGAAGGTTGCATCAACTAGTGGTGTAGAACAATAAGCCTCAAGATTGACTCCAGATAGAAAGTGAGTCAAATATGGATTACAACCAATCATGTAAAATTGAGCATGTAAATCAAGAGTGCACTTGGGTTGTGCAAGAGTGATCCCTAAGTCAAACTGTGAAATCTCATTACCAATGAAATAATGTAATAAACCCAAGTCTATCATGTCAAATATGTCCTACAGAGCTATCTTTACTACAATAATATCAGATGAAGAGCTCTTGATGATCAAAACATTATCAACATAAAGTACTAGTATCAACAGTAAATCATCCTACTACAAGAAATATACATTAGGATCTGAATGACACCTAGTGAAACTTGAAGCTAGAAGGAAGGAATCTATCTTGGTGTACCAAGCCTGAGGGTCCTTTTTGAGGCCATAGAGTGATTTCCTATGTCTACAAACTAAGGATGAATCCTAAACAAACCCTGGTGGTTACTCCATGTAGATCTACTCCTCAAGGTCTCCATGAAGAAAAGTACTCTTCACATCCATCTGGTGCACATCCCAACCATGTACGGTGGTAATAGCAAGAGTAAGTTGAATGAAAGTCATAGTACTCACCAAGGTTGTCAAACACCTAGTGATGTGATAGTGTATCCTTTTATGCATGGGACACATTGTCACCTTGGCTCCTCATACCTTGGTGCATAATGTCTCATGCCATATCAAAAAAGATTGCTCCAATCTAGTGCAATATAATGCATAACTCTATCTGTCAGTTTGCATCCCCATCTATCCTTTTCCATCCATTTATCCTCCATCACCCCTTTCCTCCAATCCTTTGCACCCCCTCTCTCATAATCCATCTATCTCTATCCTTTTGAGAGCACGCCCATGTTCTTAGAAACTTGCATGCCCTCATGATGGGGCATCATTCCTACCATCATTCTTCCTTATCACTCTCACTTCAAGTGGTTGTGCATCATCTGGCCTAATCCAACTATCTTCTTCTATTTAATTGATCGCTATGTTTTATCTTTCTTTGAAATGATGGTGCTTCGTAACACCATCTCAAAGAGGGGCAAAATGTCGACACCTAAAATCAACCACTCACCACTTCAACCCCAACTAGGACATCCTTAAACCACTTTCTTTTATAATTAACTAGATAAACATGTATTTTGATATTTAATTGATCAATCGCCATTATGATGGTGATTAAATAATATTTCATCATTAAATCACTATTCATCCCTACCATCTCCTAGCATTAATTGAATAAATTTAATCATTTATTCTATTAATTAATCTTTTTCCATAGTCCAACATTAGATAAATATTTATTTATCTAATATCCCTTCATCGTCATCCAAAAATTAAATAAATGTTCCTATTTATTTAATTCCTTATTTTGTGCACTTTTGATTAAGTTGACTAATCCACTTAATCATCTTAATCACATGCTTGCACATTACAAATCATTCATTAACACATTCAAACCTCTCACATATTCCAACATGTACAAAGGCATGGGCTTTGTACAAGACCACATGGGTCTCTTACAAATGGATGGGTAAGTACCTTGCACATCCCTCTAAAAAGGGTCCTCTTGTCCCTTTTTAGTCCTCACCATTCACTTTATCCAAGACCATCCTCCACCCTTGATCTCCCTTTGATCCAAGGACCATATTTATCCTCCAATCCTACCATCCCACTTGGTGGCCTCTCATCAATCCAATCCTCTCAACAATCCTCAACCATTGATCTTCGAAATCAATCCTAGCGTTCTAATCCTCCATCCAAAAATGTATAAATAGCCATCAACCCAAGCCATTTTCAAGTCTCCATGGTATGCAAAGTTATGTTGTTAATTTGAGGAGCAATATGCAAGGCCCATCTTTTTCAGTTACTTTAGTGACTTTAGTTCATACTATTTGATTATGTTGATTTGGTTTTATATGTTTTATGTGTGTGGATGCTTTTGTGTTATGCTATGGACATTATGTTATATTTGAACTTTATGAACTTTACGTTATAATTGAACTCTATAAGAATTATATTTTGGACTTTATAATTTAACTCATGACTAGATGATTATTGGATTATTATTTGTGTTAAAATGAAAATTATTGGATGAGCTAGATGCTTGTATGATAGCCATTTATAAAATTTTTTGAATTATGTGATCATGAATGAGTTAGAATATTAAGTTATTTTTTCTATGCATTTTCAAGTTGCTTCAACTATATATTCCTTGATAAACTGATATTCAAAAATGAAGTGTGCATGTGGGTGGCCAAGATCATTAAATTTTTGGAGACTCCAAGAATCTGTCATGTGATACCCTATTAACCTAGTCTAACCCACGGAAGGGGTGAAGGCTAAAGTGTTTTGTGAAATTAATTATTTATTTGTGTGATGGTTGTGGTTATTTCATGTTCATAATTTATAATTAAATTTAATTTGTTATTGTGAGAGTTTAAATTTATTTTTATTAATTTATTGTTTTATTATTTTTGGGATGAGGATAAAGGATTTGTTTTAATTGTTTTTTTTTTAATAAAAGATTTTCTAGGGAAAAAGAAAGAAGGATCCTATCTTTTTAGCTTTTTAGTTTTTTTGGTTATTTATGGGGAAATTGGGATTTTGGAAAATACTTTTTATTGTGCATGAGTTTGGGAGAAAGGAGGGGAAATTTTTGTGAGAAGTTTTTTTGAGAAGACTTTTGGCTGGGAAATTTGGAAGAGGAAATTGGTTGTGGATTCGAATTCAAGGGTTTTCATTTGGTTTTGGGCTCTCCCTAACTTGGGGAACTAAGGTAGGATTTGATCTTCTCTTTAAAATTTATGTAAAATGTATGCATGTTGTTGTTATGTCGTAAAATATCCACCTAGGACTTTTACCTCCTAAGTTTAGCTCTCGGGTCCCTTGTTTCTGATCTTGCATGTTTAATTTAACTCCCAAAGAAAAATCCCTTGAAAATAATGTCAAATGGGACTGAGGGGACCCTCTTGAGCTTATGCAAGCCCTAAAATAGGTCCCTGGGCTTGGACACTCATGCCCAAGCCTTGCCCTATTTTGTCGGGTCCTAAATTTTAAACGTTGGCAAAGTGACTGTTAAAAGGTCTCCTTTGTTGGTATCTCAAGTTTGAATTATGAAATTAAAGTAGAAATGCATATATAAGCATGTTTAGGACTTCATTTGTAAACTAAAATATGATTTTGAGATTTTGGCAAACTTATGATCATACAGCATTCAAGGCATTCATTGTGTTGCAGAGCAGAATATTGTTGTTGTGTTTGTTATTGCAGATTTGGTTTCATCTTCTCATGTTGTGAAAGATTTTCATCTATGTGAGAGCTACACGTCCAAGGTGATATCTATTTGTGTTTCAATCAATCATTTATCATTTTTTTTGCCTCTGTCCTACAAGGACATGCACTCTCTATCTAACAATGTTGTTGGATTGCTTGAATGTCATTCTGGGGCTTGATTGAGGCAAGCTCCTAAACACCACAACCCCCCAACCCCTCTCTTGTGATGACAACTAACAGGTGTTGAATTCTATAGAGTGGAGTTGTAGAGGAGTGTTATAGGGCATAAGGATCCCAAATCTGGTGGAAAAAGAGAGGAAAGAAGACTACAAGTGCTTGGGTGCTAGTCCCTTTGCCCTCTAGGTTTGCAGAGCCAAAAATCTCTGGAACTGTGATAATCAGTAGCATAAAAGGTCTGGAAACCCTTAATAAAAATACCACTTTGGGCTTGGGTACTAGTCCCTTTTCCCCTAACATTTTAGGATTACAAATTTTGAATTCTAGTATGTATCTAATCTTCATTTAGTATCTCTATGTGCAAGCATTTGTCGAAATTCATCTGTTTATTCAGGATTTTGCATAATTAGGGTTTTGATGCATAATTGGGCTTAAATTAAAACATTAATCATCAATTTCCAAATTTACTTATCATTCCAAGAGACAAAAACCTATAGTTGAATCCTCATGCAAAATTTTTTATTCTACTCGGTTTAATGTCCTTGAATGTATGTAGTGAAAGGAGGATCTAACTAAACTATACAACCATATCCCTCTTCTTCTACACTACATTTTGGTGAACCTGTATTTTTCTAAGCATTGCATCTTCCTGATTGTTACACATCAGATCTGCATTCATACATATGATTTACATCATTTTACATTCATAAATCTTGCAAAAAATTTTAAAAATATTGAACAATTTGAAAAAATTTGCATCCTAGGCTTGCATTAAGGCATAGTTTGCATCAATTTCATTGTATTTCATCTAATCTCTAATTTTTACATCAGATCTTATATAGATTATAGAAATGTATCATCCTACAATCCTTCACATTGCATCTTCACACTAAAATTGCTAGGGTTTGTTTGAAATTTTTATTTTTCTCATAACCTAGTGATTTCAAAACCTAGGGTTTGTAGTTAAAATCTTGTTTCAGATTTTACTACTCATCTTTGGCACTCATTCAAATCTTATTTTTTATTTTAGTGTCTCATTATTGTGTGTTTTTGCATTTACATGTCAAATTTTGCATTTACACAGTCAATTTCAACAAAAACTAGCGTATTCACTCATTTCTCCTTAAAATTGCACTTGCATTGAGCATTATAGGATATTGACATCATTTTTAGATCTGAGATGAGCTATTTTACATCATAAATCTGATATATTTCATTCATACATCACTTTGCATATTTTCATGCCTTAATTTCACAATTAGGGTTTAAAATCCTTGCATTTTTACTAGATTTGCATGATAAGTGTGTTATGAAAAAAATTTCTGCATTATTGGATTGATAATAAGGATTTAATTTTATTTCCCTCATCAATTTCATCACAACACTAGATCTTGTAGGCATTTGCATTGAGGAAAAGTGAAATCTCAAGCATTTTAGGTCATAAACAAACATAGTTTTGCATCTATTTCCTTGCATATATATCAAAATATTTTAAAATCACAATTCACATACATTTGAAAACATACATGGCTTCTTATCATAACAATAATTCTAGGTTTCCTCCTAGAACTTATATGAAAAGAAAGACACCTAAACCTAAAATTGTATTCACACCTCATGATAAAACATTTGGAGACATTGAAGGGCCTCTTTACATCACTGTGAAAGTAATGGAGAGTCATGTGCATGGAACACTTATAGATCCTAATTGTATGACTAATGTGGAAATGGAAGAGTTCCTTTTCTCATGTGATTTGATACAAGAATTCTATGAACCTACAGACATAATGATTAAGAGACATATTGGAGCTTTTATTCCTACCTTTGGGAAGATATCCTTATTGGTTACAATATATGATAAAGTAGTGGAATAATTATTTGATTTCATCCCTTCATCTGACCTCTTCCACATAAAATTAGGACATCCATGGCTAAAATCTATGAAGGTTGTCCCCTCAACTATTCACAAATGCATAAATTCCCTTTACATGGACAAATGTGTATTGTTCGTCATAATACATGGCAACCCATGGTTATGGAAAAGAACTTTACTCTTAATTACTTTTGGCCACGACCTAATAGGGACCCCAAGCCATGAAGAGACCAAATTTTCTTAGCATATAGATGGTACAAAGCAAAACTTCTATCTAGAGTGGGCAGGCCTTCTATTCAACAAGCAATAAATGAAGAACAACCTGTATTAGAAGAACTACCTAGGTTGAAAGGTAAGGGACTCTATGCTGAGGTTCATCCTCCATAATCCTTACAAGGATTAGGAGGCACTCATCAAGAAGAAAGCACTTCATCAAGACAAATTAGATTTGTACTAGCTTCCTCCTCTAAGATACAAAAACCTATGGAAAAACATGACACTACTTTTGAAGATATCACCAATAAGACAAAAAGGAATAGACAAGCAAGAGAAAGGAGGAAGAGACAACAAGCTTTCAATCAATGAAATGAACTCCAACAAGAAAGCATTCCACCACCTAACATTGAACCAAATAAAGAAGAAAATCTTAAAGAGAAATAATTTAAAGATAATGACAAAAATTGGGTGATGGTACCTTATGTACCCCTCTCACCTAAAATTTGAAATTGGGAAAATGATGATTTGCTTGTCAACAACCACTAACTCGGTTGTGTTAACATGTAATTATTTCTAACCCTAGTGATCACCTATGTCATAGCATTATTTGCTCATTTATATGGCCTCCCCTCTTGTGTTTCATTCCCTCATGATGTGTTATGTGTTGTTTAGGCCTCCTAGGATGACCCTTAATACTCTTGTAAGGTCAAGGATACTAGGAGACTACCTCTGTTGTGACCAGTCTTCTATTTGCTTCATCACTCTTCTATTTTGCCTCTCCTCTATTTTATTTTTATGTGTCATGCCTTAGGGACATAGCATTGTGGTTGATGACCTGGGGGGCATCCTCTTATGTGACAACCCTAAGGCACTTGTTCTCCTCTCTCATTTTACTATTTACCTTGTTCTAGCTATTATATCTAGTCAGTGGATGACAAAAAACAAATAAATATAGATACGGTTTGTGTGTTCCTTCAACAAGAAAAGTAAAATTGGACCTAGTCCATACATGATGATGGACTAGTAGAATCACTCCATATTTTATTGTTGTGTGTCATGCCTTAGGGACATCAAATATCTGATGCTTGACTAGTAGAATCAATCCATGTGATATTTGATGTTGTCTTATCTTTTCTAATAAAACATAACAATACATCTACTCCATGCACTTTGATTATCTTGTATCTCACCTTGGTTACACTTGGTTTTGAGACTTCTACAGTATATCCTTGGTTCTTGACTGTTTGCATTGCCTTTATCATGTGATGTGGTTATTATCTTAGAAAGATGTCTAACCTCTCTTGTTGTTTATCATTGCAAATTGTGTGTTTGTGGGAACATTTGGTAATCATGAGGCACATGTCACCTTTGGGGGCATGGGCTTTGTGAAAGCTCTTGTTCCCTCACTTTGCGCCTAATTTCTCCTACAACATTTCTTACTGATTCAGATGGAGTTAGCAAATTATGGCATGAGTGATTCGGCCATGTTAACTACCACTACCTTGAATAACTTAGTCAGCAAGATATGGTCATAGGGTTGCCTAGAGTTAGATTCTCTAAAGGCATTTTTGAGGGTTGCACCCTTGGTAAGTATCCTGAAGAGAACTTTGACAAAGGCAAATCTTGGAGGGCTACATAAGATTTAGAGCTTGTTCACAATAATGTATCAGGGGCTTTTCCCCATCCATATATTACTAAGGCAAGGTACATTCTCACCTTCATAGATGACTTCTCCAGATACACATGGGTTTTCTTCCTTCAAAAAAAATCTCTTCAAAGATCTTGCTAAAAAATGGTTAGGAAAAGTCAAGGTTCTTCAGACTGACAATGGGGTGAGTATGTTAACAATAGGTTTGAGCAATTTTGTATAGTAGAGGATAGAATTGTAGTGCACATTTCTTTATACTCCCCAAAAAAATGGTGTTGAAGAATGTAATAACATATCCTTAAAATAGATGATTAACTACATGATACACTTCAAGGGCATTACACCACAATATTGGGTAGAAGCAATTAACTATTATTGTTATAATTAGAATCTAGTTCCTCACAAAGCCTTGAAGGGAATCACTCCCCTTGAATCTTGGACATGTAGAGTTGAGAACTTTAGGGTCTTCAAATCTCCAACCATGGCACATATACCAAAGAAGAATTTAAAGGCAATGGAATCTCAATCCAAACCTTACATCTTTGTAGGTTATCACCTACTCTAGCCAGCCACACATGACTTGTTCATTGAGAGGAGTGTTACATTTCAAGAGAGTCCTACCAATGAGCTGTACTTAACATTTCTCCTTCTATTATGGACTCACTTAACTTTGATGATCCTTTTGATGATTTAGACCATCCATAATAGACTCTTGAGGCAGAGTCTTCTTCTTCCAATTATGATAGTGAGGATAGTGATGAGGAGTCATCCTTATCCACTTCTAGACTTGTTTTGGAGGTTGATATTTCAACACCTGACTCACCCACATCTCATCCTCTTTGGGCTAGACAGGCACTTCAGAGTGCAAGCACTTGGGTAGGAAATCTAGAATATGATATACATATTCAATCAGACTATCAAAGTGGGCTACATTCTTTCTATGCCTTAGCCTTCAATCCATAGGCATTCCAAAAGGAATCCAACATACCTATGTGGGATAATGATGTGCATGAGGAATATGATTCCTTGATCATAAATCACACTTGGGACTTGACTTCACTTCCTAAGGGAAGGAAGACAATTTGATGTAGAAGGGTATATTAAACAAAGTTTGTTGTAGATGGGTTGGTTGACAAATACAAGCCATGTTTTGTTGCCAAGGGTTTTTCACAAGTTGTTGGTATTGAATACATAGAGAGCTTTGCACCCCATAGGCAAAATGATGTCAATCTAACTTACTCAGATTTCCATTATTTCCACACATGGTTGGGATGTGCACCAGATGGATGTGAAGAGTGCTTGTCTTCATGGAGACCTTAAGGACGAGATCTACATGGAGCAACCCCCAAGGTTTGTTTAGGATTCATCCTTAGTTTGCAAACTTGGGAAATCCCTTTATGGCCTCAAACAAGCCCCTCAATCTTATTACACCAAGATGGATTGCTTTCTCCTAGCTTTATGTTTCACTTAGTCACATTCAGATCTTAATGTATATTTCTTATGATAGGATGATTCATTATTGATACTTGTACTTTATGTTGATGACCTTTGGATCACTAGGAGCTCTTCATCCGCTATTGTAGCAATGAAGTTAGCTCTGCAGGATAGATTTGACATGATAGATTTTGGTTTATTGTATTACTTCCTCGGTATTGATATTTCATAGTCTAACTTAGGGATCACTCTTGCACAACCCAAGTACACTCTTGATTTACTTTCTTAGTTTCACATGACTAACTATAAGCTATCTCTGACTCCCTTTCTATCTGGAGTCAATCTTGAGGCTAATTATACTACACCACTGGTTGATGCAACTTTGTATTGACAACTTATTAGTAGTCTCATCTATTTGACCCATACCAGGCCTAATATTTCATATGTTGTAAGAGTTGTTTCAAGATTCATGCATGAGCCTCTTGAGCTACACTAGAAAGCAGCTAAGAGGATCCTTCATTACCTTTAGGGAACTCTTTGTTGGAATTAGGCCAGACAAATAAGAGGGGGGTGAATCAGTTGTCCACAAAACTATCCTTTTCTTCTTTTTAATCTTCTTTCTCAACTTACAAATAGATTAATGATGTAAGCATTAAAGTGTGAAACAATAACACATGAGCAAAAACAAAATTAACACACTTGACACCAGGATTTTTGATGTGGAAACTCAGTTAAGGGAAAAAACCACAGTGGGTGTTAACCCACAGAGACTATACTCTGTTAAAAGTATTACAAAATGGGAAGGCACATGCCTTTAGGCTCACTACCTAGAGCTTACTACTCAAAAGAGGCTCACTGCCTACTAGAATGATTACAAAAGGATTACAGATTGTTTGAACTGATGAATAGCATCTGCCAATGCAAGAATTTAGTTTTGGTTAAGCACAAAATACTAATCTTACACATTTCATCTTTAATCTGCCCTGTTTACTGCTCTGCCATAATCTGAACCTTAGATCTCTTCTCTTTTGCACTTCTATCTGCCCTTTCTACACCTACTCCATATTCCCATATCCACACTCCTACAATACATTTGAATTCATCAGTTATATATATATCCACCTCAAGAAATTTAATTACCTTTATGTTAGCCTTATGAAGAACTTAATAAACAATACAAGTACTCTATTCTGTCGGCTAAATCCATACACCAATATTGATGCATACCAGAAATAAAACTTGTAGGTCACCATACATGTCAGCCACTAACATTATATCCCATAAGTAACTCACCAAAACACTTCTACTAGATCCGCACAAGGATCTAACACAAGTCAGCCTATTCTTCACTGAACTGTTCTGTCATATTAGGACCCGGTACTCAGATGATCATAACTTTTAATCCCTTTGTCACCAGAGGCTGAAATCTTGGATTTAGATTTTCCTGACATTCCTCTACACTCCCTCATATTTGCAACACACAATGACTAACTGGAGAGATTCACTGACCAAAATACTAAACTCTGCCATATACCATGTTGCTGTCTATCCAGACTTGACAAATCATGGAACTAACTTTCAGTATGATCTGATACTGCACTATGGATGTGTGGAATGGACGTAGTTGCCATTAATGACAACACTTGTCATGTGTAGCAGTGTCTCTTTCCAACAATCTCCCCCTTTGGCATTGATGGCAACACTTAGTGAAAAATGACTAAGTTGTAGAGCTACTCCCCCTTACTCTGTACACTTGTGCTCTCCACTGTTTCCAAAGCTCTCCCTTTGTTGGATTCCTATTTTTCACTGCTCTTCACTCCCCCTTTGACATCAATGGCAAATGATGGAATCTATAAACCAAAATTCACCCAAAAATTTTGTATACAATGTTGCATATGTGCAACCAATCCTTAAGTTATATTTACATATACTTAAGTATATCTCTAAAAATATACTTTAGCAAGGCCATCTTTGTATCCCAACTCTTCTTCATACTATTCAAGGTTGAAATGTGGCCATTGAACAAACATGCTTGTGCTTCAACCTTCCAGAGGTCAATGGATCACCTGTTTGTGCAACAGTTTGGTCTTCTGTCACAACATTGAATATTGCTTCTATCTTAGGGGAAATTAGTCCCTGGAGCTCATGCATTCTTGCTTCAATGTTCTCCTTTTCTCTTGTCAACTTCTTTATTTCTTCCATCAGGCTGATTGCTTGACACTCCTTACTTGCCATTGATACTATCAATAGATCAAAAGCTTGGGACATACTTGACAATTTCTGTTTGGATTCCTTTATTTTATCTTTTATGTCCTCTATGACTTTAGGAGTAGATAAACAAAACTTATATATACCACCTCCTAAAAGAGCATTTTGAATACTCTTCATACTTTTATCTAGCACCAATCTATCTACCCCAATCATGCCTTTAAGTGCATCAAATCATTTTCTATTAAATTCATTCTAAATTTTAACTTCTACAGAATTTACAAGGCTCTTCAATTTTTCGGAGGGAGAATCAGATGGATTCTTTCAGAAGATTGGTATTATCTTCTCCAATATACTGGATGCAAGGCCTAATAGCTCACTATCCTCTATATGAGATTTCAATATCTTTTCTCTTGCCTTGGCTTGTGTAAAAGATGTTATCTTCATCATTTGGACTAGAGAGAGAGTATCCAGGTTGAGTGGTCCTTGAATCAGTTCTGGTTCATAAAACTCTAGCATCTCTTTACTCAGAAAACTCTTCACTGCATCTACAGTGTCTCTTGCCACAATTTCTGAACCAGCTTCCTTTCCTTGAGTTTCCTTAGTATCAGGATTATTTTGTTTGGGTGCATCAACATTTGCACCATCTTCTTCTGCTTTATCTTCCTTACCTTTGACTTCTTCTTTTTTCTCTGCTTCACCTTTCTCTGTGTCATCTGCAGGGGGATTCTTTCCTTTGTCCTCACCATTTGCAATCTATTCTGGAGGATCTTGTGTAGGAGCAGTATTCTCAATATTGTCTTCTTTTCCAGATTGATCAGGAAGAGTTAGAGTATCTCTTGCATCATTAGTTTTATCCACCATCTCTGTATCTTCCTTGTTTATTCACTCCACTTCCCAAAAGGAGGAGTCATCAACCTTGGTTTATTGCTCATAAGTTTTCATTTCTTCAATATCCAGGATTGATGAATCAATCCCATCATCAGTCTCCTCCTCAACAAATGGAAGATTGTGTCTCTTTAATGCACTTAGAAGTATTTCCTGTGTTTCTTTAACTATTTTGTGTAATTCTCCAAGCATTAGTTTGTTCATTCTCTTCTTGCTTCTGAATTCATCCTTCACTTCTTTGAATATCATATTCATTTGAACTTGAGTGATCTAAGGGCATAGTTTTATCAATAAATGTTCTCTAAGATCTATATCCTTGCTTTTTGCATTTTGTTTCCTCAACTCCAAAATATCTGCAAAAATTTGAGGGATCTTAGAAATTATTTCAATTAGGGCCTTACTATATATATTCAGATATCTAACAATTGCTTCCTCTAACACCCTCTTATCTGTATCACTATATTCATCATAAAATTCAGTCATGGGTTTCAAATTTCTATCCACAGTGACTAATTTTATTACATCTTCCACAAAAAGTGTGGGCTTCTCAACATATGTATCTATCTTCTACCTTTTGCTTGTCTTTTTGCTTCTGGAGGGTTTTTCCTTAGTTACCTTGGCTATATTTGTACCTGAGGCCTTCAACTCTTTGATCTCAATATTAGAATCAGTTTCTTCTTCATCATTTTCCATGCTTTTATATGTCCAGGTGGCCTTACTTTTCATTCTTTTCCCTTCTTTTCCAGATGATTTTCCTTCTAGTTTCTCAAGAATTGTAAGTTTTGGGGAAACAGAGGTAGCAGCAAAGCTTCTAGTAGTCCTTGATGTGGAGGAGGATTCTACTGGAGCACTTCCTTATTTCTTATCCTGCTTTTTTAGTTCTTTCCCTAAATTGCCTCACAACTTCCTTTGTGAGGCCTAGATTTTCACCCAACTACTCAACTTCTTTTCTTACTTTCCTTTTAGTTTTAGGTTTTTTGAGCTCATCATGCAGTTTTACACTTAGCTTCTCATATGTCCCAAATCTTTCAACTATTGTCTTTTGGCTTGCTCAAGAGATGTTGAGCATACATATTCAAGATTTTTCCATCTACCTCATATCCCATTGGCATGACCCAAACAGTTCTAGGTTCTACTACTTCCATTAAGTACTAATCAGTGTCTACCATTAAATAGATATCCTCCTTGTATTTCTCAACAATAGTTTTAGGGATTCTTTCCCTAGAATGCATCATACACTAAAAATTCTTGAAGTATCCCCAAATTATAGTTTTTTGTGCTTTATAGTCACCAATGTTGCATAGATGATCTCTAATCTGAATAGCAACTTGTTCATCATTAGTCTAGTGTACACCTTTTACTTCAGGTACCTCATTCATAAAGTAGAAAAATAAACATAGAACTAATGTACCATATTTGAAGGTGTTTTTCTTATCTTTCTTGATTTTATTCAAGTTCTCAATTAGTTGGTTCTACAATAATTACACAAGTCATAATCTGTATTTTCCTTTAACATTTTGTATGCAGCATATATGACTGTTCTGGAGATAGAGTACTCCCTGTTGGAATGATAAATTTTGTAGCCAATTACCATTGAAGCAAGCATGACATCTGGATCAATAATATCATTGATAGTCATTACCCTTTTGTTGAATTTGGCACTAGTTGCATCAATTACAGTCTGGTTCTTCACAAATTTTAGCATGGGTAAACTACTAGTTGAATTCAACCTAGTCACAATCCTAATCTATGCATCCTTTGTAATTTTGAATGGTTTCAATAGCCACAAAAACTCATCATGCATTCGGCTTAAAACATACCGAACCCACTCATCTTCATCAAATGTTGGAAACCCCATAATGAATGAAATGTTTATCATGTCGTGCCTTATACTCAGGTTTAAGGTCATGATTTTCATCCCTAAGATGACTCTCAAACAAATCTACTTAACTTGAGTTCCCAAATTTATCTATGTTTGCATGAATATAGACCCTAATATCTTCAACATGCAACACACCATATGGAACACTTGAAAATGCACCTAATGGGTTGACTTCTATTGATTTGTGTGGATGCCTTTTAAATTTGGATCAAGGCCTTTCAGTAATATCAAAAACCAAAGGTGTAGCCATTGCAAAAGATTTCAAGTTCAAAGCTTCACAGATAAATACCTTTTTCACGAAATTAGGGTTGGCAGGCAAATTCATGGGTTGCACTTCAAATCCTTGAAATCTCTACTTAGATGCTATTCTTCCTACTCTCTTTGTATGCAAAGTGATTCAAATGGAGAGTGAACGACTTTTTTATACTCCGCAAAACCTAATTTGCCTTTGCAATAAATGCTTTGCCCTAACACATTCGATAACACTATTTTGGCATATTGTCGATCTTCAATTGCTCCACAAATCATCATATCCACTTCTTATCTTCCAAAAATCCTTTCAAATGATTTGTAATAATCCAAATTATTTTCTCTCATCATGCCAAATTCAGGTACCCACTTACTGGTTGGGGGAATTAGATTTTTATTGCAGCACTTGATTCTGGTGTGGACCCATCACCACTATTCATTACACCTTTCTTTACCCAAATTTTATTCATTTCATTATGAATTTCATTCGCATCCACTTTTGCCCTTTCCTTTGTCTTGTTTCTGATTTCCATTTACCAGACCTTTTCTATCATTGTTCCTACTTCTGTAGAATCTTACAATATGACCAAATCTATTGCAATTAAAGCATACAACATTTCTTTTCTTATTTACTTGATTCATTCTTGATCTGATTGGCCATGTGTCCAAATCTATTACATGCAAAGTAGTAGCCATAAAAAGAATTATCATTTCCTTTATTGTTAGGGTTATTTATTATCGTACTTTTACATTCATTGAATCTATGACCATACCTCTTACAATTGAAGCATTGATCAAAGAAGGATAGACTACTTTGATTTACTGTGCTTCTGCACTGAGTAGCTATATGACCAAATTTATTGTAATTGAAACAATTTCCATTGAAAAATGGATATCTTTGAGCATTAGGTTGTCTTATCAAAGATCTTCTAGGTCTATTTCTCCTATTTCTTGATTGAAAATTTCTTTGTCCAGATCCGGAGCTTTTACCTTTCTCATACCCAAGACCATGCTTATCATCAACCTTCTTCTGACTTTCAAGCACTACTTCAAGTTTAGTTGAGCTTATCTTGAACTTCTCTTTGTATTCATTTGCACCTTCTAGGTCATGTCTGAGAATGACAATTTGCCTTTCAAGTTCTCTCTCATTATTTCTGCTTTCTTGTAGATTAGACTCTAGATGGCCCGCTACTATGTCCAGTCTGCAGCATTCTTATGTTCTTTCTTTCAGAGTTTGTTTTAGGTCTTCTTCAATATTCTTCCTTTCCTCAATCTCTTTAGTTAATCTCATCACTGTAGATTCCATTTCATGTTTTAGAACATAAACATCTTTGGTTAGCTTCTCACATTCCTTTGGCTTCTTATTTAGAGCCTCATCCATGTCATTGTCTACATTCTAATTTCCTAGTTGAAGAGGTAGCTCCTTTCTCTTTTCATTAGATTTGCTCAATTTTTCTTTTAAGATCTCAATGAAGTCTTCAACATTTTTAAGGTTTTCTTGCGTACTTTGACATCTGCTCTAGACTGATCAAGATCTTCTAGAGCAAGTTTAAGTTGATCCTAAAGATTGTATGAATCCATTTTTATACCTTCCCAGATCTTCCTTAAGCTATTAAACTTCTTTCAAGGAACCTTGCTCTAATACCAATTGTTGGAATCAAGCTAGCCAACTGAGAGCGGGGGTGAATCAGTTGTCCACAAAATTATCCTTTTCTTCTTTTTAATCTTCTTTCTCAACTTACAAATAGATTAATGATGTAAGCATTAAAGCATGAAACAATAACACATGAGTAGAAACAAAATTAACACACTTGACACCAGGATTTTTGATGTAAAAACCTAGTTAAGGGAAAAATACCATGGTGGGGGTTAACCCACAAAGATTATACTCTGTTAAAAGTATTACAAAATGGGAAGGCACATGCCTTCAAGCTCACTACCCAGAGCTCATTGCTCAAAAGAGGCTCACTACCTACTAGAGTGATTACAAAAGGATTACATATTGTTTGAATTGATGAATAGCATCTGCCAATGTAAGAATTTAGTTTTGGTTAAGCACAGAATACTAATCTTAAACATTTCATCTTTACTCTGCCTTGTTTACTGCTCTACCATAATTTGGACCTTAGATCTCTTCTCTTTTACACTTCTATCTGC
Organism: Cunninghamia lanceolata; assembly: GCA_027924645.1. Taxonomy (NCBI): domain Eukaryota; kingdom Viridiplantae; phylum Streptophyta; class Pinopsida; order Cupressales; family Cupressaceae; genus Cunninghamia; species Cunninghamia lanceolata. Next base: position 6,270,667 of record BSBN01000134.1, read on the forward strand.
CCTTTCTACACTTACTCCATATTTGCATATCCACACTCCTACAATACATTTGAATTCATTAGCTATATATATCTACCTCAAGAAATTTAATCGCCTTTCTGTCGACCCTATGAAGAACTTAACAAACAATACAGGTACTTTGTTATGTCGATTGAATCCATACACCAATATTGACGTGTACCAGAAATAACACTTACAGGTCACCATACATGTCAGCCACTAACATTATATCCCATACGCAACTCACCAAAACACTTCTACTAGATCCGCACAAGGATCTAACACAAGTTGACATGTTTTTCACTGAATTGTTATGTCATATTAGGACCCGATACTCAGATGTTCATAACTTTTAATCCCTTTTTCACCGGAGGCTGAAATCTTGGATTTAGATTGTCTTGACATTCCTCTACACTCCCTCAAATTTGCAACACACAATGATTAACTGGAGAGATTCGTTGACCAAAATACTAAACTCTACCATATACCTTGTTACTGTCTATCCAGACTTGACAAATCTTAGAACTAACTTCCGGTATGACCTAATACTGCACTACAGATGTGTGGAATGGACTTAGTTGCCATCAATGACAACACCTATCATACATAGTAGTGTCTCTTTACAACACTCTTAGATTCAAGATTCATTATATATCTAGCACAAAGGTTGACTTGGTTGGATACACAAATTCAGATTGGGATGGTGATACTCAGAATTGTAGTTCTACTTCAGGTTACAATGTCTTACTAGGTTTTGGTCCTATCAATTGGTCTAGAAAAAATAAAAATGTTATTACTTTATCATCCACAGAGGTAGATTACAGGGGAGCTATCAATGCAGCTATTGAGGCTAATTAGATTCAAGGAAATCTCATTAATTTTGACTTTCCATTCAGGCAGCCCAAAGTCATATATTGTAACAACCAGAGCACCATCCAGATATGTAGGAATCTAGTCTAGTACTAGCAGACCAAACACATAGAGATTTGCATGCATTTTATTGTTATTCATGGTTAAATCATCGACAAGTTGTTTTTTCCCAGTCTTCAAAGTAGGTTGCTGATATCTTCACCAAGCCTTTTACTAAGAGTAAGTTCATTCATCTACGAGCTCTTCTTTGAGTGTGGTCTACTTTAGTAGTAGCATCATCTTTGGAGGAGCCTTCTAGTCCTCTTCATTTTCTTTTCTCTCTTTGGGGGGGTGCTTTCCCACTAGGTTTTCTTCCTTTATCCACTTTATGAGAGATTGCATTGTACTTGGGTACCTCATCAGGCCTAGTTGCTGGGACCCAGTTTCTTTGTATCCATCTAAGCTATGCTTAAGGGAGGTGTTAGTGTATATATTATCCCATGCACATTATGTACATTGACAATTCCACATAGTGTTAAGCCTACTTAGGTATCTAGTTAGTGGGAGTTAGCTTGCCACCTCTTATGAGTCTTGAGGAAGTTAACTCGCAAACAATTCTAGTTAGTGGGAGTCGATTGCCTAGTATTCTCCACTAATTTTGGGTGTCAATTTCTTCCCTCTCTCTTGTATATGTACATCTCATTTTCATGGTAAATGCATTGTGGTTTAATCTAATCTCATGTAAATCTTTTTGCTTTGCATATTCTATGTTTTCTAACTTGCAGGATTGTGTGATTGCTCGACTTTTGTTGCCCAACTGATACTGACATTCTATCTAGATTATCCTGGCATTTCAACAAATACGACACATAAATGATACATAATGCAATAAAGCACATAAAAATGCATTATTCTTAAGAAGTTAAAAGAAACATTAACTTGTCTATTTCTTATACTAATGCAAGAGGCTAATCCCTCTTGCTCAAATAACTCACAAATTCCCACTCACAAGTAGATACTCTCTGTTGTTCACAATTTCATAAATACACAACTTAATTTCAACACAACTCAAAATACAGATTGCAACAAAAACCAATGATTTATTTTATTGAAATTTAAATTTGAAACAAAAACTATATGATTCTACAACACAATTTATAATTCTGCAATAACAAAACTACATTCATGGCCTTCCATGGCCTCCCTCATACACATCTAATCAACACTCTCTCTATGCAACAAATCATCTCTAGAGTTCCCTTTCTCTATTTTTAAAACCCCATGCCTTCACTCTATAATTCTACTTCATTCACTTCCCTGCAACAATGCCTCTAAGAGAGACATCCCCAATAGTTGATTCCTTCCTCTGTTTCAGCGCCTTATTTTATTCTTCTTGGCACCCCTCCTCCTCCCTCAAACTTATTTGTTTTCTACATATTTATAAGCCTCCATATGAGGCATCCCCCTCCTCTTGGTTTTTCTGTTGTTTTCTTTAAATAAAATCTACCTCTAAAGAGGCATTTCTATTTTCCTTTTAAGTACCTCATTTTCTATACTTCTTCCCATACCACACTTTTGAAATATAACTCTTAAAGATGGCGTCTCCTCTTCCTTTCCTAGGCTGCCTCAAGTTTAAAAATATGTAATTTCTAGATTTTCAATGCCCATATCTAAAAATGGTTCCCTTCCTTGCCACATAAGCATATCATTTATGAGTAGTTAAATGTCATAGTTTTCAAACTATAATTTTCCCTATATGCAGCCTCAATAATAATAAAAAAAAAATTGATGCCAAAGTCTCATGAAGTTGAACAACAATTTTGGCAAAAAATTTACTCTTTCCCACTTCATCACTTTACGCCTAGAAGATGAAAAATCATTTTTTGCATAACTCTTACCCAAAAGATCCTTTTTGTACAAAAACTGGTCAAGATGAGTGCGATGACCTCTTTAAGCTCCCCATAAAAAGATTTTTCTCCAACTTTTAAAAGTCATGAGATATTAAACATTCTATAAAACTTCTAATGCAAACTTCTAGCATTAAACTTTCCCAAATGATGAAAGATATGCCTTTGATTCTTTTTTCACATTTGGAAAATTGTATTCAAGAACACATCTATAAAAATATTTGTTGTCAAACATCTTGGATCTTCCAAAACAATTGTTTTCATGAAAACTACCAATGTGTGTTGAAACCGTAAATATGGCGAAAACTGAATTCTTGCAAATCTAATTGTGCAAAGTGTCCCCAACACTATGAGATGCTAATATAGACCCAAAGAAAACCAAAACTGAAATAAAATAAACTAAAATTATTTTTGGGTGATGTTGATTGCCTATCCGCCCAGATGCTCTTGCATCATATACTATGCATATTGGTAGTAGTAGCATAATTTATGGAATTTATTTGAATGTTTAATGTATATTTATTATCAAAATGTGATTTTTTACAACTACAATGTATTACATAATGTTGGTTCCCAAATCAACAGATAATAAACCCTAAAGGTTTGTCAGTTCTTATGATCAAGTTTACTGTAGGACTTGGCAAACAAAGATGGGAGATTGTTTGCACTTGTCTCCCATGCACTTTAGGCTCTGCCTAACCTAGGGGGTAATCCCTCATTCACAACCCAAAAATATTTCTTTTCAACACTAGGTAGAATGTTCTCAGGCATGCACCGAGATTTGTAAGATAAACCTAGATTGGCAATATTCTTGGACTATCTTACTGGTTAAATCTGAGAGCATGTAGCACCTAACCCTAATAAAAATAAAACATAAAATGGTTTGATTCATATGATTTATCTTTAGATGAAATGATTTCCTAGACCCTTTGGGCAAGTAAATCCTGGATTGGTTCTTTATCAGGGCAACAGAGTCAAACCTATCACTGCAAATGTTCCCTCATGACAACAAAACTTCATATCCAAAGGACCCAAAATAAAATATTACTGCCTTAAAGTAACTTGTCCAAGAATAAGTATTGTCTATGACCATACTTCAATCCTTTGATATTACACACCTTCCCCCATAATTGATCTAAAGCAAGTTTAATCTACTCCTTGAATAGATGTAAAAAATTAGACATGCAACATAGCAAGTGTACATTGAAGAACTTAGAAACCCTTGATAACTTTATTCAAAAGAAAAATGGTAATACCCAAGGAGAAAGTCATAAATAACACACACAAAAAGTGTTTTTCATATATATCAATCTAGAAAGAACATTGTCATTCATAAATTTATCATTTACAAAATAGAAAATACCTTTGCACCCAGACAAAGAACCAAGTCTGCAACAAAAAATGCCTTCCAAAATGTGGATACCTTATATCCAAAGTCAAAAGGAAAAATCTCTTGTAGAATGGCCCTAAATTCCCTTTTTAAGGACCAACAAGCTTCTAGCCACCTACATTCTAACAAACTTTTAATGAAATAAAAGGATCTGTACAAATTTTCTATGAAACAATTAGATCTTCAATTAAGAGAATAGATGAATTAGTCAAATTCTTGGTGAAGACCTGTTGATGAAGCAACCTTGACCTCGAATAGATGAGTATATTTGATATCCTATCCATGGTCATGCAACAAATTCATTAACTACAGAGTGGAGGTGTGCAGGAATAGCACTGATAGACAACCACTTCAAGATTTAAACCTCAACTGTGTATTTGGGATGCCTTTTGTGAGATCAACGGTCATGAGCCACCCGTCAAGTTTGAAAATCTATGTCCTTCCACTGGAAAGTCCATCACCAATAGAAACGAGCTATGTTAAACACACTCCTTTTGCTAATTGTATCGACTCTTTGACCGACCCTGACACATGGTGCCATCTTGCGGCATTGCAGCCAAAGATGGCCCACCACCAAACTACCTTGTGTGGGTGCACAAAAGCCCCCACACATCCCCTTTTCATTTTCCCTTCACTTATTTAGTTAAGATGAGGCCACATGTTTCCATATGGCGACCGTGCGATGAATATTCCTCTCTGACAAGATCCTCCTACGTGCTTGTGCAACTATAAAATCCTAACTTTCTTGTAGATCATTTTTTGCTTTGACACCTAGTGGTACATGGTTCATTGGTCTGAGATCTTTGATGAAGGGGTTGTAAGCCCAGATTTTGACAAGTGTCACCCTGTCGCAGCCACGCAAAGGGAAGATGATGTCACTAATGATGCGCTACAATGCTATGAAATTCCATGAAATGGCCTTTTCACGGCACTTTATAACTCTGGCGAAGACTTAGGAGATAGCTTTGATTTTTCATAGGTTATAAAGGGTAAAGCTAGGACATAGGGCTAGTCACCTAACGAAAACAAAGGCCTCAAGTTATAACTTAGATGACCAGGGACCTTCTACAGATAGTTAACGCAGACTTCAAGGATAAAAATGCATGAGACTATTGGATAGAAAAGTCTAGGTTTTAGGGGTTTAAGGGAAAAATGAAGACTTGCAGACCTGACTTAAAACTGTAAACCTAGGTAGGCACCACCATTGGCTCTTGCTCAGGGATGCATGCCTCCTGCAAGCATGGTGAGGATCCATTGGGATGTAGACCAAGCATTATCCATTGAGATGTTGAGTCAAATGCCCCCGTCTATGCCACAATTCACACCCTCAAATTTCACTTGGCAGCCCTCGACCACCAAAAAGGAAAAACTAGTACCTTCCTTTGTCAAAACTCCTATTCTCGTTTGACTTCTTTAGGTGAAACCTAGAAGCACCAATCTATCTGCATCTATTATGGAAGCATTTAATCTTTTTGTCAACTATGCTTCTACCAATTTCATCTTTGACTTCCTCGATAAGTCTTAAACTAACTTGATCTATTTTTGGTATCCATAACTATAAACTATCTTCATCATATGTCATCTTTAGATTAGGAAAGTTAAATAGCTCATATAAAAAAAATGAATCCATATATGAATTTCACCCCTTCCCAAGCGATGAGACATCCTCTATATTAAACATGCAATACTGAGGTACAAGCAATATTTCACACTCATGTAAATCTTTTAACCTTTTAGAAACATCCATGCATCCATCATTGTTGTACTCAACAATTTCATTGTTAAACTCCACTTGGAATGATTCAAGAGAAGGCATAAAAAAATTAGAAAATAGCCCCTCATTAGAAGCATATAGTCACTCCTCTCGCAATCGATATTGTCCTCCATTGTATGATCATGAACATCAGCAACTTGCCAATCTATATCTGAATAGTGACCTAGGCTTTCTGTTCCACCAATGCACTGATAATCAAAAGTGAACATCTCAAATTCTACATTATAGAAATGATGATCACCCTCAGAGAAACATTCATATTCAACATTCATATATATTCATCATTTGGAAGGCTCACACATAGGTCTAAATGTTGACAAACATTATCACATTCCTTTCCATTCTTTGAGTCAATATCCTCCTCTTTCTGAGTGAAAATCTCCATATCCACCTCAAACAAATAATCTTCTACAACAGGAACATTGCCATGTTCATTTGAGTGATAAGTGGAGATATCAAACCTAGCACCCATGCATTCTTGAGGTTCTTTAATGACAGCATTACTGCAGGAAGTGACCTCATGTATATCTCTGCAATCTGTATCTACATATTCATCTATCAAGGGCTTATCACAACCTTCATTCCTGTCATTGCAGGATGTGCCTTCATTTTTCACAACAATTTCCTCATCTTCAAATATTAGGCCATGATTGCATTCAACGTTCCAAAAAATATCTCCCTCTATAGAATCACCTCTCAGTGAACAAACTAGAACAGCTAGAATATATTGATTTTGAAAACTATCTTGAAAACATGCATTCATATATCCTACAGGCATTCCATAATTTTGATTATTTTTAGTATCCATTGCAAATCTATAAGCCTAATGCAATATAGCAGGTTCCTTATCTCTCAGCAGATAACTCATTTCTTCATCAAATGTAGCTAGATAGATTTCCAAACACAACACACTATTTGGTCTTATATATTCATGGATGTGTTTGAGCAACTTTGTAAATCTTAAATTAAAGGTTGGAACCAACTAGTCATTTTCCTTTCAAATGTTCATGAATTGTGTGATCAATGAAGCCACATCAGTCCTTTCACCAAACTATTCTAAGAATGCACCCTCTAGATCTAACCATGAAGAAATTGAAAACATAGGCAAATCTGAAAACTAGACCCTAGCATCATCCTTTAACTATTGAACAAAGAGCTTCATTACAACATCTTCAACTTCAATCTCATAATCTTCTATCAAATTAGAGAAATCTTGTAGATGTTTGCTTGCAGACTCAAAATTGTTTCCACCATATTTTGGCAAGCAATTTCTATTTTTATTGGGGAAAACATTTGGGTAACCACTAATATCATCAAAATTTAGGGCTTTGTATCTTTCAATAGAGAATAACTTTTTCTGAGAGCATGACTAGGATTGTTGTTCTATTCTAGTCATTTTGAATACAAGAGGTGAAATTCTTGGAAATGTGTTGTAGCTTCAAATAGGTTCAATCAACAGAGTCGCCACCTCTCCATAGAGGACAAAACATTAAGCAGGCAATTATATTTTCTGGCTTCACCACACCAGCAGAGCACCATACAATATTTCTTTGATAAGCAGATTCTCCACCCTCCAAAGGGAATGATGGAGCGATGTTCATGTGCTAACTCTACATACCCATGACATAGGTTACCATTAGTTTTTCAGAGACTCCTAAGTAAGATTTGACAATTGTCCCCAATAGAGTCACTAGTTTTGTTGGTTCCCAAATTAGCAAACAATAAACCCTAAAGGTTTGCCACTTCTTATGATCAGGTTTACTGTTAGACTTGGCCAACAAATATGAGAGATTGTTTGACTTGTCTCCCTTGCACTTTAGGTTCTGCTGCACCTAGGGGGGTATCCCTCATTCACAACCCACAAATATTGCTTTTCAACACTAGGTAGAATGTTCTCAGGCATGCACCAAGATTTATAAGATAAACCCAGATTGGCAATATTCTTGGACTATCTAACTGATTAAATCTGAGAATATACAGCACCTAACCCTAATAAAAATAAAACATAAAATGGTTTGATTCATATGATTTATCTTTAGATTCAATGTTTTCCTAGACCCTTTGGCCAAGTGAATCCTAGACTGGTGCTTTATCAGAACAATAGAGTCAAACCTATCACTGCAAATGTTCTCTCATGACAACAAAACTTCATATCTAGAGGACCCAAAATAAAATATTATTGCCTTACATTAACTCATCCAAGAATAAGTATTATCTATGACCATACTTCAATCCTTTGATATTACACACTTCCCCCATATCTGATCTAAAGCAAGTTTGATCTACTCCTTGAATAGATGTAGAAAATCAGACATGCAACATAGCAAGTGTACATTGAAGAACTTAGAAACTATTGATAACTTTATTCAAAAGAAAAATGGTAATAGCCAATGAGACAATCATAAATAACACACACAAAAAATGTTTTTCATATATATCGATCTGGAAAGAACATTGTCATTTAGAAATTTATCAATTACAAAACAGAAAATACCTCTACACCTAAATGAAGAACCAAGTCTACAACAAAAAATGCCTTCCAAAATGTGGATACCTTATATCCAAAGTCAAAAGGAAAAATCCCTTGTAGAATGGCCCTGAATTCCCTTTTAAAGGAGCAACAAGCTTCTGGCGACCAACATTCTAACAAACTTTTAATGGAACAAAAGGATCCTTATAGATTTTCTTGAAACAATTGGATCTTCAATTAAAAGAGTAGTTGAATCAATCAAATTCTTGGTGAAGACCCATCAATTAAGCAACCTGGACCTTGAATAGATGAGTAGATTTGATATCATGTCCATGGTTGTGCAGCAAATTCATTAACTGCAGAGTGGAAGTGTGCGGGAATGACACTGACAGATAGCCGCTTCAAGCTTTAAACCTCAACCGTAGATTTGGGCTCCCTTTTGTGAAGTCAATGGTCGTGAGTTCCCCGTCAAGTTTGAAAATCCATGTCCTTCCATTGAAAAGTCCATCGCCAATAGAAACAGGCCACGTCGGACGCACTCCTTCCACTTATTGCATCAGCTCTTTAACCGACCCTGATACATGGTGCCATCTCGTGGCATCACAACCGGAGATGGCCCACCACCAACTGCCTTGTGCGGGCATGCAAAAGCCCCCATGTGTCCCCTTTTCATTTGCCCTTCACTTCTTTAGTTAAGATGAGGCCACGTGTCACCATATCACGATCGCATAGTGAATATTCCTCTCTGACGGGATCCTCCTCCACTCTTGCACAACCGTCATATCTTGACTTTCCTGTAGATCATTTTTTGCTTTGACACCTAGCAACACATGGTTCGTTGGTCTAAGATCTTCGATGAAGGGACTGTAAGCCCATATTTTGACAAGTGTTACCCTATCGCAGCTACGTGAAGGGAAGATGACATCAATAATTGCGTGTTGCGATGCCACGAAATGCCCTTTTCATGGCACTTTATAACCCTAACGAAGACTTAGGAGATAGATTTGATTTTTCACGGGTTATAAAGGGTAAAGCGAGGACATGGGGCCGGTCACCTAACAAAAACAAAGGCCCCAAGTTATAACTTAGACGATCAGGGACCTTCTACAGGCAGTGAATGCAGACTTCAAGGATAAAATGCATGAGACAATTGGATAGAAGAGCCTGGGGTTTTAGGGGTTTAAGGGAAAAATGAAGACTTACAGACCCAACTTAAAACCCTAAACCTAGGTAGGCACCACCACATAAGATTTCAAATACAAATTTATTTGCCTTCTACTCATAACTTTGATGATGAATACCATCACTTTTATTACTTTCTCTTCTAGAAATTGGTTGATCAATAATGCAAGATGATAAACAATATGATTGTACAACATAGATATTGGATACATAAAGGGTCATGAAGACATTTAAATAACAATAGAAACATGTACGACATTCACAGTCTAGATGAAACTATCCTAGAGAAAAAAATTTCAGGGACTAACCAAGACTTTGATAGGTCAGTTGATCTTCAGGGGCTTATTCAGACCTCCACAGAAGATGAACAAAACCTTGATATTCACAGAGAAAGTGTTTCAGAGGATGATTATTTCTCTAACAAATATCTAAGAGCCATGTTAGATGACTTTTTTTAATGTTGGATTTCTCTGACAAATATCTAAGAGCTGTTGATTTAGATTTACGCTCCAAGGACTACACAAGACACATCCCATAGCTCAAATTAAAATGAGACAAGCAATAAAAATAACATTTTTATCCAATCCAACTACCTTGAATTAATCACTATGGAAACCTACACCTACACACTCAAGGAAAACATTAGGCATACATGTTCAATACAAAATAGTTGAAGCACACTATATAAATTGATATCTACCATTGAGATAATATCAAAACCTACATCTAATTGAAAGTCATCTACACTGGCATGATTTGGATATACAGATGCAAAATAATTCATCACAATATTGAACTTAATAGGCATAGGCATAATCACATGTCAAGCTAAAAATAGTGAAGCTACATATTGCTGAGCCCAAGCATAAATAACCCACACATGTATGTAAATCCAGGCATGTATAAGTCACACACCTCAATGGCAATCCACAAGAACATCATCAACAAGTATGATAATAGTACCAAAACACAACCTAAGTCCAACCATATATAAATCCACACATATACATGTATAAATCCAAAATACATGATCCATACACCTTGATGAAAATACAAAAACAACATTTTTAGCAAGTATGATATAGTACCAAAATCAAAAATACAAGAGGAGCAATAGAAAGAGGCATATACACCTTGGGCATTACACAGTGTGTAATCCCAAACATCTGAGATGTATCCAATAGTGTGATTTGAAATGTTAATTGGTTTGAAACTTACATCGACCTTTTCTAAAAATCTTCTTTCTACAATTATGGATTGTGTAAGCTTGGAATGATTTAAATGCAATGCATAATGATCTACATGTAGCATGTACTAAGGATGAAAAATGTCTTCCTATGTAGATAGCTATAAAATACAAGCATCTCTTCTATATTGCTTAGTGCTTAAGCACTATTGGTAGTTGGGAGAAAACTAAAATAAGACTTTCAAGAATAGATATCATGAAGAATAGTAGTTGTTGGAGCTCGTCTAAATAATAAAAACATCTTAAGGGAGGTCCTAAGAAAAATATTTGATAGTTGTCACTCTAAAAAAGTGGTTATTGAAGCTCCTTTAAAGAATGAATAAAGTATAGATGTTGGCTTTGGACTCTTTTTTATTCATAAAGTGGAGGGACTATTTTATTTCCTTTTATCATCAAAGCTTTAGTTGTAGATAATCAAAGTGATGTAGGAGCACCCGGGTGCACATGCAATCGGCATCAACCAAAAATAGAGTGTAGTTTGTTTTTCAATTTTGTTTGGTTTGTTGGGTTCTAATGGCTTTTCTCAGCCCTATGTGTGTTTGGCACAATTTGGAAAGCAATTTGGCAGTCTGGCTTCAATCCAATCTCGACGCCTGTGAAGTCAGTTTCCATAAAACAATTGTTTCGGGAGCTTGGTGAATTTTCATGACAAATCCTTTGATAGGCAGATTATTGTTTTCATCCTAGAATTACATGCAAAGGTTTCATTAAAAAATACCTTCATGTTTTGAAGATTTTAATATTTTTTGACTTGTGCTGGCAATTTGGTGAAATCACAAAATCTGGAGTTCTGTGGCATTTGAGATCGAACAAATTAGTGGAGGCCTTAGGAGCATTGAATTATACATCTCTACAAGTTTTTAGGTGATTTCAAATCCCTGGTGAAGAGTTATGATGATTGTCGATTTTTAGCTTTGACACCCATTGCAGTTGCATGATTGAAGTTTCCTAGTTCTACTACAACCAATTGATAAATGCCATTACTCAAAAAGTCACTCACTGGCAACAGACTAGTTTGATCATGAACATCCAGAAGAATCGCATAATGAGAACATACTAGATATACACGATCACTACTTTTCAAAATGGCTTAAGGGAATGTGAAGGGCGTGGTATTTGAAATACCTCATAGTGGCTGGAAATAACTGTGCTATGGGTTGTGGTTATTCTTCCTGCCATGGTGATCAAGATAGGTTGTCTACACTTCATAAAAATATGTCTTTTGTTGATCGATAGGAATGTGGTAAGGTTGCAGTTTATTATTTTCTTTTAAAAAAAAGAGATTTCAACTATTATCTCACCACACACCCAATGGTGGACGTCAACGTGGGAAATTGAGGACTTGAAAGGAGAGCAAGATGTGATTGAAGATGTTACCAAAATGTCTATGTTGAAAGAAGGTTGTTCAAAAAGATAACCTTGCCTTAAAGGCAAAAGCCCACAAACCATATTGAGTACAAGGTTGCTCATATGCCGCTTGGTATAAGAGGATGGAAATTATAATTTTTAATCAGCACAACAATGTGATTCACCAAATGCAACAGCCGTAGGAGTTTAGAGTTATTTTTAATTTGTTTCAAACTTGAAAACCAATATCACAAGGGCACCGATATGATGATAAGGCTAACCAAAAGTTTGGTCTTTTCATTCATTATATACTTTGTAGCATAGAAAAGCCAACATAAGGATATGCAAGGACACAGAATAGAGAATAAAACAACAGACACAAGAAGACAAAAAGAGAAGATGCTTCAACGTGTGGAGAGTGGAATTTGAAGCGCCTTGTTGTGTATTTTCAACGCCTCTTTGAGGCATACCAAAATTCCTTAGCATTATTGGCTGCGTGGGAAGAAGAGAGAAACAGGGGAGAGTGGCAGCATGATAAAGAAGGGAATAATAGATAGGAAACTAAGAGTTGTTGCTTAGCAAGAAAAAGAGAAAAAGATACATTTCACTACCAACAAGAATAAGAAGGTGGATATTTTCTATCAGAGGAGAGAGAAAGGAGAGAGTATGCTACCATGAAAGGGGCATTGATAGTTACAGAAGATCTGGAAGAGGAGACCATTGATCAAGTGTAAGAGAGAGATAGTTAGAAGCCATGAAGTAGTTGTGTAGTTGCTTATTTTAGTTTGAAAAATGAAAATTGTATCCAATTGTTATGAGGAATGAAATCAAAATGAATTTGTTTGCATTAAAAATTGATTATGTGTGTATGGCTTCCTTGTATTGCAAAGTTTAGCTCAAGTGAATGGTTGGGGGTTGTAAGAGTTTTTTGTTTGCTATCATGAATCTCAGTTGAGTGTGTATTGCACATGAATATTGATTGGTGAAGCATTTGTATAAGGATTGTGTGTATGAGTGGTTTTGGTTTTCATCACAAAGTCATTTTTAATTAGTTTTAGCCACTGAACATATTTTTTTTTACATATATCTGAGATTGGCAAGTACTCTACTAGCTAGTGGAAATACTAATTGAACTAGTTCATGGAATACTATGTACTCAACAACCATTTTTCATAAAACTAATCTAACCAGGAATACTTTTGCATATATATTGGGTTGTCTATTTAAATGTTTATATGTTCTTTTATTGATGACCAAGAAAAAGCCTTCATCATTGCAACATTGAATTTGTGAAATTACCTTGAACATAAACATAAGTGAGATATCCTTTTCATATAAAAGTACACAAAACCTTCAACTGTGTTTAGATGTTTCCTTGCTTATCATGAACATGCTACCTAATGTAATTTACTTTCAAAATCTTGCACCTTTACTAAAGTCCTCCACATATTAAGATGACAATGTTAGGGTGAGTATGAGATCATGATGGGATAAATAGTGGCAATGGTAGAAAAACTTGTTAGATGAAAAAGTGTTAACATTTAGACTTATATTTAGATTTGGATGGTAAAAGTCTTAATATTTCTATCTCAAATATATATTTCCTCTAAAATTGCCTTGGGATTACCTTAGATTTAGCAAAGTGGGAGTCCTAAAACTTGCCAAAGAAACTTGCAAAACCATTTGTTTAGTGTTATCCAAAAATTTTCCATGACTTCATCATTGAAGCTAACAAACTTTTTTGTAACTAATTTTAATAAAATTAAAAGGGTTTGTAGAGGAAACTATCAAGATTTTAAAAATATAATATATGCCTCATTATAATTTTAATAGGTATTTTTTAACATTTTTCTACGTACTTTATCTAGTTCCTAATAGATATATATATTGAAAAATATTCATAACTTTCAAACTATTTATCCTTTTTTAAATCCAAAAGATGCACCACATTCTTGGCTTTATTGGCTATAGGTTAAAAAAATTGAATTCCATATTTTTGACCATGTTAGGTTGGCCAAAAAAATATTTTTTAATATTTTTTAAAAATCACAGTAAAAAAAATCATAAATAATTATTTATTTATTAAAAAATTCAAAAAAATATGTGTCACATCCACTCATGTGTCCTTTACTTAAATCCAAAACTTAGAGGAAAAATATTTTCTTTTGCTCATACTTAGGTTGGCCAACACCCGATAAGGGGTAGTTTCCATGATTGATGTCAAGTGGAGGGGTGAGGCTTTAGCCAAGGCGGCGATCTGGGTAATGATGGTGTAGGACAGAAGACAATGTCCCACATGTGAAGTCACTAATGAGGAGTAAAGGTGAGGATGCAGAAGCGTTTGGAGATTAACTTAGTTATTAAAACTTCGGTCTGGCAGTTCTTTGGTAATTGTGATTGTTAACAGGGGCTAGGTGGAGGTTGAGAATGGCATCTACTATAGGGAAGAGACATGTGGGTGGATGCACGTTCTATGGGGCAGAGAAGAAAATCTAGGCAAGGGAGGCAAATGGGAGGAAAAGGAAGCAAAGAGTCTTAGGGAGGAGGCGGTGGCAGATTTCATGCAATTTGTTGATAGAGAAATTGAAAATCTTAGTTTGAGACATTAGATAGTAAGGGTGTGGAAGTGGAAAAAGATTTATATGGTATGCCAGAGACTAGGCTTTGAGCGACTATGGTGGAGTTCCGGTTGGATCTAGGCTATACCATGGGGTGGTGGACTACATTCGATGGAATAGAATCATTGGCGTATGCTTCATGAAGGTGATGGTGGAGAGTTCATATCTGCTACACGATGATATGGAAGATTTAGATAATCAAATGGATGCATTTCATGACTATTTTTGGAGCATCTCCATGGTATACCGAAAAGGTAGGTCTGCATGCAGAAGGCAATTGAGGAAATAGCTAAGAGTATGTAGGTGGCACTTCATCAATAGTGTTCCCATCTCCATCAGAATGTTGTGTGGTGGTGGAGGAAGTTTCTTCTATGTAGGTGTTAGAGGAGGAAGAGAAATTGGTAGGCAAATTCAAAGTTGATAATTTTAATGTGGATAAGGAGATGTTGGGGCTGTGTAATTTGCCCCAGACCCTATAGGTGCTTTATGAATTGTGATCTCCTTTTCACCCAAGTAACATTCATTTACCGGAAAGTTATTATTTTCTTAACAACTCTAAAGTCCTCATATAATATTTAATGCACTTTAAGGTAAATTATTTTAAATAGAAATAAATTAATCTATTTTCTATTTATTGAATAAATGTTAAAACATAGAAAATCACATTGTACAACCAAATAGTTCATCAATAAACTTTAATAACATCAATTTACAACAATAATTTAATCAATGCAACATTTGTAATATTTCCTACAATTATATATATCACTTATCTGTGAAGCATTGAGATGTTATACGGCATGTGAAGGAATGATCATAGGTCCTAGCTATTCCCAGCAAAGAAGCACCCCCGGAGGAACTGGTTCTTACATAGAACCAACCATGCCTCACAGCATAAAGCAAACACAGCCCTGGATAGGACACTTCTGGGTGTACATTGTACCCTAAGTTGGACACACTTTGTGTGCCCCTTCTCCAAATGCTTAGTGCCCAGCCAAAGACCCTAATCCTCACTCCTTTATGCCCTCCGATTCATGTATACTTTTCTTGTATACTTTCCTTTATCAAATCTATAATCCTTCTTCTTCATGATTTCTTGCCTTTCTTTCCTTATCGTCCTTGAGTGTTCTCCATCCCCTTTCTAAGTCTCACACATATGCCTTATATAACCTTTTAAGGGGTGGTTTATAAACCATCACACCCTTTCACAAAAGTTGTCATTAATAATGGTTTAATAAACATAATAACTCCTCCCTTTTAAAGGGGTTTTCATAATTATTTTTTATTTATCTCCATTTTAACCAAAAGGATCATAATATCCTTTATTTTCCACCTCCCTTTTAATTATAAAGGGTAAATAAACTTTATCCTCTTATAATTTTAGAGGGTTATTTATAAATATATTTCTTTTCCATTTTGGAGAAAAAGTCACATAACATTTCTCTCCCTGTAAATATGTTGTTGTCCTCAGTAGCTCAAGTTGAATCTACAACATATTTTAGCTAAAAAATAATTAGAAAGTAAGTGTGGATGTAACATCATCAATATCACAATGAATCTACTTCACATATAATCATATTTCTCAAATTTTAAATCTTTTCAATAACTCTTCTACTTTAACTGAAACCACAATTAAATCATATAGAAATACTTTGGTAATCAATAACATGATTAGAACTATAGAGCCCGCATGGTGGCATGTCGGCCTGGACTTGGGGTTTGCTCCCTTGAGGCTCAGGTTCGATTCCCGTTGGGCTTACCCAGTGCACGTGGTTTGGGGGCTACTGCATGCACCCGTAGGGGACTAGTCTTGCCCTAGCTCGCCCCCTCCCATCCCCAACTTGGCAACTTGTAAGCCCAAGGTAAGGAAGGGTTGGGTCATAGGGACACCTCTATAGTTAGCAAAAAAAAAAAACATGATCAAAACTATAAGTATATTTTCACATGAAATAGATCATGAATTTATACTTGAGAAGTTGATACAAGCGAGTACACAAAATCTCCTATTGAATAATCTTTTAAATTTTTCCATGCATGTGTAACCTTTTCTTTAATACAAATATGTCAATCTTTTAGGTGTCACTTTAATACACAAAACTATTATCATGTAGTCATAAAGCATTTACCTAGTGAATGGCATGCATATCCCATACTATGTAGTCATTCATCATCAAGTACGATATACTCAAAATACATTCCAAGATTATAGTCATGCATTCCAGACTACAAATATATACCCTTTTCATATACTACATACAATTGAATGGAAATACACAATTACCCTTAAACATAGTTCATATCATTTTACACAGTCATTGAAAACAAAGTTTTGGGACAAGTTTTAAATCCAACAAGGTTGCAATGTAATCTAGTCAAATAATCTTTTAACATATATCTCTTGTCATAGACTTATAGATAATTAATGATATAACATTTTAAGGATAACACTTATATACAATACTTATAGAGCACATGTACAAGGTTATTGGGTTGACCAAGTCTAATAACAAAGTGTAATATAACAAAAGATGGCACATAAGAAAGCCTACAATTCATCTTAAGAAACAAAAAATAGTGACAAATAATTACCGCCCACAAAACACTCCATAGAAAAATTTTAACTCTAGGTTAAATGTTCTAGCAACTATACAATGATGAAGTTATTGTTCAATTAATTTAAGATGATGAAATTTTTCTGTAAAAAGAGGTCCCCTTCACATTGACATAAAAATGAAATAACTAGAAGTACATAAGGAGAGAAAATATTATGAGTCATTCCCTAAAGTAGGATGCTTGGGCATCTATTGATATTTGATATTGTTAGATTGTGCATGCAATGGAAGAAAAAATAATTAGTACAAATTTTCAATCTAGAAAATGGTTTTGACTTTTCTTGAGGTTGTCTCTCCCCATGTAAATTTTGACATGTCCCCATGTTTAATCCGAAAGGAACATTTATCAAATCCTAAAAATATTGTGTTATTCACCAAATTGGTCCAAACACAATGTCAATTTGAAGATGTTAAAATGATCCTAGAACTTGTGGGTTATGGGTCCAACATGTAACTTATGTTAAATAAATCTAGGTATTAAGTTTTTGTCTTTAGCTATCAACAAGTATAGTAACACCACTTCCTAAGAAATAACCATAAAACTAAGTGAAATTTGGAATGGAATTACAATTTTGACTATTAGAAAGACTAACTTATTAACTCTATATAGCCAAGACAACTTTCATGTACAAGAGTGTACGAGCCAAATAGAAATAGATTTAACAAGGCTTAAACTTAATACAACTAAAATTGTCATCTCTTAATGAGATCTCATGATGTATAAATAAATCTTTCCAAAACTTCAAGATTAATCCAACTACTATACCTACATAAGTGAATTATCAAAGTTATGATTCTAAACACCCTTTAATTATGGTTTACCCTTTAATTAAGAAATATTTTTCCAACCTTTAATTATGATTTACCCCAATACATTTTTAATGTATTTCTTTACCATATAGCAATTTTATATAATGCTCCAAAAATTATCTCTTCTAAAATACTTTTGCACCTTAGAAGTATACTTGACTATAACTAAGGTAATTAATTTTCTTTAGACTTTGCCATCAATACAGTATTATTATTAGCTACTATAAATGAATGCCACTTCACACCTACATGATTATTTTACCCTTATTCAACAATCCCACTATATATTAGTAGATAAAATAGGTTACATAAGATAATTCCCTCTTCTAAAGAAGTACCAACCTAAAATTTTATCTTGAGTTAATTGTTGTGGCACAATCTTAATTATAACATGATTATAGAGAAACAATAGCTATAATGTAGCAATATTGTGGTACGTGCTTAAATCTTGTGTGGAATAACTTAGATCTACACATTTAAATACAATACTACTAAACCATGGTTAAAGGAATGGCACACCTAACATGATGAATTCTCCAAGAAGACTAGCCATTAACCTTAACCATTAAATTTCCTCTTAATGAATCAACATGGTTACTTATTGAGCTACATGTAGGTTGCTAGGAACAATTGGATCTAGACAAGGTCCTTCATAAGCCACATCTAACACCAAAATGAAACTATACAATGATAGAATCTTCATGCTCTTTGATATCAAAAGCAACAAGCAACTTTTGGCGAAAGATAAATAGAGTACAAGATCTATACTTGGTTTTGTTTGCATTAGTACTGAATTCTATCCTATTGGTTAATTTTTTAGCCTAATTATGCAAATAATTGATCTAAGTACACAAACATATTTTCAATAAAGAAAGTGTTGACAATGCAGGGCGAGCATCAAACGATTTAGAAATTGATGATTCCAGAGAGTTGTAAGAAGCTCAAATTTTTTGACAAGATGAGTTTCAATAGGGAAAATAATAAATATAGTATCAATTCTCAGAATGATCATCATGCATTTACAAAACTAAATATTTACTTCACATTCAAAAAAATTATTCACTACCAGTCGAATTCCCCTACAGAAAGAAGAAAAAAAAAACATACCCCTTAAAAATATTGAATAAATAAATTTACACATTTACTCACCTCTGCCAAGTCCCAATGTATCATTAAAAAGAAGAAATCACATGACATAACCAAAAGACCATAGGAACAAAGTTTAGATAGAACATGTGATTGGCATAACAAAGATTGAATGTTTTAGCCAAAATTTTCCAAAAGCACTCAGGACACACTATCCTGTACAAAATTCATTAGAGACAACATCAAACTTAGATTTTATTACTGTTGTTAAATGAGAAAATGTTACAGGCAAATGTTTGTTGTTACAAAACAAAAAATGTTACAAATCATTGTTTTACTACTGCAAATTGAAATTCTGTAGGCATATTTGTATAGAACTCTACACGCAATGGTTATTAATTACAAACAAAAAGCTATAGACTATTACCAAAACATGTTATGAGTAGCGACTTAAACATCTTATAGAGAAAAATAGAACACATTTAGGCAAATTCCTTAGTTTCCACGTTTGGTTTCCTAACTCTTCATCTTCCATGAGATGGGGGAGGAGTTTAGTATTTGATCATAGTCTTTAAGCTTTGGCTATTTTATGGTTGCTTAAATCTAGAGAATCACAAGATATTAAAAACAAGGAGTTATGATATAAGAATGAAGGCGTTAAAATTACCATGCAAGAGCGAGCGTAATGGGAAATCCTTTGAAATACTTTTGGTAATTACATTGTATGATTTCTTATGCTCTAAAAACAACCCATTACATAGGGAATAAAGGAATGTACTAAATTCACCAAAGATACAGATGTTCAAATAATACACTATGTTTTATTGTAACAAATGTTTCATTCACCCATGGAATTGGAAAAGGTACAAGTCAATGCTAGGAAGCACTCTGTCATAAATAATACATTGTATGATGTGAAGTGGATTCCTACACCTGGGGTGAAGGTCCTAGTTGGGATGGTTGATGAGGAAGAAGTAGACATCTCATTAGTCACTACAACCATTGCAATACAACTTTTGTCTGTGGAGGTTCCTGAGTAGAAGATGTCAAATCTAATGGAGGCCTTGTACCCAAAAAATGTTGAAGAATCTAAGAGGCCCTCCACAAGCAACACTTCAAAGGAATGGGTCATGATTCCTTTTGGCCATTACAAGAATATCTAGATCCATGAATGGAAGAAGCACTATACAGCATGAGTGTGTTGAAATTAAGGAACACTGAGAGGGGGGTGAATCAGTGTTCTGCAAAACTTATTATTATGCTCCTTTATTAATTTACCACATACATTCAAAAGAAAGAAACACGAACTCAAGAACAACAAAAACAAGATTATCACATTTGAACACCAAGATTTTTACATGGAAACCCAGTTAAGGGAAAAACCACGATGGGGGTTAACCCACAAGATTTCATACTCTGTTAAAAGTATTACAAAATGGGAAGGCACATACCTTCGGGCACACTACCCAGAGCTCACTGCTCAAAGGAGGCTCACTGCCTACAAGATCAATTACAAAGAGTTTACTAAAATACTTGAACTGAAGAATAGCATCTAATAATACAGGATTGTAGTTTCGGTTAGGCTCAATATACCGATTTCACACACTTCATCTCTCACTACCCTGTTTCACTGTTCTGCCACGATCTAAGGCTCAGATCTCTGCTTCGCACTTGATACTACTATACTTCACACCTCTCATCTCAAATTCACACATCCATACCTCAAAATGCTTGAGCCAATCGATCGTATATATCCCCAACATGTAACTACATCAACTACAGTCGGCCTCAAGAAAACATAGAAACTTTTTCAAGATTACTATTTTATCAGTTGAATCCATGCACAAACATTGATGTGAACCAAAAACTACGTATTCAAGTCACCACCCATGTTGTCCAATACCACTGGATCTCATAAATAACCCAACCAACCATTTCTTTTAATCTACACAAGGATTAAACACCAAGTCAGCATGTTCTTCACCGGACTAAACTATCTAACCAAAACTTGATACCCAGATGCTTGTAACTTTCAATTCCTTCATCACCGAAGGCTAAAAATTTGGATTTAGGTAGCCCTAACATCCCTTAACATTCCCTCAGATCCGCAGTACAATATGATTACCTGTGGAGAAATGTGGACCAAAATGTTGAACCCTGTCATATGCTTTGTTCCTGTCTATCCAGACTTAGACAAATCTGCAATCTAACTTTCGGTATGGTCAAATGATACAATGCTGATGTGTAAGATAGATTTAGTTGCCATCAATGACAACACCTAACATGTCTAGTAGTGTCTCTTGCCAAAAATCTCCCCCTTTGGCATTGATGGCAACACTTAGTGAAAAATGACTAAGTGTTAGAATAGCTCCCCCTTACTATGTACACTTGTGATTTCCAATGCTCCCCCTTAGCTAAATTCCTCATTTTTCACTACTTTCCACTCCCCCTTTGACATCAATGGCAAAGGCTGGGATCCACATATCAAAATTCATGCAAAAACTCTATGTACATGGGCGCATATATACAAACAATCCTTATGTCTTATCTACATGAATTTAAACACATCACCAAAAATATTTTTCAATAGTGCTAATTCATTGTCCCAACTTTTATTCATGCTACCCAAAACTAAAATATGACCACTGAATAAAAATGCTTGTGATTCTGCCTTCTGTAGATCAGTGGGATCACTTGTCAGAGCAGCAACTTGAGCTTCTGTCAATGCATTAAACATTATTTCTAACTTAGGTGAAATTAGTCCCCAGAGTTCACACATCCTTGCCACAATGTTTTCTTTTTCTTTCACCAATTTCTTTATTTCATCATTCAAGCTAATTACTTGACATTCTTGGCATTCTGCAGACACTGTCAAAGGATCAAAGGATTGAGATACATTTGACAACTTTTACTCTAATTGCTTTATTGTCTTCTCAATAACCTCTACAACTTTTGGGTAAGATAAACAAAATTTGTACACATCTCCTCCTTCAGTGAGGGCATTTTGAATACTCTTTACACTAGTATCTAGCATAATTCTATCATTGTCAATTATTCTTTTCAGTTCACTAAATCTCTTATCATTAAATTCATTATAGACTTTAGCTTCTGCCGACTTCTCAAAAGATTCAAAATGAGTACTTACAAAGTTTATCAAACTCTTCAACTGACCGGAGGGGGATACTGATGAATCCTTCTGACATGTAGGCATTATTTTCTCCAAAATGCTAGATGCAAGACCAAGCAACTCACTGTCTTCTATATGGAACTTCAAGATTTCCTCTCTAGCCTTAGCTTGTGCAAAAGAGGCCAATTTCATCTTCTATACCGGTGACAAAGTATCAAAATTGATTGGACCTTGTATTATATTCAAATCTTCTGCAACTTGTTTATCTTTCTCCAATGTTTCTTTCACTGCTTCTGCAGTGTCTCTTGCCCAATATGATGTTTCAAATTTATGCTCTTCAGGGCCTGCATCTTCTCCCTTTTCAGAGTCAACCACATTGTCTTGCTTATCATTTTCATTTGTTTTCTTTGCTTCTACCTTCTCTACATCATCATCAAAGGCATCCCTCCTTTTATCTTTATTAGAATTGTCTTCTGCATTATTTTCTAGAGGATTTTGTGTATCCTCAGCAGCAGCATTATCAAATTCCTCAACATCTGAAATGGAGGAATCAATTCCATCATCAGTTTCTTTTTTTTGATCTTCCTTTATCATCTCTTCATCTCCTTTATTCAATATTTCTTCTTCTAGAATAGAGACATCATCTACTTTAGCTTGTTTCTCATTCCTTTGCAACTATTCATCATTCAGAATGGATGTATCATCAGTATCAATAGGTTCTTTAGTAACCACATAAAACTTATTCTTGTCCAATGCTTTCTTTAGAATTTGTTCTATTTCTTTGCCAACTTCATCAATGTCTCCAATCATCAGCTTATTCATCCTTTTCTTGCTTCTGAATTCATTTTTAACTTCTTTGAAAATTTTATATGCTTCCTTTATGGAGATTACTGGACACATAATGGACAATACATGTTCCCTTAGCTCCAAATCCTTTTCTTTGGTAGCTTCTTTTCTCATCTCCAAAATGTCACCTAGACTCTTAGGAATATCTGACAAAATTTCCACAAGTGCCCTTTTGAATGTATTCAGGTACTTAACAATAGTATCCTCCAATATTTTCTTGTTAGCATCATCAAAGCTATCATAATATTCTGTTATGGGCTTCAAATTCCCATGAACAATTACTGCATTCACAATGTCTTCAATAGACAAGGTAGATTTTCCAACATGAGTCTTAGTCTTTTGCCTTTTGCCCACCCTTACACTTTCAGAGGGCTTGTCTTGGGCAACCCTTGATGCTTCTGTTTTCTTTGACTTTATGCTTCCGGAGGGCTTCTCTTTAGATACTTTAGCAGCCTTAATGCCTGAGGCCTTCAATTATTTAACCTCATCATCTGAATCAGTTTCTTCTTTATCTTCCTTCTCCACACTAACATATGACCTTTTGCCCTTTACTTTTGTCCATTTTCCTTCCTTACCGGTAGGTTTTTCTTTGAATTTCTCTACAATAGGAGAGGGTGATGCACTAGAGGTTGTACCAAAACTCCTAGTTGTCCTTGAGGATTCTACTAAAACACTTCCCTATTCCCTGTCCTGCTTCTCCTTCTTAGCTTTCTCTATCCTTGCCCTATTTTGTCTCATAGCTTCATTTGTTATTCCAATACTTTTTGCATACATTTCAACTTGCCTTTGGATCTTTCTCTTAGATTCAGGTTTCTAGAGCTCAACATGCAGTTTCAAATTGAGTTCACTATATGTACTAAATCTCTTAACTAAGGTATCTTTTGGTTTTCTTAGAAGGTGTTGAGAATAAATTTCTAGTATTTGTTCATCAACTTCATACCCCATGGGCACGATCCATACAGTCCTTGGTTCAACTGCTTCCATCAAGCATTGATATGTTTCCACCATGAAACAAATTGTATCCTTGTCCTTTTCCACCACAAACTTAGGGATTCTTTCCCTTGATTGCATCATATTCTAGAAATTCTTGAAATATCCCTAGAGAGCAGTCCTTTGGGCATTGGAGTCACCAAGATTGTGCAAGTGCTCTCTTATTTGTATGGCAACAGGCTTGTCACTAGTGCAACACATGCTTTTCTTCCTGGGCAACACATTCATGAAATAAAAGAACAAGCACAAAACCAACATACCATACTTGAATGTATTCTTCTTATCCTTCTTAATCTTGTTTAGATTCTCCATTAGCTAGTTTTGCAGCAGCTCACACAAGTCATAGTCAGTATTTTCTTTTAACATCTAATAAGCAACATAAATGGCTATATTGGACATTGAGTTTTCCCTGCTATAGTGGTATATCTTATATCCAATCACCATAGATGCAAATTTGACATCCCAATCAGTTATATCATTTATTTTCATTGCCCTCTTATCAAATTTTGATCTGGTAGCTTTAGCTATAGTCTGATTCTTCACTAGTTTTAGCATCGACAGTCCATTGGATGAGTCCAATCCTGTTACGGCCTTGATGGCATCCTTGGTGATCTTAAAGTGTTTCATCAACCACATGAATTTATCATGCATCCAACTCAGTACATACCAGACCCATTCATCCTCATCAAAGGATGAGACCCCAATAACCTGAATGAAATGTTTGTCTTGCAGCGCCTTCTACTCAGGTTTATGGCCATAAATCTCACCCCTCCGGTGATTCTTGAACAAATCTACTAACTTTGAATCCCCAAACTCATCTATGCTAGCATGAATGTAAGCCCTAATATCTTCAACGTACAACACACCATGTGAAACATTAGAAAAGGCACCTAAGGGATCGACCTCTACAGATTTGTGTGGATACTTTTTGAATTTAGGTCAGGGCATTTCAGTGATGTCAACAACCAATGGAGTAGCCATATCAAGAGATTGTAAATTCAGAGAACTTTACAGAGAATACCTTGTTTCGTCGGTTAGGGTTAGTTGTCGAATTCACTTTTTGCACTCCAAATCTTTGAAATCTCAACTCAGGCGCTCTTCTTCTTGTTCTCTTTGAATGCAAAGTGATTCAAATGTTGTGTGAATAACCTTTTATGCTCTACAAAACCTAATTCACCATTGTAATAAATGCTTTGGCCTAATTCATTTGGTTACACTATTTCTAAATACAGTCAATCTTCAATTGCTCCACAACTAATCGCATTAGCTTCTTTTCTTCCAGAATTTGCTTCAATAGATCTAAAATAGGCTTCTTTATCTTCATTCATCGTGCTAGATTCAAGCACCCACTTACTGGCAGGGGGATTAGATTTTCAATGCAGCTCCCCCTGAACTAGAGCTCCTATTTCAATTCCTAGAGGAATTATCAACACCAGATTCTGGTGCAGACCCATCACCATCATTCCTTTCACCTTTCTTCACCCATGTTTTGTTCATTTCATTCTAGATCTCATTCATATCTACTTTACCCTTGCCTTTATCTTGTCTTTGCATGTTTTGGTTGTTGTTTACCAGACCTTTTCTATCATCATTCATGCTTCTGCAGAATCTTACAATATGACCAAATCTATTGTAATTAAAGCACACAACATTTCTTTACTCATTTACTTGATTTCCTCTTGATCTACACTGATTAGCCATGTGTCCAAATCTATTGCATGCAAAATAGTTGTCATTGAAAGAATTGACATTTCTTCTGTTGTTAGAATAGTTCATCATCATACTTCTGCATTCATTGGATCTATGACCATACCTTTTACAATTGAAGCATTGACTGAAGAAAGATGGACCACTTTGATCCACTCTACTTCTACACTAAGTAGCTCTATGACTAAATTTATTGCAATTGAAATAATTTCCATTGAAAGATGGATACCTTTGAGCATTAGGTTGTCTTACCAAAGGCCTTCTAGGATTCCTTCTTGGATTTTTTCCTTCAAGATTTCTTTGACTGGATCCAGATCTTTCACCTTTCTCATATCCCAAACCATGCTTATCATCTACCTTCTTCTGACTATCAAGAAGCACCTCAAGTTTAGCTAAGCTTATCTTGAACTTCTCTTTGTATTCATTTGTAGCTTCTAGATCATGTTTGAGAATAACAATTTGCCTTTCAAGTTGTTCCTCATTATATCTGGTTTCTTGAAGATCAGACTCTAGATGGCCAATTATTCTATCCAATCTGTGCAACACTCTTCTATTCTTTCTTTCAAAGACTAATTCAGGTTTTTTCAATCTTCTTCCTTTCCTCAATTTCCTTGGTTAGCCTCATCACCCCAGATTCCATATCATGTTTTAAGACAACAACTTTTTTGCCAGCTTCTCACATTCCTTTGTCTTCTCCTTCAAAGCCTCATCCATGCCATTGTCTTCATTTTGATCTGCTAACCACTGAAGTAGCTCCTTCCTCTTTTCCATAGATTTGCTCAGTTGCCCTTTTATAGTCTGAATAAAATCCTCAGCATCTTTAAGGTTCTCTTTTAGCTCTTTGACTTCTGCTCTGGACTAATCAAGATCTTCTAAAGCAACTTGAAGTTGTTCATTGATGCCATCAGAATACTTGAATGAACCCATTGAAATACCTTCCCAGATCTTCCTCAAGCTATTAAACTTCTTCCAAGGAACCAAGCTCTGATACCAATTGTTGAAATTAAGGAACATTGAGAGGGGGGGTGAATCAGTGTTCTGCAAAACTTATTATTATGTTCCTTTATTAATTTACCACATACATTCAAAAGAAAGAAACATGAACTCAAGAACACCAACAACAAGATCATCACATATGAAGACTAGGATTTTTACATGGAAACCCAGTTAAGGGAAAAACCACGGTGGGGGTTAACCCACAAGATTTTATACTTTGTTAAAAGTATTAAAAAATGGGAAGGCACATGCCTACGGGCACACTGCCCAGAGCTCACTGCTCAAAGGAAGCTCACTGCCTACAAGATCAATTACAAAGAGTTTACTGAAATACTTGAACTGAAGAATAGCATGTAACAATGCAAGATTACACATGACTATTGATTGGTGAAGCATTTGTATAAGGATTGTGTGTACGAGTGGTTTTTGTTTTCATCACAAAGTCATTTTTATTTAGTTTTAGCCAGTGAACATATGTTTTTTACATATATCTAAGATTGGCAAGTACTCTACTAGCTCGTGGAAATACTAATTGAACTAGTTCATGGAATACTATGTCCTCAACAACAATTTTGTCATAAAACTAATCTAACTAGGAATAATTTTGTATATATAAACTAGGTTGTCTATTTAAATGTTTATATGTTCTTTTATTGATGACCAAGAAAAATCCTTCATCATTGCAACATTGAATTTGTGAAATTACCTTCAACACAAACATAAGTGAGATATCTTTTTCATATAAAAGTACACAAAACCTTAAACTGTGTTTAGATGTTTCCTTGCTTATCACGAACATGCTACCTAAATGTAATTTAATTTCAAAATGTTGCACCTTTACTAAAGTCCTCCACATATTAAGATTACAATGTCAGGGTGAGTATGAGATCATGATGGGAAAAAATAGTGGCAATGGTAAAAAAAACTTGCTAGATGAAAAAGTGCTAACATTTAGACTTATATTTAGATTTGGTTGGGAAAATTGTTAATATTTCTATCTCAAATATAGATTCCCTCTAAAAGTGCCTTGGGATTACCATAGATTTAGGAAAGTGGTAGTCCTAAAACTTGTCGAAGGCCTTCTAGGATTCCTTCTTGGATTTCTTCCATTAGGATTTCTTTGACTGGATCCAGAGCTTTCACCTTTCTCATATCCCAGACCATGCTTATCATCTACCTTCTTCTAACTATCAAGTAGCACCTCAAGTTTAGCTAATCTTATCTTGAACTTCTCTTTGTATTCATTTGCAGCTTCTAGGTCATGTTTGAGAATAACAATTTGCCTTTCAAGTTGTTCCTTATTATACCTAGTTTCTTGAAGATCAGACTCTAGATGGCCAATTATTCTATCCAATCTACAA
This sequence comes from Cunninghamia lanceolata, assembly GCA_027924645.1. Lineage (NCBI taxonomy): Eukaryota > Viridiplantae > Streptophyta > Pinopsida > Cupressales > Cupressaceae > Cunninghamia > Cunninghamia lanceolata. The sequence goes on from BSBN01000134.1 coordinate 6,298,985, forward strand.
CACCCTTTTGTTCTTTCTTTCAAAGACTAATTCAGGTTTTCTTCAATCTTCTTCCTTTCGATTTCCTTGGTTAGCCTCATCACCCCAGATTTTATCTCATGTTTTAAGACAACAACTTCTTTTTCTAAATTCTCACATTCCTTTGTCTTCTCCTTCAAAGCCTCATTCATGACATTGTCTTCATTCTGATCTACTAACCGCTAAAGTAGCTCCTCCCTGTTTTCCATAGATTTGCTCATTTGCCCTTTTAAAGTCTAAATGAAATCCTAAACATCTTTAAGGTTCTCTTTCAACTCTTTGACTTCTGCTCTAGACTGATCAAGATCTTCTAAAGCAACTTGAAGTTGTTCATTAATGCCATCAAAATACCTGAATGAACCTATTGAAATACCTTCCCAGATCTTCCTCAAGATGTTAAACTTCTTCCAAGGAACCAAACTCTGATACCAATTGTTGAAATTAAGGAACATTGAGAGGGAGGTGAATCAATATTCTACAAAACTTATTATTATGTTCCTTTATTAATTTACCACATACATTCAAAAGAAAGAAACATGAACTCAAGAATAACAACAACAAGATCATCACATATGAACACCACGATTTTTACGTGGAAACTCGGTTAAGGGAAAAACCACAATGGGGGTTAACCCACAAGATTTTATACTCTATTAAAAGTATTACAAAATGGGAAGGCACATGCCTTTGGGCACACTACCCAGAGCTCACTGCTCAAAGGAGGATCACCACCTACAATATCAATTACAAAGAGTTTATTAAAATACTTGAACTGAAGAATAGCATCTAACAATGCAGGATTGCAGCTTTGGTTAAGCTCAATATACTAATTTCACACACTTCATCTATCACTACCTTGTTTCACTATTCTTCCATGATCCAAGGATTAGATCTCTACTTCACACTTGATACTGCTATACTTTGCACCTCTCATCTCATATTCGCACATCCATACCTCAAAATGCTTGAGCCAATTGATCATATATATCCGTAACATGTAATTACATCAACTACAGTCAGCCTCAAGAATACTTAGAAACTTTTTCAAGATTACTGTTCTGTCAGCTGAATCCATGCACAAACATTAATGTGAACCAAAACGTATGTATTCAAGTCACCACACATGTCAGCCAATACCACTGGATCTCATAAATAACTCAACCAACCACTTCTTTTAATTCACACAAGGATCAAACACCAAGTGGGCTTGTTCTTCACCGGACTGAACTGTCTAACCAAAACCCAATACCCAGATGCTTGTAACTTTCAATCCCTTCATCACAGGAGGCTAAAGATTTGGATTTAGGTAGTCCTAACATTCCTTAACATTCCCTAAGATCTGCAATACAATATGATTACCTGTGGAGAAATGTGGACCAAAATGTTGAACCCTATCATATGCTCTGTTCCTCTCTATCCGAACTTAGACAAATCTGCAATCTAACTTCTGGTATGATCAAATGATACAATGAGAATGTGTATGATAGATTTAGTTGCCATCAGTGACAACACCTAACATGCCTAGCAGTGTCTCTTGCCAACTGAGTGATCTTCGACATATGTTACATTTTAGTATGGTGTCATAATTTTTATTACAATATTCCTATTATGGAGATCATCTAGTTGTATTTGTAGAAACTTATCTTGGAGAGAGAGAGGATGGGAATTGAACTTCAACTGGTAGTTGCTACACTACCTACAATAAGCATAAAATGGCAGAAGGAAGTTGAAATTAATTGATCATGTCCTTTGAAGATAGGACATGTCCTTTTAAAATAAAACTTGTTCGAATAGGTGGTAGTCAAATAAGTGGTTTCATATATGATGAAGATAGATATGATATTTGAAACAAGACAATACTGGAAGCAAGAAAATAGGTGGTACTCGTATAACTATTCAAAATCTCTAATTTGTCCTGAGGATAAAGAATATGGGGTAGTGACCATAGGAAATTAGAGGAGAAAACCTAGGAGTATAGCATAATTTTGGAATATTATTTCTATAGTATAATAAATCTAGAAATATTATTTGTAGAGTATAATATATATAAACTATATTATTTATAGTTTATCTAAGAATAGTTTAAATAAGGTTTATTTATGGGATATATAAGTTATAAATAATGAATAGAAAATGTAAAGTCTTTTATTACTAATTTCATGAAGTGGGAAATATTTATGTGATATCAAAGTCAATAGATGGTGTTGCTAAATACATTCCATTACAATAGGTAAGAGCTAGTGTGAAAAGATGTTACATGGGTATACATACCCACTCTCTAGAACCCAAAGACCAAGTCTTCCATCATTTTGAAACATAAATCTACTTACTTACTACCTTACTACTATTGAAAACTAGTTACTAAAGAACTAAAAAGGACCGATGCTATGGCATGAAATCTTCTAAGAGTTTTGAACATGGATGTGACCTTTGACTATAGATCAATATCTCACTTGAATTCACATAGAGAAGCCTATTGATCAGCTATGCACATGGTGCCTTAGGATGAGTTTGCATACAAATAGGAAGTTCTTAAAGCAACATTACCTATGAATAAGATTTTTAATAATGCTAATGAACAAATGAAGAAACCAAAGTTAACATATGGACAAAGGTTATAGGTTTGAGCTTGTAGAATTAGGTTTGATGACTTAAAGGCTAACGTGAATTTATAATGTTGGATATACTCAAGGAGTATATTAAAGATTGGTCAATATGAATTTTGAAAGCATATAGAAAATTTTAGATAAGAAGGCCCAATTATTAGGCTCTAATACCAAATGTGATCTCCTTTGCACCCAAGTAACATTCATTTACCGGAAATTTATTATTTTCTTAACAACTATAAGTTCTCATATAATATTTAATGCACTTTAAGGTAAATTATTTGAAATATAAAAAATTAATCTATTTTCCATATATTGAATAAACAAACATAGCAAGTGATATTGTAAAACCAAATATTCTATCAATAAACTTTAATAACATCAATTTGCAACAATAATTTAATCAATGCAACATTTGTAAAATTTCTTGCAATTATATATATATATATATATATATATATATATATATATATATATATATATATATATATATATATATATATATATATATATATATATATATATATATATATATATATATATATATATATATCACTTATCTATAAAGCACTGAGATGTTGTTATATGGCATGTAGAGGAATGATCATAATAGGCCCTGACTATTCTCGGTAAAGAAACACGCCTAGAGGAACCAATTCTTACACAGAACCAATCGTGCCTCACAACATAAAATAAATACAGTCCTGGCTAGGACAATCTCGGGTGTACGTTGTATCTCAAGTTGGACACACTCTATGTACCCCTTCTCCAAATGCTCAGTGCCCAACCAAAGACCCTAATCCTCACTCCTTTGTACCCTCTGATTCCTATATACTTTCTTGTATACTTTTCCTGTATACTTTCATGTATACTTTTCCTGTATACTTTCCTTTATCAAATCTATAATCCTTCTTCATTGTGATTTCTTTCCTTTCTTTCCTTATCCTCCTTGAGTGTTCTCCATCCCCTTTCCAAGTCTCACACAAATACCTTATATAACCTTTTAAGGGATGGTTTCTAAACCATCACACCCTTTCACAAAGGTTGTCATTAATAATGACTTTAAAAACATAATAACTACTCCCTTTTAAAGGGGTTTTCATAATTATTCTTTATTTATCTCCATTTTAACCACAAGGATCATAATATCCTTTATTTTCCATCCCCCTTTTAATTATAAAGGGTAAATAAAATTTATCCTCTTATAATTTTAGAGGGTTATTCATAAATATCTTTCTTTTCCATTTTGGAGAAAAAGTCACATAATAGTATATGATACTATGTGATAGTATGATAGATGATAGTTAGTATATAGTCTCCTAAATAATTTTTTGAAGTAATGGTGGTATGGACATGGTGTAAGACAGTATGCTTGATGATGGTAGAAAACTTTGATATATAGAGCTTGGATCTAGTGTTTTTGGATGGTTCCTGGACCTAAACCAAGGTATACTCAACAAAAAAAAGGTTGGATGAAACGACGATTACTTTTTATGTTTTTCTAAAAAAATTAGTACTACCTCATTAAAATATCTATTTTCACTAAACTAATTTTAAAATTTTTACAACATAAGTAGTCGCCCATAAACTACATTTAATTTACAACTTTTATTACTACCTTATTTTCAAATTGTGTAGATAATTCATTCAATTTTTAATGTGAAGTTACTTAATTCTATTTTTAGCATTTTCATTGCCACTTAGAAGTATTGTTTGGCCCATCATGATCCTGCACTCACCCAACAATGATATGGTACTACATCACTTAGTACATGTTGGGGAATGTACAAAAAGTATTATATTCAATAGTGTTAAGTTGTTAATCTTGTGAAAGATAGTAATAGCTAAGAAGCATGATAGAAGGCACCAAAGGGGTTGTAATGACCTAAGTGTGTTCACAGAACACCTTGATAAGATTATTAAAAAATAATTATTTATATATATCCATGAACTATCCCCAAAAATCAATGTGTTTTATATGGAAAGAATGTACATGTATTAAAGACAATGTATTAAATTTAAATGGATTTTATATGATGGCTATTTTATGGAATGGACTTCCTTTCAAAAAATTGTAATTATGTTGAGAGGCAGTCTATAATGGCAGCAAGGCAAGGACTACCATGTTATGACTGTGTTAGGGAAAACTAAAATAAAGCTGACAAATGTTTTTTACAAAAACTAGGACTAAAAAATAGTAAAACTAAAGTATCCAACATAATTAAATAAAACATAACCTATAACTATAGCTCAATATAAATATAGATAAAATAACACATAGAATTATATAGATACAACTATACAAATAAAATTAAATGAAATATAAATTAAAAAAAGAACAAAAAGAGAGAAAAGGAAAAAGGGTGTGAAAAAAAGGATCAATTGCAAAGGAATATTTTTGTTCCTTATGCTTGTAGAATTGAGCAAGATTGAATGGAAGATTGCGAAGACTGACAAGAGTCACAAAAGATGAACTATCGCATACTCAATGCTATCAAACACACAAACAATATGCAAAGAAAACTAAATGATTAATTAGGTCACAAGAGATAGTACATATAGGCACAAGTCTCCTAAGAATAGGTGTGCCAAAAATAAGAAAGCAAACTTGATAATAGTAGTGGCCTACTTAACTCAAGATAAGACACCTGTTCTAAACATAGATGTGCTAGTTAAAGCACTGAGATGCCTAAAAATAGTTTGAACCTAAGTGAGCTTAACTCCTATGTGTTGTCTATCCATGTGCATGTAAATGCAAGAGATAATATACATTAACACCCCCCCTTTAAGAAAAGCTTAGGTGAGGTAATGAAGATGGGTCTTGGCAACTAGGCATGATTAGGTATCCATGTAAAATGCAATACAATGCAATCTCTCATAAAACAGAGAAAGGTAGAAAACCCAGTGGGAAAAAACTTCCCCCCAAAAGAAAGAAAAAGAAAGTGAAGAAGACTAGGAAGCCTCGTTAAAGATGATAACTCTACACCAAGCCTAAAAACATGTTGCTCTGACTGTTATGATGTAGATATGACCCCCCATAGGAGAGAAAAAGAGACTATGTAGCCCCCCCCACAATGAAGTAGCCCCTATGCCAAAAGACAATGCCCATGTATGAATACTAAAAATGATACATCTATGGAAAATGGCGTTTCTCCCCTTAGGAAAAAAACAACTCTAATTTGGTGAATGCTCAAAGAGGCAAGGTGAGGTGGTAAGTCTCATTAAGTACCCTATATCATAATACTGCTCAAATATAGTCATCCTAATGTCGAAATAAGTCACAATCAAATCAAGAAGCTCAAACCTAACTAAAACGAGTGACCTCTCAAAAACATGTGAAGACTGATGAAGAACAGGATCCGGAGAACTAATGTGTGAAAGTGGATGTCAATGCATGCCTTGTGGCTACAAAGCAATTCCCACAAGATGTTCTGCAAAGAATCACTAGAAGCCCTCAGTGAAGCCTCTCTAAACTCTGAAGTAGTAGCAGGTGCAAGTTAAGTATCATCAAATAGTAAGATGAGATCCTCCAAGGTGTCATCAAGATCTGATATGTGAGACTCTACAAACAGCCAAGAGATGTCTGGTAGAAGTGTGTCCCAATGAAGTGAATCTTGAATACAAATGTGAGCCTGTTGCAAAGAATCACTAGAAACTCTCAAAGGAGCAACATTGAACTTAGAAGGAGCAATAAGTACTGTAGAAGTGTCCTTAACTGTAGATGAAAGAGATGAATTCTTGATGTCATGGTGTAAAGAGTCACTGGAGGCTCTCAAAGGAACAACACTGAACTCTATCGAAGTAACAGGTGCCGAAGCATGAAGAAAGTCTGTATGTCATCTGACCATCTAAGACTGGCAATATACTCAAGCTCCTTTGAAGTATCATCGTCAAAGGGTACGTTGTCTACTTTAGGAAGAGGAAGAAGAGAATCTACAATAGGATTAGTTGGAAATGGAGAGATATGTGGATCTTCGTGAATCTCCCAGAATCTAGTCCAAAGTGTGCAAGGACACTCAATGTCAAATAGAGTACTGAGAGTGTCAGAATCAACATTAAGACAAATCAAACCTACTATATGGTCAATGATATTTCCCCAAGCTAATTTTATCCCTAATATGTCTAGTTCAGGCATGAGTCCATAGAGATAAGGCAAAAATTTAAGCCATCTGAGGTGTGTCAAGATGTCATTTTGCCAAGACTCATAATTGGCCTTCTCTAGGATTACCACGGAAGGATGATCATTGAAACCCATGATGAAACTGAGACCAATAATCTCAATGCATAAGAAAGACGGGAAAGTAAGAAGTGTTCAAAGACATGACACACATGACCCATTCAAAAAATCTAGATCTCGCCTCAGTTTGACACTTTATAATTGAGTGCGTATGTAAAAAATCCAATTTTGGGTCATGTAGTGGCACTTTATAAAATTAGTGCGATAGAACCCAAATTGGTTACAATATGTTTAAAAATGATACTCAAATGAGTTATAAATTGTTTGCCAAAAAACACTCTAATTTAAATGCCCTTCGAGTATCTAAATTTAACCTTTTTGTTTTTGTTTTTAAAAAAACTAGTATAATTTAATTTTAAAAAAAAAGCTTTTTCTAAAAATAATAGTCAAAAGCTAAATTTGGATGTGAAGCCAAAAAAACTATAGGGGCAAACCAAGGGTGCAAATCAGAGACTTAATTGAAGTGTCCCCTCTCTGTAGACTTCACAGACGGTCATTGGCTTTGTTCGTAAGGGTTTCTATGGATTAAGGTCATTCATAGCAAACCCTAAAGAAAAATAGTCTATGCCAGGCATAGCTCTGTTTGTTCACAAGCTGCTTCACTCTACTGAAATTTTACTATAGAAATATGGGGAAATACGTGGAAATATTAGATTTGGAGGTGAGGATGGCAGGCAAGTTCCAGTCACATTATCTTCATATGGCTCACATGTATTATCACCCTCCGCATCACTTTCAAACTGATCGTAGTTCAAACCCTAAAGTGGAGGCCTCCTCTATCATCCTCGTGTCAACTATATCAATGGAGACATTTGAGATGGAGTATACTTGCTTCCAGGTGCAAATCTTCATGCTAAGGATTTGCTACATATTTTGCCTCCTTCACACCTCTTCTATGCAAGGTGATGCCTTTAGTTTGTAGATAAGACTCCTCTATAACAAAAAAAACACTTCTAAAAAATAGACTGAAGATGGCTAGGCAAATTCCTTTAACCTAGGTAAAGTGACTGACGTGGGGGGCTTGTACTAATGTGGAGGATAGAAGGAAGGGCCTAGTGGGCCTATTTGAGGTAGGTCACTGCCTTCAAAAGGCTTGTGTGCCTGTTTAAAATAGGTCGCAACCATTGAAGGGCCTATGTGCCTTTGTTAATAGATCGTGGGTGCTTAGAGTAGGGGTATGCCTACTCAAAAATAGGCTTCTTCTCCAAAAAATGCCCCTCTAAACAAAAAAATGGCTTCTCTGCCAAAAAACATGTTGCCAAAACAAGAAAAAATGCCTTCTTCTCCCTAAAAACAACTGCACCAGTCACAAACAAAGAAAGATACCTCTATCACAGCCACCAATAGGGAAACAATAATAGCACCACTCCAACAAGGGCCTGTGTACAAAAAACAAACCCCAAACACTGATTTTGATGCCTCTGGAGTGAAGTAAATCATCTTTTTGTTGAACCAATTATGCATAATGACTATGTTATGCTCAATAAAATTGAAAGCACAGGTTCACAACCTTACCATTCCTGCTCTAATACCATGTAGAATTTCAAGTAAGATCGAATGGAAGATTGCAAAGACTGACAAGAGTCACGAAAGATGAACAGTCCCACACTAAATGCTATCAAAGGCACAAGCAATATGTAAAGAAAAATGAATGATTAATTAGCTCACAAGAGATAGTACATATAGGCACAAGTCTCCTAAGAATAGGTGTGCCAAAAATAAGAAAACAAACTTGAGAATAGTAGTGCCCTACTTAACTCAAGATAAGCCACCTGTTCTAAACATAGATGTGCTAATTAAAGCACTAAGATGCCTAAAAATAGTTTGAACCTAAGTGATCTTAACTCCTATGTGTTGTTTATCCATGTGCATGTAAATTCAAGAGATAATATACAATAACAATGCTCAGTAAATATGTAAATAGTTTGATATTGTTTAGATTAAAATTTATTAAATTATTATCTAGATTAATATTTTTTAGCCACCAATAAAGAATTTTATAAAATATTGATATAATACATAATTTAACTTCGATATAGATAAATTTAAAAAAATTGTTTCTTTAAAAAAAGATTCATCTATAGATGTTATGAAAAATTGATCACTTTTTAAAATAAGTGATTTTATAAATATATTATTTTTAATGAATTTTTTTTAGTATTAGTAAAAATATTAAAATAAAATATAAAAAAATTAAAATATGCAAATAATTGTTTAAAATTAGAATTACCAAAATAAGGAATGGGGACTTTTCCAAAAGTAAAATTAAAAGTTAAATACAAGTGTATTACCAAAAAATAAAGTAAATAATGTAAGTATAATAAAATTTATTTATTCTTGTACGTATTAAATAGTATAGTTTCAATTCCCATTCATGGGGACTCTAATCCTCCTCTCCCCTCAACTGATCACTCAAAAATTAAATGGAAACCTCTTCCAAATGGCTCATGGAAACTTAATTTTGATGCAGCTTCCTATGGTAATATGGGTCCCTCTGGTATGGGATGTGTCATCTGCAATTCATCTGGTAACTTGATCAAAGTTGCCTCCAAGAAATTCAAACTTTAGACAAATAATGAAGTTGAAGTTGAAGCTTTGCTCCTCAGATTGCAATTGGTAAAGAAGTTTGTCACCTCAAAAACATTATTATTGAGGGTGATTCAAATGTTATCACCCTATGCATGAGAAATAGACACTCATCAAATTAGAGGATTAAGAATATATTAAATGAAGATTGGACTATATTTGACAATCTTGCTTCATTTTCCATAACTCATTGTTATAGGGAAGGCAACAAGATTTCTAGTTACCTCTCCAATCATGGTATTGACCAATCAGAGGAACTAATCACTGGCAATAGCTTACAAAGGTGGTTAGATCTTTCAAGCATATGGAGAAATGATAGTGAAACTACTCTAACTTCACAAAAAAAAATGATTGTCCTCAGTAGGGTGGTGGTGTAGATGATGAAATCATTTCCCATTGTGAGTAATACTGATAATTTTTTTGCTTGGTGAATGGGGAATTTTTAGCCTAGCCCTGAATCAATTGAGGCCAAAAATTGGACACCTCATCCTGGCATTAATGTTCAACATTAACACAATGGTCCAAATATGTGATCTCAACAACCCAATAGGGGTTGAAAGCTTGTGAGCTCAGCAGCTCAATGAGGGTTTGAATCGAGAAGGGTGAATGATTCAAACTCACAAGTTCAACAGTGAAGCAGGGGCTCAAAGTTCACAAGCTCAATGGCCTAGAGGGGGTTTGAACCTTAGTGGAAAGGACAACAACACCATGATTTAACCATCACATTATGCCATGAATGGATGGCAGTACTAATAATCATTCTTACTCATGTGGGTGTTTATTATCATTGGCTCACATGTTTTTCATTAACTTCTCTTTCATCTACTTTCATTATGGAGCCTCTACTACAGTTAGGTTCAACCATTCAACAAAAGATATTCATAGGTGAAATCTCGATGGCAAGACTAAGAAAGGTGTTCTTCTTCCAATAAGATGAAGTATTGGAGGAAATACAAGAAGTGTTGGGCCATTATTTCCTTGAAGGCACCACACAACATAAGGTTAACTCAAAAATCTATTCCATGAACTCATGGGTAACATTCTACTTATCACTAGTAACAAGGAACTCATGAAAGGTCTTAGAAAATACTATGTCAGCAGGAAATTTAGAGTCGATGTCCTAGTTATAGGTTATGGATTTAGGGGATTGGTCTAGGTGAGTAATGTCAAAGGAATAGATTCTAGATTAGAGGAATTAATGAAATAAGTGATGACCATTCAATGTTTTCTCTCTGATGATAGCAACAGTACCTCATACCAAACGACATTGGATGTCATCAAGCTCTGTAGGCTAGAAAAGTCTTCCCCCCTCCAAGAATGCTTCAACATGGTGAAAATAGAGAAGGCAATCAAACTCCTAGTGAGGCATGCTTCCCTAACAAAGAAGAAATACAACTTCTATGGTCCCAATTATAGTAGTATGTTATAGTTTAATCTCTCTAATATGTTCTACTTCAATGTAGGTTTCATTCTTGTGCCTTTCTGGTCCATCATATTTTTGTCTATAAGTCCATACATATATTAGGTCTATAGTATGGGAAGCATATTGATCTTTTGTAATCTAGTATCACTTCCATCAGAGTTTTAGCAATATCATTTTGTAATCTACTCTCCCTAAATAGATAGGAATTTTTGTACTATCTCTATATTTTATAATTTTAATATAATAGGAGAGGGCCCTTACCCCTCAGTTGATCTATCAAATATATATATAGCTTCAAAGTAAAATAAAATAACTCTTAAGTAAATAAAATAGCTCCAAGTTGATATCTCTCCTTATTTTTTAGATAGATGTATAATTTATGATATCTATACTAGTAGGTAACTATTAGTTAATTAGGGTTTGATTACTAATTAGTGGTAATTGTAAGACTATAAACTATATTTCTTTGTATTAATAATATTTGTGAAGATAAGTTAATATAATTATTTAAATTTTATATTTATATAATAAATATTATTGTGATATATAAAATTAATAAATATAAATTTTCTTGTATACAAAGTAATGAGTTTTTATAAAATAAATATTAAATTTATATAAATTTTTTTATTATGTAAATTGTTAAAATAAATAATTAAATTTACTTTAAAAATTAGATATAAATTTATATAAAATATGCACAAAAGTTTTAAAAATTTATGTAGAAAAATATATTTATTGTTGGCCTCACTTTTGGACTCGACAATTTTTAAACTTTTCATGCCAAATTGGTGAGCATCACCATGTGTTGACTTCCTCTATCATGATAACTTGTTTGAGTTAGTTGTCATTTGTAGTCGCAAAATGTTGACCTGTCACATGTTTTCCAAACCAAGTTGTCTTAATTGCCCATTACAAATAATGTTGCACCTAATCAAGTTCATGTGAACTAATTGAAGATTTTGCACCATTTTCAAACATTAGAAGGAGAATTGTTCATCTTTTCAATCAACACCCTAGAAGTAGTTGCGTAGTTTAACCTGAACTGGCCAAAACAATTAAATCAAGAGATCAATTTGAGCTAGAAGAAAATAATTTTACAAGGACATGTAGGACTCCATTGAACACAATGTGGTAAATTTTTAGAGTAAAATTCCTCGCCATAATTTAGAAGATACTAAATTTATATTATTTTGTCTAGTAGGTTGTGGAAACAATTAGAAAAGGATTTCAAAGAGGCTAGAGCAAAACAAATTAATGGAGGGTTTTGTGGTGTTATTCTATGCAAAGTGACCAATTTTCAAATGAAAATATGCTTCCAATTAAAAGATATGAAATTAATCCTCTCCCACACTTGCTCAGCATACTACATTAATCATCCAAATTCGTCGTCATTATAAGACATGAGAAACATGAAGTGTATGTAGTGGTTTTTAAAGTTCATGATTCTTCAAACACCAGAAATTCTATTTTTCAATGAGTTAGGAAGTTGTAAAACTTCCTGAAATCCTGAAATTCATTTTTGTGGAAGAGTTAGATGTTGGAGTACAATACCACTGAGAGGGGGGAGGGTGAATCAATGGTATACAAATTTTTAACAAGACTTGGTGACCTTAAAATTGGTATTTCAAAACTTTGATACAAAAATAATTCCTATTCATTGTAGATGACATCATGACAGCCTTGGACAACTAAAACAGATTGATCAAAGTCAAGAATGCATCAACTCAATGTAGGGACTGTAAAAAATGGCTCATTATCATAAATCTTAACACATAAAGACTAACTGTGAAATATGATTGTTCATAAGGTGGACATGCATAGTATCATTGTTTCAAACAGTGATATAAGATAAGTATGTGTTCATATAGACCAAAGTAAATTAAATGACTTTAAAACAAATGACACATGATAAGGAACTAAACATGAGAAACAAACTCATCAATGACAATCCATAACACATATATTGTCCTGAGCGGAAAACCCTCCAGGGCATAAAAACCACTCAAAAAATTGTCTCACTAGCTTAATAAAAGAATCTCACTGATTATAGGCCTCACTAGCTATTAACTCAAGCCTCACTGGCTACAGTTGCCTCACTGGAAAAGGACATTTCTTGTCTCACTGACTTGACCTTTCAATACACGTTTCAATCATGAAGAAAAAACAAATATAGAGGGACACTCTATTTCACTGAATCCCAATACAACAAATCTGATCTAACATCATTGATAATGCATTCAGACATATATCCTCAACATTACATTAGGTGTATACACAACCGCATTACAATTTTTGTTCAAAGCCCTTTTTACACATTTCATAATGACTTTCTCTTCTCATGAAATAGTTTGAAGAGATAATTGTTTTCATAAAACTGTTGCAGGTAATAACTAAACATTAAACCACAGTTTAGGGTTGAACTAACCCAACCAAATACAACTACCACAAAATCCATAACTGCCATGTGATTAAGAAGTAATTAAAGTATCACTACTGCAACAAATTATCAATTGTGTATCACATAATCAGAGTTAAGTGTTCAATGTGAGTTGTGACAATTAACTAAGATTAAATTATCACTTAATCATTTAAAGACTATCCACAAAAGTTATAAACCTTCTCAATTGTCCAAAGTTTATTCATGAGATAAAACATTGTGCCACTAAAACTATATTCTGACAACAAAAACCAATTGGAATATTAAGTTTTTAGGTGTGACTATAAAGCATAACTGACTCACTATAGTTAAGGTTTCAAGAAATTAAATACAGAGATAGCCAGAGTGAGTTAGGGTATTAATAACTTAGGAGGGGAATGACTTTCATCACAAAGACCATATAAGTTGGCCATCAACAAAAAAGAACAAAGAAACCCTTCACTTACAAATGCAACTTAGGGTTTTTTTTTTTTTTTTAAACTTTGACTCAACAGTGAAACCTAAATGTTACACACTAAACCCTAACAAAATTTTATGGGTAAAATAAAAAACTTTTTTTTTCTAAAGCAAAGATTGTTAATCCTAGAATAGAATTCTTAAATCTAAACCTTAAACACAAACCCTTAACCAAAAAATTGTGGGTATGACAAATATACCAAACTATGCAAGGAACGAGACATGTAAATATGTTAGATTTTAGACAAACAACTAAGAGGGGGGTGAATCAGTTGTCCAAAAATTTCTTCCAATTAAACACTTAAATCTACTTTGTAATTCAGCAGCATAATAAATCAGTCATGAAATCATAATGCATTAAATCAAGAGCTAAAACACATTAACACACAAGACACCAAGATTTTGACATGGAAAACCCGGTTAAGGGAAAAACCATGGGGTGATTAACCCAAGATTGTATTCTCTATTAGACTAATAGAAATAACCAAATGACACATGCCAATTAGGGCTCACTGCCTAAGCACATTGCTCACAAGAGGCTCATTGCCTACAAGAGACACATTGTCTACAAAATAATAAGTGTTACATACTTGAACTGGAGAATAGCATCTTAACCATGCTTGAATCAATTCCATTTAAGCTCAATACTTTTTTTATACTTTTCACTCTGCTCCTCTCTACCACACTCTCATCCCCCCAAGACACCCTTTGAAATGACTTTACAACTCCTTTTTTATAGAAGACATCGACTTAGGAATTATCATCCAAGTCAGCATACATAACAGAGAAAGTACATAAATACAACATGACTTATTACAAAAAGACTTCACACGGATCAACACACTATCGGCTACATAGATCTGAGACTTCAATCTTTCTTTGGGAACATGCCATTCTTCATAGGACACCTTTCAGATCATCCACAGAATGTGTAACTTATCCAGTCAGCCAGACTAAAGAAGAACATCATCATCCGGAAGTAAATCTTTAATTACGAGCTCAATCTTCAATGCAGACCATCAACATGAACTGGACACAATCCAAAGATCTCCACAAGCTTGTATGAATCACCAAGAACATCCACACTACTATTGTCTACTAAAATCATTCTCTAAATCCAGAACCTCAAGAACACAGTCTGTCATCTCTGTCATAATGGAATAGATGCTTGCGGACCTCTAGATGACAAACCAATTGAGTTGTCACTTCACATGGACTTCCTAAACACTCCACCAGATTTGTAGAATAAGATATTTCATTTCTAGATCTCACCAGACTTATCTGTATCACTCTGTCACTGCTAAACACCTTCCAGAACCAATTTTACTTAAGTGGCCATTATTTATTTAAATCTTCATATAGACCTTTGAAATCTTTATTGGATCATCTCATGACACATATCTACAAACCCTTTGAAGTGCATCCTTTGATTTTTATCTTAACTGGGATCTTTACCTCACTGTCTTCACTGTTCTTATCTGTTCTTGATTAGGACTAATTTTCTCAATATCCTTAACACACAGTTCATCTAATCCATATCATTAATGCAACAGAAGTATGTTGACATCAATGACAAGACCGGTTAGGCCCATACTTGCAACAATCTCCCCCTTTGTCATTAATGGCAACATATGATGTGAAAACGTTTTGAGCATCAAAACAAGAGTTTCTCCTTACTGTCACAACTCCCCCTATCAGTAACAACCATTCACATGTCTTCTCTTCCTTTCCTGCTCCCCCTTTGATCAACAACTACTTGTTTTTCACATGTCTTCTCTCCTCCTTTGACATCAATGGCAAAGGGCATATACTTGCATTACTTTAGAATCATGGCAGCTGCTCCCCCTAAGTAGCAGCTTCCCATCATCAATCCAAACCAAGAGATATGACTATGAGATCCACTGGACTAATGCACATTAGTGCACCTTAATTTAGAACCGGAGGGGTAATAACCCCTAACTTCTCCCTGAGATACTCAAAAGAGTCCTTAGGTAGAGGTTTAGTAAAAATATCTGCAATCTAATCCTTGGAAGGCACAAACTCCAATCTGACTTCATTCTTGTTCACTTGATCTCTCAAAAAGTGAAACTTGATGGATATATGTTTAGTCTTTGAATGCAACACCAGATTCTTTGATATGTTTATTGCACTTGAGTTATCACAGAAGATTGTGATAGGTTCCTCATACTCCACCCTGATGTCTCTTAGAATTTGTTTCATCCACAATACTTGAGTGCAACTACCTGTTGCTGCAATATATTTTGCTTCTGTAGTGGATAGAGATATTGCCTCTTGTTTCTTGCTTAGCTAAGAAAACAATCTCTTCCCCAAAAATAATGCTCTGCCACTGGTACTCTTCCGGTCATCCACATCTCCTGCCCAATCCACATTAGTATATGCATGAAGAGAGAAATTATGATCTCTACGATACCACAACCCATACTCAACTGTCCCTTTTAGATATCTAAAAATTCTTTTGATTGCCATGACATGAGATTCTCTAGGATCAGCTTGGAATCTGGAAACAAGACTAATAACATTCATAATGTTAGGTCTAGTTTGAGTGAGATACAATAATCCTCCAATCATTGACCTATATTTTTTCTGATCAGCCTTAGGAGAGTCATCATCTTTGCTCAGTTTACATCCGGTTGCCATGGGAGTATTCATTGGTTTTGAGTCTTCCATTCCAAATTTCTTCAACAATTCTTTCACATATTTGGTCTGAGAAATGAAGATTTCTTTCTTTGCTTGAGTGATTTGCAAACCTAAGAAGAAATTTATTTCCCCAAACATGGACATCTCAAATTCACTTTTCATTTGATTTGAAAAGGTTTTGCACATACTATCTCTTCCTCCAAAAATGATATCATCAACAAACACTTCAACGATCAAGATATTTTCAAGATCAATTTTGAAATACAAATTACTATCAGCAGTACCTTTGTTGAAACCAATCTTCAAAAGATGCTTATCCAATCTTTCATACCAGGCTCTTGGGGATTGCTTCAATCCGTACAGTGCTTTCTTCAACTTGCAGACCATATCACCATGATTAGACAATTGAAATCCATCTGGTTTCTCAATGTATACTTCTTCCAAGTCACGATTCAGAAAGGTAGATTTGACATCCATCTGATATACTTTGAAATCCTTGAAGGCAGCAAAAGCAAGAAATAGTCTAATTGCATCAATTCTTGCCACCGGAGTAAATGTTTCTTCAAAATCAACTCCTTCTACTTGGGAGTAACCCTTGCAGACCAATCTGGCTTTGTTTTTGACTACTTTACCATCTTCATTTAGTTTTTTCTAGAAGACCCATTTGGTTCCAATCACATTCTTGTTTTTAGGTCTGGGAACAAGATCCCAAGTGTGATTTTTCTCAATTTGCATCAGCTCTTCCTCCATTGCTTTAGTCTAGTTTTCATCATTGCAAGCTTCATTCACTATCTTAGGTTCAATCTTTGAAATCAGACAAAACTCTTCTGAATCTTGAGTAATCCTTCTTCTTGTTTGCACACCTTTTCTTTTATCACCTATGATCTAATCTTCAGAGTGATTCAGTCTTACATACCTAGGAACTTTGGGAGTTTCTTGCACTTTTGATTCTTGAATAGGTTCATTCAAACTTATCTCTTCTTCCTGATTTACCAGATCAGTTTGAATCTAAATTTCACAGGGAGCTTGGACTTCTTGAACAAAAATATTATTTTGATCATCTTCATCATATTCATTGAACCTTGAGGGTTTTTCAATACCTTCATCAACCTTCACATTTGTACTTTTGACAATCTTCCTTAATCTCTTGTTATAACACCGGTATGCTTTGGTTTGAGTAGAATAACCTAAGAATATTCTTTCATCACTTCTAGCATCAAATTTTCCTAGATCTTAATCTCTTTTAATGTAACATTTGCTATCAAAGACTCTGAAATACCTCACAGTGGGAGTGATGCCAAACCAAAGTTCATAAGGAGTCTTACTGGTATTGCTTCTGATTTATAATCAATTGAGAGTATAGACTGTAGTGCTTACAGCTTCTCTCCAATAGATCTGAGGCACATTTGCTTCCATCATCATGGTTCTAGATGCTTCTTGAATGGTTCAGTTTTTTCTCTCCACTACTCCATTTTGCTGTGGAGTCATAAGAGCAGACAACTGTCTTTTTATTCCATGTTTCTCACAGAATTCTATGAACTCATCAAATGTGAATTCTCCACCTCTATTAGACCTTAGACATTTTAATTATAATCTGGTTTCATTCTCTACCATAGCTTTGAATATTTTGAATTTTTCAAGAGCTTCTAATTTCTCTTTTAGAAAAGTAACCCACATCATCTAGGAATGGTCATCAATTAATAACATGAAGTATCTATCACCTTGCACACTTCTGATTCTTGCCAGACCACATAGGTCAGTATGAACTAAGTCTAATAAACCGGTAGAGGACTATTCCTTATTTTTGAATGTGACTCTACTCTACTTACCCAACGGACATTCTTTGCACAATCTATTAGTCATTTTCACAAGTTTTGGAAGATCTCTTACAGCCTGAGTGTTGCTTATCTTGATGATATTATCAAAATTCACATGACACATTCTACTATACCACAACCAACTCTGATCAATTTGAACAAATAAGTAACTTTTACTAGTACCAACCAAGTGGAAGATGTTACCTTTAGTTTGAGTACCGGATGCAATCTATGTTCTGGAACTTTCAAAGATCTTGCATTTTCAATTTTTGAATCGGAGATCATAGCCTTTGTCCACCAACTATCCAACACTAAGAAGATTGTGCTTCAAGCCTTGAACATATAGTACATTACTGGTTTTCTTCTTTCCATCAAAAGAGATAGTTCCTCTACCCTCGATTCTACCAGCAGAATTATCACCAAATTTTACCACTCCTCCTTCATACCTTTCCAAATCTATGAATTTATTTTTGTCACCTGTCATATGGTGAGAGCATCCACTGTCAATGACCCAATCATCCTTTTCCTCAACTTGGGCAGCCAGAGCTCTTTCTACAATTTTATGAGTGACAGATTCAGAGGGCATTAGATCTTCTTCCTTGATGGCAATAAACACCCAGTCACTTTCAGATTTGTTTCTTGTCTCTAATTCATCATTTGTTACTCCTTCATTATCATCATCTTCATGAACATAGTAACAATTCTTTTGGAACCTTGATTTGTTAGGATTTGGCCTTGAAAATCTTTCCAGACACCTTGAGGCAAAATGACCAATCTTATTGCAGTTAAAACACTTAAAAGGCAATTTTCCTTCATACTTACCTGATCCTCTTGGTAGTCTTTTTTCAATAAGGGCTTCAAGTTGAGCAGCTTCTCCTTCATCTTCTTCCAGGTCTTTTCTAGCTTTTTCATACCATGATAATTTCCTTGAAGAGTTTTCTCCCAGATCAAACTTTTGTTTTCTTTTAATAGAGGCACTAGCTTTGAATACAAATTCAGTCTTGGAGGGGGCATCTCCAAACTTAGTCAACTCAAATGCAGCCAATTTACCAACCAATTGATCTCTTGTGATACCTAAAATAGATCTAATTCCTCAATAGCAGCAACCTTGTACTTGTAAGAATCAGGAAGAGATCTGAGAACTTTTCCAACGATCGCATCTTCATCCAAGACTCCACTAGTACATCTAATATCACAAACAAGCTCATTTACTCTTGGCATAAATGTAGTGATATTTTCATCTTCTCTCATCTTCAGATTTTTGAATTTTCCTTTTAGATTATGTAGCTTGGCACATTTAACATACTTGTCTCCTTCATGCAGAAGTTCTAGTTTTTCTCAAATCTCAAAAGCAGTTTGTAGTTCAACAACATTTGTCAACTCTGAATCAGACAAGGCACTTAGAAGAGCTTCTTTAGTCCATAGATTGTTTTCAGCATCTGTGATTTAATCTATGGATTTTAGACCATTCTATGGAGGAGTATATTTCTTTGAAGCCATGGTCCAATACTACATTCCCATACATGCATTGCAAGTGAAATTGCATGCGACTTTTCCAAAGAGTAAAATTGTTTCCATCAAACTTCAAACTATCCTTCTTGTAGGATGACATCCTAGATCTCCTCAAGTGGTTAAGCCCTTTTATAGGAACTTGGCTCTAATAACAATTGTTAGATTTCAGACAGACAACTGAGAGAGGGGGTGAATCAGTTGTCCAAAACTTTCTTCCAATTAAACACTTAAATCCAATTTGTAATTTAGCAGCATAATAAATCAATCATGAAATCATAATGCATTAAATCAAGAGCTGAAACACATTAACACACAAGACACCAAGATTTTGACATGGAAAACCCGGTTAAGGGAAAAACCACGGGGTGATTAACCCAAGATTGTATTCTCTATTAGAAGAATAGAAAGAACAAAATGGCACATGCCAATTACGGCTCACTGCCTGAGCACACTACTCACAAGAGGCTCACTACCTAAAGGAGACACATTGTCTACAAAATAATAAGTGTTACATACTTGAACTGGAGAATAGCATCTTCACCATGCTTGAATTAGTTCAATTTAAGCTCAATACTTTTGCTTTGCTTTTCGGTCTGCTCCTCTCTACCACACTCTCATCCCCCCAAGACACCCTTTGAAATGACTTTACAAAGTCTCCTTATTTATACAAGACATCGACTTAGGAATTATCATCCAAGTTAGCATACATAACAAAACAAGTACATAAATACAACATGACTTATTACAAAAAGACTTCACACGGATCAACACACTGTCGGCTACATAGATCTGAGACTTCAGTCTTGCTTTGGGAACACACCATTCTTCATAGGACACCTTCCAGATCATCTGCAAAATATGTAACTTATCTGGTCAGCCAAACTAAAGAAGAACATCATCATCCAGAAGTAAATCTTTAATTACGAGCTCAATCTTCAATGCGAACCATCAACACGAATTGGACACAATCTAAAGCCCACCACAAGCTTGTCTGAATCACCAAGAACATCCACACTACTATTGTGTACTGAAATCATTCTCTCCTTCATCCGGAACCTCAAGAACATAGTCTGTCATCTCTGTCATAATGGAATAGATGCTTACGGACCTCTAGATCACAAACCAATTGAGTTGTCACTTCACATGGACTTCCTAAACACTCCACCAGATCCACAAAATAGGATATTTCATTTCTAGATCTCATCGGACCTATCTGTATCACTCTGACACCTCTGAACACCTGTCAGAACTGGTTTTACTTAAGTGGCCATAATTTCTTCAGATCTTCATGTGGACCTGTAAAATCCTTACTAGATCATCTCAAGACACATATCTACAAACTCTTTGAAGCGTATCCTTTGATTTTTATCTTAACTGGGATCTTTGCCTCACTGTCTTCACTGTTCTTCTTTGTTCTTGATTAGGACTAATTTTCTCAATATCCTTAACACACAGTTCATCTAATCCTTATCATTAATGCAACAGAAGTATGACAACACCAGTTAGGCCCATACTTGCAACAAAATAGCCATCAAAAATAAACAAGAAGAAAGACAGGAATGGCTGCACCTGGAGTTATCATTTTACAACTAATTTTCAACGGCCTCAACTCATAATAGCTTTTTTATTCTGCCCAAGTCAACATATGATGCCATGAACTAAACATTTGACAAAATCACCTCAATCTTTCATGATTGGAAATCAAACAATGATAAAAAAAATGATGAAATGAAGTGCTTCAAAGACCAATTCACATGCTTTTTGATAGCTACTACTGGCTATTCTAGTTTGCCCTAAAGAGGGCTCAAATTTACACATCAAATGACTACTTTACAATTTCCAAAATGTGTTTGTCAAGCCATCGAATGATACCTAAAGCTTCTACTAGATTTGAGAGAATAATATTTCATGTATTCCATTTATGACCTTAGCCATGTGTTAGAGAATGTCATTCAGGGAGCACACTATCAAAAGTGTTTGTCACTTTATTATTTCAAATAATGCCACATGGTATTAAAACATTAAAACTTGACTTTATATGTAATGTTCTCAACATATTATGCTATGCCAAGTCAATAGCAATACTTTGACTAAGTTTGACATCACTGCCATCAAACAATGTGTCATGAATATGCCAACAAATCATGTGTATATGAGTTTGTCACCATAACTGAAACAAGATGCCAATTGTTATGCTCATGTATGTCAAAATCAAAGTCACCATGAATAGAAACTATACATATACCAAAGTCATCGTCAAATGCCAAGTCACTGTCAAATGCCACCAAGTAACTGTATCCAATCAAGAGAGAAAACAAGATTATAGCATCTTGTCATATAAGCTCATCATTACCAAGAAAGATGTCATATATAAGTTCATCTAGCATCTTGTCATATAAGCTCATCATCACCAAGAAAGATGTCATTATGTAACCAAACTGAACATAATCAAAATATGCCAACCATATTAACATAACCAAGAAAACCAATGCCAATGAATATTATGCGAACTAGACTTATTCAAGATGGATACCAAAGCAACCACATCTAATCACCATATCCAACCAAGAGAGATTACGTCTTTGACATCAAGGACAACAACTGAGTTCAACAAACTCCCCCTTTGTCCATGATGGCAAAACACAACTCTCTCTCCCCCTCTTTGACATCAAGGCAAAGGGAGAGAAAAAGTGTGCCAATGCCTCCAGAAAATAAGCAATATAAGCCTGAAATGAGAAACAAAAACATAAATATAGATCATACCAAACACATCATGATATATATATACCTATTAAAATAGCACCTCATAGTACCATGCCAAGGACCAATTTGCCTATTTAGGAAACCATCGCTAGAAATCATATCAAGCAACCATCAATGACCCCAGAGAAATAACATTGTGTTATCATAATGTCACCACCAAAATACCACTATACTATGTGACAAGAAGAATACTCAAAACAAGATAGAGCCAAAATGTCAAATGTATCATGTTAGAGCCAACAGAGGATGCCAACTAAATCATAAGACCACATCATGATGTACCTGTGTCAAGTGTATGGCAAAGGTACTAGACTAAGACTGTCCCATGAATGAGAAGTATCCAAAACATCTAAAATAGAAACAGAAATGTCAGTGTCATAATGAGCATAAAGAGCATTTAGCAAAGATAAACAACAACTAAGGATGCTGATAGAAATAACATTATCACCAAAATCCAAGCTTCCCCTGAAGATCATCTCAAAAATACTAAACACTGTGTGCCAGCAAGTATCTGTGGGATCAACAAACAACATCAAATAACTTGATCTAGAGATTAAATAGCATCTATGTCATATACTTAAAGCAATAAATGTCACTATCATATCAAACCATGTCTTGTCTTGACATTAGCACTATTACCACATATCATTTCAACATAAACACTTTATTGACATAGGCCCATCACAATGCACCCACTAGACTTTGCATTTGCTATCCTTAAGTATGTAGATAACAAAATTGTCATCTAAAGCTGTCCACCATCTCATCATGAAATGAACTTGTACCTGCTTTGTTCACTGCACTATCAACAAAAAGACCATTGTTATTGCAAATCATGCCATACCACTATCACTGAATAGAATCACTGTCACTGTATGCTCATTTAGCAACACTCTAACCAGAGAGAATCTATACTCCCTTGAATAGTACAATCACCAAACACAGAGGAACTAATATTTGAAATAGTGATACAAATCATTGTCATGAAATAGATTTAGATATATTGAAAAGATAAGCAAGCACTGCCATTTACCCTTGAAACAATAACTACACATTACAGTCCATCGTCTAAGTTATAGTCAACAAAAAAATTCTATATAATGACTTTCTCCTCCTGATTGTCATGGCATATATTAAACAAGAGTTGAAACCATTTAAAAAATCTCTATCAGACATCTAAAGCCTTTGAATAACTGCTCTGCTAATCTCTGCCAAAAAATTAACATCTAATATTTTTGACAATTTCTCAAACACCTGTGCCAATAAAATGTAATACAATAATGATCTTAAGAGCATCATGATAATAATATTAATATACTACCAACTTGACTAAACAAAACTTGTTGACTTGGCAATACATTGTTCTTGGTAGTTTGTTATCACACAAGTTCACTTCAATAAACAATCTTGACAAAACTTAAAACTTGGACACCTTTAACATCACATATAGGATCCTACATATGACAGCATTTTTAGAAGGAATATAGAAAAATCAGTACACTTACAACAGTAGTACTTTCACAATCATGAGCCATTAAGCCACTGTCCTGCTACAAAAGAACTATTTCAAACAAGAATACATCATTGATAGATCCACCCTTTTGAAATAGATAATCCTAAATGAAGCATGATGACAAGCATCTCCTTTGATGCCTTTAAAGAGCATATACACATCTTGAAGCATAGGAACCAAACTAACCAAACTCCCTATCTGAATTATTCATATCTCAACTCTATGACAAGAAACCTTAATGAATAGTAAAGATATCCAACTCAACTCCTCCCAATTACTCCTGACATATGAAGACCAAAGATAAAAGCCACAACATCAATTCAACTCAATTACAACATGAAAAGTGTATACAAGTTGTAAAGAGGAGAGACAACCTGACCATATGTCAATACAGCCTTGGCATCACTATGTTCCTTAAGCATAATGAACATCACAAACACTAAAATCTACCTCTGAAACCATGGCATCTAAAATTCCTCCTTTGAAAAATCATGTACCAAATCAATCAAAAAGAACTCAGTATCACAAATATCCATCAACAAACTTGTTGAACCTCCTACGGGATAAGAGATAGGATATTTGATAGCTCCCCCTAACTTCATGTCACTTCTCAAGCGACTGGTGAAGTAGCTTGTACAACATGCACAGGTTTAGGATACTTCTTGTCTTGATTTTGCTTCCTTCTCCAAACCTTTCTAGGTTCTTTCTTTTGCTTCTCCATAGGATTATTCTAGGAATATTGTTATTTATGTCCAATCCTATTGCATCTATAACATATGATATTGCTCAAGGAATAATAATGTTTATTTCTTGAGTTTCTATAATCATATCTAGCATGCATCCAACAGTCTCTTCTCATATGTCCAACCTTATTGCAATTATAGCAAACAACATTGTAGTTTTCATTTGACAAACCATAATAACTACAATCCCTAGCTCTGTGACCATACTTATGACAAACATAGAAATAACCGTGAAACTAAGAATAGTTATACCTGACCGAATGATATTGCCTGATAGATGAAGGTCTTGAAAAACTGTTAGTTCTTCTTCTCCTAATATCAACAGTTTTATCCTTTGCTTTCTTCTTATCGTCGTTAGAAATAGTAGAATGATAATTTAGATCTATCTTCTACCTAGGAGTCTGCTTAACCTTGAAATTCTTCCTATTTGCTGTTGCAAAAACTATTTCCCTTTTAACTTCATCTTTAACACCGGAGCTTTCCCCTTTTTCATATCCTAAGCCTAAATGATCCTTGTAGTTTTTCTAACTACTCAATATTTCATCTAAAGCATTTGTGCATTTCACAAACTTCTGTATTTTGACAACATCCAGAATATTCTTTAGATTGACAACTTCACTTTCAAGTCTCATACATTCAATTCTTTTCAGCTCAAGATCAGACTTTGTTACTTCCTCAATTTCAGTTTTTAGACTAATAATCAATTTATCAAATTCATTAACATGACTTTTTAATTCTACAATGTGATTTCTTGCATTTTTAAAATCTAAAGAAGCTTTTTCAAAATCTGAACATACCTTGTTCTTGAATTCTATCTCTTGTTGATTTGCTCTTCTAATCTCTTATTCTCCTTTCTAAGTTCCTTGATTGTATCCAAGGCACACATGAGTTCTTCTTTTAAATTAGTCTCACAATCCTGTTCATAATCATATTCATTCACAAATAGGTCCCCTTCTTCATCATCAATTTCAACTACAAAATCGTCAAATTCATGTCTACTCACATTCACATTGTCATGATTCTTAACAACAGAACTGATTTCTTTATGACATTTTGTATCTACATTCATGGTTGACTCATGCATCAATTCATTGTTCTACCTAACTGAGACTTGTTCTCAATTTTGTGATCAACATCTATCTTTTCTCTACTCGAGCCCTTATTCCTATTCTTTTTACCCATTGTACTCCACTTCTCGAAACCCTTAAGTTGGTTAGACTTTTTGCAAGGGTCTGGCTCTAATACCGCTTGTTGGAGTACAATACCACTGAGAGGGGGGGTGAATCAGTGGCATACAAATTTTAACAAGACTTAGTGACCTTAAAATCTATATTTCAAAAATTGGATACAAAAACAATTCCTATTTAATGTAGATGACATCATGATAGCCTTGGACAACTAAAACAGATTGATCAAAGTCAAGAATGCATCAACTCAATGTAGGGACTATAAACAATGACTCATTATCATAAATCTTAACACATAGAGACTAACCATGAAATATGATTGTTCATAAAGTGGACATGCACAGTATCATTGTTTCAGACAGTGATATAAGATAAGTATGTGTTCATATAGACCTAAGTAAATTAAATGACTTTAAAACAAATGACACTTGATAAGCAACTAAATATTAGAAACAAACTCATCAATGACAATCCATAACACAGATATTGTCCTTAGTGGAAAATCCTCCGGGGCATAAAAACCACTTGAAAAAATGCCTCACTGGCTTAAAAAAAGAATCTCACTGATTACAAGCCTCACTAGCTATTAACTCAAGCCTCACTGGCTATAGTTGCCTCACTGGCAAAGGTCATTTCTTGTCTCACTGACTTGACCTTTCAATACATGTTTCAATCATGAAGAAAAAATAAATATAAAGGGACACTCTGTTTCATTGAATCTCAATACAACAACTCTGATCTAACATCATTGATAATGCATTCAGTCATATATCATCAACATTACATCAGGTGTATACACAAGCACATTACATTTTTTATTCAAAGCCCTTTTTATACATTTCATAATGAATTCCTCTTCTCATGAAACAGTTTCAAGAGATAATTGTTTTCATAAAATTGTTGCAGGTAATAACAGAATATTAAACCACAATTTAGGGTCAAACTAACCCAAGCAAATACAACTGCCACAAAATCCATAACTGCCATGTGATTGAGAAGTAATTAAAGTATCACTACTACAACAAATTATCAATTGTGTATCACATAATCAGAGTTAAGTGTTTAATGTGAGTTATGACACTTAACTATGATTAAATGATCACTTAATCATTTAAAGACTATCCATAGAAGTTCTCAACCTTCTCAACTATCCAAAGTTTATTCATGAGATAAAACATTGTGCCACCGAAAGTATATTCTGACAACAAAAACTAACTGGAAGATTAAGTTTCCAAGTGTGACTATAAAGCATAACTAACTCGCTATGGTTAGGGTTTCAAGAAATTAAACATAGAGATAGCCGGGGTGAGTTAGGTATTAAAAACTTAGGAGGGGAACGACTTTCATCATAGAGACCATATAAATTGGTCATCAACCAAAAAGAACAAAGAAACCCTTCACTTACAAATGCAACTTAGGGGATTTAAAAAAAAAAAAAAACTTTGACTCTACAGTGAAACCCAAATGTTACACACTAAACCCTAACAAAAGTTTACGGGTAAAATAAAAAACTTTTGTTTTCTAAAGAAAAGATTGTTAATCCTAGAATAGAAATCTTAAATCTAAACCTTAAGCACAAACCCTTAACCAAAACTTGTGGGTATGACAAATATACCAAATTGTGTAAGGAACGAGACATGTAAACAACCATAAAAAATAAACAAGAAGAAAGAGAGGAATGGCTACACCTGGAGTCATCATTTTACAATTGATTTTCAACAGCCTCAACTCATAATAGCTTTGTTATTCTACCCAAGTCAACATATGATGCCATGAATTGAACATTTGAAAAAATCACCTCAATCTTTCATGATTGGAAATCAAACCATGATAAAAAAATGATGAAATGCAGCGCTTCAAAGACAAATTCACATGCTTTTTCATAGCTACTACCGGCTCTTCCAATTTTCCCTAAAGAGGGCTCAAATTTACACATCAAATGATCACTTCACAATTGCAAAAATCTATTTGTCAAGTCACCGAATGATACCCGAAGCTTCTACTAGCTTTGAGAGAAAAATATTTCATGTATTTCATTTGTGACCTCAGCCATGTGTTAGAGAATGTCATTTGGGGACCACACTATCAAAAGTGTTTGTCACTTTATTATTTCAAATAACACCACATGGTATTAAAACATTAAAACTTGACTTTATATGCAATGTTCTCAACGTATTATGCTATGCCAAGTCAACAACAATACTTTGACCAAGTTTTACATCACTTCTATCAAACAATGTGTCATGAATATGCCAACAAATCACATGTATATCAGTTTGTCACCATAACTGAAACAAGGTGATGCAATAGAACTGAAACAAGATGCCAACTATTATGCTCATGTATGTCAAAATCAAAGTCACCATGAATAGAAACTATACATATACCAAAGTCACCGTCAAATGCCAATTCACTGTCAAATGCCACCAAGTCAATGTATGCAATCAAGAGAGAAAACAAGATTATAACATCTTATCATATAAGCTCATCATCACCAAGAAAGATGTCATATATAAGTTCATCTAGCATCTTGTCATATAAGCTCATCATCATCAAGAAAGATGTCATTATGTAACCAAACTGAACATAATCAAAATATGCCAACCATATTAACATGACTAAGAAAACCAATGCCAATGAACATTATGCCAACTGGATTGATTCAAACTAGATACCAAACCAACCACATCTAATCACCATATCCAACCAAGAGAGATTGCTTCTTTGACATCAAAGACAACTAAGTTCAACAAACTCCCCCTTTGTCCATGATGGTAAAACACAACTCTCTCTCCCCCTTTTTGACATCAAGGCAAAGGGAGAAAGAAAAAGTTTGCCAATGCATCCAGAATATAAGCAATATAAGCCTAAAATGAGAAACAAAAATAGAAATATAGATCATACCAAACACATCATGATATATATATATATATACCTATTAAAATAGCACCTCATAGTACCATGCCAAGGACCAATTTGCCTATTTAGGAAACCATCACCAGAAATCATATCAAGAAACCATCCATTAGCCCAAAGAAATAACATTGTGCTATCATAATGTCACCACCAAAATACCACTATACTATGTGGCAAGAAGAATACTCAAAACAAGATAGAGATAAAATGTCAAATGTATCATGTTAGAGCCAACAGAGAATGCCAACTAAATCATAAGACCACATCATGATGCAACTGTGTCAAGTGTATGCCAAAGGTACCAGACTAAGACTGTCCCATGAATGAGACATATACAGAACATCTAAAATAGAAACTGAAATGTTAGCGCCATAATGAGCATAAAGAGCATGTAGCAAAGATAAACAACAACTGAGGATGCTAATAGAAATAACACTGTCACCAAAAGGCAAGCTCCCCCTGAAGACGATCTCAGAAATACTTAACACTGTGTGCAAGCAAGTATGTGTAGGATCAACAAACAACATCAAATAACTTGATCTAGAGATTAAATAGCATCTGTATCATATACTTGAATCAAGAAATGTTACTATCATATCAAACCATGTCTTGTCTTGACATTAACACTGTTACCACATATCATTGCAACATAAACACTTTGTTGACATAGGCCCATCACAATGCACCCACTAGACTTTGCATTTGCTATCCTTAAGTATGTAGATGACAACTTGTCATCTAAAGCTGTCCACCATATCATCATGAAATGAACATGTACCTGCTTTGTTCACTGCACTGTCAGTAAAAAGACCATTGTTATTGCAAATCATGTCATACCACTGTCACTGCACAAAATCACTATCATTGTATGCTCATTTAACAAAACTCTAACTAGAGAGAATCTATACTCCCTTGAATAGTACTATCACCTAGCATAGAGGAACTAATATTTGAAGCAGTGATACAAATCATTGTCATGAAATAGATTTAGATATATTGAAAAGATAAACAAGCACTACCATTTACCCTTGAAACAATAACTACACATTATAGTCCTTCATCTAAGTTATAGTCAACAAAAAAATTCTATATAGTGACTTTCTCCTCCTGACTATCATGGAATATATAAAACAAGACTTTAAACCATTTAAAAAATCTTTGTCAAACATCTGAAGCCTTTGAACAACTACTCTGCCAATCTCTGCCAAAAAATTAACATCTGAGATTTTTGACAATTTCTCAGACACCAGTGCCAAGAAAATGTAATACAATAATGACCTTAAGAGCATCATGATAATAACATTAATATACTACCAACTTGACTAAACAAAACTTGCTGATTTGGCAATACATTGCTCTTGGTAGTTTGTTATCACACAAGTTCACTCCAATACACAATCTTGACAAACTTAAAACTTGGACACCTTTGACATCACATATAGGATCTTGCATATGACAGTATTTTTACAACAAGGAATATAGAAAAATTAGTACACTTACAACAATAGTACTTTCACAATCATGAGCCATTGAGCCACTGTCTTGCTACATAAGAACTATTTCAAACAAGATTACATCATTGATAAATCCACCCTTCTAAAATAGATGATCTTAAATGAAGCATGATGACAAGCATCTCCTTTGATGCCTTTAAAGAGCATAAACACATCTTGAAGCATAGGCACCAAACTAACCAAACTCCCTATCTACATTATTCATACCTCAACTCTATGATAAGAAACCTTAATGAATAATAAAGATATCCAACTCAACTCCTCCCGATTACTCCTGACATATGAAGACCAAAGATAAAAGCCACAACATCAATTCAAATCAATTACAACATGAAAAGTATATACAAGTTGTAAAGAGGAGAGACAACCTAACCATCTGTCAATACAACCTTAGCATCACTATGTTCCTTAAGCATAATAAACATCACAGACACTGAAATCTACCTCTAAAACCATGGTATCTAAAATTCCTCCTTTGAAAACTCATGTACCAAATCAATCAAAAAGAACTCAGTATCACAAATATCCATCAACAAACTTGTTGAACCTCCTAGGGGATAAGAGATAGGACATTTGATAGCTCCCCCTAACTTCATGTCACTTCTCAAGCAACTGGTGAAGTAGCTTGTGCAACATGCACAAGTTTAGGATCCTTCTTGTACTGATTTTGCTTCCTTCTCCAAACCTTTCTAGGTTATTTCTTTTGCTTGTACATAGGATTATTCTAGAAATATTATGATTTATGTCTAATCCTATTGCATCTATAACATATGATATTGCTAGAGGAATAATAATGTTTATTTCTTGAGTTTCTATAATCATATCTTGCATGCATCCAACAAAGTCTTCTCATATGTCCAACCTTATTGCAGTTATAGCAAACAACATTGTAGTTTTGATTTGACAAACCATAATAACTACAATCCCTAGCTCTATGACCATACTTATGAAAGACATAAAAATAACCATGAAACTAAGAATAGTTATACCTGACCGAATGATATTGCCTAATAGATGAAGGTCTTGAAAAACTATTAGTTCTTCTTCTCCTAATATCAACAATTTTATCCTTTGATTTCTTCTTGTTGTCATTAGAAATAGTAGAATGATAATTTAGATCTATCTTCTACCTAGGATTCTACTTAACCTTGAAACTGTTCCTATTTCCTATTGCAAAAACTATTTCCCTTTTAACTTCATCTTTAACACCGGAGCTTTCCCCTTTTTCATATCCTAAGCCTAAATGATCCTTGTAGTTTTTCTGACTACTCAATATTTCATCTAAATCATTTGTACCTTTCACAAACTTCTGTATTTTGATAACACCCAGACTGTTCTTTAGATTGACAACTTCACTTTCAAATCTCATACATTCAATTCTTTTCAACTCAAGATCAGAATTTGTTACATCTTTTATTCTTTTTGCTTCCTCAATTTCAGTTTTTAGACTAATTATCAATTTATCAGATTCATTAACATGACTTTTTAATTCTACAATGTGATTTCTTGCATTTTTAAACTCTAAAGAAGCTTTTTCAAAATCTGAACATACCTTGTTCTTGAATTCTATCTCTTGTTGAGTTGCTCTTCTAATCTCTTATTCTCCTTTCTAAGATCCTTGATTGTATCCAAGGCACACATGAGTTCTTCTTTTAAATTAGTCTCACAATCTTGTTCATAATCATATTCATCTACAAATAGGTCCCCTTCTTCATCATCAAATTCAACTAAAAAATCATCAAATTCATGTCTACTCACATTCACATTGTCATGATTCTTAATAACAGAACTGATTTCTTTATGACATTTTGTATCTACATTCAAGGTTGACTCATGCAACAATTCATTGTTCTACCTAACTGAGTCTTGTTCTCAATTTTGTGATCAACATCTATCTTTTCTCTACTCAAGGCCTTATTCCTATTCTTTTTACCCATTGTACTCCACTTCTAGAAACCCTTAAGTTGGTTAGACTTTTTACAAGGGTCTGGCTCTAATACCACTTGTTGGAGTACAATACCACTGAGAGGGGGGGTGAATCAGTGGTATACAAATTTTAACAAGACTTAGTGACCTTAAAATCTGTATTTCAAAACTTTGATAGCAAAACAATTCCTATTGACTGTAGATGACATCATGAAAGCCTTGGACAACTAAAACAGATTGATCAAAGTCAAGAATGCATCAACTCAATGTAGGGACTATAAACAATGGATCATTATCATAAATCTTAACACATAGAGACTAACTGTGAAATATGATTGTTCATAAAGTGGACATGCATAGTATCATTATTTCAAACAGTGATATAAGATAAGTATGTGTTCATATAAACCAAAGTAAATTAAATGAATTTAAAACAAATGACACATGATAACCAACTAAACATTAGAAACAAACTCATCAATGACAATCCATAACACAGATTTTGTCCTGAGTGGAAAACCCTCCGGGGCATAAAAAGCACTTCAAGAAGTGCCTCACTGGCTTAAAAAAAGAATCTCACTAATTACAGGCCTCACTAGCTATTAACTCAAGCCTCACTGGCTACAGTTGTCTCACTAGCAAAGGTCATTTCTTGTCTCACTGACTTGACCTTTCAATACATATTTCAATCATAAAGAAAAAATAAATATAGACGGACACTCTGTTTCATTGAATCTCAATACAACAACTCTGATCTAACATCATTGATAATGCATCCAGTCATATATCCTCAACATTACATCAGGTGTATACACAACCACATTACAATTTTTGTTCAAAGCCCTTTTTATACATTTCATAATGAATTCCTCTTCTCATGAAACAGTTTCAAGAAAAATTGTTTTCATAAAACTGTTGTAGGTAATAACTGAACATTAAACCACAATAGGGTCGAACTAACCCAAGCAAATACAACTGCCACAAAATCCATAACTGCCATGTGATTAAGAAGTAATTAAAGCATCACTACTGCAACAAATTATCAATTGTGTATCACATAATCAGAGTTAAGTGTTCAATGTGAGTTGTGACACTTAACTAAGATTAAATGATCACTTAATCATTAAAAGACTATCCATAGAAGTTCTAAACCTTCTTAACTGTCCAAAGTTTAGTCATGAGATAAAACATTGTGCCACCAAAAGTATATTCTGACAACAAAAACCAACTGGAAGATTAAGTTTCAAGGTGTGACTGTAAAGCATAACTAACTCGCTATAGTTAGGGTTTCACAAAATTAAACACAGAGATAGTCAGAGTGAGTTAGGGTATTAATAACTTAGGAGGGGAACAGCTTTCAGCATAGAGACCATATAAGTTGGTCGTCAACCAAAGAGAACAAAGAAACCCTTCACTTACAAATGCAACTTAGGGTTTTTTTTTTTTAAAAAAACTTTGACTCTATAGTGAAACCTAAATGTTACACACTAAACCCTAACAAAAGTTTATGGGTAAAATAAAAAAACTTTTGTTTTCTAAAGCATAGATTGTTAATCCCAGAATAGAAATCTTAAATCTGAACCTTAAGCATAAACCCTTAACCAAAAACTTGTGGGTATGACAAATATACCAAATTGTGCAAGTAATGAGACATGTAAATAGCCATAAAAAATAAACAAGAAGAAAGAGAGGAATGATTGCACCTGGAGTCATCATTTTACAATTGATTTTCAATGGCCTCAACTCATAATAGCTCTGTTATTCTGTCCAAGTCAACATATGATGCCACGAATTGAACAATTGACAAAATCACCTCAATCTTTCATGATTGGAAATCAAACCACGATAAAAAAAATGATGAAATGCAGTGCTTCAAAGACCAATTCACATTCTTTTTGATAGCTACTACCGGCTCTTCCAATTTGCCCTAAAGAGGGCTCAAATTTACACATCAAATGATCACTTCACAATTGCCAAAACCTATTTGTCAAGTCACTGAATGATACTTGAAGCTTCTACTATCTTTGAGAGAATAATATTTCATGTATTTCATTTGTGACCTCGGCCATGTGTTAGAGAATGTCATTCGGGGACCACACTATCAAAAGTGTTTGTCACTTTATTATTTCAAATAATGCCACATGGTATTAAAACATTAAAACTTGACTTTATATGCAATGTACTCAATGTATTATGCTATGCCAAGTCAACAGCAATAATTTGACCAAGTTTTACATCACTTCCATCAAACAATGTGTCATGAATATGCCAACAAATCATCTGTATATGAGTTTGTCAACATAATTGAAACAAGGTGATGCCATAGAACTGAAACAAGATGCCAACTTTTATGCTCATGTATGTCAAAATCAAAGTCACCATGAATAGAAACTATACATATACCAAAGTCTCTGTCAAATGCCAAGTCACTGTCAAATGCCACCAGGTCACTGTATCCAATCAAGAGAGAAAACAAGATTATAACATCTTGTCATATAAGCTCATCATCACCACGAAAGATGTCATATATAAGTTCATCTAGCATCTTGTCATATAAGCTCATCATCACCAAGAAAGATGTCATTATGTAACCAAACTAAACATAATCAAAATATGCCAACCATATTAACATGACCAAGAAAACCAATGCCAATGAACATTATGCCAACTGGATTGATTCAAACTGGATACCAAACCAACCACATCTAATCACCATATCAAACCAAGAGAGATTGCGTCTTTGACATCAAGGACAACTAAGTTCAACAAACTCCCCCTTTTTCCATGATGGCAAAACACAACACTATCTCACCCTTTTTGGCATCAAGGAAAAGGGAGAAAGAAAAAGTGTGCAAATTCATCCAGAATATAAGAAATATAAGCCTGAAATGAGAAACAAAAATAGAAATATAGATCATACCAAACACATCATGATATATATATATATACCTATTAAAATAGCACCTCATAGTACCATGCCAAGGACCGATTTGCCTATTTAGGAAACCATCTCCAGAAATCATATCAAGCAACCATCAATTAGCCCAGAGAAATAACATTGTGTTATCATAATGTCACCACCAAAATACCACTATACTATGTGGCAAGAAGAATATTCAAAACAAGATAGAGCAAAAATGTCGAATGTATCATGTCAGAGCCAATAGAGAATGCCAATTGAATCATAAGACCACATCATGATGCAACCATGTCAAGTGTATGCCAATGGTACCAGACTAAGACTATCCCATGAATGAGAAGTATCCAGAACATCTAAAATAAAAACTAAAATGTCAGCACCATAATGAGCATAAAGAGCATGTAGCAAAGATAAACAACAACTGAGAATGCTAATAGAAATAACATTGTCACCAAAAGGAAAGCTCCCCCTGAAGATGATCTAAGAAATACTAAACACTGTGTGCAAGCAAGCATGTGTGGGATCAACTAACACCATCAAATAACTTGATCTAGAGATTAAATAGCATCTATATCATATACTTAAAGCAAGAAATGTTACTATCATATCAAACCATGTCTTGTCTTGACATTAGCACTGTTACCACATATCATTCCAACATAAACACTTTGTTGATATAGGCCCATCACAATGCACCCACTAGACTTTGCATTTGCTATCCTTAAGTATGTAGATGACAAACTTGTCATCTAAATCTGTCCACCATCTCGTCATGAAATGAACCTGTACCTGCTTTGTTCACTGCACTGTCAGCAAAAAGACCATTGTTATTGCAAATCATGTCATACCACTGTCACTACACAAAATCACTGTCACTGTATGCTCATTTAACAAAACTCTAACTAGAGAGAATCTATACTCCCTTGAACAGTACCATCACCCAACACAGAGCAACTGATATTTGAAAAAGTGATACAAATCATTGTCATGAAATAGATTTAGATATATTGAAAAGATAAACAAGCACTGCCATTTACCCTTGAAACAATAACTACACATTACAGTCCATCATCTAAGTTATAGTCAACAAAAAAATTCTATATAGTGACTTTCTCCTCCTGATTGTCATGGAATATATAAAACAAGACTTGAAACCATTTAAAAAATCTTTGTCAGACATTTGAAGCCTTTGAACAACTACTCTGCCAATCATTGCCAAAAAATTAACATCTGAGATTTTTGACAATTTCTGAGACACCAGTGCCAAGAAAATTGAATACAATAATGACCTTACGAGCATCATGACAATAACATTAATATACTGCTAACTTAACTAAACAAAACTTGCTGACTTGGCAATACATTGCTCTTGGTAGTTTGTTATCACACAAGTTTACTCCAATACACAATCTTAACAAAACTTAAAACTTGGACACCTTTGACATCACATATAGGATCTTGCATATGATAGTATTTTTACAAGGAATATAGAAAAATAAGTACACTTACAACAACAGTACTTTCACAATCGTGAGCCATAAGAGCCACTGTCCTGCTACACAAGAACTATTTCAAACAACAATACATCATTGATAAATCCACCCTTCTAAAATAGATGATCCTAAATGAAGCATGATCACAAGCATCTCCTTTGATGCCTTTAAAGAGCATATACACATCTTGAAGCATAGGCACCAAACTAACCAAACTCCCTATCTGCATTATTCATACCTCAACTCTATGACAAGAAACGTTAATGAATAATAAAGATATCCAACTCAACTCCTCCCGATTACTCCTGACATATGAAGACCAAAGATAAAAGCCACAACATCAATTCAAATCAATTACAACATGAAAAGTGTATACAAGTTGTAAAGAGGAGAGACAACCTGACCATCTGTCAATACAACCTTGGCATCACTATGTTCCTTAAGCGTAATGAACATCACAAACACTGAAATCTACCTTTAAAACCATGGCATCTAAAATTCCTCCTTTGAAAACTCATGTACCAAATCAATCAAAAAGAACTCAGTATGACAAATATCCATCAACAAACCTATTGAACCTCCCACGGGATAAGAGATAGGATATTTGATAGCTCCCCCTAACTTCATGTCACTTCTCAAGCAACTGGTAAAGTAGCTTGTGCAACATGTACAAGTTTAGGATCCTTCTTGTCCTGATTTTGCTTCCTTATCCAAACCTTTCTAGGTTCTTTCTTTTGCTTGTCCATAGGATTATTCTAGCAATATTATGATTTATGTCCAATCCTATTGCATCTATAACATATGATATTGCTAGAGGAATAATAATGTTTGTTTCTTGAGTTTCTATAATCATATCTTGCATGCATCCAACAGTCTCTTCTCAAATGTCCAACCTTATTGTAGTTATAGGAAACAACATCGTAGTTTTGATTTGACAAACCATAATAACTACAATCCCTAGCTCTATGACCATACTTATGATAGACATAGAAATAACCATGAAACTAAGAATAGTTATACCTAACTAAATGATATTGCCTGATAGATGAAGATCTTGAAAAATTGTTAGTTCTTCTTCTCCTAATATCAATAGTTTTATCCTTTGCTTTCTTCTTGTAGTAATTAGAAATAGCAAAATGATAATTCAGATCTATCTTCTACCTAGGAGTCTGCTTAACCTTGAAACTCTTCCTATCTGCTATTGCAAAAACTATTTCCCCTTTAACTTCATCTTTAACATCGAAGCTTTCCCCTTTTTCATATCCTAAGCCTAAATGATCCTTGTAGTTTTTCTGACTACTCAATACTTCATCTAAAGCATTTGTGCCTTTCACAAACTTCTATATTTTGACAACATCCAAACTATTCTTTAGATTGACAACTTCACTTTCAAGTCTCATACATTCAATTCTTTTTAGCTCAAGATCAGAATTTGTTACATCTTTTATTCTTTTTGCTTCCTCAATTTCAGTTTTTAGACTAATAATCAATTTATCAGATTCATTAACATGACTTTTTAATTCTGCAATGTGATTTCTTGCATTTTTAAACTCTAAAGAAGCTTTTTCAAAATCTGAACATACCTTGTTCTTGAATTCTATCTCTTGTTGAAGTTGCTCTTCTAATCTCTTATTCTCCTTTCTAAGTTCCTTGATTATATCCAAGGTACACATGAGTTCTTCTTTTAAATTAGTATCACAATCCTATTTATAATCATATTCATCCACAAATAGGTCTCCTTCTTCATCATCAAATTCATGTCTACTCACATTCACATTGTCATGATTCTTAACTGCAGAATTGATTTCTTTATGACATTTTGTATCTACGTTCATGGATGACTCATGCAACAATTCATTATTGTACCTAACTAAGACTTGTATTTCAATTTTGTGATCAACATCTTTCGTTTCTCTACTCGAGGCCTTATTCCTATTACTTTTACCCATTGTACTCCACTTCTAGGAACACTTAAGTTGGTTAGACTTTTTGCAACAGTCTAGCTTTGATACTGCTTGTCAGAGTACAATACCACTGAGAGGGGGGGTGAATCAGTGGTATACAAATTTTAACAAGACTTAGTGACCTTAAACTCTATATTTCAAAAATTTGATACAAAAATAATTTCTATTGACTGTAGATGACATCATGACAGCCTTGGACAACTAAAACAGATTGATCAAAGTCAAGAATGCATCAATTCAATGTAGGGACTGTAAACAATGACTCGTTATCATAAATCTTAACACATAGAGACTAACTATGAAATATGATTGTTCATAAAGTGGACATGTATAGTATCATTGTTTCAGACAGTGATATAAGATAAGTATGTGTTCATATAGACCAAAGTAAATTAAATGACTTTAAAACAAATGACACATGATAAGCAACTAAACATGAGAAACAAACTCAACAATGACAAACCATAACACAATTATTGTCCTAAGTGGAAAACCCTCCAAGGCATAAAAACCACTTGAAAAAGTGCCTCACTGGCTTAATAAAAGAATCTCACTGATTATAGGCCTCACTAGCTAGAGTTGCCTCACTAACAAAGGTCATTTCTTGTCTCACTGACTTGACCTTTCAATACACATTTCAATCATGAAGAAAAAACAAATATAGAGGGACACTCTATTTCATTGAATCTCAATACAACAACTCTGATCTAACATCATTGATAATGCATTCAGTCATATATCCTCAACATTACATCAAGTGTATACACAACCACATTACAGTTTTTGTTTAAAGCCCTTTTTATACATTTCATAATGAATTCCTCTTCTCATGAAATAGTTTGAAGAGATAATTGTTTTCATAAAATTGTTGCAGGTAATAACTGAACATTAAACCACAATTTAGGGTCGAACTAACCCAAGCAAATACAACTACCACAAAATCCATAACTACCATGTGATTGAGAAGTAATTAAAGTATCACTACTACAACAAATTATCAATTGTGTATCACATAATCAGAGTTAAGTGTTCAATGTGAGTTGTGACACTTAACTAAGATTAAATGATCACTTAGTCATTTAAAGACTATCCATAGAAGTTATAAACCTTCTCAACTTTCCAAAATTTATTCATGAGATAAAACATTGTGCCACCAAAAGTATATTCTGAAAACAAAAACTAACTGGAAGATTAAGTTTCCATGTGTGACTATAAAGCATAACCGACTCGCTATAGTTAGGGTTTTGAGAAATTAAACATAGAGAGCTAGAGTGAGTTAGGGTATTAATAACTTAGGAGGGGAACGGATTTCAGCATAGAGACCATATAAGTTGGTCGTCAACCAAAAGGAACAAAGAAACCCTTCACTTACAAATGTAACTTAGGGGTTTTTTTTTTTTTAAAAAACTTTGACTCTATAGTGAAACCCAAATGTTACACACTAAACCCTAACAAAAGTTTATGGGTAAAATAAAAAACTTTTGTTTTCTAAACCAAAGATTGTTAATCCCAGAATAGAAATCTTAAATCTAAACCTTAAACACAAACCCTTAACCAAAAACTTGTGGGTATGACAAATATACCAAACTATGCAAGGAACGAGACATGTAAATAGCCATAAAAAATAAACAAGAAGAAAGAGAGGAACGGTTTTACCTGGAGTCATCAGTTTGCAACTAATTTTCAATGGACTCAACTCATAATAGCTCTGTTATTCTGTCCAAGTCAACATATGATACCACGAACTAAACATTTGACAAAATCACCTCAATCTTTCATGATTGGAAATCAAACCACAATAAAAAAAAATGATGAAATGAAGTGCTTCAAAGGCCAATTCACATGCTTTTTGATAGCTACTACCAACTGTTCCAATTTGCCCTAAAGAGGGCTTAAATTTACACATCAAATGATCGCTTCACAATTGCCAAAACTTGTTTCTCAAGTCACCGAATGATACCTGAAGCTTCTACTAGCTTTGAGAGAATAATATTTCATGTATTTCATTTGTGACCTTGGCCATGTGTTAGAGAATGTCATTCAAGGACCACTCTATCAAAAGTGTTTGTCACTTTATTATTTCAAATAATGCCACATGGTATTAAAACATTAAAACTTGACTTTATATGCAATGTTCTCAACGTATTATGCTATGCCAAGTCAACAGCAATACTTTGACCAAGGTTGACATCACTGCCATCAAATAATGTGTCATGAATATGTCAACAAATCATGTGTCTATGAGTTTGTCACCATAACTGAAACAAGGTGATGCCATAGAACTAAAACAAGATGCCAACTGTTAGGCTCATGTATGTCAAAATCAAAGTCACCATGAATAGCAACTATACATATAACAAAGTCACCGTCAAATACCAAGTCACTGTCAAATGCCACCAAGTCATTGTATCCAATCAAGAGAGAAAACAAGATTATAGCATCTTGTCATATAAGCTCATCATCACCATGAAAGATGTCATATATAAGTTATCTAGCATCTTGTCATATAAGCTCATCATCACCAAGAAAGATGTCATTATGTAACCAAACTGAACATAATCAAAATATGCCAACCATATTAACATGACCAAGAAAACCAATGCCAGTGAATATTATGCCAACTGGACTAATTCAAGCTAGATACCAAACCAACCACATCCAACCAAGAGAGATTTTGTCTTTGACATCAAGGACAACAACTGAGTTCAACATTAGAAAGTCTTAAAAACTAATGAAATCCTGAAATGCTTTTCTTAGCAAGTTAAAAAGTTCTAAAAGTAGTTGAATTCCCAAAGGCTCTTTGTTGAGCAATTCTTAAGTTAGAAAGTTCATAAAATCCTTGAAGTGTTGAAATACATTCTTGACAATAGTTTTCAAAGTTCTAAAACCCTCTGATTTACCAACAACACATGGCTGCGAGGATTTAAATGTACACAAATGGATTTGTCAAGATAGCATGACCTGGGTGCAAATGAAAAACTCTAGAACATGCATTGGCATCCATCAAAGCATGGTTAGAGGGGTTTTGTCAGTTGTTATCACAAGTGCCCTGGTAGACATGTATGAAAATTTGGAAGCAAATTCACAGACCCTTTTAAATGCCTTCAAAGAGACATCATCTCATGGAGTTCTATAATTGCAAGATATTCACAAAATGATTTGGTTGAAATTTATTTAGAAACTTTCAAGAAAAAGCAATCGACATGTGTAAAGATGTAGCCCACAACCTTCACCAGCATCTTTCTTGCATGTGCCAAAGTGGGAGCTTTGGGAAAGCATATGGATCTCCATTAAAGCAAAATAGATTGAGGAATTTTATCAAATATTATAGTTTGAAATGCCCTGCTAGACATTTATGTAAAATGTGGAAGCATGGGCAAGGCATACAAACTGTCATAGCCATGGCCTTCTCATGCAATGTGCTACACCCCTAATCATATAGTGTGTATATGGTTATGAGTAGTCGGCTTGTGGCTACCTTAACTCTTATTTAGGTTATATAATCATTAATATAGTCTTATATAGGTAGTTAGGTCAGTCTAGGTGGCATCCATGGCATAAGTATGGTATATATATAGAAGGTAGAGGTTAGTTATTATCATCATATTGAGTATTATGTTCTTATTGAAGACTATTGGAGGTATCCCCTTCAAAGCTGATTAGGAGGTTGTCCCCTCAAAGTGAAAAATTATTATCATGTATTTGAAGCATATTTACTATTATATTCTTCTATAGTGTAAGTTCTTTCATTACAAGTGGTATCCGAGCATGATATTGACACCGTGAAGGAAAAAACAAGGCAATTTTTTTTTATTTTGGAGGTCAATTTTGGAAGCGTGTATCTCTTTTATTTTGGTATATCTTTTCAATATTTTTTGTAGGTTTTTCAATGGAATATTGAAGATACTAGAATCCATATTTGAGCGAATTTGGATCAGATTTGAAGAAATTATTATGAAATTAGGGTTTCCACCAATTTCTCTCTCAAGGCTACAAATTAATGAATTTCATGGAGATTTTTCTGGGAAGTGAGATCTAGGTCCTCATAAGTTACAGTTGAAATTTTACATTGATTAGATTTGTTTTGTAGGATTTATTGTAGATTTATTTTCCCCCATCATGGTGGGGCTAGCTAGAAGAGGCAAAAAGAATAATTATGTGTATAAGGAAATCACCAAGGCTGAGGAAGATGTTTCATCAATGAAGATAGGGATTTATGAATTATCTAGAAAAATGGATTCCCTTCTAAGTGTTTTGAACTATAAGGAAGCAGATTCACATAATAAGAATTGGGAAGGAGGAGGAGGAGAAGTAGTAGAAGAAAAAGCAAAAGAAGTATCAAAAGAATAAGTAGAAGAAGATGGAGTAGGAGAAGAAGAAGAAAAAGCAAAAGAAGAAGATGACGATGACGTTGATGATGGAGAAGCAAGAGAAGAAAGAGGAGGAGGAGGATGAAGAAAAGAAAGAGAAGAAGAGGAAAAAGAAGAAGTCAAACCCATAACATTTTTCCATGCTTTATCACTAATTGGGGCATTTCA
Organism: Cunninghamia lanceolata; assembly: GCA_027924645.1. Classification (NCBI taxonomy): domain Eukaryota; kingdom Viridiplantae; phylum Streptophyta; class Pinopsida; order Cupressales; family Cupressaceae; genus Cunninghamia; species Cunninghamia lanceolata. The sequence continues at coordinate 6,342,215 of BSBN01000134.1, forward strand.
AAAAGTATTATTTCCTAAAGGAGATCCTAACCAGGCCATTCAACTAATGATAGGGTACAATCTACCATTCCTCACGTCTTCCTCAAAGGTACATTAAAAGGTTAGATAAATGGAAGAATGCATTAATCACCATCAAGAGCTAGATGCAAAGGGAAGACAGATCTTGGGGCTAAAGTTTATTTTCCAAACACACATGAAGAAGTTGAGGACATCGGCAATTCCAAATTACCTTATTATATTGAAATATTTTCTAGTCAAAGTTACAACATGGGAAGATGGAGATTTTATGAAGAAACTACCACAATTGAATAGCGTTGAGGACAATGCTTTTGTAAAGGTGGGGGGCATGCTACACTCCTAATCCTATAGTGTGTATATGGTTATGAGTAGTCGACTTGTGGCTACCTTAACTCTTATTTAAGTTATATATTCATTAATATAGTCTTATATAGGTAGTTAGGTTAGCCTGGGTAGCATCCATAACATAAGTATATTATATATAGAAGGTAGAGGTTAGTTATTATCATGATCATATTGAGTATTATGTTCTTATTGAAGACTATTGGAGGTACCCCCCTCGAAATGGATTAGGAGGTTTCCCCCTTGAAGTGGCATATTATTATCAAGTATTTGAATCATATTTATTATGATATTCTTTTATAGTGCAAGTTGTTTCATTACACAATGACTGCTAGATATGCACAAAATGGATTTGTTGAAAAGGTTTTAGAAACTTTCAAGAAAATGTTGTTTGTAGCTAGACATCTTCCCAAGAATAATAATATATCTTAGCGAGGTAATTCTTGCTTCCATGATGGTCTATTTGATCCAAGAGTTAACAGGTTAAATTTGGTTGGTGGATTCTATGATGCGGAGATTGTATCAAGTTTAATTTTCCTAGTGCATATTCTATGACTATGCTTAATTTTAGTGTTATTGAGTACATGCAAATTATGAAGCTTTAGGAGAGCTCACCCATGTTAAAGAGGTCATTAAATGGAGAACACATGGAAATTATTTGATAGCATGCCTAAACTATAATGATTTCAGGAAATACACAAAGTGGTAATGTTCTAAGAAATATGGAAATTCTTTCTGTAGGTGCAAAGACTAAATGGGTACCTGAACATGTTTACATTAACCAAAGCTATGTTGACCTTTGTATTCAGTGATCTGAAAAATCCATAATTCTTGGAGCATGGCAAATGCATGCAAGAGCTCAACCAAAAGGTTGGATTTGGTTCATGTGTTGTTTGGAAATTCCCATGTAACAATATATTGCATTTTTTATAGCGGGTCCACATAGAGTGTTTGAATAAATGTATAAGCAAGAAATTGTCTCCTAGAATGCCATGATTGTAAGATAGCAATGGTATGGAAAGGAAGCTCTTTGCCTTTTTGAAAAAATGCAACTAGTAGTAGCTAAAACAAATGATATGTTAGTTTCCTTAGTACTCTTAGTCCATGTAACTAAGGAAGTCTATTGGATGAAGATTATCATTACTTTAATCCTATGTCTCAAGATCATGGATTATCACAAATTGTTAAGCATTTTATTGCATTATTGACCTTATTTGTCATGTTGAGTGACTTGATGAAGCTAGTATTCACAAGAGAATGTCATATGGATCTAATGCTTTGGTGTGGAAATAGTGCTTGCCACAAGTAGGGTTCATGTATATATCATGTTAGGAAAATGGGTAGCAGAGCAACTTCTTGAATTGGAACCACAATGTTTTGGAACATTTATTGCTCTCAAACATGTATTCTACCCCTAGAAAATGTGAGGATGTGGCATGTAAGAAAATGATGAAAAATAAAAATATTTCAAAGGGGCCCTGAAAACAAGGTGCAATTTGAAGATGTTGATTGATTAGGAATTTGTATAGAATTTGTGCAAAAGTAGTAGAGTTTATGATTTAGGAAAGGTGGTTCAAAAATGAAGATTGTCATGATCATACAATGGTAGAAGGATACACTTTCAATTCTTATAAGTTGGTAAAGAGGAAATCATTATCCAAGGTCAAAGGCTTCAAGGGAGTAAATTGTAAACAAACAGAGCTAAAGACTTTCCTTATTTATTTATATCATTTTTGCATATTTGTAAATTAAGTTATTTTAATATGACTTAATAAATAACCTTTGCTTATAACCTAAAGTTATAAAGGTAATGAACTTTTAAAATGTAATTAAGGGGTAAACTAAAGGTCATTAAAAGAAGTATTTACAAATAAAAGCCTATATCTGCAAGGCTCTATTGTAAAGAAAAGGGTTCTTTTCCGAGGGAAGAGGAACATGAGACACTATTTTTGGTAGAAATTTTGAAAAGCTCTGTATTTTCATTCTCATAAAAAATATAGAATTCATCTGAACTTTGTCATGTGCATTTTGTGTTGAATCTTTTATTCTTATGTTTATCTAGTTCATCTTTGAGGCTCTTCTACCACTAATGTATGGGTCTGTCTTTATAATTCATGAAGTACTATTTAAGGGATGTAATTGGAAGAACTGTGAGTCTTGAGGTTATTTCACTATTCTACTATTTAATTCATTTTCCATTTTCTATGGGAATCTAGAAAATGCTTGGTATCAACCTGTCTTGATTTCTCTCTTTTTTTCATAGTTTAGTTGTCTTTCTTGCTTTCTAGTCAAAAACATACCTCCAAAAAATTATAAAACCCCATCATATGAGAGAGTTGCCCCTCTCAAACTCAGAGGAATATTGTTAATCAAATAGTGATCTCTCCAATTGTTGGAGCATTTGTTGCTGCCCATTGGGCGAGTCTAAGTTGTTTGTAGAAAAATATCGTAGTGATAAATTTGTTTACCAACATTTATAGAATTTAGTTTAAAGTATAGCGTCAATGTTTGCTGTAGTGCTTTTGGACCTAGGCAAGGAAAAGGACACCGTTAAGATAGTAGTAGAGCTATTAATCCAAAAGAAATTTTTAGGTGGTCTGGATGATATTATCAATGAAACAGTTATCAGAGCAAGCCTCTCGTCTATCAATGGTATATTGTTTGTAAACAACAAGGCAATCTAGACCTCATGGAGGCCTTTCATTTCATTAGAAAAAGCCTTCAAAAGAAGCAAGACAAAGGGCAAAAGCAGCTAAGGGGTCACATTTCTAAAATAGATTATGTCATTGATGCCTAATGAGGCTACTGCATGCTGTCAATCGATATGAGTAAGGCTTATCTCTAGAAATGCTTATCTATATAGCTTAAATACATGTGTCTTAGTTGCTTATAGTCCTATTTAGGAAGTTCTTCTTTTAAACAATAAAAAAGAAGATAGAAGGAAAGTTCAAGAGATTTTTTATTTCTCCTCCTGAGATATGTAATACTTTGAAACTATAAAACATGTTTATTTTGAGATATATATAAAGGGAATGGCCCCCATGATTGCAATTTACTGATTAAAAAAAATTACTTTAAAATATTATGACTAATAAAAGTACCTAAAATTGTTATTGGATAGCCCATAAGTAAATGCATAAATAGTCCTATGGGCTAAGTAGTGCACATTTATTTTATTTTTTTATTAATCATTCCATCCATTGTCCTATGAAATTGTTTATATATGTCTATGGACCATCCAATAACACTTTTAGATATATATGTATATACATTTTATATACATATGCATATAGAAACATGTATTTATAAAATTTAATAAAAAGTATTATCACTAGTAAAAAAGTGTCATTGGATGGCCCATAAGTAAATATATAATAGTTCTATGGCCTAAGCACTGTACATTTAAGTTTTTTTTGCAATCATTGGGTGGAGTGTTTGTCCCATAAAATTCTTTATATAAGTATGTGGACCATCCAATAATACTTTAAAATACTTTTACTAATCTTTTAATACAAATTCTTAATCATATACAGACATATACACATAGATGATGTCATTTCAGGGGAAAGATGATAAAAATATCAGGGAAAAACCTGTTAGATGCAAATGGAAGGTAGTACAATTATACGCTTTACAATGCAGTGAATCGTCACCGTTATTATAATATAATAGCATAGATAGATAGATGACAATTTACTAGTTACTTAGGAAGCCCTTGAACCAGTGAGCAGATGCTCTTGCATGTCTGGTCAAGTTATTATTGCGGTCGACATAATAAAAGCCCATCTTGCTTTCGTATCCTCCGCTCCATTCAAAATCATCCATAAACGTCCACCCGTAATAACCCACCACGTTACATCCATCCCTGTTCAATAACATTAAAAAATAGATATCAAATTATCATAGAGCAGAAGGAAACTCCATGATGACATTTCAAGAGAGGGACAAGCGGTGTACTTTATTGCCAGGAGAAGATGTAACAAATGCTTGGAATGGTAGGTAACACGCCACGTATCATTCAGCCTTTCCTTCAAAGTCATGTTTATATTGTATGCATCATCGATCCCTGCATGCTCCACACATTTTAACTTGTCATGAACAAAGAAATGCTTTTGCTTTCTCTGTCTGAGATAAAAGAAATATATAGTTATCAAGATGCCTGGGCTTCTTATGTCTGTATTATACCATTCTCTGTGAGGTAAACAGGCGGATTGTTGTATTTCTTTTTTATATAGTTGAGCAACTCCCTGATCCCTTTTGGATAAACATGCAGCCAATCTGCTCCTCCCTGATAAATTATATAGTTCATCCCACTTCATCAAGTTACTGCCTCGAAATTACTCGAGTACATTAAACGACTTTCATAACTAATTTTACCTGGGGTCCAATCAGAACACCATTACGTTCATCTGCAGAAAGGTAAAAGAGTATCAAGTAATATCAGAAGTTTACAAAGTGGTTTACTCAACCCAATTCATCAGTGACGATGGCCCAGTAAAGAGACCATGACACTAGAAACAAAAGACTCTTAAATGTAAAATTGCAGAGGAATTTGAAAGAAAAGTTATTGATGATATGCTTCACTCACAGACCAAACTGCCCATGGCATCCTGTGTGAAATTGTTGTTCATGGGATTTTGAGTAGCGCTCTCATGTATGACATACATTCCAGTATAATAATTGATGCCCACGAAATCAAACGAGCCTTTCAGCTGGTTAGACTGTGCTTGGGTGAAATGAGGCAGCCGGGCACCCAATACAGCTCGCATTATACTTGGATATTCACCTCTTGTTAGAGGATCCATATACCTGTTTAACCCACAACACTATTGTTAATATTCAATGGCTTAAGCACACAAAAATTAAGCTTGTAAGGATCGCTACAGACCATCCAAAGAAAAAATCCAGCATCCGTCGACTGGCTTTTTGGTCGGCTAATGTATTGCTGTGAGGTAAAAACCAGTGGGTTACAAGCGTGATGCCAATGGATCCTTTCTGCGTTTTCTGCATTAAGGAAGACATACATGATAATCAATTTCTTGTATTTAGTTGCGTAAGGTCTTAGAAATAAAGCTGAGTGAAATCTAGAATGGCATACTTGATACTTGTCTCTGTATAGTTTTACAGTAGCAGCATGTGAAAGAAGCAAATTGTGAGCGACAATATAGGCTTCAATAGCTGAATTTCCAGCGCTGCAATTTCCAACTGATTTGGAGCAGCGGCCAGGCGCAAGACTTCCATAGTTGTATCCATACACGCTCACACTTATCAGCTCATTTATTGTTACCCAATTCTTCACTCTATCACCAAACGCTTTAAAGCATATGTCTGCATAGTTGACAAAATCTTTTCTGGACACAGAAGAAAACAAGAAAGACATAAGAATGGAACTTGTCATTAAGTTAACACAAATGACAACATGGCGGAGAGTTAGCTTACATAATTTTTTCACTTAAGAAACCTCCATACTCGTCCTGGATAGCCTGTGGAAGATCCCAATGGAATATCGTTACGAACGGACGGATGCCTACAGTTTTGCCATGTCAGATTACAAGTATAAAATTTCTGAGCTTGGATATACATATATTTTATATTAATATACCTGGTCTTCTCTTAATTTAGCGAATAGATCTTATATCTGAATGTTTCAGTGATATTCCTATTTTTCTTTTCTTCTTCTCTACTTCCTGATGATGGATCACGGAGTGTGATCTAAAACGTTGAAAGAAAAAAATTTCACACAATTAAATCCTAAAACATTCAGATATAATATCATGGATGGTGGAAATCTGATGTCTATTACGAATATAAAAAATCTTCTCCATTATCTAATGTATCTTTACTATACTACTGTTTACATGACTGTCATTTCTCTGTGTTAGAAACATTGGCTTGGATCTTTAACATAATCAAAGCTCGCACCCTCACAAAAGAACAAACTGCTATATAAATCACAATTAAATATGAGTATACCATGTTTAATAAGCTCGTCAATAAGATTGTTGTAATAAGCTATTCCTTTTTTATTCACCACCCCTCTTCCATCTGCCCAAAGAAAACTTGGAGGATCATTATCAAAGAGTAAATATAAAACGAATAAATATAAGTCCAATACTCTAAATTATAACAATATTTTTTTTTTGTTGTTTTTGCTTTTACATACTCGGGAATATGCGAGTCCAGGCAATTGAAAATCTATACGAATCAACTCCCAAATCGGCCAAAAGTTTCACATCATCCTGAGAAGTTTATTCATATCAATCAATAATCAAGTCTCTATTCAGCTATGCAATAATTGTATGAATAGTACAACATTGTAGCAGACATTGCATTGCAAACCTTATAACGGTGGTACTGATCATCAGCAACATCGCCATTGCTATTGTCAACAATTTTCCCTGCCAAAGCATAAGCAGCCAAGTTAAAAAAATTAATAATAATAATAACTACTTGAGGTTGTAGATAATGTAATGTAAATAACAATGGTATTCTCCTCATCCTCAAATAAAACCTGGAGTATGCGCAAAACTATCCCAAATACTTTGACCCTTCCCATCCTCTCGAGCTGCTCCTTCATACTATATGCAAAAACATCCATTGTTTTAATCATTTCCCTCAAAAATAGGAAACTAGAAAAGCTATTTTTCTAGGCAGTTTATCTCAGAAAAACATTATAAATTGTAAGTAGAACAAACTATTCTCAACTGCAATAAAAATAAACCAAAGTTATTAATTAAACAAGTACAGTCAATAAGAAGAATGGCTTTAGATGTTGGGCCAAACCTGATAGGCTGCAGATCCAAGTCCAAACACAAAGTCTGATGGGAAGGCCTTTCTTCCAAATTGGGTATAACCTCTGACTAAAATGCTCAACCCTAGACAGCAAAACATAAACACCCATCCACTAACGCTCTTCATTTTGATTTGTGATCTTTTGTTTCAGCTTGACATAATTTATACTATTTTTTTCCCTTCAAGGCAAACACTGTTCCTCACATACTCAATAATTAGTTGCTTTTGTTAACTGTGACAGAATAGGATACGATTCAAAATGATAAGATTTTGTTGTCTGGCAAATCTTATCTGATATGAATTTAATATATAGCGTAGTTGAATGTTCAAAGGTAGGAGATACTTTTTTGAAGTGCATGATAAGCGTGTACCCATGTTGTCAATATTTATTTATTGATGAAATTTTCAGAAGCACAGAACTTTAGTATTTTAAAATTGCACAACTCTAACATGCAAATTGCATTTTTGAATTTTCCTTCTAAAGAATTGTAAAGCCGTACTTGAATTTCCATTAATCAAACTTTTATAAAGAGGCTAAAAAAGGATCCAGATTGAGATGAGCACAAATCAAAATAATCAAGAAAATCCATCATCCACGTGCAATTGGAAAAGCCTCAGCATATTCTCTCTTTTTTTTAATAAGATATGTTCATATTCTCTTTTTTTTTTAATAAAATATGTTTTAATTTTAAACTAATTGTGGATTGATGTGGTATGTTGATGGGAAGTTATAAGAAGGTAAATTATAATATTAAGATATGTGTAATATTGTGATTTGTATTTATAGATTTATAATTTTCTCTCAATTGATTATGGTTGTTTAAGAGGATTATCTTTTAAAAGAATTACCAATCATTTATCCTTTCTCAAAGCAAATAGACAAACAATGGTGATCTGCTCATCACAAAACAAGCCAACATACAAAAGCCTAAATTGCCTTAGTAGAAGAGAAGGCAAGGCATCAATATATAGAGTTTCAGATGACATTACGGCACACAACCATATTCACCAATAACCCAACTACAATAGTAAATGCAAACACCCATATTCACCAATAACCCAGCTACAATAGTAAATGCAAACGACAAAGTCAAGAAATGAAACTAAAATGTTTTATGAGCCCAATTGGCATTACAAAAATGTCAAAAAAGATTGTTGCACATTTTGAAGATTACTGTTGTTGTCACTTTCAATCATTTCATTTGATAAATTGTTCTTAAATTTACCTTTTTTAAATATTTAGTTGGTTGAAGATTTTTTAAGGCACAAGCAACTCTTTTTCCTTATCTAAAATATAAGCATATTAATTATACAAATAATTTAAAGATTTTTACTATAATACATGGTTAGTTTATTTCATTTAAGTGAAAGTCTATTGCTTAATTTTTATCTTCCATCATATATTATGGTTTAAATTATCATAAGGGTGAAAAATGTATATTTTGTAGTATTTTCATTCATTTTAAACTTATTTTAATTTATTTGTCATATGAATGACTAGTATATAAGTGGTATGTTTATGCATAAAAGTTGGCAAATGACATGATCATTGTTAGGAAAAGGGTGTTTTACACCTTGCACAAGTAATGAATTATTTTAATTATGTAAAATAAATATTTATTTGTGGTGCATTTAGGAGATGTGTTTAGTCACATTAAATATTTATTTGTGGTGCATCTAGGAGATGTGTCTAGTCACATCAAATATTTATTTGGGTCCACTTGTAAAGTTGTCTGTAACATTGGTTAGATATTTTATGTGTAGAAGACATAAAATAAATATTTAATATTGAAAAAATTTAGTACCATAAAGTAAATGAGGGGGCTAATGGTTCTGTGCTCTCATGGTTTTGAGACACATGGTTTTTCCAATACCACAAGTTGAATTTGTGTGATCTTAATTCTATAAAAGTAAGCACATGATTAGTGATTTGGGTTGCCTAGTTGAGTGGGTTGTCATTCTATTGAGCTCTCCTAAAGAGTGCATATGTGAAGCATGGTATGGGATGTGTGGTTGTTTGGACACATGGAGGATGCATTGAAGAAGATTAATGTTTCAGAAGTGTTCATGGAGACTCTATAAGTGTATTGTAATGTTTTCATTGTTAAATAATACATTGAGTGTGGATACTTTTGGAGGCCAGGTTTTTCCCTATTTAGGGTTTTCCTAAGGTATATGTTATGTTATCTTGTGATATGTCTTTTGATCTTTGTATTGTAGTTATTATAATATTTTGTATGCATGACTTTCTCTCATATGGTTATGTAGAAAATAATTTGATCAACCTGTAATTTCTTAACAAGTGGTATTAGAGCTATGATTATGGTTGAGGGAGGTGTGAGCTCCCTAGTTCTGTCTAACCCTTGTTTGAGTAAATTTGATGCAAAGTTGAAGCCATGAGAATGCTAGAAAGATTTGAAACATTTGAAGGCATAAGGGTTTTGTGTAGGTTGTGAGAATATAGATTTGGGGTTTTTAGGTTTGTAGATTTGTGGTTATTTTTGTAGCTCTCGGGTTTGAAAAATATTTGGTAAAAAGTGTTTTTCTTAGGTGTTCACCATGTGAGGGTTTTGTGGAAGAAGTTGCAAAAATGGTCTCTTGAGATAAAATTACCTCACCATTAGATCCAAGAGGTATAAGACGTGAAGATTGACATAAAGTTTGATGTATTATGGCTACTAGGTCTTGAAGCAAAAAAAAGCCCCCTTCCCTATTTGGTCATATGACCATATAGTCGTATGGTTTACAGATTTAAAATTCAAAAGAAATCTGTGCAGAGTATAGTTTGAAGAAATTTTTTTTGAAAAATTAGAGTTTGAAAACTATAGAAAAGAATTTTTTTTTAAAATGGAGGGTACAGGATCTACAAACCCCTATATCCCCCATACCTAGTTGACAGTCGAATGGTGTGGATGAAGTATGTTAGATAAAAGGTCATTGGCAGAGTTTTTCAGTCAGACAATCCTTGACCAGTGGTACTCAGGCCTTAGGCACCTGATTGGGAAAGACCAAGCTCAACCCTCCCCCACGAGAATTTCAAATTAATATTTATAAAACATTAACCCTATTTAAACTCCATTTTGGATCTAAAGATATGGAATTTGAAAATTGAAGAATTAAACTAGATTTACAATCATTTGGATTCTACCACCAAAGATTATCTTGAGTGCCACCATCAGCACCCAATCACTACCCTTGCATCATGCTTACATCGACAATGACATCATTGTACAAACTATACAAACGGGGTCCTATTTTGGACCCCTTCTAGCCCTCAAAGTGCATTTTCTTCTAGGAGACATAACTTTCATCCATGGTATCAGATTTTTGACTTCTTATAGGTATTGGAAAGGTCTCTCTGAGCACTACATAGTGGTACAAGTTTGGTAATTATATTTTTTATTTATGTTAGAAATTGGTGCCTAAATCCAAGCATTTCTCTAGAATGGTTAATTAGTCATAACTTCTACATATGAAATCAAATTTTAGATTTGAAATAGGCATTAAAGAGAATTTGTAAAGTACTACATAACATGGATCAAGTGGGTTTTCACTTGGATGAGCAGAGAGGATTGTACTTATTTGAGTACTTGTAGGAGCCTAAGATAAAAATTTGGGTTTGATTATGTAAGCATCTAGATGAATGGGTGAGCGAAAACTTGTGGGAGTGCATATTATTATGAGACCAATATGATGCTACAATATTTTTTTTAGACTTAATGCTTCTTGATACAGGTTTATAGGTGTTTTCAGAGTACGGACACAAGTTATCTTCTAGTTTGAGAACATGGTTGATACACATGGGAGACTAGGAATCTTAGTTTAATAGGAGTTGAGTACAGGTATAGTGATGGTGATGATTATGGTGTCATGGATATGCATGTATATTTAAGCATTGGCATTACATGATCACTTATACGGTTGAGAGGTTTGGGTTGTGATTATTGATTCATGATTACAGGTAGTGGTGTGGTTCAATTTTAGGAGGTTGTTCTTATCTCCTAGATGCTAGATTGCTTCCTTAACTATGGTTACTCATTTGTGGACTTGTTTGGAAAATTAGATATGGTGTTGATCTAGTGTTTGAGTCTTGAGGTCTATAAGTTATCCTATTTGTTATCTCAATTTTTAGGTTACTAATGTGATGATGAGTTTGAATGTTGTATTGGTTTGGGATCTACAAGTTATGTAGTTCTATGGGTTGGCCACCCATTGATTGCAATGCCCAGATGACTTAGATGTGGATTGTCTATATCCACAAGATTGATTTAGTGTTGGTGCGGAGTTTGTTAGTTGGCCTTATTTGTGGTCATTTGTACATTAGTATGTTGCATTAGGATGAGATAATGGATGGTTAGAGTGCCTAGATAGTTGGTTATTAGGACTTGTAGCATGTCAGTTATCATGATGCTATGGATAGCTTGATAAAATGACTCGGTGGGAGCTTTGGCAATGATGTGTATTCATCACCTAGTGATGGATGATCTTCTACAATAGTTGTGGGTATCATGGAGAAGATCTTGAATTATGATTCTTATATGCAGTGAGATTTCTTTGATATCCCGAGTTCTATTGTCAAGAGATGGTTATCTTCATGTGTTTAAAGATATTGACATCTTGGTTTACCATGGAGGACTCTTAGAGTCTTTGGTGAGGTGTCAATTTATAACTTGTTGGTTTTGACAGGTGATACTTGGTTTAGAGGATGGTTGGTGTTGTGCCATGGTGGACTATTAATTATAGATTAGAGTGTTGGCATGATGCAGGTTCTCTTGAGAGTAGGATACGTTCATTGGAGCATGTGATCTCTTAAGAGTTGTTAATCATTATGTCATGATGTATTCCTAGATTATGCAAACATACAATGGGATCTTTAATGGTGGTCTAGATAGTTCTCTTGGTATTGAGTCCATTGGTCATTTTCTTGGAGGGTGTGTGCAAGAAGTTGAGTCCACTTTTTGGCCAAAAAGTGGAAGTGTTTTCCCTGATTTTCAGAACTTGTCACATTTGACCTAAACATTTGAAGCACTTAAAGGTGGAGTCTTGAAAAAAGTTAGTAAATATGAAATGTATTAATCAGAGTTTACTTTCCAAATATGTAATTTTTTTTAATACCCAGATGATACAAATTGATTTTTAATAGGTGTTTCTAAAAACCACTATTTAAAAGTTACTTTTTTTTACTATACCATGCACATGTACGTCATCCATATTTTGACCTAAATAATCATATTTTTCTAAATCCTTTTGGGAAAAGATTTCTAACTCACTGAAGCACATTTTCCATATTTTTTTGTAATTTTTTATTGAATTTTTTTTGGTTAATTTTTTATTGGCCTTTTTTGGTGTTTTAAAAAATCGTCGTATACTCATGCATAAGATGACCTAAACTTATCATTTTTAAATTTTTTTTTTCAAATTGAAAAGAATTGTTTAAAGTACATTTTCGTACAATTTTTTTAAAAATTATTTTAATAAAAAGTTATTAAATTACTAAAAAACCCTGATAATTCAAGTTTATGGACCTGTTTCATTAGAAATTAATTGAAAAATAGAAAAAATAATCAAACTGTAAAAAAATTACATATTTGGAATCTACAATGTCTCATCTATAATGGGTTTTAATTTCGTCAAAAAATTCTGTAAAAAAAGGCCTTCAAACATATGCCCAAAGTCACTATTTTGTTGTGACATTGACAGGGCCTTCAACTTGCAGGTCAAACTAGGTCCAAAGCCAAGGGTCAGGTTCCCAAGCCTTTTTTCTGACCTAAAACCCATAGCAAAAATTGGGTCAGAAATTCAAATTTTATGAAACTGGATCCCATTTTAAACTTTTATGAAATGGGATCTCGTTTCAAGAAAATAGGATCCCGCTTTTGGCTCAAGATCCTGAAGCAAAATGGGATCCTGTTTCATAAAAAGTGGGATCCCGTTTTCATTTACCCGATTTCAAGGTTTTTTCTAAGTCTGAAACTTCCACCTTAAGTGGACTTATCTTTGTGCATTTACCCTGGAGCTTCATGATATTGTGGTGTCACATTTGGAGCTTAGCATGGATTGATCAGTTGTAGGTGCTCATGGATATTTGGAGACTTGGGTGAGATTGGAGTTCTCTTGGGATTAGAGACATTTGTTGAGATGGTTACTCTTTGAAGTTTTCAATAGGAAGATCAAGGAGCCTACACCTAGATATGGATGTGAATTCATGATAGACTTGAGAGGAGATTGTTCTTGGAGAGTCATTGTGGCTTGGTGTATCTTGGAGGAGCATTCTCATTTCCACTCTTGGTCTACTCAGTAGATAATCATCTAAGAGGTATTCCCCATCCTATTTTCAAATGCATTATGTTTTATGCTTTATCTTCTCATGGATATGGATCTTGAGCTATGGTTGTTAGTTCTAGAGGGTTCATTTGAGGGGAGTTTAGAATGTTTATCTCCTTGTGCATTTGAATTTGATTTATGATATCATTTATGAGGATTTAGGAGATGTTATTGGGCTTATTCCCAGTTATGGAATGGTTATGAGTTTGATCTTCCTTGGTTAGAGAGGCTTACATCCATGTTGGCTACATGATACATATGTTTTGTTTGATCTATTAAGTTGAACGGTTGGGTGTTGTTGAGGCTTTTCACTTGGGGTTTTGTGAAGGAGATCTTACTTGACACAACTTAGCACTTTGAGGTGTTGGTAGAAGGACATGGTATGAGATATGATTTACAAGTTTTCTCTCTTTGTTCTTGTTGTCAATCAAGTATGCACCCTGCTAAGCTCACAGAAAAACTTAGCTACCTGTTGAAACATGGAAACCCTCCCAGATTGTGGGTGATCTATGTCGAAAGGGAATCTCCAGAGTGAGCTGGTTCTCCTTATAATTTTCCTAATCTAATGACTTGTAGGGAAAAGGATAGAAGGATATGCTGAAATAAATGAATTATGATTTAACATTTAAGATTGTATCACCTAACAGATCTTACTCACAAATAGATTATTGGACTTTGGCCTTCACAACACTCTGATCATTTAACTCATAAATATTTCACATGAAGGTCTAGTAGACACAACATGCAACCTGAATTAAACAAAGATTTTGCAAAAATATCACAAGCTAATAGAAAGCAAAGGACAAACATTCATCACAATGCAACATTAGATTAACTTGCAAATAATTTGACAAAATGTGAAAGAAAGTTGTTGCTCAGTAACTGAAGGAATAATGAGTACAATGAAAATGAGTACAACACTCTTGATGTGAGAGGAAGACTCTGGTATCTCTGCACTTTGATCTCTAAAACTCTAACTGGAATTGGGACTGTTGAAAACAAAGGGATATTTGAGATATATGATCTGAAAGATCTTCCCCTGAAAGCTGGAAAAAAGCTCCTAAAAATAGGCTCCAAGTCCATTTTCAAACTACTCAGAAAAGCACAAATAAAAGCTCTCCAAAAGAGTCCAAACTGTCAAATCATGATGCCAAAAGACTCCCTGATGTGTCCCCACCACATATCTGCTTTCTTCTGTCCATGAGATCTCAAATTTTGTCCATATCTACCTCTAAATAAAACAAATCAAAAAATAATATCTGATTTGTTTTATTAGCCTATTAACCACCCAAAAATAGTTAAGTTTTAAAAGTAATTTATAATTGATTGCTTTAAAACAAAAACTTTACAAGACTTGGCAGTTTTAATCTATATCATGATCGATTTGTTTTTGCAAAAAATAAAACCATATGGCTTATAATTTCGCCATTTTGCCATTACAATGATTTTTCTGATAAAAAAACATAAAAATAACATTAGGATCATATGATAAAAAAATGAAAAATATCCCGATGACTCATCTCCATATGATTTGGCGATCTCTAAGGCACATGTGGCATATACATCTATCTCACCAAAATAAAGGGCCTGTATATATTACTAAGGCACGAAGTTCATCTCTATCTTGAAGGGGTATCTCATATGGCATACATCATGATGGTGGCTTAACATGTTTAAGGGAAAAAATACTTAGAGGGAGCATAGCTCAACCTCTCACTAAGTCATGTGACATAGGCACCATGGTTGTTATGATTTAATACCATGAAGGTATTAATCTGAGCCACAAAAAATGAAAAGAATGTGACAAAATGTCAACATTCAATTAGGGCTCGATGAAACCCTAATAACAAACATGACTCACCCTATCTTATCAGGCTCATTTGCAACTTCACTTTTTTGACAACAAGAGCTCTGGCCGACAATGGAACCCTTAGGGTTTCAAGCTCGAAACACTGCATTTCTGGCATCTCCTGGGCTCGAATTCCATGAATCTCCTACAGAAATGAAGGTAAAAAATGTTTACTGATGCATATACACTCTTTGTTCTAAGTTTTCTTTTATTTTTCTCTGAATCTCTGAGGTGAAAAGGCTCATGGAGCCACGGTTTGTGTGCACTTTCTGATGAGCTTGTTTACTTTTATTTCCTTGTCACTCTTTCTTGTGTATATTGGTCACCAATGAAACCCTACTGAGAAAGGAAAATGAATCAAAAGAAAGAATATTTGCTCTGCTCCTTCATACACTACTTTCATATACAGATAACCTTGATTTTTATCACTGTATTTTCATTTGCATAACATCCTATAGCTCTTGAGGGTTTGAAAAACTTGTGGCCATATGTTCTCATTTCATTTCCTATAGCTTTACTCTCTAAACAAAACAAAATGGATTTTGAGTCTTTTAAAGGAAAAAAAAATGTATTTTTCTGGCCACGGCTGTAGATTTGCATCTCAACACAAAAAAATGAAATGGTTTTGTCTTTCCATGGCTTGCAACCCTCCACTAGATACTCTGCATCTATATATATATATATCACTGTATTTTGCATTTTCTTCTTTGAAACCCTAAGAGGGTTTGAGTGAAAGATAGTTTTACTTGTATTTCTGTATATGCCATTTTGGGAGGCCGTGGCCTATATTTTTCACCTGCACAAAACTCCTTATGTCATAGATATTTGTTACAGTGGCCATGAGACCGTGACTGGCACAAACACCTTTTGTATTTGTCTTGTCATTTGATCTGGCCGTGGTTCAATGAGGCACAAAATGTATTTCATTTTATCATTTCCTATATCACAAGTTTTAAAACCTTTCCATTTCCGAGTATCCTTTGAGTATACATGGGTTTAAAAACCCTCCTCTGACAGTGTATAAGATTGTATGGTTCTTATGATCGAGAAGAAAATGTGAACTTTTCCTATGCACGACATGTTATTCAAATACATATACCTCATTTCCGTAGCATAAACATATTTCATCTTCATATCATTATTGGTTTTCCATGAACTATCATGCTTTCTTCCTATGTAGCTTTACAATATGCAGTTACCTTACATTAGATAAATTAAAGCTTGTATTGAAACAACTCTCGAATGCATGCCTTTGGAGAATCTCCATTCATTGTGCATCAGTTGTCATACTTTATTTGAGTTTTGAATTCACTATCATGTTTGCATGCACTTCCTGTAGCTCACTGTCATTTGTATTTGATAACAACCATTCCATTTACTTGCTACATAGAGAGGTCCTATAGCTATACATGACATGCATACTTTTAGTTCTTCAATGAACTCTTCAAACATTTTTTATGAGATGTTATGGCTTTGCCCTGAGATGCTTTACACAATGACTATGCTTTTATTTTCACACATCCTCGCTGCTCCAAAATAGATCTCAACATTTGATAGTATGAACAAAACATGAAGTGGGAAGATGTACCTTTCTCTGCTCCTTAGTGCATTATACTCATGTATGGCTATTACCATAAACATCCCTCATGCATTCCAAATATTGTTGGCATATACAGACTTATGCAACTGTAGCATTACACCATTTGATGACAACACTTGATCTCATTATCTGATGTAACTTAGATCAATCTTCTATGAATATGAGTCATACCTATAGGACTCGATGAACATTTTGATCATTGTATAACACATAAACACAAGATGTGTAAATACTTACCTTTTCATGATCCACTTGTATCTTAATCACACATGGTAAGTACTTGATGAGCTACCTCCTTGTTCAAACATGAAGGAAAAGTGACAGCATATGTTGTTCTATGATGGTTGTCCACTTGCACTTCCAATTCATTTAAATCATGCATAACTGATATCTACTTCAGATATTTCTTTGTGAAAAAACAATTATGCACTGTTACATGATATGTCCACTGGCAACCTCTGACATTCAAATGATGAAATGTACTTGTTGTTCCATACTTCTCTTATGCACACTATGAAAGATATAAAATGAAATACCTGTGAATGTCATTTTTCCAATGTCAGCTAAAGTAATGATGGCAGCTGCCATATGCATTAAATACAATCCCCTTTATAGTTCAGTTCATATCCATGGTTGTATTTCATTACTTGAACTGTAATCATGACTATGTCCTAGAACAAAAACTGATGCATATGATTGCTTTTATTATTCCTTTAGTTTGTCATGTAAATGTGAATAATGATTCTTTCTTTTTCCATTCATCCCTTATGAGATTAAGGAGAAGCAGCATGTTGGGCTCAACCCTTGTGGGAGCCCACTTGACACCACATGTTGAATGTCTTCAATCAACTACATTACTTATCCTATACTTACACAAGAAACAAATTGATTAGAATAAAACAATGATGTTCCATGATTGTTTCTTTCTCAATTCCTTCTGCATATGGATGATGTTCATTTGATCAATGTGCTATAATCAAAGTATTATGCCTCTTCTGATAGTATATAGGGTTTTCATAACCATAGCTTCTAACGGGACCCTTCCCACTTTTTTTGTAGGTTCATGTCAAGATCAAGAGCAAGACAGGGGATAACTTCAAAGCTCGATAACCCCTAAGGCAATGATGGCTATGTCTTTCCTTTTCTATTCATTAGATGCATATTATTTTCTTTATATCTATATATGTTCAGCGATAACCCATGGCTTGTGTGGGACATATGATATGTCATTATTTCTTTCAATGCAATGCTTATTCTTTTATGTATTTCAACTTGTAAATGAATAATCATTGTGATGAACGAAATACTTATCTCTCTTGAATGTTTTGCAATGCAATGAAAGATCTGAAATCTTTTCCTCCTTTTTGAACAATTGAACTACATTTAACACTAAAACATAATAGCTATACAACTAACTCATAACAAAAGAATGTTAACCCTTACTCAAAAAATGAATTTGTCACATCTTCTTAGCTAATTTTGAGTAGTTCTATGGCTACTTCTTGGAGGTTCATGTTCACATGTTTTGGTGTGATGGACTTGGGAGAGTTATGGTGGCATGTTGTGAGGGAGTATGCAATGATTTGTGTTGCATGTGTGGATCATTGTGATTGTTTTTGTTACTACATGGTAAGATTATTAGCCACACCTTGGTTTGAGTGTTTATTGGTAGACTTAGTATGCCTTAATCTATTTTTAGATTTGACATTACCCATGTAGTGGGAGTTACTAGATGTGTACTTCCTTGATAGCTTTTATATAGGGAGATTTTGTTTGTAGTTTATGGGTTGGATATATTGTTGGAATGATTTTATTGATGTTGTTTGGATACCTTTTAGATATGGATGGTTGGTTGTATATTAGCATTTTGTATGTGTGTTATTTCTAGTCATGTGGGTTTTTACCATGCAGCATCTTGGCACCTTTGTTATCACTTGGATTTGATTCTTGTGTTCTTTGGATAGGTGCATATTCACCTTGGCTTGTTCCTTTTATTACATAGGTGGCATGTTCGAAGATGAGAGGAGTTCTCGCTTGAGATGGTGGACACTTTGATTTTATTATAGGTATCTTGATAGAGCACAAGAGCATGCTAGATATTCACGTGGTTTCATGGATGGCTATGATGATGTGTTTAATAAATTGACCCTTATGTAATGTATACAACAGGTGGGAGAATGTTAGGAAAAGGCTTTTATATGCCTTGCACAAATAATTTAAATTATTTTAATTATGTAAATAAATATTTGTGTGGTGTATTTAGGAGATATATTTAGCCACATTAAATATTTATTTGGGTCCGCTTGTAAAGTTGTATGTGACATTGGTTAGATATTTTATGTGTGGGAGACATAGAATAAATATTTACTATTGGGAAAGCTTAGTAACAAAAAGAAAATGGGGGTCAATGGTTTTGCCAATACCATAAGTTGTATTAGTGTGAACTTGATTCTATAAAAGCAAGCACATAGTGGTTTGGGTTGGCTAGTTGAGTGGGTTGTCATTGTATTGAGCTCTCCTGAAGAGTGCACATGTGAAGCATGCCATGGGATGTGTGGTTGCTTAGACACATGAAGGATGCGTTGGAGGAGCTTTATGTTTCAAAAGTACTCATGGAGACTCTATAAGTGTATTGTAATGTTTCAATTGCTAAATAATACATTGAGTGTGGATGCTTTTAGAGGTTGGGTTTTTCCCTCTTGAGGATTTTCCTAGGGTATATCTTATGATATGTCTTTTGATCTTTGCTTTATAGTTATTATGTAAGATTGTATGCATCATTTTCTCTCATAGGGTTATGTAGGAAATGGTTTGATCAACTTGTAATTTCTAACAATATTTGACTGAATTTGACTCCACACATTCTACAATCTTGATCTTATCTATAGATTCCCTATTCCCTGACCTAGACTAAATCTACATATATATGGATTTGAACCTGGTTCAAAATTCTAGATACAGTTTTGATCCTTGAAATTTCAAATTTTTAATTTTAAAATAGGTCCAAGTTGACCCTATTTTGACTAGTGGTTATTTGCCAACTTGACTATGAAATTTTTAACTTGTTTGTTAGGGTGTTGCATAAAAGGACAAACACTAATTCATTTTAGACATCTATAAATCCTTTATCTAATCATTGCATTATCACATAGAGAGCATCAATTAGCATTGTGTCAACATTTAAGACTATCATAACAACATAGACATTTTCATTCGCTACTTGAAGTTTCTTCAAACTTGTTCAAAACTATTAAATCAACTCAAGAGTTTAACTAAGGCAAAAAGTGAAGAGAAAGTTACCTTCCCATGCCTAGCACAACAAGCTCCATTGATGTCTCTTGATGATTTAGGAGCATCCCCTGGTGTTGAGGCAATCTTGCCTCACTCAAAATAGTTATTTCTTGGTTTGTTTTAGTTCATTTGTTTGTTTGCTAGTTTTTATTGTCAGTTAGATGCAAAAGAAGTCATTGCATGTTTTACCATAGTTTGATATCTTTCATAGTTTTAGAAGTATGTTTTACAATGATTAATGGATGTTGTGTCCATTTTTTAGGAAAATTAGATCAACTAAAGAGTGTTAATTGATTTGTGAACATTTACTAAGCTAACATTTTTGCATAGTTGTATTTTTCCCACTTGCATTAAATTATTTGGAGTTTGTACCAACAAAGTAGTATATGAGAAGGTTCATTGGACCCTTATGGGCGTATGTTGAGCACCACATGAAAATTTTCCACTAGTGTCATTGTACGGATTTAGAATTTGTTGGCATTAGCTAATGACATGTTTCATGTGGCATAGAACTTTGCACCACCTTGTAGCTAACGTAGATCATATTAGAGGTTTGTGAATTCTATTTAAACATGGTTTGTGATTTGATTGAGGTTAAGTGAAGAAGGGAAATCAACAACAAAGGAAGAGAGAGAGAGAGAGAGAGAGAGAGAGAGAGAGAGGTCTAAGTTCAGGAGTGTAAGCAGAAGAATGATCTAGTCTGATATGGAGTTTGGTATTGAGGTAGCTGAAGATGCAAGTATGAATGTAGTAAATTTGATCAGTGTAATTTCATAGTTAATCAAATAGTTATAGTTTGGCATGTAGGAAGCCCATTTCGGTAAGTTGCTAGTTGTGAATCTTAGTTAGTAATCAAATGGGTACAATCTAGCATGTAAGGAGCCCGCTATGACAAAGTAATCCTTCAATGTTATGAGAGATCAATGAAGTTTGTGTTGTTGTGAAGTTTTATTATTTGTGTTATTTTGCTTGTTGGTTGCATGTTTGGACAATCCTTCATTGGATTGTATAGCTATGACTACATTAGGTCGTATCATAACAAGGTAGATCATTGGGATGAATTTGAGGGGTTGATGTTGATGTGAGTGAGCCTAATTGATGTAGTTTTTTAGAATGAGTTTGACAAAAGAGGGAGGAGATGGGCAAGTGGAGTAGTGTTAGTTAGGTAAATCAAGGCATACCAAAGTAGAGGAAGTGCCTCACAATTTTTTACTTTGTAGCAATTAAATAAGGTATATCCTAGCAAGGGAGTGTTGGGTAGAAGATCCCTATGGACTTGCCAGTTGTAAGCAGATTGTTGAATTGTAATAGTCCACAAGAAGCTTGTACATAGAGCACCAATTGTGAGGTAGTCTATAGGGGTGATTGTGATAAAACTACCTACCTGAGGAAATTTACATCAATTCAAGATGTACCCAAAGAGAGGGCATGGTATTGTCAATGTTGTTGGGAGAATGGAAGAGATGTGTGAGATGTTGAAGGCTATGCAAAACTGAATGGATGCATTTGAGAAATACTACTAAAGAAACCCTAACCCTAGGTCCAAGGAGAGTGATGAATAATAGGAAGCAAATCATGTGGAACCAAGTGGAAGCAAAGACTTGACAAGGAAGAAAAATGCTAAGAGCCATATCTGACATTAGTAAGAGGACTAGAGTAGACATTCTTAATTATTCTTGAAATTTGAACATTGAAGAACTAATAGATTGGATAACTAATTTAGAGGAATATTTTGAGTATGAGGATATTATTGATCCAGATAGAGTGAAGTTTGCAAAGACCAATTTGAAGGGTCATACTACTTTATGGTAGAAGGAAGTCTAGCTAGAGAGGAATAGGAAAGGCAAAACTCAACATTAGAAAGTGGAACCAAATGGTGAAGTTGAAATTCATGTTTATTCTAGTAAATTACCATTTGGAGCTATTGAAGGAGTTGCACAATTTATGGCAGAGGAACATGACTATGAAAGAATACACCAAAGAGTACTATAGGATGACAATTTAGCCCGAACATCATGAGGAACGAGTTAATAAAGTGGTGAAATACATCAATAGTCTAAGGGAATATATCCAATTGGAGTTGGGCATGTGGAATATCTAGATAGTAGAAGAGGCCTATCAACTGGCACTTTTCGTAAAGAGGAAAATGAATCTTAGGCTAGAAGAGAGGTAGAACTACCAAAGGGAAAAAGAAGAGAGACTCCAAAGTAGAAGGATAAGATCTGATGACAAAGGGATTACCCAAGGGGTCAAAGAAGAGGTAACCCTTATTGTAGTGAAGGAGGAAGCCAAGATTTGCACCACGGAGAGAAAGACGATGATAATTCCTACTGTAACAACCAAAGAGGTGAGAGTATCACCTATTGTAAAGGAAGAGATGCTTATGACTATTACCATGAAGAGGAAGAAGGTGATGAGACACACCCCAAGGATTCTTAGTAGGGTAGAGGATGATATAGTGATGCATACCACAAGTATTCTTAGCAGGGTAGAGGAGGATATGAGAGGAAAAGGTAGAAATATTTTAGCCTGAACTTATTTCAAGTGTGGCAAAGAAGGGAATTGATAATTTGAGTACTCTCAAGGTCAAAGGAAGCAAGAAGAAGGTAGCGTAAAAAATTTATTTGGGGTAGAGATCACCTAGTGTAGAGAGGGACGCTGAATATGGGGAATCACGTGTTTCACAGAGACCATTGAGATGCAACAATGGGAGTAAACTGACACAAAGAAAAGTTTGTTCAAGACTAGATGTAAGGTAGGAGGTAAGTGTTGCAATGTTATTATGGATAGTGGTAGTAAAAGCAACTTGGTGTTTGAGGAAATGGTTGACAAGCTGGGATTGAGGGTATTGAAGCATTCATGCGCATACAAGACTAGTTGGTTGCAACAAGGAGATAGAATACTAGTAGAAGAACAATGTTTGGTGAGATTCACTTAGTAGGATCATACTATGATGAGGTGATGTGCAACATTGTACCAATGGATTTATGTCATTTTTTATTGGGGAGGCCTTAGAAATTTGATAGGAGTGTTGTAAATGATAGGAGAGCTAACGCATACATGATATTGAAGGATGGCAAGAGGCATAAGTTGATTCTACTAAGAGAGACTAGGGAGCTATTTACAATAGTGTTTGATTTTGCATTGGGGAGGAATGATATGTGTTGATTCTAAGGATGTGTCGCATCATAAGTTTGTCAAATAGTACCACAACTACAAAAAATATACCATAGAGGAAGGAATGTGGGAACAAAGATCACTAAACGGAAGTCATCCAAAGGATGAGGAGTTGTACCAAGGAACATGCAATAATGAAGGACATAATAGATGGTTATGTAGCAATAGGAAGTTGGCTAGAGAAAGTGGATCACTAATGGAGAAAAGGGAAGTAGATTGTGAATGAATGCAAGCCAAGTGAAATGTGTGTAGAAGATGATTGGTGGAACAAAGTAGCACAACTATAAAATAGGAAGATTTATGAGATGGTGAGAAATGCAAAGGAAGGAAGTACATAGGATAGATCACTCGAGGCATACAGGTGAAGAGGTGGAAAGAATGGGTTGAAGAAGTTGCAGGTTGGAATTCCCAAGTAGGGGTAGACTGTCCTCAAAAATGAGGGACTCATTTTTTATTAACCCTAGGTATCTGATGCAAGAGCATCCTTGGGTGTTGAGGCAATACTGCATCACACAAAATAGTTGTTTCTTGGTGTGTTTTAGTTTATTTATTTATTTGCTAGTTTTTGGTTGTCTAGTCAGTTGTAGAAGAAGCCACCTATTTCACCATAATTTGAATATGGTTTCATAGTTTTAGAATTATGTTGTATAGAGATGAATGAATGTTGTGTCCATATTTGAGGAAAACTGGATCAATAGCAGTGTTAATTGATTCATGAACATTTATTAAGTTGGTAGTTTTGCATAGTTGTAATTTTTCTCACTTGCACCAAATTATTTAGAGTTTTCACACCAATAAAGGAGTATATGAGAAGGTTAATTAGACCCCTATGGATGTGTGTTAAGAACCACGCAAATATTTTCCATCGTTGTCACCATGTGGGTTTAGAAGTTGTTAGCACCATACGGTGACAATAGTGACAAAGTATAATACAAGTCAAAGTGATAAGATTTTTTTGTCTAAAAATATTATCTAATATGCATTTAATATATTATATAGTTGAATGTTCAAAGGTAGGAGTTGTTTATTTGAACTACACATGATAAGAGTGCACCCATGTTGTCAATATTTATTTATTAATGAAATTTTTAGAAGCATAGAACTTTAGTATTTTGAAATTGCACAACTCTAACATGTAAATTGCATTTGTAAATTTTTTTTAAAGAATTAGAAAGTCATACTTGAATTTTCATTAATCAAACTTTTATAAAGAGGTCAAGAAAGCTCCTTTGAAGAAGGATCCAAAATGGGATGAGAATAAACCAAAATAATCAAGAAAACCCATCATCCACATGGTGCAACTAGAAAAACCTTAGTTGTAAACATCTTCTGGCTACTTTTTACATAATCATAGATTGATCTGGTATGTTGATAGGAATTTATAAGATGCTAAATTGGAATGTTAAGATCTTTGTAACATTTTGATTTGTATTTATGGATTTATAATTTTCTTTGAATTGAATATGGTTGTATAAGAAGCCTATCTTTCAAAAGAACTACTAATCATTTATCATTTCAATCATTTCATTTGATAAATTGTTCTTCAATTTACCTTTTTTAAATATTTAATTGGTTGAAGATTTTTTAAGGTGCAAGGTAACCCTTTTTATTACCTAAAATATAAGAATCGTAATATCCATTGGCATCAAGATCATTTAACTTTATGTGTCATGATTCTATTAGTTGATACAAATAATTTAAAGATTTTTTTATAATACATGGTTATTTATTTTATTTAAGCAAAAGTATAATGCTTAATTTTTATCTTTGACCATAAATTATGGTTTAAATTATCATAAGGATGAAAAGTGCATTTTTTGTAATATGTCCATTCATTTTAGACTTATTTGGATCCATTTGTCTTGTATGCAATGACTAGTATATAAGTGGCATGTTTGTGCATAAAAGTTGGCAAGTGACATGATCCTTGACTGAACTTGACTCTACACATCCCAACAATCCTAATCTAATAGATATAGATTCCCCATTCCCTAACCTAAATCAAATCTGCAAATGTGGTTTTGATCCTAGTTCAAAATTGTAGTTGTAGTTTTGATCCTTGAACTTTAAAATTCAAATTTTAAAATGGTCCAACTTGACCCCCTTTGAACAATTGTTATTTTCCAACTTAAGTGTGAAATTTTTAAACTTGTTTGTTAGGGTGTTGTATAAAAGGACAAACACTAATTCATTTTAGTCATATATCAATCTCTTATTTTATTATTACATTGTCACATGGAAAGCATCAATTAGCATTGCATGAACATTTGAGACCATTAGAACAACATACACATTTGCATTAGCTACTCAGAGTGTCTTCAAACTTCTTCAAAACTATTAAATCAGCTTAAGGGTTTGACTAAGGAAAAAGGAGAGGAGCAAGTTACCTCCCATGCCTAGTACAACAAGATCTATTTATGTGTTTTGACACCACTAAGTTCAAATAATAGAGTTCAACATAATTCTATACAAATTAGGTCATAGGTTTGAATTTGTAGCAAAAAATGATTTTACAATATCTACAACACAAGTTCAAATTTATAGATGCAAGGATCATATCCACATTTAAAAGATTAATCTAGAGAAAAGCGCAAAAAAATTTACAATCTATTAGGAGTTACCTATCACATATCTAATTGTTGGACAGGTGAACAAAGTATATAACATCATCTATGAAGAACATTCTTCAATTAAGTCCTAGAGCTAGGTACACATATTCTCTTTGTTAATTTTTGTGCTTATTTATGAACATGCGCATGTAGTGTTATTGTCTAATCTTAAAGTATCTAGGTTACATATGACAAGACAAATATGCCTCTAGTATGTAATTCCTCATCTATGTCATGTCATAGATGCTCTTACACGTTATCATTGTTGTCATATATAATCCCCCCATTGAAAGAGGTATCATAACCTATCACTAACTATCATATAAGTGGAAAGAGGGGATCTCCTATATTCCCACCAAGTAGGACAGCCCAAAATACATGAGAAATAATATTTTAACAATGCTTAAAAGTAAAATCCTAGAGATTTTCTATACCATAGGATCCTACGGTCCTTATTCATGAATGTTGGGAAAGGTGTCTCAACCTTCCATTCCCAATGTTATGTATGTATTTTGTTCTTGCATGAGAAGTGGAGCATCCCACTTTGAGGTGGCACTCTTTTCCATGTGTCAACCATCTTGGAATGTGTGTAAGGATTTTTAAGAGAATTTAATGTCATTATGAGGTGTCAAAGCATCTCATGACATTGTAAGATGTGGGAGTTACTTATGACAAATTCTATGACATGAAAGAGCATGATTATGGGGGTTACATTAGAATCTTATGACACATGTCATAAAGCATCTTTGAATGGAGGAACATGACAAATTGGGTTTCCTAAGTTAGAATGTTGACTATGATAGGTTATGACAAGTTACGAAAACTATAAGGAATATTCTAAATATAACCTAGAATTTAAACTTGGTATGGGGAATTGGATTATAGACATTAGGTTCGAGCATCATACATCTTTCATGTTGTCTTATGGTTTTCCAAAATCATTGGATGGTTTCATGTTTATCTCTCTTCTATTAATTGGGGTACTTGGATGGAGTTTTCATAGTGTGTTGAAGGGATGCCATTATGCTATAAAAATTAATCCAAGATTTGATGTTGGCAATACTCATGTAACTATATTAGTGTAATACAATTGGTTTCATGCTTTGGAGTGGTGTTTTTTTCCTAAAATGGTTTTCAATACATATACCTCTATGTAATGGTTTTTTGAGTTACATGTCTTTGCATGTCACTTGCATGTTAGTGCATGTCACTTGCATGTTAGTGCATGTGTTATTTTGTCATTATAAATTGTTAGATTTGAGATTCTATGCATTTCCTCTCCTTATATATTAGCATAGAAAGCATTTTTACACCTTATCTTTCTTTAATTTGGTATCAAATCCTAATCTATTTAGGTCCTAGGTGGTAGGAAAGAGATTTTTTGAGTGGAAGCATGCATAGAGGTAATCTTGTTTCAAGAAAATAACAAGTGCATCTAGACTAGAGATGGAGAGATTTAATGGCAATATCTTTGAGTTATGGAAGCTCAAGATGGAGGATTTGCTCATAAATCAAGATATATGATCTATGGTATCTAGACCCAAACCTACATTAATCAAAGATGAAGAATGGGATATGTTGGATCAAAAGATGAGAACCCTTATCAAGCTTTGATTACTACATTTAGTGTTGGTAAATGTCCATGAAGAATTCACATCAAAATCCCTCTAGGAGAAGTTACAAAATTTGTACCAAGCTAAATCCTTGGTTAATAAATATTTTATATGGAAGAAGATATACACTCTCAATATGGGTGATGGTGATTTAGTGGTAGATCACTTGAATGCATTCAACACGATTATGAGATAGTTATAATCTATCGGTGTGAAAATGGAAGAGGAAGATCATTGATGCATGACCCTTCTATGTTCTTTACCAAAATTGTGGGATAACTTAGTGATGGATATCAAGAGCAATTTTCAAAGCTTATGCTTGATGAGTTAGTGGTTGATTTACTCTTAGAAGATATGAGGTGAAAATCTTATTATTCTATTAAGGAAGCTTAGACTGCTCTATTGAAATACATAGGAAAACTGAGAGGGGGGGTGAATTAGTTGTCACCAAAAGTTAACTTCTTATAAACATCAATACATCAATCAATTAATCAATGTTGTTAATGGCAAAATTAGGACAAGCATGCAATGTAAGTGGCAGATTTTTTATTATTCCCGCAGTATTAAGTGTAGACCAGTCTAATTGAACTACTCCTTTTGCAAGGGGCTCATAAACCAATCCTAATGAATCAGCTACACTTTTGGGCATGACTAAACTACTTGCTCCTGAGTCTACCATGCAGTTATGAACAAGTTTATCACCAATAATGAGACTTAGATAGAAAGGAGGAGGCTTTACCTCATTTGTTGGCTACCCACTCTTGATTTATAGGCTGTTGGCAAGTACAACCTTGGCCTTTTCTTGACTAGGACGCTCAGAAAGTGAGAGTTCAGCCAATGCTTCTTACAACAAATTCTTCTGGCCTGGAATGCGTAAAGCACCCATAACTAACATACTCACTATAGCTTGCTTAAGATGGTCAACCATGTTGAAAGAAATAGGATTTACCTTCTGCTATCCTTTAACAATAGCTACATCAATCTACCTTTGTGAAGACTAATGTTGTATTTTGGGCTGATCATTTACTGGTACAGTTTGATCCCTCTACATAATTTGTACTTTCTATTGTGATACATGGGTAGTTTTTGATGGATAGGCTTGATTTTTATCCCTTACAGTCTGTTGTTGTACCATAGTAGCTTGCTGGTTAATATCTGCAATTCTCTGTTTTGATCTCGTGTTGGCTGAAATAGGTGTATCCTGCTGACTTTGACCTTGTGGGTAACTTATTCCACAAAAATCAGACTCTTCCCAATTCAAAAGGCCACATAAGCATTATTTTGTTGAGTTGAAACATCAACGGAGACACCTTCTGAACTTGCATAGCTATTCTAAACTATGTGTGCCTGATTTCTCACTCCATTGTACACGTAGTTTGATTATGTGGTTGGTGACATGGATAACACCAGTCACTATCTTGGGCTAAATTATTATGTCTGGGTACAAGCTCCCTCGAGGTGTTAGCAGTATTTGGGTTGTAAGATTGGAAGGGTCGAGGGTTGTAGTTTCTTCTCTGACCCTGAGGATCAGCCTGGAAGGGTTATCTATATTGTTTATTGGGCTAATATTGGGCATTCTATTGATTTTGGTAAAGCAAGCATTTCTCCATACTTACCAGCTTATTTGCAATGGTCCTCAGTGTATTTTCAAGCTCTAGGGAATTTTGGGTTTGATCTAGAACAACAGCTCCTTGGGCTACTTAGTATCCTATTATTGGAACAGGCGGGACAACAGCTATAGGAGGTACTGCCATGGCATAGATGGCTAGATTTCAAGGAAAATGGGTAAGGGAGGCCTCAAGGCTATCATCCCTAATTGAATAAGGTAGTTGTACTCTAACAATAATCTCAAAAGAATCTGGAAGGGTGATTCATCCCATAGACTAGATCATTATAGAAATTTCACTATTTAAAGCTTTAAGATAAAACAAAAATGCATGCCTTGGCAGGGTTTTTACTGTTGTGGGGATTCTATCTTAGGTTCTCTGAAATCGGTAGATGAAATTAGCCATGTGCTCGTGGGGTTCCCTTTTGATGGTGCTCAACTATTTGAGCAATGAGAGATGATCAGATTTGTCTTCAAAGTGTTTGTGCAACCCGTCTCATAGCTAATCCCATGTTGTAATTGAGTTTTATGCAAGTCCTCTGAACTACTATAAGGCCTTCCCCTTAAGTGATGTAGCTATTAATTTGATTACCACGTTCTCTTGGGTGACATTATGTACAGAACATAAGGTTGCCACATCTTGAATGTGTTCGACAGCAATAGTATGATCCTCTCCAGTGAAAATAGAAGTCCTTTCAGGGCTGCAACAGGAATATCATCTCTTTGGGCAAGATGTAATGAGCTACCTCCATTAAAGGGTGCGAAAGCAAACTATCTAGCCATTATTGTTATTTAAATTGTCAAAATTGGACTTCTGCTCCTTTTTACCAGACTAAGAGAACTAAATCTTGGAGGTGTAGACTTTGATCTTATTGATGATTTAGTTGTTCTGCTTGCTGATCTGCCTCTCCTTTTTGGTGTAGATAGCTGTAAATAATCAAATGGGCCTGGATTACATCTAGTTTTCATAGGTTGATAGTACTAATCTTCATGTCAGACCAGAGAAAATGAGTCACCAGGTATATTGTAAAAGCCTCCAAAGGCTGGAAATGTTAGACTTAGGGCACACAAATGAGAGGGGGGGTGAATTAGTTGTGCAAAACTTTCTCTAATTTCCACACTTAAATCTTCTTGGTGATTAGCAGTATATTAAACATGAAACATAATGCATTCAAATCAAAGGTAGAAACTCATCAACACATAAGACACCAAGATTTTGACGTGGAAAACCCAGTTAAGGGAAAAACCACGGGGTGATTAACCCAAGAATGTATTCTCTATTAGAAGAATAGAAAGAACAAATGGCACATGCCAATTAGGGCTCACTGCCCGAGCACACTACTCACAAGAGGCTCACTGTCTACAAGAGACACACTATCTACAAAGAAATAAGTATCACCTTTATGAACTGGAGAATAGCATCTTCACCATGCTTGAATCAGTTCCATTAAGCCCAATACTTCTACTCTGCCTTTCGTACTCCTCCTCACTACCACACACTCATCACCACAAGAACCCTTTGGAATGACTTCACAATCCCTTATTTATACAAGACATCGACTTAGGAATAATCATCTAAGTCAGAAAACACCTACAAGAACATCCACAAGATGTGTAATACATCTGGTCGGCCATTCTTAGGAAGAACACCAACATCCGGTGGTTATTCTTCAAATATAAACTTTTAACTTCAATGTGGACCACCAACATGAACTAGAACCAATCCAAAGATCACCACAAGCTTTCTTGAATCACCAACAACATCCGCACTTCATCTTCTTACTAGAATCCTTCTCTCCTTCATCTGGAACCTCAAGAACACAGTCTGTCATCACTGTCACAAAGGAATAGGTTCTTCCGGACCTTCAAGCCACAAACCAATCTACTTAACACTTCATAAGGACATCCTCAACACTTCCTCAAATCCACAGAATGGGATAATGCATTACCGGACCTCACCGGACCTATCTGTGTCACTCTGTCACCTTTGGATACTTGCCAAAGCCAGTTCTACTTGAGCGGTCATAACTTCTTCAGATCTTTATGTGGACCTCTAAAAACTTGACTGGATCATCTTAAGACTCATATATACAAACCCTTTAAACCGTATCCTCTGATCCTTAACCTATCTTGGACTTTTACCTTGTTGTCATCACTGTTCTTCACTGTTCCTGATTGAAACTAATTTTCTCAATATCCTCAGCACACAGCTCATCCAATCCTTCTCATTAATGCAACATGAGTATGTTGACATCAATGACAACATTGGTTAGACCCATACTTGCAACAATCTCCCCCTTTGTCATTGATGGAAACATATGATGTGAAAAACCATCAAAACAAGAACTTCTCCTTACATCATAACTCCCCCTATCAACAACTATTCATATGTCTTTTCTTCCTTTACTGCTCCCCCTTTGATCATCAACCACTTGTTTTCCACATGTCTTCTCTCCCCCTTTGACATCAATGGCAAAGGGCTTATACTTGCAACTCCAATACTTCAGAATCATACCTGCTGCTCCCTTTGAGTAGCAGCTCCCCATCATCAATCTGGATCACAAGATATGACTGTGATATCCACCGGACTAATGCACATCAGTGCATCCTAGTTCATCACCAGAGGGGTAATAACCCCTAACTTCTCCTTGAGATACTCAAAAGAGTCCTTAGGAAGAGGTTTAGTAAAGATATCTGTAATCTGATCCTTGGAGGGCACAAACTCTAGTCTAACTTCATCCTTGTTCATTTGCTCTCTTAGAAAGTGAAACTTGATAGATATATGCTTAGTCTTAGAATGCAACACCGGATTCTTAGAAATATTTATTGCACTTGAATTATCACAGAAGACTGTGATAGACTCATTATACTCTACTTTAATATATCTTAGCATCTGCTTCATCCACAAAACTTGAGTGTAACTACTTGCTGTTGCTATGTATTCTGCTTTAGTTGTAGATAGGGATATTGCCTCTTGTTTCTTTCTTAGCCAAGAAACCAATCTCTTTCCTAAAAAGAAAGCTCCACCACTAGTACTCTTCCGGTCATCCACATCTCTTGCCCAATCAGCATCTGAATATGCATGAAGAGAGAAATCATGATCTCTAGGATACCACAAACTATATTCAATTGTTCCTTTTAGATACCTAAAAATCTTTTTGATTTACATGACATGAGATTCTCTGGGATCAGCCTAGAATCTCACAACAAGACCAACAACCTGCATTATATCTGGTCTAGTTTGAGTCAGATACAACAATCCTCCAATCATTGATCTGTACTTTGTCTAGTCTATTTTAGGAGAGTCATCTTCTTTGTTCAACTTACATCCAGTTGCCATGGGAGTATTCATTGGCTTTGAATCTTCCATTCCAAATTTTCTTAACAATTCTTTCACATATTTGGTCTAAGAAATAAAGATTCCTTTCTTTGTTTGAGTAATTTGCAGACCCAAGAAGAAATTCATTTCACCAAGCATTGACATCTCAAACTCACTTTTCATTTGATTTGCAAAGGTTTTACACATATTGTCTCTTCCTCCAAAGATGATATCATCAACAAATACTTCAACAATCAAGATATTTTCATGATCAATTTTGAAATATAAGTTACTGTCAGCAGTACCTTTGTTGAAACCAATCTTCAAGAGATGTTTGTCCAATCTTTCATACTAGGCTCTTGGGGCTTGCTTTAGTCCATACAGTGCCTTCTTCAGCTTGCAAACCATATCACTATGCTCAGATACTTGAAATCCATCTGATTATTCAATGTACACTTCTTCTTCTAAGTCACCATTCAAGAAAGCATATTTGACATCCATATGATACACCTTGAAATCCTTGAAGGCAGCAAATGCAAGAAATAATCTGACTGCTTCAATTCTTGCCACTGGAGAAAAAGTTTCTTCAAAATTAATTTCTTCTATTTGAGAGTAGCCCTTGCAGACCAATCTGACTTTATTTCTGATTACTTCACCAACTTCATTTAGTTTGTTCCGAAAGACCCATTTGGTTCCAATCACATTCTTGTTTCTAGGTCTGGGAACAAGATCCTAAGTGTTATTTTTCTCAATTTGCATCAACTCTTCCTCCATTGCTTTGGTCTAGTTTTCATCATTGTAGGATTCATTTATTGTCTTATGTTCAATCTTTGAAATCAGACAATATTCATCTAAATTTTGAGCAATTTTCCTTCTAGTTTGCACACCTTTGCTTTTGTCACCTATGATCTGATCTTCAGAGTGGTTCAATCTTACATACCTTGGAACTTTGGGAGTTTCTTGCACTTCTTCTTCTTGATCAGGCTCACTCAGACCTATCTCTTCTTCCTGATTTACCGGATTAGTCTGAATCTAATTTTCAGAAAAGGATTGAACTCCTTGAACTAGAACACCATTCTGATCATCTTCATCATATTCATAAAACCTTGAGGGTTTTTCTATTCCCTCATCAACCTTCTAATTTGTACTTTCTATCATCTTTCTTAGTCTTTTGTTATAACACCAGTATGCTTTGCTTTGAGTAAAGTAACCCAAGAATATTCCTTCATCACTTCTAGCATCAAACTTGCCTAGATCTTCATCTCTTTTGATGTAACATTTGCTACCAAAGACTCTGAAACATCTTATAGTAGGAGTAATGCCAAACCAGAGTTCATAAGGGGTCTTACCAGTATTGCTTCTTATTTGAACTTGATTGAGAGTATAGACACCAGTGCTGATAGCTTCTCTCCAATGGATCTGAGGAACATTTGCTTCCATCATCATGGTCCTAGATGCTACCTGGATGGTCCGGTTCTTTCTCTCCACTACTCCATTCTACTGTGGAGTCCTCGGAGTAGACAACTGTCTCTTAATTCCATGTTGCTCACAGAACTCTATGAAATCATCGGATGTGAATTCTCCACCTCTATCAGATCTCAGACATTTCAACTTTATTCCTATTTCATTTTCTACCATAGCCTTGAATATTTTAAATTTCTCAAGAGCTTCTAATTTCTCCTTTAGAAAGGTTACCCACATCATCCAGGAATAGTCATCAATTAGCAGCATGAAGTATCTGCCACCTTGAATACTCTTGGTTCTTGCTGGACCACAAAGATCACTGTGAACTAAGTCCAGTAATCCAGTAGAAGATAGTTCCTTGATTTTAAATGTGACTCTTCTCACCTTACCCAACTGACATTCCTTGCACAAGCTGTTAGTAGGTTTCACCAATTTTGGAAGATCTCTTACAGCTTGAGTATTGCTTATCTTGATGATATTATCAAAATTCACATGACACATCCTTCTATGCCATAACCAACTCTAATCAACTTGAACAAATAGGTAGCTTTTATCAGTACCAACCAAATGGAAGATGTTACCTTTAGTTTGAGTACCGGATGCAATCTCTGTTCCAGAACTTCCAAAGATTTTGCATTTTCTATCCTTGAATCAGAGATTATAGCCTTTGCCCACCAACTGTCCAACACTGAGAAGATTGTGCTTCAAACCTTCAACATACAATACATTACCAATTTTGTTTCTTCCATCAAAAGAAATAGTTCCTCTTCCTCTGATTCTACCAGCAGAATTGTCACCAAACTTTACCACTCCTCCTTCATACCTCTCCAAATCTACAAACTTATTTTTGTCACCTATCATATGGTGAGAGCATCCACTGTCAATGACCCAATCATTCTTCTCTTCAATTTGGGCAGCCAGAGCTCTTTCCACAGTCTTAAGATTGATAGATACAGAGGACATTGGATCTTCTTCCTTGATGGCAATGAACACCCATTCATTTCTAGATTTGTTTCCTATCTCTGATTCATCATCTATTACTCCTTCATTATCATCATCTTCATGTACATAGTAACAGTTCTTTTGGAACCTTAGCTTGTTAGGATTTTGACTTGAAAATCTTTCCAGACACCTTGAGACAAAATGACGAATCTTATTGCAGTTAAAACACTTAAAAGGTAATTTTCCTTCATACTTACCAGATCCTCTTGGCAGCCTCTTTGCAATAAGGGCTTCAAGTTGAGCAGTTTCTACTTCTTCTTCTTCTAGATCTTTTCTTGCTTTTTCATACCATGACAATTTCCTTGAAGAATTCTCTCCCAGATCAAACCTTTGTTTACCTTTAACAGAGGCACTGGCTTTGAATGCAGATTCAGTCTTGGGGGGGTCGTCTCCAAAATCTATCATTTCAAATGCAGCCAATTGATCCCTTGTGACAGTTGTATGGGCTCTGAATTCTTCAATGGCAACAGCCTTGATTTTGTAAGAAGCAAGAAGGGATCTGAGAATTTTGCCAACAATCTCATTTTCATCCAAGACTCCACCAGCATTTCTAATTCCACAAACCAGCTCATTCACTCTTAGCATAAAATTGGTAATATTTTCATCATCTCTCATCTTTAATTTTTCAAATTTCCCTTTTAGACTCTGTAACCTTGCACATTTAACATACTGGTCTCCTTCATGCAAAAGTTCTAGTTTATTCCAAATCTCAAAAGCAGTTGGTAGGTCAATAACATTTGAAAGCTCTGAGTCAGATAATGCACTTAGAAGAGCCTCTTTGGTCCGCAGATTGTTTTCAACATTTGTGATTTCACTTAGGGTTGTCGGACCACCCTGTGGAGGTACATACACCTTTGTAACCATGGACCAGTATGCCATTCCCATACACTGCAAGTGACATTTCATGCAACCCTTCCAAAGAGCAAAGTTGGTTCCATCAAACTTCAGACTATCCTTCTTGTAAGACGACATCCAAGATCTCCTCAAGCGGTTAAGCTCCTTTTAGAGGAACTTGGCTCTAATACCAATTGTTAGACTTAGGGCACACAACTGAGAGGGGGGGTGTGAATCAGTTGTGTAAAACTTTCTCTAATTTCCACACTTAAATCTTCTTGGTGATTAGTAGTATATTAAACATGAAACATAATGCATTCAAATCAAAGGCAAAAACTCATCAACACATAAGACACCAAGATTTTGACATGGAAAACCCAGTTAAGGGAAAAACCACAGGGTGATTAACCCAAGAATGTATTCTCTATTAGAAGAATAGAAAGAACAAATGGTACATGCCAATCAGGGCTCACTACCTGAGCACACTGCTCACAAGAGGCTCACTGCCTACAAGAGACACACTGTCTACAAAGAAATAAGTATCACCTTTATGAACTAGAGAATAGCATCTTCACCATGCTTGAATTAGTTCCATTAAGCCCAATACTTCTGCTCTGCCTTTCGCACTCCTCCTCACTACCACACACTCATCACCGCAAGACCCCCTTTAGAATGACTTCACAATCCCTTATTTATACAAGACATCAACTTAGGAATAATCATCTAAGTCAGCAAACACCTACAAGAACATCCACAAGACGTGTAATACATCCAGTTGGCCATTCTCAGGAAGAACACCAACATCCAGTGGTTATTCTTCAAATAGGAACTTTTAACTTCAATGCGGACCACCAACATGAACTAGAATCAGTTCAAAGATCACCACAAGCTTTCTTGAATCACCAACAACATCTACACTTCATCTGCTTACTGGAATCCTTCTCTCCTTCATCTGAAACCTCAAGAACACAGTCTGTCATCACTATCACAAAGGAATAGGTTCTTTTGGACCTTCAAGCCACAAACCAATCTACTTGACACTTCACAAGGACATCCTCAACACTTCTTCAAATCTGCAGAATGGGATAATGCATTACCAGACCTCACCAGACCTATCTGTGTCACTCTGTCACCTCTGGACACCTGTCAGAGCTAGTTCTACTTGAGAGGTCATAACTTCTTCAGATATTTATACGGACCTCTAAAAACTTGACTGGATCATCTCAAGACTCATATATACAAACCCTTTAAACCGTATCCTCTGATCCTTAACCTACCTTGGACATTTACCTTGTTGTCATCACTGTTCTTCACTATTCCTAATTGAAACTAATTTTCTTAATATCCTTAGCACACAGCTCATCCAATCCTTCTCATTAATGCAACATGAGTATGTTGACATCAATGACAACACTGGTTAGACCCATACTTGCAACAGGAAAACTGCTGCATATACTAGAACAGCAGCTATGAGGGTACAAAACTTCTCTGAAATTACTTTCTGAGTCCCACTGGGCATGCCAAAAATTGTTGTTAATCAAGTATGCACCCTGCTAAGCTCATAGAAAAACTTAGCTACCTATTGAAACATGGAAATCCTCCCAAATTGTGGGTGATCTATGTCGGGAGGGAATCTCTAGAGCGAGTTGGTTCTCCTTATAATTTTTCTAATCTAATGACTTGCAGGGAAAAGGATAGAAGGATATGCTGAAATAAATGAATTCTAATTTAACCTTTAAGATTGTATCACCTAACAGATCTTACTCACAAATAGATTATTGGACTTTGGCCTTCACAACACTCTGATCATTTAACTCATAACTATTTCACATGAAGGTCTAGTAGACACAACATGCAACTTGAATTAAACAAAGATTTTGCAAAAATATCACAAGCTAAAACAAAGCAAAGGACAAACATTCATCATAATGCAACATCAGATTAACTTGTAAATAATTGGACAAAATGTGAAAGAAAGTTGCTACTCAATAATTGAAGGAATAATGAGTACAATGAAAATGAGTACAATACTCTCAATGTGAGAGGAAGACTCTGGTATCTCTGCACTCTAATCTCTAAAACTCTAATTGGAACTGGGACTGCTAAAAAGAAAGGGATATCTAAGATATATGTTGTGAAAGATCTTCCCCTGAAAGCTGGAAAAAAGCTCCTAAAAATAGACTCCAAGTCCATTTTCCAGCTACTCAGAAAAGCACAAATAAAAGCTCTCCAAAAGAGTCCAAACTGTCAAATCATGATGCCAAAAGACTCCCTAATGTGTCGCCACCACAAATTTGCTTTCTTCTACCCATGAGATCTCAAATTTTGTCCATATCTGCCTCTAAATAAAAGAAATCAAAAAATAATATCTGATTTGTTTTATTAGCCTAATAACTGTCCAAAAATAGTTAAGTTTTAAAAGCAATTTATAATTGATTTCTTTAAAACAAAAACTTTACAAGACTTGGCAGTTTTAATCTATATCATGATTGATTTGTTTTTGCAAAAAATAAAACCATATGGCTTATAATTTCACCATTTTGCCATTACAATGTTTAATTTTTCTGATATAAAATCATAAAAATAATATGAGGATCATATGATAAAAAAAATGAAAAATATCCCGATGAGTCATCTCTATATGATTTGGTGATCTCTAAGGCACATGTGGCATATACATCTGTCTCACCAAAATAAAGGGCTTGCATATATTTCTAAGGCATGAAGTTCATCTCTATCTCAAAGGGGTATCTCATATGGCATACATCATGATGGTGGCTTAACATGTTTAAGGCAAACAATACTGAGAGGGAGCATAGCTCGACCTCTCACTAAATCATGTGACCTAGGCACCATGGTTGTTATGATTTAATACCACAAAGGTATTAATCTGAGCCACAAAAAATGAAAAGAATGTGACAAAATGTCAACATTCAATTAGGGCTCGATGAAACCCTAATAACATAACATGACTCGCCCTATTTTATCGGGCTCTACTCTACCTTTACACTTTGCACTTATCTTCGCATTTTCACACAAGGACATGTTTTTCACAACTTCATTACATGTTTTTATACAATTCATCAACCTTGGAATGTACATCAAGGTTGGCATTACATTCATCAACCATTGTAGCAATCTCCAAGGTTGGCATTACAAACATACATAGAAATAGGTCTGGACCTAAATACAATTAGCTTAGGAAAAGATGTATGTGGAACATGTTATGCCTTAGCTGGGACTCAAGTGCAATCTTCCACACTACAACACACTTCCACAATCTTCAATGCATCTCTGCAAGTAGTGAAAACAATTCGAGGTTAGCCAAGACTTGGAGTTAACACTAAGCCTTTTAGGAACAGTCTTCATCCATGATCCAAATTACTCTTCACGAACCAATCAGAAGGTAGGAACGCCATTAGGAGACATCCACAAGCACATTGTAATCACTAGGAACATCTACACAACCTCTAACCACTTTGTCAAGAATATTCTTCAAATTGGAGCACTTAAACAACACTATCAACCACTGTCATAAAGAAAAGATCACTTGCGAACCACCAAATCATGAACCATTGTAATAGAAGGCACATAACATCATCCCAAACTTAACTCTAGAACCGCAAACCATAATACTTCAATGCAGAGGAATGCGGAGCAAAATACTTTCTCCCTATCACCACTAAATACACAGAAAAATATTTCTTAATCTAGTGAACAGAACTCTCTCAAATCTTCATATCAGAGGCTCAAACTTGGAATATAGCAAATTTATACATGCCTCTAAATGACTTCCAATCCACATATAAAGATATTCATTCTACAGGAAATGTGGAGCAAACTACTGGATTGTTCTGTTGTAAACAAAGATACTCTTCAACACACTATTTCCACTGGGAGAGAAAATTTTCTCAAAAGCACTTGGAAACATAATATTAGGATCACTTATTCATTATCTTCAACACTTATATAGGCTAGTACAAAGCAACTAACTTAATACAAGAAAGCATCAAAACAAGAGCACAGTTGACACCAATGACAACACCGCTTAGGCACATACTTGCAACATGCTCATGGCCAGTTGAAGGAGAAAGGAAAGAGGAAGGATAATAAGAAGAATAAAATTAAATCTAACTCTTGTGGGAGATATAAATCTCCTAGTAAAATTTCCAAGGCTAAATATTGGAATTGTGTCAAGCAAAGTCATTTAAAAAAGGACTGGAAGGAGGAGAAAAGAAGAAAAAAGATAGATTTGAAGATGATCGTGATAAATCTTCTTAGGAAGATGTACGAGGTACCTTTTTATAGCCATGGCCATGCATGCATGTGAGGATGTATGGATGAGTGAATCTAGATATTCTTTCCATGCATGACTCCCCATTGATAGTGGTTTTTAAATTGTGAGAAGTACAATGGTGGGAACATAGATCTTAGCATCAACTCTTACCTTAGTATTTTTCATCATGGGAGAGTCAAGATTTGGATTTCTAATGGGAGGATCAAATGTATTTTAGTAGCTCTACACATACCTATTTTGGTATGGAACCTATTATTTATTAGTAAAATGAATGATATCAAAACGTAAGTTATCTTCAACAATGGAGGGTGTAAGATGGTTTAAGGAAATATGGTGCTCTCAAAGGGGATTCTAGTTGGTACTCTCTTTTAGATTGATGTATTTACATAAATTCAATGCAATAGTTGTATACATGTAACATGACCTGTAGAATAGTGACAAGTTAGTTACAAGTCTACAACTAACTTGTAACTGAATATGAGTTGGTTACAAGTCTGTAGTAGGCCATGTAGAGAAGTTATCAACTAGTTACAAGTCTACAACAAGACTTTTAGAGTAGTTACAAAATGATTACAAGTGTTCATCCTTAGTCTCATTACCTATAAATAAGTTACAAGTTAAACTTGTAGAGCAGTTACAAGTTGGTTACAAGTCTTCAACTTCTAGTTTTGATGGTTGTGCATTTTGGGTACCTAAGTATGCTCTTACTTCAAAGAGTAAGTTACTTCCTGAGAAGATAATGCTATGGAACTAGCGTATGGGGCATATAGGTGAGAAAGCCTATGGTCCTTAAAAAGAAAAATCTTCTAGAGGGGCTTATAGATTGTTCTCTTGAATTAGACTTTTGTGAACATTGCATTTATGAAAAGCAAAACCATGTTTAGTTTTATTCCAATTCTTATAATTCTTTTAGGTTGTGGGATTTGATTCATTCTAATGTGTTTGGTCATGTAAATGTTCCTTCATTGTCTAAATCATTATATTATTTGTCATTTATTGATGACTATTATATAAAGACATGGGTGCATTTTCTTAGAAACAAGTCTTAGGTCTTTAGTCAATTTAGGGAGTTTAAAGCTACCTTAGAAAATTAGACTGGGAGAAATATCAAGGTGTTGAGGACTCATAATGGTGGTGAGTATTGTTATGTACAATTTTATAGATTCTAGAACAATAATGGTATAGAAATACATAAGACAACTCCATACACCCCTCAGTAGAATGGAGTTGTAGAGCACATGAATGGGATGTTGATGGAGAGGGCTAGGGACCTATGCTTAGTAGAATTGGCTTGGAACAAAAGTTTTAGCTAGAAGTGGTTTCTACTACATGTTACCTAATTAACAAGACTCCTACATCAACACATGTTGACAAAACCCCTATGGAGGTTTGGATGGGAAAAAATCCCTCACTTCAACATTTTCATGTATTTGGTTGTGAGGAATATGTGCATGTGCCTAGCAAGAAGCAATAAAAGTTGGATAATAAGTTAAATGTATCTTAACTGGTTATGATGTCAATGTGAAGGGGTACAAGCTTTCAAATCTTGTGGCTAGAAAAGATAAATGTACAATCAAAATGTGATATTCAGAGAGATCAAGCCTTCTCCTATAGTTGAATAACCAAAGAAGAATGGGAAGTCAATTGTGCAGCTATAGCCTAAGACTGAGAAGGCTACACCAAATGTTCAACCAAAGGTTTAGGTTGGACCATATGAGTGGGATAGTTCAAAGAGATCAAAGAGTTTGGAAGATGTGGAACCTCCACCTCATCCTTTGAGTAGGTCCACTTGGCAATGGAGTCAACCAGAAAGGTAAAAACTCCTTGAGTTTAGATGTATTTTTCTTTATTGTCTAACATTGATGAGACTATAATAATTAAGGAGACAACAAAAATGGTAGATTGTAAATCTTGGAGATTAGCAATGGATGAGGAGATGGTTGCATTGAAAAACAATGATACTTGGGACATGGTTTAGTTTCCTAAAGGACATTGGAACCCCATCAGATGTAAATGGGTGTTCAAAAAGAAGTTGATTTCATATGGTATCATTGAGAAGTAGAAAGTATAGTTGATTGCCAAAGGTTATTACTAAGTTGAGGGAATAGGTTTTAATGATATTTTCTCCACTATTACAAAGTTGACATCTATCATAATTATTTTAGCTTGTGTTCTTGATTTTGATCTTGAGATTGAGTAGATGGATGTGAAGATAACTTTCTTGCATGGTGGTTTGGAGGAGGAGATTTGCATGTCATAGCTAGAGCACTACATTGGGAAAGGTAAGGAAATTTTGGTTTTTCAATTGAAGAAATTTCCCTATGGTTCAAAATAGTCTCCTAGAATGTGGTATAAATATTTTGATTCATGTGTTGGGGTTTATCAACTATAAGTCAGATCATTTTATCATTATCACTTTGTATGTCAATGATATGTTGATATTTGGTAATGATAATAAAATGATTAGGGACTTGAACTCCCATATTTCTTTATAATTTGAAAT
This sequence comes from Cunninghamia lanceolata, assembly GCA_027924645.1. Taxonomy (NCBI): domain Eukaryota; kingdom Viridiplantae; phylum Streptophyta; class Pinopsida; order Cupressales; family Cupressaceae; genus Cunninghamia; species Cunninghamia lanceolata. The sequence continues at coordinate 6,384,855 of BSBN01000134.1, forward strand.
GAAAGACTTAGGGGTTGCTAAGTACATCCTTAGGATGGAAATTATATAGGATAGGGCTAACAAAAAACTTTGGGTTGGATAGAGGAAGTATGTTGAGTATGTTTTTTAGTTTTTTAGAATGGTCAATAGCAAGCTAGTTAATGTTCCTATTTTAGTGGGAATTAAGCTTTTAGCTGAGTAGTGTCCTAAAAAATCCACATAGATGGATGATGAGTTTAGTTCCCTATGCTAGTGTAATTGGTAGTTTTTTGTATGCAATGGTCGACATCAAACTAAACATTGCCTAAGAAATGGAGTCTTGAGTTGTTTCATGGCTTATCCTACTAAGGATCATTGGTTGATTGGGTGGTAGTGAAGAGGGTATTTAAATACTTTTTAGAGACTACATAGTATTCTATTTTCTATTAGGGTGTTACTTCTATTGACTTACAACTAACCTATGGGGGACCTGAAGGGGACCTACAACCAACCTGTAATAGTTCCACAATTCACTTGGAGTATAGTTGTGCTGGTGGTGTTGTTATATGGAGCCTAATCAGACTCAGAGGTTAAATTTTCCCCATTTTTATTGCTGCAGTTTCCCCCCAAATTATTTAATAGGGGTTTGGGGGCAACTCCCCCAAGACGGGATCAAGGGCCAGCACCCCTTGTGGGATCTAGGGGCAGCACTCAAGGGCAGCGCCCCTAAAACCTCAAATGACTTTTATTATTTTATAAAGGAGTCGGGAGTTATTTTTTCTATTGGCCAACATAAAAAAACCCTATTTTGTAACTAACATAAGTCTTGATAAAAATGGCTAAGGGTTAGGGTTTTCATTGATATTGTATTGTAGCATTTGCAGTGGTATTAAGTTGCAAGGATTGTTGGTTGTAATCGATTTGATTTACTGGATAATAATATTGGACTCTCTATTGGTGGATGTAGCCTGATCGAGTGAACCACACTAAAAATTGTCTCTCACTATTATTATTACTGTGTATTTTCATTCCTCTATTTAATCTTTATTTGCATTTAATTGATCTTCTACATGCAATTCCTAATAGGTGGTACCTATAGAGGACCTGTAGATGAATTGCAACTAACCTATAGAAGACCCATAGGTGATTTTGTTGAACACACCCAGATACTGAGAGGGGGAGTGAATCGGTATCCAAACAAACTTCAAATCCTTCAGAGCAGATTAAGAATTAAATTTTACGGCATTAACATAAACATGAAAGATCAACACAATGCATAACAACACATAACACAAGATATATGTGGAAAACCCAAAAAGGGAAAAACCACAATGAGGATTAACTCACAATATATGAAGCTCACTGCAATAAAAGATTACAACTTTGTTTTAGGGCTACAACCCAAGGAAGCTACTAGTCCCTAAAAAAAGGTTTTAGTGTCACTCCCAAGGAAGCTACAACTCCCTACAGACTTTTTTTAGGGCTACAACCCAAGGAAGCAACTACTCCTTGAACTGACAACAAACTCAGAAAAGATTACAACATGACAGTCTTTCTACTGTCTAAAAACTGACAATGAAGCTCACTCCTTTTGATGATTGCACTTCTGCCTCTTCACTCCTCTTTTGATGATTGAATCAGTTAGGTGTACTCTTTACTTCCCTCCTATCTAAAAAATGTCTTCAAGATGAATCAAGATAGGCCTTATTGCTTCTGCTCTTTCTCTTTCAGTCACACACTATAATGCATATCATACTCATATTCTACTCCACATACTCATATTTGCAATCATACCTCACCTAGATCAACTAGGTTTACAATATATACATGATATTACATTGATTTGTTAAGAAAAATGTCTCAACCTTGCAACTTCAAAAGGTTACTATTCTTCCTAGTTTTGGTCTTTTCGAATACCCTTTATCTTGAAGAATGATCTAGAACTTGCAAAGTTTTCGAAAGGGCTAAAAATGGAGAGACTTACTATTTTTAGTAAGTTTACATTTGACCTCAGATTGACCTACAATTTTCCCAAAAGGTGTGGAAAAACTAAGTAAACATCTCGGGTGAGTTTCAACTCAAGATCATAGCTAGATTGTGAGATATTAAAGTTTTTTATTTTTTGAAAACTGTCAAAAAAGTTTCAAACTCAATTTTGAGGCACTTAGAAAGCCCCTAAACACTAAAAATTATCATAATTGATGAAGTGGGTTACAGGGTAATAGATCACTTCACGATCTTTCCAACGCATCAAACGGTTCATCAATCGGAAACCCAGATCAAATGTTACGACCTTCGAAAGTTGGACCTCCTATTTATGGGAAATGTAAAAATGTGTTGGACACATAAAAGAGTTGTAGAGGGGAGAGTTACATGTGTTGGTGTGTGTTTTGGCACATCGCAAGGCATCGTTGATTGGAGATAATTTGGGCACCACTTTTGGGTGGTTTTGGCTCATGGTTTTGTAATTACTATTAACAATTTACTGTATTGTATCTCCTATATATCATGAGCTTGAGATGGAGGTTGTGTGTAAGAATCTTATAGATGTTGAGTTACCTCCTGGATCTCTGGTTGAATATACTCCTGTAAAAGCTTGTTCTGCAAGTATATGGTAATCTTCTTGATTCCTGAATAATATATTGGGCAGCTTTGGAGTGGGGATTTTTACCTGAAAGGGTTTCCCCATGTATATCTTGTGTTGTGAGATTTGTGTTTGCATTTGGAAGTTGTTATTATCTTTCTACTAATGTGCATCTTAATTTGTAACTATAAAAGTAAAAATTTGCATAAATCTTTCCTCAGTAGATCAGTATAGGAAGCATTTATGCATACCTTCCTTTTAATTGGTATCAGAGCTTGACCACCTTTGGTTCTAGATTTTGGGTAGAGGGTTTTTTGAGCTGATCTACATTTGAGTGGGAGCTTGTGCAGAGGATTTTGAAACCTTTATTGCAGGTAGGAGATGGCGAGCACATCTGGGAGGTTTGAGATAGAGAAGTTTAATGGCAGTAATTTTGAGTTGTGGAAACTCAAAATGGAGGACATGCTTGTAGATTGAGATTTATGGGATGCCATATCTGGTACAAAACCAACGGCAATGTCTCAAGAAGATTGGGATCTCAAAGATCGAAAAGCTAAGGGTTTAATAAGAATCTGTTTGGTTGATTCAGTTCTCCTGAATATCCATGAAGAGAAGATTGCTAAGGATCCTTGGAAGAAGCTTGGAGATGTTTATCAGGCTAAATCCCTAGTGAACAAGTTATTCATGTGAAAGAAATTGTATTCTCTAAGGATGGAAGATGTAGGATCCGTCGATGATCACCTAAATACATTCAACGTGCTTGTTGCCTAGTTGACTTCTGTTGGTGTGAAGATGGAGGAGGAGGATCGATGTATGGCATTACTATGTTCCTTGCCATATTCATGGGACCACCTTGTTATGGCTATTGGGAGTACCACTACCACCTTCAAGATGGATGAAATGGTTTCTTCACTATTGTCTGAAGAGATGTGGAGAAAGTCTTCTATGATTCAAATTCTGACAAGTCCTCTCAGGATGAAGGAGAAGCATTTGTCACTGCCTTGGCAACACTTGCATCTAAGTCTTATTAACTTTAGTGCATCTTTTCACATGACCTCACATTGGGGTTGGTTTTTGAAGTATGAAGAATACAATGGTGGAAAGGTGTACTTGGGTGATGATTCTCACATGAATATTGTTGTCCATGGAAGATTTTTGATTCGATTCCCTGATGGATGAGTTAAGGGAATCAATGGTGTTCTGCATATCCCTGGTTTGACATGGAACCTTCTTTCTATAAGTAAGTTGAATGATGTGGGTGTGCAGGTTGCTTTCTTGAATGGAGGATGCAAGATGACTAGAGGATCTATGGTGTTGCATAAGGGTGTTCGGATTGGAACTCTATTTCAGCTTGATGCATGAGCTTTTCAGTGCAATAGTTTCTTTGTTTCAAAGAAGAGAGTTTCAAATTCTTCATCCTCACCATTGGAACCAACAGCAAAGAGGACTATTGCATCTACTTCTGATGGTTGTGCTTTCTGGGTACCTAAGGGTGCTTATTCTATAGAGATGAAACTTCCAGCTAAGAAGACAATGTTATGGCACCAAAGGCTTGGTCACATTGGTGAAAAGGGTTTTAGGACCTTGAAAAATAAAAAATCTTGTTGAGGGTATGAATGACCATAATCTTGAGTTTGATTTCTGTGAACATTGTATTTATGGAAAACAAAACCATGTTTAGTTTTATTTATGTTCTCACAAATCTTCTGAGGTGTTGGACTTGATTCATTCTGATGTGTTTGGTCCTTTTAATGTTCCTTTTATTTCAAAATCTATTTACTTTGTTTCCTTCATTGATGACTATAGTAGAAGGATATGGGTGTATTTCCTTAGAAGTAAATCTGAAGTATTTAATAGATTCAAAGAGTTCAAAACTCTTGTAGAGAATCAGAAGGATACAAAGATTAAGTGTTTGAGGACTGACAATGGTGGTGAGTTTTGTTTAGTAGATTTTGACAAGTTCTGTAAAGAACAAGTGATTGAGAGACATAAGACAACTTTGTATACCCCTCAGCAGAATGGAGTTGCAGAGAGGATGAATAGAACATTGATGGAGAGGGCAAGGAGTATGCTAAGTGGAGCTGGTCTTGAACAAAAGTTATGGGTTGAAACTATTGCTACCACTTGTTACCTAGTAAATAGGTCTCCTACATCAGTTCTTGTTGATAAGACACCTATGGAGGTATGGTTTGGTAAAAATCCTTCATTAAGACACATTCAAGTATTTGTCTATGAGGCATATACACATGTGCCTAAGGAGAAGAGGTCAAAGTTGGAGAACAAGGCTATGAAGTGTATCTTCATCAGTTATGGCATCAGTGTGAAAGGGTACAAGCTTTGGGATCTAGTGGCTGAGAGAGTTCTGTATAGCAGAAGTGTGACCTTCAGAGAGCTCAATCCTTCTTCTATAGTCTTACATCCAGAGAAAGAAGAGAAGAAAGATAATGTGGTTCAACTTCCTTCCACCCTTGATAAAGTTGAACCAAAAACATCTATTGGACCTAATAATGAGGAGAGCTCTAGTAGCTCTAAAAGTTCAAAAGAAGATGAAAAACCTCAACCTTAATCTTTGAAGAGGTCCATGCAAATAAGAAAACAACCTGATATGTTTGGTTATTCATTGCATGATTCCAGTTGTATTTTTTCTTTGATTTCTAACACTAATGAGTCTAGAACTGTGAAAGAGGATATGGGTATGAAAGATGTAGGTTCCTGGAAGGAGGCCATGGAAGAGGAGATGGCTTCTTTGGAAAAGAATAATACTTGGGACTTGGTGCCTTTACCTAAATGATGAAAACCTCTTGGATGCAAATGGGTGTTCAAAAATAAATTTGGTGTAGATGGCAGTGTTGAGAAATATAAGGCTAGATTGGTTGCGAAGGGGTATTCTCAGGTGGAGGGAATTGACTATGGTGAGATTTTCTCTCTAGTTGCAATGCTGACATCTATTCGGTTCCTATTATCTCTTGCAATAGCATATGATCTAGAAGTGGAACAGATGGATGTGAAGATAGTATTCCTTCATGGTAACTTGGAGGAGGAAACCTATATGTCATAGCTAGAGTACTACATGGTGAAAGGTAAAGAAAATATGATTTGCAAGTTGAAAAAGTCTTTGTATGGTTTGAAACAATCTCTTAGGATGTGGTACCAGAAGTTTGATGCCTTTGTGTTGAGTATTAGATTTTAGAGGTTGAAATCAAATCATTGTGTTTATTACAAGCTTGACAATGATTGTATTCTCATTATTGCATTGTATTTCGATGATATGTTACTCATTGGGAATGGTAAAAGTTTGATTTCTGATTTGAAGTCTCAGTTATCAGCATAGTTTGAGATGAAAAACCTACAGGCAGCTCTATACATTCTGGGGATGGAGATTAGAAGAGACAAAGCAAACAGAAAACTTTGGTTAGGCCAAAGTAAGTATGTTAACACTGTGTTGAAGAGATTCAGCATGGCGGATTGCAGACCTTTGATTGTTCCTGTTACAATGGGGATAAAGTTATCTATTACAAATTGTCCAAAGTCTCCTTTTGAGACAGAGGATATGAGCAGAGTTCCTTATGCTAGTGTGGTCAGTAGTTTGATGTATTCGATGGTCTGTACAAGACCAAACATTGCCTAAGTAGTGGGAGTCCTTAGTTGATTTATGGCTAATCCTGGACAAGTACATTGGGATGCAGTGAAGAGAGTGTTCAAATATTTTTGGGGTACTTCTGAGTATTCCTTATGTTATCATGTTTATCCTACATGGTGATAGATCACTTCACAAGATTTCCAACGCATCAAACGGACACCCAGATCAAAAGTTATGGCCTCTAGAAGTTGGACCTCCTATTTTTGGGAAATATAAAAATGTGAACTAAACACATAAAAGAGCTATAAAGGGGAGAGTTACACATGTTGGTATGTGTTTTGGCACATCACAAGGCATCTTTGATTGGAGATAATTTGGGTGCCACTTTTGGGTGGTTTTGGCTCATGGTTTTGTAATTACCGTTAATGGTTTAATATATTATATCTCCTATATATCATGAGCTTGAGATGGAGGTTGTGTGTAAGAATCTTATAGATGTCAAGTTACATCATGGATCTCTAGTTGGATATACTCCTATAAAATCTTTCTCTATATGTATATTGTAATCTTCTTGATTCTTGAATAATATATTGGGTGGCTTTGGAGTGTGGGGTTTTTTACATGAAAGGGTTTTCCCCACATATATCTTGTGTTGTGAGTTTTGTGTTTGCATTTGGAAGTTGTTATTATCATTTTGTTAATGTGCATCTTAATCTGTAACTATAAAAGTAAAAATTTGCATAAATATTTCCTTTGTAGATTAGTGTAGGAAGCATTTTGGCATACCTTGTTTCCTTTCATTATTACATTACAAGTCAGCCAATATAATAAGAATATTACAATTTACAAGTCGGCTAGAGATCACACAACATGAAACATGTAGAGGGCAAGCCCTAACATGAACTAAAGGAAACACTAGGAAGAGAAACATGCCTTGCAAATCCCAATACATGTTTAACCATATCCAAAACATCCTTCACAGCATAATCCTTCAAATAATGGCATCCACGCATCATGAACATTTGAATTAGGTCACCCTTATAAAGTAGGAAAACATGAAACTTGTAGCACATCAGTCATTACAGCTTGGTAGTACTCTTGAAGGATTAAACATTGCTTGTACTTCTCCCAGATGAGTTAGCATGACCCACATAACATCTCCAAACACTCCTTGAACTCTGTACAACAACTTTGTGGTGCACATCATCAACATTCACAAGTTAGCCTCAACAACATCAACATTGCCCACTATTTATCTTCACACCACCGGCGAGAGACCAAAAACATCATGCAGACCTCCAAATCACCTGATACTATAAAGTAGCATGTATTGACCATCTATGAACATCTCCACAAAACTGCATGGGTAAATCTTCACTTGTAGAGGAATGCAGAGCATTCCAACTAGCCTTCATTGTCACTTTATTTTGCCACAGCATAGACTGAAACTCTATCACTTATAACTCGCACTACGGAAAGTGTAATGACTTGAAATCTTGGATATAACACCATCACACCTTAACCAACTCATCTTCAGAAATGCATGACCATATCCTCAAATGCATTGGAATGTGGAGCATTCTATTAAGTAGTCTTCCTGGTAGATTCCTTCAACAACAATATTCACTGACATCCAGAGACCAGAGTCTTCTTGTATCAACACATACTTCCTTAGGAACAATAGGAGAGGGCATACAACATGCTATAGGCCATCATCAACATCTTCTCAACATTAGCATTAATGCTTCTAATTCCCATCTTAATGTATCATAATTCATCTTAATGCTTCTAACTCATCTTAATATATCATCATGATATCATCTCTGCTAACCACAAACATGCTCAATACAACTTTACTTGACATTAATCAAGGCATGACATCCAACCATGAACATCAGCAACATCACTTCTAGCACACAATCAAAGTATATCATCAACATAAGCATCCAAGCATAGTGTTGACATCAATGACAACCACATCAGTGACAACCTTAGGTAACATATGTGCAACAATCTCCCCATTTGACATTGATGGAAACACACACCTACTCATTCTCCCACTTTGACTTCAAGGACAAAGGGTAACTTCTTCTCCCTATTAGGTCACAAAACTCTTCTTTTCAATCTTCTCCCCCTATCAGTAACAACCACTACCTGCACCCCATGAGAGGTAGCCACCATCAGTCTAGGAAAAGGATATAGCATGAATTACTTCCCCTAAACAGATGCACTAACTATGCATCTAGCAAGAAGGAGGGACAATTACCCCTAACTTCTATTGGAGATACTCAAAACTATCCTTTACAAGAGCCTTTGTAAAAATATCTGCAATCTAATCCTTTAATGTTGGAACATACTCCAACTTCACTTCTTTCTCTACAACCTTCTCTCTCAAAAAGTGATATCTGATTGATATATGCTTGGTTCTAGAATGCATCACTAGATTCTTGGAAATATTAATAGTACTTGTATAATCACACAAAATAGGAATATGCTCATTATATTGTACCTTGATATATTTCAATGTTTACTTCATCCACAAAACTTGTGTACAACAAGATGTTGTAGTAATATACTCTACCTCTACAATTGACAAAGATGTTGCATCTTGTTTCTTACTCTACCATGAAACCAATCTGCTTCCTAAAAAGAAAGCACCACCACTTGTACTTCTTCTATCATCAATACAACAAGCCCAATCAGCATCAGTGTAAGCATTCAGATCAAAGTCATTACCTCTTGGATACCATAAGCCATAATCTAAAGTTCCCTTTAAATATATGAATATTCTTTTTAATGCCTTCTCATGATTTTTCTTAGGATTAGCTTAAAATCTGGAAACCAAACATAGTGAATGCATAATATTAGGTCTAGAAGTAGTCAAGTACAATAATCCTCCAATCATGGATCTATAAAGAGTCTGATTAGCCTCTGGTGACTCATCACGCTTGCTCAAATGACAACTAGTAACCATACGAGTACCTACTAGTTTGGAGTCCACCATTCCAAATTTATTCAACATCTCTCTAACATACTTAGCTTAATAAATAAAGATACCATCATCTAGTTGAACAATTTGAAGCCCAAGGAAGAAAGACATCTCACCAATCATAGACATCTCAAACTCTTTCTGCATCTCTTCTACAAACCTCTTACACACATTGTCATCTCCACCAAAGATGATATCATCAACATATACTGCAACTATCAATATCATGTCTCCCTCTTCCTTAATGTAAATACTACTATCTATGGTACCATTCTTAAAGCCTTGCTAAAGTAAGTACTTATCCAACCTAGCATACCAAGCTCTAGGAACTTGCTTGAGTCTATAAAAAGATTTCTTGAGTCCTCACACCATGTCCGAATCTTCTGATAACTGGAAACCATATGGTTTCTCTATGTAGACCTCTTCCTCTAAATCACCATTCAAAAATATTTACATCCATCTAATAAACCTTGAAGTTCTTGTGAGGAGCAAGGGAAAGAAACATTCTAATTGCCTCCATCCTAGCTACCAAAGAAAAAGTGTCCTCAAAATCAATACCTTCAACTTGTGAATATCCCTTACACACCAATCTTGCTTTGTTCCTCACAACTTCACCATCTTCATTCAGCTTATTCCGGAACACCCACTTTGTTCCTATGACATTCTTATCAACTGGTCTAGGAACCAATTCCCATGTCTGATTCTTCTCTATCTGATTCAATTCTTCTTTCATCACCTGCAACCATCCATCATCTTTTCTAGCATCGGCAAAGGTTTTGGGCTCTATCTTTGATAGTAAACACAAATTTATTTTCTCACTTGCCTTTGTAAGCCTTCTCCTGGTCTGCACACCTTCATTCTTATCCCCAATTATCTAATCTATAGAATGTGTCATGCCAACTTTTACCGTGTGGCCATGACATAGAAAACAACATGTCATGTCCACATTTGTCATGTGGTTGTGACATGAACAACCAAAAACTCTTCCACCTGTCCCTAAAACCCCATCATACAAAGACGGGGAGGGCAAACAAGGTGCAGGTTATGATATCCACGACACCTTGTCAGGTGAACCAAACCAAGGAATGATGATGTAAGCGTCGAACACAAATAAATTTAGTGATGGCCTATGATCACTTCATCATAGTGATCTTCTTCCAGTTGTAGTAAGATAACTACTTGGCATGGAAGTCCAAATGGATAGCTCTGCTCCTAGATTCTCATCAGAGAATGCATTGTTACAAGCATTAATACTAAAAAAAAATACATAGCTAGAATCACCAAGATAGAGAAGAACAAAAGAAACTACAAGATACAGACTTTGCACTTTTTGTATAAGAATCTATGACATATAAATTACAATCATTTAGCAATAACATAAGAATTAACGTGAAGAACTCAATGATTACACCCTACATATTTGCAGATGGCAATTATATCAAGTGATTATATCTTTTAGATGTCAACACATGAATTTCAGAATATCAAGCATTCAGTGAATTACAACAGTGCAAAAAGGAATGAATCAAAAGTATCTTTCCTATCTTATGTACATACTTCCACACAGATGTTCCTTAGAAAAGACCAAATGAATTCAGATTGAAACAATTCATCAAACTGTTGTAGTCTTCTCTCTCCAATTTTGAATTTAATATCCACTACAATATCATCCCAAAATTATTAGTCTCAATATGGTGAGGATTGGACTAATAACTAGATATTAACAAACAAATACAAAAAAGTAAATGTCCACTTACAAAGATTCAAAAAGAATTATATCTCTTTATGTGAACATTTTCCATTAGAATTTCAGAAATAATAACAACAGGCACTTCTCCATATCAACAAAAGTTTGTTGTCTCAATTTTGATTATTTTGTGTCTATTCAACATAATTATCCAAAACTGAAGGCCAACCTAAAGATGAATCATAATTCTCAAAGTTTGGATAAATGAATTGTAATAAAACAAACAAGGAATTTAACAAACCTAAGCTGCAATGCATGAGAACCCAAAACAATGTCAAACAACAACCCTTGTGTCATTCAAGGTCCAGAAGCAGTTAGTAATTTGTTTATGCTATTGAGTTCTAATAAATTGTGACAACAATCAACCATAGGTGACATTTCTTTGGCAAGTATTGGATGATCATAATAAAACTATAAGAGAGTTGAAGTCCTAAATTCAAGACATTCAATGTTGTTCTTGATTATGTTAACTTCAATCTTGTTATATTAGATAGGACAGAGTTAGACCCTTTCATAACCCAAATATCTGATAGAACTATTCTTACAATCAGAAAGAAAATAAACATATCTGATATACTAATCCAATAATAGAAAAAGATTAAAACTAAAGGAGACATATTTCATACTATTATATTTTACACTCTTTTTTTTTACCACTTATTACTATTTTAAAATAATTATTTCAACTCACATTCACTAACATATTCTAACAAGTTTATTAGCATGGAACTAACAATATCAGGCAATCTCACGCTGAGATGTACCTGTCTAAACTTGAGATTTCAGATAAATAAAGCCACGAAATTCTGATCCTCGTATTTGGTTGAGATAAGACATCCGTAAATATTATTAAGAAATAGAATTTAAACAAATAAAAAAAAAGAGACAGGGGGGGTCTAGTTTTGAGGAATTCAATGGTAAGTAGTGGAGTTGCTACATAAATCATGCATCGAGGACTGAGACACTTTTGAATCTCTAAGCCACAACTCATATCGAACCAGTTCTTATGCATGATGTTGGATGTCAAAAGGGTATATCATAAAGTTACACACATTGCATGATGTCATAGGCCTTGAGATGTCATGCTCTGAATTTGTATAAATTTGATGTTTTGAGCCCAATAGACATTATCACTAAATAATTTAATTTGGAAGACATTGAATAATTAACCATACCATGACAATACATCACATGCATAAACTGCAAACTAACCCTCTCTGGTATGGAAATCATAAAGGGAATCTAGCTTCTACCAATGACCATCCAAATCATCCATTTTCAAAAGCATACCTATGGGCTACTAGAAATAGAATTAAACATAGCATAAACACACACATGACCCTTTGAATTTAGATACCAGACTATCAAAATAAAAGAAGAGAAATATTTGATTAAAATCATACAAAGGTAAATCATCCAAGCAACCAAATCAGAATCACTATCCACTCACTGGCCATGTAATGTGCACTATAGATAAAAGATCAATGTACCCTACCTTAAACTAGTCTAAATCTTATAAAAAAACAATTTCCTCTAGATTCATCAAATTCTAGTATTACATGTGAATTAAAGACTTCCCATCTCTCCAGTTTGACCAAGTGATTTTGCAATGAACGATGAGGCAGAGTTGTATCTAAAATTGAACAAAAATGTCATTTTGACATTGGTATGCTAAAATCTAGTATCACAATGCAAACAGATACTACTTGGTCCAATGTACAATTGAATAGATAGCATCATTTATACAATATTTGGGTGTATAACTCACCATGCTCACCTAAGCTTCAACATTTCAATCACCATGACATGAGTTCCTCTTGTTTTAACTATTTAAAGGAGTGAGAATGCTACAAACCTTAAAAGAATTGCCGTCATTAGAAATCAATGATCAAGCTTTTCTTTAGAATCCAATAGACAATGCTTTCAAATTTACATTAATATTTTTTTTTATAAAAAAAACCTTATAAGGTTGATTGAGAGTTGAAGGTAGGCAGCATAGCGTCAATTTGTAATTCTTGTGTTAGTGCAATACAAAACAAGCATGCAGATATCATAGTTATTCAAGTTTGTAAGGTGTCACACTAGTGAAACTAATGGGCTTGATGATAGCCATAGCCTGGTAGCAGCACTAGTATTTGCATGGAGATTTTTAAAAGCTAGCAATACATCAAAGTCTAAGAAGAATGTTCGACTGCCTCTGAGGCCTATGGCACTACCGGTGGTGGGAAATCTTCAAAACCTTAAAAGAATTGCCAACATTAGAATCAATGATCAAGCTTTTCTTCACAAGGACAATTCTAACAGTAGTAAATAGCTACTTTCTTCAGTTTTATAAATAAATAAAAAAGAATATATCAAATTAAGGTTTTCTTCTCTAATGTTTGACCATTTTCAACTAAAGGCTCTCCTCATGTGATCTCCTACCCATTAATTCCAATAATAAGGAGCCTCATGCATGGGCTTTTGCAGGGACTGACCACCAAAGTCCTCAGGGAAACAATCACATATTGGTCCAAAATTAAATTGCACTAAATAGGGGGATTTATTTGGAAGCGTATACATAGGAGCTGCAGGATTGTACCTACCAGTGATTAAATCCATGAAAGAAATGCCTTGACATTTACCATGCTTAAAAGAACAAAATCTCACTTCCTCGGTTTATAAGCAATATCTGCCCTAACCCGTATCATAATGTGACTGTGTGGAATAGGGTATTGACATACATCTAAGCGTAATGAAAGGGGAGCCTAAGATTATAGTTGGAAAACCTACGGTAGACATGTATGCAAAATGTGGAACCATAGACAAGATACGTAAACTGTTCCACCAAATGCCTCAAAAAGAAGCGCTCCTTTGGAATGCAATGATTCTCAGGATATGCACAAGATGGATTTGTTTAAAACAAACTTTACAACTATCAAGCTAATGTGAATGGTGGTTTTAAAGCGACTCCTCAACCTTTGCAACATCCTTACTACCTATGCCAAATTGGTGGCTTTCTAAACAGGGTAGGGATGCCCATTAGGGCATAATAGAAGAGGGATTTTTGTCAGATATTAAAGTTGGACATGCTCTGGTACTCATCTGATAGACTCTTTGTATTGACATTATTTACTTCAAAATTCTCAAATGCACCAAAAGCAATAGCTCATAAAACTTCTACCATGATTAGACTAGTAACAAAATGCAAAAAACCCCTTAACAAGTAACATTACTCTTTCTTCAAAGGAGTCAACTAAAGATGCAAGATAACTAAAACTATAAAACAACATGGAATCATGAAGCCCACAAAAGAATCAAACACAGTGTATTCATGAGCAGAAAACCCTCAAGGGGGTGAAAAAACCACTCGGTTAAATGCCTTACTGGCTTAGTCAAGGAATCACTATTATACAAAGCTTTAGACTACATTCCCATACATAATACAAAACCCTTTTCAAATATTTCCTAGAAAACTATATTTCCAACGGATTTCTAATGCTGCAATAATAACAAGAAATAGAACAGAGTCACGGATTTCTAATGCTGCAATAATAACAGGAAATAGAATAGGGTCACCGGGATGTTACAACCACCACGGTCACTGTATTTCGCTGCTATCTCCCCCAAACTGTGGAATCCCCTCAGCCCAAAAATGAGTTGCCCAAACATTGTTGCCTCCTCCCACAAACTACCCATGCCCTAGTATATCTTGGCTAAGGGGTTTCAGCCACCACCATCACAAATGTTCTCCTCCCACTAAAAACTCCCCCCCAAAGCAATACCGTGATAATCCTTTTTATCCAAAATATATTTTTGTGCCCTAATCATAAAGTCTCATCAACAATGCCTTTCATATGTATAGTACAACAAGATACCCAGAGTAAAGTGCGGACAGCAGTAATGTCCTTTCAAACTCATTACTCGTGTTATATTCTTTGCTCAAAGTAAAATAGACAATTTTATTACCTTCTCAAGCCATAATGTCACTTATGTATACCATGGTCACAAATAATATTCCAAGTACCCATACTGTTCTCACATATGATGTTGAATTAAAATACCATGTCTTTTGCCAAGATCACATAGTCTCATGTCAATTCTTTTTATATTAGGTCATTGATCGATTAACCATCCTTGTGTAACATAAGTTATTGATAACTTATCAACTTTGTTACATAAGCCATTGATAGTTTATAAATGAAATATTTATAAGATCGCAGTTCTTTATTAGTGGCACATATGTATAAGGTGTCAATACCTTATGTATGATGCTATATGAGATACAATATATCAAGCATGTAAGAAACCATATGATAAATGAAATATGACAACCATCCTGTATACCTATCCATGAATATGCCATGATCTAAATGTATCCTACACACTAAATTTGAAGCATCAAATCGAACATGCAACCATAGCCGAAGCAATATCAATAGTCCAATGAGGATGCATAACCTAGTTAGGTACATACCTATAATTAAATTACATCATATGATAACGAACTCATTTATCTTTTAATCTAGGATTATAAGATAAATCGGTACATACCTATGAGACAAGGGTAGGCCTTACATACTACCCCCTAGGAAATGACTTACTCTGGGAAGTCATCAAGAGGAGGATAGAAGCATTCTCTTGAACTTCTTTGCACCAGACAAGGTAAGTATAGAAGATAACATATGCAATAAAGAACTCCTCACAAGAAAATAAAGCATGGTGACTAAATGCCATAAAGGCATATTTCTTTCCATGAAACATATTCCATAGATTTAAACTCAACACAATGAATCTCATGATCATTAATCATTTTTCACACAAGCATAGAGGGATCCACACATCGTACATGTTATATAGAAAACATCAACTCATATGCAAATACATTAAATACAGATCTTACATTAAACACAGATTTTCATCCATTCACATCACAAGGATAACAACACAAGGTTCACATATAGGTTTAGAGGAATGTCATAGTCTCATCATAGAACCAAGTAACTAATAACTAGTGCCAAGTAACCAAAGATCCAAGAGTCCAGTGGAATGATGGTCTCGAGGCCACGTGCCTGGGGGCCTCCCATACATTTCCACACATGACCTACCTCTTGTTTGTATAAGGGGTTTAGCCTCCAAGAGATAGTCAACATAATAGCATAAATCACTAGGAAGTAAGTGGATAGCGACTAGCCCCTACTAGTCCACACCTACCCCCATCCTCATAAGTTTTCGCATGTCTACTTCCTTATATACACTCTACCAGAGGTCACTCCATCGACATGGCAAGAAAAACATCACAACACATGACCAACACTTGCAAACAAAAAATAATCTAGCTTAGCCATGACAAATAACAAATATACCAAAAGAAAGGAGTTTCCAAATCTAACAATAAAACAAATAAATGCACGTAATTCCAATAATAAGTCAAACATAACCACAAGGGTTACGTGAAAAATGGAAAGATCAAAGATTGTGTCTAAGCTACTTTCAGACAAGATAAAATAACATGGCTGGTCCACACAAACAAGATACAAAAGGTCACTAAACAACCGAAAAAAATGATCACAATCCAAGAAAGTGCACATTACATCACTGTATCACTAACATTAAGTCACCAATTAGGAAGGAGGAAAACATGGTCACTACATGTGTTATACAAACACAACGAATGCAATAACATCATGTAGGTAAGTATTATCAATGCACCTTCACGTACTCTTATGTGGAATCATGCCCTTCTCAAAGGTGACACGTCATCAATATAGTACACCGTGCCCTTCTCAAAGGTACATGTCATCATCATAATGTAAATATCTCTAGGATGCTATGCATCCACTCAGATAAGTTACCAAGGGTAAGAATAAACCTACACCAAGTAGCATGGCCTCGAGCAAATCACATACCCATACCAAACCATAACCAAGATCCCAAGTCAAATGTCAATAGTACCATCAAGGAAACATAGCATGATAGGATAGCACTATGGGCCTCTCAAAGGTCCATTCACTAAGGAGAAGTAGGGGGTACTCTGGCATAGAAAGGTAGGGTTGGTTGGGTAATCCCAAACCAATGCCACAACATGTCGCCATAGCTTCCTAAGTTCTTCCTCTCCACTACTTAACTCCACACATGGAAGGTCTCCAACTCCAAGGTTAAACCTTACAGGGTAAACAAAAAAGCAAACCACACAAGCATAATTTCACCATACTTGTAGTTATACACTCAACCCATGGATGGATACCTAGTATCGCTAGCTCATGAGTACACAAAGCATGTACGGGGTGATCACAACACATAGCAAGCATGCTCTTAACAGATATTCACATCCACAAGGTAGCACATAACACAAGTTTTCCTCTATCATTCATTACCTAGTGAAGAAGAACAACTTTCATACACAAGGCCACATAAGAGTTACCATAAAAGTTTCTAAGAAGTCTACCAAACATCAATTAGAATTACCATTTCTAAGGCATAAATGGAGTCCAACCATAACTTCACATTGAGTGACAATGTAATACACCTCAAATCAGTATACCAACCTACTAGCATTTGCATATAAGGTCACAATTAAATCAAAATAACATTATTTCAACTCACAAGATGGACAACCCATCACACATCATGGAGTTCTCTATAACCCTTAACATATTACAAATGAATTATGAACAATACATATACCTATCTAACAACAAAGCTCATAAAATAGAGTCATATCATAAGAAGAATCTAATTGTAAGCCCTAATCTCTAATTTAATATTCTACCATATGATTCTAAACATCTTCTCCACACAAGATATGCATAACATGATATCAAATTTTCACAAGACAAAATTATAAAATGCAAAATTTACATTATGGAAGTAATTTACAATAGGGTCACCAAGCACACAATGCATCATTGAAACATTTCGAAAGCATACATTAATTCCTAACAAGTTTCCATGCATAAAACTCATTTCCACCTTTCTTTCTTAATATTTTACAAGGCACAAAATGTAATAACACACGCAAGGTACGCAAGGCAAGACTTAATTAGACAAGCATTAAGACGTCACTACACTACACAAAAAAAACACAAGGGCGAGGAAGGGCCCAACACAACCCTCACAATCTAGACCAACTGACTCAAGAGGAGAATCGACAATGAGGAATACAACCACCACAAAACACAAGCGGAAGACTTCGATAGTCGTGTGATAAAGCGACCATAATGACAAAACTAGAGGATGGATATTCCTCCAAGATGAAGGTTAGTCGACAAATCACAACCTTGCTCTCTTGCAGCTACATGGAGTAGGATGAGGGTCAAACCACACTCCATCCACTCCATGTCGGCCCAAACAAACATGCAAACCCCAGAGCTCCCAATGTTGAAACATGCACTCTGATACCAAATGTCATGCCCACTTTTACTATGTGGCCATGACATAGAAAACATGTCATGTCCACATTTGTCATGTGGTCATGACATGATCAACCAAAAACTTTTCCACCTGCCCCTAAAATCCCATCGCACAAAGATGGGGAGGGAAAACAAGGTGTAGGTTACGATATTCGTGACACCTTGTCAGGTGAACCAAACCAAGTAATGATGATGTAAGCGTTGAACACAAACAAATTTAGTGATGGCCTATGATCACTTCATCATAGCGATCTTCTTCCAATTGCAGTAAGATAACTACTTGGCATGGAAGTCCAAATGGATAACTTTGCTCCCAGATTCTCATCAAAGAATGCATTGTTACAAGCATTAATACTAAAAAAAATACATAGCTAGAATCACCAAGAGAGAGAAGAACAAAAGAAACTACAAGATACAGACTTTGCACTTTTTGTATAAGACTCTACGACATATAAATTATAGTCATTTAGCAATAACATAAGAATTAACGTGAAGAACTCAATGACTACACCCTACATATTTGCAAATGGCAATTATATCAAGTGATTATATCTTTTAGATTGCCACACATGAATTTCAGAATATCAAGCATTCAGTGAATTACAACACTGCAAAAAGAAATGCATCAGAAGTATCTTTCTTGTGTTATATACATACTTCCACATAGATGTTCTTTAGAAAAGACCAAATGAATTCAGATTGAAACAATTCATCAAAATGTTGTAGTCTTCTCTCTCCAATTTTGAATTTAATATCCACTACAGTATCATCCCAAAATTATTAGTCTCAATATGGCGAGGACTGGGCTAATAAATAGATATTAACAAACAAATAAAAAAATTTAAATGTCCACTTACAAAGATTCAAAAAGAATTATATCTCTTTATGTGAACATTTTCCATTAGAATTTTAGAAATAATAACAACAGGCACTTCTCCATATCAACAAAAGTTTGTTGTCTCAATTTTGCTTATTTTGTGTCTATTCAACATAATTATCCAAAACTAAAGGCCAACCTAAAGATGAATCATAATTCTCAAAGTTTGGATAAATGAACTATAATAAAACAAACAAGGAATTTAACAAACCTAAGCTGCAATGCATGAGAACCCAAAACAATGTCAAACAGCCACCCTTGTGTCATCCAAGGTCCAGAAGCAGTTAGTAATTTGTTTATGCTATTAAGTTCTGATAAATTGTGACAACAATCAACCATAGGTGACATTTCTTTGGCAAGTATTGGATGATCATAATAAAACTATAAGAGAGTTGAAGTCCAAAATTCAAGACATTCAATGTTATTCTTGATTATGTTAACTTCAATCTTGTTATATTAGATAGGACAGAGTTAGACCCTTTCATAACCCAAATATCTGATAGAACTATTCTTACAATCAGAAAGAAAATAAACATATCCAATATACTAATCCAATAATAGAAAAAGATTAAAACTAAAGGAGAAATATTTCGTACTATTATATTTTACACTTTCTTTTTTTACCACTTATTACTATTTTAAAATTATTATTTCAAGTCACATTCACTAACATATTCTAACAAGTTTATTAGCATGGAACTAACAATATCAGGAAATCTCACGCTGAGATGTACCTGTCTAAACTCAAGATTCAAGATAAATAAAGCCATGAAATTCTGATCCTCATATTTGGTTGAGATAAGAACTCCGTAATTATAATTAAGAAATAGAATTTAAACAAATAAAAAAAAGAGAATAAGGGGGGGTCTAGTTTTGAGAAAGTCAACGGTAAGTAGTGGAGTTGCTACATAAACCATGCATCGAGGACTGAGAGACTTTTGCATCTCTAAGCTATAACTCATATCGAACCAATTCTTATGCATCATGTTGGATGTAAAAAGGGTATATCATAAAGTTACATGAATTGCATGATGTCACGAGCCTTGAGATGTCATGCTCTGAATTTGTATAAATTTGAAGTTTTGAGCCCAATAGACATTAGCACTAAATAATTTAATTTGGAAGACATTGAATAATTAACCATACCATGACAATACATCACATACATAAACTACAGACTAACCCTCTCTGGTATGGCAATCATAAAGGGAATCTAGCTTCTACCAATGACCATCCAAAACATCCATTTTCAAAAGCATGCCTATGGGCTACTAGAAATAGAATTAAACATAGCATAAACACACACACAACCCTTTGAATTAGATACCAGACTGTCAAAATAAAAGAAGAGAAATATTTGATTAAAATCATACAAAGGTAAATCATCCAAGCAACCAAATCAGAATAGCTATCCACTCACTAGCCATATAATGTGCACTGTAGATAAAAGATCAATGTACCCTACCTTAAACTAGTGTAAATCTTATAAAAAAACAATTTCCTCTAGATTCATCAAATTCTGGTATCACATGTGAATTAAAGACTTCCCATCTCTCCATTTTGACCAAGTGATTTTGCAATGAACGATGAGGCAGAGTTGTATCTAAAATTCACCAAAAATGTTATTTTGACATTGGTATGCTAAAATCTAGTATCACAATGCAAATAGATACTACTTGGTCCAATGCACAATTGAATGTATAGCATCATCTAAACAATATTTGGGTGTATAACTCACCATGCTCACCTAAGCTTCAACATTTCAATCACCATGAAATGAGTTCCTCTTGTATTAACTATTTAAAGGAGTGAGAATGCTACAAACCTTAAAAGAATTGCCATCATTAGAAATCAATTATCAAGCTTTGCTTTAGAATCCAATAGACAATGCTTTCAAATTTGCATTAATATTATTTTATATTAAAAAACCTTATAAGGTTGATTGAGAGTTGAAGGCAGGTAGCATAGCGTCAATTTGTAATTCTTGTGTTAGTGCAATACAAAACAAGCATGCAGATATCACAGTTATCAAGTTTGTAAGGTGTCACACTAGAGAAACTAATGGGCTTGATGATAGCCATAGCCTTGGTAGCAGCACTGGTATTTGCATGGAGATTTTTAAGAGATAGCAATACATCAGAGTCTAAGAAGAATGTTTGGCTGCCTCCGAGGCCTATGGCACTACCGGTGGTGGGAAATCTTCAAAACCTTAAAAGAAATTCCAACATTAGAATCAATGATCAAGCTTTTCTTCACAAGGACAATTCTAACATCAGCAAATAGCTACTTTCTTAAGTTTTATAAATAAATAAATAAAGAATATATCAAATTAAGGTTTTCTTCTTTGATGTTTGACCATTTTCGACTAATGTCTCTCCTCATGTGATCTCCTACCCATTAATTCCAATAATAAGGAGCCTCATGCACAGGATTTCACAAGGACTGACCACCAAAGTCCTCAGGGAAACAATCACATACTGGTCCAAAATTAAACTGCACTAAACAGGGGGATTTATTTGGAAGCGTATACATAGGAGCTGCAGGATTGTACCTTCCAGTGATCAAATCCATGAAAGAAATGCCTTGACATTTACCATGCTTAAAAGAACAAAATCTCACTTCCTCAGTTTATAAGCAATATCTGCCCTAACCCACATCAAAATGTGACTGTGTGGAATAGGGTATTGACATACATCTAAGCATAATGAAAGGGGGGCCTGAGATTATAGTTGGAAAACTTGTGGTAGACATGTATGCAAAATGTGGAACCATAGACAAGATACGTAAATTGTTCCACCAAATGCCTCAAAGAGAAGCGCTCCTTTGGAATGCAATGATTCTTAGGATATGCACAAGATGGATTTGTTTAAAACAAACTTTACAACTATCAAGCTAATGCGATTGGTGGTTTTAAAGTGACTCCTCAACCTTTGCCATGTCCTTACTACCTATGCCAAATTGGTGGCTTTCTAAACATGGTTGGGACTCCCATTAGCGCATAATAGAAGAGGGATTTTTGTCAGATATTAAAGTTGGACATGCTCTGGTACTCGTCTGATAGACTCTTCCTATTGACATTATTTACTTTGAAATTCTCAAACGCACCAAAAGCAATAGCTCATAAAACTTCTACCATGATTAACCTAGTAACAAAATGCAGAAAACCCCTTAATAGGTAACATTACTCTTTCTTCAAAGGAGTCAGCTAAAGATGCAAGATAACTAAAACTATAAAACAACATTTAATCATGAAGCCCACAAAAGAATCAAACACAGTGTATTCATGAGTGGAAAACCCTCAAGGGGGTGAAAAAACCACTCAGTTAAATGCCTTACTAGCTTAGTCAAGGAATCACTATTTTACAAAGCTTTAGACTGCATTCCCATACATAATACAAAACCCTTTTCAAATATTTCCCAGAAAACTATAGTTCCAATGGATTTCTAATGCTACAATAATAACAGGAAATAGAACAGAGTCACGGATTTCTAATGCTGCAATAATAACAAGAAATAGAATAGGGTCACCTGGATGATACAACCACCATGGTCACAGTATTTTGCTGATGTCTCCCCAAACTGTGGAATTACCTCAGCCCAAGAATGAGTTGCCCAAACACTGCTGCCTCCCCCCACAAACTGCCCATGCCCTAGTATATCTTGGCTAAGGGGTTTCAGCCACCACCATCACAGATGTTCTCCTCCCACTAAAAACTCCCCCCCCAAAACAATACCATGATAATCCTTTTTATCCAAAATATATTTCTGTGCCCTAATTATAAAGTCTCATCAATAATGCCTTTCATCCATATAGTACAAGATACCCAAAGTAAAGTGTGGAAAACAAAAATGTCCTTTCAAACTCATTACCCATGTTATAGTCTTTGCTTAAAGTCAAATAGATAATTTTATTACCTTCTCACACCATAATGTCACTTATGTATACCATGGTCACAAATAATATTCCAAGTACCCATACTATTCTCACATATGATACCGAATCAAAATACCATGTCTTTTGCCAAGATCACATAGTCTCATGTCAATTCTTTTTAAATTAGGTCATTGATCGATTAACCATCCTTGTGTAACATAAGTTATTGATAACTTATCAACCTTGTGTACATAAGCCATTGATAGTTTATAAATGAAATATTTATAAGATCTCAATTCTTTATTAGTGGCATAGGTCTATAAGGTGTCAATACCTTATGAATGATGCTATATGATATACAATATATCAAGCATGTAAGCAACCATATGACAAATGAATTATGACAACCATCATGTATACCTATCCATGAATATGCCATGATCTAAATGTATCATGCACACTAAATTTGAAACATCAAATTGAACATGCAACCATAGCCGAAGCAATATCAATAGTCCAATGAGGATGCATAACCTAGTTAGGTACATACCTATAATTAAATTACATCATATGATAATGAACTCATTTATCTTTTAATCTAGGACTATAAGATAAATCGATACGTACCTATGAGACAAGGGTAGGCCTTACAGAATGGTTCCACTAAACATACTTTGCTGGAGTCTTAGGGATCTACTCCAATTCTTGTTCCTTTTCTTCCTTTTCTTCTTCTTCTTCTTCTTCTTTGATGGCGGGAGGTATATCAGATCCACGGTCCTCTAGTTCTTGTGAGATCTAATATAAGTCTCCATCTACCTTAACATTTGTTCTTTCAATCATCTTTCCCATTTGACATTCCCTGCATAATGTGTTTGTTGCAAATATGTGCCTAAGTGGGTTGTCATTAATGTCAACATATCCTTGTTGCCATTGGTGTCAACTATATCATGTTTTGCTGTCCGCATAGAAGACCGGACTGTTGAGGATATTGAGAAAATTAATGATAATCAATGTATACGCATCATGTGGCTATGTAGAGGATTGTCAGAGATCCCTCCAATTAAGATTTGAGAAGTCTGCATGAATATTTGAAGGAGTTATGACCTTTTAAGTATAACTGGTTCCTGCAATACTCAGGAAAGACAGAGTAACAGGAAAGAGGACCAGATTGACCTGGTAATATAATATTGTGATTTGTGGATCTGAAGGTAGGTTTGGGAAGTCAATGTGTATCATCAACACCAGTGGTTCGTGGTTTGGAGGTCCTCAAGCTATCTTTCTAGTTTGAGGGTCATGGCAGAGAGTGTTCTTGAGGTTCCAGAGGAAGATTCAATTACTTCTAATCATTTGGTTTAGAATGGATGTTATTTGTGAATTCAATGTGCTTGTGGAGTTCTTTGGATCACATGGCTACTATGTTAGAGGTCCGCATTGAGGTTTGAGCTTGTTGATTGAAGATTTCTTCTTGAGGTTGATGTTCTTCCCAGTCTTGGCTGACCGGATGTCCCTAGCCTGTGGCGAATGCCTTAAAAACATTTTTATAAAGCATGGAGTCATTGTAGAAGCATATTCAAGTCTTAATTGTGTTTGGCCAATAGTGTGATGATCCACGTCAAGTTTAGTGGACCTTGTTGATCATTCCAAGGTTGATGAAGTATATAATTACTTGTTGAAGAGGTATTGAAATTATCCTTGTGAAAAAGAGATAAATCCGAAGAAAGGATCAGGAGCATAGAAGAGAAGAAAAGGAGCGAGAGCAGTATAGAATGTGAAGAAGAATTTGGGGTAGAGCAAAATTTCTTGAGCATTCATTGAAACTAAATCAGGCAAGAAGTAGATGTTATTTCTCAGTTAATTCTTTCTAAATAAATTATGTAGGTAGTGAACCTCTCTTTTGAGCAATGAGCTCTGGGCAGTGCGCCCGAAGGCATGTGCCTTCTATTTTATTAAGTACTTTTAATAGGGTACTATTGATAATGATTGTTAGTCATAACAACATGCATAAAAATTTGCAAAACAAACCTTTATTATCTTGTAAAGTACGATCAGCTTAGGCGAAGTTGATGACTCCAAGTCTTTGTTGATCAGGTCATGATCATCTAAAGTTACTCAGAGGTTGATATGACATGTTGTTTTCCATTTCAAGGGGTCTTACATTTGTCTAGATGACTAGTATTGCACTATTTCCTATAAATTTACTCCACAGATAGGTTAACTCTAATCTATTTCCAAAGATAGCTGATATATTTGCAAGTTTGATCAATTCTTCTGATCATTGATCATTATGAACTTGTTCTTTCTTCTGCACTATATATTTATTCAAAGGATATGTCTATAAGTAGATATTTGCATGTATTCCATGGATATTTGTATGAATTTGCATGATATTTGTCAATTTGACATGCTCTTACTCTAAATATGCTCTGTATTTTCAATTATCTACGGGATATCAACATATTTTATGTTATTTGCTCTTGATTCTCTATTATTTGCAATTATGGTGATGATCTGTTATGAAATTGAAAGAAATTTAAAAGAATACTTCTACTTTAGTGAATCTTTAGTCATTGAATCACATACATACAAGATACATTCATGAAGAGAAGAAATCAAACCATAGGTCACCAAGATGTTCCATAGCTAGATATGGTTGATGCTAACTTCAAAGGGATTAGGGATGAAAACAACACATGTAGATTGAAAAGTACTCCAAGGGATGCAGCTGATCAATGCATGTATCTAGATTTCAAACACAGATTACTCAAGATTTATGATGATTTGTAATCAAATATGCTTCTCTTTCATTCAGTATGCATAACATGTACATTTACAACAACTTTGAAATGAGTCCTGATGTTTCAGCAATCAAATTTCAATTAAGTTTTGAATGTTCAAAATATTGCATCCTAATGAGGAGCAAAATGTGTGTGATTCAAAAGTCTTTGCCTATTGGCTAGAAAAACACCATCGGTCTTCCTTCTACATATCACTCTGACATCGCGACTCATGCCGATGGGTGGCTCCACACTTCTTACATATCGACAAGACTTAATACCATCGGCGAGCTTAAAATTTTGTCAGCTGATAGGCTGATGCCACCATGACTCTGTCTACTCACTTCTGATAGACACCCTGTTGTTGACTCCTATCAGCCAGACAGACCGCTATCAGTGACTTTTGGAAATGTTTTGCTGAACACCAAGTCTGTCTAATACCTCCTATCGATGAGACTTCTTCTTCATTCGGCTGATAATTATTTCAACAGTGACCAATCTCTCATCGATGTGACCCTTATCATCGGTGAACACTTATCAACTTAAGTTGATGCACCGATGGACCAACCCCCTCTTCGGTGTGACTAGACCTGTCGGTGGGACTCACTCTGGAGTTGCTGATACGTCGATTCCTCCTGATGGATCTCCGTCAGTATAAGTTATCCCTTATCACTCTGATACTCTCGATCGGTAAGACCAACACTATCAGTCCAATGCCAAGTTATCTACCTGATGCGCTGATACTCTTGACTCCGTTTAACTTTGGTAGAAACTCAGTTCTGAGTCCCAGTGATACGCTAATAGTATTGTCACTCTCGCATAGTCTGATCTACACTATATGCCTAGCACATAGAGATGCTAGGGCATGCTACTGTGCACAACACTCTGCATGGATTCTCTACGCCATCGAATAGGAAACCAAAACAAAAAAAAAACACATATCTGTACAACGAAGCCATTCCACTGATCTTGACAAAAATCTTACCATTGGAATGCTTCACATCGACATGCTACAACAAACTACTGAAATGAGAATCTACTAAGCACAATTACTAAAATCCTTGAATCTAAGAATAGGAAAACACAAAAGGTGATGGAACAGAGCTTTATTGTTCTTCAGCACAATTCATACATAGTTCTAGAAATGAACACACAACAAGACACAAAATAGAACCACACTGTCTAATGTTTGTTCTACTATGTTTTTAACCCACTGCTGTGCGAGGCCAACTGATTCAGAGCAGTTGAGAAAAACAAACTGATGCAAACAGTTGGGAGACCAACTGATCAATAAAATTGCCTCAAACTGTCCTACTGCCCTGTTTTGGTACTATGTGATTACACATTTGACAAATGTGTCCTAAGTCACTTGGCACTTACAAAATTGGTTCTAGGTCTTGAAAAACCTAGATACAAATTGAAATTACATGCATTGGTCTAATAGACCTTATTACAACACAAAACATGATTTCAAAACAAAACATGAACTTAAATGCCTCACGGAGGCCACCTTGTGTTAGGTGCTCCTGCACCATACACCCCATCTAGAAAAGAACTCATGCCACATGAGTTGAGCCTTTGTCAAGCTCCACCATTATCCTTTGCTGCCTCATGTCTTCTCCATGATCTCTGGACTGCAACCTCCTTCCATGGGATTAAAAACTCATGCCTAACATTGTAGGCTCTACTCACACCTTTCCATGAGTGAGTGCTTGCATCCAAACTTGGATATTGCATGCCATGATTGCTTACTGTCATATCTTCCTAAACACCTCCATTCAAAACCTTGGTTGATCATTCTTGTACTACTGTTATAGAAGAATGGGATGGTCTTTCAACTCTTATTGGCTTTAGAGGACAAACAATGGTCCCTACTATGATAGCATCTCCTTCTTTCCAACCACCTTGTGGCTGCTTGTAAACTTGCTCTTTGACCTCCTTCTGATCCATTTCAGACATCACCATCTGATCTCCATCATTCAAAGCTAAAAACACCTTCAAACTTTGGTCTTTGACAACCCCACTCCTTGAGGTACCCTCAACTATCCTTGTCTCTTCTTCATTGATGTTTACAAACTCTTTCTTAGACACCAAAATGACCTTGGCTGCCTTCTTTGCTTCAGGATCCTCCTGTAATGGTGTCATCAAAAAAGTCCTCCCTTCCTTCTTGATGGTGTATGTGTTAGCATATCCATCATATAATGCTTGCCTATCAAATTGCCATGGCCTACCTAAAAGCAGGTGACAACATTCCATGGGCAAAATGTCACATAAAATTATATCCTTATATTCTCCAATCTGAAAATCAACATATGCTTGTTCATCTACCAAAAGTGATTGACTATCACTTACCCAAGATGCTTTGTAAGGAGTTTGATGAGGAATCCTTTCTAGTTTCAATTTATCCACCATTTCCCTGGACACCATATTATCTGTTGAACTAGAATCTATCACTACCTTGCATATTTTACCTGTGCTTTTGCAATTGATCCTGAAAAGTGATCTCCTTTGTGATGGTTCAGTCTACACTAGTTCTTTGAGCAGCATCCTCTTGATCATCAAATTTTCTCCTATCTCTGATGTCAAATTCACTTGAAGCAATGTCACACTCCATGCATCCTCTTGAGTCAATGTGGTTCTCCTCTCATTACCATGAGAAGTTGAGGCCTTCTCTGGACACTTATAAGCTGGGTGCCCTATCTGATTGTAGTTATAACATCTCATATTGGAGAACTTGGATCCTCTACCTGATCCATTTGTCCCACCTCTTCCATTAGACCTTCTTCTTCGATAGCCTCCTCTGCTACTCGAGTCCCCAACTTTCTCTTCTTGGCTAGAATCACCACTAGGCCTCTGATTAGGACTTCTTCCTCCAAAACTACCTCTGCCTCCAAAATTTCTATCACCACTTCCTCTACCTTGCTGCTCACCTTTCCTCTACAGCTTCTCTTAAGTTCTTAATGCTACTTGAAAGCATTTTTCCATGGTTTTAGGGGTAAACAAACTTATCTCATCTTGAATATTAAACCTCAAACCATTTAGTACCTAGCTACCTTGGCTTTTTCATCCTCCATGTACCCACAACAAAGAGTATATTTGTGAAACTCCTCGGTGTAAGTAGCCACATCCATATCTTTTTGCTTGAGGTTCTGCATTTTCCTGTAAATTTGCACCTCATAGTCAGATGGAAGGAACTAGGACTTGATCTTCTCTAGCATTCTTCTCCATGAAGAGATCATACTTTTCCCATTCTTTACCCTCTCTCCTTGGGTGTAATTCCACCATGTAAGGGCAGCACCTTTGAGTTTAGTTTTTGCAAACTTAACTCTCTTACTTTCAAGAACTTCTTTGTACTCAAAATAGTTGTTTAGAGCCTCAATCCACTGAACATGGGGATATCTATCCAAGCCTCTGAAGAGTCCTTGCCAATAGCCTTAATGGCTTCCAAGAAATGCTTTTGATCAACCAGTATCTTTGCCTCTTCTTGTTCCTCTTCTTCATCATCTTTCTTTTCTTCTTCATCTGAACCTTCCTCTATCCTTTTTCCTATCTTTAGTGTCTTCAATTCTGCTTGGAGTGCTTCCCTGACTCCAGTTTTGATCATCTCTTCCATCTCTTTAAATTTCTTGACCACTTTGGTGGTCATCCCCTTTGGAGGCATATTGCTAGCCTCTCCTTCACTTTCTCTGTCTGACATACGATATTCACAGATAGCACCCAACACTCTTGCAAATCCTCAATTCAACTTGCCACCTGAATATTTTTGGGCTCTGATACCAATATGATGAGGAGTGAAATGTGTCCGATTCAAAAGTCTTTGCCTATCAGCCAGAAAAACACCACCGGTCTTCCTTCTACGTGTCACTCCGACATTGCGACTCATGCCAATGGGTGGCTCTACGCTTCTTACCTATCAGCAAGACTTAATACCATTGGTGAGCTTAAAATTATGTCGGTCAATAGGTTGATGCCACCATGACTCCATCTACTCACTTCTGACAGACACCCCGTTGTTGACTCCTATCGGCCAGACAGACCGCTATCGGCTATTTTTGGAAATGTTTTGCCGAACACCAAGTCTGTCTGATACCTCCTATCGGTGAGACTTCTTCGTTCAACTGACAGTTATTTCAACAGTGACCAATCTCTCATCACTGTGACCCTTATCATTAGTAAACACTTATCAACTTAAGCTGATGCACCGGTGGACCAGTCCCCTCTTCAGCGTGACTAGACCTATCGGTGGGACTCACTCTGGAGTTGCTAATACGTCGATTCCTCCCGATGGATCTCTGTTGGCTTAAGTTATCCCTTATCACTCTGATACTCTCGATCACTAAGACCAACACTGTCGGTCCAACGCCAAGTTATCTACCTGATGCGCCGATACTCTTGACTCTGTTTGACTTTGGCAGAAACTTAGTTCTGAGTCCCAACGATACGCCGATAGGATTGTCACTCTCGCATAGTCTGATCTACACTCTACACCTAGCACAGAGAGATGCTAGGGCATGCTACTGTGCACGACACTCCACTTGGATTCTCTGTGCCGTCGAATAGGAAACCAAAACATAAAACAAAAACACATATCTGTACAACAAAACCATTCCACTAATCTCGACATAAATCTTACCAATGGAATGCTTCACATCGACATGCTGCAACAAACTACTAAATGAGAATCTACTAAGTACAATTACTAAAATCCTTGAATCTAAGAATAGGAAAACACAAAAGGTGACAGAACAGAGCTTTATTGTTCTTCAGCACAATTCATACATACTTCCAGAATTGAACACACAACAAGACACAGAACAGAACCACACTGTCTAATGTTCATTCTACTATGTTTTTAACCCACTGCTATGGGAGGCCAACTGATTTGGAGGAGTTGAGGAAAACCAACTGATGCAAACAGTTGGGAGACCAACTGGTCAAAAACACTACCTCAAACTATCCTACTGCCCTGTTTTGGCACTATGTGATTACACATTTGATAAATGTGTCCTAAGTCACTTGGGACTTACAAAATTGGTTCTAGGTCATGAAGAACCTAGATACAAACTGAAATTACATGCATTGGTCAAATAGACCTTATTACAACAAAAAATATGATTTCAAAACAAAACATGAACTTAAATGCCTCACGAAGGCCACCTTGTGTTAGGTGCTCCTGCATCACACCCCTGCACCTTTTATAGAATAAGGTGAGGAGGTAGTTACAAATGACCAATGGTCAAGATTTGTCAATTAAGATCAACGGTTGATAATTACTCTTTGACTAAGTCAACTCTTCGTCATGGCACAGGTTGGCAATTGGCAACCATCTGGATGACTCATTATTGATGAGTACCCTCTGCATATGTCTTCTTGGTGATGCATCTTCATTCATTCTTCAGGTTCCTATTCATTTTCTTCTTCTTCATCATGGTCATCATCTTCATTGCTTTCAGTATCACTGTCACCTTGACATACATCCTCCTGGATGTGGACCTTCATCACTGTCCTAATGTGCTCATATGCCTGCACTATTTTATCCACCTCTCACCCATCCTGGTGTAGACACCTAAAAATGTCTTTTACCATCAAATCAACTCCCGACATCCCTAAACACACCAATTTCCCTTTTAACCAATTAATTAAATTTTTATTTAATTAATTATCCCTCCATTTCCCTAATTCACATCATTTTATCCCCAAAATTGAATTAATTTCATTAATTCAATAGTCCAAAACCTTAGCCAATTGATTTAATAAATATGCAATATTTATTAAATCAATTTCCCCCTTTTCACTAAATCCAATTAATTAGCTAAACTATGTTTAACTAATTAATTCCACCTATTAATTGGCCTATCCCTACCCTAGACAATTAAATAGCTATTATTTAATTGCCTACCTCATCCTAGCCCTAGGATTAATTAAATAAAACCTATGTTTAATTAATCCTAGCCTCTCATTTGGATGGTCAAACCTAGTTTAACGCCCTTCCCCACATCCTCTAAATAAAAAATTGAAATAAATCCACCTAAGTCAATTTTTTATTTTAAAACATCCCACATCACAATTAATTCTTCTTACACACCCCTTACCTCACCCATGCTCATTTAATTACCCCTTTTCCCAAAATGAATAAAAGATTTACTTTTATTCCTAGCCCTCCATTCCTCCAAGATCAAATCTAGGCCCTCCACATCACTTTTATCCTCCACCATTGATCTTCCAAATCAATCTCCACCCTTGGATCAAAATCCCTTCCAAAAATCTATAAATACAACATCTCTCAGCCCATTTTGGGATCCAATTTTCAAGTAATGTTACCATGTCCAAATCTCCATTGAGCTAGAATTGTGAGTTGCATAATTAGGATAGCATTTCACATTAGAATCACTTGTCTAGGGAATATCATGTCTTAGGAGCTCTTGGGTGCAAGCTTCCTCCTCCCTTGATGAGATTAGGTCTTCATGTGAAGGTATAACTTTGTGTGTTTATTTATGCATTTTGTTAGCATTTTGACTTCATTTTGTTTTCCTAATCTACATTGGCATGCCTGGTGGGACCCACAAGGTCTGAATCTAACTAATTTTTGTGAGTTTTTGTGCTCTAGATGTGTTTTTGTAGGTGCAACACTATCCTACCTGCGCAGCGGCGCTATATCTAGCATATTTTAGTGCTAT
This sequence comes from Cunninghamia lanceolata, assembly GCA_027924645.1. Lineage (NCBI taxonomy): Eukaryota > Viridiplantae > Streptophyta > Pinopsida > Cupressales > Cupressaceae > Cunninghamia > Cunninghamia lanceolata. Next base: position 6,417,306 of record BSBN01000134.1, read on the forward strand.
CTTCTGTTTTAGCGCTATTTTGCGTAGCACATTTCTTACTTTATGCTCACTCACGTGTCTATTTTAGCCATGCTCTTCCTACTATTTCTTTTTGGCTAATTGCTCTCTATTTTGTACGAATATTGGAAGAAAGAAGGGGAGGTTATGTCAAATAATTTCTAAAATCTAAACATATTTTGTGGTTATCATTTTGTCTTGTTTTTCTCATCTGTTGTGCTAACAAGGCTAACAAGACCTCAACTGTGTTGTCTAACCCTTTGTGTTGTTTAAGAAAAGACCTTTGTTTATAGGGTAGACACTTTTTCAGGCCTGTATCGACTCTATCCGCGCCTAGATTGGCGCTATCCGCGACTGTGACTAGATCATCTGACAAGTTGCATAGTGGCACATTCTTAGACTTATTTTAGTGCTATTTCCTCTTTTAGCACTTTCTTTCTATTGTATTAGCACTATTTATTTTATTAGTGCCTTCTATATAATTCTATAGCGCCATATTATGTTTTGGCACTTTTTGTGTTTGATATCAGCGCTATCTGATAAATTAGCGCTATCTGTATAGGGTGTCAGCTTTCCGGTCTGTGTTATGTCAATGTCACTATTTTTTGTCCGTAGTGGTGCCATTTGACCTCTGTAATAGTGCTATTTTCTGAGACTAACGTTTGTTCTCTGTGTAGGGATTGACAGCTTGTGTGCAGGTCATTACTATCATTTTGTGGATACTAACAAAGTTTTTTGTAGGGTTCCTTCATATTTGTTTAAAACACTTCAATTGGAAACTTAAAACGAACCCTTGCATGTTAGCTTAGACACACATTTTGATTTGGTGCAATAAAATTGAACAAACAAACAAATCTTTGTGTGTGTGTGTGTCAAACATTTAAATTTGGTGTCCTAAAATTCACAAATTGTGTGCCAACAACTATCAAAACACTTTGATTTTGAGCTTTAAAAAGAATCACAAATTGCATCAATTCTAATCATTAGATTTAAAAAGAACAACAATCTACATTCTTCACTCATATAATCAAGAAAACCAATTTAAAATTGTGTGAAGTGTTTTCATGATTTGTGTTGGTAATGTGAAAAGTGTATGCTCTTCCCTCACACCATTTGGTGACCTTGGGAATCAAAAGATTCTCACAAAACTTGCATTAATCACCCCCAACATAATCCAAAGAACTAAAAAGAACCATGTTTAGTATGATGCAATCATAAAGAATATGTATGCTCTCCCCTCGCATCTTTGTATGAACTTGGGGATCAAAAGTATTTATGTGATTGTGTTGCTTTTGTTAATCCTTAGAGGTCATGCCACCCCGCTTCAAAAGGTGGGAACGACCCAAGAGGCAACAAGCTAAAGCCAAGCTCTTTCAAGCCGCTATATAAAATAAGGTGTTTGGGATGAAAGTCACAAGCAACAGGTGTTGTTGTGTTATACCGATAGCCAACCTCCCCCAAAACCTTCCAAGGTGTAACCCTTGGAGGCTGAGAGACTCCATAACGGAGAGTAGTACTGCCACATGTATAACCACCTGAACGAAAGCACTTACTAAGAACCATTGTTTAGCAAGACAAAATCCTTCTATTTGTTGACGAAGAAGGGAAACCTTTGAAGCAGCCCCGATTCATGCAGTTCTTAGCCGAGGTAGCAGGGATAATCTAAAGGTTTGGTGAGGGACAAGCCTTATAAGAAACCTGGATCTTGGTATGCGTGAGAAGTGTGTGCAATTGTAAGGAGGAGCCGGTGCTACCAAGATCCTGGAGCTACCTGCTTTGAATAGGCGCAGCTAGGGGATTCAACAAATATTGTCATATCTTTTCCTTAGGTTGTGCAAAGTGCTTGTTTAACAAAATCACACATCATTTCACAAACAAAAAAATCTTGGTTATTGTGTGTTCATGTGCTTAATTGAGTGTTAATGTGCTTAAATTATTCTCAAATAACTTGCCAAGAGACATTGAAAACCATTTGATCAAACTTCAATCAGAGAAAATCCAAAGTTGCCATCAAAATCTGTCTTTTTTAGGACCTCGACCAACACTGCCCTGTTTTAGCACCATCTCTGTCTGATTTTGGCACCATTTCACCTGTGGATTGGCGCTATTTTCAAACTAACTTTCCTAAAATAGAGACCTATTCCATTGTGATCTTCATCGTCTACTCTGCCATAATCCATATTTACCTTCCAAAAATCTGACAATAGTCCATCCATTTTCAATTTTCCAAATCATACCTTCACTTTGACCTTAGAGGATTAATCACTATCATTGTTGGACCCTTTGCTATATCAAACCTACCTCATTTCATATACACTCATCTTCATTAATCTTTGCATACCTTTGTTTTACCATAACAAAAATCCTTGTCACAAGAAATCATTCCAAAAATCCAAAAACCTACCCAAAATCTTCTAAATCAAAACACCCATCAAAAAATCATCATCAACCAAAAACTCGTCATCCCTTGAACTAAAGCTAGATCTAGATTTTATCCTATACATCATATCTTGCTTGGAAAGTCAATAGTCTACCTTCCAAATAAAATAATCATCCTTCTTTGCGTAAGGTCATTAGTCTACCCCAAACAAAGAGAAACATCCATTTGTGTGACATGAATCTAGATCTTACCTAACCTCAATTTGTTGACCATCAAATCCTTTTTGAACAATATCATCCTAATCCCCCATATCAAACATCAAACATCAACAAATCTTTTCAAAACAAACATCACCCATCATCTATCTTTTGGTCCAAATTTGTACAAAATAAATCGTGATACCATTCTTATCATCCCTAGAAACTTATCGATCTTTCATCACACTAATTCATCTTCTTCATTACTTCATTTCACTACCACATTCATCTTTGGGTCCAACAATTTAATCCAAATTCTCTAAGGTCTCCATTCCCATTCCACCCCATCCCCAAATCAACTCCATACATTTGCATGCCCATAACTAGATCACAACACAAGAAAAACTAAGAAATGGTAGAATCCAGACAATATGGCGGCATAGGAATGCCTAACACCAACAGCAACAACATACCCATCAATCAAACATACAACCCACCTACATATTCTTACATCCCCCCATATAATCCCAATGAAAATCCCTTCCATTTCTTACAACAACAAACACCACCACAAAACATCCCCACCATACGCCAAGATGATCTAGATGTCTTGACCTTCACACAAGACGCTAATAACATGGACATGCTTGACAAAGTCCTAAGGTTGGATGCAAATAGATTTCTTGATTATCTCCTCAAAATTGATGCCCAACCACCCCTTAACACGACCTCATCACAACCATCCACCTCTAACACCACTCCTACCACATCAAACACCCAAACATCCACATCAACCACCCAACCTATCATCTCTCAAATGTCAACACCCACCGTATCTACCGCCACCACAAGCTCTACCGCTACCACACCAATAATCCCCGCAAGTGCCTCCATCCCTACCACCTCCCAACCCGTCATCACATCCACTACCACAACTACCATAAACCCTTCCATCCCACAAATCACCTTGGGCATACAAGGAAACATCATGCATGCAAGTACCTCTATGAGTGTGCCTCCACCCAACCCCCAAACCATTGCCTACCTAAGACAATTATTCTCACAACCACCTTACAATGCGTCCAACCCATCCAATGTCCACCTATCCAACGTTAATCCGTCCAATGTCATGTATCCACATAACCCCATTACCTCATCAACACAACACCAAGCCAATCCCCAAATACCACCACATATCCTCCAACAACTCCACGCATATCAACAACATCAGGCACAAATCAACCAAAACACCAACCCGTACTACCAAAACCTCCACCAAAAAAATCTCCAACATCAAATCCTACCTCATCTCCAACATCTAACCAATCAACAGGCCTACACACTCCAACCACAACCACCACAAGATCTCACAAACATTGTACAAACCTTGATCCAAAAGGTAGATGACATGCAAACTGGGGGCAAGTGCAAACACTATTCCTTTGAGGAAATTTGCCCCTATCCATTTGATTGTACACTATACATGCCCCCTTTCCCCAAGAACTTTGAGACGCCTAAATTTGACAAATACAAGGGAAAGGGAGACCCTAGGGATCATCTTAGCGAGTTTTACCTCATGTTAGCACAGTAAAAATTTGAAATTTTTACTATCTCCTTAGCACATCATATTTAAATAAATCCTGAAGAATATCCCAAAAAGACCATAATAAAATTATTTTTTTTTTGTATCTCACAAGATATCTATGGATGAGCAGTGCCAAATTTCATCAAAATCAATCCATCGGCAAAAGGTTGTGTTGCTTATACCGATACACAAGGAATCGTTTGAAAACAACCATCGACGTGAAAATAGAGGTCGGAAGAAGAATTATGGAAGTTACCGATGAAGTAAGTGATACCGATGACCTTACATCGGCAAGGGAGGCAAGTGGTCATACCGATCGGTATGACAGATATCTATCGGATGATCTTTTAGAAGTTGCCCCGACGGTATATATCATACCGATGAAGCATTTCGGCAAAAGTTTCACCGAACATCATGCGGGGGTAACAAAACAAATAGCCATCGGCGAGAGGTAAGCTATCGGGATAGGAAACAAGTAAGCCTTCGATGATTAAGAGTCTTGGCGATAAGAAATCCATCAGCGAGACTCACAGCGATACACCTCTATCGGGATAACTTGACATATCAGAACAAAAGAACTAGGTCTTGCCAATTCACAAGTCACGGCGATCAAAAGGTGTCAGTGACACTTTACTAAACTTTGCCCAATGAAAGATATGAAAAGGGTCATCGGGGAGATGATTTGGATCGGGATATCTTGAGAAAGCTATCCCGATAATGAATGTCATTCCGATAAAGATAAAAGTTCATATATGAAGATGACTATCGGCGAGACAATAAAGATCGGGAGAACATAGTTTTATTATCCCGATAGTCTCAATCTTCCCGATAAGCAAATCATATCGGTGGGACTCGCTATATCGCAAAGAGATCTAAAAACCCTTGGCGATGAAGGAAGTCATGCCGATGGTCTCGCCCACTTAAGATATGACATTACATAGCGTCGGGAATACAATTGAGGGGTCACCCTTGATATAATTACTAGGAGTGCTGTTGATCTTACTGATTCTCACCGTGAGCAGGAGTATTTAGATCATCTGGCAAAAGTTTATTTATGGCTAAATAGAGCCTAATTAAGCTTATGTAATTATTGTCTATGTTGGTTAAATTCCCAAGAGACTTATTGAAGAGTTGTATCTCTTCATGAAAATATCTATATAAGTTCAAACAATCGATGCTGAAACAAGATCAGCAGTTGAGAATATTTATATATACATAACATACAATATTCCAAAATGACTATGTTGCTTATTTTATTTGAAGAAGAATTTTGAAGTTCTCTGATTCAGTATTTCTACTTTGGTATCAGTTATTTGTTGAAATTATTCAATTGTGTGGTTGTCTCCATTTCTGCATTTCCCTGTTATTCAGATTAAGATATCAAGTATATATTTAATCTGTCAATACACATTTGCTGTATCTGTGTGATTAATTTGGTTGGTGTCCATCTAAGGAATTAAACCCTTCTGATTTATTCACAGTAGCCTGGAAGTAGTAAGTTGGGATTACTAAGTAGAGCCATATAATCAGGATTGACATACTGTCTCCAGTAAAATATTATCTGTTAATCTTGTCCATTCATTTCATTTGGTTCCTTCAAGTAAGGATTAAAATACCTTCTGGTGAATTATAAGATATCTGATTTTATTTGGTTGGATTATCAAGAAGAGTCTGTCAGTCATTTACTTGCACGTTTATACAAGCTATAAACCAGAACTGTGCCAAATATCTAGAATTATTACCATTAAGAAACTACTGTTCTTAGTCCTTCAAATTGACTCTGTTACCCAACAAGGCTATAGTCTCATTCAACTCATTAATTAAAATCTTTTTACCTTGATATTGCTTATACAATTTCTGCAAATCACTTATTAAACATTACACATAGAATTAATTAGTCAGCCGTTTCATCTATTTTACATCCTATGCCATTGTAGATAGATATAGTTATTCTACTCATTCACACTCAGACTGCTTTAGTATTCCAAGGTTCACCCACCTAGGTGTAGCAGGACCTAAAGTATAGGAAATCATCAAACTGTGAAGGTTGATTTCGTCAAGTTAGTTCAAAAACGTTGCAAATCCAAACATAGAGCCTGGCATCCTCTTAGGATTTGCAACCTGCATTTTTGAGACCTAACAAATTGGCAACTCTACTGGGGACTAGTAAAAGGACCTTAGAGATTAATCCTTTCTTTCATAGAGTCATTTCAAAAATTTAATTTGGTAACTCTGCTGGTGACAAGAACCCTACAGATAAAAATATAAACTTTTCCTATTCAATAGGTGGCGACTCTAGTTACAATTATAACAAAAATTTTGAATGGATGGTAGGAGATCCAAGATGGAAGGTAAAAATTTGCAGTCATCTCCACCCCTCAGAAATATTTCCAAAAGAAATGTGAATTCAAAGCATTCCCATCAAGATAATAATCGGGATATCCAAGAGAATGATTCAGAACAAAATATCTCAATTCACAACAAATTTACACCTCTACATGATTCAAATGAGAACCTTAGTGGAGCAACTGATGATATTTTGGCAAGGTACAGACCCACCCCTCAAGAACAGCGTGATCATGATGCAAAGGTCATGAGGGATATTGATAGAAACCAAGCCGAACATGATTTCAAGATGTCATTATACCAGGGAGAAGAGATAGGATATGAATTTTCAAATCAGGGAATGAATGACAATCCAGAACATCAGGAAGTAAATAATCAAGACATGAGTGATGAGCAACAGGAAATACTCATGCTCAGGAAAGAACTTGAAAGGTACAAGATACAAGAGGAGAAGGAGTTGTTGCAGCAAGAAATTCAACAGAGGAAAAATAAAGCCAAAACAGCTCCCCCAAAATATGTACCTCCGCATAGAGGGAATATTTCAAGAAATACATAGCAAAATATAGGTGGTGTTCAAAACTCACATGCTTCTGGAAGTCATCAGAACATTGTTCCCCAAAACCCTAGACCACCTCCCATACGTAATGCATCTCAACATATGGCAAATAATTACCCACCCCCTGGCCAACAATGTTATAGGCCACAAAATCAACATATAAATCCCCATATGAACCAACATCAACAATATGCATATAATCAGCCACCAGGTGGATATAATTACTATCCCAATCCGCCGCCTCTAAATTTCCCTCCCCAAAACCTAGCTAATATATGCAGTCAATTTGATTTAACAGGATATCAATTATATCCATATCCTATGGATAGTACTTGGAGAAATATGGTTCCCAAGTTTATTAGAAACAATGCAGTATCTGCAGAAGATCATATCAGAAGTTTTAATGCCTTTGTACAGGATATAGGTATGGATTGGGAAGACATTAGAATGAGGTTATTTATGATGTCCCTCACTGAAGATGCCAGAGATTGGTTTAATAGCTTGCCCGATGCATCAATCAATTCAATTACTGATTTCCATAACCAATTTAAGGATCAGTATGGTAACCAATATGCTCCTGAGTTTGCACTGCATGAACTAATAAGTATACAGAAGTATCAAAACGAATCAGTGTTTGATTTTAACCTGAAGTTTTCCAAGTTACATAATAAGGTACCACATGGAGCCAAGTTATCTGACCAGGCAGCTCTGAGTATCTATATGAAAGCATTTGACCCCAAAACAGGATATGAACTTAGAAACAGGTGTCCTGCAACTTTGGCCGAAGCACAGAAAGTGGCCATAACTATTGAAAATAATAGGAAGGTTGCAGGGATGGTCAGTAAAAGGGATAATCATAGAAATCTTCAGAATCCAAATGCTCAACAGATTAAACCAGAGGGTCAGCATAGGCATGAAAGACCTAGGTTACATGATATGCCTTACAATACAAACTGGAAGGATGGAAGACCTATAGATAATAACAGAAAGCAACCATATGGAAAGGATACTCCTGATCCCCTGAAGAGAAACATGGCACATATGGCAGAAAATAAACCTTAGTGTTTTGTATGTAACTTACCACATTTACCTGAATACTGTGAGGTAGCTAAATCAATACAGCAAGAGGAAATGTTGTACAACTATAATAGGGATAATCACACCATCAATATGATGCAGGATACACCATGTGTGGTAACAGAAGATTATTCTTCTTCAGAAGAAGAAGGGTATGAGTATGATGTAGGGAACCAAAAGTATCATGTTAACATGGGAGAACAGCAGGTATTCTCAGACCAGGAAGATAGTTGTAACAACAAACCATATGGTCAATGGAGAAAACCTACTGAGGATGAAAGAGAAGCTCTCACAGTGGCTGCAGTAGCTCAAGCTCGAAACACTTATAACTTAAGGAATAGAACAACAAATGTTGGGCAAGGAACTCCTGGGAGTGTATTCATAAAAGACCAGAATAACAAAGGGAATAATACAAAATCATCACCTAAAGAACCAGAAAAAGGGGATAAAAGTAAAATGAAAGGAAAGCAAGAAAAAGAGAACACAAAAATAGAAAAGAATGACCAGATCATAACCCCTTCTTTTGACATTGCACAGGCAGTGTCTCAGGTGAAGATATCAGTCCCACTCCTAGAGATGATGAAAATAGATAAATATAGGAGTACAGTTGTCAAGATGATTTCTGATACACCAAATCCAAAACATAAAGGGTTTGAAAAAACAACAAATAATGTGCATCAAGAAAATTTTAAGATGCCTGAGGTATACCTTGGTGACACACTTACAAAAAATCCCTCACAGGTAGATCCATTCTATATTACACTAGTAATCAAGAACAGAATAGTCAGGAATTGTATGATTGATTCAGGTGCTGCTATGAATATCATGCCTATAGCAGTGATGAAAGAATTGGGGATGTGGGTTGATACTACTTATGGCCAGTGTTATGCAATGGATAACCGATCTATTCCAGTAGTTGGTATTATGAAAGATGTAGAGATAAAACTTGCTTCACATCCTGAAGCAACATATAACATTGACATCACTGTGGTTGATATCCCACCGTACTATGGAATGCTGCTATCAAGGCAATGGGTTGTAATGGCAGGAGGCAATGTTCAATTAGATCTATCATATGCCACCATACCAGTAGGTGACAAGGAAATCAAGTTGTGCAGAGAACCAAGGTATGACAATATTATAGAAAGAATGGACTGGCATCAGGTGAATTTCTTTTGTGACACAGATTTAGGAGTTTTCAAAGTTGGAGAAACTACCCCAGAATTGCATAACACTGACCCAATACACACTGAATCTATGAAAGGAGAAAATGAATTGTGGAAAATGTATTTCGATGGTGCATGCAGCAAGATAGGAAATGGGGCCGGAGTAGTTTTTATCTCGCCAGGAGGTAAAACATTCAAATACTCTTTCTTATTGACATTTGAATGCACTAATAATGTAGCCAAGTATGAAGCCCTGCTCATTGGCCTAAACATAGCCACCAAATACAAAATAAAAAAGTTGGCTGTCTATGGTGATTCTGAATTGGTCATCTCCCAAGTAAGAGAAAAATATTTATCTAAAAATAAAAGATTAAGACAGTACAGAAATGCAGTTTGGGATAGTGTTGAATTATTTGATGCTTTTTCAATCAGCTGGGTTGATAGGTCTAAAAACATCATGGCAGACTTTTTAGCAAACATTGCATTAAAGAGAGATGATGTTACATTAGGAGGGATCACAGAAGTAGAATTTAAAACTAGACCTACCATCCCTGATAATATACAGAACTAGCAAGTGTTTGATAGCGATGCTGATATAATCAATTTCTTACATTGTGCTGATTATTATGAAAATCAAGAAATTGATTTCAGTGCATTTGTGGAGGAACACGATGGGAAAGAAACCCTTTTTGGCCAAGAAGTGGTTCAACTAAAGACAAATAAGATACCCAAAGGACTTATTGCATTAGAAAAAGCATTTGATGGGCATGATAGATACAAAAAAAAAGACACACCAGTGATACCTGAGAACCTTGAGGAAGTGAATTTGGGGACTCAGACAACCCCAAAAAATGTATATATTGGAAGGAATCTTGACCAAAAAATCAGAAGTAGAATCATCAATCTACTTAGGAAGTACAGGCATGTGTTTGCTTGGTCATATGATGACTTAAAGGCATATAGAGAGGATCTATTTCAACATGAGATACCACTCAAGCCAGATGCAAAACCATTCAGACAGAAACAAAGGCCGATTAACCCTACATTGGCTCCGAAAATGCTAGAGGAACTTACAAAGTTAAGGGATGGAGCTATAATCAAACCTATTAGACATTCTTCCTGGGTCTCAAACTTAGTACCTGTCAGGAAAAAGAATGGTGACATTAGACTGTGTGTGGATTTCAGAAACCTGAATAAATCTTCTCTCAAAGATAATTATCCTCTTCCCAATATGGAGGCGATATTGCAGAAAGTTACTGGGTGTGAATTGCTATCCATGTTGGATGGTTTCTCCGGCTACAATCAGGTAAAGGTTAAGGAGTCTGAACAATTTAAGACGGCATTCACCACTCCGTGGGGAACATATGTATACTTGAGAATGCCATTTGGATTAACTAATGCTGGGGCAACATTTCAAAGAGCGATGGATGTAGCTTTTGCTGAATTAATCAATAAGATTATGATAGTATATCAAGATGACTTAACAGCATATTCAAAAAGGGCTGAAGATCATTGCACACATCTAGAACAGATATTTGTCAAAGCCCTAGAATATGGAATATCATTGAATCCTAAAAAATGCCATTTTGCAGTAACAGAAGGAAAATTACTTGGTCATATAGTCTCGAAGGAAGGAGTTAAAATAGATCCTGAAAGGGTGAAAGCAATTGATCAGGTCCCTATTCCAAAAAATGTAAAAGCTATACAATCATTCTTTGGTCAGATAAATTTTGTTAGAAGATTTATACCAAATTTCGCAGAGATTGTTTGTCCTATATCAAGAATGCTGAAGAAGAACTCAGATATGAAATGGACAACAGAAACAATGGAAGCATTTGGTAACATTAAGGAGGCCATTAAGCAAGCTCCAGTCTTAATATCCCCTGACTTCGGTAAACCTTTCCAACTTTCTTCATTTTCTTCCTATCATACAGTAGCAGTAGTGTTGTTGCAGAAAAACAATGATGGATATGAACAGCCTATCTCTTTCTTTAGCAAGTCCCTTCAGAATGCAGAGTTGAAGTATGACATTATTGAAAAACAGGCATATGCATTGGTAAAAGCAGTAAAAAATTTTAGACCATATTTGGTGGGGGCTAAAATCATAGCATATGTTCCTAATGCTGCAGTGAAGGATGTACTGATCCAAACTGAGGTCACCGGTAGGAGATGTAGGTGGATTAATAGGATTCAGGAATTCAACATTGAAATCCAAATCACTAAATTAGTAAGAGGACAGGGTCTTGCCAAATTGATGGCTGAAAGTAATCTAGAAGCCTCCCAGATATGTAACGTTGATGCAAGTACCAGTATTGAACACACTCCATGGTATACTGATATAGTATATTATCTAAAACATATGAAGTGTCCTGAAGGATATGATGATAACAAAAGAAGGACACTCAAACTACAAGCTTCAAAATATGTACTCATTGGTGGGGATCTCTATTGGAAAAATAGAGATGGGGTTCTACTATTATGCTTGGACGAATATCAATCAAAACATATTATGAAGGAGTTGCATGAAGGCATGTGCAGAGGACATTTCTCAGCAAAAACCACAGCCCACAAGATCCTCAGGGCAGGGTACTATTGGCCTAAAGTCTTTAACGATTCATACCAGTACACTAGAAAGTGTGAAGCATGCCAAAAGTTCTCAGGGAAGTTAAAGTATCAGGGAGCATTACCCTTAAAACCTATGCAAGTTGAGGCTCCATTTTATCAGTGGGGTATTGATTTTATAGGTGAAATTTCAGAGAAATCGAGTGGGGGGCACCGATGGATTTTAGTGGCTACTGATTACTTTACAAAATGGGTGGAAGCAATCCCAACCAGACAGGCTACAAGTAAAGTTGTGATAAATTTTCTAATGGATAACATTATATACAGATTTGGTACTCCTGTAAGATTGATTACAGATAATGGGATGTGTTTTAGATCTGATGAATTCAAAGGTTTTTGCAGCACACATGGTATCACTATTTCTTATGCTGCTCCTTACCATCCACAGGCCAATGGACAAGCTGAATCAAGTAATAAGAGCCTGTTGAAAATCATAAAAAGAATGTTGGATAGAAATAAGAAGGCTTGGGATTCAAAATTAAGAATGGCAGTGTGGGCTGACAGGATTACTATAAAAAGGGCAATTGGGAGATCCCCTTATGAATTGGTATATGGAACCCAAGCAAGATTACCATTGGAAAATCTTATACTAGTATACAAATTCATTCTCCAGGAAGACTTGAATATCCCTGAACCAATGGAGGAAAGGTTGGAACAATTGGTAGAGCTTGATAAAACAAGAAGAATGGCTCGGAGACAGAATATTAAATTACAATCACAGGTAAAATATCTCTTTGACAAGAAGGCCAAAGAAAGAAAGTTTGAAATAAATGATCTGGTACTAATGTGGAATGCAAGATGTCAAGACAAAGGAAAACATGGAAAATTTAAAGCCCTGTGGTTGGGTCCTTTTGTTATCACTGGCAAGGGAGGTGATGATTCTTACTATGTACAGAATATGTCAGGAGAGGAGCAGGATTTGCCTGTACATGGGCAATACTTGAAGCAGTTCTTTTCATAAACATGTACAAAGAGAATTGAGTGTTGCCAGTGCATGGACAACATTCAAATAATTCTCAAAATATCTTATTCCATGCACAGTAGTATAGGAATCATTCTTGCTCCCCATCATTCCTTTCCTTTCCTTTTCCCAGTTTCATCAAACCTCACCCCAAAATAATAAAATATGTGGTCTACTTCCCCAGGAGATCTGGATCCTTGTTATACTCACAGGGAGTATACATCCCAGACAGAGCCACTGTTAGCACAGTAAAAATTTGAAATTTTTACTATCTCCTTAGCACATCATATTTAAATAAATCCTGAAGAATATCCCAAAAAGACCATAATAATAAATTTTTTTTTTGTATCTCACAAGATATCTATGGATGAGCAGTGCCAAATTTCATCAAAATCAATCCATCGGCAAAAGGTTGTGTTGCTTACACCGATACACAAGGAATCGTTTGAAAACAACCATCGGCATGAAAATAGAGGTCGGAAGAAGAATTATGGAAGTTACCGATGAAGTAAGTGATACCGATGACCTTACATCGGCAAGGGAGGCAAGTGGTCATACCGATTGGTATGACAGATATCTATCGGATGATCTTTTAGAAGTTGCCCCGACGGTATATATCATACCGATGAAGCATTTCGGCAAAAGTTTCACCGAACATCATGCGGGGGTAACGAAACAAATAGCCATCGACGAGAGGTAAGCTATCGGGATAGGAAACAAGTAAGCCTCCGATGATTAAGAGTCTTGGCGATAAGAAATCCATCGGCGAGACTCACAGCGATACACCTCTATCGGGATAACTTGACATATCGGAACAAAAGAACTAGGTCTTGCCGATTCACAAGTCACGGCAATCAAAAGGTGTCGGTGACACTTTACTAAACTTTGCCCGATGAAAGATATGAAAAGGGTCATCGGGGAGATGATTTGGATCGGGATATCTTGAGAAAGCTATCCCGATAATGAATGTCATTCCGATAAAGATAAAAGTTCATATATGAAGATGACTATCAGCGAGACAATAAAGATCGGGAGAACATAGTTTTATTATCCCGATAGTCTCAATCTTCCCGATAAGCAAATCATATCGGTGGGACTCGCTATATCGCAAAGAGATCTAAAAACCCTTGGCGATGAAGGAAGTCATGCCGATGGTCTCGCCCACTTAAGATATGACATTACATAGCGTCGGGAATACAATTGAGGGGTCACCCTTGATATAATTACCAGGAGTGCTGTTGATCTTACTGATTCTCACCGTGAGAAGGAGTATTTAGATCATCTGGCAAAAGTTTATTTATGGCTAAATAGAGCCTAATTAAGCTTATGTAATTATTGTTTATGTTGGTTAATGATGCAGAGGTAAAACGCAACGAGAGCTTACAAATGGGAAGGAGGAGTCATTAACACAAATAGCATATTAAAATACCTATCGGCTTATCGTCATCATCATATTTCTTACTAACACGGACAGCATCATCATATTTCGAACAGGCATGAATATCCTCCTGCTGACTACTGTTCACTTCCTTATCGCCTTTCACCTTTCGCCTGTCAGCAGCATCATGATATTCGGCTAGCGCAAACATCCTCCTGATGTTCACTATTCACTTAGCGCCAAACACTATCTTCATCATCATGATATTCAACATCACCTTCATCAGCAGGATATAAAATATCCGGTTCCCTTCAAATATCCTGATGACGACAACTTCAAGCACCTTTCCTTCGATGCTTACGGCACCCCGATATCTGACTACTCAAACAATAGCATCATGATATGACTTATCCGGTCATATTGAAACATCCTGATGATGTTCACCAAACTTTATGCCGAAGCCTTACGCCGATACCAAAACACTTATGGTCAGTAGGATAAACCTTTATCGGGTGATATTTCGAAATGTCCTGATGACGATTATCCTAATGACGATGACGTCATATGCAGCTCCTTCAATATCCCGCTGCCCCAATATCCTGATGACGATTATCCTGATGACGATGACGTCACATACACCTGATGATGATGTCACCCAGATATAAGATCCTTATATCCTCCGTAGCATGATAATGAGATATCAGGTGATCTTTTCAATATCCTGATGATGACCTCTCCGGTCCTTAGCCAAAAAAATGAACTTTCACTTCCGCATACGATAGCGATATGCGGATGATGGGTACACCCGAAAGATGATCCTGACGATGATATATACACTGAGTATATATCCAACTTATATCATCCTGATGCACTTGAAACATACAGTCTTCATCAGTTTCACAACCCGATCCGGATAGCAATATACTCACAGATGACGATGTGATTCGCTTCGACTGGAAAAGCACATGCAGACTCCTGTATATCCGTCAGCTACATGTAAACTCACAGAACCGCACAATTTCACAAAGAAAATATGATGATCGGACCGGATCACCTTCAGATCAAAACTTAACAATTTATCTTCCTGAACCTAGCACATGAGGATGCTAGGTTGATTCACAGCATGCTACCGACTGATCTCTCAAACAATGAAATGCAGAAAACTAAAATGCAAACTAAACTATCATACATGACCATTCCACCGATTCACAGAATCAACCGGTGGAAGGGTTGAAAGAATCCATCCACTTGTAATCAGAACAGAAATCAAAACAATAACAACTGATAAACCAGATAATGCAATTGATGAGATCATATTCAGATGGAACACAAATGTCCTGAACAATGTTTCACAATGTCTGGACTGATCTCTAGATCACCAGTACAACATAACACAACACAACTAACATGCTAAACCCTAACAGATCGAAGGTATATATAGCAATATCCTGCGAGTACTACCAACTCGATTCCCAGCGGCTGGGAGCTTCCAAGCGGCTGGGAGAGAAGACAGCTCATACTACCTGATCACGAACTCTAACTACCTGCACATTCTCCTAGGCTGATCTAATACATATGTATTGGTCCAATGGACCTTATTACATCATGAAGTCAAACATACTAAAAATAAACTAATGTCCAGACATGCGGACTATATCCTGTCTTTTAGGGGTGCTCCTGCACCATACTCCCCAGAAGAAGAAATCTCAAGTCCACTTGAGATGAGAGTATGAAGATCTGCACCATGTTTCTGGATCTGCTCTTCAGTCATCCATACTACTTCAGAATTAGGTTTTCCCTTCCAAGAGACTAGATACTCCAAGTACTGTTTGTTCCGGGTCTGTTTGACCACTCTGGTGTCCAAAACCTTCTGCAACTGTGGAGGATCATGCTTGGGAATGTCATCATTGACTGTATCCTATAGGAGTTCCTGATCTGCATCTGGATAAGACTTGTATGGAGTTAAATCACATACATTGAATATAGGGGACAAACCAAGATCAGGTGGGAGTTGTATCTCATAGGCATTCTGTCCATGCTTGTGCAAAATCTGACATGGTCCAACTTGTCTCTGCATGAGTTTAGTATATTTTCCCTTAGGAAGTCTGTCCTTCTTCAAATGAACCCATACCAAATCTCCAACATCAAACTGAACATCCTTCTTCTTTTTATCAGCATATTCCTTATACTTCAAGGTGGTTTGCTGCAGTTGGGTCTTGACTTGATCATGAACCTCTTTGATGGCTTCTGCAAAAGCTTCACCTTCTGCACTAATAGGGTCTACTGTAGGTAGATCTCTCAATTCCAAAATTCCTCTTGGATGCATACCATAAACTATCTGAAAAGGTGATTTCCCTGTGCTCCTATTGACAGTATCATTATAGGAAAATTTAGCTTGAGATAGAATATTATCCCACTTTTCTCCATGTTGTTTTGTTAAACACCTAAGCAAATTCCCTAAGGAACGGTTCACTACTTCAGTCTGTCCATCCGTTTGAGGATGATATGCAGAGGAAAAAGACAAATTTGTTCCAAGTTTCCTCCAAAGAGTCCTCCAGAAGTGACCAATAAACTTCACATCCCTATCTGATACTATACTCAATGGCAATCCATGGATTCTGACAATCTCCCTGAAAAACAAATCTGCAATATATGAAGCATCAGCAGTGGTTTTGCATGGCAAGAAATGTGCCATTTTGCTGAATCTATCCACTACAACAAAAACACTGTCAAACCCTTTCCTTGTCCTTGGTAAACCCAAGACAAAATCTATACTTATGCTTTCCCATGGTCTGGAAGGAATGGGTAAGGGCTGATATAAACCTACATTAGTTGACCTGCCTTTAGCTTTCTGACATATCACACATGTCTCTACAAATTTTCTGACATCTGATTGTAACTTAGGCCAAAAGTAATGTCTTCGGACAAGATCAAGAGTCTTATCTAGACCAAAATGACCTGCCATAGCTCCACAATGTTTCTCCTTAATGATGTTTAACCTCATAGAACACCTTGGAATACATAACTGTCCACCTTTGAACAACAATCCATCCTGAATCAAAAATTCAGAGAATTCAGCATGATATTTCTCTCCAAAAGAAGTACATACATGATATATCTCCCCAAAATCTTCATCAGTCTGATACATGGTCTTTAGTGAATCAATGCCAACACTTTCTAACTGAATCTGGTTGACTGTTAGAATTCTCCTGCTCAAAGCATCTGCAACTTTATTCTTGACTCCTTTCTTATGCTTCAATGTAAAAGTAAAAGCTTGTAAGGTTTCTACCCATTTCATGTGTCTGTGGTTCAGCTTTTCCTGGCTGTTTATGAAACTCAGAGCCTGGTTATCTGTGAATACTATGAATTCCTTTGGCATCAAGTAATGCCTCCATTTCTTGAGTGACTGGACTAAAGCATACATTTCCAAATCATATGAGGAATACCTCTTCTTAGCATCATTGAGCTTCTCACTGAAAAATGCAATAGGTCTACCTTCTTGGCTGAGTACTGCTCCAATGGCCATGTGACTGGCATCACATTCTACCTGAAAGATTTTGTTAAAGTATGGAAGTGCAAGGACTGGCTGCTGTGCCACCTTCTTCTTCAATGTTTCAAAAGAATCATCTGCTCCTTGAGTCCAAACAAATCTACACTTCTGTCCTCCTTTGATGGTATCAAGCATGGGTGCACAAATATGACTAAACCCTCTTATAAACTTCCTGTAGAAAGTTGCTAACCCATGGAAACTTCTGACATCATTCATAGTCTTTGGGGTTGGCCAAGACAATATGGCACTTACCTTCTCCTTATCCATCTGTAACTTTCCTTGTGAAATGACAAAACCCAAATATGTGATCTCCTCTTGCATGAACAAACACTTGTCTAAATTTATCATCAGCTGCTCTTCATGTAACCTCTTAAGAACCAAATCTATATGTTTGAGATGTTCTTCTTTTGTGTTGCTGAAAATCAGAATGTCATCTAGATATACTATGACAAACTTACCAATGAACTCTTTCAAAACCTCATAAAAGTACTAGGTGCATTAGATAAACCAAAAGGCATAACCTTCCACTCATATAACCCTTCATTAGTTTTGAATGTTGTTTTCCATTCATCTCCTGGCCTAATCCTGATCTGATGATATCCACTCTTCAAATCTATTTTTGTAAAATACTTAGCACCTCCCAAACAGTCAAGTAAATCCTCTATCCTAGGGATTGGAAACCTATACCTGATTGTGATCTTGTTGATAGCTCTAGAATCTGTGCAAAGCCTCCAAGTACCTTCCTTCTTTGGTGCTAGTACAGCTGGTACTGCACATGGACTTAAACTTTTCCCAATCAGACCTGAATCCAATAATTCTTCAATTTGTCTGGCTACTTCTGCATTCTGTTCTGGAGTTAGCTTATAGGCTGCTTTGTTTGGAAGTGTTGACCCTAGAATTAAGTCTATGCAGTGACTGATATCTCTGACAGGTGGTAGGGATCTTGGCATTCCTTCTGAGATGATACCTTTGTAATTATCCAATAGCTCTTGGATAGCTGGGTCTATGAACCTTTGCTTCTTCTCTTCCTTGACTTCTTGCTGCTGTTCTTTATTCACCCTCATACATGGGATTAGGGCATATGCAACTGCACCTTCTGTTGCTACTTCTTTCATGAACTGTTTTCCTTCCATCAGCATTACCTTCACCTCTTTTCCTTTGGATTTCTCCTCCTTCTCTGTCAGTGGTAGTAACTCTATCACCTTACCATCTTTAGTGATTGTATAGGTATTTCTAACACCATCATGTTGTGCCTTCAAATCATACTGCCATGGTCTACCAAATAAAAGATTGCAAGCATCCATCTTGGTAATGTCAAACAACAACTTATCCTTATATGCTCCAATCTGAAATTCTACCCAAGCCTGCTCTTCTACAGTTGTCTGCTGACCTTGGGTAAGCCATGAGACTTTATATGGGGATGGGTGAGGCAATCTCCTAAGCTTAAGCTTTGTCACCATTTCTTCAGACACAAAATTTTCAGTAGAACCAGAATCAATCAAAACTTTACATGCCTTACCTCCTACTTTGCAAATAGTTCTGAAAAGAGACTTTCTTTGAGGGGATTCTTTGTCAGGTACCTTCATGGTGGTCACTGTTCTTCTCATCATTAGAGACTCTCCACTTTCTGGGTATCCATAATTATCAGGAGCATTCACACTCTGAAAAGAAGTAGAGCCTGTCATACTTTGATTATCAGGTTCTTGGACCAGATTTGTTCTCCTTTCTCCTGTTGAGCTTGTGGCCTTTTCTGGACATCTGCTGGCTATATGGCCTTCTTTGTTACAGTTATAACATCTGATGGATCCTCTACCCTGGGATCTTCCTCTAAAAGGTCTTCTACCTCTGAAGTTTCCTTGCTGACTATAATTTTCCCTCTGGTTCTGGCTATTGTTTCCCTTACTATTGTCATGACTGGATTCTCCTTGATATCCATGTCCATGTCCTCTACCTCTAAAAGGACCTCTTCCACCCCTTTGTTGTCTTCCTCTTCCTCTATTGTTTTGTTCTTGTTTTCTCTTTAACTTCTCTTCCACTTTCAATGCCAACTGAAAGCATTTCTGAACTGTATCTGGATTATGCAGACTTAAATCTTCCTGAATGTTGAACCTCAATCCATTAAGGTATCTGGCTACCTTCTCTTCTTCACTTTCCTTTACCTTTGTTTTCATACAAAGTTTCATGAATTCTTCTGTATATGAGCTGACATCTAGCTCCTTCTGCTTCAGGTTTTGCTTCCTCTTGTGTAATTGGATACTGTAATCCAATGGGACATAAGCTTCCTTTACTAATGCCATCATCTTCTTCCATGTAGCGACTCTACGCTTTCCTTCCTGTACTCTATCATCTTGGACGAAATTCCACCATGTCAAGGTAGCTTCTTTCATTTTTGACTGTGCTATTTTCACCCTCTGTTGTTCTGGTATCTCCTCTGTTACAAAGAAATTGTTCAAGGAGTCTATCCACTCCATCACTGAATCAGGGTCCACCTTTCCTGTAAACACTGGCAAATCCAGTTTCACATCCATGGTTCTCCTCTCCATGGCCTTGAGGGTGTTCAACAGTGGTCTCTGGTCTGCAGGAACGACCTCCTCGCTCCAACTAGGGATCTCTTCTTCTTCCCTATCTTCTTCTCTACCAGAACCTACTCTGCTCCTCAACTTCGCTAACTCATCCTTCAATTCCTGATTCTGAGCCTTCACGGCCTTGCTTTCTGCAATCTGTTTCTTTACCAGAACTACCAACTCAGCGTTGGTCATCCTTGTCGGCATCTCAGATGTTCCTTCGTCACCTGACATCCTGCTATATCCTTATCTTTTCCAGAAGATCCTTCCTTTGCTCTGATACCACTATGATGCAGAGGTAAAACGCAACGGGAGCTTACAAATGGGAAGGAGGAGTCATTAACACAAACAGCATATTAAAATACCTATCGGCTTATCGTCATCATCATATTTCTTACTAACATGGACAGCATCATCATATTTCGAACATGCATGAAATATCCTCCTGCTGACTACTATTCACTTCCTTATCGCCTTTCGCCTTTCGCCTGTCAGCAGCATCATGATATTCGGCTAGCGCAAACATCCTCCTGATGTTCACTATTCACTTAGCGCCAAACACTATCTTCATCATCATGATATTCAACATCACCTTCATCAGCAGGATATAAAATATCTGGTTCCCTTCAAATATCCTGATGACGACAACTTCAAGCACCTTTCCTTCGATGCTTACATCACCCCGATATCTGACTACTCAAACAACAGCATCATGATATGACTTATCCGGTCATATTGAAACATCCTGATGATGTTCACCAAACTTTATGCCGAAGCCTTACGCCGATACCAAAACACTTATGGTCAGCAGGATAAACCTTTATCGGGTGATATTTTGAAATGTCCTGATGACGATTATCCTGATGACGATGACGTCATATGCAGCTCCTTCAATATCCCGCTGCCCCAATATCCTGATGACGATTATCCTGATGGCGATTATCCTGATGACAATGACGTCACATGCACCTGATGATGATGTCACCCAGATATAAGATCCTTATATCCTCCGCAGCATGATAATGAGATATCGGGTGATCTTTTCAATATCCTGATGATGACCTCTCTGGTCCTTAGCCAAAAAAATGAACTTTCACTTCCGCATACGATAGCGATATGCGGATGATGGGTACACCCGAAAGATGATCCTGACGACAATATATACACTGAGTATATATCCAACTTATATCATCCTGATGCACTTGAAACATACAGTCTTCATCAGTTTCACAACCCGATCCGGATAGCGATATACTAACAGATGACAATGCGATTCGCTTCGACTGGAAAAGCACATACAGAGTCCTGTATATCCGTCAGCTGCATGTAAACTCACAGAACCGCACAATTTCACAAAGAAAATATGATGATCAGGCCGGATCACCTTCAGATCAAAACTTAACAATTTATCTTCCTGAACCTAGCACATGAGGATGCTAGGTTGATTCACAGCATGCTACCGACTGATCTCTCAAACAATGAAATGCAGAAAACTAAAATGCAAACTAAACTATCATACATGACCATTCCACCGATTCACAGAATCAACCGGTGGAAGGGTTGAAAGAATCCATCCACTTGTAATCAGAATAGAAATCAAAACAATAACAACTGATAAACCAGATAATGTAATTGATGAGATCTTATTCAGATGGAACACAAATGTCCTGAACAATGTTTCACAATGTCTGGACTGATCTCTGGATCACCAGTACAACATAACACAACACAACTAACATGCTAAACCCTAACAGATCGAAGGTATATATAGCAATATCCTGCGAGTACTACCAACTCGATTCCCAGTGGCTGGGAGCTTCCAAGCGGCTGGGAGAGAAGACAACTCATACTACCTGATCACGAACTCTAACTACCTGCACATTCTCCTAGGCTGATCTAATACATATGTATTGGTCCAATGGACCTTATTACATCATGAAGTCAAACATACTAAAAATAAACTAATGTCCAGACATGCGGACTATATCCTGTCTTGTAGGGGTGCTCCTGCACCAGTTAAATTCCCAAGAGACTTATTGAAGAGTTGTATCTCTTCATGAAAATATCTATATAAGTTCAAACAATTGATGCTGAAACAAGATCAGCAGTTGAGAATATTTATATATACATAACATACAATATTCCAAAATGACTATGTTGCTTATTTTATTTGAAGAAGAATTTTGAAGTTCTCTGATTCAATATTTCTACTTTGGTATCAGTTATTTGTTGAAATTATTCAATTGTGTGGCTGTCTCCATTTTTGCATTTCCCTGTTATTCAGATTAAGATATCAAGTATATATTTAATCTTTCAATACACATTTGCTGTATCTGTGTGATTAATTTGGTTGGTGTCCATCTAAGGAATTAAACCCTTCTGATTTATTCACAGTAGCCTGGAAGTAGTAAGTTGGGATTACTAAGTAGAGCCATATAATCAGGATTGACATACTGTCTCCAGTAAAATATTATCTGTTAATCTTGTCCATTCATTTCATTTGGTTCCTTCAAGTAAGGATTAAAATACCTTCTGGTGAATTATAAGATATCTGATTTTATTTGGTTGGATTATCAAGAAGAGTCTGTCAGTCATTTACTTGCACGTTTATACAAGCTATAAACCAGAACTGTGCCAAATATCTAGAATTATTACCATTAAGAAACTACTGTTCTTAGTCCTTCAAATTGACTCTGTTACCCAACAAGGCACTAGTCTCATTCAACTCATTAATTAAAATCTTTTTACCTTGATATTGCTTATACAATTTCTGCAAATCACTTATTAAACATTACACATAGAATTAATTAGTCAGCCGTTTCATCTATTTTACATCCTATGCCATTGTAGATAGATATAGTTATTCTACTCATTCACACTCAGACTGCTTTAGTATTCCAAGGTTCACCCACCTAGGTGTAGCAGGACCTAAAGTGTAGGAAATCATCAAACCGTGAAGGTTGATTTCGTCAAGTTAGTTCAAAAACGTTGCAAATCCAAACATAGAGCCTGGCATCCTCTTAGGATTTGCAACCTGCATTTTTGAGACCTAACACCTCACTTGCCTAGAAGTCTCAAATAATGATACATATCTTATGAGACTCTTTCCAAGAAGCCTCAGTGGTCAAGCCGCAGAATGGTTTGCACACCTACCCCCGGGCATTAGGTCTTTTCTTGAGCTCATGGAGAAATTTTTCAACCATTTCTCCTACAACTTTAAACATGAGATATCTATGACCAACCTTTGCAACACAAAACAAAAAAGTAGAGAGTCCTTCGCTTCCTTCTTGCAGAGGTGGAGAAGCTTAGCAAGCAAACTCCCATGGCCAATTCCTAAAAAATAACTCGTCACCATGTTTGTGACCAACCTCAATCAGGAAATAGGGTTTTATTTACAAATCCTTTGTGCATCTACCTTTGAAGATGTCATCGACAAAGGTACCACCATCGAAGGGGCCCTCATCGCCAAGGGGTCCATCAAATTGTATGACTACAAATCCAACAACAACAACAACAAACCCCATATCAACACCCCCAATACAAACAACAACGCCAACATGCAATCAAATGACAAGTCACGCTATTGGGGGAAGAACAAGAACACTTTGAATGATGGCATCACGGATGTGAAATCCATCCAACATATATAGAATCAAACACCTGCGCATACCTATGCTACCAATGTAAATAACCAAAGGGGGCAATCTAAACCACGCAAACCTAGAAGACAATTTACACCCTTAGGGGAACCCATCGAGGACATCCTCAATAGATGTCTCAAGAAAGGTTTGATCACACTCCCACCTATTAGACCCCATCAAGAGAATGATCTCAAAGCTGCATGGTACAATGAAAATGACTATTGTGAATACCACCGCATTGCGGGTCATAAAACCGCTGACTGCATGCAACTAAAACATTACATCCAAGACCTTATAGATCAAAATTAAGTCAGCCTCAATCAAAGCACCCAACCATTGCCAAACTCCAACCTCAGAGCTTACAAGGATCCACTACCCAACCATAATAAAGCCTCCCCATCCAATCAAGCATACAACGTCACCCCACCACCCGCATCATATGACTCTATCGTAGGTCAGATAGAACCATCATCTCACTATGTCAACACAATCACCATTTGGGCACAAGCACCTGACTGTGCTATCACAACCCATCGTCGCCATGTATCCATCTGCATAGACCCTCCCATTGAACAAATGCCTGCATCCACATCTGATCCCCTACCCCCTCGTCCAACCACACATCCATCACCTACCAATCAGTATAACCTCCTAGAGCATCTAGGAAAGACCCCTACACAAATATCCATACTTGAGTTGCTCTGCACATCTCTGGTGTAGGAGCACCTTGACTTCCATAGGAGTTTGATTAAAATGATCCAATATTGTAATAAGTCATCATTGTATAAGGTTAATCAAGTCATTTTTATGTGTTTAGGTCATTAGGAGTTTCAAAAATACAAAATATTGCAAACCATGTAAAGGTTGTCAATGTAAAAGTGGAAAAAAGATGCAAAGTTGGAAGGTGAAGAGTCATTTGGCTCTTGGTTTGCTCCAAATCAGTTATGAACTGAAGAGACATGTTTTAATGCCTTTAAAAGGCCTTGTAACCATGAAGAATTGGTGGGTGGTTGAAGATTTGAGCATGGAGTGAGAAAAAACAATGTTTTCCTTTATTTTCCTTCATAAATTTGCTGTCTTTCGCTATTGTACAGCCCTATATGGAATTGAATGGATGTCTAATGGATTGAAAATGTTATATCTTTCAACCACCTTCCATTTTCTTCTTGTCCCATGCATTTTTATTTAGTTTTGTGAAAGATATGAGTGTTTTATGGACTGTAATTTTCTGATTTTTCCTGCAATAGTCCCATTGCAGCGTTTGGTACGGTTTTGTACGGACATATACAGGATCAATCCATATATTATTGGAAAGAGTATTGAGTCTACTTTCCATTTCTTTTTGTTGCATCAAATTTCATTAAGATTTGAGTAAGTTATGGCATTTTTGGTGAGGGCAGGTCTGAATGCTGCCTGGGGTTTGTAGTTTTGGGAAAAGAGTCATAACTTTCTCTCCTACTATTGGATCTTCATGAAAATTGGATGAAAAGTCTGTATTAATGTTCTCTTCAATCTGAAAAAAGCAATTGGATTAGTTCTTTGATTTGTTAATGTTATTGAGGATAGTTTTGGTCCTCCTACCTCTGCATCAATCTCCCCTTCACAAAGACGTCCTCGACAAAGCACTCTTGCAAACTCAAGTACCTGCCAACTTGAATGTGACCCAATCCAAGCCATGGTAGGACATATCGCCGCAGCTCACCATCTCACATTTCCAGAAAAGGACCTTCCTGCTTCTAAACACCTACACAATGACGCCTTACACATCGAAGTCCATATCCACAAACACATAATCAAAAGAGTCTTAATAGATGGCGGCTCCAGCTTAAACATATGCACTCTTAAACTATTAAAACACTTGGGGTACTTCGATGTGGTTGTAGACACCAGCGAGTACATCACAATCAAAGGCTATGACGACACTGAAAGGCTATCTGAAGGCACCATCAAGCTTCCTATTCAAGTAGGATAGAAAATACTAGAAACAAAATTCTTCTTGGCCGACCATGGATCCATGTCATGCAAGCCATCCCATCCACATTCCATCAATGCTTCAAGTTCCCTCACAATGGTACAGAAGTAACTATCTACGCTGATCCGCGCCCCTTCCAATACTACAGTTTCTTGGAAGGCCATGACCATGCCTTCTGCCCATACAACAAAGCCACCACCAAAACCAATCATATAGCTTCCACCTCATACATGGACCCTTGCAACATCACCACCACTTCATCCCAAGCACTTCCACCACCCAAAGTCAAGATCAAGCTAAGCGACATGGGATGTGGGGAATATAACCTACACGACACCTTTTGTTTGGGCACATTATCCAATCCTAAAACATTTGACATCCCAAAGACAGAAGAAGCCAATACAGTGGTCATCAAGTGCAAACCATCACCCATCTTTGAGAAGAAACATCTCCTGGATCAGGATGTACTCGAGGATATCTCATCCTAGCTATACAAGGACAAAGAAACAAAACAAGAAGCTCCCACCATACCAACAGAAATCTATGGAAAAGGTTCAGAAATTGTCAAAAACATGGGTTACAAAGGACAAGGCGGTATCAACCTTCATGACCAGGGAATTGTGGAACCCATCCAAGCAACAAGAAACCCCTATTCCCAAGGGTTAGGATATGGTCAAAGATAATGTATCCTCACTACTGGCTAATGTATCTTAGCCGAGGTTGCTACAGTCTCCCCTAAAGTTGACAACGTCAATGAAACAGACCATCAAGACTCCTTTAGTGACTTTATTGATTTCTTTGACTCATCCATATGCACCATCCACATGGTCACCACCCTAGCCTTGTCCTCCAATGACTTACCATTGGTATACCCAGAACTTATAGATTGGGACCAACAGGGACCTCTTGTCTTTGACGTAGCACCAAACGATGAGGCTATCACTGAAATGATGGGGGTTAGAGATCACTTCCCCCTGGGAGATCACAGAGAAGGATATATCATGGAACTTGACACGCATGCCTATTTCAAGGAGACAACCCCTGCTTCTAGTCATAAAAACATAAAAATAAAAAATGGATATGATGGTGAAAACCGTTCTGCGGTAGTGTCAAATCCCAAAAAGGTAAAAACAAAAGATGTATCTCTTGGTAAAAACCTTCACAAGGTGCTAGGAGATGGAAGCATGGGCCTTCCCAAAATAGACAAGGTTTATCCAGACAGATCACCTATCCTAGTCGAGCCAACCCAAGAGATGAATCTTGGGACAGAAGAAGAACCGAAAATCACTTTCAGGACAGAATCTCTCAGCACGCAAGAACAAGAAAATTTCTTGACATTCTTCAAATGCCAAAATCACAATTTTGTATGGACCTATGCAGACATGCCAGGGCTAGATCCCACATTGGTTGTTCATCACCTTGCTGTATGCCCTGATGCGAAACTAGTAAAGCAAAAACTCAGAAAAATGAATCCTCAGGTGGCCCTCCTTGTCAAAGCAGAGCTAAAGAAACTACTGGATGTTGGGTTTATTCACCCAATTGATTATCCTGAATGGGTTTCAAACCTAGTACCAGTAGCCAAACCAGATGGCTGAATCCACTGCTCCACCGACTTCAAAGACCTCAACAAAGCCTGCCCAAAGGATGACTTCCCACTATCAAACATTGACATGATAGTGGATCTTACGGCAGGACACGAGATGCTATCCCTTATGGATGGTTTCTCAGGATATAACCAAATCAAAATCGCTGAAGAGGATTGGCATAAGACAGCCTTCATATGCCCATGGGGAACATACTGCTGGGTCGTAATGCCGTTTGGCCTGAAGAATGCTGGAGCTACATATCAAAGAGCTATGACTGTCATCTTCAATGACCTTTTCCACCACATCATGGAAGACTATGTGGACAACTTGCTAGGGAAATCAAAGACAAGAGAAGAACACCTGGATGTCTTGGCCAAGATCTTCGACCGATTAGAGCAATACAATGTTCGCCTAAATCAAAAGAAGTGTGTCTTTGGGGTCACCTCTAGAAAACTCTTGAGATACATAGTCTCCAGAAGAGGAATCAAGGTAGATCCCACAAAGGTCAAGGCCATCACTAAAATACCTCCTCCAAAAACATTGAAACAGCTGAGAAGTCTACAAGGAAAGCTCCAATCTATCCGTCGGTTCATTGCCCAACTTGCTGGTAAATGCCAACCATTCCAGCATCTACTCTGAAAAGATATAGCTTTTGTCTAGAACACTCAGTGTCAGGATGCCTTTGATCAACTAAAAAAATACCTAGCTAATCCTCCTTTTCTAACTCCACCAAGGCAAGGAGAACCCCTCTTTTTATACATCTCCACAATAGAGATAGCTATCGACACCTTACTAGCATAGCACGATGAGCATGGAAAGGAAATAGCCATCTATTACATCAGCTGCACCTTGATTTCATATGAGATAAACTACACACAAATTAAACAAGCATTTCTAGCCCTTACCTGTATGTCACAAAAATTAAGACACTACATGCTCAATCACAAGACCAAGCTCATCGCCAAGATCGACCCACTGAAGTATCTACTAAACAGAGCTGCTCTTAGTGGGAGAATGGCAAAATGGGTCATGATTCTAACTGAATTTGACATTGAATACACTAAGATAAAGGCCATCAAAGGATAGGTTATAGAGGATCAATTGGCCGAAGCACCCATTCCTATAGAACATTCTACACTAGTGGAATTCCCTGATGAAGCTATACTAATAGTCACACCAGCCACAGACACATGGAAGATGTACTTCGACGGATCGTACACACACAGAGGCTTGGGGGCAGGTATCCTGTTTGTTACCCCTCAAGGTGACACCATCCCTAAGTCCTTCAAAATCACATTCCCATGTACCAATAACATGGCAAAATATGAGGCCCTCATCACAGGTCTCCGCATGGCAATAAAATGGAAAATTGAGAACTTGACTGTGTATGGAGGTTCTCAACTGGTCATCCGGCAGGTAAATAATGAGTACAAGACCAAAGATGATAAGCTCCTGTCTTACAAAAGGATGGTCGATGATTTCAAAGACTACTTTAATGACATCCACTTCGAACAAATCCCAAGGCTCAACAATAAAGCTGCAAACGCCATGGCTACCATCAGATCTCTGGTTGACATGAAGAAAGACAGTAAGAAATGTGAGTTCCTGATAGAAGAACTCCCCATCCTAGCATACAATAATCTTCAATCAAAACTAGTGTGCGAGGTCATTGGTCCCCTATCCTCGTGGTATCAAGAAACCTACCTATACCTCCATGATAATATCCTCCCCCCTAACCTATCCACCTCACAGTGAAAATCGTTCATCCGTTGAGCCTCCCACTTCATCCTTGTAGGCGACACCCTGTACAAAAGGATTCTTGATGGCATGTTTCTATGATGTTTAGACTCTAGGGAAGCTAAGGTAGCCTTGGAAGAGGTACACGTAGGTATCTGTGGGGCACATTCATGCGGACCCTCTCTTTCTAAAAAGATCCTCTGGACTGGATATTATTGGCCAACCATGGACTGAGATGCCTACCGGTTTATCAAAAAATGCCTACCATGTCAACAGTATGGCGATCTCATCCACGGACCAACATAGGAATTGTAACCCATCATAATGCCATGGCCTTTCTCATAGTGGGGACTCGACCTCGTAGGGAAAATACATCCCCCATCCTCTAATGGCCATAAGTTCATAATCACTACTACCGAGTACTTCACAAAGTGGGTGGAAGCAATACCACTCACCTTCACCACTGGCACCCAAATCTCCAAATTCATCCTCCATTACATCATTTGCCACTATGGTATCCCTCATTCCATCGTCACCAACAATGGAAAGCCATTCAAGAACCAAGAAGTTCACAGCTTGTGCAAAAAATTTGATATCAAACACCATTTCTCCACACCGTATTACCCTCAAGGAAATGATCAAGCAGAGGCTTCTAATAAAACCATTCTACGCATCCTAAAGAAGATAGTCAATGAAGCTAGCCATGACTGGCACCTCCAACTCAACCCTGCCCTATGGGCCTACTGCACAAGCATCCGCACTCCCATAGGAGCCACTCTATTTTCACTAGTATTTGGATCTGAAGCCATTTTACCTATTGAGGTCGAGCTCCCATCCTTACGAGTATCCCTGTAAAACATAATCTCTGATGAGGAATACAGAGTCGCAAGGTTGCATCAACTAGAACTACTAGATGAGAAATGCCTGAATGCATTGAACCACCTGCAGGCATATCAAAACCACCTCCGACGAAGCTACAATAGGAGTATCAGAACCCAAAAATTTGAAGTAGGTGACCTTGTCCTTATGGAAAATCAGAAGAACCTACAAGAGCATCCTAAGCAAGGAAAGTTTGAACCCAATTTGCTAGGACCTTATGTCATCACAGCTGGCTATGGATCAGGAGCATATCAGCTTGCAACACCTGAGGGGCAGCCTTTGGATGAGCCGATGAACATCCTACATCTCAAGAAATTTTATGCATAACCCATCCGGTACCCCAAGTCAAAAAATCAAAAACAATAGAAAAAAAATCAAAAAATCAAGAAAAACTCGAGTGCAATAAAAACTTCCAATGGTGAAAATCACTTCGGTGACGCCTTGGATAAGTACCACGGTGAAAACATGTTTCAGGCACCATGCGTAGTGGCCGGTTTTACCATCTAATAAGTCCTCTTTCCGTCACAACACTGCATATCGCACACATCCCATGGCTTGGAATTTCAAAACATCAAGTCCTACCAACCAACCCCACACCATCCCATCCCAAGGCTAACCCATGGAACAAGGATCCTTGTAAGCTCCCTTTTGTATAGCACAAAATTAGAAAATCCAAAAACAATAGAAAAAACATAGAAAATCTAAAAATGACACAACCCACCGCAGATTCCCCCCCCATACATCACTCTCACTATAACCCACACTCATCAAAACATACATCAATCCCCACCATCACAACCACCCTAAACCATACCCACATCATCAAGTCTTACTAGAACTACATATTCATTTATCCCGCATCTTGAAAGTACCTTGATCTCGTGGACACAGGGTATGTAGGTAGTCTGGAATATGAAGGATGTTTCTAGTACTCAGGTATATAAGATGCACCCATCCAACCCATTGGATGGTCCCCATTCACTGAGCTTTCTAGATCTAATAAATGATGCATACGCTACGTATACACTTGAAGCATGTCCCCTAATGCAAAAATCATCAATCAACATACCAATTATAATCTTACACATAGCCTGACTGTTCTTTTGCCCACCTTTCAAAAATTCCCCCATCAAATCCAACTGATCTGCATCCTAGGATATATCCTTCCCACAATGGACAAAAATCTGTCATCTTATCAACACATCTCTTGGCAAGAGTACACAAAGGCTATTTGTATCTTTTCATTGGTCTTTTTGATTATTGATTTTTATCTTTTTGTCTCACTCTAAGTTATCTCCAAAGCTACCTTGATCTCATTATATCATGGTAAGTAGCGGACGACACCTAGAGTAGACATGGTCATTGTTTCTGTATGCTGTGCTTGTGGGTTGGTTTCATTACTCCAAGAATAGTATTCATATTTTGAAGCCTAGATCAGTTCTAGCATGATGTGTCCCATTTGCATATATAGGCATTAAAACCTTATATGTACTATTGGCACTCATCGCTATGAGTCCCCTTCCTAGGCTAGGCAGGATTATACTACCTTGGGCATGCATGAAATCAACCTACTGTTTGTGGGTCTAGTCCATGCAATTGTGGGATATATATCATCATTTAGGTCATTTCATACCTTTGTGAACTGTACCCCACATTGCTATAGTAAACTAAGAAATGCTTTCGATTAATCTTATGCAACTACTATTACTAGCTCAAAATCATCATCCTAATCACTCACTCAACTATACCATCTCGGCCTAGATTTGAATATCACTTACCCCCCCAACCTATCCAATCCCCTCACTAAATCCACCTCCCCCACCGTGTCTCCACTCAACACATCAGGACCCAAATAATATCCCCTCAATGACATGGTGTCTTATGACCTAAACAATCCCCTCGTCTCCTCATCCCCACCCTCTAGACGCTCCCAATCCTATCCGACCTCCATCCACCCACCCCTTCCTCTCCCCACCTGATCCCCTCTCCCATAGCCTCACCACTCAGGGTCGAACAAAGAACATCATGTGTATCAGGACTTGATCATCTCACCTACCACCTAGCTTGCATCCCACCCATCACCTAGCTTGCATCCCGCATATCATATCATTAGGTTCATTTCATAATCATTTAATCTCATAATCATTTTGGTTCATTTTAGGATCTTTTAAGTTGCATCTCATTTAGGTTCATTTTAGATTCATTTAAATTGCATATCATAATCATTTAATCTCATAATCATTTAGGTTTAAATCCTTTTGCATCTCATTTAGGTTCATTTTAGAATCTTTTAAGTTGCATTTCATTTAGGTTCATTTTAAAATCTTTTAACTTACATAATCATTTAGGTTCATTTTAAATTTGCACAATCATTAGGTTCATTTAATAAATCATCACATTACATTCCATATATCATTGCTTAAACACTAGTGACATTTAGTTACATTACATCATCATAATCATAATCATTTAAACTGCATTTAACAGTCATCTAGTTGCATATACATATTTCCATACATAACATGTGTTTATTTTGATAAACATACATTTCCATTGCATCACATTTTTGCAATCCATAATAAATATTATTAATCTGAGCATTCATTTGCATTATACATCATATAGTCCATAAGATCACAAACCATGCATATATCAAAATAAGTAAACTATCATTATCATCCGTCATAAGTATGTCCATAACATCAAAAACATAATTGCATAAACACAATGTATCCATAGCATATAAATCCATAAAGCATACTGCATCCATCACATAGGCATCATCATAACAGAGCATCATAAACAAACACATGACCATCAAAAAGCATCATATCATATATAATCACCACAAAAAAATGTACATCGCTCATATACACATCAAAAAATATAAAGTCTTGATACAAATGCCTCTAAGGGCTACAATGATACAATGTCACATAGAGGAGCCCCTCTTTGATGGAGTCGGGGATCCTGATCCTGATGGTGCCTGTGGCCCTACTGGTGGTTATGGCGGTGGCTGTGGTTGTGGCTGTACCTGCACCTATGGAACCTACTGGGGCACGTCTGAGGGAGGGGGCATCGACTACTGAACCAACTGAACTAATCTAGATCTATGTGACCTAGATGCCCTCAATCCACTGACCTGGTTGTAGCTCAGGGCACGCTGCTCTACTGGCACTGCTGCATAATAGAGGCCCCGATAATACTCCAACCGCGCTCTGACCTCTGTCAAATCCCCTTGAACCTGAGTCAGCTATCCCTGTAACTGATATGACTGTGTCTATGCCTGGGACAACTAAGTCTAGATCATTGTCAACACTGGGGCCATACCAACACCAGAAGTCTACAAAGCAGTCTCTACCTGCTATGCTCTCAAAAGTGCTGCCTCCTGCTCTCTGGTCAAAACCTCTATATCACCCTGCGCCTGGGATAGCTATGCCTACTATGCAGCCACCTATCCATCTGACCTGTCCAATAATGCTAATGCCCCCCACAACTGAACCAACTCTGCATCATGACTCTTTAATGTCTCCTACAGGCTGGCCACCTGTGCTCGTAGGGTCTTCATCTCCTCCTCCTCACCCTGAGGCCATCGATGAGGGGTGAGACTCTCAACCTCTGCCTCTCCAGCTATCCCTGAGGGGCCTACCTCCCCCTGCTGCTACTACGCTACCTGGGGTGGGGGTCGATCACCCCTATCCACCCTCGGCTATCCCCCACACCACGGAGGTCCTCTAGGCTGTCTTCCCATTCTAATCTACACCTACTCAATAGGCACCTACTGAACAGGTACCTGCTGCCCCACCTGGCCCTGTCCTGCTACCACTACCGCCAACACATCCATCGGTTGACCATCCCTACCAACAAACCTCTCCTCTCCCTTTGCTCCAACCTCCATGAGATCATCTCTGATGATCTCCTCCCCCTCCTCTAGGAAGTCCTCCCCATCCGAGTCATCATCCCCATCGTCATCTGAATCATCATCATCTAACCTTGTTGCCTCCTCTATAGGAACTGCCTCTGTCGGGTCCATAAACCAAGTCAACTGCCACATCTGCCACCATATGTCATAGGCAGGAGTAGTGCCTGCATCCTGAACTGTGCTCCCCCAATCCCACTGCACTGGCCGTAAAGCTACAAAGTCATCTTGAGCAACCTGTGGCTGTATGGCTGCAGGCCAGAAGGGCGCATCTTGATGTGTTTGAGCAAAAATAGCCATCTGTTGTGGCGTGTCTTGCCTCAGTCCAAACTGCCGCATCACCCATGACGGCAGGTACATATCTATCATGTGGTCTCCTCAACCCACCAAGTATCGCTGTTGAAATGTAAAAGGCAGATGGATATCATCATCCGGCCATGGCTCCACTCCAATGTATGGTCGCCAGGTAACCCGAATGCAATCATCCAACATCCACCTCTAGTACCGCACTTGTCCAGTATACGTGTACTCTGTATCTTGATATAAAAACATAAAGGCCTCAAATGGCTGATGATAATACCCACACGTCGGTCGGGTAACTGTGATGTGCTCCCAAATCCACACATGCAGCAAAGTCACCCCAGCTGATAACGCAGAATCATGAAGATAGACCATTGTATGCATCTCATGATATAGCTGCCCTAGCATCACCAGTCCTTAGGCATACACGATCTCATCCCTCACCATCCCCTTAATCATCTCCCCCCAGCCAACTGGAAAACCCCTACCTCTCCTATCAGGCATAACCACCCCACCAATCAAAGCACACAGAAATAAGGCAAAGGGATCTGCACCTGCGGCCAACATCCCCTCGTAGGTCATCTCCTGAC
This sequence comes from Cunninghamia lanceolata, assembly GCA_027924645.1. Taxonomy (NCBI): domain Eukaryota; kingdom Viridiplantae; phylum Streptophyta; class Pinopsida; order Cupressales; family Cupressaceae; genus Cunninghamia; species Cunninghamia lanceolata. Next base: position 6,452,309 of record BSBN01000134.1, read on the forward strand.
CATCTGCTAATAACACAATGTGGTCCTCACCAAATACCCTAATCAGGGCCCTCTATCCCCTCCTCGTATCATACCTAAACTGCCAGCCTCGAATAGGTAGCTTGAGGATGCGATAAACATCCTCAAGTGTGATCGTGATCTCACTAGTTGGTAGCAAGAATGTACAGGTCTCTAAATGGTACCACTCCACAACCGTTGTCATCAGAGCTCGATGAGCTCGAAGCACTGGCATCGACGCCACTATCAGAAGCCCCAACCTAGCCAGTAGAGCCTGCATAGCATCATCAAAATGGTCAAACAGTGCCATCATAGATGGCACGCGTCACTCCCGTGAATACACTATAAACGACGTCATATCCTACATCCACAACTTTCTGGTTAGATATCGACCTATCTTTCTCTGAACCAATCCCTTTCTTCTAAATGTCTAAAAAGCCAGAATCATTTGGTACCAAAACAGACAATGCTTTGTGTCATTTTCAAAATGGTGCTACTACTTCTTCTAAATAGCGCTATTATAGTAAATAGCGCCACTGCACAATACACTTTGCGCTAATCCCAAACATTGCGCTACTGCACACTATACATAGAGCTATTTTACCAAATGGCGTCGCCCTGCCATTTGGCTCTAATCTAGTGAATAACACCAATTCTAACAAAACTGCTAATATTCTATATTGCGCTAATCCCTTGTATAGCGCTAAAATGGAAAATCACGCTACTTTCCTAAATAGCGCTAGTTCACAACATAGTGCTACCCAAATATGCAATTGGCGCTAAAACGCCAAACCCTAACCAATTTTCAATATTGCGCTATTTTAGAAAATTGTGATAAAATACCCACCAAATGGTGACAAACCGCCCTACTACTACCTTGGCAGATAGTGCCAATCCAGAGGATGGCGCTAATCCACCTAACTTTTGGCACTACGCGCTCCAATCCCAATTCCTGAACAAAAAAAGTGATAAAAACACAAAAATTGAAAAGTCAGGGTTAGAACCTACCTGAGGTCGAGCCTCTAGTGCCTAGCTAAATGATCTGAACTGCTCAAAAATGTGTCGAAGTCGAGGGAACTGGGGGTTGCGCTCTGCCATCTCTCCTTCACTCTTTCTTCTCTAATGGTCAATGTGTGCAAATGTGGCACTCTCAGGGCCCACTTCTCCTAATATAGTGGGCCATCTCATTCTTCCACCCCCTCCTTTTCCCTCCAGGGTGCAGATCTCAACCTTTTTCCTCTATTTTTCTCTTTGTCATCCTCTTTTTCCATCCCTTATCCAACCTTCACTCCCGTCACATCCTTTCAAGAACTCACCTGGAAAATTTTTATTTTCCCGCCGACCTCTCAAGGGGGCATCCCTCATCCATCTTACTCCTTCCCGGCAACTAGGGCATATTTTTCTTCGACATAACACCACTTCCCTCCTAGGTCCTGACGCCATGTCAAAGAGGGGCAAATGTAGACACCTAAAAATGTCTTTTACCATCAAACTGACTCCCAACATCCCTAAACACACCAATTTCCCTTCTAACCAATTAATTAAATTTTTATTTAATTAATTATCCCACCATTTCCCTGATTCACATCATTTTATCCCCAAAATTGAATTAATTTCATTAATTCAATAGTCCAAAACCTTAGCCAATTGATTTAATAAATATGCAATATTTATTAAATCAATTTCCCCCTTTTCACTAAATCCAATTAATTAGCTAAACCATGTTTAACTAACTAATTCCACCTATTAATTGGCCTATCCTTACCCTAGACAATTAAATAGCTATTATTTAATTGCCTACCCTAGCCTACCTCATCCTAGCCCTAGGATTAATTAATTAAAACCTATGTTTAATTAATCCTAGCCTCTCATTTGGGTGGTCAAACCTAGTTTAACACCCTTCCCCACATCCTCCAAATAAAAAATTGAAATAAATCTACCTAAGTCAAATTTTTATTTTAAAACATCCCACATCACAATTAATTCTTCTTACACACGCTTTACCTCACCCATGCTCATTTAATTACCCCTTTTCCCAAAATGAATAAAAAATTTACTTTTATTCCTAGCCCTTCATTCCTCCAAGATCAAATCTAGGCCCTCCACATCACTTTTATCCTCCACCATTGATCTTCCAAATCAATCTCCACCCTTGGATCAAAATCCCTTCCAAAAATTTATAAATACAACATCTCTCAACCCATTTTGGGATCCAATTTTCAAGTAATGTTACCATGTCCAAATCTCCATTGAGCTAGAATTGTGAGTTGCATAATTAGGATACCTTTTCACATTAATCACTTGTCTAGGGAATATCATGTCTTACGAGCTCTTGGGTGCAAGCTTCCTCCTCCCTTGATGAGATTGGGTCTTCATGTGAAGGTATAACTTTGTGTGTTTATTTATGCATTTTGTTAGCATTTTGATTTCATTTTGTTTTCCTAATCTACACCTAGATTTTGGCTTTTGTTATGGCATGTTTGTGAGACTGGATCTTAGCTTTGAGCGCTTCCAACTTACCTTTCCAATTGTTTAAAGTCTCATTATAAGTTTCCACCCTGACTTTTATCCTCATGATCTTATTCATTACTTCTTTCGTCAGGTGGATGAGGGGGTCATCTACTACCGGCTGGAAATTATCATGTAGAGATTTGATAGCAAAGTCTGCATCTTGATTTTCTATCTTTCCCTCTACTTTACCTTCTAGGGCTTCAAGGATCTCTGCTTCATAAGCCATCATGTTGTGTAGCTTTATACTTATATCCCTGAGCTTGCCACTGCATTTCTTCAAGCTATCACATTCAAACAGGATATCTTCATACCGTATATCTACCAGCAGGGCAGTATTATTATTCAATACTTGATTATTTATCAAGACTTGAGGATCAATCCTCCTCATTTCACTTAAAGCAGTCGGGTCCTTTTCTGATTGGAATGACCATTTCCCTGTTTCATTTTACATTTTATCTACCTTTCTTTTTAAACTGCTTAAAGAGTTCCACCTCTATAGGGAGGTTCTCAAAACATCCTTCGCTCTAATGAGGGCTGACAACATCCATTTCTCCATGATCATTGCTACATGCTTCATGAGGTCCAACTTGGTGACCTCCTCCTGGGATATGACAGTCAATGGGACTACCGAATCAACTGGTCTATTATCAGCGTTAATCGACCCTTTTATGTAAGAATGCAACTGAGCAATGTGCTCCTTATGCTTTTTATTTTTCTCTTTCTCCTTCTTCACCCTTTGGGTCAAGGAATCAATAATGTCCTTCCCTTCTTGACCCTCCTGGTCCTCATTGGCAAAACCCAAATCAACAGTTGTGATTTGGAAGTCCTCTAGGGTGATCTTGCCCTTCTCTTTTTCTACCGTGGGAAGTGCTACCTGTGCAGTCCTTCTACCTGTAGCAGGATCTCTCTTTATTGCCAATGTCAATCTGGCCTTCCTCTTTGGCTTAATCATTGTTTTTAAAAACAAGGTGGAAATATCAAATTCCTAAATTTCAGACCCTTGTTCCATGCCTATCTCTCACTCTAGCCATTGAGGCACATCATCTCCAGATCCTTGATGTTCTTTATCAACATCATGTCTGCCCTGTTCTCTAGTATCTGCTTCTATTCTAGGTGGAGAAGGTGATTTCTTAGTTTCTTCCTCATGGAGTTCCTCATGAGGGAGATCTTGTTGCATTTCTTCTTGTTGAGGGGCTTCTTTCTGTAGAGGAGGATCATATGGAATATCCACATGATGATCCTGCACCTAGTCCTGTACTCCCTCCTTCTGACTTTCATCTTCTTTATTACTTCCCTCATCCTGAGATATATTAACATCCGTGGATGTCTGCGTGTGTTTGTCTTGTGCATCAGCCTAATCTTGGGTCACTTCTTGTTCTACACCTGATGTTTCAACATCCTGTGGCTTGGGCTCCTCATGACCTGATTTATCTTTTGCTCCTAAGGCATCTCCCAGATCTCCCTAAGTCTGGGCAGTAGTAGCACCTAATATATCTTTATCACCTCCGCTCTTTTGTTGAACCTCTACTATTCTTGGCTCTGCGGGTATCTCATGTTGTTGCTGACCCATATCAGGAGTAGTGCTTTCTTTTCCTACCTACCTGGCCACTTCAATCTTTTCTATTTCATCAGGTGCACCCGCTTTATCCTTGGGGCTTACATCACCCCTGTATGTTAAATCTATAACTACAAGGCTAGTCACCTGATCAACCAACTTATCAAGCCCCATCTATTGGGCTACCCTCTTTGGGCTACTTTCTTTTATTGCCTCCTCTGTTTTCTTTATTTCTTCCAACACCGCCATCTAGGCTAATGGGGTCCCATGAGGAGTCATGCGAGTGTTGGAAGTGAGAGTCTCCATTCTTTGAGAGGCTACACTCTACACTTCCTCATCATCTGATAAGTCTACGGTGTCCTCCAAGGAAAAAGGAACACCCTGACTTGCTTTGAAAACTTCTCTTATTTGTTCTTCTGCTTTCTCAGTTTTAAACTTTATTATGGTGAGAAATAGAACATCATGTTGCAACTCCTTCCTGAATGCTTCACCACTGGCTCCTCTCAATACAATAGGGTCAACCCTGATATCACCCCACATGGATGTTCTTTGCTTCTTGGGTGGTGATGTCAGTGGCATCGCCCTCCTCTTCTTACTGACCATCATCAGGTCATCACCTGCAGGGCCAAAAAATCCTCTTTGTCTTCAGCTTGTCCATCAGAGGCTGTACAAATGATGTGGATGCTTGAACTGATGTTGATGCACCTATAGCTGGTGTGGCAATCCTTTCAATTATCACCCCCTTAGGTTCATCTTCAATTTTCTTACCTCTAGGGGGGCCTTTCCTCTATTTCTTTGTGGGCAACCTCTCTCCATTGGATTTTCTCTTCTCACTAAGGAATTCATCATACTCCTCATCTGGTATTTCTTGCCTTTTCTTTTTGGCATCCACTGTAAGGGCCACACCCTTTTTCTTCAATCTATTTATTTCTTCATCCACCCAAGCTTGGCTTAACTATATCACCCCACCTGTAAATTGATCCAAGGATATATCCTCCAGCTATGTAAGATCAGGGGCTGATATGGTGTCATTGTACACCTTCTTGTCTTCATATTCATTAGACATAATTTTTCCATCATCCTTTCTTACCTGTGCTGGCACCGGGATGCAATCAAAAGTCTTTATTTGGTTTAAGGTGAGCCTCTAGTACTTCCTTCTCCTCACCTCTGCTTCATCCTCATAGTCGGTCCAGAAATCTTCCAGATGCTTCTGATGTATAGGTTTACCTACTATTTTATGCATCTTGCCATAGGGGTCATAAGATCTGGCCAAAGGGAATGGATGCAGATACATCAGTTTTAGACCTCCCATGACTAGTTTTATGCTCTCTGAGTCTGAGCACATATACCAGCCCATAGACACTAGAAATAATACTGGAGGTATCTTCTTTTGTTCTTCGTATGCTTCAACTATGGTAGACACTTGTCTGAGAAACTCCATCAAGACAACCCCATCAGTAGGGTATCTTGGTAGCATAAGGGAGTGTCCTTCAAATCCCTCTACCCTTATGTATGAAAAGGTGGCAAATTGGATAAACCAGGCCCCATGTTTGTAAACAACTTCTTGAGCCTCCATGCTCAGTCTTTTGGTCCTATCTTCCTCCATGTTTCTGACCAGATGCATAGAGAATGCATCATTTACTAGTTTGTAGTCTAGGAGGTAATTTTTTCTCTATAGCTGAGGATAGTGATCCCATATGTGGGCATCATCTGCATCACTGCCAACTTTACCCATTGTATTCAATGCATCAAAGGTTCCCTTATAAGAGCATGAGTACACCACATATGAGGTCATATGAAACATGCATGCCTAGCCTCACAGGTTCATCCCTTCATCTAGTGCATCACTGATGATCTTGGCCCATAATGGCCTATTATTTGCATATAGGACCATCTAGATGATTCCAAACATCCAATTCTCAAAATTTCTAGCATGAGGCCTACTTGTCATCCTGCTCAGTAGGGCAATCATGTACTAGTACTCATCATCAAAATCAAATTTGTATAAGTGTATGGGCAATTTAGCTGAGGCAGTGTAGGGGCTTCTCTTTGACCTCCACTGATACATCCTCTTCCTTGTATTCTTCTTATTGTTGTTGTACTCTGTTTCCAGCTTGCATAGGTCCACGCTGACCACCTTCTTTCCAACTAGAAAATTAAAATTAGAGGTGATGCCCTTGATTGAAAAGTCAGCATAAATTCTTCCATGCTTCTCCACCCGCCTGGTCTCAGGGTTATAATTCCTAGCACATTCCACTACCAGCTCTGGGGTGACCATGGCGTACGGAAAGCTGGCTGCATGCCACATTCTTGAAACATATATCCCATCCAGAAGGGTATTATCCTTATAATGATCTACTCTTAATGACCATGCTGCCAGGTCCGTATCTCCTTAGTGAGTGTCACCAATGATGCCATACTTAAATTGTACCCCTTCAGGCTAAACAAACATAGGCTTAAGAAATTCTAAATTAGACCTATTCCTTCTAAGATCTGCCATTGATTCCTGCAACAAACATGATTTGTCTTACCTTACAATGTCTATATGCATTCATACAACATCATGTACTTCTACGGCATCATGCATACTCTATCTACTATTCTTTACTTCATCATGATATTCATATTCATAGATTCAAACCACAAGAAAGAACATACACCCTACCTGAACATGCAGAAAATGACAACATGAGGGTTTTCAATTACTTACCTGATAGTGTTTTCCTCCTGGGTTAGATGGGTAATTACAAAAAAGGGTTGCAAATGCTGAAGATCACCTGTTCTGTTACGCTGAAGGATCTAATCCGTTAACAGGTAGCTATATGAGGGTTTGACTTCTTTGCTCTATAATTTCTCATTTTTTTGCAAGGTAAATAAAATAACCTTGGGAAATTACCTTTAAATGCATCTGTAGGGCAAATTAGAGTAAAACTGTGTTGGGATGGTTAAATCTGTTGATCTTCTATAGAGAATTCATGGATGATGCCATGTGTTTGATTTGTATTCGCAATTGGTGGGAATCCATCTACCACATTTAAGTGCATTTAATGTCAGGAAAAGGGGGGGTGATCTTCAAAAGATTGGGTGATATTTAAAATATGACCCACTCTAGATAAAATGACCCCCCACCTTTGAGCAATAAAACTAATGCAAAAGAATCGGGTGATGTGGTCAACGTTGACCATGTGTACATCAGGTCATGAAATTAAGATCAGGGGATGTTCAAAATATGACTCCACAAATAAAAATGACCCCCTTAGAAAAAGATCAGGGTGACATCAGCAAGTTGATGACTTTGTTTAATAGTTGTGTTTTAATGACGTCACCATCATGTTATTGAATATGGTGGGCCTTGGATATATACCTCCGTGAGGTAGAATGGAATGATGACACCATCATTAGGGTGATTTCCTTCGTTCGTTGTATTTAGATGACATCACCGTCATATTGGCATAGGGTGATATTTTGTGAAGAGGGTGATATTTGTAAGATGACGGATATTAAAAATATGACCCCCCGCAAGAAAACTTAAGTCGTTTGACGAGTAGATATCAGCTACTACGTAAAATTGACGTCCACACTTCACAGGTCAAGTGATTATTGGGTGATAATACAATATTAGGATGATCTTGTCTAAGATGACTGATGTTTGAAATATGACCCCCCTCCTTCAGAATATCAGGTTTGACCAAACTTTGACTTAACATAACTTTCTTCCCTTAGAGAATTTTGGGGTGATCCAAAAGGCAAACCTGCTTGGAATTTTATGTACTTTCCAACCATGAGGTTAATAATATGAAATACTAACTTTGGCAAATGACCTCATCATGGTGACATATCCACCCTCTTTTAGGGTTACACACATGACTTAATTTTACCAGACCGCCCAAAGCAGAAAAATAACAAGCCAAAACAGCAAGAAAAAGTTGGGTCCCTATTTTGTCAAGGCAAAATGGGGCGTGCTGTGTAACCACACAACTTGCCAACAAAAAACATAACCAAATTCCAATGATTCAAGTCATGTGATCACATTCTAACATAGTATTTTAACTCTTTCTAAGTATAAGTATTATAATCTTTCTAAATGATAAGGTTTTCATCATGGCAACAATGTTAGCAAAGGATCAAGTGTGTGCAGATGATTAATTATCCTCATCTTGAAATTAAGTTGAAAACATGAGTAACTAATGTTAAGCTACATATTTTGGGAGCATCCCTCATAGCCAACCTGGATAGAGCCTTGCTGCCAGCAGGCGTCCATAGCCCCGATAAGCTTATCTATATAATCCCCCTAAGTAGAGCCCCACTTCTAGCAGGCATCTATAGCCCTAGTAGAGTTACTTAGATGGCCTAATCTTTATTTCTTTTGGATTTTCAATATTTATTCTCTCTATTCGTATGATGTCATCATGTAAGCTTAATGTGCAAGGCATGGTCACTTGCTGATTTAGGTTGGAGATTACATTGGTAGTAAAGGAGTCCCTTTAGATTTTTCACTTAACACCTATACTTGTGTGTTCCACAAACCCAAGGTTGTTAGGTGAGTCATTGTGAAAAATCACTTTGGTTAAGAAAAGGCACCCTGATGAAAAAGAAACCATGGACCTGTTCACCAATACTTCTCAAAATGAGTCATAACCTATGTAGGAATTTGTTCTCATCACTTGAATCTTAACAATTTTTTTGTTTTCTTAGGGTGATGAGCTACCTCATCTTGACTAACCAAAATAGAACTCAACAAGCAAACAAACAAAATAAAACTAAACTATACAAACAACTATACAATATGCACACTATGATACACATGACTTACATGACACTGTTTCAAGCTTGCAAGTAATGCTTGAGGAACTGTCCATTAACTGGTAATGGGACATCCTCACTGGTTAAAGCCTTTAGCATGTAGGTGTTGTCTCCTAAGATTTCTGAAATTAAAAGTGACCTATCCAAAGTTTATCAAATTTACCATGATCTCCTTTCCTTTCATGTGCTTTGTCCCACATAAGGACTAAATCTAAAATTCTAAAAGCCTTAACTCTCGCTCTTTTGTCAAACCAACGCTTGACAACACCCTGATGTATAGCAAATTGATCAATTGCTTTATTCCTTTTGTCTTCTAGTGCATCAACTGAAGTAACTTGACTTCTTGTTTGTTATCTATACCTAGATATTCTTGTGCAAACTGCAATGTGGGGATCTTTAGATTAACATGGAGGATGGGATCCACCCCATAAACTAAGTGAAAAGGAGAATTTCCTAATGTAGCCTTCATCCTAGTTCTATCTACCCACAAGGCATACTTTAATAGGGTGTTCTACTTCCTTGGGTTCCTTTCTATCAATTTCTTTATGATGTTCAATAAATTCTTGTTTGTGGGTTCTGCTAATCCATTCCCTTGAGGATAGTAATTTGAGGAAAATTTCAAGATAATTCCATGGTCAAAAGCCCAACTTGATAATCTTATTGAAGTAAAGGCAGATGCATTGTCACATACTAAAGCATAAGGAACTCCATACCTGGTTACTATGTTGCTTTCCAAGAACTTGATTACATCCTCAGCATTACATGTCTTACTACTAACAGCTTCAGTCCACCTGGTACAGTAATCATTAATAGTCAACACATACCTATGGCCTGAAGATGATGGAGGGTTGATAGGTCCTATGAAATCAATTCCCCATTAAGCAAATGGGCGCATCTTCATCACTGGCTGCAAAGGCTAAGCAACATATTTTTCTTTATTTGCAACAACTTGACACATATGACAACATTTGATATGTTCAGCAATATCTTTAAAAATAGTGGGCCAGTAATACTCTACTCTAAGGATAGCATGAGTGGTAGCTAGGTATGATCCATGTGCAATTCCAAACTTGTCATGTAATTCTATTAACACTTTGTCTTCTTCTTGCCTCTCTAGGCATCTACGGTATATTCCCTCATAGTTCTTCTTGAAAAGGACTACTCCTTTTATCATGTATTTTTGTGATCTTATTTTTAAGGCTCTCCTCTATGAGGCCTGCAATCTTGAAGGACATCTTCCAGTAATCAAGATATACCTGATGTCTAAGTACCATTCTCTATTTTCTTTTGCATTTATGACATATTATTGGCTCATGATGTTAGCATCAATTTCAGATATCATCTGACTCAATGCTTGTCCTCTCACTAATTTCATGGGTGTTATGTCCATATCATACTCTTTTCACCTAGTTCACTTTGCATTAAAAGCATCTTTACTGCTGCATCTGGTACTACAACAATCACTTTACTTCTCAAGATGTAATGTCTAAACTTCTTGACTGCTCAGACCAGAGCAAGTGCTTGTCTTTCAACATCCATATATATGAGTTCTGCATCCCTAAAAGGACAACTCATGAAGGCTATGGGATTTTCTTCTTTACCCTCATTTCTTTGTGTTAGTACTACTGCAGATGTATGCTTTGAAGCAAATGAGTAAATGTAAAAATCTTTGGTATAGTCTGGACTGATTAAAATAGGAGCATTAGATATGGCTTTCTTGATATCTTCAAAGGTTACTCTAGCTTTAGGTGTCCACTTAATTTTGGCATCCTTCTTGAGCATTGCATTCAATGGTCTAACAATCTCTACAAAACTAGTAATGAATTTTCTAATGAAATTAATCTTACCAAAGTAAGATTTGAGCTCCTTCTTACTTCCAGGAAGTTGTATGTTCATGATTGATTCTGCTCTATCAGGGTCGATAATGATCCCATTCTCTGTTATCAGGTGACCTAATAACTTCCCTGTGGTTACCCCAAATATGCATTTCTTAGGGTTTAGGGATATTCCATAATGTTCACATTTCTTTAGTACCTTCCTGAGGTCTTCTACATGATTTCCTCTCTCTTTAGAAAAATTATCAAGTCATCCATGTATATGATGATGCATTTACCAATTAGCCCTCTGAAGGCTATATCCATTGCTCTCTAAAATGTAGCTCTAGCATTTATCAATCCAAAAGGCATGCGCCTATAGGTAAATATTCCCCACTTAGTGGTGAATGTAGTCTTCAATCTATCTATCTTGTCTACCATCACCTAGTTGTAACCTAAAAAAACCATCCAAAAATGACATCATCTTTGCACCATTTACAATCTGCAAGACCTCATCTAGAGAAGGCAAAGGATAGTTATCCTTTTCAGAAGCTCTATTTAAATTTCTGAAGTCTACACATAACCTAATGTCACCATTCTTCTTCCTTATTGGAACCAAGTTAGCCACCCATGTGGAATATCTCACAGGAAATATGATCCTGGCATTAAGCAATTTCTTAACTTCTTCAAAAATGATGGGCTCCAGCAAAGCATTAACATGTCTCTGTTTCTGTCTAAAAGGCTTGACATCTGGCTTTAAAGGTATAGTATAAGTGATGATTGATGTATCATAAGTTTTCAACTCATCATATGTCTAGGCAATAAAATGGATGTAATCTTTAAGTGCTTGGGTTATCCCTTCCATTTCTTCTTCTGTATAGACCTTTCCAATCAAGACATTTCTTTTTTCTTCATCATGTCGATTTTGACTTGTGAATACTCTCCTCCATCTGCTTTAGGGAGATCTTTCTATTTTAGCATGTTGTCTAAATCAAATGCTCTCTCCAACTCTATCATTCCTTTAGGAATATTGTTACTGGGCAACTCTATGATCTCTTCTTCTTCCCAGATATGATCTTCCACATTTCTTTCATCTATTATCTATGCATCAAAGACATCTCTATTAGATATGGAGTCTAAAATGTGTTGGTCATCATCAAATACCTGAAGGTTAACTACATTGTCTGGTACAAAGGGTACTAACACTAATTCAACTGAAATCCTCTTCAAACCAGATATGGACAATGGTTCCAATGTACTTGCGGCTTGGGCCAAGGCATCTGCCCTGTGATTTTGTTCTCTAGGCACATGGGTGATGTTAAATGCATCAAAATCTTCTATCAGGTCCCATACCCTATGTCTGTAATTAGACAACTTCTTGTAATTACAAGAATATATACCTCTTACTTGTCTTACTACCAATTCTGAGTCTCTATAGACATGCAGAATCTTTACTTTCTTTCTAAGTGCAAACAATATCCCATGAATTAAGGCTTCATACTCTATCACATTATTTGTGCATGGGAACTGTAATCTATATGCTACTAAGTAGAATTTACCAACTGGATCAATGATATCTATTCCTACTCCAACCCTTTGTTTTGATTTGGATCCATCAAACCTGAGGATCCATGGCTTATCTTCAGTTAAAGGCTTGTCTGGGCATTCTCTTTTCTTTTTAGCTTTGGCAGCTGCACCATTTGATATCCATTTCAATTTTGGTGTTTCAATTTTCTCAAACTTCACTTTATCTGGTTGATGTGAAGCTAATATTCTTTCTTCTTTACCATCAGAAGGAGGATCCTCTGGACAAGGCAATGTCTGCTTCTTCAGAATATGCAAACATAATGAACAAGTAGTTTCTAAATTTGGTGCTTCATGTAACCTGCACCATCCTTCAATTAGGGCATCCTATGGGGATCTTTGCTGATGTATCATCTTTTGAATCTGCTTTGATAAAAATTCTTCAAACTTGGACAAATTACTACATCTATCTTCATCAGATATTTCATAGTCTGACTCAATCAAGCAATCAGTTCCTGGGCTGATTTTCTTGTTATTCTTAGGATTACTCTTTCTACACACCATATCTCTTCTATTATCTGGATAGGACTTTCATCATGACATGTGCTTTCTTCTGCTCCTATAGATGACAAACAAAAATCAGTATCACTATCACTATCTGCAGGACTTACCGCAAATGATGATGATGATGCCTCACTGCATGCTTGTTCCAATTCCATCATGTCTAAACAAGCATCCTAGGTCTTTTCAAAATGTGCCTCATCATGTAACCTGCACCATCCTCCAATTACAACATCATGAACAGGCATTTTTAACAATTGACAACATTGCACTTCCTTGGACAAGTGCATCTCAAAATTCTTGAAGTGATCTACTTCTATCTCATTTTCAGGGCTATAATCAAACTCTAAAATTATCATGTCATCCTAGAGATTATCATTATGAACATGAACATCATACATGAGGATCTCTTCTATGTTGATGGTCTGAGGTCTGATGGAGTAAACTCCACGTTCAACATCTACATACATGATCTCATTGGTTTTATTGTATTTAATGATTATATGTTTCATGCAAGGTTCAACATCTATACTTATTTGATTAGGTGTTCCTTTCCAAGGTAACCACATGTGATTGAAATCAGTGGACATGTATCCATTGAGTGTTTTTGACCAATCCCTACTAAGAAGCATCCCATCGGTATCAGGTATATCTACTACCTGAATATCAATGTAGTATTGGATTCTTGGATCTGATGCTAACTACATATGGATGTGAGTTAGTTCTCCTACTATGCTCACCTATATTTTATCTAACTATGTTACTTTCTTCAGTGACTTAGCAGGATGCAACCCTAAGGCATTGCATATGGATAGGGGCATTACATTGGTAGATGCTCCTGAAAACTGAACATCCTTATGGTAAGGAGAAAAGGAGGTGACTCAGTTTTATCTCTGTAAAGAGTCATGTGTGAAGTCTCTGTAGCTTGAATAGTGGCTAGAACTTTGTGTTTAACATTAACATCCATGACGACATGATCTTTATTCCCAGTTTGACCTGAGGTATGATTATCCTCTTTTGGAGCAGGATCATCTAAGGATTTCATGAAGATTTTTTGATATTTGGGGTTTTGAGTAGTTCTGATAATGACAGATTGATCTTGACCTTTTTCATTTCATCTGCTAAATATGTGACCAATTTATCAGACTTAGGGGGTAGATTACTAGTTTTTGATACTATATTTTGTGGTGCTAAGTACTGAGCATTAACTTTAGGAAATCCAGGGTTATTGCTTGCCTTTGGATTAGGAGTGCTGAAATTATTTGGAGGCAAGGATGTGGTCAAAGGACCAGCAGATCAGTTGGAGTTATTCCTTAGATTGTAATTATGCCTACCCTGATACTGCTTTTGATAAGCATGTGCCTCTTCATGTTCAACTGATGGCTCATTTTCATCTTCAAATGGAAAAACATAATTGGTTTCAAAAGCCATGGCTAACTCTTCACATGCTAAGGTGTAATTTTGATGAGATGACATTATCTGCTAATGAGGATGATTGATGAAACTTTCTAGCACTAAAGCAGAATCATATCCATAGGAGACAATTTCATTTCCTTCAACACAAGGTGGATTACCTACAATATTAGATACTTTAGTTTGGAATATACTAGCAGTAATCCTGAATTGAGGGCAATCCAGTTCTGCATGAGCATTGGTATTATGTATCCTACACTAGTTTGTAAGAGCTGCCTCTACCAGATTCACTCTAGTGGTTTGCTTAGGTTCACTAGGAAGTTGATTATCTAGGGGTGATGGCAAAGAACCATTGTTTGGCCTAGTGTTCCACACTCTAGGCTGTCTAGGGGGATTATTGTTACCATTGTTGTTATTGTAATTGTTATTGTATCCCCTATCAAGATAATTAGGTCTATCATTGGCATATCCTCTATTCTGACTTGGTTGGGAATAGAAATTCTGACTCCTCAAATGAGTGATCTCAGTGGTGAGTTTCCTCAACTGTGCTAATATCTCTTTAATTTCTTTCTTTTCTTCCTAAACTTTGGCTACTACATTCTCTGTTTGAGGCTTGAAGAAGGAAGATCCATTGTTATTGTTATTAGATTATTCCACCACTTGAGGTACCTATGTATGTCCTGGATGTTGTAACATTTGACCATTCCCATTTGGAGGTGGCATGATACTGAGTTAAGGTATCTACAAAGGACTTGACATTATAGCTAGAGGTATCATAGCTCCATTAGTTTGTTGTTGAGTAGGATATGTAGGATAAGCAGGGAGTGTAGGAAATACAATATTAGGTGTTGGAGCAGGAATCAACTGCTGACTGACTTTGACAGCTTCTTTAAAAGCTCCTATCAAGGTTGTGACACTAGGATGTGTCCTTCTGATAAACATAGAAGTCAGGGGATCTAAGGCTGAGTAGTATATGCTCCTAGCAGCTTCATCTTTTACAGTATAGGGAGCAACTAGCTTTGAGAGCATCTTTTGGAATCTTGCATTGAAATTGGAAATAGGTTCCCCCTCAAACCTCTTGATTATGGCAAATAGATGATAATTCATTGAAGGATCTATAGGTATTTTGAATCTATCCTAAAAGGCTTTCTCCATGGCAGCTCATGAACCGATTGAACCTTGACCAAGACTGATATACCAGTTATATGCTTCTTCCCCTAAGGAAAATGGAAATAACCTGCATACCACATCCTGATGTTCAATTTTAGCCCTACAATAGGCTTCCTTGAATATTCTAATGTGATCATCAGCATCCTGATATGGATGATATTTAGGACAAATCTTGTCAGGATTTTTAGGCAAAGTATGATATGCAGTGAAAGTCAGAGGTGACTCTGTAGTAAAGAATGACATTGTGACTGGTGGAGGTTGGACCTGAGGTGTGACAGGTGGTCCTATAGGTGTTTACAACCCAATATGAGTTACAGGAGTATGTTCTGGTGAAGCTCCTAATGTACCAGAACTAGGAGAATGATGAATATCTACTGTTCTAGGTCTAAATCCTCGGATAGGCAATTCTTCAAAGAGTCCACTAGATCTAGACCTAGTATTTGGCTTGAGAGCTAGATTTCTTGAATTTAAGGAAAATTTGGCTTGTTTACTATAAAGATCAGCTAAAACACTCGAGCAAAGGTTGTATTTATGATTAGAATCTAAAATTGACTGGATATTTATGTAATATTTGCAGAAATGATGCAAATATGAGGTGATATTGAGGCTTTGGAACACAAGCAACTGGATATCAGGTCTCTCAAGCAAATTACCTCAAAGATTTAGCAAAAAGACTTGAAATAGAACTTATCTTTGAAATATCACAGTAATCAACAATAATACTTGAAATATTTATGATCAATTTTGAAAACTTTGCAAAGGACAAGCATGCACGGACTTAAAAAAACAAATCTTTGAACAGGGCATGAAATACAGAGCTGCATGAGTATTACCTTTATGTCTGTGTCATCAAATCAGACAAATCTACTAATGGATGCCCTCCTTCTAGTACCAATTTATGTTGATGATGATTGTTAGTCATAACAACATGCATAAAAATTTGCACAACAAACATTTATTATCTTGTAAAGTACGATCAGCTTAGGATAAGTTGATGATTCCAAGTCTTCGTTGATCAGGTCATGATCATCTGATGTTACTCAGAGGTTGATGTGACATGTTGTTTTCCATTTCAAGGGGTCTTACATTTGTCTAGATGACCAGTATTGCACTGTTTCCTATAAATTTACTCAACATATAGGTTAACTCTAATCTATTTCCAAAGAAAGCTGATATATTTGCAAGTTTGATCAATTCTTCTGATCATTGATCATTATGAACTTGTTCTTTCTTCTACACTATATTTATTCAAAGGATATGCCTATAAGTAGATATTTGCATGTATTCGATGGATATTTGTATGAATTTGCATGATATTTGTCAATTTGACATGCTTTTACTCTAAATATGCTCTGTATTTTTAATTATCTATGGGATATCAGCATATTTTATGTTATTTGCTCTTGATTCTCTATTATGAAATTGAAAGAAATTTAAAAGAATACTTCTACTTTAGTGAATCTTTAGTCATTGAATCACATACATACAAGATACATTCATGAAGAGAAGAAATCAAACCATAGGTCACCAAGATGTTCCACAGCTAGATATGGTTGATGCTAACTTCAAAGGGATTAGGGATGAAAACAACACATTTAGATTGAAAAGCACTCCAAGGGACGTAGCTGATCAATGCATGTATCTAGATTTCAAACACAAATTACTCAAGATTTATGATGATTTGTAATCAAATATGCTTCTCTTTCATTCAGTATGCATAACATGTACATTTACAACAACTTTGAAATGAGTCCTGATATTTCAGCAATCAAATTTCAATTAAGTTTCAAATGTTCAAAATATTACACCCCTGCACCTTTTATAGAATAAGGTGAGGAGGCAGTTACAAATGACCAATGGTCAAGATTTGTCAATTAAGATCAACGGTTGATAATTACTCTTTGACTTAGTCAACTCTTCCTTGTGGCACAGGTTGCCAACTGACAACCATCTGGATGACTCATTATTGATGAGTACCCTATGCATATGTCTTCTTGGTGATGCATCTTCATTCTTTCTTTAGGTTCCTCTTTGTTTTCTTCTTCTTCATCATGGTCATCATCTTCATTTCTTTCAGTATCACTATCACCTTGACATACATCCTTCTGGATGTGGACCTTCATCATTGTCCTAATGTGCTCATATGCCTACACTATTTTATCCACCTCTCTCCCATCCTAGATTTTGGATTTTGTTACGACATGTTTCTGAGACTGGAACTTATCTTTGAGCACTTCCATCTTACCTTTCCTATTCTTTAAAGTCTCATTATAAGTTTCCACCCTGACTTTTATCCTCATGATCTTATTCATTACTTCTTTCATTAGTTGGGTGAGGGGGTCATCTTCTACCAGCTAGAAATTATCATGCAGAGTTTTGATAGCAAAGTCTGCATCCTGATTTTCTATCTTTCCCTCTACTTTACCTTCTAGGACTTCAAGTATCCCTGCTTCATAAGCCATCATGTTGTGTAGCTTTATACTTATATCCCTAAGCTTGCCACTGCATTTCTTGAAGATATCACATTCAAACAGGATATCTTCATACCATATATCTACCAGCAGGTCAATATTATTATTTAACACTTGATTATTTATCAAGACTTGAGGATCAATCCTCCTCATTTCACTTAAAGTAGTCAGGTCTTTTTCCAATTGGAATGACCATTTCCCTGTTTCATTTTACATTTTATCTACCTTTCTTTTTAAATTTCTTAAATAATTCCACCTCTGTAGGGAGGTTCTCAAAACATCCTCAGCTCCAGTGAGGGCTGACAGCATCCATTTCTCCATGATCATTGCTTCATGCTTTATGAGGTCCAACTTGGTGACCTCCTCCTGGGATATGATAGTCAATGGGACTACTGGATCAACTGGTGTATTATCAGGGTTAATCAACACTTTTATGTAAGAATGCAGCTGAGCAATGTGCTCCTTAGGCTTTTTATTTTTCTTTCTCCTTCTTCACCCTTTGGTTCAAGGAATAAAAAATGTCCTTCCCTTGTTGACCCTCCTGGTCCTCATTGGCAAAACCCAAATCAACTATTGTAATTTGGAAATCCTCTAGGGTGATCTTGCCCTTCTCTTTTTCTACCGTGGGAAGTGCTACCTGTGCAGTCCTTCTACCTATAGTAGGATCTATCTTTATGGCCGATGTCAATCTAGCCTTCCTCTTTGGCTTCATCATTGTTTCTGCAAACAAGGTGGAAACATCAAATTCCTAAATTTCAGACCCTTGTTCCATGCCTATTTCTCATTCTAGCCATTGAGGCACATCATCTCCAGATCCTTGATGTTCTTTATCAACATCATGTCTACCCTATTCTCTAGTATCTGCTTCTATTCTAGGTGGAGAAGGTGATTTCTTAGTTTCTTCCTCATGGAGTTCCTCATGAGGGGGATCTTGTTACATTTCTTCTTGTTCATGGGCTTCTTTCTATAGAGGAGGATCCTGTGGAATGTCCACATGATGATCTTGTGCCTGGTCCTGTACTCCCTCCTTCTGCCTTTCATCTTCTTTATTACTTCCCTCATCCTAAGGTATATTGACATCCGTGGATGTTTATTTGTGTTGGCCTTGTGCATCACCTTGATCTTGGGTCACTTCTTGTTCTACACCTGATGCATTGACATCTTGTGGCTTGGGCTCCTCATGACCTAATTTATCTTTTTCTCTTGAGGCATCTTCTGGATCTCCCTGATTCTGGGTAGCAGCAATACCTGATATATCTTTATCACCTCCACTCTTTTGTTGAACCTCTACTATTCTTGTCTTTGCGAGTATCTCATGTTGTTGTTGACCCATATTAGGAGCAGTGCTTTCTTTTTCTACTTGCCCAGCCACTTCAATCTTTTATGTTTCATCAAGTGCACCTGCTTTATTCTTTGGGTTTACATCACCCCTGTATGTTAAATCTATAACTGCAGGGCTAGTCACCTGATCAACCAACTTATCAAGCCCCATCTCTTGGGCTGCCCTCTCTGGGATACTTTCTTTTACTGCCTCCTCTGTTTGCTTCATTTCTTCCAGCACCGCCATCTAGGCTAATGGGTTCCCGTGAGGGGTCATGTGGGTGTTGGAAGCAAGAGTCTCCATTCTTTGAGAGGCTACACTCTGCACTACCTCATCATCTGATAAGTCTACGATGTCCTCCAAGGAGAAAGGAACACCCTGACTTGCTTTGAAAGCTTCTCTTGTTTGTTCTTCTGCCTTCTCAGTTTTAAACTTTATTATGGTGGCAAGCAGAACATCATGTTGCAGCTCTTTCCTGAATGCTTCAACACCCGCTCCTCTCAATACAATAGGGTCAGCCCTGATATCACCCCACATGGATGTTCTTTGCTTCTTGGGTGGTGACGTCAGTGGCATCACCCTCCTCTTCTTACTGACCATCATCAGGTCATCACCTGCAGGTTCCTTGTTTACCTACTCCTCTTCAAATGGGATGCCCTCCCCTGTTTCATGCTGTGAGGCTTGGCCCTCCTCCTGCACTTCTATAGTTTCAACAACTGGCCTCAAAATCCTTTGTCATTGGCTTGTCCATGAGAGGTTGTGCAGATGATGCAGATGCTTGAACTAATGTTCATGCACCTACAGTTGGTGTGGCAATCCTTTCAATTATCACCCCCTTAGGTTCATCTTCAGCTTTCTTACCTCTACGGGGGCCTTTCCTCTATTTCTGTGTGGGTAACCTCTCTCCATTTGATTTTCTCTTCTCACTGAGGAAGTCATCATACTCCTCATCTAGTATTTCTTGCTTTTATTTTTGGCATCCACTGTAAGGGCCACACCCCTTTTCTTCAATCTATTTATTTCTTCATCCACCCAAGCTTGGGTTAACTGTATCACCCCACCTATAAACTGATCTAAGGATATATCCTCCAGCTGTGTTAGATCAGGGGCTGATATGGTGTCATTGTACCCTTCTTGTCTTCATATTCATTAGACATAATTTTTCCATCATCCTTCCTCAGCTGTGCTAGCATCGGGATGCAATCAAAAGTCTATATTTGGTTTAAGTTGAGCCTCTAGTACTTCCTTCTCCTCACCTCTCCTTCATCCTCACAGTCGATCCAGAAATCTTCCAAATGCTTCTAATGTATAGGTTTGCATACTATTTTATGCATCTTGCCATAGGCGTCATAAGATTTGGCCAAGGGGAATGGCTGTAGATACATCAGTTTTAGACCTCCCATGACATGTTTTATGCTTTCTGAGTCTGAGCACATATACCAGCCCATAGACACTAGAAATAATACTGGAGGTATCTTCTTTTGTGCTTTGTATGCTTCAACTATGGTAGACATTTGTCTGAGAAACTCCATCAGGACAACCCCACCAGTAGGGTATCTTGGTAGCATAAGGGGGTGTCCTTCAAATCCCTCTACCCTTATTTATGAAAAGGTGGCAAACTGGATAAACCAGGCCCCATGTTTGTAAACAACTTCATGAGCCTCCATGCTCAGTCTTTTGGTCCTATCTTCCTCCATGGTTCTGACCAGATGCATAGAGAATGCATCATTTACTAGTTTGTAGTCCAGGAGGTAATTTTTTCTCTGTAGCTGAGGATAGTGATCCCATATGTGGGCATCATCTGCATCACCGCTAGCTTTACCCACTGTATTCAATGCATCAAAGGTTCCCTTATAAGTGCATGAGTACACCACATATGAGGTCATATGAAACATACATGCTTGGCCTCCTAGGTTCCTCATCCCTTCATATAGTGCGTCACTGATGATCTTGGCCCATAATAGCGTGGTATTTGCATATAGGACCATCTGGATGATTCTAAACATCTAATTCTCAAAATTTCCAGTATGAGGCCTACCTGTCATCTTGCTCAGTAGGGAAATCATGTACTGGTACTCATCATCAAAATCAAATTTGTATAAGTGTATGGGAAATTTAGCTGAGGTAGCGTAGGTGCTTCTCTTTGACCTCCACTGATACATCCTCTTCCTTGCATTCTTCTTATTGTTGTTGTACTCTATTTCCAGCTTGCGTAGGTTGACACTAACCACCTTCTTTCCAACTGGCACATTAAAAGTAGAGGTGATGCCCTTGATTGAAAAGTCAGCATAAATTCTTCCATGCTTCTCCACCCGCCTGGTCTCAGGGTTATAATTCCTGGCACATTCCACTACCAGCTCTGGGGTGTTCATGGCGTACAGAAAGTGGCTGCATGCCACATTCCTGAAACATATATCCCATCTAGAAGGGTATTATCCTTATCATGATATACTCTTGATGATCATGTTGCCATGTCCATATCTCCTTGGTGAGTGTCACCAATGACGCCATACTTAAACTATACCCCTTCAGGATGAACAAACATAGGCTTACGAATCTTTGAATCAGACCTATTCCTTCTGAGATCTGCCATTGATTCCTACAACAAACATGATTTGTCTTACCTTACAATGTCCATATGTATTCATACAACATCATGTACTTCTACAGCATCATGCATACTCTATCTGCTATTCTTTACTTCATCATGATATGCCTATTCATAGATTCAAACCACAAGAAAGAACATACACCCTACCTGAACATGCAAAAAATGACAACAAGAGGGTTTTCAGTTACTTACCTGATAGTGTTTTCCTCCTGGGTTAGATGGGTGATTACGGAAAAGGGTTACAAATGCTGAAGATCACCTGTTCTATTACGCTGAAGGATCTAATCCGTTAACAGGTAGCTATATGAGGGTTTGACTTCTCTACTCTATAATTTCTCCTTTTTTCACAAGGTAAATGAAAATAACCTTGGGAAATTACCTTTAAATGCATCCGTAGGGCAAATTAGAGTAAAACTATGTTGGGATGGTTAAATCCATTAATCTTCTACAGAGAATTCATGGATGATGCCATGTGTTTGATTTGTATTCACAATCGGCGAGAATCCATCTACCACATTTAAGTGCATTTAATGTCAGGAAACAGGGGGGTGATCTTTGAAAGATTGGGTGATATTCAAAATATGACGCCCTCTGGATAAAATGACCCCCCGCCTTTGAGTAGCAAAACTAATGCAAAAGAATCAGGTGATGTGGTCAACATTGACCATGTGTATATCAGGTCATGAAATTAAGATCAGGGGATGTTCAAAATATGACTTCACAAATAAAATGACCCCCTTGGAAAAAGATCGGGGTGACATCAGCAAGTCAATGACTTCATTTAATCGTTGTGTTTTAATGATGTCGCCGTCATGTTATTGAATATGGTGGGCCTCAAATATATACCTCCGCGAGGTAGAATGGAATGATGATGCCATCATCAGGGTGATTTCCCTTATTCATTGGATTTAGATGACGTCACCATCATATTGGCATAGGGTGATATTTTGTGAAGAGGGTGATATTCGTAAGATGACGGATATTAAAAATATGAACCCCCGCAAGAAAACTTAAGTCGTTTGATGGGTAGATATTGGCTACTACGTAGAATTGACGTCCGCACTTCACGGATCAAGTGATTATCAGGTGATAATACAATATCAGGGTGATCTTTTCTAAGATGACAAATGTTTGAAATATGACCCCCCTCCCTTAGAATATTAGGTTTGACCGAACTTTGACTTAACATAATTTTCTTCCCTTAGAGAATTTTGGGGTGATCCAAAAGGCAAGCCTACTTGGAATTTTATGCACTTTCCAACCATGAGGTTAATAATGTGAAATACTAACTTTGGCAACTAACCTCATCATGGTGACATATCCACCCTCTTTCAGGGTTACATGCATGACTTAATTTTACCAGACCGCCCAAAGTAGAAAAACAACAAGCCAAAGCAGCAAGAAAATGTTGGGTCCCTGTTTTGTCAAGGCAAAATGGGGCATGTTGTGTAACCACACAATAGGTACACATTTTTGTGGGTTAAGCCCCGCTGTGGTTTTTCCCTTAACCAGGTTTCCACGTCAAAATCTTGGTGTCAATTGTGTTGATTATGTTTCTGCTCTTATGCTATTGATTAATGCTTTAATGTTTACATCACTAATTTGATAATAAGATAATAAAGAAGGTTAAAGGCAAGAATTGTTTTATGGGACAATTGATTCACCCCCCCTCTCAATTGTCTAGTTCCAACAAGTGGTATCAAAGCCAGATCCTCGCATAAAAGCCTAACTGCTTGAGGAGATCTAGGATTTCAACCTACAAGAAGGATAGTCCAAGATTTGATGGAACAAATTATTCTATTTGGAAAGATCGCATGGACTGCCATTTGCAATGCATGGGTGATGCCTATTGGGCAATAACCAGTGTTGAGTATAAACCTCTGGAGAAAGGTGTTGGATCTAGGGCATACAACTGAGAGGGGGGGGTGAATCAGTTGTATAAAACTTCTTCTTCCTTCAAACACTTAATTCTCTGTTGTTAGTTAGCAGCATATCAAATAATCATCCATGGAAGCATAATACATAAACACAAGAGCAGATAAGCATCAACACATTGAACACCAAGATTTTGACGTGGAAAACCCGGTTAAGGGAAAAACCACGGGGTGATTAACCCAAGAATTATTCTCTGTTAGAAGAATAAAGAAAAATGAATGGCACATGCCAATAAGGGCTCACTGCCCGAGCACACTGCTCACAAAGAGACCCACTGCCTACAAGGAGACACACTGTCTACAAAGTGATGAAAATCACAGTCTTGAACTGGAGAATGACATCTCTACCATGTCCGGATCAGTTCCAATTAAGCCCAACATCTCTGCTCTGCCCTTCGCACGTTTCTTCGCTATGCCACACTCATCCACATACCACACACTGAAATGAACTCACAAACCGTTATTTATACAAGACATCGACTTAGGAACAAACATCTAAGTCGGCAAACAACCATAGGAGTATCCGCAAGATGAATAACACATCCGGTCGGCCATCACAAGAACATTTGCAGGATGAACAACTCATCCGGTCGGCTAAACAGAGCAAGAACTTCATCCGGAAGAATAACTTCAATTCCGGGCTCTATCATCAATGCGGACCAACAACACAACCTAAACATGATCCAAGAACCTTCACAAGCCTGTCTGAATGTCCGGATACATCCGCACTTCCTCTACTTACTGGGATCTCTTGTCTTCCTCATCCAGAACTTCAAGAACATAGTTTGTCGCCACTGTCATAATGCAAGAGGTACTTCCGGACCTCCAAATCATACACAAATCAGGATGACACATCAAAAAGACATCCCAAACACTCAGTCCAATCCGCAGATTAGGATGATACAATTCTGGACCTCACCGGACCTTTTTGTGATCCTCTGTCACCTCTGGATACTTGCCGGACCCGGTTCTATACCGGCAGCCACAACTCCTTTAGATCTTCATGCGGACCTCTGAAATCTTAACTGTAGCATCTCAAGACTCATATCTACTAACCATTTAATCCGCATCCTCTGGTTCTCATCCTATACAGTACATTTACCTTCTTCTCATCACTGTTCTTCACTGTTCCTGACTGAGGCTAATTTTCTCAATATCCTCAGCACACAGCTCATCAAATCCTTCTTGTCAATGCAATATGAGTATGTTGACATCAATGACAACACTGGCTCACCTCATACTTGCAACAATCTCCCCCTTTGTCATTGATGGCAACATATGATGTGAAAAACCATTAAGGCAAGAACTTCAATCTTTTCATATATCTTCTCTTCCTTTACTGCTCCCCCTTCGATCAATGTCTTCTCTTCCTTTACTGCTCCCCCTTTGATCATCAACCACTTGTTTTTCACATGTCTTCTCTCCCCCTTTGACATCAATGGCAAAGGGCTCATACTTGCAATTCTCATGCATCAGAATCATACCAGCTGCTCCCCCTTAGTTGCAGCTCCCCATTAGTCCGGATCACAAGATATGACTGTGATAGCCACCGGACTGATGCACATCAGTGCATCTTAGTTCATCACCGGAGGGGCCATGACCCCTAACTTCTCCCGGAGATATTCAAAAGAGTCCTTGGGAAGAGGTTTTGTAAAGATATCTGCAATCTGATCCTTGGAGGGAACATACTCCAATCTGACTTCTTCCTTGTTTACTTGTTCTCTCAAAAAGTGAAATTTGATAGATATGTGCTTAGTCTTAGAATGCAATACCGGATTCTTGGAAATATTAATTGCACTTGAATTATCACATAAAATTGTGATAGGCTCCTCATATTCAACTTTGATGTCTCTTAGCATCTGCTTCATCCATAAGAGTTGAGTGCAACTACCTGCTGCTGCAATGTATTCTGCTTCAGTTGTAGACAGAGATATTGCATCTTGTTTCTTGCTTAGCCAAGAAACCAATCTCTTCCCCAAAAAGAATGCTCCACCACTAGTGCTCTTCCGGTCATCCACATCTCCTGCCCAATCTGCATCTGTGTAAGCATGAAGAGAGAAGTCCGGATCTCTAGGGTACCATAGACCATACTCAACTGTTCCTTTCAAATATCTAAAAATTCTTTTGATTGCCATAACATGAGATTCTCTAGGATCAGCCTGGAATCTTGCCACAAGACCAACAGCCTGCATTATATCTGGTCTAGTTTGAGTGAGATACAACAATCCACCAATCATTGATCTATACTTTGTCTGATCTGCTTTTGGAGAATCATCATCTTTGCTTAGCTTACATCCGGTTGCCATAGGAGTGTTCATAGGCTTTGAGTCTTCCATACCAAATTTCTTTAACAATTCTTTCACATATTTGGTCTGAGAAATGAAGATCCCTTCTTTTGTTTGAGTAATTTGCAGTCCCAAGAAGAAATTCATTTCACCAAGCATAGACATTTCAAACTCACTTTTCATCTGATTGGCAAAAGTTTTGCACATACTATCTCTTCCTCCAAAAATGATATCATCCACAAACACTTCAACAATCAGAATGTTTTCATGATCAATTTTGAAATATAAGTTACTGTCAGCAGTACCTTTGTTGAATCCAATCTGCACAAGATGCTTATCCAACCTTTCATACCATGCTCTTGGGGCTTGCTTCAATCCATACAAAGCTTTCTTCAACTTGCAGACCATATCATTATTATCAGACAATTGAAATCCATCCGGTTGTTCAATGTAGACTTCTTCTTCCAGATCACCATTTAGGAAGGCAGACTTGACATCCATCTGATATACCTTGAAGTCTTTGAAGGCAGCAAATGCAAGAAGTAATCTGACTGCTTCAATTCTTGCCACCGGAGCAAAAGTCTCTTCAAAGTCAATTCCTTCTATTTGAGAGTAGCCTTTGCAGACCAATCTAGCTTTGTTTCTGATTACTTCACTAGCTTCATTTAGTTTGTTCCGGAAGACCCACTTGGTTCCAATTACATTCCTGTCTCTAGGTCTGGGAACAAGATCCCAAGTATGATTTTTCTCAATTTGCATCAATTCATCTTCCATTGCTTTGGTCCAGTTTTCATCATTGCAGGCTTCATCTATTGTTTTAGGTTCAATCTTTGAAATCAGACAACATTCATTCTGATTTTGAGCAATATTCCTTCTAGTTTGTACACCTTTGCTTCTGTCACCTATGATCTGATCTTCAGAGTGATTCAGTCTTACATACCTTGGAATTTTGGGAGTATCCAGCACTGTTGTTTCTTGATCAGCCTCATTCAAACCTAACTCTTCTTCCTGATTTACCGGATCAGGCTAACTCTGTCTCACCGGAGAGGATTGAGGTCCTTGAACACTGTCTTGGTCATCTTCATCAACGTCATAAAATCTTGAAGGCTTCTCAATACCTTCATCAACCTTTACATTGGTGCTTTCTATCATCTTCCTCAATCTCTTATTGTAACACCGGTATGCTTTGCTTTGAGTGGAGTAGCCCAAGAAAATTCCTTCATCACTTCTAGCATCAAACTTTCCTAGATCTTCATCTCTTTTAATATAACACTTGCTACCAAATACTCTGAAATATTTCACAGTAGGAGTGATACCAAACCAGAGTTCATAGGGGGTCTTACCGGTGTTGTTTCTGATTTGAACTCGATTGAGAGTGTAGACTGCAGTGCTGATAGCTTCTTTCCAAAACATTTGAGGAACATTTGCTTCCAACATCATTGTCCTAGCAGCTTCCTGGATGGTCCGGTTCTTTCTCTCAACTACTCCATTCTGCTGTGGAGTCTTAGGAGCAGACAACTGTCTCCTTATACCCTGTTTCTCACAAAAGTCAATGAACTCACCAGATGTAAATTCACCACCTCTATCAGACCTTAGACACTTTAGTTTCAATCCGGTTTGATTCTCCACCATAGCTTTGAAGATTTTGAACTTCTCAAAAGCTTCTGATTTTTCTTTTAGAAAGGTAACCCACATCATCCGGGAATGATCATCAATTAACAACATGAAATATCTATCACCCTGCAGACTCTTGATTCTTGTCGGACCACATAGATCAGTATGTACTAATTCCAACAATCCGGTAGAAGACTGATCTTTGCTTTTGAAAGAGACTCTGCTCTGTTTACCTAACTGACATTCTTTACACACACTATTTGTAGGTTTCATCAACTTTGGAAGATCTCTCACAGCCTGAGTATTGCTTATCTTGATGATGTTATCAAAATTTACATGACACATTCTTCTATGCCATAACCAACTCTGATCAATTTGAACAAACAGACAACTTTTATTAGAACCAACCAGATGGAAGATGTTACCTCTTGTCTGAGTACCGGATGCAATTTCAGTTCCGGAGCTTGTAAAGATTCTGCATTTTCCATTCTTGAACCGGAGATCATAGCCTTTGTCCACTAACTGACCAACACTGAGAAGATTGTGCTTCAATCCTTCAACATACAATACATTTCCTGTTTTGCTCTTACCATCAAAGGAAATAGTTCCCCTACCTCTGATTCTGCCAGCAGAATTGTCACCAAACTTTACCATTCCTCCTTCATATCTTTCCAAGTCTAAGAACTTATTCTTGTCACCAGTCATATGGTGAGAACATCCACTGTCAATAACCCAATCATCCTTTTCTTCCACTTGAGCAGCCAAGGCTTTTTCAACAACTTTGTGATTGATAGATTCAGAGAGCATGGAATCTTCTTCCTTGATGGCTATAAACACCCACTCATTTCCGGATTTGCTTCCTAGTTCTGATTCATCATCTGTTACTCCTTCATTGTCATCTTCTTCATGAACATAATAGCAATTCTTTTGAAACCTTTGTCTGTGAGTATTAGATCTTGCAGATCTCTCCGGACATCTTGAGGCAAAATGACCAATCTTATTGCAGTTGAAACACTTAAAGGGTAGTTTTCCTTCATACTTACCGGATCCTCTTGGCAGTCTTTTTGCAATGAGGGCTTCAAGTTGAGCTGTTTCTGCTTCTTCTTCTTCCATGTCTCTTCTTGCTTGATCATACCATGACATTTTCCTTGATGAGTTTTCACCCGGATCAAATCTCTGTTTGCCTTTCACATAGGCACTGGCTTTGAAAGCAGATTCAGTCTTGGGCGGATCATCTCCAAACTCGGTCATTTCAAATGCAGCTAGTTTGCCAGCCAGTTGTTCTCTTGTGACAGTTGTGTGGGCTCTGAATTCATCAATGGCAGCAACTTTGATTTTGTAGGCAGCAGGAAGGGATCTTAGGATTTTGCAGACAATCTCATTTTCATCTAAAGTTCCACCAGCATTTCTGATTCCACATACCAGCTCATTTACTCTTGGCATAAAGGTAGTGATGTTTTCATCATCTCTCATTTTCAATCTTTCAAATTTCCCTTTCAGACTTTGCAACCTTGCACTTTTGACAAACTCATCTCCTTCATACAGAAGTTCCAGTTTAGTTAGGATCTCATATGCAGTTGGTAGGTCAATGACATTCGAGAGATCTAAGTCATTCAATGCACTTAGAAGAGCTTCCTTGGTCCGCAGATTGTTTTCAGCTTCTGTGATTTCATTCAGAGTTGTCGGACCACCTTGTGGGGGTATATATGGTTTAGAAATCATAGCCAAGTATGCTTTTCCCATACATTCCAAATGACACTTCATGCGACCTTTCCAGAGAGTAAAGTTGGTTCCATCGAACTTCGGACTATCCTTCTTGTATGACGACATCCTGGATCTCCTCAAGCGGTTAAGCTCCTATCAGAGGAACTTGGCTCTGATACCAATTGTTGGATCTAGGGCATACAACTGAGAGGGGGGGGTGAATCAGTTGTATAAAACTTCTTCCTTCAAACACTTAATTCTCTGTTGTTAGTTAGCAGCATATCAACTAATCATCCATGGAAGCATAATACATAAACACAAGAGCAGATAAGCATCAACACATTGAACACCAAGATTTTGACTTGGAAAACCCGGTTAAGGGAAAAACCACGGGGTGATTAACCCAAGAATTATTCTCTGTTAGAAGAATAAAGAAAAATGAATGGCACATGCCAATAAGGGCTCACTGCCCGAGCACACTGCTCACAAAGAGACCCACTGCCTACAAGGAGACACACTGTCTACAAAGTGATGAAAATCATAGTCTTGAACTGGAGAATGACATCTCTACCATGTCCGGATCAGTTCCAATTAAGCCCAACATCTCTGCTCTGCCCTTCGCACGTTTCTTCGCTATGCCACACTCATCCACATACCACACACTGAAATGAACTCACAAACCGTTATTTATACAAGACATCGACTTAGGAACAAACATCTAAGTCGGCAAACAACCATAGGAGTATCCGCAAGATGAATAACACATCCGGTCGGCCATCACAAGAACATTCGCAGGATGAACAACTCATCCGGTCGGCTAAACAGAGCAAGAACTTCATCCGGAAGAATAACTTCAATTCCGGGCTCTATCATCAACGCGGACCAACAACACAACCTAAACATGATCCAAGAACCTTCACAAGCCTCTCTGAATGTCCGGATACATCCGCACTTCCTCTACTTACTGGGATCTCTTGTCTTCCTCATCCGGAACTTCAAGAACACAGTCTGTCGCCACTGTCATAATGCAAGAGGTACTTCCGGACCTCCAAATCATACACAAATCAGGATGACACATCAAAAGGACATCCCAAACACTCAGTCCAATCCGTAGATTAGGATGATACAATTCCGGACCTCACCGGACCTTTTTGTGATCCTCTGTCACCTCTGGATACTTGCCGGACCCGGTTCTATACCGGCAGCCACAACTCCTTCAGATCTTCATGCGGACCTCTGAAATCTTAACTGTAGCATCTCAAGACTCATATCTACTAACCCTTTAATCTGCATCCTCCGGCTCTCATCCTATACAGTACATTTACCTTCTTCTCATCACTGTTCTTCACTGTTCCTGACTGAGGCTAATTTTCTCAATATCCTCAGCACACAGCTCATCAAATCCTTCTTGTCAATGCAATATGAGTATGTTGACATCAATGACAACACTGGCTCACCTCATACTTGCAACAAAAGGTTCTTCAACTTTTGATCAAGTCAAAGATGCTGAAAATAATCTTCAAGCTAAAGAAGCCTTGTTGAGTGCCTTGACTGATTCAGAAATGACAAATGTCTTTGGTCTAAAAACTGCTTATCAAATTTGGAAAAAATTGGAGTATCTATATGAAGGTGACAAATATGTCAAATGTGCAAAGCTGCAAAGTCTGAAAGGAAAATTTGGAACTATGAGGATGAGCAAAGATGAAAACATCACAATCTATATGCAAAAGATAAATGAACTTGTGTGTGGCATCAGGTGTGCAGGTGGAATTTCAGAAGAATTAGAAATTGTATCAAAAGTACTCAGATCTTTACTAGATTTATACAAACATAAGGTTACAGCTATAGAAGAAATCAGGACAGTCTCAGAGGTTACAAGAGATCATCTAGTTGGCAAAATTTCAGCTTTCAAATTAAGTGAATTTGATGATTCTCTTCCTAAGTCTAAATCTGCATTTAAAGCCAGTGTGTATGGAAAACAAAGATATGATCCAGGTGAAAGCTCTTCTTCAAGATCAAACAGATTTGTAAAGACAAGAAAGGATCTTGAAGATGTTGAAATAGAAACAATAGATCTTGAAGCTCTTATTGCCAGAAGAATGCCAAGAGGATTCAGTGAGTATGAAGGAAAATTACCACTCAAATGCTTTGCTTGTAAG
Organism: Cunninghamia lanceolata; assembly: GCA_027924645.1. NCBI lineage: Eukaryota > Viridiplantae > Streptophyta > Pinopsida > Cupressales > Cupressaceae > Cunninghamia > Cunninghamia lanceolata. The sequence continues at coordinate 6,483,756 of BSBN01000134.1, forward strand.
AAGATTGGTCATTTTGCCTCAAGATGTCTGGAAAGGTTTTCAAAACCTAACCCTAACAGGTATAAAGGTCAGAAGAAATGTTTCTATGTCTAAGAAAATGGAGAAGGGGTAACAAATGATGAATCTGATCATGGAGGCTCCTCTGAAAATGATTGGGTGTTTATTGCTATCAAAGAAGAAGATCTGGTGTCTACTAAATCTGCTAGCTATGAAAATGTGGAAAGTGCCTTGGCTACTTAGGTTATTGACAAGGATGAATGGGTGATTGATAGTGGATGTTCTCATCATATTACTGGTGATAAGAGTAAGTTTGTGAATTTTGAAAACTATGAAGGAGGACTTGTAAAATGTGGAGACAACTCAGCTGGTAGAATCTATGGTAGAGGATCCATCTCTTTTGATGGCAAGAATAGCACCAATGATGTTCTATATGTGGAAGGACTGAAACATAATCTTCTCAGTGTTGGACAGTTGGTTGACAAGGGTTATGATTTTCAATTCTAGGATGGAAAATGCAAAATCTTGGAAAGCTCTGGAACTGAAATTGCATCCGGTACTCAAACCAGAGGTAACATCTTTCACTTAAGTAGTTTTGGGAAAAGTTGTTTGATTGCTTAGACAAATCAAATTTAGCTATGGCATAGGAGGATGTGTCATGTGAATTTTGACAACCTTGTCAAAATAAGTTCCACTCAAGCTCTAAGAGATATTCCAAAAATTGTGAAACCTAATAACATATGTAGAGAGTGTCAATTGGGCAAATAAAACAAAATTTCACTCAAGAGTAAGAACAAGGTTCAAGTGAGAGATTGGAACTGGTACATACTAATCTCTGTGGTCCTACTAGAATTAGGAGTGTGCAAGGAGATAGATATTTCATGCTGCTAATTGATGATTACTCCCAAATGATGTGGGTAACTTTTTTGAGAGAAAAATCAAAAGCCCTTGGCAAGTTTAACGTGTTCAAGATGATGGTTGAAAATGAGATTGGTGGAAAACTCAAGTGTCTAAGATCTGATAGAGGTGGAGAATTTACCTTCGGTGAGTTTGATGCTTTTTGTGAAAAGCATGGAATAAAAAGACAGTTATCTGCTCCTAGGACTCCTTAGTAAAATGGAGTTGTGGAAAAAAAGAACTGGACCATTCAAGAAGTTGCCAGAACCATGATGATGGAAATGAATGTTCCTCAAGTTTATTGGAGAGAAGTTGTGAGTACTGCTGTCTACACTCTTAACCAGGTGTAGATCAAAGGAAATTATGGTAAGACACCTTATGAGCTTTGGTTTAGTCATCCTCCTACTATGAGATACTTCAAAGTCTTTATTAGTAAATGTTATATCAAAAGAGATTAGGACTTAGGTAAGTTTGAGGCAAGAAGTGATGAAGGAATATTTTTGGGTTACTCAACTCAAAGTAAGGCCTACCGGTGCTTCAATAAAAGATTGAAGATTGTTGAAAGTGCGAATGTTAAAGTTGATGAAAGCAAGCAAGGAAATTCTAGGTACTCTAGTTATGATTTAGATGATCAAGATGAAAGTCAAAATCAAGGAAGGCAAGTTCAAGTTCTAACCCAGATTCAGTTTGAACCGATGACTCCAGAGGTTAACACAGATGATGAGGAACAAGTTCAAGAAACAAAAGCTCAAACAATCTCCAAAACTCCCAGGTATGTAAGATTAAATCATCCTAAAGATCGGATCATAGGAGATAAGAGTAAAGGTGTTTGAACTAAGAGAAAAATGTCTGAGGATCAAGAAGAGATTTGTTTGATTTCAAGGATTGAACTTAAATCAATAAGTGAAGCTTGCAATGATGAAAACTGGGTCAAAGCAATGGAAGAGGAATTGATGCAAATTGAAAAGAATCACACATGGGATCTAGTTCCTAGAACTAAGGACAAAAATATGATTGGAACCAAATGGGTCTTCTGGGATAAACTGAATGAAGATGGGGAGGTAGTAAGGAATAAGGCAAGGTTGGTATGTAAAGGCTACTCTCAAGTGGAAGGAATTGACTTTGAAGAAACTTTTGCTCCGGTGGCAAGGATAGAGGTAGTTAGATTATTTCTTGCATTTGCTACCTTCAAAGATTTTAAAGTATATCAAATGGATGTGAAATCAACATTTCTGAATGGAGATTTGGAGAAAGAAGTCTACATTGAGCAACCAAAAGGATTTCAATTGTCTGATCAGGGAGATATGGTTTGTAGATTGAGAAAAGCCTTGTATGGACTGAAGTAAGCTCTAAGAGCCTAATATGCTAGATTGGATAAGCATTTGTTTAAGCTAGGATTTAGCAAAGGTACTGCTGACAGTAATCTCTATTTCAAGATTGATCATGAGGATATTTTGATTGTTGAAGTTTTTGTTGATGATATCATTTTTGGTGGAAATGAATGCATGTGTAAAGCATTTGCTAATTAGATGAAAAGTGAGTTTGAGATGTCAATGTTTGGTGAAATGAATTTCTTCCTAGGTCTGCAAATTGTTCAATCAGATAAATGTATCTTCATATCTTAGTCTAAGTATGTAAAAGAATTGCTAAAGAAATTTGGAATGGAAGACTTAAAGCCAGTAGGTACACCTATGGTAACTAGATGCAAGCTAAGCAAAGATGATGACTCTCCCAAGGCAAATTAGAAAAGATATAGATCAATGATTGAAGGATTGCTTTATTTAACCCAGACCAGACCTGACATCATGAATGCAGTTGGACTTGTTGCCAGATTTCAAGCTGATCCAAAAGAATCCCATGTTATGGTAGTCAAAAGAATTTTCAAATATCTCAAGGGGACAATTGATTATGGACTATGGTATCCAAAGGACAATAACTTCACTCTTCATGCATATACAGATGCTGATTGGCCAGGAGATGTGGATGATAGAAAAAGTACTAGTGGTGGTGCATTCTTCTTAGGGAGAAGATTGGTCTCTTGGATAAGCAAAAAGAAAGCGGCAATATATTTGTCTACTGCAGAAGTAGAGTACAAAGCAGCAACAAATAATTGCACTTAGGTTTTGTGGATGAAGCAAATGTTGAAGGACATCAAAATTGTATTTGAGAAGCTAGTCACAATTTTCTATGATAATTATAGTGCAATAAGCATCTCAAAGAATCTGGTAGTGCATTCAAAGACAAAGCATATATCTATCAAGTTTCATTTCTTAAGAGAAAAAATAAATGAGAATGAAGTCAAGTTGGAGTTTGTGCCTTCCAAAGATTAGATTGCAGACATCTTCACTAAGCCTCTTCCCAAGGATACTTTTGAGTATCTTAGAGAGAAGTTAGGGGTTATTACCCCTCCTGAGTAGAACTAAGATGCACTAAGGTGCATCAGTTCAATGGAATTCACATTCATATCTTGTGATCCGGATTGATGTTAAGGGGGTACTACTCAAAGGTGGAGTAGTCAATATGCAAATTTTGGAATCAATCTAAAGTAAAAAGGGAGAAAAGATAACAAATATGTGCCCTTTTCCATTGATGTCAAAGGGGGAGAGAAGTCATGTGAAAAACTAGTTGCTGATGTAAGGGGGAGTAGTAAAGAAAGTAGTTACAGAAGTAAGAAGAGAAAGGGGGAGAAGTTCTTGTCTTGATGGTTAGATTCAGTTTCTCACATCATATGTTGCCATCAATGACAAAGGGGGAGATTGTTTCAAATATGTGCCTAAGTGGGTTGTCATTGATGTCAACATATCCTTGTTGCCATTGGTGTCAACTATATCCTCTTTTGTTATCTGCATAGAAGACCAGACTATTGAGGATATTGAGAAAATTAATGATAGTCAATGCATGTGGATCATGTGGCTATGTAGAGGATTGTCAGAGATTGCTCCAATTAAGATTTGAGAAGTCCGCATGAAGATTTGAAGGAGTTATGGCCTTCTTAGTATAACTAGTTCCTGCAATACTTAGGAAAGATAGAGTAACAGGAAAGAGGTTTGGATTGATCCGGTAATATAAAATTGTGATCTAGAGATCTGAAGGCAGGTTTGGGAAGTCAATGTATATCATCAACACTAGTGGTTCATGGTTTGGAGGTCCGCAAGCTATCCTTCTAGTTTGACAGTCATGGCAGAGAGTGTTCTTGAGGTTCTGGAGGAAGATTCAATTGCTTCTGATCATTTGGTTTAGAATGGATGTTATTTGTGAATTTAATGTGCTTATGGAGGTCTCTATATCGTATGGCTACTATGTTAGAGTTCCACATTGAGGTTTGAGCTTATTTATTGAAGATTTCTTCTTGAGGTTGATGTTCTTCCCAGTATTGTCCGACCGGATGTTCCTAGCCTGTGGTGGATGCCTTAAAAACATTTTTATGAAGCATGGAGTGGTTGTAAAAGCAAATTCAAGTCTCAGTTGTGTTTGTCCGATAGTGTGATGATCTGCGTCAAGTTTAACCGACCTTGTTGATCATTCCAAGGTTGATCAAGTATATAAATACTTGTTGAAGAGGTATTGAAATTATCCTTGTGAAAAAGAGATAAATCCAAAGAAAGGATCAGGAGCAAAGCAGAGAAGAAAAGGAGCGAGAGCAATATAGAGTGTGAAGAAGAATTTGGGGCAAAGCAAAATTTCTTGAGTATTCATTGAAATTGAATCGGGCATGAAGTAGATGCTATTTCTCAGTTAATTCTTTCTAAATAAATTATGTAGGCAGTGAGCCTCTCTTTTGAGCAGTGAGCTCTGGGCAATGCACCCAAAGGCATGTGCCTTCTATTTTATTAAGTACTTTTAATAGGGTACACATTTTTGTGGGTTAACCCCCACTATGGTTTTTCCCTTAACCAGGTTTCCATGTCAAAATCTTGGTGTCAATTGTGTTGATTATGTTTCTGCTCTTATGCTGTTGATTAATTCTTTAATGTTTATATCACTAATCTGATAGTAAGATAATAAAGAAGGTTAAAGGAAATAAAAGTTTTGTGGAGCAACTAATTCGCCCCCCCTCTCAATTGTCTAGTTCCAATAGTGTTTGTAGGCTTGGTTATCTTAGGCATATCTCTCACCACATGAATAGAGTTGATCTTACCATGTTATCAAAGTTGATGTGTCCTATTCGCTAGTGCCATAGACAACACTCACTAGATTTAGCCAATAAAAAATTTCTTCCATTTGCCTCCTTTAGATGATAGATATCTCCATAAGTCTTAATACCTTCTGTAACTAGTCTTCCAGACCCTGCCTTCCTAATTTCACATACTTTGGAATAAAAAGTAAGATTGTATCCTTTACTACACATCTAACTGATACTTAGAAGATTATGCTTTATCCCTTTGACATAGAGGATATCCTTAGTCTTGTTCTTCCCATCAATAGTTATAGCACCCTTTTCACATATTTGTGCTAACAGCTCCACCATTCTATTTCTTGAGGTTGATAAACTTCTCCTTATCACCAGTCATGTGATTGGGGCAACCACTGTCAATTACTCAAGCATTAGCTTCTTGTTTTACATGAAAGGCAACCCATACAACTATTGATTTTTCATTATCTTAGTTAGCCTGCAAGGTATCCGACTTTTCACAATTCCCAATATCATCCTTTTTGTCACTAACATTCAAGGCCATGAAAAGTGTTTCATCATTTGAATCATCATGATCCTCATCTTTTGAAGAACTATTGCTCTCCATGGAATACAGACTTCTTTTGGGCTTCTCTCTTTTGTTGTTATGCTTTGAATCTTTAAAAGGGCAATTAGAAGCAAAATGACCAATTTTTCCACAATTGAAAAATTTGAAAGGTAACTTACCTTTGTATTTTCCTATGCCCTTCTTCAATATTCTTACAAAGTTTGCCTTTACCTCATTAAGGTCATCATCTTGACCATTTGGTTCATCTTTTGCCTTCTTACTTGCTTTGAATGTTGCTTCCTTCTTTGGAGCACCTTTGTCAAATTCTCTCATTTCAAACGTTGTGAGAGCACCAAACAAATTATCTACTATATAGAAATTCAAGTCCTTAGATTCCTCAAGAGAAGATACCTTATGATTGTAATATTTAGGGAGAGATCTCAGAACCTTCTTCACAATCTCATCTTCTTTCACTTCTCCACCAAGACTTCTAATGCCATTAACTACTTCTTCCACTTGGAGCATATAATTGACAATGTCTTCTTTTGTTATCCTTAGGGTTTCAAATTTGCTCTTGAAGATTTGCATCTTGGCTTGATTCACTTTGCTATCTCCTTCATAAATACTACTATTATCAATCAGATATGCACCCTATGCTAAGTTATTCAACTTAACTATCTATTGACACATGGGAACACTCATAGGCCTATGGGCTGCCTAAATTTGGAGTGAACCTCTAGAGTGAGTTGGTTCTCCTAATGATTTTTCTAATCTAAATAATTTTAGAGGGAAAAGGGAGAGGATGAACTGAAATGAAATTTTAAAATCTAAACTTTAACCTATCTGAATGCTTTCACCCACAAACAGCCCTTTAAATAATAATCTTTCACAACCTCACCTAGAACATTCAATCCAAAAATAATTTATATGAAGGTTCAATTTGGACACAACATATAACCAGGATCAAAAGGAATATCTGCATATAACTTCACAGTAATGAGACATGACAAAGGACATAGTACTGTCACAATGAAACATCATATCAAAAGCTACAAATATGAGGCAAATAGATGAAATACGAAAGATCTACTATATTGAACTGGAAGGACTACAAGGAAAAAATACAAATTGAATTAAATACCTATCTACAAACTCTCTACCTATGCTCAAGAAAGAAGAAACAATGATATCAACTCCTTGAGAAAAAACTAAGTTTTCTCCTATAAATGCCTACCAAGAGATCTCCAAGAAATGTTGAGAAAAAGCTCCTAAAAATAGCCATGCAAATCCATTTTCAAGCTCCTCACAAAAGATGACAAAAAAACCCCCTGAAATGCTTCCAAACTAAAAATAGAAGCTGCCAAAAACTTCTCCAAGGTGGCCCCACCAAAAATATGCTTTAAAATGTGCTTTATCTGCTCAATAAAAGCTCTAATTTGTCCTTATCTATTCAACTTCACCCAAAAAAAAATCAAATCTACAAAAGATCATGCCTAGATTCTTTTCTACTTTAATTGCTTTAAATGACAAATATTCAAAAGCAATTTATAAGGAATATTACTTTAAATATTTGCCTTACAATATTTGCAGTTTTATTTTGCTATTCTATCTTGATTTGATTTTCTACAAAGGATAAAAATATCAGGGTTTGGTTTATCTGCCAAGTATATTACATTATTTATTACATCATTTAGGCATTTGATTTTTCTATAAAAATCATAAAATTGTCAAGGCATAATATATGGTTTGCAAAAATAAAAATCCTCTAAGGTATATGACCTATGGCCGATCCTTCAAATGTGACTCAAAGCTCTAAAGGCATGAAGGAAAAAGGGCCTAAGGCATATTAACTACATAAGTTTTGGTCTATTTTCAATAGTGATCAAATGAACCTTTTGAAGCATAGTGCCTAGACAATGAAAAGTGGACACATAATACCAGGGAGGCATTAATTATGGCTCTCCATTTTAATTTCAATATGATAGAACACCATCAAATCTTAGGGCATTTGCAAACCCTAATTACAAAACATACTTGCCCTAGAAACTCGGGCTCATTTTCACTTGTGTCTTTTGTGGAAAGTCGGCTCTGTACACCGCCACCATGAAAACTAGGGCTTGGAGCTGAAATTATTCGATTTCCCTATTTCTGAGCATGTTCTCTGAAGATTTACAATAGGAAATGGAAGGTAAATATACCTGTGACTTTTGTATATCCATTCTCTCTCATTTTCTGAGGTAAAAATTTGACCTTTAAGCCAACTGTAGCTTCTCTAATGTAATCTCTATGTCTCCATATGACAAGGGTCATTAGTCCTCAGCATTTAATCATATTTTCATGTGTCAAATCTAGGGCTTTGTCCTTGGCTATCTGCAATTAGGAATCCTATAGTTGCCAGTTTATCTAACTAAATCTAATGATCTCTACTGATTGAAGAAACTACTGCTACTGATCTATTTGCTATGAAAATGAATTTTAGGAATATTGAAAACAAAGACAAAATAATGAATTGCTAAAGTAGATCTATATTATTCCATTCAATTGAAACATACATTTATCTAAGAGAAAATAGTAACTATCTTCTTAAGCAGAATCTGAAATAGAACAGCAAATAATAGAATCTAAAACAAAATAATAAACAACAATACTAGCCTTCTGCCTTGGTGGTGGGGAGTGGGCCCTTGCTCCACGCCCTTAGTGTTGAAGACCAAAGTAATGAATCAGTACAAGAAGATAATATCACAATTTCCTTTCAGTCCAATTCCATCAGCTTTTTGTATTCAGAAAATGCCTATATCAAAAATGAGATTACAATAACAATAATTCTCTACCCTTTTTCTGCTGCTACTTTGTATGTTTATATCTAATCCAGTGATGAGATATCACTTACCCTAACTACTAGTTCATCTATGAGATAGTACCAATCTCTTATTCTACTAACTGTTTAACTACAGAGTAAACATTTATGCAATTAAAATAGATTTAGTGGAACAACAGTCTCACTAAACCTGAGTCTTAGTTTCAAATACAACTGGATAACGAGGCCTGAAATATAGGTACTTAATCAGTTTATTAAGAACTCATGCAAAATCAAAAAGAAAGATAAAACTTCTAGCAGTTAACTACGATCTTCATCTGATTACTCAAGTGCTGATTGAGTAATATCTAGAGCCCCCCAATTACCACTGGAAGAGTTGACTGGTAGCGTGCTAGAAATATACATCAGTGTTGAGGAGACTCCGAAGGTGTGTACTTTTGTCTGCAGCTCTAGAGATATGCTTTATGACCTTCTGTTCAATTCTGGAGATATGCTTTTGACTTCAATCCAGCTCCGAAGATGATTCTCCCCCTTTATCTCAAAATCTCTCCAATCATATTGCAAAATATTGGAGACTAGTGTGGTATCCATATGTCAGCTCTGGAGATTATTAGGACCACATCCAAAGAGGACCAAAATTGTCTTTGCCTAAACATTTGCACCTGTAGATTCAAAAAGAGACATTTTATGCATATTTCCATTAATTCAGTGCACATTAGTCTCTCAATTAGAAATCATGATTTTAAGTAATTCATCTCTTATTAATCATAATTAGAACAATCTTGTTAATCTACTTTGGTGTAGTCATCAGGACAATGGAATAAGAAGGAAAGAAAAAGAGGGGTAAAAAGGTGTATTTCATGGGTGCTACATGGCACTCATCACCATATTCTTTGTTTCTGTTCTACTCGAGCCGCCATGGAATTGAGTTGATGCTAATTTTGAAACCCTATAAGGGCAAAACCCACTGCCCCCAAGTGTCCATATCTTCACTCAGAAACAAGATTAAGGTAAGCTTTTCCTCGTGATCCTTTTGGCATATTACTTGATTCAAACTTCAGATTTAAAAGAAAGAACTCCTTTTACTTTTCCACAAATGGGCTACGGCCTCCACATATGAGCATTCTTTTGTTTTCGATGTCCCTTTGTCTCTATTATGCGGCCAAGACTATGGCTCATCTGGCTCGAGATCTCCTTATGCATTCAAATATATATATTTATGTGTTTTCCTTGCATGTAAAGCCACAGTTATATCTACATATCTCACATTTTCTGAGTATTCTATTTGTATGAACGTGAACTCCTTCATTGTTTAGTGGCTACGTCACTCGCATGGCAAGAAGCCCCATTTTGTTGAGACCATAGCATCACTATTCTATACTATGCCTTCCTTTGATTTTCTTTCATAGGCAACGTGAACTCTATTAAAGCTCACACCTTGTTTTTAGCTGAGGCGAGTGCATACCCTTTTGAATATGAAACATCATTTTTGATAGTGAATGCACCTTTATTATCAATGTTGGCTAAGCGCTTTGAATCAGATGGAAGGCCACTTTCATTCTTTTAACATCATCTAAATGTAGGCTATGGGAGCTTTATTGTGTTGGTTTCATATCTGCAAGTTTTCTTAAGAAACATATATGGGTTCTATTATAAACAAAATCTACCACTCCTCTGGACACAACCACATTTAATTCTAGATTTACAAGAAAACAAACTCTTTTTATATGTAGAGACTCATCATGAACCCTCTTAGGGTTTTGATGATATTGAAGGAAAATTGTATATTTTGTAGAACTTCAGACCATGGTTCCAGTGATATTTTATGCATTTTTTCATTCTTGAGTGCTCATTCAGACATATAAAACTTGAAACTCTTGAGCTTTTCCTGTACATCTGAAATTTGTCTATGCAAAATATGGTATGGGAGTGTAAAAGAATAAATATCTCTAGCAGCAACACTTGAGAACAATGAACTGGATTTTCTTTTAATAATTTTTTGTCCCAAAATACACTACTCTCTTTTAGTCATGATGACCATCCTTGTAATCATTACCAGACTGTAACTTTGCATCAATATCATTGTACCATTTCCTTGCCATGATACAGTGCAATTTTTACTTGATATCCCATGCTCATAAAGCTATGCATTTGGAAGTTCAAAAAGTTTTTTTTAATCTCACTGCTCCATTCTAAGCAATCACTGCAACTATATCTCATTGCATGAATCTTGCATCTTCTCATAACACTTATGCTTAAACAACCTATACTCTAATGGCTCTATATTACGCATTGCAGAGGCATATGGTGATTGATTTTGCACTCTTTATGGTTGTTCATGCACTGAATTAATATCCTTTAATGTCTTTAAACTGATACATACATGGATGCACTTAGCATATTCCCATTTGATTATTATAGTACTTGTTGTTCCTGCTCAAACTTTATTGTGGCATATATCATTTTATTGCTCCAGTTCAGTATGTATTTTCAAATATATATTCATATATATCATACTGAATGATTGATGCTCCTCTGATTCACTATTCAGTATGAGTATATCTGAGCATAAACTTGCAACTGTATTAGCTTGCCTATCCTCTAGCTAATCATGAATAATATGTTGATGTTCATCTTTATGTGTTATCCTCTCACACAAACATTGTTCAGCATGATCTCCTGTAGCTCCATATGATGATCTATACTTATGCTATGACATGGCATTAATGATGTTGTCTAGTATACTGTATCTTTATGGCTCTTTGGTTGGCTATTCTGATGTAGTACCATCCAGTGGTGTAAGGGCAATCTTGCATCACCCAAAAAAAAGATGTGTTTCAAAATTGTTGATGTTCTTTCTATTTCTTTTCAAAATTTGTGGTTCTGGTTCCATAATCGCTTGAATAATGATGTAGAACTTTCAGTTTTTCTAAACTGCTAAAAATAGCAACCTACTATTTTTAGAAAGTTTACATTTGGGCATGGAATGAAGTGAAAAATTATAGGAAGTTACATAACTGAAAAATAAGACCTTTTGCAAAGGAATCGCGTAAAGATCATTTGTGAGCTGAAAGATATTAAAGTTTCTGTTTCCCAAAAAATGCTTGAAAATTATTCAAACTTAGGTTTGAGGCACTAAATGACCCTATACGAGCCCAAAAATGGCTAGAACCAACAAGGCTAGTTGTTAGTGTGTAGAACACTCCATGAGCTTTCTGATGCATAAAATGGTTCATCAATTGGACACCCGGATCAAAAGTTATAGCTCCCAGAAGTTGACCTATTTTTGGAGGGAGATGTAAATTTTGAAATTAGGTTGTTGGTCGCCAAAAAGGCTATTAAAAACCATTTTTGGGAACCCTGGGCAGTAGTAGAGTTAAGGGGGCAAGTGTGGAGTCAAGAATAGGTAGGAAAATAGAAACCCTAGCTGATTTGGGGTTATAAAAGGCAGATGATTCCAGAGTCTTCTAATAGGAAGTTGTAATGTGTTGCAGCCTGTGGAGGGTTGATTCCTCTTATTGTATTTGAGCTTCTGTAATGTAATAAGTTGTCTAAATCAATAAAGAGAGTTCTATTTTATGTGTGCAATTTTATGTTGTGTGTTTTATGATTTACCCCCTTCATCAAGTGGTATCAGAGCAAGGGTTTCTGAGTGTGTAGACAGATAGTCGATTGTGAGGCAGTTTGCACTAGGACCTGAGTTTGTGGGTTTCTTGCGGAGATCAAGATGCCTCCACGAAGAAATCGTATTGGGAGGAATGCTTTGACAAAAGAGGGTTTTAGAGCTCTACAAAGGCAAATTGATGTATTTCAAGAGGAGCTACAAAGAGGGTTTGAGCCGAGAACAAGAAAAGAAAGCGAAGATGAAGCTGAAGAAGAGCTATCTGAGTAAGAACAAGAAGTTGCAGGAGATCCTGTAGAAGTTAGGTTGCTGAGGGCCATTTCTAAGATTGGAAAGAGGCCCAGGATCAAAGTTTCTACATATTCTGGAGATTTGAATCTGGAATAGCTTATTGATTAGATCAATGATATGGAGGAGTATTTTGAGTATGAAAATGTGGAGGACCCAGATTGGGTCAAGTTTGCAAAAACAAAGTTGAAGGGTCACGCCAGTATTTGGTGGAAGGAGGTCCAATTAGAGAGGAACAGAAGAGGAAAAGGAAAGATCACCAGATGGGATTGGATGGTGGAGAAACTGAAGAAGCAGTTCATTTCTATGGACTATGAGATGGAGTTGTTGAAGAAGCTACAAGGATTGAAGCAAGGTAACAAGTCTATCAAGGAGTATACATAAGAGTTTTATAAGATTACTATCAAGACATGCCATGCAGAGCCCAATAAGGAGAAGGTAGCTTGTTACATTAATGGGTTGAGGCCAAGTATTCAAGAGGAGCTGAGCCTGGTTAGAATGACCACCATAGAATATGCATACCAGTTTTCCCTGAAGGTGGAAGAGAAGCTGAATAAAAGATTTGACAACAAGCAAAGGGGAAGAGGTCAAGGTGGAAGGACTGGTGGAAGACCCTATGGGGGCCGAAATGATGATTCAAGAAAAAGTGAAGAAGCCGACACTAGTCAAAATCAAAGAGGAGATAATACCTACCGCTGTCGTGACTAGAACAATGGTGAACAAAGAGGAAGAGGAAGAGGCATACCTAGGCAAGGACCTGAAAAAGGAGGTTTCAAAGGAACCTATTTCCAATGTGGAGAAGAAGGGCATAGAGCATACGAGTGTCCACAACATCAAGGAAGAACAAATAGAAGACCTGAAGGTAATGTACGAGTTGCACATGTAGATGAAGATGCACAATCTGAGCATTCTGAAGATGCTGAAGGGGAGAAACCCTAGTTGTTAGAAGAACTTTGTTGAATGAGGAGAAAGAACCCAATCAAAGAAAGAGTTTATTCTACACAAGGTGCAAATGTGAAGGTAAGTGTTATGATATTATTATTGACAGTGGAAGTAGTCACAATCTTGTTTCAAAGGAGATGGTTGACAAGAAGAGAGCATCCACATCCATATCAGATTGCATGGTTGCAAAAGGACCACAAAGCTTTGGTCAATGAGCAATGTTTAGTGAAGTTCAAGATTGGGGACTACCATGATGAGGTGCTGTGTGATATCATATCGATGGATGTATGTCATATGCTATTTTGGAGGCCGTGGTAGTATGATAGGAGTCCTGTCCATGATGGCCATACAAACACATATTCCCTAACAAAGGATGGAGTTCATCATAAGTTGAAGCCCTTGAAGGAGGTGGAAAAAAAGGTATGTAGTACTGCCAGAATTTGCTTGGTAGATGGTAGAAATTTTTTGGAGGGTATGAAGCATGAGTGTCATTGCTTTGAATTGATTCCTAAGATTAGTCAATAGAAATGTAAAGATGTACCAGTAGAAGTTTCAGATATGTTGGAAGAATTTCAGGACATTATCTCTAATAATGTACCAGAAGGTTTACCACCAGTGAGGAAGATCAGTCATCAAATGGATTTGATACCAAGAGCCAATTTGTCGAATAAGGCAGCCCATAGAATGACCCCTGTAGAGAATGAAGAGTTGAACAGACAAGTCCAAGAGCTGTTAAGGAAGGGGTTGATAAGAGAGAGCCTAAGTCCATGTGTGGTACCTGCAGTACTAGCACCGAAGAAAGATGGAGTGGAGAATGTGTACAGATTCTTGAGCCATCAATAAGATAATGATCAAGTACAAATTTCCATTGCCCAGAATGGATGACATAATGGACTGTTTGAGTGGACCAAGTACTTCACAAAGATTGACCTAAAGAGTGGGTATCACTAGATCCGTATAAGAGAAGGAGATTAGTGGAAGACCTTCAAAACCAAAGAAGGTTTCTATGAGTGGTTAGTCATGCCAATTGGGCTAACCAATGCACCGAGCACATTCATGTGGCTCATGAACGAGGTATTGAAAGAATTTTTGAGAAGTTTTGTTATTGTTTATTTGGATGATATTTTGATTTTTAGTAAGACTTGGGATGAGCATTTGATGCATATTAGAAGAGTTCTAGAGAAGCTGAGGGAGAAGTTGTTGATTAATCTGAAGAAATGTAGTTTTGCAAAGAAGGAGTTGGTATACCTGGGATTTGTTGTCTCAGAGGAAGGTCTTAAGATGGACCCAGAGAAGTGATGGTGATAAGTTGTCATTAATGTCAAAAGTATGTTTAGTTGCCATTGTTGTTGACAGGAGCAAGAGACATCATCTTGTGTGTTCTTTCTATTGTTATATCATAGTTTTTTCATTATGGTAAAGTGTTTGTGTTTATCTTGTTATCATGCTCAAGTGAAGGTTGTCAGGTTGTGCTCAAGACAAGATATGAGATGTGATCTTGATTCATGGTTTACTTGGTTTACAAAGATTGTCTTCACAATCATTTTTGACAGTGGGATCTTGCTTGTATATAGTAACATCATGTTGATTACAAGTGACAGTGGTTGATACAAATAGCACAGAATGGTCTTCTGGATGTTGGTATGGTCTTCATGCTAGATGTTCTTTTCAGGAGTTCAAAATATCATTCTTGTTCAAGAGTTTCATATTTGAGTTGAAGAGTGTGACATGTTGAAGTTGATGCAAGTTGTTGGAATCAATTGATGTGGTTATATCTTCATAAGCATATTTTGTTCAAGATCTTCATAATATGCTTACTCAAACAAGGATAATGTTCATCATTCATAGTTGAGGAGATTTCAGATAAGTTTACATGCTTCATGATAAAAGGATATTCAAGTTCAATTTATATCTCATAAGTTTGTCAAGTTTATGGTGATCACATTATTGAGACACATGCAATTGATTTAAATGTGCTAAGTGATATGGCTTTATGTTTTGGTGATGACTTGCTATCGCAAGTCATAAGAACTTAAGTTATTTTTTAAGGGGTTTGCACTGTGTAATAACCGGCCCCTTCTTTCTTTTCCACCGGTGAAACAGGTATGTGTGGGCATCAATTTCAAACAAGGGAAAGTTTATTTGAATGAACATTCTATATTCAAACGTTGCTATTTGTGGGGAGCATGAGTTTTTATAAATTAGAAAAGGCCGATGAATGATATTAAAAGGAGGGCATTGACATAAGAAATCGACCTTATATGCTTTTGTGCTTGAAGAAGGGAGCCCGATTTTCATAAATATGTTTTATGCTTTAAAAGAAAAAGCATCGATATTTTTGGCATTAATATGCTTTATGAATAGTTCAAGTTACACCGAATGGGGAGCATGTTTATAGACAAAGGCATCGAATAGCCATTTTTAAAGGAGCATAGCCGATCACCAAGCCTTTTTATGGCTTTAATTTATCTCTTAGAAACTTTGCTTAAGACCACTATGTGGTCAGCCCATATCAATTTTTAAAATGGCGATTTTTTTTTTGTGGTGATAAAATTAGAAATTATTTTTTTAAGAGATTGACATCATGATTTTTTTAGGAAAGATTTTTTTGATGAATGGTTTTGGAAACAAATAAGGTAATTTTCCTTTAAAAGGTAGATTGGATATAGATTTTTTTTGAAGACTATTTTTATGGATATTATAATTGAAAATTGATTTTTCAGAGAAGACCAAAAGTTTGGAAATGTGATTTTCAAGAGAAGATCAAGTTTTTGGAAATGTATTTTTGCAGAGAAGATCAAGAGTTTATTTTTACAGAGAAGATCAAGAGTTTTGAAAAGATTTTTTATGAAGACTTTATACAAGGCAAAATGATTTTTGAAGATGAAGAATGTGAAGGAGAAGATTGAAGGGTTTTGTAAATTTGAGATATATGCAATTTTTTTTTTAAGGAATTTGTACAAAGAAGAAAATTAAATTGATTTTGTTTGCATTCAAATATTATGTTTTTGCAAGAATATGAAGCATCATTGAAGAGATGAAGGATCTTGTTGAAAAGATTAAAAAGTCTTTAATTATGCACAAATAAATATGAAGATCTATATTCTTGCATGAAAATGGTTTTTGCAGATAGAGGAATATGATTAGTCATTCAAGAAGGAGGGATATGTTTTTAGAATTGAAATGGATGGATGTTATTTTGCAGAGAAGAGGAACATTAAGAGTCTTTTTATTAATGCAACTTCATAATTTGATAGAGATGATATATACAAAAGATGAAAGGTGAAAAGACATTCAACTTGTATAAAATTGTTTTTCAGGTGCATTGATGGGATGTCTTGAAAGACAGAGATGAAACATACAAAATGATGCAGGGTTGTTGAGATTAGGATAATATCTGAGTTTGTATATGATTTGGGAATGGCCATTTGATAGACACATGAGAGAGAAGAAAGGTTTTGTATTGAAATAGAGAAACCCTCTGAATTCGTGTTTTCAGTTTATTCTGTAATAGGGGCTGGTGCTCCTTGAAGCTGGTGCTTCTAAACATTGTTGCCAGTGAAGCACAGAATGCCAGTGAGGCTTGAAGGTCAGTAAGACCTCTCAATTGTTAGTGAGACATAATATTCAGCCAGTGAGGCTTTGTAAGAAGTTTTTAAAGTTAAGCGAGTGAGGCACTTCATGAGTGGTTTTTCTACCTAAGGGTTTTCCACTCGGTAAAAAGCTTGTGTCATACTTCTCATTGATTTCTTCTGTGTGTGCATATTAATGGTTTGATCATGTTTTGTTTATATCTGTTATCATAAGTCTTGTGCATATAAACTCAACAAATCATTAATGTCCTCCTTTGTATTTGTCTTGTAAGATAAAGTTTGCAAAAAGTTAAAATTCATACAATACTGATTCACCCCCCCTCTCAGTGTTGTCCTTGACTCCAACAAGAAGGTGAGGGCTATCATTGAATGGCCTATGCCAAGGAGTGCTTCTGAGGTAAGATCTTTTCATGGTTTGGCAAGTTTTTATAGAAAGTTTATCAGGAATTTTAGTAGCATTTGTGTACCCCTGACTGAGACAATGAGAGGGGATAGAAAAGAGTTTAGATGGACTAAAGGAGTAGACAACATTTTTGACACATTGAAGCAAAAAGTCACAAAGCAACCTGTTTTGGCACTTCCAAGTTTTAATAAGGTATTTCAGGTAGATTGTGATGCTAGTGGCAGTGCTATAGGAGCTGTTTTGAGCCAAGAAGGTAACCCCATTGCTTATTTTAGTGAGAAGCTTAATGATGAAGAGAAAAAGTATTTTGTTTATGATCAGGAGTTTTATGCAATAGTTTAGGCTTTGAAGAAATGGAGACATTATTTGTTGCCAAAGGAGTTTGTTTTATATACTGATCAACAGGCTTTCCAATATCTTAATAGTCAAGGTAAGTTGAACCAGAGGCACTTAAAATGGGTTGAGTTTTTGCAGAGCTATACTTTTATTTTGAAGCACAAGAGTGGGAAGTCCAACAAAGTTGCAGATGCCTTGAGCAGAAGGCAAAATTTGTTGATAGAAATGAAGATAGAGGTTGTTGGGTTCTGTAGATTAGTGATCTCAAAATGAAAGTAGAAAACATAAAACAAGCATTATACCTTTCACAATGAGTCACAAATCCTTGATAGGGTGGAAGGAGTTGCACCCAAACTCCTTAGATTTTACCCAAGTTGATGTATGTGGATTGCTCTTTGAGATTCAACACAATAGGATGAGGGATTTGGATTTAGATGGAGATTGAGATAGGGATGAGGAATGATTTTGTGATTATGATGTTGGGATAAGAAGATTTTGGAGATATTTTGGCATAGTAAGGATGCAAGAAGAAGTTGTTCTAAATGGCTTAGGGAAGGGTCTCATTTATAATTTTTTAAAAATGGATGGAAGGTGAGGATTAAAAGATGAGATCAAGGGCTAGAAATGCTTGACAGTTAGGGTTAGGATTGGATTCATAGCCTTGTGACAAGTGTCACAAGAGAAGTGGATGAGAGAGATCAAGGGTTGAGATTTGGTCAATGGTTTTGGAGGGCTCTCATTATTTGTGAATTTTAAATTCACATGGGGAAAGGTGAGGAGGATAAAAATGAATTAAAAATTTATTTTTGGGAAGAGTGGATATGACAATTGAATTAAAAATTCAACTCATGAGGGAGTGTGAATTAAAAATTCACTTTTATGTGGAGATGTGAAGGTTGAGGATACATGTACACTTACATGTGTTAAGAGGGTGATAAATGATGTGTAAGGAGGATTTGACCCTTTGAATAAAAAATTGATTTTTATTCAAAGGTGTGTGGGAGGATGGGATAAGCAAGGTTAATTAAGTGTTAAGCTTGATTAATTTAGGTCTAGGGAATAGGTAGGTTAGGGTAGCTAATTAAATAATTAATATTCAATTAACTCGGATAGGGATAGGTTGATTAATAGGGTAGATTAATTAGATAAGCATGATTTATCTAATTAATAGGGATTAGGGAGATGGACAAATTAGCTAAATAAATATTAGGAATATTTATTTAATCAATGAGGATATAGTTATAAGGTATAGTGATAAATTAAGTGAATTAATTGATCACAAAGGATAGATGATAGATGGTTAGGGATAAATTAATTAAATAAAATAAATTTATTTAATTAATAGGAGGGATAATTGGTGTAGAGGTATGAGAAATTGGTTTGCGAAGCAAGTCAATTTTAGGTGTCTACATTTGCTCCTCTTTGAAATGGTGTTGCGGCTAAGTAACATTATTTCAAAGAAGTTAAAATATAGAATTAGATTGGATAGAAAAAATATTTTAGCTTAGAAGAATAGGGTGAGGTTTGGGGATAATTGGTAAGGGTGATGCCCCCTCAAGAGGATAGGTGGGTTGCAAGAACATGGTTGTGCTCTCGAAATGGATGGAACAGATTAGTAGAAGTGGTTGGAGGATAAGGGGTGAGATGAAAGAATGATGATGGATTGATGATTAGATGATAGATGGATTGGAAAATGGATGATCATTGTGTTGAACATGATTTAGAGCAATCCTAGGTTTGATATAGAAAAGTGGATATTTTCACCAAGGTATAGAAGGCCGGGGTGATGATGTGTATCCAACATTTGCATGGACTAGACACACAAACAAGAGGGTGATCCCATGCATGCCCAAGATAGTACAACCTTGTTTAGATGAGGGAAGGGGACTCATAGCATAAGCCCTTAATACACAAAAGGTATGATGAACCTTACATGCACAAGGAGATCAATATGCTAGAACCAACCCTACAATCCATAAGATATGAATACTAGCTTGGAGTAATGAAACCAACCCACAAGCACAACATACAAAAGCAATGACTATGCCCCATTCTAGATGTTTTTGCCACATACCATGATATAGTGAGATCAAGGTAGCTTTGATGTGATCTTCGAATATGACAAAAGATAAAAAAAATCAAGAACCAAAAGACCAATGAACCAAATAAATAGCCATTGTATCTCTTGCCAAGATGGATAATGATTTGATAGATTCTGTCTATTGTAGGAACAATACATCCTAAGGTAGGAATCGATGGATGATTGGATCATGCTTAGTTGATGTTGTAAGATTGGCTCAACATATGATGGTGACAAGTTGTGGTTGATGCTGATTTGATAGTTGATGATTTTTGTTAAGGGATGATGCTTTCATAGGTAATGCGATGCTTGGATCTAATGTAAGCTCAGAAGGTAGGGACCATCCAAGCGGGTCGGATGGGTGCATCTTATGTACCTAAGTACTAGAAACTTCCTTCGTATTCCAGACTGCCTACATAACCTGTATCCATGGGATCAAGGCACATTAAGATGCAAGTGGTGATGATATGTAGTTCTGATTTGTGGTGATGATGTGGGATGGTTGAGGATAGCTGTCATGATGTTGGAAGATGATGTGTTGGATGATTTGGGTGATTTTGAGGATGTTGGAAGATGATGAGATGTTAATGGAACAATGTTGATTTTGTGATGGATATATTTTTTTGGGGATTTTATGGATTTTTTTATTTTTTTGGATTTTTGTGATTTTGGAAAGGGAATGATTTATTATGATGGTTGCATTGGATTTCATTTGGGTAGCCTTTGCGCTAAATACCAATGACAAGGGAACACCAAGTCTAGAGGTGAAGGTGATGGGGTTGGATAGGGGGATTGGCAATGAAAGGATAATGGATAGGAGATTTGTGGTAGATATATAGATACATGCGGATAAGGGGTAGGATGGGGGATAAAGGATCTAGTAGGGATATATGATAAGTACATGGAGGGATTGTCAGTGGGAGGTGATAGAGAGGAGATGCATGATAGATGGATTGGAAGATAGAGATAGGGATGCAAGATAGATGGATAAGAGATGGGGATAAGGATTTACTCCAAGGGCTATGTTGCAAGGAATCATATGCCTCAATGCTTAGGATTTTGCACGATGTTTGAGTGGATGGACTTTGTAGTAGATGGATGGAGGATATGCTTGGAAAGGGAGTATGCCGAGAGGTATCCAAAGCATGTTTTTTGATATTTTGCCCCTTGTCTTTATCAAGATCTAAGGAAGGGTATATAGTGCATAGAATGGATGGGGAATGATAGGATAAATAGGGGATAGTGTTGGTCATGATGTTAGTCACAAACAAACATAGAATAAAAGTACACATTAACCTTTATTCATCTTGAAAGATACAGTGAATTCAAAGAATTCATGATCCCAAGTCTCCGGTGATTAGGTCTTAATCGACTGATGTTACTCAGTAGTTAATGTGAATTGTTGTTTCCATTTTGGGGCCTTACGTGAAAACATACTATCATCATGACATTTCTGTAGAAATTCTTTACAGAGAAGTCAAATTATGAGGTTATTTGATGAAAGGAAGTAAAATACCTAGATCTTTGTATGATATTTTCAATTGTGCACGCTTAGTGTTCAAATATGCTAAATATTTGCGATTATCTACGAGATGTCTGCATATTTTGGGTTGTTTGCTTAGGATTAGCAGTTATTTGCAATTATGACGGTGAGATTCTCTGAAATTGAAAGAATTCAAAAAGAAATACTTCTAATTAAGTTGAACCTTTAGCTTTTGATCTACATACATGCTTGATACTGTCATGAGGAGAAGAAATCAAACCATATGTTCACCAGGACATTCCACAGCTAGATACAGTTGATGCAAACTTCAGAGGATAATGAATGAAAACAATACATGCAACATGATGAGCACTCCAAGGGACGCAGCTAATCAAAGCATCTATCCAGAATTCAAGCATAGATTACTCAAGATTTACGAAGATTTGTAATCAAAATACTCTTCCCTTTCATTAAGTATGCAAAAGACATGTACATATACAGCAGCTTTGAAATTAGCCCTGAATATTTCAGCAAATAGATTTCAATTAAGTTTCAAATGAATATAACAAGGCATTCCACCACCTTTTATAGAATAAGGTGAGGAATCCGTTACAAGAGATCCACGGATCTGATATGTCACTACAAATCAATGGTCATCATTTCATGACTCGTCAATTTTACAAAAAGGCACAAGTTGCCAGCTGGCAACTATCTATATTGCATATGCAAAATATTCCCCCCTCATGATGTATCTCCATCATGCTCTTCATCTGATGCATGCGGGTCATCATCATGTGCATCACTTTCTGACTCTTCGCTATCCTGATGATGATGCTGCTGCATATGGGGCTGCATGCTGCTCTGGATTTGTTCATATGACCGCACAACTTGATCTATTCCTCTGCCATCTTGAGTCTTTGCCTTGATAATGGCGTGCTTGTGTGCTTCATACTTATCCCTGCTGTTATCCAGCTTATTTTCCCTGACCTGCAATGTCTCGTTGTAGGTCTCCATCTTGACCTTGATCCTCATCATTTTATTTATCACTTCTTCTATCAAGTGAACGAGTGGACCATCATCTTCCATCTGGAAGTTATTGCGCAGAGCCTTAAGGGCAGAATCTTCATCTTGATTCTCTATCTTCCCTTCCACTTTGCCCTCTAATGTTTCTAGCATGTCTGCCTCAATGCCCATTAAATCACGTAGCCTGATGCTGATCTCCCTCAGCTTATTATTGCATCTCTTGAGGACTCCGCATTCAAACTATACATCTTTGTACCAGATATCCACTAATAATGCAGTATTATTATTCAATACCTGCTTACTGATAAGCAGTTGTGGGTTTATCTTCCTTATTTCTCCCAACAGGCTGAGGACTTTCTCCAGTTTATAAGACCTTTTTCCAGTCTGCATCTGCAATCTGTCCACCTTGGTTTTGGAGTCGCTCAATATGCTCCATCTTTTCAAAGAACCTTTCATTATTTCTATAGCATCATCCAATGTGGATGACATCCATTTCCTTATTACGGAAGCCTCATGTTTCATGAGGTCCAGTTTATTTACTTCTTCCTGAGAAATGGCAGTCAATGGGACTGCAGCTTCACCTGTAGTATCATCAGGGTTGGTTAAACCCTTAATGTATGCATGCAACTGAGCAATGTGCTCTTTATGTTGCTTATTCTTCTCTTTCTCTCTTTTCACTTTCTGAATTAGAGAGTCTATGATGTCCTTACCTTCTTGACCTTCCTGCTCTTCGTTGGCAAAACCCAAATCAACTGTGCTTATCTGGAACTCATCCACAGTGATTTTGCCTTTCTCTTTCTCTACTGCAGGTACAGCAATTTGTGCGGTCCTTCTCCCTGTCGCCGGATCTCTTTTGATGGCCGAAGTCATTCTGGCCTTTCTCCTGGGCTTCATTATATCTGCGGAGAACAGGTTGGAGACGTCGAACTCTTGAATTTCAAGTTCCTCCTCAATATTTACCTCCTTTTCTAACCATGGAGGCACCTGATCATGCTTTTCAGCATCATGATGCTGTTCACCCCTATCTCCTGTTTCTATCAATACGTGTTGTGGAGACGGTGATTTTTCCTTTTCTTTCTCTTGATGCTCGCCTCGCTGCTGTTGATCCTGAGGTGTCTCCTCCTGTTGAGGAACTTCCTTTTCTAGGGGAGCATCTTCTTTGTGTGGGGAACCCTGTAGTGTACCTATATGTAGTTCATGATGACCATGATCTTTCTCCATTATTACTTCACCTGTCCCCAGTTCTTCCCCTTATGGAGGTTGATCATCCTCCTTCTGTTTCTCAATTTCTGGTGGTATGTCCACCGTACCAGCCATCATAGGATCCGCCCGAGGTGATGGCATCTGTTCTGCAGCCGTTACTTGTTCTGTGCCTGCACTATCCACCTCCTGTGCCTTAGCAGCTGGATCTCCTATTTCTTCCTTCTCATCAGCCTTTATTTCTTGGACCTCCACTATAGCAGGTCCTGCTGATGTATCTTGTGGGCTCTGCTGGCCTGATTCAAGAGCATGACCCTCTGCTTCGGCCATCTCTATCTCCTCTGTTAGGTGGCCCTTATCAGGTGATCCTGCTGGTTTCTCAGGACTTGCATCCTGCTTCTCTGTTAAGTCTACCACTACAGGACTTGTCACCTCAGCGATCAGTGTGTCCAGCCCTATGTCCTGAGCTACCTGCTCTGGGCTCTTCTCTGGTTCCGGGCTCTTTTCTCGCTCCACTTCTGCTTGTTTTATCTCCTCAAGCACTGTTTGAACCATTGGAGGCTTGTGAGGAGTCACACTGATGCCAGCAGCCGCAAGTGTTTCCATTTCTTGTGCAGCTACATCTTGCACCACCTCATCATCAGACAAGTTTATTGTCTCGCTTAGCTGCTTGTGCCTTTCTGCTTGTGCCTGAGATGCTTCCTTTTGTTGCTCTCCTGCCAGTTCAGTTTTGAACTTGACAATGGTAGGAAGTGGAATGTTATGCTAAAGTTCCTTCTGCACTTCACTACCTGCCCCTTGTACTTGTGCTAGGGGTTGACTTACTTCACCTCTCATGGAGGTTCTTGGTTTCTTAGGTGTGGTAGGAACCAGCACCTGCAGAGCTCTCCTCTTTCTTCTGATTACCAGCGGAGCTTCCTCCTCTTCTTCAGGCTCCTCCTCCATGAGGATATCTTTGCCTGGTTGCTTGGATGACTGACCCACTTCTTGGGTCTCCGTGATTCCAGCCTCTGCTGTCTTGGCTTTCTTGGGCTTTGGAGGAGAATCTGATTCTGATCCTGATTTAGCTGCCTCCTCCGCTATGAATATTGCACGGTCAATTATGACCCCTTTGGGTCCCTTCTCCACCTTCTTGCCCCTTGGGGCCCTTTTGCTAGGCTGTTGTGGTGGAGGAATCCTCTCTCCCTTAGTCTTTCGCTTCTCCAGCAGGAAGTCATCATATTCATCTGCAGGGATGTCCTGCCCCTTCTTTTTGTTGTCCACCGTGATGGCAACACCTTTCTTCTTCAGTGCCTCTACCTGTGCATCTACCCAAGCTTAGGTCAAGTGTATGGTTCTGGCAAAGAATGGGTCCAAGGAAATATCCTCCTGCATGGTGAGGTCAGGTGCAGAGATGGTATCATTGTAAATCTTCTTCTGCTCGTATTCATCTGCCATTATCCTACCGTCATCACTCTTCAGCTGCTGAGGGAGGGATATGCAATAAAACATCCTGATCTGGTTCAGAGTCAACCTCTGATACCTCCTCCTCCTGGCTTCTGCCTCATCTTCGCAGTCAGCCCAAAAATCTTCTAGGTGCCTCTGATGAATAGGCTTTCCTAGGATCTTCTGCATTCAGCCGTAAGGATCATATGGTCTCATTACTGGGAAGGGTAGTAAATTCATCTTGTTCAGAGTGACCATCACCTTCTTTATATTATCCGAGTCAGGGCACATGTAGTTGCCAATGCTGACTGGGAACAAAATTGGTGGCAGCTTCTTGGCATCCTTATACATTTGTATGATGGTGGAGCCCTGCCTCATAAATTCCATTAATACTACTGTATCTGTAGGATATCTTGGCAGCATCAGGGGATGTCCTTCAAAACCTTCTATCCTGATATAGGAAAAGGTGGCAAATTGTATGTACCATGCCCCATGCCTGTATACTGCCTCCTGAGCCTCCATGCTCAATCTTTTAGTCCTATCATCTTCCATGGTCCTTACCAGATGCATAGAGAATGCATCATTGACCAGTTTGTAATCCTTGATATACTTGGTTCTTTGCAGCTGGGGATGATGATCCCATATATATGCTGCATTCGTGCCCGTCAGCTTTCCATCTGTGACTAGGGCGTCAAAAGTGCCCCTATAAGCATAGGAATAAACAATATAGGAGGTCATGTAGAAGGCACAATCTAAACCTCCCAGGTTCAGCAGCTGCTCATGCAGAGCATCGCTAATTATTTGGCCCCACAGTGGCTTGATGTCTGCATACAGGCACATCATTATTATGCCATACATCCAATCTTTGAATTCACCAGTATCAGGCTGACCAGTCACCCTGTTCAGTAGGGCAATCACATATTGATATTCCTCATTGAAGTCAAACTTGAACATGTGCACGGGGAGCTTAGCCGCTGCATTATATGTGCTGTTCTCGGCCTGCCAAGCATACATGTTCTTTCTGGCCGCCTTCTTGTTGGCCTCGTATTCTCTTTCAGACTTCTTCAAGTCTACACTCTTTACCTTACTGCCCATTGGTAGTCCAAATGTCCGGGAGAGACCTTTGATGGATAGGTCTACATACACTCTCCCATGCTTCACCACCTGCCTCATCTGAGGGTTATAATTCCGGGCGCATTCAATGACTAGCTCTGGAGACTCCATGGAGTATGGGAAGCCAGCAGCGTTCCACATACCTGATACAAACACGGCATCCAATACCGGACTCTTGTCCTGCCCATCATTCAGCTTGGCCGACCAGGCCTCTAGGTTAGTAATCCCCTGGTGGGTATCTATAATTGCCCCATATTTGAACAGGACCCCTCTCTGAGAAGAGAACATAGGCCAGCTGAATTCTTCCTGATTCTTGACTAAACATTTTTCAGCCATGGGTACCTGCAATTAACAACATTTCTTCTCACAACAGGGATATGCATGCATACATATTGCAAATATCATGCCTATTGCATCAATTCCACATTACTTACTTACATGGATACATAACCAGAACTTTCAACATTATTTAGAAACAACATGATGAGGGTTTCAGTTTACTTACCTGGTTATGCAGATTTTCCTTTATACCAGTATATCGTCAAGACGCTCTTGATTCGACTGTCAATCACTTCCTTCCCTCTATCTGTGAGCTCAAATTGCGCAACGGTAGCTATTATGCGGATATGGAGGCTAGTGCTCTGTAAAACAATTTTAACGCAGGTAAATGTAACAATGGCAGTTGAATTACCTTTTAACCTCGCAGTTAGGGTAAATTTAGGGCAACTCTAACAAGTTAGATTGCAATCTTTGATCATTTGTGCGAAAACTCAGGATCTCGCCAGGTATTTCATTGGGTTCTGGGATTGGCAGGAATCACCTACCCTGTCTGCGCGCATTTAATGATAATGGCAGCAAAGGGAGCGGGGACTATCCATATGACGGGATATCATGAGGGTAGGATGATATTTCACAAATATCGGGTTGAGTTTAGATATCATCCTCCCCAGCATTGAAACTATTATCGCGACAAGATTCGTGTAACAATACACCGCTTGTTTACATTTTAGCACATCAGGAGGATATTTCGGTTTATCGGGTGATGTTTCAAAATAAAATGATGATGATGAGCCAAGCTTGCTCATCCTCCTTTCGGAATATCGGGATGATATCATCATGATATTCGTTCTTTGTATCGGAAATGCTTCATGACGTCATCGTCATATCGGGTGAACATGATCATGTTTACAAAATATCCTGTCGAAATGCAAATATGATGATGATGTCATCAGGATGTTTGTTTCTTTGTTTATCGTATTCAGATGATGTCATCAGGATGTTTGCTAAGGGTGATATTTCGCGTCAGGAGGATATTAATGAATATCGGGTTACTTTCAAAACATGATGTTCGCGATATAAAAGACCGCTTGACAGGAAAGACTTACTACCATTTAAAGTTAACGTCCGGATATTTGAGCCGCAGGATATATCAGGGGATGTCTCAAATATGATGATGTAGTTTGAAACAACATGACTCAGATTATAAAATATAAACCCCCCTTGCGATTATCTGGTTTGACCAAGACTTTGACTGTCCATAACTCTCACATCCTGATGAATATCAGGGTGATGTAAAAGGCAAACCTGCATGAATTTTAACATTCTTTCAGAATATAAGGTCACAGCTACAAAATATGAATTTTGACAAACTGACCTCACAATGATGACCTACCTCATCTTGACTCAACGTGATGATGCACTTGACTGATTTTTTGTTTTACCAAACCGCCAGAAAACAGACAACACAAGCCAAGCAAAAAAGAAATTGGGTCCCTGTTTTGCCAAGTCAAAATGGGGCGTGTTGTGTAACCACACAACAACTTGCCACCAAAGAAAATGAACAAATTCCAATGATTCAAATGATGTGATCACATTTATCTATAGTATTCTAATTCCGTCTAAGTGTAAGCATCATGATCCTCTGAATGATAAAATTTCATCATGGTGATAATGCTAACAAAGGATCAAGTGTGTGCATATGATTAATTATCCTCATCTTGAAAGTAAGTTGAAAACATAAGTAACTGGTGTTAAACTACATAGTTGGAGATCATCCCTCATAGCCAACCTGGATAGAGCCTTGCTGCCAGTAGGCGTCTATAGCCCCGATAGAGTTACTTAGATGGCCTAATTTTATTTCTTTTCTGATTTTCTCTTTAAAATTTATATCTGATATCATCATGTCAGCTCATTTATACAAGGTACCATTACCTGCAGCTTTAGGTTGGAGATTGCACTGGTAGCAAGGGAGTCCCTTTAGATTTTTCACTTAACACCTATACTAGTGTGTTCAACAAACCCAAGGCTGTTAAGTGTTTCATTGTGATGGATTCACTTTGACCAAAAAAAAGCACCCTGATGAAAAGACATCATAAACCTGATCACGAACACTTCTTAGAATGAATCATAACCTATGTTTAAATGTGATCTCATCATCTGAATCTCAACAACTTAATTATTTTCTAGGGTGATGAAGTGCATCATCCTGACTTACCAGAACAAAGGTCCCAACCAGCAAAACAAAACAAGCACAACAAAAAAAACTATACAAACAACTAAACAAATATACATTATGATACATATGACTGTGACGAAGTCATTCAGGCCTGGAAATAATGCTTGAGGAATTGTCCATTGACTGGCAGCGGAACATCCTCGCCTGTCAGGTTCTTAAGCCTATAAGTGCTGTCTCCTAAGATCTCAAAAATCTGAAAGGGACCTATCCATAATCTATCAAACTTACCATGATCACCTTTCTTTTCATGGGCTTTATCCCACATCAGGACCAAATCGGATATCCTGAAATCTTTAACTCTGGCTCTCTTGTCAAACCAGCGTTTGACAACAGCCTGATGTTTCGCAAATTGGTCAACCGCTTGACTCTGTTTTTCTTCCAGGTGCATCAACTGAAGCAACCGGACCTCCTGCTTATTATCTATGCCTAGACATTCTTGGGCAAACTGTAGAGTAGGAATTTTCAAGTTTACAGGGAGGATAGGATCTACCCCATATACTAGTTGGAAGGGTGAGTTTCCTAATGCAATTTTCATTCTAGTTCTGTCTACCCATAAGGCATATTTCAGAAATGAGTTCCATTCCCTAGGATTTTTCTCTATCAGTTTTCTTATGATACTCAGTAAATTCTTGTTGGTAGATTCTGCTAATCCATTTCCCTGGGGATAGTAGTTGGACGAAAACTTAAGTATGATCCCATGATCAAAAGCCCAACTCGATAATTTGGTGGAAATGAAGGCAGAACCATTATCACTTACCAATGCATAGGGAATTCCATACCTGGTGACAATGTTGCTTTCCAGAAACTTAATGACATCATCTGCAGTGCAAGTTTTGCTGCTGGTAGCCTCAGTCCATCTAGTACAATAGTCAGTAATCGTTAAGACATACCTATGGCCTGAGGAAGACGGAGGATTGATCGGTCCTATGAAGTCCATGCCCCACTGTGCAAATGGGCACTCTTCCACCACTGGCTGCAATGGTTGCGCAGCATATTTCTCTCTGTTGGCAGCAACCTGGCAAACATGACAACATTTAACATGATCAACTGCGTCCTTAAAAATTGTAGGCCAGTAATATCCTGCTCTGAGGATTGCATGTGTTGTGGCCAACACTGATCCGTGTGCCGTTCCAAACTTGTCATGTAACTCTGTCAAAACTTTATTTGCTTCTAGTTTTTCTAAGCATCTCAGGTATATTCCTTCATAATTCTTTTTAAACAAGGTTCCTCCCTTCATCATATACTTCTAGGATCTTATCTTCAAGGCTCTTCTCTGTGAAGTTTGCATTCTTGAAGGACATCTTCCGGTGATCAGGATGTGCCTGATGTCTGAATACCATTCTCTATTGTCTTTCTCATTGATCACATACTGCTGACTGATGATATTTGGATCAGTTTCAGATATCATCTGGCTCAGAGCTTGTCCTCTTACCAGCTTCATTGGTGTGATCTCCATGTCATATTCTTGTAATACAGTAATCCATTTGGCTCTTTTTTCACCAGGTTCACTCTGCATCAGCAGCATCTTCACTGCTGCATCTGGTACCACAGCAATCACTTTGCTTCTTAGTATATAATGTCTGAATTTCTTTACTGCTCTGACTAATGCAAGTGCCTATCTTTCAACATCTACATATCTCAACTCAGCATCCCTGAAAGGACAGCTCATGAAAGCAATTGGTTTCTCTTCTTTCTCTTCATTTCTTTGAGTTAACACTATTGCAGAAGTATGTTCTGAGGCAAATGAGTAGATGTAGAAATCTCTTGTATAATCTGGACTAATGAGGACAGGAGCATCTGAAATGGCCTTCTTTATATCTTCAAAGGCAGCCTTGGCTTCTGGTGTCCACTCAATTTGTGCATCCTTTTTCAACATGGCATTTAGTGGTCTGACAATTTTAGCAAAGCCGGTGATGAACTTCCTCACAAAATTTATCTTACCAAAGTAAGACTTAAGTTCCTTTTTGCTTCCTGGAAGTTGTAACTTCATAATAGACTCCACCCTATCAGGATCAATGATAATCCCATCTTCTGTGATCAGGTGGCCTAGTAACTTTCCTGTTGTGACTCCAAATATGCACTTCTTAGGATTCAAAGATATTCCATATTCTTCACATTTCTTCAGCACACTTCTGAGATCAGCAACATGATTTCCCCTTTCCTTGGAGAAAACCGTTAGGTCATCCATGTAGATGACTATACACTTTCCTATTAAGCCTCTGAAGGCTATGTCCATTGCTCGTTGGAATGTAGCTCCAGCATTTATAAGTCCAAATGGCATACGTCTATATGCAAATATACCCCACTTTGTGGTGAAGGCAGTTTTCAATCTGTCAATTTTATCTACCATCACTTGATTGTATCCTGAAAAACCATCTAAGAAGGACATCATTTTGGCTCCATTTACAATCTGTAGAACTTCATCCAAAGAGGGCAAAGGATAATTATCCTTTTCTGATGCTCTGTTCAGGTTCCTGAAATCTACACATAACCTGATCTCTCCATTCTTCTTTCTAACTGGCACAAGATTTGCCACCCAAGTGGAGTGCCTCACAGGAAATATTATCCGGGCATTTAACAATTTCTTGACTTCTTCAAGGATGATTGGTTCAAGCAGAGCATTAACTGGCCTCTACTTCTGTCTGAAAGGTTTTGCATCTGGCTTGAGAGGTATAGTATGAGTTATGACAGAGGTGTCATATGTCTTTAGCTCATCATAGGTCCATGCAATTACATGTATGTAATCTTTAAGGGCCTGAGTTATTCCTTCTAACTCTTCTGGTGTACAAACCTTACCCAATAAGACGTTTCTTTTGTCATCAACTTGTCCAATATTCACTTGTGAGTATTGACCTCCATCTGCCTTAGGCAGATCCTTATGTTTAAGCATATTATCTAGATCAAAGGCTCTTTCTAATTCAATCATACCTTTGGGAATTCAGTTGCTAGGCAACTCTAATATCTCATCTTCTTCCCAGACATGATCTTCCATACCATTCTCATCTATAATCTGAGCTTCAAATATGTCCCTGTTTGATATAAAGTTTAGGATGTGCTGATCATCATCAAACACCTGGAGATTAGTCACATTGTCAGGTACTAAAGGCACTGACACCAATTCTACTGAAAATCTCTTTAGACCAGATATAGACAGCGGTTCCAACATACTGGTGGCCTGGGCGAGTGCATCTGCCCTCTGGTTCTGTTCCCTTGGTACGTGAATGATATTAAAGGCATCAAAGTCTTCAATCAGGTCCCACACTCGATGCCTGTAATTTGATAATTTTCTATAGTTACAGGAGTAAATTCCTCTTACTTGCCTCACAACTAGTTCTGAATCCCCAAAGACATGCAGGATCTTTACCTTCTTCTTATGAGCAAATATCATTCCATGAATCAGAGCTTCATACTCTGCGACATTATTGGTATAGGGGAACTGTAGTCTGTAAGCTGCTAAATAGGATTTTCCTGATGGATCAATGAGATCTATTCCTACCCCAGCACCTTGCTTAGATTTGGATCCATCAAACCTCAGGATCCAAGGCTTATCCTCAGCAGGACACTTAGCTGAACTTTCTTGTCTCCTGGCAACTCTGGCTGCTGCTCCGCCTGATATCCACTTTAACTTGGAGATGTCATCATCCTCAGGTTTCTTCTTTCTTTTATTTTGTGAGCCTGATGGCTTTTCTGTTTTCTCTTCCATATCAACAGGAAGATGATGTTCAGGATCTACAGTTGCATGCTTCTTCAAAATATGTAAGCATAGTGAGCAAGTTGTTTCTGAGTGAGGTGCCTCATGCAGCCTACACCAACCTTGAATCAACACCTCGTGGGAAGATTTATGCTGTCGTGTCATCTTCTCTATTTCTTTTACCAGAAATTCTTTGAACTTCGTCAGGTCACTACCTTTGTCCTCATCAGATAGCTCATAATCCGGTTCCATGAAGCAATCGCTACCAGGAGTGATCTTTTCTTTTTCTGCATCATTTATCTGATCGGACACCAGGATCTCTTCTGTTTTCAGGATATGATCTTCATCATGGTCTGTCGACTCTTCTGTTCCTGCAGAAGACAAATAAGAATTAGTATCATCATCATCATCAGATGTAGTACTCACCTCAAAATATGATGATGATGCTTCACTATACGTCTGCTCTAGTATCATCATGTCTAAACATGGTTCACAAGTCTTTTCTGAGTGTGCTTCGGCATGTAATCTGCACCATCCGTCAATTAAGATATCATTAGCAAGTATGTTTAGTAATTGACAACGTTTTACCTGGGTAGATAGATGCATCTCAAAATCTCTGAAGCGATTCACTTTGTTCTCATTATTTGGATCATTATCAAATTCCATACTTGGCATGTCCTCATGATGATCATCATCATGATGATGATGAACATCAAGCATCAAGATCTCTTCTATTTTAACAGTCTGCGGCCGGATGCAATAGACTCCAGGTTCTACGTTTACATACATGATCTCATTTGTTTTGTTATATTCCGTGATCATATGTTTCATCCTAGGTTCAGCATCAATCCTTATCTGATTAGGTATACCTTTCCATGGCAACCACATGTGACTGAAATCTGTGGACATGTATCCGTTAAGCGTTTTAGACCAATCTCGGCTAAGTAACATCCCATATGTATCAGGTATGTCAACTACCTGAATGTCAATGTAATACTGGATCCTAGGATCAGATGCTAGCTACATGTGAATGTGAGTTAGTTCTCCTACTACACTTACTTCTGTCTTGTCCAGTTGAGTGACCTTTAAAGATTTAGCAGGATGCAGTCCTAATGCGTTACATATTGACAAAGGCATAACATTCGTTAAGGCTCCTGAATCAACCAAACAGTTGTGCAAGTTCTTGCTGAACATCCTTATGGTGAGGAGAAATGGAGGTGATTCAGTTTTATCTCTATACAAGGTCATGTGGGAGGTTTCGGCGGCTTGGACTGTAGCTGACACTTTAGGCTTGATAATATTATCTTTAGCAGCATGATCTTTGCCATTGGATTGACTTGAAAGATGATTATCCTCTTTAGGAGCAGGATCATCTAGTGACTTCATGAATGCCCTTTTGATGGCAGGAGTTTTCAGTAACTCCGATAAGGACAGGCTGATCTTGATTTTCTTCATTTCATCAGCCAAATAACTGACTAACTTGTCAGACTCCTGAGGTGTATTTACGACTTTTGTTACCGTGTTTTGGGGAGACAAGTATTGAGCATTCACCTTAGGGAACCTAGGGTTATTGCTAGCCTTAGGATTAGGAGGTGTGTTGAAGTTGTTTGGAGGTAGAGATGATGTCAATGGACCAGTAGGTCTGTTGGCATTGCTCCTCAGGTTATAATTGTGCTTGTCAGGATATTGCTGCTGATATGCATGTACTTCCTCATGCTCTCTTGCAGGTTCATTTTCATCCTCAAAGGGAAAAACATAGTTTGTTTCAAAGGTTAAGGCCGATTCTTCACAAGTCTGATCATAACTCAGATGAGGCTGGTTAGTGTACGTTTCTAGCACAAAAGCTGAGTCATATCCACAAGGAACTATCTCATTTCCTTCTGCCTGAGGTGGATTTCTAGAAGTGTTAGACACTTCAGTCTGAAAGATACTGGCAGCAATCCTAAATTGTGGACAATCTAATTCTGCATGTGCATTTGTATTGTGGATCCTACACCAATTGGTAAGGGCTGCCTCAGCAAGATTGACTCTAGTAGTCTGTTTAGCTTCACTTGGAGGCTGATTACCCAGGGGTGATGGTAATGAACCGTTATTTGGCCTGGAGTTCCATATTCTAGGCTGTCTAGGAGGATTATTGTTGGTTCCACCATTATTGTTGAAGTTATTATTGTTATATCCTCTGTCAGGGTAGTTTGGTCTGTCATTGGAATAACTCCTATTTTGACTTGACTGGGAAAAAAACCCTGATTTCTCAAATGTGTTACTTCTGTGGTGAGTTTTCTCAACTGAGCAGAAATTTCTTTGATTTCTTCCTTTTCCTCTTGAGCTTTGGCAACTACATTTTCGGTCTGAGGCTTGAAAAAAGAAGATCCATGGTTACTGTTGGATTGATCAGTACCCTGAGGTGTCTGAGCATGTGCAGGATATTGTGGTAGTTGGCCATTTCCATTAGGAGGAGGCATGATGCTCAATGGTGGTATTTGCAAAGGTGCAGGCATGACTACTGGAGGTATCACTGCTCCATTTGGATATTGTGCAGGATACTGTGGTGAATACGGTGCAGGATATTGTGCAGGATATTGAGACTGCATGCCAGGCAAAGTAGGGAATACTATGTTCGGAGTAGGAGCAGGTATCAACTGCTGATTTACCTTGATAGCTTCTTGAAAAGCTCCTATCAATGTAGTGATCTCAGGATGTGTTCTCCTGATGAACATGGAAGTTAATGGATCCAGGGCTGAATAGTAGATACTCCTAGCAGCAACATCAGCTACTACATATGGGGCAACTAGTTTGGACAACATTTTCTGGAACCTAGCATTGAAATTAGCAATAGGCTCATTCTCAAATCTTTTGATTGTAGCAAACATGTGATAATTCATGGATGGATCAATAGGGACCTTGAACCTGTCAAGAAAAGCTTTCTCTAAGATAGCCCATGAACCAACAGAGGCTTGGCCAAGACTGATGAACCAATTATAAGCTCTTCCCCTAAGGAAAAAGGAAATAATCTGCACACCACGTCCTGATGTTCTATTCTGGCTCTGCAGCAAGCTTCTTTAAACGTCCTGATATGATCATCAGCATCTTGATAAGGATGATATTTTGGACAAAGTTTGTCCAGATTCTTTGGTAACTCGTGATATGCATTAAAGGTCAAGGGTGACTCTGCTGCAAAGAAAGACATTGCAACCTGAGGGGGCTGAACTGGTGGTGCAGCTGGCTGAGTTTGAACGAAAGGTATACCCTGGGGTTGAACAGGAGGTGTCGCGGATATACTGGAAGGTATTTGCAAACCAACAGGAGTTACAGGAGGCGGTCCCGGTGAAGCTCTAGATGCACTAGACCCTGGAGTATGATGAATGTCTACAGTCCTAGGTCTGAAACCTCTAACAGGCAATTCTTCAAAAATTTCACTAGGTCTAGACCTGGTATTTATCCTGTGAGCCAGGATTTCTCTATTTGGAGGCAAATTGGCTA
The DNA here is from genome assembly GCA_027924645.1 of Cunninghamia lanceolata. Classification (NCBI taxonomy): domain Eukaryota; kingdom Viridiplantae; phylum Streptophyta; class Pinopsida; order Cupressales; family Cupressaceae; genus Cunninghamia; species Cunninghamia lanceolata. The sequence continues at coordinate 6,519,341 of BSBN01000134.1, forward strand.
AAACTTTGCAAATATTGGCTGGATTCCACCAGATAAGGTGATATTTGCGGTCAGATGGCAAATCAGACTGGATATTTACGACATATTTGCAAAGATACTGTAAATATGACAGGATATTGGGGTATATTGATCGTAGCACGAGATCTCAAGTGTCTAAGGCTTAAATTCTGCGAGATTTGAACAAATTTAAGTATCTTTGGCCAATATTTAGTGAATTCACAACGATTTACTGTAAAGCTTGCAATATTTACGTGAGATCTGGAAATCTTTACATAGAATGAACACATACAAACTTCTCACAGCAAATATTTACGTAATTTACTGAAATTCACAGGCGATCTGAGGTTACCTTACTTTATGCGTCATCAAACCTGAAAATAATGATGATGAGCGTGGTTTTCTGGACCTGCCCTCCTTCTAGTGACAATTTATGTTGCTCATGATGTTAGTCACAAACAAACATAGAATAAAAGTACACATTAACCTTTATTCATCTTGAAAGATACAGTGAATTCAAAGAATTCATGATCCCAAGTCTCCGGTGATTAGGTCTTAATCGACTGATGTTACTCAGTAGTTAATGTGAATTGTTGTTTCCATTTTGGGGCCTTACGTGAAAACGTACTATCATCATGACATTTCTGCAGAAATTCTTTACAGAGAAGTCAAATTATGAGGTTATTTGATGAAAGGAAGTAAAATACCTAGATCTTTGTATGATATTTTCAATTGTGCACGCTTAGTGTTCAAATATGCTAAATATTTGCGATTATCTACGAGATGTCTGCATATTTTGGGTTGTTTGCTTAGGATTAGCAGTTATTTGCAATTATGACGGTGAGATTCTCTGAAATTGAAAGAATTCAAAAAGAAATACTTCTAATTAAGTTGAACCTTTAGCTTTTGATCTACATACATGCTTGATACTGTCATGAGGAGAAGAAATCAAACCATATGTTCACCAGGACATTCCACAGCTAGATACAGTTGATGCAAACTTCAGAGGATAATGAATGAAAACAATACATGCAACATGATGAGCACTCCAAGGGACGCAGCTAATCAAAGCATCTATCCAGAATTCAAGCATAGATTACTCAAGATTTACGAAGATTTGTAATCAAAATACTCTTCCCTTTCATTAAGTATGCAAAAGACATGTACATATACAGCAGCTTTGAAATGAGCCCTGAATATTTCAGCAAACAGATTTCAATTAAGTTTCGAATGAATATAACAAGGCATTCCACCACCTTTTATAGAATAAGGTGAGGAATCCGTTACAAGAGATCCACGGATCTGATATGTCACTACAAATCAATGGTCATCATTTCATGACTTGTCAATTTTACAAAAAGGCACAAGTTGCAAGCTGGCAACTATCTATATTGCATATGCAAAATATTCCCCCCTCATGATGTATCTCCATCATGCTCTTCATCTGATGCATGCGGGTCATCATCATGTGCATCACTTTCTGACTCTTCGCTATCCTGATGATGATGCTGCTACATATGGGGCTGCATGCTGCTCTGGATTTGTTCATATGACCGTACAACTTGATCTATTCCTCCGCCATCTTGAGTCTTTGCCTTGATAATGGCGTGCTTGTGTGCTTCATACTTATCCCTGCTGTTATCCAGCTTATTTTCCCTGACCTGCAATGTCTCGTTGTAGGTCTCCATCTTGACCTTGATCCTCATCATTTTATTTATCACTTCTTCTGTCAAGTGAACGAGCGGACCATCATCTTCCATCTGGAAGTTATTGCGCAGAGCCTTAAGGGCAAAATCTTCATCTTGATTCTCTATCTTCCCTTCCACTTTGCCCTCTAATGTTTCTAGCATGTCTGCCTCAATGCCCATTAAATCACATAGCCTCATGCTGATCTCCCTCAGCTTATTATTGCATCTCTTGAGGACTCCGCATTCAAACTGTACATCTTTGTACCACATATCCACTAATAATGCAGTATTATTATTCAATACCTGCTTACTGATAAGCAGTTGTGGGTTTATCTTCCTTATTTCTCCCAACAGGCTGAGGAATTTCTCCAGTTTATAAGACCTTTTTCCAGTTTGCATCTGCAATCTGTCCACCTTGGTTTTGGAGTCGCTCAATATGCTCCATCTTTTCAAAGAACCTTTCATTATTTCTATAGCATCATCCAATGTGGATGACATCCATTTCCTTATTACGGAAGCCTCATGTTTCATGAGGTCCAGTTTATTTACTTCTTCCTAAGAAATGGCAGTCAATGGGACTGCAGCTTCACCTGTAGTATCATCAGGGTTGGTTAAACCCTTAATGTATGCATGCAACTGAGCAATGTGCTCTTTATGTTCCTTATTCTTCTCTTTCTCTCTTTTCACTTTCTGAATTAGAGAGTCTATGATGTCCTTACCTTCTTGACCTTCCTACTCTTCGTAGGCAAAACACAAATCAACTATGCTTATCTGGAACTCATCCACAGTGATTTTGCCTTTCTCTTTCTCTAATGTAGGTACAGCAATTTGTGCGGTCCTTCTCCCTGTCGCCGGATCTCTTTTGATGGCCGAAGTCATTCTGGCCTTTCTCCTGGGCTTCATTATATCTGCGAAGAACAGGGTGGAGACGTCGAACTCTTGAATTTCAAGTTCCTCCTCAATATTTACCTCCTTTTCTAACCATGGAGGCACCTGATCATGCTTTTCAGCATCATGATGCTGTTCACCCCTATCTCCCGTTTCTATCAATACGTGTTGTGGAGACGGTGATTTTTCCTTTTCTTTCTCTTGATGCTCGCCTTGCTACTGTTGATCCTGAGGTGTCTCCTCCTGTTGATGAACTTCCTTTTCTAGGGGAGCATCTTCTTTGTGTGGGGAACCCTGCGGTGTACATGTATGTAGATCATGATGACCATGATCTTTCTCCATTATTACTTCACCTGTCCCCAGTTCTTCCCCTTGTGGAGGTTGATCATCCTCCTTCTGTTTCTCAATTTCTGGTGGTATGTCCATCGTACCAGCCATCATAGGATCCGTTCAAGGTGATGGCATCTGTTCTGTAGCCGTTACTTGTTCTGTGCCTGCACTATCCACCTCCTGTGCCTTAGCAGCTGGATCTCCTATTTCTTCCTTCTTCTCATCGGCCTTTATTTCTTGGACCTCCACTATAGCAGGTCCTGCTGATGTATCTTGTGGGCTCTGCTGGCCTGATTCAAGAGCATGACCCTTTGCTTTGGCCATCTCTATCTCTTCTGTTAGGTGGCCCTTATCAGGTGATCCTACTGGTTTCTCAGGACTTGCATCCTGCTTCTCTGTTAAGTCTACCACTACAGGACTTGTCACCTCAGCGATCAATGTGTCCAGCCCTATGTCCTGAGCTACCTGCTCCGGGCTCTTCTCTGGTTCAGGGCTCTTTTCTCGCTCCGCTTCTGCTTGTTTTGTCTCCTCAAGCACTGTTTGAACCGTTGGAGGCTTGTGAGGAGTCACACTGATGCCAGCAGCCGCAAGTGTTTCCATTTCTTGTGCAGCTACATCCTGCACCACCTCATCATCAAACAAGTTTATTGTCTCGTCTAGCGAGACATGCCTTTCTGCTTGTGCCTGAGATGCTTCCTTTTGTTGCTCTTCTGCCAGTTCAGTTTTGTACTTGACAATGGTAGGAAGTGGAACATTATGCTGAAGTTCCTTCTGCACTTCACTACCTGCCCCTTGTACTTGTGCTGGGGGTTGACTTACTTCACCTCTCATGGAGGTTCTTGGTTTCTTAGGTGTGGTAGGAACCAGCACCTGCGGAGCTCTCCTCTTTCTTCTGATTACTAGCGGAGCTTCCTCCTCTTCTTCAGGCTCCTCCTCCATGAGGATATCTTTGCCTGGTTGCTTGGATGACTGACCCACTTCTTGGGTCTCCGTGATTCCAGCCTCTGCTATCTTCTGTATTCGGCCGTAAGGATCATATGGTCTCGTTACTGGGAAGGGTAGTAAATTCATCTTATTCAGAGTGACCATCACCTTCTTTATATTATCCGAGTCAGGGCACATGTAGTTGCCAATGCTGACTGGGAACAAAATTGGTGGTAGCTTCTTGGCATCCTTATACATTTGTATGATGGTGGAGCCCTGCCTGATAAATTCCATTAATACTACTGCATCTGTAGGATATCTTGGCAGCATCAGGGGATGTCCTTCAAAACCTTCTATCCTGATATAGGAAAAGGTGGCAAATTGTATGTACCATGCCCCATGCCTGTATACTGCCTCCTAAGCCTCCATGCTCAGTCTTTTAGTCCTGTCATCTTCCATGGTCCTTACCAGATGCATAGAGAATGCATCATTGACCAGTTTGTAATCCTTGATATACTTGGTTCTTTGCAGCTGGGGATGATGATCCCATATATATGCTGCATTCGTGCTCGTCAGTTTTCCATCTGTGACCAGGGCGTCAAAAGTGCCCCTATAAGCACAGGAATAAACAATATAGGAGGTCATGTAGAAGGCACAATCTGAACCTCCCAGGTTCAGCAGCTGCTCATGCAGAGCATCGCTAATTATTTGGCCCCACAGTGGCTTGATGTCTGCATACAAGCACATCATTATTATGCCATACATCCAATCTCTGAATTCACCAGTATCAGGCTGACCAGTCACCTTGTTCAGTAGGGCAATCACATACTGATATTCCTCATTGAAGTCAAACTTGAACATGTGCACGGGGAGCTTAGCCGCTGCATTATATGTGTTGTTCTCGGCCCGCCAAGCATACATGTTCTTTCTGGCTGCCTTCTTGTTGGCCTCGTATTCTCTTTCAGACTTCTTCAAGTCTACACTCTTTACCTTACTGCCCATTGGCAGTCTAAATGTCCGGGAGAGACCTTTGATGGATAGGTCTGCATACACTCTCCCATGCTTCACCACCTGCCTCGTCTGAGGGTTATAATTCTGGGCGCATTCAATGACTAGCTCCGAAGACTCCATGGAGTATGGGAAGCCAGCAGCGTTCCACATACCTGATACAAACACGGCATCCAATACCGGACTCTTGTCCTGCCCATCATTCAGCTTGGCCGACCAGGCCTCTAGGTTAGTAATCCCCTGGTGGGTATCTGTAATTGCCCCATATTTGAACAGGACCCCTCTCTGAGAAGAGAACATAGGCCGGCAAAATTCTTCCTGATTCTTGACTAAACGTTTTTCAGCCATGGGTACCTGTAATTAACAACATTTCTTCTCACAACAGGGATATGCATGCATACATATTGCAAATATCATGCCTATTGCATCAATTCCACATTACTTACATGGATACATAACCAGAGCTTTCAACATTATTTAGAAACAACATGATGAGGGTTTCAGTTTACTTACCTGGTTATGCAGATTTTCCTTTATACCAGTATATCGTCAAGACGCTCTTGATTCGACTGTCAATCACTTCCTTCCCTCTATCTGTGAGCTCAAATTGCGCAACAGTAGCTATTATGCGGATATGGAGGCTAGTGCTCTGTAAAACAATTTTAACGCAGGTAAATGTAACAATGGCAGTTGAATTACCTTTTAACCTCGCAGTTAGGGTAAATTTAGGGCAACTCTGACAAGTTAGATTGCAATCTTTGATCATTCGTGTGAAAACTCAGGATCTCGCCAGGTATTTCATTGGGTTCTGGGATCGGCGGGAATCACCTACCCTGTCTACGTGCATTTAATGATAATGGCGGCAAAGGGAGCGGGGACTATCCATATGACAGGATATCATGAGGGCAGGATGATATTTCACAAATATCGGGTTGAGTTTAGATATCATCCTCCCTAGCATTGAAACTATTATCGCGACAAGATTCGTGTAACAATACACCGCTTGTTTACATTTTAGCACATCAGGAGGATATTTCGGTTTATCGGGTGATGTTTCAAAATAAAATGATGATGATGAGCCAAGCTTGCTCATCCTCCTTTCGGAATATCAGGATGACGTCATCATGATATTCGTTCTTTGTATCGGAAATGCTTCATGACGTCATCGTCATATCGGGTGAACATGATCATGTTTACAAAATATCCTGTCGAAATGCAAATATGATGATGATGTCATCAGGATGTTTGTTTCTTTGTTTATCGTATTCAGATGATGTCATCAAGATGTTTGTTAAGGGTGATATTTCGCGTCAGGAGGATATTAACGAATATCGGGTTACTTTCAAAACATGATGTTCGCGATATAAAAGACCGCTTGACGGGAAAGACTTACTACCATTTAAAGTTGACGTTCGGATATTTGAGCCGCAGGATATATCAGGGGATGTCTCAAATATGATGATGTAGTTTGAAACAACATGACTCAGATTATAAAATATAAACCCCCCTTGCAAATATCAGGTTTGACCAAGACTTTGACTGTCCATAACTCTCACATCCTGATGAATATCAGGGTGATGTAAAAGGCAAACCTGCATGAATTTTAACATTCTTTCAGAATATAAGGTCACAGCTACGAAATACGAATTTTGACAAACTGACCTCACAATGATGACCTACCTCATCCTGACTCAACGTGATGATGCACTTGACTGATTTTTTTTTTTACCAAACCGCCAGAAAACAGACAACACAAGCCAAGCAAAAAAGAAATTGGGTCCCTGTTTTGCCAAGTCAAAATGGGGCATGTTGTGTAACCACACAACAGATAGGGGATAGGAATATGATAGGATAAGGATAAGATATTGGATAAGATGTGCAAAGGATATTATGGATGTGGATGAAGTATATGGTTTTGCCCCCAAGTGTAGGGATATAAAATGGATGGAGAAGGGATTACGCATGACACCCACAAGGGGTGTTCATCATGGTACTTGCCTAAGGTGCCACAAGGAGTGGTTTTCACCATTGGACGGATTTTTTCTCTTTACTATGTTCTTGATTTTTTTTTTTTGCTTTTTTTATGGAATGGGGACTCTAGCGTCTGTTTCCATAGCAAGGCAAAGATGGTCCCCTATTGGATAGCATTGAGGATGATGATTGCATAGATGTTGGTAGATAGGAGAAGATGTAATGTATGGTGGGTAGTGGATTATGATGTGGATTATGCAGATTATGATGTGGATTATGTGGGTTATGATGTGGATTATGCAAAAGCATGGACCATAGGACTGTGATGGGGAAGATATGTAGGATAGTGAATGAAAGATGGAGAGATGGGGGTATGTGGGAATGTCAAGTGGTGGAGGGGAACCAAGACCAATGGTTGCACATACCAATTTGGATTTTGAAGCCTATGTTTTGGATGGGGTGTGGGTAGTAATGGGGATCAGGATAAGGGATTTTTAGATGGTCGATTTGGGTTTTTAGGGACCCAAATCGACTTAGAAATTATGGGATTTTTAGATGGGGAGCGAGATGTTTGGGATTTTGTGGTAGATTGGGAGGTGAATGCCTCATTAGAGTTTGGTGCTTTAGGGACCCACACCATTTTTGTTTTTGCTTTTTCTTTTGACTGTGTGGGTTTTGATAGCCTTTTTAATTTTGGATTTTGCTTGGAAGGGATAACATCTTTAGGATTTTGTGCTTTATGCATTGAGGCATTCAAATTATTACTTTTGAATCCCATGGATTTGGGGGAAGCTTCATGTTTGAAAGATGTGTGCTTTTGTTGGTCTTGATTGGGAATTTTAGGGGTTTTATGGGTGGAGGGGTTAAAAGTGGATTTATGGATAAATGGATGAGGAGATTTGAGGATGGCGATATTAGGAGTTGGGAGGATAGGAGAATGAGAGGATTTATGGATAGGGATGTTTGGCGTTGGTAGGATAGGAGGTAAAGTGGATTTGATAGGGATATTTGGAGTTGGAAGTAGTGGAGGTAAATTTGATGGAGGAAGATGGATGGTCACATGCTTTTGCAAATGATATGATGATGGAGGAGGGATGGCGACATATGATTTAGGAGTGCGATGTGATGCACCAAATTTGGAATTGGGTGAATGGATTTTGGAGGATGTGTGGGTGATACCAACATGTTCATTTTGTTTGCCTTAGGATGTATAGTCGAGGCCATGTGAGGATGGACAAAATGTGGTGTGGATGGGCTCCAAGATGCCTTATTTGTGAAGGCCTAAGCCTTTGCCTTGATAGTTCATGTGTTGGAGCATGCGACATGCAATGGGATGTTTGGTGCTTTGGAAACAAGACATGAGTCCATTATTTGTTGAAGGATAGGTGGTGGATGGAAGTTGTGCACCTCCAATGAGGGAGTCACCACAGATGAAGGTGCCTTGTCCAAGAGAATAGGATGATGGATTTGGGATGGGATTGGTTGATGGAGGTAAAGGATTAATGGGGGATGGTGAAGGGATGGAAGAAGATGGTGTAGGATCAATAAGTTGATCAATAAATGGGAGAGGATTGGGGATGGGATTAGATAGGATGGTTAGATCTTGATTAGGAGAAGGGGTTGATATTGCAACATGCTTTGGATTTGATTCTTGACATGGCTCATGTGTTTGGATAGAAGTGGGGGTGATGGTAGGTTCTTGGATGGACTTTGTGATAGGTGCTTGACTTATGCTAGGAGATTGTTCAAGAGGTTTGGTGGATGTTGGACTACATAAGGGTGTTTGATTCCTTGCTAATAGCCAATGGATGGCATCCTTCATGAGTGTATGGATTGAAGAACAATATAATGGATGGATAGTAAGGGTGGTTGGTGTGGGATTAGGATTGGGATTGGATAGGTGGGTGATGGGATTAGGTAGTGATGGTTCTTGGGTGGGTTCAAGGATAGGCGTTGGAGTAGATGGTGGTGTTGGAGGGGTGGAGGATTTGGGGGATTCCATTGCTTTTCTTGGTGATGTTCTTTGGAGGAAATCCCACAAGGATTCTTTGGATATCGTGGGCTTAGGATTTGGAAGATTTGGTGGTGGATTAGATGGTGTATGGGTGATAGGGGTTGTTGGATTGGGAGATACATAAGATGATGGATTAAGATTGATAAGATTGGGGGGATATTGTGATGGGGGGATTGAAGGATGAGGATTAGGAGATGGGGGATTTGCGTGGGGGAATGGTTGTTGATGTAAACTTTGGATTTCGGATATAAGGTGTGCTAGATTGGTGTTCCCTTGATCAAAGTTAGCATGACAAAGGTTAGGGGATGGATAAGTTGGAGGTATTGATTGGTTGGATAGGTATGATGGTATGGATGTATAAGGGGATGAAGATTGGTATGATGTTAGCGGGGACAAAAGATAGGGTGTTTGTTGGTATGATGGAGGTTGGTATGAGGTTGATGGTGTGGATATGTAAGATGTAGGTTGGTATGATGAAAGTTGATATGATATGGATGGGGATGAAATGTAGGGTATTTGTTGGGTAGGGGCTTGGGATTCTCCAATGATGAGGTGTGCTAAGGGCATATCCCTAATGTCATTTTTACATTTTTCCTTAGCATTAGGATCCATGTTCTCATAGATTTTTCTAAGTCTTTGTAATTGTTGCATTACTACATAAGGATCCATTTTGTTGGGGAGGTATGGGATGATTGAGGATGATAGATGATTGCAATGTTGGGGAGCAAATTTCAAGACCTTAGGGTGATTAAATTTGCTTCAAAGGATGGATGATTCTCTATACTTAAGGTGGACTAATGACACTTAAGTAATAGAATTGATTTGGTTGATTTGATTGGATGATCAATTAAGGTCTTGATTTTTGATTGGGTTGATTTGGATTTAGAGTTTGATAGTGATGTTGGGGGACTTGGATGTTGATTGGGATCGATGTTGATTTTGGATTAGATTTGGAATATGGTTTAGAAGATTATGGATTGATGTTGGTTAGATTTTGGATTTGATTTGGATGAGATGGGATTAGAATGATGTTGATGAATTGGATTAAGGATGATGAGGGTGATTAGGATAAGATTGGATTGAATGATTTAGATGATGATGTGGATAAGATAGGTGGTTAGGATGATTGGATTAAGATGGAGTGGATAAGAATGATTAGGATGATGAAGATAGATTATGACTAGAGAGGAAGTGGATTAGAATTTGATCAAGCTCAAATAAAGGGATTGGATAAGCTCAACTTATGGGGTTTGATAAATGGGGGGATGGTTTAGTGGTGTTGGGAGGAAAACCTAGCCCAACGTGAGGAAATTTTTAAGAAGCCGCTAAAATAGATGGAAATGGCACTGAAACAGAGAGGAATGGCGCTAAAGGATGCGAATGGTTGGATTGATGGATGAATTTGATTTTTCTTGGCAAGTAGACAAACAATCAAGAAAGAAAACACAATGGCCAAAGGTTTTGTTTGTGAAAGATTTATCAAGCATGCACAACCTAAGGTGAAGTAAGGACAATACTTGTTGAACAAGTAGAGAGATTTTGGCTTCTAGAATAATAGTTCATAGTGGGGGTACATCCGGGGGATTAGCACCTTACGAACATCCAATAAACCACTTAATGTTTTGACTAGCTCTATTAGGGGTTTCATATACACAAGGTACTACTCCCTTTCAAGCTAGCATCGAATGGTAAGTGCTCATACCAATTTGGACTTGGCTTTCGCCTTATCCTTTTTTGTATAGTGGACTGGATGAAAGTACTACTTGGGGTCGCCAATGAGTTCTCTGAATGGATGTGTCTCAAGGGCAGGCCCACATCCTAAAAAGAAAAATAGAATAGAACCATTTCTCTTCACCCAAGATCCTTTTGAAGGCAAGGGGAGAGGATACTCTGATTCTACCCTATGGGATAACACACACATGCAAGTGCACAAGACATGGCAAACAAAAGCTAATGTTTGTCTTAAGCCCAAATTGAAATGTGCCTAAAGTTGTTTGTTGCAAGCAATGATTAATTTTAGTTGCACCAAAATCAAATATTTTCTACACTAAGGCACACAAGGATTCTTTTTAGGTGCACCAAGTGAAATGTTTAATTGTTGTTTGTTTGTCAAGCAAGATTGATTTTATGCACCAAATTCAAGTGTTTTCTAAGCTAAGAAAATAAAGGTTATTTTTAGTGCACCAAAGAAGATGTGTCTAATCTACTAAATCCCTGCAAAAGATGTTAGTAGTTTCAAGATGATGGTCTTGGATGACCTACAGAAAAGAGACCCAACCCTACACAGATCCCTAAGCTAGTATAGAAAAATAGCACTAAAACAGATACAAATGGTGCTACAATAAAAGAAGGTGCCAATACAGTAAATAGCGCTACAACAAAGGATGGCACCACAATGCAAGATGGTGCTACAATAAAAGATGGTGCTACAGAAATAGATGGCACTAATACATAATATGGCATCGATACAGAGGATAGCACTGATACAAAAGATAGCGCTAATACAGAAAATAGCGCTAGAATACAGAAATATAGTGCCACTTTGCATAGGATTATGGTTTGGTCGATTTGTCTCAGATGAAGGCACCGCTCTAGGTGTTGATAGCGCCAATATGGCATAGATTTGGTCAATGGATTATTTTAGAAAAATTTTGCCATAGTTTCCCCTTGTTTTCTATGTAAAACTTGCAAAAACTGAGAGCTAAAATGCTAGCAAGGCCAGAGAAAAAGAAAAAGAAGATTAGATTTAAGCCAAAGATGAGTGGGATGGTCGTGTTAAAATAGAGCCACAATAGACAGAGAATAGCACCAAAACGTGAGTAAAATGGCACCACTGCGCAGAGAGATGGCACTAATCTACAAAAAACTCACAATATAGTTAGATTGGGACCTTGTGGGTCCCACCGGGCGTGCCAATGTAGATTAGTGATCTCAAAATGAAAGTAGAAAACATAAAACAAGCACATAAACAAGCATATACCTTTCACAATGAGTCACAAATTCTTGATAGGGTGGAAGGAGTTGCACCCAAACTCCTTAGATTTTACCCAAGTTGATGTATATGGATTGCTCTTTGAGATTCAACACAATAGGATGAGGGATTTGGATTAGATGGAGATTGAGATGGGGATGAGGAATGATTTTGGCATTATGATGTTGGGATAAGAAGATTTTGGAGATATTTTGGCATAGTAAGGATGCAAGAAGAAGTTGTTCTAAATGACTTAGAGAAGGGTCTCATTTATATATTTTTAGAAAATGGACGGAAGGTGAGGATTAAAAGATGAAATCAAGGGCTAGAAATGCTTGAGAGTTAGGGTTAGGATTGGATTCATAGCTTTGTGACAAGTGTCACAAGGGGAGTGGATGAGAGAGATCAAGGGTTGAGATTTGGTCAATGGTTTTGGAGGGCTCTCATTATTTGTGAATTTTAAATTCACATGGGGAAAGGTGAGGAGGATAAAAATGAATTAAAAATTCATTTTTGGGAAGAGTGGATATGACAAATGAATTAAAAATTCAACTCATGGGGGAGTGTGAATTAAAAATTCACTTTTATGTGGAAATGTGAAGGTTGAAGGACACATGTACACTTACATGTGTAAGGAGGATTCGACCCTTTGAATAAAAAATTAATTTTTATTCAAAGGTGGGTGGGAGGATGGGATAAGCAAGGTTAATTAAATGTTAAGCTTAATTAATTTAGGTCTAGGGGATAGGTAGGCTAGGGTAGCTAATTAAATAATTGATATTTCATTAACTAGGATAGGGATAGGTTGATTAATAGGGTAGATTAATTAGATAAGCATAATTTATCTAATTAATAGGGATTAGGGAGATGGACAAATTAGCTAAATAAATATTAAGAATATTTATTTAATCAATGAGGATATAGTTATAAGGTATAGTGATAAATTAAGTGAATTAATTGATCACAAAGGATAGATGATAGATGGTTAGGGATAAATTAATTAAATAAAATGAATTTATTTAATTAATAGGAGGGATAATTGGTGTATAGGTACAGGAAATTGGTTTGTGGAGCAAGTCAATTTTAGGTGTCTACAGGTTCGATGAGCTCAAAAGTTTGTATCCTGGAGATCCAGATTTTGTAGAGGCTTGGAAAGCTTGTCTGGAACCTGTTACTTTGGACAGGACAAAATGGTTGGATTTCATAATCCAAGATAGCATGTTGTTTAGAGGAAGCTAGTTGTACATTTCGAGGAGTTCCATGAGAGAGAATTTGACAAAGGAGAAGCATAGTGGAGGATTGGCTAGACACTTTGGTTTAGATAAGATCATTGCTATTGTTGGTGAAAATTATTATTGGCCACAGTTGCAGTAGGATGTGAGGAAATTTGTGTACAGTTGTAGAGTGTGTCATATGGCAAAAGGAACAAGTCAAAATATAGGTCTATATCAGCCACTACCTATACCAAAGAAGCCATGGGATGATATTAGTATAGATTTTATTCTTGGTTTACCAAGGACACAGAGAGGACATGATTTTATTTTTGTGGTGGTGGATAGATTCTCGAAGATGGCACATTTCATTCCTTATAAGAAGACTAATGATGTTGTTCATATTGCTGAATTATTTTTCAGGGAGGTGGTGAGATTACATGGTCTATCAAAGAGCATAGTTTCAGATCGAGATACCAAGTTTGTTGGTTATTTTTGGAGGACATTATGGAAGAAGTTGAAGACAAATTTGAAGTTTAGTTATGCACACCATCCATAGACTGATGGATAGACCAAAGTGGTGAATAGGAGTTTGGGTAACTTGGTACGATGCTTAGTAGGAGATAAGCCCAAGGGATGGGATTTGATTTTACCACGGACAGAATTTGCTTACAACAATTCTGTCAATAGGAGTACTGGTAAATCACCATTCCAGATTGTATATGGCAATAGCCTAAGAAATGCTTCTAAGTTAAGGAAGCTGGACAAAGGAGAAAAAACAAGGGCTTAAGTCAAAGACTTTGCAGAACATCTAAAGAATTTGCATGAAGAGGTGAGAAAGCACATTAATAAGATGAATATTCAGTACAAGGCTAAGGCAGATCAGAAGAGGAGGTATAAGGAGTTCTAGGTAGGAGATGAAGTCGTGGTTCACTTGAGAAAAGAAAGGTTCCCAATTGGAACATACAATAGGTTGAAAATGAAGAAATTTGGACCGTGCAGAATCCTGAATAAGCATGATTTAGGAAATGCATATGAGGTAGAGCTGCCAAGTGGGATCAATATTTCCCCTGTGTTCATCATTGCTGATTTATCAGAACATCATGAAGGTGGAACAAAGGATGGACCAGTAGAAGAATAGTGGAGTATTCCAGCATCTACTTCAACCGAGGAGATAGAAGAGATCTTGGATAGCCATGTGGGAAGAAGTACTCAAACCAGGCAATATGAAGAATATCTAGTGAAATGGAAAGGCCTATTGAAGATTTGTCTTGGTTGTCTAAGGCAGCGGTTGACTGTTTGGGTTTTCCTCACACAAACACATGAGACGTGACAGGGTCACTTCTCAAATTACCCTGGGTGTTTGATGTAGGAGCATCCAGTGGTGTAAGGACAATCTTGCATCACCCAAAAAAAGATGTGTTTCAAAATTATTGATGTTCTTTCCATTTCTTTTCAAAATTTGTGATTCTGGTTCCATAGTCGCTTGAATAATGATGTAGAACTTTCAGTTTTTCCAAACTGCTAAAAATAGCAACCTACTATTTTTAGAAAGTTTGCATTTGGGCACAAAATGAAGTGAAAATTTATAGGAAGCTACATAACTAAAAAATAGGACCTTTGGTGAAGGAATCACGCAAAGATTATTGTGAGCTGAAAGATATTAAAGTTTTTGTTTCCTGAAAAATGCTTGAAAATTATTCAAACTCAGGTTTGAGGCACTAAACGACCTTGTAAAGGCCCGAAAATGGCTAGAACCGGCAAAGCAAGTTCTTAGCGCATAGAGCACCATGATCTTTTCGACGCATAAAATAGTTTGTCAATCGGACACCCAGATCAAAAATTATGGCTCCCAAAAGTTGACCTATTTTTGGAGGGAGATGCAAATTTTGAAATTAGGTTGTTGGTCGCCAAAAAGGCTATTACAAACTATTTTTGGGAACCTTGGGCAGTTGTAGAGTTAAGGGGGTAAGTGTGGAGTCAAGAGTAGGTAGGAAAACAGAAACCCTAGCTAATTTGGGGTTACAGAAGGTAGATTATTCCAGAGTCTTGTGATAGGAAGTTGTAATGTGTTGCAGCCTATGGAGGGTTGATTCCTCTTATTGTATTTGAGCTTTTGTAATGTAATAAGTTGTCCAAATCAATAAAGAAATTTCTATTTTCTCTATGCAATTTCTATTGTTGTGTGTTTTATGATTTACCCCCTTCATCATATTCATATTATGCAGATGAAAACATCATGGTTGTTCAAAACTTTAAAATCCACTCAAAGTCAAAAGTGATAATTGGTTTTTCCATGGCTTTTACTATTCCCATATTATGATTTGAATGCATAAAATATGATATCGTAATAGTAAGTAGATGCAATGACAGTGAATAGATATTCTGATATTAAAAAATACCTTTTATTAAGTTTTATACTTCATTGATCTATCTTGACAAGCTTACTGCTAAAGCTCATTGCTCATGTATAGTGGTCATCTCATCATGTGAACTAATGATCATGGATGAGCAATGAACTTTAGTTCATGTATTCTCTTGATGTGTCACTCCTTTGGTTGAATATACTATGTTTGAACAATATGGATATGCATTCCTATTTCACTCCCCTTGAGGTTCAGGGGTAGCATGCTAGGCTCTACCCTTATGGGAGCCCATTTTGCACCATATGCTGAAATTATCTTAAAAGAAACAACAACAGACTTCTCCTATACCTGCACATGAAACAAACATGTTAGCTTAAAAAATGATGAAGTTCAATGATGTTCATTTCTTCAGGCACTCTTGCATATGGATGATTTAATCGTCTGGCTTAGTGCATCATAGGTAATGTATTATGCCTCTGTTGATAGGTTCATAGGAAACCATATCTTGAGCTCTAACAAAACCTTTGTCATGTACAGGTTCATTCAAAGATTAGGAGCAAGGAGGGGGCAGCTACAATGAAGATCAAACCAAGACCTCAAACATGCAATGGTGGATATGCCCTTTCCTTGTCTTATTTTTAGATGTATAGTATATCCCTTATGTTTGTACTGGTTCAGCTATTCCCATGGCTTGTGTGGGACATTTGATCTATCACTTTTTCATTCAGTGCAATGTTTATTCCATTTGTATATATCTTATTTATAAATCAAATGATTATTGTAATGAGATGAAATAACTTGTATCACTGATGAATACTCAACAAAGCATTAAATGATGAACTAAATTTCTTTCCTCTGTTGTAACAATGCATCATAACTGAGCACTTCAAGCACCTTAAACTATGCAAAATTATCATAGTAGACAAATGTTAAACTTTTCATCCTGAAATGAACTTAATGCACCAGCTCTACCAATTTGAGTTGTAGGTAAAAAGTTGGTAACAACTACCAAGTTTTACCCAAACATCCTTAGCAAATTTGCAACTCATTACTTTCAAAAGTTCTGAATCAGCTAGCCCACTCATGATAGCACTCTTTTCCTTAGCATTGTTGTCATAAAACTTAATCTCATCAACATATGTAGGATCAAAAGTAGGAGCATTGTAACTATTCTTGATAGGTTGCCAAACACCAAACCCTAGAGAGGATAGATAGTTTTCCATCCTTAGCTTCAAAAAGGCCTAATTTGTTCCATCAAACATAGGTGCCTTGTGAGATCGATTATTAGCCATCACGGACCTTCCTCAAGCAGTTAAGCTTCTTCTGAGTAACTTCGCTCTGATACCAATTGTTGAACACACCCATATACTGAGAGGGGGGCTGAATCAGTATCCAAACAAACTTCAAATCCTCTGGAGTAGATTAAAACTTAAACTTTACAGTATTAACATAAACATGAAAGATCAACACAATGCATAACAACACATAACACCAGATATATGTGAAAAACCCAAAAATAGAAAAACCATAGTGAGGATTAGCTCACAATATATGAAGCTCACTACAATAAATGATTACAACTTTGTTTTAGGGCTATAACCCAAGGAAGCTACTACTCCCTACTGACTTTGTTTTAGGACTACAAACCAACAAAGCTACTAATCCCTGAAGAAAAGTTTTAGGGACACTCCCAAGGAAGATACAACTCCCTGTAGACTTTGTTTTATGGCTACATACCAAGGAAGTAACCAAAAAATTTGGTTATAGGGTGATATATCTCTTCACAAGATTTCTAACGCATCAAACAGTTCATCAATCAGACACCCGGATCAAAAGTTATGACCTTTAGAAGTTGGACCTCCAATTTTTTGGGAAATGTAAAAACGTGTTGGACACATAAAAGAGATGTAAAGAGGAGATTTACATGTGTTGGTGTGTGTTTTGGCATATCACAAGGCATCTTTGATTGGAGATAATTTGGGCGCCACTTTTGGGTGGTTTTGGCTCATGGTTTTGTAATTACCGATAACGGTTTACTGTATTGTATCTCCTATGTATCAAGAGTTGGAGATGGAGGTTGTGTGTAAGAATCTTATAGATGTCAAGTTATCTCTTGGATCTCTAATTGGATATACTCATGTAAAAGCTTTCTCAGTATGTATATTGTAATCTTCTTAATTCCAGAATAATATAATGGTCAGCTTTGGAGGGGGGTATATCTTGTGTTGTGAGTTTTGTGTTTACATTTGGAAGTTGTTATTATCTTTTTGTTAATGTGCATCTTAATTTGTAATTGTAAAAGTAAAAATTTGCCTAAATCTTTCCTTAGTAGATTAGTGTAGGGACCGTTTTTGCATACCTTGCTTCCTTTCAGTTGGTATCAGAGCCTAATCACCTTTGGTTCTAGTTGTTGGGTGGAGGGTTTTTTGAGTTAATCTTCATTTGAGTGGGAGTTTTTGCAGAGGATTTTGAAATCTTTGTTGTAGGTAAGAGATGGTGATCACATCTGGGAGGTTTGAGATAGAGAAGTTTAATGGCAGTAATTTCAAGTTGTGGAAAATCAAAATCGAGGACATGCTTGTAGATCAGGATTTATGGGATGTCATATCTGGTACAAAACTAATGGTAATGTCTCAAGTAGACTGGGATCTCAAAGATTGAAAAGCTAAGGGTTTGATAAGACTCTCTTTGGATGATTCAGTGCTCCTAAATATCCATGAAGAGAAGATTGCAAGGGATCTTTGGAAGAAGCTTGGAGATGTTTATTAGGCTAAATCCATGGTGAACAAGTTATTCCTGTGAAAGAAATTGTATTCTTTGAGGATGGAAGATAAAGGATCTATCACTGGTCACCTAAATACATTCAATATGCTTATTTCCCAATTGACATTTGTTGGTGTGAAGATGGAGGAGGATCGATGTATGATATTACTATGTTCCTTTCCAGATTCATGGGAGCACCTTGTTATGGCCATTGGGAGTACCACTACCACCTTCAAGATGGATGAAGTAGTTTCTTCACTGTTGTCTGAAGAGATGCAGAGAAAGTCTTCCGAATCAGCTAAGGAGGCTCTTGTAGTTTATGGTAGATCTAAAGAGAAGGGAAAGAAAAATGATAATAAGAAGGAAGAAAAAGGATGATCCAAATCTCGTGGAAGATCTAAGTCTCCCAGAAAGTCTAAGGCCCTATGTTAGAACTGTGGCCAGCCTAGTCACTTCTGCAAGGAGTGTAAGGATGAGAAAAAGAAAAAGAAGAAGAATTATGATTCAGATTTTGACAATTCCTCTCAAGATGAAGGAGAAGCATTTGTTGCTGCCTTGGCAATGTATGTATCTGAGGATGTGTGGCTTATTGACTTTGGTGCATCTTTTCACATGACCTCTCATTGGGGTTGGTTTTTGAAGTATGAAGAATACGATGGTGGAAAGGTGTACTTGGGTGATGATTCTCACCTAAAGATTGTTGGTCATGGAAGAGTCTTTATTTGATTCCCTGATAGACAAGTGAAGGGAATCAATGGTGTTCTGCATATCCCTGGTTTGACATGGAACCTTCTTTCTATAAGTAAGTTGAATTATGTGCATGTGCAAGATGTTTACTTGAATGGAGAATGCAATATGTCCAAAGAATCTATGGTGTTGGCTAAGAGTGTTCGGATTAGCACTCTGTTTTAGCTTGATGCATGCAAAGTTCAATGCAATAGTGCCTCTGTTTCAAAAAAGAGAGCTTCAGAGTCTTCAGCCTCACCATTGGAACAAGTAACAAGAACAAGGGATTAAGAGGCACAAGACAACTCCGTATACCCCTCAGCACAATGGAGTTTTAGAGAGGATGAATAGAACGTTGATGGAGAGGGAAAGGAGTATGCTAGGTGGAGATGGTCTTGAACAAAAGTTCTAGGCTGAAGTTGTTGCTACCACTTGTTACATGGTAAACATGTCTCCAACATCATCGCTCATTGATATGACACATATGGATGTATGGTCTGGTGAAAAGCCTTCATTAAGACACATTTGAGTATTTGGTTGTGAGGCCTATATACATGTGCCTGATAAGAATAGGTCTAAGTTGGAGAACAAGGCTTTGAAGTGTATCTTCATCGGTTATGACATTAGTGTGAAAGGGTACAAGCTTTGGGATCCAGTGGATGATCGAGTTTTGTATAGTAGAAGCGTGATCTTCAGAGAGCTCAATCCTTCTTATGTTGTCTTGTAGCCAGAGAAAGAAGAGAAGAAAGATGATGTGGTTCAGCTTCCTTCCACCCCTGAGAAAGTTGAACCAAAAACATCTATTGGTCCTAATAATGAGGAGAGCTCTAGTAGCTCTAAAAGTTTAGAAGAAGATGAAGAACCTCAACCTCAATCTTTGAGGAGGTCCACAGGGATAAGGCAGCAACCTAATAGGTTTGGTTATTCATTGCATGATTCCAGTTGTATTTTTACTTTAATTTCTAATGCTGATGAGCCTAGAACTATGAAAGAGGCTATGGGTATGAAAGATACAGGTTCCTGGAAGGAGGACATGGAAGAGGAGATGGCTTCATTGGAAAATAATAATACTTGGGACTTGGTGTCTTTTCCTGAAGGATGAAAACCTATTGGATACAAATGGGTGTTCAAAAAGAAATTCGGTGTAGATGGCAGTGTTGATAAATATAAGGCTAGATTGGTTGTGAAGGGGTATTCTCAAGTGGAGGGAATTGACTATGGTGAGATTTTCTCTCCCGTTGTAAAGCTAACATCTATTTAGTTCCTATTATCTCTTGCAGTAGCATATGATCTAGAAGTGGACTAGATGGATGTGATGACAACATTCCTTCATGGTGACTTGGAGGAGGAAATCTATATGTCATAGCCAGAGCACTACATGGTGAAAGGTAAAGAAAATCTGGTTTGCAAGTTGAAAAAGTCTTTGTATGGTTTGAAACAATCTCCTAGGATGTGGTACCAGAAGTTTGATACCTTTGTGTTGAGTATTAGATTTTAGAGACTAAAATCAGATCATTGTGTTTATTAAAAGTTTGACAATGATCGCATTCTCATTATCACATTGTATGTCGATGATATGTTACTCATTGGGAATGGTAAAAGTTTGATTTCTAATTTGAAGTCTCAGTTGTTAGTACAGTTTGAGATGAAAAATCTAGGAGCAGCTTAGTACATTCTGGGGATGGAGATTAGAAGAGACAGAGCAAATAGAAAATTTTGGTTAGGCTAGAGTAAGTATGTTAACATTGCGTTGGAGAGATTAAGCATGGTGGATTGCATAACTTTGACTGTTCCTGTTACAATGGGGACAAAGTTATCTGTTGCAGATTGTCCAAAGTCTCCTTCTAAGATAGAGGATATGAGTAGAGTTCCTTATGCTAGTGTGGTTGGTAGTTTGATGTATGCGATGGTTTGTACATGACCAGATATTGCCCAAGTAGTGGGAGTCCTTAGTCAATTTATGGCTAATCCTAGATGGGTACATTGGGATGTAGTGAAGAGAGTGTTCAGATATTTGTGCGGTACTTTTGAGTATTCCTTATGTTATCATGGTTATCCTACAGTACCTCAGCATTCACTTTGTATTCATGGATTTGTGGATTTAGATTGGGCAGGTGACATTGACAGCAGGAGATCCACCAGTGCTTATGTGTTCACTATATTTAGTGGTGCTATTACTTGGATGAGTAAGCGACAACCTATGGTCACTTTGTCCACCACTGAAGCTGAGTACATGGAAGCAACTCATGCTTGTAAAGAAGCCATTTGTCTTAAGAGATTGTGTTCTGATGTTGGGTTTGATGTAGGGAAGATTACTATTTGTTTTGACAGTCAGAGTGCCATATGTTTGGTGAGGAATCCTACTTTCCAGGAAAGAACTAAGAATTGTATATCAAAAAAATTTGGATTTGCAAATGGAAATGATCAAACAATGAAATGCATAAATACATAACCTAAACCTAAATCATTCAATACTTCAAAGATGCAAGATGAATTGTTTGATTGATTTGATATGTTGATTGCTCACAATTCGACAGCATAACATTTGCATAGGATTGAGATGATAGATGGAAGATTGATAGATGGAAGATGATGATGATAGATGCAAAGGCTCTAAAGATATTTCAACAACATAAGGATACTCCAACTCAATGCCTCTTGCAAATGGCTTGTGAGATGGTTGATTTATAGGAAAGGCTTGGTTCAAATGGATGGTTGAGATTAAAAGGATAAATGATTGTTGTGGACGGCTAGGATTGATTAGTTATTTCCACTCTTCAAGGGAGTTGTAGTCATGTGACAAGTGGAGGGAGGAGAATAGGGCTCATATGTGACCGTGTACACAAAAACTCTTATTTAATAAGTTTATATGTGATGGTGTACACAAATACTAAAATTAGGTCCCATTAGTTGTACATGTGAAGAATTTTAAATGAAAGTTGTACTACCACACATGATTCAATTGAGAAATGGACAAGTGTCGAAATGTGATGAAAGGTGAGGACTTAATTCAAATAAAATATTTGAATTAGTTGGGATATGAGTTGGAAAATTAATTAAATAAATAAGAATTATTTAATTAATTAGATAGTGGGATTAGAATATGATTGGGATATAATGTAGAAATTAATTGAATAAATAAAATTTGTTTAATTAATTGAAAAGTGGGATTATGAATGAGAAATTTTTATTTATTTAATTAATTAGCTTAATGGGATTTTAATTAAATAAATAAAATTTATTTAATTAATTGGCTAATGGATAAGTGGGATTAGGACAAAATGCTACATGATGTCTAAGTGATGTTTTTGACTAGGTGTTGCAAGACATGGACAAATTTGGGACAATTTTGGTTGTCTACATTTTGCCCCTCTTTGAGATGATGTTCGAGATGATAAGATTTATGTCAAGTAACATCATTTCAAAGAAGCTAAGGTATGGATAGAGGAAAAAGGATAGGGTGATGAAAAGATAGGATGATGATGAAAGGATAGGATGAAATAGAGATGGTAAGGATAGGATGAGGATGCCCCCTCGAGAGGTTAGGCGGGTTGGACAAACACAATTAGTCTTTCGAAATGAAATGGATTGGTCAAGGAAGAAAGATAAGGGAATGGATAGAAGAAATGATGATGTGTTATGCTACAATGAAAGTGAGCAACCATGATGTTTGATATATCACTAGACGTTATGCACCAAGGTATAAGGAACCAGGGTGACATTGTGTCTCGTGCCCTAGCGTAATACAACCTTGTCTAACATATGAGGAAGAAAACTTAGAGCATTAAAGTCCTAATGCACAAAAGGTATGATATGACCTTAGATGCAAAGGATAGTACAAAAAGCTATTCCAACATACACAAGATATGAATATTAGCTAGAATGATACCGATTTGATACAAATGCAAGATAAAGAGATAACACACTCAAGCAAGCAAGAAAGCATGCACAAATGATACAAAAACAAACAAGGTATTGCCCCTGTCAAGATGTAAACCAATGATTGATTGCTGATTGATGATGATAGACGAGAGTGTTGTCATGGCAGGGAAAGCTATATCCCTATATTAACACAAGGTTGTTTGCTGAGTTGGTTGGCTAGTTGGTTGATTGATTTGGCTTACAACAAGGCTAGGATCAAGACCATGGATTGTGCTTGGATAACTTGGCTTGATTGATTAACTTTATTGGTATAGATTAATGATGACTTGCATTTGGATCATTGCTTTGATTCTTTGGATTGATTTGATTTGATGAATGGATGATTAGATTGATTTGGTTTGATGAATAGATTTGATGGTTGGATTGATGTTCTATGATTTTGATGATGATGGATTGCTATAAATGGATTGATTGAATGATAGATTGATTGGAAGAAGTTATTTATTGATGATGTAGAAGATAGATGATAGAAGAAATGATGAGAGGAGAAAGAGGAAAATTGCTTGTGCCTGAATCTAGGCACTTCCTTCATACTCTGTATCCACTGGATCAAGGCACTTAACGATGGAAATGAGATGTAGTTCTAATTGTTTTATTGTTGAGATGAAAGATCGGGTTATGGATTGAGATTGATTGATGAAATATTGATGATGGGATGATATGTGGTGGATTGAGCTTCTTTTGATTTGTTGAAGTGATTGGATTTGTTTTGATGGTTGGCTTGATGTGCTTTGGTTTGATGTTTGTTGTTGCTGGGTTGATTGTTTTGATGATTGGATTGTTTTGAATGATGATAATGATGGTGTGATGATTAGAGTGTCCACTCAATATAAGCATAAGCAAGTATTCTCAATGTGCTTAAAGGATGGAAAACAAACAATTATTGCCCTTGTTAAGTCATAAACCAATGATTGATTGTTTCATTGATAATGATAGTGTTGTCATTACGGGGAAAGTTATATCCCTAGATCAACACAAGGATGATGTGGGAATGATATATCCCATTGATGATGATTGATTGGGCTCATGACAAGATTAGGATCAGAACCTGTTGATTTGATTGGATAATGTTCCTTGATTGATTGGCTTGCTTGATATGGATTAGTGTGACTTGGATTTAAGATCATTGCTTAGATTGATTTGATTGATATGATTAGAAGAAGTGATTAATTGAAATGGATGAATGAATGTTATTGATAGGAAGAATTGATGATGACGATGATTTGATTTTGATTTGATGTTGGAGGAGTGGATTCTTTTGGATTGATGATTGATCTTATTGCTTGGATTTTTCGTTGGATATTTAATTTTTTGGATTTTTTGACATATTTGATTTTTTTCTGGATTTTTGGAATATTTTGATTTTTTTGTGTTTTTGAATGTTTTGGGATGTTAATGGATTTACAATTTTTGTAGCCTTTGTGCTTAGATACCAATGACAAGGGAGAAAACCAAGTCTAGGTGCAAGGATGGAGGTAGGATGGATAAAAGGATCGGTGATAGTAAATGGGATGGCAGGCTCATGACAGTTTGATGGGATGGAAGGTTCATGAGAGTTGGATGGATAGATAAGAGGATAGGCCATATAAGGAATGGATGCATGCCTCATGATAAATGGATAGGTAGGCTATAGTGGAAAGCTCATGATAATGGATGGGGATAAGCTATAAGACGGAAAGCTCGTGATAAGGATACGCTATAGTGGATGGATCATAAGGGAGCTAGGATGTGATCTTCAAAGGCTATATTACGTAGGAAGAACTTGTCCCATTCTAGGTGGTAATGCTTAGGATTCTTTGGATGACAAAATGTATGACAAAAGGATGACATGATGGATTTGGATGATGAGGCTTATGATAGGTGGATAATGATAGGATGGTTTGGAAAGGGTGAGGTATATCAAGAGATAACCAAAACATGTTTCAACATTTTGCCCCTATATCTTCGTCAAGGTCAAAAGGAGGAAGTGAGGATGAATGGAGGATCATGATAGGTATGTGGGTGTAATGGCTAAGGATGGTAGGATAAAATATGATAAGATGGATGAGACCATGTGCCCCCAAGTGTGAGTGACATAGAATATCAACCTACACATGATGCATGTTTGCTAGGTTTTCATCATGGTACTTATCCAAGGCGCCTGTTTACTAGGTTTTAACCATTGGACGGAAGGATTTCTCTTTACTTTTTTGATGATTTTTTTTTTATTTTTTGATTTTTTAGATGGGCTGACAATTACACATGGCGTCTGTTTGCCAAGTTTTCACCATGGTAATGAATAGGAGGGACTCAAGTGTCTAGTGCTATGAAAGGTGATAGTTCCACTAGAGATGAATGTCATTGCATAGACCATGTCATGTGTGCTCATAGATGTTGGTAAGGGACTTCATGAAAGGGAGATGGAGTAGGTAGATAGTGGATTAGGATGAAAGGTTTGTGTAAGGATGGGGGATAGTGGATTATGATGTGGAATTATGGTAGGGTAGGCTAGTAGCTTATGGTGTGGATTTATGTAAGACTTATCCAAAAGCATGGACCATAGAACGTGATTGGGGAAGATATGTAGGATAATGGATGAAGGTTGGGGAGATGGAGGTATGTGGGAATGTTTTGGAATGGAAGGGAATCATGACCAACGGTTGCACACACCATGTTAAACATTAAAGCTTTTGATGGGATGGAGGTGTAGGAAGCAATGGAGATGTTTGCTTAGGGGATGGTTGATGAAGTGATTTAGGAACCCACATAGATTTAGTATTTTTAGTGCTTTTGTTTTGCTTGTGGGATTTCTGAAGGGAATGGAAGTTTTGGATGGAAGTAGGCTTTTGGATGGAGATAGGTGATTGGGATTCTTGAGATGTGGATGAGGATGCCTCATTTGACTTGATAGCTATTTGATTAGGAACCCAAACCATTTTGCTTTTGGGCTTTGCTGTTGGAGGTATGGGCTTGGATAGCTTTGTGAATGTACTTTGCTTAGAAGATGGATTATTTAGAGACTTTTCAAATTGATGCCCTAAGGCATGAGGGTCCTTAGGAGTTTTAGTTGGATTTTTGGATTTATAGATAAAGGCATCCAAATGTTTATTTTGGAATCTCATGGGTTTGGTGGAAGCGGGGTTGGTGGAATGAGTGGAAACTTCATGTTTAGGCAATGTGTGCATTTGTTGGTCATGATTAGGAATGTAAGGGTACTTATGGATAAGTGGATAATTAGGTGTTGGTAACAATGGAGGCAAAGTGGATGGAGGGATATTAGGAGTTGGAAGGAGTGGAGGTAAAGTGGAAAATGGGATGTTCGAAGTTGGAAGTAATGGAGGTAAAGTGGATGGTGGGAGGTGTATGGTCACATGCTTTTGACATTTGTAGGTTGATGGAGGGGGAATGGCTACATATGTTTTGGGTATATGATGTGGTTTGTGATGGAAAGTGGTGGACTTAGGAGGGATGGAGGAATTACCAACATCTTTAGAGGGTTTACCTTGGGGTGTGTATCCAACGCCATATGAGCATGGAGGAACTTTGATATGGTTTGGCTCCAAAATACATTGTTCATTAAGGCCTAGGCCTTTACCTTGGTAGTTCATGTTTCGGAGTATACTATGAACAATGGGACTAGGTGTGGTTTGAACACTAGAGTTGAGTTCATTATTAGAAGGAGAAGGTGAAGTGGATAAATGTCATTGTTGTCCTAAAGAAGAACATTCATGGACAAAGGTGGTAAGACCACTAGGACATGATAGTGGATTTGAAGTGGAATCGATGGTGGATGTGGAAGGAGGATCATTAAGATCTTGATTAGCATTGTGTTCACTAAGATCCAAGTTATTTGTTTGATCTTTTATGCTTACTTGGGGGACAAGTGTCTCATCATGACAAGTGGATGTTTGCTCATTATGGATAGGGCTAGATGGTGGATGATTAGGAGCAATTTGGATATCTTTCTCATGGATAGATATAGGATTATGGATAGAATCAAGGTGCTCATGGATAGCTTCTTTATAGGTATCATCTTGATCATAAAGAAGGTAAATGTTTTGGATAGGTTGAATTTGGATAGCTTTCTCATGAATAGTTGTTGGGAGATGAATAGGATCAAGTGGCTCATGGATAGATTCATCATTATGGCTATCATCTTGGTCATGGAAAAGATACATGTTATGGATGGGTTGCATGAAAGTGATTTGATCTTGAATTGGACTAGGGCTTAATGTTTCCACATGCTTAAGATTAAAACTTTGACATACTTCTTGGGTTGCTTGAAGGGGAATGGAAGTGGGAGACTCATGGATAGGCTCTTGGTCAACAACATGAGAACATGATGACTCTTGACTTGGATTCATAATAGGAGACTCTTGAATAGGCTTGATGGCTTGTAGGTCACATGATGGGCTTGAAAGGATAGGCATGTTAATTGAGGACTCTTGAAGAGGCTCAAGGATAGGTGGACCACATGATGGGATTATAGGATTGGACATGACCTTTGGAAGTTCTTTGGTAGGCTCATGAATGGGTGTTTGAAATAGAGATAGTTTATTCCTTGCTAGTAGCCAATGGATCACATCCTTCATAAGGGTATGAGTGGATGGGCAATATAATGGATGAGCAATAATAGAAGATGATGCTGTAGGCTTAGGACTAGGATTAGGTTGGGTGCTAATTGGATTGGGTGGATTAGGATTTGGATTGGATGAAGGGATAATCTTACCACAATTTATGAGGTTTGTGATCAATCTCTTAAGTTTGACACAAATGGTTGTTGTATGGCCCTTATACCTATGGTATGCACAATAATGGTTTTCATTATACCAAGGGGGTTTAAAGATTGGTTCAAAAGGTTCTATCAGTGATAGCTCAATCAAATTTTCTTGAACCAATTGTTGTACGGTTATGTCCAAGGGATCTTGTGGTGGAAGATTGGTAGAACATGAGGATGAAGGTGATAAAGGTTGTTGGACCAATGGACTAGGGGTAGGATCACATGGTGGTCTTATGATAGGGCTAGTAGGCTCATGTGTTGGTGGGTGATTGGATGATGAAGGCCATTCATAGGATGCATTGGCTAGATTGGTATCTCCCTTGTCAAAGGTAATTAAGTCTTTTTGTATTAGGCTCGTATGGTTTATATACAAAGGGCCACTTGGAGTTGCATATGCTTCTTTTTGCAAAGGTGGATTTGGGCTCACTTGTGCTCATTTGGAAGGCCATTGATAGTCTTGGCAGCTAGGTGTAATGGTAGGATAGGTAGACAAAAGATCTCAAGGTGGACTCAAAAATGCGGGCATTTGATCTTGTTGGCAAGGTTGACTTGTGCTCACTTGATTTATGTACAAAGGGCAATTGGGACTTGAATGTTGTGCTTGTGAAATCACTTGATTGCTTTGTGGATGGGCTTGGTAGTGCATTGGAATGGTGGCATGAGTGATTGGATAAGCTTGAGGTGGTTGTTCATAGGTTGATGTGGCATTGACTTGGTGGATAGGTAGATTAAGTTGATAGGAAGTGGATGGATATGACATGTGTCTATGAGGTGGATTAGGTTGGTATGGAGTGGCTAAGGATTGATGTACTTGTTGAGCTTGACTAGTGGCTAAAAGGTATTGGACTTGGGCTATGAAGTGTTGCAGTTGAGGTGATTGGCTTGTGTGGGGTTGAGCTCTTTAGGTGAAGAATTGTAATGTTTCAATGGTGTCTTGGTTTAGGGGTTGAGATCCTTGATAAAGATTTTGGAGGAATCTTTAGAATTTGATTTTTAGGTCCTCTAGTGTAAACATGTTGTCACCCAAGTGTTTGTCTTAAGTCCTTTTAGCAAGTGCTTGTTTAGGGATTTTGATGATGTAGCGAAAGTGATTTGGCTAGGATAGGGATGTGACTAGGATAAGTTTAGGATGGTTTGAATGACTTGGCTATGAAGGGTTGGATGATGACTAGGCTATGTTTGGGATGAAAGTGATTAGGTTTGAATGTTATTGGAAGAATGTGTAGGATGACTTGTATTTATGTGTTTGGGTGTTTAGAGCTTGGTGTGGCAATATTCAAACAAATGATTATGCATATACACACACGAATCACTCACACAAGACACATAAGCAAGTTTTTAGTTTGAAAGAATGTGATGATGGTTAAACAAGCACGTGAAGACACTTCAACAAGTCCTAGTCAAGGCAAGGCCACTATCACAAGGAGGTTCTAGTGAAAATCCAGGGGACTGGCACCCCACGAGCATCCATCAAGCCACTTAAGACTTTAACTAACCCTACTAGGAGTTTTAATATACACAAAGGTACACCTCCTTTCAAGTTAGCACTGTATGGTGAGTGCTAATACCAATTAGACTTAGCTTTCGCCTTATCCTCTAATTTTTATAGCAGACCGGATGAAAGTACTGCTTGAGGTCATTCCCTTGGGGTGAGTACCTCTTTTTCCACCAAGGCAGACCTCTCTAAGGCTAAACAAAAGCAACACAAGTAAATGTTTTTGATCTCCAAGTTCATCTTAGGACGTGAGGAGAGAGCATACACATTTACTTGGTCACACTCGCATGGGGTTTATTAACCTTAGAAATTCAATGTGTGGAAGACAATGCAAGAACTTGTTTGTTTTAAAGCCCAAATCCAAATGTGATGAAAGAAATGGTTCATTTTAGCCCAATTTTTGATGTGATAGAAAACAAGTTGTTCATTTTATGCCCAAATCGAAATGTGTTTGCAAACAAGATTGATTGAAATGAAAAGATGAAAGATAGAAATGAATGCACCCGGATTATTTTCACTTTCCAAGCTGTTGTATATGATTGATATTGCTGCTACTAAAGCTCCTTATGATCACCTACAACATCAAAAAATGATATTATAATGCTAGCATAAAAAATAAGCTCATCAGGCAAGGAAACTTGTAATTTGAGATACATAGCCAAATTAGATTTGATTATTTCGAGACATTTTTGGTTTGAAAATTAAAAAATCAAAGAAGAGACCCCTATTAATTTTCTGATAGTTTTCCAAAAATGTAAAGAAAATCAGAAAAACTCCTTGTTTTGCACCCAGAAATATGGATTTATGGAAAAGCTATAGTCGGTAAAGATCTAATTTTTCCGCACTGTATATGACCTCCAAATTAAATCTGTAAAACATAGACCCCTAGTAGAATTTCAAAAGATTTCAATAAATGTAAAAATTTCTGAAAAATTCACTGATTTATGCCTAGATTTGTGATTTTATGAAAAAACATAAAAACATGATAACTCCCACAAAAATAATGATAAACCCATAACTTTTCTGCTGTAGCTTCCTTATATCATGAACAAACTTTTGTAAAAATTTTGTAGAAAAATTCATAGCCGTTTGGAAGATATGATGATATCTTTTAAACTTGAGGTTTTGTCCCAAAAATAGTGGATATGCAACAAAAAGTTAATTAAACCTTTGAAACTCAACAATGGGGGTTAGATGAATGCAAATTTTTACTACAAAAACCTACAAAAATGATCAAGCGAAGTGAGTCCCACCAGGTGTGCCAAAATGTATATCAAAAAAATTTGGATTTGCAAATGGAAATGATCAAACAATGAAATGCATAACCTAAACCCAAATCATTCAATACCTTGAAGATGCAAGATGAATTGTTTGATTGATTTGATATGTTGGTTGATCACAATTTGGCAGCATAACATTTGCATAGGATTTGTGAGGAAAGCACAGGTGTGAAATATAGCTTCCCTAATGATAATTCTAAGGGGATAATGCAGACATATAACTTTCAATTCAAAAACCACAGATGAATACACTAGAAAAACAAAATAAACAATTAAGACAACACAGAATGACACCAGTTTTACATGGGAAAACCCTTTCGGATAAAAAACCCACCACCACAATAGAAGCTATCTTTATTATAGTAAACTAAAAGATTACTATAAAGATTCCCATCTCTTTTTGTTTAGGTATCTATTCTTTTACAATTATACAAAGCCGTTTATTTCATTTGCACATCTATAGAATAAACTGTATAATTCAAATCGTTTCATCATTCTTCAACAACACACGTAGATCTGTTTATATATCCAGTCTTCAAGAGCAAAGATAGTTATTCAACTTTTGCCCTAACTGATCGATCTAACTTCTTCAGTGCTCCTGCCTTCAAACCGTTGTAACTGTTCACATTCCAATGAGATGTTTAATCCCACATGCACCAGGTCGCTGACGATGTTCTGGTTTATATGTCTGAACACATAGTAATACCATCGTCGGTAATTTTGTTGTCGACAATGCCAAGCTATAGCCTTATAAAACTAACCTACTCCATCGGTGAGCGCTTCACTCCTTGTACCGATAGTCCAATGTCTTCGTGATGCCCAAGTCCTCCATCCTCTATCAATCAGACCTTCGCCATCGGTCCAAACAGTTTACATTGTCCCAATGAACAATCTCTCGCTGATCTCTGAAGAAGCTACCACCATCAGTAAGATAGTGAGCATTAGAGAAACTTAACAAAACTTGGTCGAAAGCAGTTCTTGCACCGATGCCAAACTCCATCACCAACTCCTATCTGAGTAACACATAACTATCAGGGTAGCTTCTACATCCTTCACCGATCTCCAACCTTAGGCCGATAGCTCACACCCTGCGATGAGACCCTGGAGATCAATGTAAAGCTTCCAACTTCCACCGATACAGTAAGTCATCTCAATGAACTCCTAAATAGTTCAATGAACAACCAACGATCAAAAAATGAGGTTCAAGTAGTAATTTGAGACACTAAGTCTCTTCAATCTCCCACTTGTCGAAGAGATTACTGCTACCTCATAATCCTTATACGATTACTGAGAATTATGGGCTCGAAGACCCATTCCATCTGAACACCATTTAAACTTGGCCATGCTCACTGGTTTAGTTAAGGCATCAACAACATTTTCCAAAGTGTCAATCTTTTCTATCTTCACCTTCCTGTCTTCCACTATATCACGAACAAAGTGATATTAGACATCAATATGTTTTGTCCTAGCATGAAATTTAGGATTTTTTGCTAGACAGATAGCACTTTGACTGTCACAATGTATTTGTATCTACCCTACATTAAAACCAACATCAGAACACAACCTCTTCAACCAAATAGCTTCTTGGCATGCACGAGTAGCTGCCATGTACTCTGCCTCTATTGTGGACAAAGCGACTACAGCCTACCGCTTGCTCATCCAACTGATAGCACCACCATTTAACGTGAATACATATCCACTTTTGGATCTTCTACTATCAATGTCCCCTGCCCAATCAGAATCTACATATCCCTGAATGCTGATAGATTTCTAAGATCCAAATAAATTTCCATGATAGCAAATAACATAATCAGAAGTTCCCTTCAAATACCTCATAACTCTCTTCACAACATCCCAATGTGAGCTGCCTAGATTCACCATAAACTGGCTCAAAACTCCCAATGCTTGGGCAATGTCTGGCTTGGTACAGACCATTGCATACATCAAACTGCCAATAGCACTTGCATAAGGCACTTTTTCGATATCGTCAATTTCATTCAAATATTTTGGACAATCTTCAACAGATAGTTTCATTCCCTACATAATTGGAACAACTAACTATTTAGAATCAGACATATTAAACTTATCAAGAACATTAGTAACATACTTGCTCTAGCTAAGTCAAAGCTTTCTCTTAGATTTGTCCCTTTTGATTTCCATTCCTAGAATGTACTTCGCTGCCCCCAGATTCTTCATTTCAAATTTCAAGGACAACTGAGATTTTAAATCTAAGATCATCCCCTTACCATTGCCAATGAACAACATATTATCCACATACAGTGCAATTATAACAATCCAATCACCTTCAATTTTATAATAGACACAATGATCAGATTTAGATCTCATATATCCCAAAGATAAAACATACGTATTGAATTTTTGATACCACATTCTGGGAGATTGCTTCAAACCATAAAGAGACTTTTTAAGTTTACATACCAGATGTTCTTTACCTTTTTCACAAAATGCTCTGGCTGGGACATATAAATTTTTTCTTTAAGGTTCCCATGAAGAAATGTTGTCGTCACATCCATCTGCTCAATTTCAAAGTCATACACTGCTGCAAGTGACAATAGAAATCTAATGGATGTTAGCTTAGCTACAGGAGAAAAGATTTCTCCATAATCTATACCTTCCTTTTGGGAATACCCCTTAGCAACTAGTCTTGCCTTGTATTTATCAATACTACTATATGGACTATATTTCTTTTTGAATACCCACTTACAGCCCATAGGTTTTCTTCCTTCAGGCAAGGGCACCAGATCCTAGGTTCCATTTTTCTCCAATGATGACATTTCGTTATCCATGGCTTCCAACAAAGAATCTGAATTAGATAAACTAATAGCTTCTTTCACAATCCTAGGTTCACCAGTATTAGTAAGCAAAGCATAGGCACAACTTGAATCAAGTACTAAAAGTCCATACCTATCTGGTTGTCTTCTTTCATGTGTAGACCTCCTCAATAGCTAAGATGCAGGTTTAGGTTCTTGCTCTGGATCTGAATCTTCAGAGCTACTCGAACTGACATCTAAACCACCTACACTTGGTGCTTGTTGTTCCTCTTTTACAGGGGTCAGAGGAATATTCACAACACTCTTTTCTTTCTTTTCTTCTGTCTTCTCTGGCTGAGGAACACTAACCAAAGGTTTCAGCTCTCTGAAAATTACATTCCTGTTGTAAAGTATTTTTTCAGTTTTAGGATTCCAAAGCTTGTACCCCTTAATACCGACTCCATATCCAATAAAGATACATTTGACTACTTTGTAATCCAACTTAGATCTTTTTACATCAGGAATATGAGCATATGTCTCACAGCCAAAGACACGAAGATGTCTTAGAGAGGGCTTCTTTCTAGACCAAGCTTCCATAGGCGTCTTATCAACCAATGCCGAAGTAGGAGAACAATTCAGCAAGTAACAAGCTGTAGCAATTGCCTCAGCCCAGAACCTTTGTTCAAGACCAACATAACTCAACATACTTCTTGCTTTCTCCATCAATGATCAATTTAACCTTTCAGCAACTCCATTTTGTTGTGGAGTATAAGGTGTAGTTTTATGCCTTTTAATTCCATGGTCTACACAATACTTATCAAAATTTGCATTTCAATATTCACCACCGTTATCTATTCTCAAGCATTTTATTTTCCTACCAATCTGATTTTCCACAAGAGTTTTAAATTCTTTAAACTGACTGAACACTTCTTATTTATTCTTCAAAAAATATACAAATGCCCTCCTTGAATAATCATCAATAAATGATACATAGTATCTTGATTTAAATAAATAAGGAACATTAACTGGACCAACCATCAGAATGTACATAGTCCAGAACACCAAAAGATTTATGAGAACTTGAGTAAAAAGAAACATGGTTTTGTTTTCCATATATACAATGTAGAAATTGAACTCCAGATTACAATCAATCAGCCCATCTACCAAGTTTTTGTTTTTCAAGGTTTTTAAACATTTTTCACCTATGTGACCAATTCTATGATGCCAGAGCATTGTTTTCTCTACAGGAAGTTTAACTTCCATTAAGTTTACATCATGTGTTACAATAGTAGCTTTTCTAGATTTTACAGAGACACTATTACAGTACACTGGTTTAGCATCTAACGTATACAAAGTTCCAATGCATTCACCCTTTTCCAGTACAATAGAACCTCTAGTCATCTTACATCCACCATTCACAAAAGTAACTTGCACTCCAACATCATTAAGCTTACTAACAGAAAGTAAATTTCGAGCCAGACCTGGTATGTGTAAAACTCCATTCATTCCCTTTATTCTTCCATCTAGGAACTGGATTTTGACTCTTCCTTAGCCAACAATTTCCAGTGTTGAATCACTTGCCAAGAACACCTTCCCACTAGCATACGGTTCATACTTTGTGAACCACTCTCTGTGAGATGTCATATGAAAAGATGCTCTTAAATCCACCAACCAAACATCTTCAGATGCAGGCGTTGCTAAAGCAGCAATGAAGGCATCAGCATCACTCTGAGAAGACTCAGAGTCAAAGAAATTCTTCTTCTTTTTCTCTTCTTTGCAGTCTTTCCTGATGTGTCCTTTCTGTCCATAATTCCAGCACTTCATCTTGGACTTCTTTCCAGGAGATTTTGATTTCCTCTCTGATTTGGACTTAGACTTCTTGTCCCTCTTCTTGCCTCTTTCCTTTGATCTACCTTGAACAGACAGGGCCTCTTTGGCCATCTTAGAAGATTTCCTCCACATCTCTTTAGATAACAGTGAGGCAACAATAGTCTCAGTTGAAAACGTGCTTGTTGTACTTCCAATAGCCATCACAAGATGATCCCATGAGTCAGGTAGAGAACACAACAGAAGCATACAGTGGTCCTCCTCTTCTATTTTTACATCTATAGATGTCAATTGTGTAATAATCGTATTAAACGAGCTCAGATGTTCTACTACGGATGCTCCTTCATCCATCTTCAGAGAATACAACTTCTTTCTAAGGAAAAGTTTGTTCACCAAGGACTTGCCCTGATAAATGTTATTCAATTTCTTCCACAAAGCAGTTGCAATCATCTCCTCATGGACATTCAATAGAACAGAGTCAGATAAACTTAATCTTATTAGTCCTTTGGCTTTCCTATCTGCCAGGTCTCAGTCTTATTGCTTCATGGCTGAAGGTTTAGTTCTAGACACAGCAATCCAAAGATCTCTGTAGACCAGCATATCTTCAACTTTAAGTTTCTACAACTCAAAGTTTGTGCCATTGAACTTTTCAATGTCTATTTTGTCTGACGTACTTATCATCTTATTAACCAAATAAACCTCTACAGAACTCCCACTCACAGAATTAACACAAAAAACCCAACCTACCAACAAGGATAACACAACTGGCTAGGCTCTGATACCACTTTTAAGGAAAGTATAGGTGCAGAATACAACTTCCCTAATGATAATTCTAAGGGGATAATGCAGACAGGTAACTTTCAATTCAAAAACCACAGATGAATACACTAGAAAAATAAAATAAACAATTAAGACTACATAGAATGACACCAGTTTTACGTGGGAAAACCCTTTCAGGTAAAAAACCCACCACCACAATAGAAGCTATCTTTATTACAATAAACTGAAAGATTACTATAAAGATCCCCAACTCTTTTTGTTCAGATATCAATTCTTTTACAATTATACAAAGCCATTTATTTCATATGCACATCTACAGAATAAACTGTATAATTCAAATCGTTTCATCACTCTTCAACGACACACGTAGATCTGTTTATATATCCAGTCTTCAAGAGCAAAGACAATTATTCAACTTTTGCCCTAACTGATCGATCTAACTTCTTCAGTGCCACTACCTTCAAACCATTGTAACTGTTCACATTCCAGTGAGATGTTTAATCCCACATGCACCAAGTCGCTGATGATGTTCTGGTTTATATGTCTGAACACACAGTAATACCATTGTCAACAATTTTGTTGCTGACGATGCAAAGCTATAGCCTTATCAGACTAACCTGCTCCATCGGTGAGCGCTTCACTTCTTGCACCGATAGTTCAATGTCTCCGCAATGCCCAAGTCCTCCATCCTTCATCTGTCAGACCTTCGCCATCAGTCCAAACAATTTACATTGTCTTGATGAACAATCTCTCACCGATCTCTGAAGAAGCTACCACCATCAGTAAGTGAGCGTCAGAGAAACTTAACAAAACCTGGCTGAAAGCAGTTCTTACACTAATGCCAAACTCCATCACCATCTCCTATCAAAGTAACACATAACTATCAGGGCAGCTTCTGCATCCTTCACCAATCTCCAACCTTAGGCCGATAGCTCACACCCTTCAGTGAGACCTTGGAGATTGATGTAAAGCTTCCAACTTCCACCAATATAGTAAGTCATCCCGATGAACTCCTGAATAATTCAATGAATAACCAACAATCAAAACATGAGGTTCAAGCAGTAATTTGAGACACTAATTCTCTTCAGGATTGAGATGATAGATGGAAGATGATGATGATAGATGCAAAGGCTCTAAAGATATTTCGACAACATAAGGATACTCCAACTCAATGCCTCTTGCAAATGGCTTGTGAGAGGGTTGATTTATAGGAAAGGCTTGGTTCAAATGGATGGTTGAGATTAAAAGGATAAATGATTGATGTGGAAAGCTAGGATTGATTAGTTATTCCCACTCTTCAAGGGAGTTGTAGTCATGTGACAAGTGGAGGGAGGAGAATAGGGCTCATATGTGACCGTGTACACAAAAACTCTTATTTAATAAGTTTATATGTGATGGTGTACACAAATACTAAAATTAGGTCCCATTAGTTATACATGTGAAGAATTTTAAATGAAAGTTGTACTACCACACATGATTCAATTGAGAAATGGACAAGTGTCAAAATGTGATGAAAGGTGAGGACTTAATTCAAATAAAATATTTGAATTAGTTCAGATATGAGTTGGAAAATTAATTAAATAAATAAGATTTATTTAATTAATTAGATAGTGGGATTAGGATATGATTGGGATATGATGTAGAAATTAATTAAATAAATAAAATTTATTTAATTAATTGGCTTAATAGGATTTTAATTAAATAAATAAAATTTATTTAATTAATTGGCTGATGGATAAGTGGGATTAGTACAAAACGCTACATGATGTCTAAGTGATGTTTTTGACTAGGTGTTGTAAGACATGGACAAATTTGGGACAATTTTGGGTGTCTACAAGAATATTGATGTCCAGTACCATTTTTTTCATGACATGGTAGAGGATGGGAAGGTAAACTTGGAGAAAGTTGATACTTTGATGAATGTTGTTGATTCCTTAAAAATACCTGTGAGCACAGAGAAGTTCAGATGGTGTTCAAAGTCTATGGGCCTCTTGATACTCCCTTTTCTCTTGTAAGGTGTTTGACAAGTGTGAGAATGTTAAAAAAAGTGTAGATCAACCTTGCAACTTCGAAAGGTTACTATTCTATCCAGTTTTGGTCTTTTTGAATACCCTTTATCTTGAAGAATGGTCTAGAACTTTCAAAGTTTCCAAAAGGGCTAAAAATGGCAGGACTTACTATTTTTAGAAAGTTTTCATTTGACCTTGAATTGACCTAAAATTTTCCTAGAAGGTGTAGAATAGATAAGTAAACATCTCGGATGATTTTGGACTCAAGATTATATCTGGATTGCAAGATATTAAAGTTTATATTTTTTGGAAACTACCAAAAAAGTTTTAAACTCAATTTTGAGGTACTTAGAGGTCCCTAAATGCTCCAAAAATTGTTGTAACTAATGAAGTGGGTTACATGGTGATAGATCACTTCACGAGATTTCTAACACATTAAACGATTTGTCAATCGGACATCTGAATCAAAAGTTATGGCCTCCAGAAGTTAGACCTCCTATTTTTGGGAAATGTAAAAACGTGTTGGACACATAAAAGAGTTGTAAAGGGGAGTTACATGTGTTGTTGTGTGTTTTGGCACATCACAAGCCATCGTTGATTAGAGATAATTTGGGCACCATTTTTGGGTGGTTTTGGCTCATGGTTTTGTAATTACTGTTAACGGTTTACTGTATTGTATCTCCTATATATCATGAGCTTGAGATGAAGGTTGTGTGTAATAATCTTATAGATGCCAAGTTACCTCCTGGATCTCTAGTTGGATATACTCCTGTAAAAGCTTGCTCTGCAAGTATATTGTAATCTTCTTGATTTCTGAATAATATATTGGGCGGCTTTGGAGTGTGGGGTTTTTTACCTGAAAGGATTTTCCCCACATATACCTTGTGTTGTGAGTTTTGTGTTTGCATTTGGAATTTTTTATTATCTTTTTGTTAATGTGAATCTTAATCTATAACTGTAAAAGTAAAAATTTGCATAAATCTTTCCTCAGTAGATTAGTGTAGGAAGTATTTCTGTATACCTTGCTTCCTTTCATGATTACATTACTATTGCCAACATGGTCAAGAGACACTACTGATATGATTGTGATATGGTGTTGTCATTGATGGAAATAGTAAGATATGATTGGGAATAGGTCCACGAAGAATGACCTAGTCAAATTGAGCAAGTGTTGGCAACTTACTGAGTTAGCAACAGAGAGTTGGTTGGTATTCCTCCGTAGATACAAATTCTAGTATGCGGTTCTAGTATTTTGCACATAGTTGTTTGATGATGCTATATTCCAAGCTTCATGTCCTATCAGTCTCTGGAAGATACACTTTGATTTTCTTAAGTCTGGGTTAACAGAGTTCAATCATGAACAGTGCAAAATACCTGAGTATTTTAGTCTGCATTTCTTATCTATTGGTTGTTTCAATTTGGAGTTTGGAGGTGTTGTAAACACATGTTAGGAGTATCTAATTCCATATTTGTGAAGTCTGAGGTTTACCAAATGATCATCTACAAGTTTCTAAGTATTGGCATTAAGGTTGACAATATTTCACAGTGACAGAGACAGTAGTTCAGAGATCCGCATTTTGCCACATAAGAATATTATGACTTGTGATTCTGAAGGTATGTTTGGTGATGCATAAGGAATGTCTGGTTTGAATTTTAGAGTTTTATGTGGTCCGCATTGGGAGTTGTGGTATGACAATCAGTTTGGTTAAGTGTATACTTAAGGATGAAGCCAACATACAAGTTGGATCGATATGCAGTAAAGATATATTATTTGGATCATCATTCTAAGTGGTTCTATAATAGGTCCACACCTATATGAAGGCTCTTGAAGGATTGTATTGGTCCGCATAGCTTCTTGTGTAAAGAGTTTAAGTCGACAAAGTATAACCTTTTGTGTACACATTTCATTTTTGGCAAGTTGACCTGGTTTTGAGTTAGATCTTGTTGCGGACATAAATACTTGATGAATTTCATTATTAAGTGTGTGTGTGTGTGTGTGTGTGTGTGTGTGTGTGTGTGTGAATATTTGAAGTACAGAGCAGGTGAAAATAGCAGAAGAAGAGAGATCTTGTCTAATGTAAGAATAGAACAGTGAAATAGAGTAGTCAAAGATGAAGAGTTTTGAGACAATATTTTGAGCATTCATTGGAGCGGTAATCATGCATATGTAGATGCAATCAAAGTAGTTCATTTTTGGTAGTGAGCTATCTCTTTTCTTCTTTCTTTCTCTAAGGTAGTGAGCCTTCTTGTAGTAAGCACTTCTTTTGGGCAGTGAGCCTTGGGTAATGAGCCCTACAGCAGTGAGCCTCTATTATAATTTGGTATTGTTTCTACATAATATATTGTGAACTAAAACTCACCGTGGCTTTTCCCTTTTGAAGGGTTTTCCACATAAAAAATTTGGTGTCCATGTGTGCATGGTGTTATGTGTTTAAGTGTTATTTCTGCATCTCAAGTTTAATCTTCATAACAGACCGAGTGGTTAAAGCAAGTGAATATAATTCAGAATTAAGTTATTTAAAGTTAACTTTTTGATGCAAGTGATTCACCCCCCTCGTAGTTGTCTTGTGTGTTCAACAATTACAAGTTGGCCAATACAATAAGAATATTACAATTTACAAGTCGACCAGAGATCACACAACATGAAACATGTAGAGAGCAAGCCCTAACATGAACTACATGCAACACTAGGAAGAGAAACATGTGTTATGGATCCCAATACATGTTTAACCCTATCCAAAACATCCTTCATGGCATCATCCTTCAAATAATAATATTCACACATCACACACATTTGAATTAGGTAACCCTTAAGCAGGAAAATATGAAACTTGTAGCACATCGGTCATTACAAATTGGTAGTACTCTTTGTTAGGGTTAGCTGGTAGAAGATATCAATTAAATGCAAATAAAGATTAAACAGAGAAATGGAAATACACAGAATTAATAACAGCGAGAGACAAGTTTTAATGTGGTTCACCCAAACTCGAGCTACATCCACCAAACAGAGAGTCTAATATTATTATCCAATAAATCAAACTGATTACAATCAGCAATCCCTACAACTCAATACCACTGCAAAATGCTACAATACAATATATCAAAACCCTAACCCTTAGCCACTTTTATCAAGCTTTTTGTTGGTTACAAAAATAGGGTTTTCTTATGTTGGTCAATGAAAAATAACTCCCAGTGCCTTTATAAAATAATAAAAAACTATGTGAGGTTTCAAGGGCGCTGCCCCCAAGCCCCCGCGAGGGCGCTGCCCCTTGACCTCCTCTTGGGGGTGCTGCCCCCAAACCCCCACAAGGGGCACAGCCCCTTGACCCCGTAGGAATTTGGGGGGAAACCACGTCGATAAAAGTGGGGAAAATGTAACCTCCGAGTCTGATTAGGCTCCATATAACACACTCTTGAAGGATTGAACATTGCTTGCACTTCTCACAGATATGACCCAAATAACATCTCCAAACACTCCTTAAACTCTGCACAATTACAACTTTTTGGCACACATCATCAACATTCACAAGTCAACCTCAACAACATCAACACTACCCACTATTTATCTTCAAACCACTGGGGAGAGACCAAAAATATCATGTAAACCTCCAAATCACTTGATACTACAAAGTAGCATGCAATGAACATCCTTGAACATGTCCACAAAATGGCATGGACAAATATTCACTTGCGGAGGAATGAGGAGGAATGCGGAGCATTCCAACTAGCCTTCATCACCACTTTATTCTACTAGAGTACAGACCAAAACTCTATCACTTATAACTCTCATGGTAGAAGGTGTAATGACTTGAAATCTTCAATATAACACCTTCACACCTTAACCAACTTATCTTCTAAACCACATGACCATATCCTCAAATACAGATGAATGCAGAGCATTCTATTAAGTAGTCTTCCTCGCAGCTTCATTCAACAGCAATATTCAATGACATCCTGACACCAGAGTCTTCTTGTATCAACACATACTTTCTTAGGAACAATAAGAGAGAGAATACAACATGCTACAGGCCATTAGCAACATCTTCTCAACATCAGCATTAATGCTTCTAATTCCCATCTTAATGTATCATCATTTATGTTAATGCTTTTAACCCATCTTAATATATCATCATGATATCATCTCTATTGACCACAAACATGCTCAATACAACTTTACTTGACATTACTCAAGGCATGACATCCAACAATGAACATCAGCAGCATCACTGCTAGCACACCATCAAAGTATATGATCACCATAAGCATCCAAGCATAGTGTTGACATCAATGACAACCAAATCAGTGACAACCTTAGGTAACATATGTGAAACAATCTCCCCCTTTGGCATTGATGGCAACACACACCTTCTCATTCTCCCCCTTTGACATCAAGAACAAAGGGCAACTTCTTCTCCCCATTAGGTCAGAAAACTCTCCTTTTCAACCTTCTCCCCCTGTAACAACAACCACTACCTACTCCCCATGAGAGGTAGCCACCATCAGTCTAGGAAAAAGATATAGCATGAATTACTCCCCTTAGACAAATTCACCAACTGCATCTAGCAAGAAAAAGGAGGGACAATTACCCCTAAATTCTACTAGAGATACTCAAAAGTATCCTTTGCAAGAGCCTTTGTAAAAATATCTACAATCTAATCTTTTGTTGGAACATACTCCAACTTCACTTCTTTCTCTGCAACCTTCTCTCTCAAAAAGTGATAAATAATTGATATATGATTGGTCCTAGAATGCATCACTAGATTCTTAGAAATATTGATAGCACTTGTATTATCACACAAAATAGGAATAGGCTCATCATATTGTACCTTGATATATTTTAATGTTTGCTTCATCCATAAAACTTGTGTACAACAGGATGCTGCAACAAGATACTCTACCTCTACAATTGATAAAGATACTAAATCTTATTTCTTACTCTGCCATGAAACCAATCTACTTCCTAAAAAGAAACCACCACCACTTGTACTTCTTATATCATTAACACAACTAGCCCAATCAACATCAGTGTAAGCATTCAAATCAAATTCATTACCTCTTGGATACCATAAGCCATAATCTAAAGTTCCCTTTAAATATCTGAATATTCTTTTTATTCTTCTCATGAGTTTTCTTAGGATTAGCTTGAAATCTAGCAACCAAACATACTGCATGCATAATATTAGGTCTAGAAGTAGTCAAGTACAATAATCCTCCAATCATGGATCTATAAAGAGTCTGATCAACGTCTGGTGACTCATCATCCTTTCTCAAATGACAACTAGTAACCATAGGAGTACCTACTAGTTTGGAGTCCTCTATTCCAAATTTCTTCAACATCTCTCTAACATACTTAGCCTGATAAACAAAGATACCATCATCTAGCTGAACAATTTGAAGCCCAAGGAAGAAAGAGGTGTCTCACCAATCATAGACATTTCAAACTCTTTCTATATCTCTTCTGCAAACCTCTTACACATAATGTCATCTCTGCCAAAGATGATATCATCAACATATACTGCAACTATCAAGATCATGTCTCCCTCTTCCTTAATGTAAATACTACTATCTGTGGTACCTTTCTTGAAGTCTTGCTAAAGTAAGTAATTATCCAACCTAGCATACCAAGCTCTAGGAGCTTGCTTGAGTCCATACAAAGCTTTCTTGAGTCTACACACCATGTCCAAATATTATGATAATTAGAAACCCTTTGGTTTGTCTATGTAGACCTCGTCCTCTACTTCACCATTCAAAAATGCTGACATCCATCTGATAAACCTTGAAGTTCTTGTGAGTAGCAAGGGCAAGAAACATTTTGATTGCCTCCATCCTAGATACCAGAGAAAAAGTCTCCTCAAAATCAATATCTTCAACTTGTGAATAACCCTTAAACACCAATCTTGCTTTGTTCCTCATAACTTCACCATCTTCATTTAGCTTATTCCAGAACACCCACTTTGTTCCTATGGCATTCTTATCAACTAGTCTAGGAACCAATTCCCATGTCTGATTCTTCTCTATTTGATTCAATTCTTCTTCCATTGCCTTCAACCATCCATCATCTTTTCTAGCATCAACAAAGGTTTTGGGCTCTACCTTTGATAGTAAACACAAATTTATTTGTTCACTTGCCTTTGCAAGCCTTCTCCTAGTCTGTACACCTTCATCCTTATCCCCAATGATCTAATATGCTGAATGGTTCCTATGAACATACTTTGTTGGAGTCTTAGGGATCTGCTCTGATTCTTGTTCCTTTTCTTCCTTCTCTTCTTCTTCTTCTTCTTCAATGCCATGAGGTATATCAGATCCATAGTCCTCTAGTTCTTGTGAGATCTGATATAAGTCTTCATCTACCTTAACATTTATGCTTTCAATCATCTTTGCCATTTGACATTCCTTGTGTAATGTATTTGTAGGCTTGATTATCTTAGGCATATTTCTCACCACATAAATAGAGCTAATCTTTACCATGTTATCAAAGTTGATGTGTCCCATTCACTTGTGCCACCACCAACACTCACTAGATTGAGCCAATAAATAGGTTCTTCCATTTACCTCCTTTAGATGATAGATATCTCCATAAGTCTTAATACCTTCTGTAACTACTCTCTCGGACCCTGCCTTCCTGATTTCACATACTTGGCATGAAAAGTAAGATTGTATCCTTTACTGCACATCTGATTGACACTAAAAAGACTATGCTTTATCCCTTTGACATAGAGGACATCCTCAGTCTTGTTCATCCCATCAATAGTTATAGCACCCTTTTCACATATTTGTGTTGACTCATCACCACCAAATTTAACAACTCCACCATTCCATTTCTTAAGGCTAATAAACTTCTCCTTGTCACCAATCATGTGGTTGGAGCAACCAATGTCAGTTACCCAAGCATTAGCTTCTTCTTTTGCATGAAAGGCAGTCCATACAACCATTGATTTTTCATTATCTTGGTTAGCCTGCAAGGTATCAGACTTTTCACAATTTCCAATGTCATCCTTTTTGTCACCAAAATTCAAGGCCATGAAAAGTGTTTCATCATTTGAATCATCATGATCCTCATCTTTTGAAGAACAACTACTCTCCGTGGAATATAGACTTCTTTTGGGCTTCTCTCTTTTGTTGTTATGCTTTGAATCTTTAAAAAGACATTTAGAAGCAAAATGACCAATTTTCCCATAATTGAAACATTTGAAAGGTAAATTACCTTTTTGTTTTCATGTGCCCTTCTTC
Source organism: Cunninghamia lanceolata (assembly GCA_027924645.1). NCBI lineage: Eukaryota > Viridiplantae > Streptophyta > Pinopsida > Cupressales > Cupressaceae > Cunninghamia > Cunninghamia lanceolata. The sequence continues at coordinate 6,564,291 of BSBN01000134.1, forward strand.
AATCTTCTTACAATGTTTTCCTTTACCTCATCAAGGTCATCATCTTGACCAATTGCTTCATCTTCTACCTTCTTGATTTGAATGTTGCTTCCTTCTTTGGAGCACCTTTGTCAAATTCTCTCATTTCAAAGGTTATGAGAGAAGCAAACAATTGAACTACTATATAGACATCCAAGTCCTTAGATTCCTTAAGAGTAGATACCTTATGACTGTAAGATTTAGGGAGAGATCTCAGAACCTTCTTCACAATCTCATCTTCTTTCACTTCTCCACCAAGACCTCTGATTCAATTAACTACTTCATCCACCCAGAGCATATAACTGGCAATGTCTTATTCTATTATCATCCTCAAGGTTTCAAATTTTCTCTTGAAGATTAGCATCTTGGCTTGCTTCACTTTGCTATCTCCTTCATAAATACTACCAAGTTTTACCCAGATATCCTTAGCAGATTTGCAACTCATTACTTTCAAAAGTTTTGAATCAACTAGCCCACTCATGATAGCACACTTTGCCTTAACATTGTTGTCATACAACTTAATCTCATCAACATCTGAAGGATCAAAAGTAGGTGCATTGTAACCATTCTTGATAGCTTGCCAAACACCAAAGCCTAGAGAGGATAGATAGTTTTCCATCCTTAGCTTCCAAAAGGTGTAATTTGTTCCATCAAACATAGGTGCCTTATGAGATCCATTATTAGCCATCCCAGACCTTCCTCAAGTGGTTAATCTTCTTCTCAGTAACTTAGCTCTGATACCAATTGTTTAACACACCCGGATACTAAGAGGGGGTGAATTAGTATCCAAAGAAACTTCAAATCCTCTGGAGCAAATTAAAACTTAAACTTTACAGCATTAACATAAACATGAAAGATCAACACAATGCATAACAACACATAACACCAGATATATGTGGAAAACCTAAAAAGGGAAAAACCACAATGATGATTAACTCACAATAAATGAAACTCACTACAATAAAAGATTACAACTTTGTTTTAGTGCTACAACCCAATGAAGCTACTACTTGATGAGTGTCAAATTGCACTCATAAAATACACCCTTTTTGCCTCTCTTTTCCTCTATTCAGTTCATCTTCCTTGTGTCTCCACTCAAATTAGTTAAGCAACATTGTTCTAATTTGTGATTAATTAAGATAGATTACTTGAGATTAGAATTTATGATTAAGTGGCTAATGTGCATGGGATTAATGGAAAAAAATGTATAATTTCTCTTTCTTTTTGAATCAGCAGGTGTACATATCAGAAACAACGGTTTTGTACATCTCCGGAGATCACCTTCAATGATCTCCAGAGACTATAACAAAGAACAATGACACCTGAGTTTTGAAGATTTGGGGAATATCTCTAGATCTCTGCGAGTGTCTGGAATATCTCCGGAGCTCTGCGAATGTCTAGAATATCTCCGGAGCTTTGCAATATCTCCGGAGCTGCAGACAAGAACAACTGTCCTCAGAACCTCATGAGAACAGGGCATGTTCCAGTCAGAGCTGCCGATCAAACACTTCAGCAGCAATCCTAACACCCCCTTACTTCACTCAAATCATCACCTAAGTGATGAAGGGTCAACTATCAGTTAAACTGCTGAAGTTTTATCTTTCCAAAGATTTTGCATAAGTTACGAATTGAACTAATTCAATATTCTTATTTTCAGGGCTTTGATGCCCAAGTGTATTAAGATCTAAACTTAGACCTCTGAGTGGACTTCTGTTCCACTCAAGTCTACCCCTTTTGCATGATGATCTTTCATAAGTTAGATAGTTAAGTACAAATAAGAGATGGTGTCATCTCCTAGAAAGACTGATAGATAAGTTCAGTGATATATCATCACTCTTTTTATATATACTTTCAGAAATAGTAATAAAACAACGATGATAAGATTATTCTAATTTTTGGAGATTTCAGTTCTGTTATAGCCATACATTTCTCGTGAATATAGAGATGAATGAATTGGATTGAATTTAGTTAGATCATCTTTAGTGCTGATTTCCTATAATAGCCTTCAGCCTCAAAGGTGCGGAGCAAGGGCCCACTCTCACCAATTAGGCAGGAGGCTAGTATCTCTGTTTTACTGTTTCAAGTTTTCTTTTATAAAAGTATTTCCTGTTTTAGTAGATAGATGCATCTTATCATTCTTTGCTTTGAGTACATTTCCTGTTTTATTCTGTTTTACAACATTCATTACATTTATTCAACAAGCAGGTAGATTAGTCATTCTTTTAAGCTTTAGGATTAGCTATAAACTGGTCACTTAGAATCCCTAGTTGCAGACAGCCATGGACACAGCCCTGATTCTTTGACATCTGAAAACAGATTAAATGATGAGGTACATCGACAACCCATCATTTTTGGCACCGTTGCCGGGGACTAGTTTGTGTTAATTAGGAACACTGAGTTAAAAATAGTTTTTAGAATAGATCTGTATGGTTAGAGCTAGAGATCTTAAAGGAAGATATATTAAGTAGACACCCCAACAACACACCATAGGGGAAAGCAGTGAGGTGGTACAAAATCTTGTTGAAGAAGGAAACCTAGATCTTAATTTGGAACCTGCACTTCAAAACAACAATCCCTTAGATCCTATAGATATTCCACTTGTGAATTATATCTAAGAATTACAACAAAAAGTTGAGGCAGATCCTTTGGTAGAACCTAATTTCCTAGAACCTCAGGAAGAAGAACTAGTATTAAACATGGAAAATGATAATCATGAGGAAGAGGAAAATCAGGCCCCAAGAACCTTCTCATATCCTATTGTTTTGGCTGCTGGAGACAATGCTCCCATGAAGAATATCTCACCAGCACATCTGCCAATTTCAGAGGACTCTCCTCTGAGGATCTAGATCAGTTCTTGTTTGAATTCAAAGTAGTCTGCCAAACTTATGATTATGGATCAGATAATCAAAAACTCAAACTGTTCCCTTCCACCCTGAAAGATTCTACGATGAGATGGTTTATGGGTTTACCCTAGGGTTCTATCCGTTCTTGGGATCAAATGGAAATAGAGTTTTTAGAAAAATACCAAGATTATTGCAGATCCAGTAATAAAAATGAAAAATTGTTTAAAATTAGGCAGGGAGAGGAAGAATCCTTAGAAGACTATGTGGATAGGTTTAATTTTGCCTTGAGAAGGTATGGCAATCCGGTAAACCATTCCTTGGCCAGAACCCTGTTTATAAAAGGATTGGATAAAGAATCAAAACAAGCACTGGACCTAATGGGAAAAGGGAACATTAACAAAATGGAAATACCTGACATAGAGGAACTCTGTAAGAATTATTCCAGAACTCAAGATGGAGTAAGGTCATCCAAAACTTTTAAGGGGAAGAATGAGATAGGACAGTTGATGGAGGAAATTGCAAATCTAAAAATAGATATTCTGGTCCAACTAAATACCACATTGGATGGGATCCAAGCAAAAACCAGGACAATTGATCAAAATAGAGCAACTGAACTGCTTTCCATTTATTATCCTAGGTGTAGAAACAAACACCTGTTGAGAGAATGTCCCTTGGACAAATCAGAGATCTGTCAAATCTATGATAGGGAGCATCCTACCAGTCAGTGTAGTCAGCTTCCAACCTTGAAAAGATTGAGTAAAAAGAATGTTGTGATAGAGGAGGAGTTGAACTATGTGGGACAAAAACAAGCTGGAAATTTCCCTTATAATCAGTACCCAAGCCAGTCTTCTTACAGGGGTCCTACTAATTGGGGAAATAATCAGTGGAACCTAGCTTGGTATGGCCCTCAAAATAATCCTCCTTGGGGACAACAGGATTGGCAAAACTAAAATTGGCAAAACCAAAACTGGCAAAATCAGCCTTGGGGAAATCAACAATGGCCACCACAGTTTGGGTCACAAGGCATGCAACCACAATGGGGTCCTCAACAGGGATATCATCAACAATACCAGGGACAACCTAGACGTTTCCAACCTCAACAGAAGGCTTTACTAACTGGATCCTCCAACACACAGGGTCAAACGCAGAATGAACCAGTTAGTCAACCACCTTTACCAGCTCAGCCTATACCAAACCCACGGAATAAACAGGGAGTAGCTGTCTATATGACAGAGCAAGAAAATCTGGCTGGAATTAATGCTATATATTCAAATAATCTCCAGCTGCGTTCTGGGAAAGCATTCCCAAGACCTTCTCCTCCAACTATAGTTGAAATAACCAATGATGAGGAACCTGAAAATCCATCCAATCAACCCCCAGAGGAGATTATTAATGAAAAGGTGCTAGAAAAATCAACCACAGACAACTCCGGAGTTACTCCTAAAAAGCCAGCTCCGGAGAACAGTCTAGAACACAATTCTGATAAGAGCTCCGGAGATGCTCCGGAGATGGAAAAACTAGCACCCTACCCAGAACGACTTAAACAAAATGCTCCCCAGAGAAAGGTTTTACAAAAACAAATCCAACCCAATCAGGAATCAGAACTTTTACAAGAACTCAAGCAGCTAAACATTGAAATTCCTCTCCTCCAAGCCATTAGAGATGTACCAGAACTAAATCAATTCATCAAACAGTATTGCATCAAAACACAGGGCAGAAAGAAAAGTTTTCCCTCCACAATACAGGTGGAAGGAAAGGTAATGGATCTATTGATGGGAGAAATTCTCCTCCCAAAATATGGAGACCTTGGGAACCCTGTCATAACTGTTTTCATCTCGGGGGTAGAAATTTCAAATGTTCTGGTTGACTTAGGAGCAGCAATTAATGTGATGACAGTTCATACAATGGATAAGTTAGCTCTGTCAGGTATCCAATCCACGACTACAATTCTTCAACTTGCTGATCAGTCAGTAGCTGTTCCAAAGGGAGTGATCACTGATGTATCTGTTGTAATAGAATCATGGGAATTTCCAGTGGATTTCTTAATACTGGAACCTAAAAACCAAAGAAATGCTTATCCGCTGATTTTAGGAAGGCCATGGCTAGCTACTGCAGCAGCATCTATTGATTGTCAAATTGGAGATATGGTCATTTCTAATGGGATAGATTTAAAGAAAATATCTCGGTATCCTTCAGCTAAACCATCGGTGCATTACACAGGAAGAGTATGGGTGGATGAACCAGATAACATGAACAACAGTGCCTCATTAGCTATGGTAACCATTAAGGAACATCTGGGAGAATTAGGAGAAGAAGTATACTATGATACAATGGAAGACTTCACTCACATCCTAATCAACAAAGATGTGATGGAACTCGCCCAAGACCCTCAGAGAAAACTTCTCGTTTCTTCTCATTGTACCCTTGCCAACATTATTCCTTGTGGGGAAACCTTTTACAGGGACTTAGCCACTTTCCACATGTTACTCCCACATTCTTGTCCTCTCAATGCCATGACACCAATGTATGGACCCACCACATCTATGGATCAAATTACCAAACAGGTCATGATTCTGCCAGGGAAAACACTTAATATAAATACTTAGTTAATAGCAAGTCAGGAAGAAAAACTTATTCATCTTTTGGTTTCCCACTCAGCATCTTTTGCCTGGGAATACCAAGATATGAAAGGCATACCTCCTGAAATCTATACCCATCATATCTACACTGAGGATATTAAACCTGTCAGACAACCACAAAGAAGATTGAATCCTGCCTTAAAGGACATTGTCAAAACTGAAATAGAAAAATTACTCCAGGCAGGGTTCATATATCCAATCTCAGACAGTCAATGGGTCTCACCCCTTTTCATTGTGCCTAAAAAGAATGGGAAATGGAGGGTGTGTATTGATTATAGAGAACTCAACAAGGCCACAAAAAAGGACTACTTTCCCTTACCATTTATTGACCAAGTTCTGGACAACCTTGCTGGGAGAAAGTATTTTTCTTTTTTAGATGGATTCAGTGGGTATAATCAAATTCAAGTAGCACCTAAGGACCAAGACAAAACAACCTTCACATGCTCTTGGGGAACCTTTGCTTACAAAGTTCTTCCTTTTGGGCTGTGTAATGCCCCAGCTACATTTCAAAGACTGGTTCTAGCTATTTTTGCTGAACTGGCTAATGAATGCATGGAAGTCTACATGGATGACTTTACTGTGTATGGGAATAACTTCAAGGAAGCTCTCACAAACCTTGGAAAAGTACTAAAATGTTGTAATAAAAATCGACTGTCCCTTAGCCATATGAAATGTTTTATGATGGTGGAGGAAGGAATTGTTTTGGGACACCATATTTCAGAAAAAGGGATTAGAGTGGATCAAAACAAGATAGAAGTAATCACACAGTTGCCTTCACCCAAAAATTAGACTGATGTCAAAAGTTTTCTAGGTCATGCAGGCTACTATAGGAGGTTCATAAAAAATTTTAGCAGAATAGCTATCCCCCTATTTACCCTGCTTAACAAGGAAATAGAATTTCTTTGGACAGCAGACTGTCAATCAGCATTTGAAACTTTAAAGGAGAAGCTTACTGTGACACCAGTTTTAAGGGGACCTAATTGGACTTTACCATTCCACATACAAACTGATGCTTCAAATGAATCCATTGGGGCTGTTTTAAGACAAAAAGAGGAAGGAGAAAGTATGCATGCCATTTATTACATCAGCAAGAACCTTACCTCTGCAGAAAGAAATTATACAACAACTGAGAAGGAATTCTTGGCAGTTATCTATACTATAAACAAATTCAGACATTATATTACCGGATATAAAATATTTGTGCACACTGATCATGCAGCCATCAAGTACCTAATGAATAAACCAGTAGTAGGTGCAAGGATCATCAGGTGGTTATTGCTCTTGCAAGAATTTGATATTACCATAGTTGATAATCCAGGAAAGTTTAATTTGGTTGCTGATTTTCTGTCAAGATTGCATACAGGAGGAGAAGATCAACCAGTGGAGGACAAATTTCCAGATGAACATCTTTTTGCCATATCCACTACTGCACCTTGGTTTGCTGACATAGCTAATTTGTTAGCTACAGGCTTGTATCCATCCCATTTTACTTCAAAACAAAGAAAATGTTTGCTTAAAGAAAGCTTATCCTACAAATAGTTGAATGGTTTACTATTTAAATGTGGTCCTGATTTGATTCTACGCAGGTGCTTGAAGGCTGATGAGACTTTTGATGTGTTGAGAGCATGTCATGATGAGCCATCTGGTAGCCACTACTCTTTTCACAGGACAGTCCACAAGATCCTTGGAGCTGGTTACTACTGGCCTTCACTTCATAAAGACACAAAGAGGTATGTGCAACACTGATACCAGTGCCAAAGGATGGGGCAGCCCACCTTTACCCAGGAAATGCTGCTACATCCTCAAGTCATGATGGAACCCTTTGAGCAATGGGGTCTAGACTTTGTAGGACCAATCTCACCACCATCATCAGGCAAGGAGTATATTCTAGTATGCACAAACTATGTTACTAAGTGGGCTGAGGTTCAAGCATTACAGTTTGCAAGAGAAGAAAAAGTTGCTGATTTCCTTTACAATAGAATTTTCTTGAGGTTTGGAGCCCCAAAATCAATAGTTTCAGACAGAGGACCTCAATTTACTTCACAGGTAATCAAGGCATTCATAGATTTGTACCAAGTCAAGCACAGAAAAGCTTCACCTTACCATCCTCAAGCAAATGGGCAGGTAGAAGTAACCAACAGAGAACTTGAGAATATCCTAACAAGGACAGTGGCAATGAACAGGAAGGATTGGGCTAATAGACTACCTGAAGCAGTTTGGGCTTACAACACAACTTGGAAGTCCACAACAAGGTTTTCACCATATGAACTGGTTTATGGGAAAAAGCCTATACTATCTATAGAATTTGAACTCCAGACACTTAAAACTGTATTGGATGTTGGGCTGCCGCTGTCTACAATTCAGCAGAACAAAATTCTTCAGCTCAACTAGTTGGATGAAATTCAGACAGAAGCCATTCAGCAAACAGAACTGGTTCAGTACCAAAGGAAACAATGGCATGACCAACATATCAAGAGGAGGACATTTCAACAAGGAGATTGGGTTCTTCTCTATGATTCTAAATTCAAAGAATTCAAAGGGAAATTACAGACTCACTGGCTGGGTCCTTATCAAATAAAGGAAGTGTTTGAAAATAGAACTGTATTATTGCAACCAATTGATGGGAGCACAAACACATTTCTAGTAAATGGTCACCGGATAAAGCTCTACAAAAGATCATCTACTAAAGAAGAGTTTCTTGATAATCTGAGTTTTGATACAGGGGATACCACCTCTGTCACGGTGTTGGAATAAAAAAAAAGGTTGAAAACCAGCAATGGCTGCCTTCTGAAAAAAAAAAAAAAAAAAAAGAAGGTTGAAAACCAGCAATGGCTGCCTTCTGAAAAAAAAAAATCAGAGAAAGATGGAAAACTAGCAAATGGCTGTCTTCTCGATCAAGGGAGTTGAAAACTAGTAAAATGGTGGTTCCCTTATCCATGATCAGTTGCCAAAAATTGGCCCAATGCATCTCTGGCGCTTTCCAATGCATCTCCAGTGCTTTCCAATAAGAAGCACCTCTGGTGCTTTCCAAAAAAAGAGCACCTCCGGCGCTCTGTCAATAATGCCAGCAGTGTCCATAATAAAGGTGGGACCTACCTTGCTAGGTGGTAAAGTAGACAACTCACATGCTGAGGTCATCAAGACTCATCTTCTACTTTATCACACAACATAAATAAATTAAGATACTAATAATTGCAGGAGTGACCACAAGCCGGCGCTGCCATCACCGTGGGCGTGGATCTTAGTGCCACTCAATGCAATGATTGCAGGTCGCGTACAAGTAGGAAGCGGATGTCATTTCAGCCACCGTTTAAATGCCACGACGCGTGCAGTTTCCAAAATGGTGCAGCATTTCTCCCACGTACGTTGCCTCATCATTAAAACTGATCCAGGTAAATCTATTTTTCATTAATCATTAATTAGTAAACTGTCCTGTCTTTCTATTTTGAGTGCTGCTGTGATGACACGTCCCTCCACCGTCATTTCCTTTTTCACATCCAAGCATGCTGCCATCTATGCGTTAATGCCACCTTACCTCCGGAGCGCCCTGTCAGTCCATTACAATTATAGCTGCTTTGGTCCCTTAACCCATCTGCATAAACCCAGCCTGAAAACAATAGCCTCCCTCATTCAAACCTCTGGAATAGACTGAAGCATACGATAAACCAAACAACTCTCCGGAGGCTACAGAGTAATTTGAACAGCACTCCGGCACCTATAGAGTAATTTGAACAGCACTTCGGAGCCCATAGAGATCAGAGGGATAGAGACTGCAGATAGCAGAAGAAAAGAATCAAACACAAAAACTGCCATCAATTCAGGTATGGGGGTCAAGAAAAAGTCTGAGCCAAAAAGTACTGCGGGTCTTCTAAAGGATGCAGCTGCAACAAATATTTTAAGAACTGCTGGATGGTTTGATTTCCTAGACAAGTTCGAGGGTTTCAGGAGGACATTGTGGATGAATTCCCTAGGAATCTAAGAGACGACCAGACCACTGTGAGAGGGAACCAAATCAGTCTCTCCTCCACAATTATCAGCCACATCTCCGGACTCCCCGAACAAGGTGAGAGGTTCCACCACCTGAAAACCTTGTATACAGAGTTAATTAAAAAAATTTCTGTTCGTGGTGAGCCTGCCATTCAATTGCATATGAATAAAAATGAGGTCAAAGGAATTTTGAGATCCACTCTCCCAAACCCTTGGACAACTGTTGCCACCTGGTTAATGAAATATTTTACCTGTGATGGCCAATTCTCCATAGTCTTAGGGCCCATAATGAAAATGCTCATTTTTCTCAGACATGGAAATAGGCACCCCAAATATAACATAAATATCTCTAATTTCCTCTATTCTGCCATCAGGGCAACTACAGAAAAATACCAGCAGGGTAAGGGACCCATGAAACATCATGGCCTCATCTTCCTGATAGTCAAGCACCATTTCTTATCTCAGGCCAATGGGGATGAACTATTATAGAACTTTCTTGAGCATAACCCTCAGGTCAGAGCACCAGAGATCACACAAACAGAGGATGAGAGTTCTCCCTCTCACCATGGTGAAGAAACTGAGCCTACAGCCTCCTCCACAGCTTCTCACAAAAGAACATCACCCTCACAGGAGGCTACATCATCTGCAGCCCCTGTTCCTAACAAGAAAAGAAAAGGCAAACAAATTGCAGAGCCTGCTCCAACACGGCCTCTATATATGAGTCGGTCAGTCAGGCGACAAATGACTTCACCTGAGGGATCTAGGCCTAGGGAATTAATAGAGGAACAAGCAGGGAAGGGAATTGAAGGGAGATGGTGGGTTGAAGAACCATCCCATGACTCTGATGAGGTACCTCTAGTCCGAAAGAGGAAACAAAGAGAAAATTCTCTAGCACCTTCTGTTCAGTTGGAGTCAAGTCCAGTCTCAACACCACAATGTGCTCCGGAGATAGGAAGCTTACCATCTGTTACTATCTCCTCAGATTCTGAGGAAGGAAATCCTGCTCTGGAGGCACTAGTTCCACCTGTGCTCCGGAGAAGCAAAAGAAAAAGGTAGCTCTCACAAGCTGAGAAGGATACTGCCCTGCTCGCTGAGGCACTCCTGGAATTGAGCACATATGAGGACAAGGCAGGACCTTCAGTTGTGCCAGCAGCAGCAGAGGATCCTCAGAACAAGGGCATTGCAGAAGAAGAAATAGGGCACATAGATACATTGGGAGAAGCAGAGCAGGTGGCCATGGATAATCTTGATAATCAACCACTAGCCACAGAAGCAGAGGCAGAAACTCTATCACATCCCTCTGACCAAGAAGATATAGAGATCTCAACAGAGCAACAACTAATGGAAGAAATTAAGAATTTAAAAAGGATGCTTTGGGGAAAGAATTTAATTATTACTGACCTCAAGAAGGTCAGGGTAGAAATGGAGATGGAACTGAAGCAAACTATTGCAGAAATCAAAACAGACCTCCAAAACAAGGACAGAATCATCCAGGAGAAGGAGGCAGAGTTGGAAACACATAAAAGTGAGGCAGCAAAGGTGGTGGAAGAAAAAGAAAAAGAAGCAGCACAAAAGGTTTCTGAGCTCACTATGGCCAGAGACAATGGCCTCAGAGTAATGGCAACACTGATTGAGAAAGTACAGAGCCAGGATAAACAATTAACTTGGGCCAACAACAGACTGGATGACCAAGAAGAATATATTCAAGAACTATCTGGCCCAAGGGAAACCAATGAACAGGAGATTCAAACAGATGCTTATGTGGGACCAATCCCCATTGACATTCCTAAAGCCTTGTTTCATTGGGAGGAAAGGTGTAGAGAATTTGAAGCCTCCAAGCCAATGTTGCAACTACAAAGGGTAGTCACTGCCAGGGCAGAAAGAATAGCAACTTTGGAGAGCAAAATCATTCAAATGGCCTCCCTCTCCTCAGAAATTCTATCTTACAGACCTCCCAGTGCTAGCTATTCAATGTTCCTACAAGAAAGGATACTACAAAGGAAGTTTTCCTTAGTCTTATCTGACATGAATGAGGGTACAGAAATAGCAGAAGGTTTCATGAAAGCTTACACCAGAAGCAATGATGAAGACAAAAACTTCCTCTGTGAATTGTACTTACATGGGTTCTGCATTAATGATATAACTTTCATGATTAATCACTTTGTGGGAGAATGCCAGCTTAAGGCATTCATGTCCCTCATGAGAAACCACCAGCTTTGGGACGAGAGGATGGAAGATCATCTTCAAAAGGATTCAAAAACAGATCTCCTCCTCAGAAAAGAATGTCCCAATCCTTTTGCCTTTCAGACCCAATTCAGGTCCATCATCTATCATTCTGCAAGTGCAACCAGCATCTTGCCATTATATTTGAAAAATTTGCAGGAGTGCTCCATTGACTTTGGTCTCTTTATGATTAATTCAGCAAATCCTATCCTTGCTATAGCAAAGAAGAGATGGAGTATTTTAACACCAAAGCAAAAACTTAGAGAGGTGGTCACCCCTGCAAACCTGAGGCTATTCATGAGGAAAGCAAAGATGATATCCAAATTGATGGATAAACATAAACAGGAATGGATAGGAGGGCAGTTCAGACTTCCTTTGATAATTGAACCACTCCCTATATGTACAGAGTAGTTGGAAGATGAGAAATTGCAAGATTGGATGAAGTGAGTTGACAAGTACAGGGGGAATGGTAACACCAATAAAACTACTTGGACAACCTATCTCCAGGAGTATAGTCTGACTGAGAGATTGCTTCGTCAAAACAAATCCAGAATGTGAAAAGCAGGAGGACCTGCCAAGCCTTAGGTATGGGGGATGATGAGTGTCAAATTGCACTCATAAAATACACCCTTTTTGCCTCTCTTTTCCTCTATTCAGTTCTTCTTCCTTGTGTCTGCACTAAAATTAGTTAAGCAAGATTGTTCTAATTTGTGATTAATTAAGATAGATTACTTGAGATTAGAATTTATGATTAAGTGGCTAATGTGCGTGCGATTAATGGAAAAAAATGCAGAATTTCTCTTTCTTTTTGAATCAGCAGGTGTACATATCAGAAACAATGATTTTGTGCATCTCCGGAGATCGCCTTCAATGATCTCCGGAGACTATAACAAAGAACAGTGACACCTGAGTTTTGAAGATTTAGGGAATATCTCTGAAGCTCTGCGAGTGTCTGGAATATCTCCGGAGCTCTGCGAGTGTCTAGAATATCTTCGGAGCTCTGCAATATCTCCGAAGCTGCAGACAGGAATAGTTGTCCTAGGAACCTCCTGAGAACAGGGCATGTTCCAGTCAGAGCCACCAATCAGACACTTCAACAGCAATCCTAACACCCCCTTACTTCACTCAAATCATCACCTAAGTGATGAAGGGTCAACTATCAGTTAAACTGCTGAAGTTTTATCTTTCCAAAGATTTTGCATAAGTTACGAATTGAACTAATTCAATATTCTTATTTTCAGGGCTTTGATGCCCAAGTGTATTAAGATCTAAACTTAAACCTCTGAGTGGACTTCTGTTCCACTCAAGTCTACCCCTTTTGCATGATGATCTTTCATAAGTTAGACAATTAAGTACAAATAAGAGATGGTGTCATCTCCTAGAAAGACTGATAGATAAGTTCAGTGATATATCATCACTCTTTTTATATATACTTTCAGAAATAGTAATAAAACAATGATGATAAGATTATTCTGATTTTCAGAGATTTCAGTTCTGTTATAGCCATACATTTCTCATGAATATAGAGATGAATGAATTGGATTGAATTTAGTTAGATCATCTTTAGTGCTAATTTCCTACAATAGCTTTCAGCCTCAAAGGTGCGGAGCAAGGGCCCACTCTCACCAATTAGGCAGGAGGCTAGTATCTCTGTTTTACTGTTTCAAGTTTTCTTTTATAAAAGTATTTCCTGTTTTAGTAGATAGATGCATCTTATCATTCTTTGCTTTGAGTACATTTCCTGTTTTATTCTGTTTTACAGCATTCATTACATTTATTCAACAAGCAGGTAGATTAGTCATTCTTTTAAGCTTTAGGATTAGCTATAAACTGGTCACTTAGAATCCCTAGTTGCAGATAGCCATAGACACAGCCCTGGTTCTTTGACATCTGAAAATAGATTAAATGATGAGGTACAGTGACAACCCGTCACTACTCCCTACTAACTTTGTTTTAGGACTACAACCCAAGGAATCTACTAATCCCTGAAGAAAGGTTTTTAGGGTCACTCCCAAGGAAGATACAACTCCCTATAGACATAGACATTGTTTTAGGGCTACAACCCAAGGAAGCAACTACTCCTTGAACTCATAACAAACGCAAAAAAAATTACAGCATGACAATCTTTCTACTATTTCAAAACTGACAATGAAGCTTACTCCTTTTGATGGTTGCACTTCTACCTCTTCACTCCTCTTTTGATGATTGAATCCATTAGGCACACTCTTTACTTCCCTCCTATCTAAAAAATGTCTTCAAGATGAATCAAGACAGGCCTTATTGCTTCTGCTCTTTCTCTTTCAGTCACACATCATAATGCATATCATACTCATATTTTTCTCTTCACACTCATATTTTGCTCTTCACATACTCATATTTGCAATCATACCCCACCTAGATCAACTAGGTTTACAATATATACATGATATTATATTGATTACATTACAAGTCGGCTAATACAATAAGAATATTACAATTTACAAGTTAGTCAGAGATCACACAACATGAAACATGTAGAGGGCAAGCCCTAACATGAACTACACATAACACTAGGAAGAGAAACATACCTTGCAGATCCCAATACATGATGAACCCTATCCAAACATCCTTCACATCATCATCCTTCAAATAATAGCATCTGCATGTCATGCATGTTTGAATTAGGTCACCCTTAAGCAGGAAAACATGAAACTTGTAGCACATCGGTCATTACAACTTGGTGGTACTCTTGACAAATTGAAAATTGCTTACACTTCTCCCAAATGAGTTCACATGACCAACATAACATCTCAAAACAGTCCTTGAACTCTGCACAACAACAACTTTGTGGTGCACATCATCAACATTCACAAGTCAGCCTCAACAACATCAACACTGCCCAATGTTTATCTTCACACCACCGGGGAGAGACCAAAAATATAATGCGGAACTCCAAATCACCTGATACTACAAAGTAGCATGTATCAAGAACATCCCTAAACATGTCAACAAAACTGCATGGACAAATATTCACTTGCAGAGGAATGTGGAGCATTCCAACTAGCCTTCATCATCATTTTATTCTACTAGAGAACAAACTAGAACTATCTCACTTATAACTCTCACTGAAAAAGGTGTAATGACTTGAAATATTAGATATAACACCTTCACACCCTAACCAACATATCTTCTAAACCGCATGACCATATCCTCAAATGCAGAGGAATGCAGAGCATTCTATTAAGTAGTCTTCCTAGTAGCTTCCTTCAACAGTAACATTCACTAACATCCGGAGACCATAGTCTTCTTATATCAACACATATTTCTTTAGGAAAAATAGGAGAGAGCATACAACATGCTACAGTCCATCAACAACACCTTCTCAACATCAGCATTAATGCTTCTAATTCCCATCTTAACATATCATCATTCATCTTAATGCTTCTAATTCCCATATTAATATATCATCATGATATCATCTCTTATGATCACAAACATGCTCAATACAAATTTACTTGACATTAATCAAGACATTGCATCCAACCATGAACATCAGCAACATCACTACTATCACACCATCAAATTATATAATCAGCATAAGCATCCAAGCATAGTGTTGAGATCAATGACAACCACATCAATGACAACCTTAGGTAACATATGTGCAACAGATTATTGATAGGTCTTTTTTTTTGGTTGATTTTAACAAATAGACGTACCACTTAGAACTATCAACAATAGAAAGATAAGTTGGTGTGAGATGTGACCAACATATCAATCTTTGAGTTAAGGGTTGGCTCCCTTTCTACTTAGCTTACAGTTTTTTAATATGTAAAAGAGAGATTCCTTTAATCAAATTGTTGAAGTAAAGGGCCACAAGCCAAAAGAGATTTCTCTGCATAATCATATAGGAATTTATGACTCATAGTAAAATAATTGTTAATGATAAATTAGAAACAACCACAATAATCATAATATTTCATGCACACCAGTAATGAGTTAGAATTTATAGAATAGTGCAGCTTCATAAATTAATGTTTATGATATTGTTCTAGGATTACATATGGTGGGAAACAACTTATCATTAGATACAATTATAGAGGTCTCCTTATGCCAAACATGACAAAAGAGAGAAGTTGACACATCAAGATGAAAGCTCGGTTGTATCTATGAACCCTCTCTCCCAAAGAATCTGACAAACTATATATATTGGAGTTAGCTCTAACTCGTCACATTATCCTCAAGAATGTCCCCTGAGAACCTAAAGGTTGGGCATGATGATGCACACAATCTTTGATGATGATTGTTACCCCTTTACTTCCTTTGTTGTGAATATTTTTTGGAATATTTGAGGCATGCCTAGTAATGATTCACATCACTTATGAGTTATGAAAGTGATCCTTTATTGGTAAGATGTTTAATTTTAGGAAATATGATAATTAAATAGCAGTGGATCATATCAGACTAATTTTTATATCAATCTTGATTACACTTCGTGGGGTCACATATCATGCCAGTGAGGCATGCCATTACTCATCTCTATTGAATGGATTTTGTTGTCTTCTTATCGAGTTGTAGATGTAAAATCCCAATAGACCATTGGATGAGATTCTAATCTAGTAGGTCAGATGGTTTATGTTGAAGCCAAACGTTGACATCCTTCATTCTCTTATAAACTCCCATAGTGATTCCATGTGGTCCAGCATACTATTATCTTTTTGCATTGAAAACTTTGTGGGACCCACCATAAACTTAGTACTACCTTTACAATTTATACTGACACCATGGCAAATGAGTTGGATCAATGGTGAGGGCCTAACATATTTATCTTGCCTCCTTTAGTTGAAATCTCTGTGAATTATTAGATGAGATTCTAATCTAGTGGATTGGATGGTTAGTGATAAAGATAAATTTTAGCTAGGCAATGTTAATGCCACATTTAAGATAAAATCTCAATATTCCATTCAAAAGGAAAGGAGAGAATAGAGAATATGTGAATAATATATAAATCATACAACTAAAATAAATATTAGCTACCTCTAGTGGAAAATTGACTACAGTTTTAGTGACTCAGGTGTATTTTCCATAGGAAAGAGAGTTGATTCCAGATCATACATGCATCCATTGGCCAATAGAGTTGAAATGAAAATTATAGAATTTTCAAAACAAAACAACTAAACTATTTACAGGTTTTGAAGAGAGGTAAACAATTGTTCTAGCTCCTTTGTGTTAGGGTTAGCCGACAGAAGATATCAATTAAATGCAAATAAAGATTAAACAAAGGAATGAAAATACACAGAAATAATAACAGCAAGAGACTAGTTTTAACGTGGTTCACCCAAACTCAGGCTACATCCACCAATAGAGAGTCCAATATTATTATCCAGTAAATCAAACCAATTACAACCAACAATCCCTGCAACTCAATACAGCTGCAAATGCTACAATACAATATCAACGGAAGCCCTAACCTTTAGCCGCTTTTATCAATCTTTTTGTCAGTTAAAAAAATAGGGTTTTTTTATGTCGGCCAATGAAAAATAACTCCTGGTGCCTTTATAAAATAATAAAAAACCATGTGAGGTTTTGGGGTCATTGCCCCCAAGCCCCCACGAGAGCGCTGCCCCTCGACCCCGCCCTATATCACAATAGGAAGCGCGCTAGGGGCGCTACCCTGGACCCCACAAGGGGCATTGCCCCTTGACCCCGTAGGAATTTGGGGGGAAACTGCACTGATAAAAGTGGGGTAAATTTAACCTCTGAGTCTAATTAGGCTCCATATAACAACAATCTCCCACTTAGAGACTGATCAGACTCCACACCATATCATCTCCCACTTGGAGACTGATCATAACACCACTGACCCTATAGCTCCCACTGGAAATAAGCACCCTAGACTCTGCTATTCTATTTTTGTTGTTTTCAGTCTTGAAGACCAACTGAAGCTGAAGAGGAGCTCAGCTTCTCCCTTGTCACTACCTTTGTAAATATATCCGCTAGATTTTAATCTATATGTATCTTTTCCAGCCTTAACTATCCATGATCCAACACTGACCAAATGAAGTGATACCTCAACTATATATGTTTGGTCTTTGATTGCAAAGAAATAAATAACTGTTAGCCTTTTGTTTGCCCAATTCTTCCATGAATGATTGCAGCCATATCATCTCCTTACTTGCCTCTGTTGCAGCTACATACTATACCTTTGTGGTGGATAAAGAAACCACCTTTTGTAACTGTGAGATCCAACTCACCGCTATCCTCCCTACAGTAAAGACATAACCTATAGTACTCCACCTGGTATCAATATCCCCTACCAAATCTAAGTCTACATAACCTACTAAATCAGTATTAGAGCCCCCAAAACATAAGTGTTTATTGGATGTACCTCTCAAATATCTGAGAATCCATTTTACTACAATCCAATGCTCCAATCCAGGATGACTCATATACCTGCTTACGACTCCTACAACATGTGCAATATCCAATCTTGTGCATACCATGGCATACATTAAACTTCCTACAGCTGAAGCATATGGTACCTTGGACATTTTTTCTTCCTCCTCTGGTGTCTTAGGACACATCTCCTTAGTCAGTTTCAAATGACTAGGCAAAGGTGTGCTAACAACTTTTGCATTCTCCATATGGAATCTCTGCAACACCTTTTCAACATAATCAGCCTGAGATAGAGTCAATTTTATGTTCTTCCTATCTCTACAAATTTTTATACCAAGGATTTGTTTTGCTGCCCCCAAATCCTTCATAGCAAATGACTGTGCTAACTACTATTTTAACTCTCTTATGTGATCCATGTTAGACCTAGCTACAAGCATGTCGTCAACATATAAACATAAAATAATGTAGTTGTCATTATCCAACCTCTTAAAATAAACACAATGGTCAGAATTACACCGGATGTAGCCTTGCTCAACCATAAAACTATCAATTTTCAAATACCATTGCCAAGGTGCTTGTTTCAAGCCATACAAACTCTTCTTCAATCTGCACACTAGTTTCTCCTTACTTGTGACCTCAAATCCTTGGGGTTGTTCCATGTATATCTCCTCCTCCAAATCACCATGGAGAAAGGCAGTTTTCAGATCTAGCTGTTCCAAATGCAAATCTTCAACAACCACAATACTTAAAATAGTGCGAATAGAAGTTATCTTAACAACCGGAGAAAAAGTCTCATCAAAATCAATGTCTTTTTTCTATGCAAATCCTTTGACAACTAACCGATTTAAATCTTTTCTTACCTCCATCTTCCTCTTTCAGCTGATAAACCCATTTGTTTGGTAAAACCTTTTTACTTGCAGGCAACTTACATAATTCTCAAGTCTAATTTTTCAGCAAGGAGTCCATTTCTTCTTTTATTGCAAGCTCCCACTGAACCTGTGTATCCACCTGCATAGCTTCATCATACCCTTCTGGTTCACTAGCATCTATTAACAAAATAGAATACAAAGAGGGAGAGAACCTTTTAGGAGGTCTACTTAGCCTTGTTGACCGTCTAACATTCACTAGAGTTTGTGGTATTTCTGGTTGTTGTTGTAGAGCATGAGGAACTACTGGAACATCACTATTTAGAGTATCATCTAGCACCACATAATCTTTTTCTTTCTTCTCATGCTATTGCAATTGATCTTTGTACAACACCTTCTCATTGAATACAACATCCCTGCTTCTCACAATTTTCTAATTTTTAAAATCCCAAAGCCTATAACCAAATTCATCAATGCCGCACCAACTTGGTTCTATTTTCAAAATCTACATGTGTAAATGCTTTACATCTGAAGGTTTTGAGAAAAGAATAACTCACCTTCTTACCTATCCATGCTTCCTCTGGAATACCACAGCCCAAAGGAACTGAAGGACCTCTATTAATTAAATATATAGCAGTGTTGACAGCCTCTACCCACATGTTTAAAATCAGACCAGCATACAATCTCATGGTCCTTGCATGCTCCATTATTGTCCTATTCATGCGTTCAACCACTCCATTTTCCTGTGGAGTCCCTGGAACTATTTTCTGCCTACGAATTCCATTAAAGGAACAATAATCCTCAAATTCTTTACTGCAATACTCACCACCATTATTAGATCTGAGACATTTTAATCTTTTACCCGTCTCATTCTCAGCCAAGCTTCTCCATTTCTTAAATATTTCAAATACATCAGATTTCTGCCTAAGGAAATAAATCCATACCTTTCTAGTTGCATCATCTATGAATGTAACATAATATCGAGAGCCACCGAGAGAAGATATATGAGTTGGTCCCCATACATCTATATGCACAAGCTCCAACTTTTCATCTTTCTTTTGCTTCCCATCCTTGAGAAAACTGACTCTCTTTTGTTTTCCATACACACAACTTTCATAGAAATCTATATTAATACATTTTAGACTTGGTAAAACTTTCTTAGAATGAAGTAACTTCATACCTTTTTCACTCATATGCCCAAGTTTGTTATGCCACAATGTTGTCTCAGAATCTGCAGCAACTGTTTCAGTCTCTTCTTGTGAACCTGCACCAACTGTTCCTGAACCTGTTTGGTTTTTTCTTTGCAACAGCTAAAGAAGAAGGAGCAGTATGACCTGTACAAAGATATAAGGTGCCTACTTTCACACCTTTTTCTACTATTAAGGTACCTTTTGAAACCTTCCAATTTTTATCAGTAAATGTAACAATGCAACCTTCTTCAGCTAGCTGCCCTGCTGAAATTAAATTCCTACTGAGCCTTGGAACTTGCCTTACCTCTTGTAGTAGCTAATGATTCCTATTTTGCAACTTAATTCTTCCCTTTCCAACAATATGACAGGGTTCGTTATCTCCCAAATAAACCAGCCCAAAATTCCCTTGGACATAATCAAGAAAATAACTTCTATGGGGCGTAGCATGAAATGAGGCCCCTGAATCTAAAACCCATGAATCATCAGCATTATCTAGGGAAAGAATCAAAGCATCATATTTAGACTTATTACTTACCACATTTGCCTCCTTATTACCTTCTTGTTTGTCTCCTTTATTCTTTTGAGACCAGCAATCTTTCTTCAAATGACCTAGTTTCCCATAGTACCAGTAATCCTTTTATCCTCTGGATTGGGATCTCTTGTCCTTTGATTTTCCTTGTGACTTTCCATGACCTCTAGAACCTTTTCCTCTCTCCTTTGATCTGTCCTTGCTTTCTGCATTCAAAACACTACCTAATGTGGACCCTCCTGAGCTTTTCTGTCGCATTTCCTCGCTAAGGATAACACCAACAACATCATCAAATTTTAAAGTGTTTGAACCAGAGACAGAGTTACTTATAGCCATTACCAATCTATTCCAGCTTTCTAAAAAAGAACATAAAACCAAGAGAGCCCTCACCTCTTCATCAAATTTCACTTTTACAGAAGTTAACTGACTGACAATCATATTAAACTCATTTAAATGATCTATCACAGATCCACCTTCAACCATTTTCAGATTAAACAAATGCTTCATGAGAAATACCTTATTTGAGGCTGAGGGTTTTTCATACAATTTAGCCAAAGCTTTCATTAGTTCACTTGTTGTCTTTGCTTCTGTTATATTGAATGCCACAGATGGTGCCAGGCACAACCGAATGGTTCCCAGTGCCTTTTTTTCTAGAAGTTCCCAATCCTCATTTGTCATTCCTGTCAGTTTCTTGGATACTCCTTCCAATGGCCTCCATAAATCCTTCTGATAGAGGTAATCCTCCATCTGCATCTTCCATAACTAATAGTTCTACCCATTAAATTTATCAACCTTCAATTTACCCTCGTCTGCTATTGCTCCCACTCAACCGTGAGACTTTCCTATAGACGATAATCAAACACAACCCGCTCTGATACCACTTGTTAGGGTTAGCTGATAGAAGATATCAATTAAATACAAATAAATATTAAATAGAGGAATGAAAATATATAGAAATAATAACAGCAGGAGACAAGTTTTTAACATGGTTCACCCAAACTCGGGCTACATCCACCAACAGAGAGTCTAATATTATTATCCAGTAAATCAAACCGATTACAACCAGCAGTCCCTACAACTCAATACCACTGCAAATGCTACAATATAATATCAATTGAAACCCTAACCCTTAGCCACTTTTATCAAGCTTTTTGTCGGTTACAAAAATAGGGTTTTTTTATGTCGGCCAATGAAAAATAACTCTCGGTGCCTTTATACAATAATAAATAACTGTGTGAGGTTTTGAGGGCATTTCCCCCAAGCCCCCATGAGGGCATTGCCCCTCGACCTCACCCTGTATCGCAACAGGGAGTGCACCAGGGGCATTGCCCCTAGACCCTGTAGGAATTTGGGGGGAAACTACGCTGATAAAAGTGAGGTAAATTTAACCTCCAAGTCTGATTAGGCTCCATATAACAACACTTTGTTGATGGCATATTGATATTGTAGATAACTGAAAATGGTCACAACCACTTTCATTTACTCTCCACATTCCAAACCCGGCCATTCACATCATTCCATCCAATGCACATGTTCATTAACTAATTTCTAATTATTTAATTTATATTTTCTTTACCTTTCCCCTTCATCAAAAATCAAATTTCCTCCACTATAGTTCAAAAATTAAATATTTTTGACAACTATAGTTCATATCCCATTCCTAAAAATTAAATAAATATCCATATTTATTTAATTCCCTAGTTTATCCACTTTTGATTGCTTTTAATAATCATCACTATTTTCTTCTAAAACATGTGCACATGAATTAATTTTAATTAATCCACAATTACAACTCTCCATGTTTCTAGAAGTCCACTTGTCATTTAATGTACATGCATGTACATGACAAGTGGTACTTTGGAAGCATGGACAAATCTTTCATAAAAGTGTACATTTGTCCTATTTCTTCTACCCCACTCCAAGTGTCACTATTCATCTATTATTCACTCAATTTTAAATTTCACTTGTCCTCTCCTCATAACTTTTAATTCCTCATAAAATCCAAGCCATGCCTTTACATAAATGAGGCCTTACATGTCATACACCTACCCAATCCTAGCCATCCATCCATTCAACCACTCAATCCCATCTATTGATCATCCCTTGAATCTTGGAGCAATTCTCTCATCCAATCTCATCATGCCATTTGTCCAATTCTCCTTGATTGAGGATCCTCAAGCAATCTCAGGCCTTGATCCTTCAATTCAATCCTAACCCTCCATTTCCATCCCCAAAAATCTATAAATTGAGTTCTTCCCCTCCATTTCTCACAAGAAATTTCCATGCAAGGAAATTCTGCTACTTTGAGCACTCACAATTAATCTATTTAGGCTAGTTAAATTATAGTTTATCATATCATCTCTTAGGACATATCACTAATAGTGCATGTAGATAGGGTGCAAAATAGTGTAATTATGCATTGTTAGTTAGTCCAATCTTGAGGTCCCTTAGACTTGGGATGGAGGGTTAATTAGTGTAATTAGCTCATCCTAGGTGGTTCCACTTCCATTGTAGACAGATATGCCTTAAAAGTTTTAAGTGCATTTCTAATTCTATGGTGGGATGATATGAAACCTTTTTGCATTTAAAATGCATTGCCCCATGCCAATGCCTCCAAATCTAACTAATCCTCAAGACCATTTCTTGCCCCCTTTCTAGAGATAATGATGTATACAACTCTATCAATTCAAACTCATCCTTAACTTTGAGTCAGACTTGTTCCTAGTAAACATTAAAGTTTAATAGTTCTTGGTTGTCACTCTAGGGTGAAGGTACCCCCTTTTGAACCAAGACATTTATGTTATGTCTCATCTCTTAGACTTTTAGGCTACAATATCATATTGATCCTAGGAGTATCGGGTAGCTAATCTCATATACATAACATCAAGTTTCTATGCAATGGTTGTTTTGGTATGGATTCCTACTGTAGTTAAACTAAAAAGGGATACATTATATAATTTCTAGAGGCATGACCTAGCCTGTTCTTCAAATGGAGCAAGGATTGTCTCATTCATTTCAAACTCTTTGAGTACCATGTCATAAGCCTAGTTACCATTGTTGAAACAAGGCAGATAACTGAGAGGGGGGGTGAATCAGTTATCTCAAAATTTCCTTAACTTTCTTTTCTTTTGTTATCTTAATAATTAGTGCAGCATCAAATTATATAAGCATATGTGATCATAAGAACAGAAATAAAATCAACACACATAACACAAGGATTTTTACGTGGAAAACGCTGTTAAGGGAAAAACCACAGGGTGACTAACCCAAGATTGTATTCTCTGTTAAAAGAATAAAGGAGTACAAAATGGCACTTGCCCATTAGGGCTCACTGCCCGAGCACACTGCTCACAAGAGGCACACTGCCTACAAGAGACTATCTACAGAACTTACAAAAGATAATCAAGTGTTTGAACTGATGAGAAGCATCTACAAATGCAAGTGTTTAGTTCTGGTTTAGGCACAATATACTAATCTAATGCACTTCATCCTTCCTCTACTCAATGTTGTTGTTTTGTCACATACTGGGCTTGGATTGTTGTTCCCACTTTTACTTCTACTTTTCTTCACACTTTGCTTCATCACTTATATTCTTACATCCTCACATGCTAAAATCTATTTGGTATATATATCTGCATCAAGGATTTCTATCAACTTGCTAGTCGGCATCAAGAACACTGCAAGTAATTACTCTGTCAGCTAAATCTATGCTTGATTTGTGATGCGTATCAAAAACATAGATATAGAATTCATTAGTCATGTCAGCCAACAATATATGATCCCATAAATTACTTGATCAACATCATTTACTCATCCGGATTGAAGTCTAATACTCTACCAATTAGTTCTTCCTCTGTCTGCTCTACTTGACTAGAACCCAATACTGAGATGCTCATATCTTTTCCATGCTTTACTACCGGAGGCTAAATCTTTGGACTACACTAGTCATGATACCTCTCTTGACTTTCCCAAGTCCATAACTTACTGAGTTGTACCATCTGAGAGATTCAGACCTGATTGTCGGACCTTGTTACATACTCTGTTTTTGTTCACCGAATCAAAACAATCTTCAATCTAACTTCTGGTATAGGCATACTATGTACTGCGGATGTGTGGGATAGACTTTTTTGCCATCAATGACAACACTCATGAAGCCACACAGTGTCTCTTGCCAACAATCTCCCCCTTTGGCATTGATGGCAACACTTAGTGAAAAATGGCTAAGTGTCGCAGTAACTCCCCCTTGGCTGATGCTCTATCTTTTGCACTATTTTATCGGAGCTCCCCCTTAGCTAGATTCCACATTTTTCACTATTCCTCACTCCCCCTTTGACATCAATGGCAAAGGGTAGAATCCGCATACCAAAATTTTGCACAAATTAACCTATACATGGCCACATAAGTATATATATATGTTATACTTACATATATTTAAGTATATCAGCAAAAGTGGCCTACAACTGTACAAATTCTATGGCCCAACTCTGCTTCATCCTTTCTAGAATGGAGATGTGACCACTCAACAAAAATGCATATGCTTCTGCCCTTCTTAAATCTGCCAAATCACTGGTCCAGGCTGTGGTCTGAGCATCTGTCAAGGCCTCATGCATTGCCTCTTAGGGATAATTATCCCTCTAAGTTCACTCATTCTATTTATTATGTTCTTCTTTTCTTTGTTCAACCTCTTTATTTCATTTATGATGACAATGGCCTGGCATTCTTGATTCATTAAAGAGGTAGTAAGGGGATGAAAATTCTGAGATAAACTTGACAATTTACCTTCTTGTTCTTTCACCTTCTTTTCAATATCCTCTGTCACTTTGGGCTAAGATAGACAAAATTTGTACATGTCCCCACCATCTTTAAGAGCATTTTCAAGGCTCTTTATTCCAATGTCTAGGGTCCTCCTATCATTAGTAATGAGTCCTTGTACTTCAGTGAATCTTTTTCCCAGAAACTCCTTCCAGACCTTTGCTTTTGCTGATTTTTCTAGAGATTCAAAGTGAGTGCTAATAGAATTTACCAAAGATTTCAGGTTTCCAGATGGTGAGGCCGAAGAATCCTTTTGGAATGATGGCATGATCTTCTCTAGCATCCCAGATGTAATCTCCAATAGTTCACAGTCTTCCATGTGAGATTTCAAGAGTTTTTCATTTGCTTTGGCTTGAGCAAAGGATGCTATTTTCATTGTCTGAACTGGAGAGAGAGAGTCAAAATTTAGTGACCCTTGAAATAGCTCAAGTTCATAGTCTTCTTTTCTTTTGGGATATTAGAATAGTCATCATTAGTCTTCTCTGCTTGTTCTTCTTCTTTTCCCTTAACCTCCTCTTCTTGACTCACTTTCTCCTCTTTTCTTCCTTCTCCTTTAGCTTCAAAATCTAGAATGTCTACAGTGGGATCTGGAGGAGAGATGTCACCTATGTTTACTGCTTCATGAACTTCCTCTTCTGGAATAGAGGAATCCAAGTCCTTAGACTTCTCTTCATCTATCTCTTTTGATCCTTCCACATCAGAAGATTTTTCATTGGTTACATTTAATCCTTCAACATCCATGGTAGAAGGTTCTTCAACTGATTCCTCTATAACAGGAAGATTGAATCTTTTCAAAGCATTCCAGAGGATATCTTTTGTCTCACTTGCTACTTGGTCAGTTTCTCCAAGCATAAGTTTATTCATTCTTGCCTTACTCTGGAACTCATCCTTACAATCCTTAAAAATCATGTCTATTTGTTTTCAAGTGATATAAGGATAAAGCTGAATCATTATTTGTTCCCAAATCTCTAGGTCTTTTGCCTTTGCATTCTCCTTTCTTAGTTCAAGTACCTTTTCTAGACTCTTGCGAATTAATGATATAATTTCAATGAAAGCTTTATTGTAAATATTCATGTACCTGACAGTAGCTTCTTCCAAAATCCTCTTGTCAGTATCACTGTATTCATCATAGAACTCTGTTACTGGCTACAGGTTCCCATCCACAGTAATTGCCTTGATGATGTCGTCAATGGAGAGAGTGGGCTTTTCAACAAATTATTCTGCCTTTTCTTCCTTATTTTTACTAGTAGAGAATTCCCCAGATGTTTTCTTCTTCATTTTCTTGATTTCCTCATCAGATTATGTTTTTTCATCATCTTTGAGACTTGTGAATGACCTTGTGGCTTTGGTCTTCATCCTCTTTTCTCCTTTTCCAGATGTCTTGACTTCCAGTTTGGTGGCCCTTGAGCTTTTAGGAGTGGTAGGTGCAGAGCTCTTGGAGGATCTAGTCTAGGAGGAGGCTTGTACCGGAACATCTCCTTTCTTTGCTTCTTGTTTTTCTTTCTCAACCTTCTCCATTTTCTCTTTGTCTGCATCTACTACCTCTTTTGATAGGCTAAATCATTTGGCAATTTCCTCAACTTCCCTTCTTACTTTCCTTTTTATCTCTGGTTGCCTTAACTCAACATGTATTTTTACACTTAGTTCTTGAAAGGTGCCAAACCTTTCTGCTTCAGGGTCCTTAGGCTGTCTCAATAGGTGTTGAATATGTAGCTCCAAGATTTTTTCATCAACCTCATAGCCCATAGGCATTATCCACACAGTTCTGGGCTCAACTACCTCCATTAGGCATTGATCAGTGTCAACCATGAAGCACACTATGTCCTTGTATTTCTCAACTATGGATTGAGGTATCCTCTCTCTGGCTTGCATCATGCTTTGGAAGTTCTTAAAGTAACCCCAGAGAGCTGTGTTTTGAGCTTTAGCATCACCAAGTCCATACATCTAATCTCTAATCTGGATTACAACTAGTTTATCATTTTGCCAAACCCAACCACTAGATTCGGGTAGCTCATTCATATAGTAGAAGAATAGACACAGTATTAGACAACCATATTTGAAGGAATTCTTCTTATCCTTTTTGATCTTCTGTAGTTTTTCTAATAGTTTATTCAGGAGAAGATCACACAAATCATAATCTGTATCTTCCCTCAACATCTGATATGTTGCATATATTGTAGTCCCAGACACAGAATTCTCCCTACTTGAATGATAGATTTTGTAGCCAATTATCATTGAGGCAAACTTGACATCCGGATCAGTGATGTCATCTATGGTCATTGCTCTTTTGTCAAATTTAGATCCAGTGGCTTTAGTTACTATCTGGTTCTTGACAGATTTAAGTGCAAGTAACCCACTGGAAGAATGCAGTCCAGTCACTGCCTTGATGGCATCTTTAGTTATCTTGAAAGGCCCCATTAACCACATGAAATTATCATGCATCCTACTTAGGACATACTGGACCCAATCATCTTCTGCAAAATAGGGAAAGTGTATGCAATTTCTAAAGTGTTTATCCCGGAGGGCCTTGTATTGAGGTTTGAGTTCAAAATTGTTAGAAATTTGCAGGTCTAACTAAACCAATTCCACATAACCCAATAGGAGAAACAAGATGCTAAAACAAACCATAATGCAAAGATCAAATGAACAAGCAACAAGATAACACAAGATATACCCTAGGAAAACCCTTTGCAAGGAAAAACCCAGCCTCCAAAAGCATCCACACTCAAATGTATTATTCAACAATAAGAGTATTACAATACAATCCATGAGCCTCCATGAATACCCTTGAACCATCAAGCACCTCCAATGCAACCTCCATGTGTACAAGAATGAATCCACACATCACCTACCATGCTTCACAATATGCACTTACAAGAGAGAGCTCAATACAATGACAACCTCTCACAAACCTCCAATCCACCTATAATGAAACAACCAACATTACCCAAACCACTAACCATGTGCTTGCTTTTATAGACCAAGCTCACACAAATACAACTTGTGGTATTGGATAAAACCATGTGCCCCAAAAACCATGGTAACACAAAACCATTAACTTATAAAACAACTTGACCCCACATTTGACTATTGGTACTAACTTTTCCCAATAAATCAAATAATACAAATAATAATTAATTACTCTATGTCCCACACACATAAAATAACTAACCCAATGTTACAATACAACTTATACAAGTGGTAACCGAATAAAATAGTACAATATTATGCAAGGTGTACAATACCTATCCCAACAAAAATTTTCATCTATTAGCTATTTGTGATAGATGTTCATCAATTTTGAGTCTCCAAATTCCTCAATGTTGGCATGGATATAGACCCTAACATCTACGTGTAATACCCCATGTGGAATGCTAGAAAATGCGCCTAAAGGATCAACTTCTAGAGATTTATAGGGGTGTTTCTTGAATTTAGGATGTGGCCTATCAGAGATCTTTACAACCATTAGAGTAGCCATCTTGTAAAAGATTCAGAGAGAGATTTTCAGAATGGAAATACCTTTTTACGCTTTTAGGGTTTGAAATAGGAGCCGGAACAAATTGCCGGTTGAATTCTATTTTCCAGTTGATCTTGAGTGAATTGTAGAAACTTTGTTGCAGAGCTCTTCTTTTCTTCTTCTCAAATGCAAATGTGCAAATAATGAGTGAATGAACTCTTTTATCCTTGTGCAAACCCTAATTTCCTTTTGTAATAAATGCACAACATAGGTTATCCGGTTGCCCTATTTTGAGAGAGATCTTCTCGAATCACTATGCTAAACTTAGAATCATTGTCAGTGAGGATTGACAATGTATATTCTTTTCTTCAATCATGCCATGGGTCTGCAGATCAAAGTATTTCAATTTTGAATCATACCAGATCTGTCTATGAAAATCTTGCTTTATTGGAGCGCTGTCGGAACCAAATTAACTTGAGCGGTTAAACTCTTGCAAAACTCCATGCAGATCTTTCATATTTTTATAGAAGGTTATGTAGATGTTTTTCTGAGAGCCCTTTAATCTGCAACATTCCATGTGTCAAATTTAGGCACCAGTTGACTAGCTGGGGGAATTTGTTTTTCTCTGTGACTCCCCCTGATCCATAGCTCATCTATTTAGTTTCTGGAAGGAATATCAGCACTAGATTCTAGTGCAGATCCATCCTCAATATTTTCTGTATTCTTCTTCACCCAAATGTTGCCCATCTCCTTTTGAACTTCATCTGCATTCACTTTACCTTTACCCTTATCTTGTTTTTTATTATGTTGCACCAGACCCTTTTTATCCTAATTTTTACTTCTACAGAATTTGACAATATGACCGGATCTATTGCAATTGTAATAGACAACATTTCTTTGCATATTTGATTGATATCCTCTTGATCTACATTGATTAGCCATATGTCCCATTCTATTGCATGCAAACCATCTACCATTGAATGAATTGTTTATTTGCATATTTCTACATTCATGAGATTTGTGACCATACCTTTTTCAATTGAAACATTGTCTAGAGAAGGATGGATTAGTTTGATTCATTCTCCTTCTACACTGAGTTGCTTTATGACCGAAATTGTTGCAATTGAAGCAATATCCATTGAAGGATGGATATCTTTGAGCATTTGGTTACCTTACCAAAGGTCTTCTAGGCATGTTTCTTTGATTTCTTGATCCAAAGTTCTTCTGATCAGATCCAGAGCTTTCACCTTTCTCATATCTCAAGCCATGCTTATCATCTACCCTCTTTTGGCTTTCAAGAAGAACTTCAAGTTGGGCTGAGCTTATCTTGAATTTCTCTTTGTATTCATTTTCTATTTGAAGATCTTGTTTAAGAGTGTCTATCTGATTCTTAAGTTGTTCTTCATTATCTCTAGCTTCTTCAAGATTAGAATCAAGATGCCTGATTATTCTATCCATTTTGTGGCAGTCCTCTATCTTCTCCTTGAGGGATTGTTTTAGATTATCTTCACTTTTCCTTTTTTCTTCAATTTCTTGGGTGAATCTCATAACCCCTGATTCCATTTCATGCCTTACCATAATGATCTCTATTGACAGCTTCTCACATAGCTTATTTTTCTCATTCAGATCTTTATTAGTATCATTGTCTTCACTCTGATTGGCTAATTTTTGAAGAAATTCATGTCTCTTTTTCACAAAGATACTAAGCTTTTCTTTTAGCTCATTTATGAAATCATTAGCTTGTTTGAGTCTTTCTCTCAAATTATTGACTTCAGAATGGGATTGTTCAAGATCATCTAGGGCGGACTGAAGTTGTTCCTTCATACCATATATATCCATTGAGATTCCCAGATCTTCCTCAAGCTGTTAGGCTTTGTTTAGAGAAACTTAGCTCTGATACCAATTGTTGAAACAAGGCAGATAATTGAGAGGGGGGTGAATCAGTTATCTCAAAATTTCCTTAACTTTCTTTTCTTTTGTTATCTTAATACTTAGTGCAGCATCAAATTATATAAGCATATGTGATCATAAGAATAGAAATAAAATCAACACACATAACACAAGGATTTTTACATAGAAAACCCTGTTAAGAGAAAAACCACAGGGTGACTAACCCAAGATTGTATTCTCTATTAAAAGAATAAAGGAGTACAAAATGGCACTTGCTAATTAGGGCTCACTACCCGAGCACACTGCCTAGAAGAGACTCACTGTCTACAGAACTTATAGAAGATAATCAAGTGTATGAATTGATGAGAAGCATCTACAAATGCAAGTGTTCAGTTCCGGTTTAGGCACAATATACTGATCTAATGCACTTCATCCTTCCTCTGCTCAATGTTGTTGTTCTATCACATACCGGGATTAGATTGTTGTTCCCACTTTTATTTCTTCTTTTCTTCACACTTTACTTCATCATTATATTCTTACATCCTCACATGCTGAAATCTATTTGGTATATATATCTGCATCAAGGATTTCTATCAACTTTCTAGTTGGCATCAAGAACACTACAAGTAATTACTCTGTCGGCTGAATCCATGCTTGATTTGTGATGCGTATCAAAAACATAGATATAGAAGTCATTAGTCATGTCAGCCAACAATGTATGATCCCACAAATTACTTGATCAACATCATTTACTCATCCAGATTGAAGTCTGATACTCTGTCGATCAGTTCTTCCTCTGTCTGCTCTACTTGACTGGAACCCAATACTCAGATGCTCATATCTTTTCCATGCTTTACTACCGGAGGCTAAATCTTTGGAATACACTAGTCATGATACCCCTCTTGACTTTCCCAAGTCTGCAACTTACTGAATTGCACCATCTCAGAGATTCAGACCTGATTGTCGGACCTTGTTACATACTCAGTTATTGTTCACCGGATCAAAACAATCTTCAATCTGACTTTCGATATAGGCATACTATGTACTACAGATGTGTGGAATAGACTTTGTTGCCATTAATGAAAACACTCATGTAGCCACACAATGTCTCTTTCTAACATCCATATCAATAAATTCCTAGGTAGGGATCAAATAAAGTATACTTATTTGCATGGATCACCATAATGTTCCCCTTAGGGCTTTAAGGAGTTCATCAAATCTTGGAAAGATTTCTAGTTCACTTATGTAGGTTTTTAATGCTTGGGCCTCTTGTTTTGATGCTTCCAATATAGATTCTAACTCCTCCTCATCTTGTAGTCCTTTAATTGTGTAGGCCTACATTTCTAGTTGAGTCTAATACCTATCAAGTTGGTAGTCTTATTCTTTTACCTTCTACTTCAAGGTATCAATCTCAACTTCTCTTAGGCCCATATTTATTCTTTCCTAAATCTAGTTTGATTCAATACCATCCATATACCTAGTTAACTCATCTTTAACATGGTCACTTCTTGACTCATCTAATTCCTTAAGGTAGTCAATTCTATCGTAGCCATTTCTAAAGAATTTTTATCTCCCCTAAACTTCTCCTCGGTGTTCTATATTTCAATTTCTCTAGCATCATTGACTTGCTTTGTAGTTCCATTATTATTTTATTCCTAAGGGAATTAATATTGATGTCACCCTCTTTTATTTTTTGCTTGGCCTACTCCAACTCTAGAGTTTTCTTTTTTAATTTCCTTTATGTTGCAATTAAGGAATTGTTAAGTGCCTTGGCACTCTCCTACAAGAATTATGCCTTGTCCTCTACCTGGGTATCTTTAATGCTAATGCCAACTGCCTCCATTTGATAGTTTGTTTCCATCATCTGCCCTTGTGGTTTATTTACCAAGGGAGTAAAATGAGCAAAGTGAATGGCATCTTTTGTTGGATTGTACTTGGTTTTGATTCTTCCAAAGGAAAGCATGGCATCCTATTTCATCTTCCTTTTTAACTCCTTTTGTTGTGTAGTGGCATGTTCTACTATATGCACCTTAGGTTATCTGTAGAAGCATAAAATGTCCCAGGGGGAATCCCTAACAAATTTATTATATAATTTCTTGATATTTTGGAATTGAAGGGATTATGTTTTTCTTTCTTTTTATGGTTCAAGATGATGGGTCATAATACTTGGTACATTTAATAACTATTTCATAACTAGGATGGATAGTGGGGACAAGATATATTGAGAGGAATGAGGTCCAATCTCATCAATGAAACTATATAAATCTTGAAGAGATTTTTTGGCATGTGTTGTTTTTCTTTGTTGAAATACCCACTCTCTTAGAGATGTAGTAGTCCAAGAAAGAATTGGATAACATACTAAATCTGCATCATCTTGCATTGCATCAACTTTTGTTGTATGAGAAAAAGGAATAAGGTTAGAAGGTTTGGTTATGTGTATTGGTGTGAAGGAAGAATATGCAAAACCATTTCTGGGATATTCAGTCTTCCACTTCTTGAGGGAGGAGTTGGTATGATGATCTCCTATGTAACCCTTTTTGATGTCTTACCTATTTTAATTACCATTCTTTCATAGATATTTCCTTCTATGGCTTTAATTTCTCTTATCCTGGCATTAGCATGCTCACATTCAATTTGCTCAAGATTAGAAAAATTTTTTGGCCTTTTGTTCTTTCCTTTCTTTTTAACAAATGACATGTAGTTATAAGCCACTATTAAGGATTCTATCTCTCCACTCAATCCTAGGTTCATGTATAATATTAATGAATCCTTTCCTTAATCCACTTTTATTTGGGAATTGTTAAATAGAAAAGAGAGATCTAGCCTTAGGAGTCAAACTAGGTCAAAAACCCTCTTCTACAAAACATTGAGACACAACCCAATCCTAACTTCTACCCTTGAGGGAGAGCTTAAGCTATAGGGATTCTACATCTTTGTCGTATAGATGGGTGTCAGACCAAATCTGACCAATTTAGCTAGGGCATAAGATCCAAAGCCTTAAATTAAGCCAAACTAAGCTACAGATGAGTGTCATAAATGAAATCAGAGCAGGAAACAAAGTAGTAGAAGTAAGAGAATTGTTCTGAACCTAGACCAGATGATAGAAAGTCATAGGACCAAGGCACTTGGGCACCCTGGGGCTCATTTAAGGAGAAACTATCAGATTTGTCAGGTCTATACCTGCAAGTTCTTCAGTCTTCTGGACTATCACCTTCCAAAACCTATTCATCAGATCTGGACACAAGAAAGAAGAGGAAAAGTGTTGTGGTTATATAGGATCTTACCTTATCCAATCCCCCATTTCTATATTCCTACCTCATGGATAGCCAAGATTAAATCCAGATGTTGTGTGTTTTCAGAAAACCTGTGTGAGCAATAACTTGCACAATTTAACCAAATAATATCAAACCCTAGCCCTATATGACTCAAGCAAATAAAGAGGGATGATGTAAATGAAACTCCACTCAAGGGATCCAACAACTTCACCTTAAGGATCAAGATTCATGGAAGGTTTGTAGAATAAGAAGGTGATGTAACCATACCGTTGGAGGGTACTCAAGCCAAACTCAAGTTGGTGGTTCCAACCCTTCTCCCAATCATGTAAAGTGCTCCAACGTAGGAGCTCATGAGATAGACTCAAGATCTCATGTACCAGCCTTCATTCAAATCTTTCCAAGAGTGAAGGAGATCTCCACTTGATCAAAACGTGCAATAAACAATAGCATAGAGAGCAATAGCAATAGAGAACTTGTCCACATCAAGAGTGCTTCCTAAAATCTTCTTTCCAAAATGATTCAACTCACTTACCTTTATACAAGCCTTATAGAAAGAGAGTAATTCAAATCAAAATGTTGACATAACGTGCTCAAAATCAAATTTAGATTTAGGGGCGGCCTAAGAAACATTAAGGAAAACTTGTAACTTAAAATTATCCCCCGAAGCACAGAAGGGACCAAGGTGCTTGGGCGCCTTGGGCCCGGGGTCATTTCAAGGCCCAAGTTTGTTCTAAATGCGAGACTAACTCTGAATCTTCATTTATCTTTCGAGGTCATGACATAACTTTAATCAGGATTACGACTTATTCTATGAATGAGGTTAAAAGAGGGTTTTAAGGGTGGACCTAAAAAGGAACTAGGCTTGGGATCACTAAAGGGAGGAGCTAAACATGGTGAAATTATGCCTACACACAAGTGTAAACAATTTATGACTCAACAAGAATTACAACATTTGATTCACATCCAACTTGGAGATTGCATTATCAATGATAGTTGAAGACGTGCACTGCAGATTGACTGTTTGAAATTAATAACTATTTTTGTAGTACTCATAAATGTAAAAAATTAGGGATTGTCTTGCATGTATTATGCTTACACATGACTTTATAATTCCTAATGGGTATTATCATAAAAAATGCTACTAATATTTCAAAACCCATTATAGAATTTTTAATTTTTTTAGAATAGCAATTACAACCCATGGGGATTTCAATTTTTTTTCTTTTTATGAAGGCCTTTGGAGTAACATGGGTCATTAGATGAAGATGACATGTTGATCAAATTCTTGGTAGTATCCTCATGAGATGACATTATAGATAAAATACAAGGAGTGGGGTGACAGAAGTTATATTGGAGAAAATATATATACAAAACATGAACTAGCAAAATAGCAAAAAAAAATGATATCAACATATATACAATTTGGAGAGGGGATAACCTCGCCTATTCATTTTGAGGTGGACTCAGTTCACTAGAATTGGTAGTGAAATTACATCCAATGTTGCAAGTTTAAATGAATTAGTCTGCTTGCATGATGTGATAATGTATGGACCACTCCATAATGGATCAAACTTACTATGATGACCTAGTTTGGATCTATCTTTGTCCCATTTCAACACATGATTTCCAACTTCAAAATGTTGTATTATTTCTCTATTATTGAACCATATTTTTACTTTCTCCTAGTGTCTATTCATTTGATCATAGGTGATCCTTCTCTATTCTTCTAGCTATAATAGTTCATCTAGTCTAATTGTCATTGACCCATTTTCATCAACCTCTATTTGTTAAAAAATATCAAGAGTCGGTAGTTCAAAGGAACTATGTATTCTTTCCTTTCTTCCATATATAAGGACATATTGAGAGGTTTTCGTAGTTTTTTTAGGTGTGATTCTATCTACCCACAAGACTTTCTTTAGGTGCAAGGCACTCTGAATTGATCCCTTTGATGACCCTTAATAAATTCTTGTTGATTGATTTGGTCAATCCATTTTCTTGTGGATAGTAATTCAATGAAGCCTTCATGTATATACCATATGTTAAGGCTAATTGAGTTACACCTATTCCTATGAATACCTTTGCATTATCTATTATAATAGTCTCTAGAATATTGAATATGGTTATTAATCCCTATACGAAATTGATGATAGTTGCTTCTATAGCCTCTTTTATTGGAATAACTTCCACCCATTTTGTGAAATTATTAGTTATCAATATAAACTTGTGTCCCTCACTTGACAATGGATTAATTACTCCTATGAAATTTAACCCCCATAGGGTGAAAGGTTGTTCAACCATAATGGGTTTAAGGGGCATGGACTCTTTCTTCTTCCTACCAGTGTAATATTGGTAATTCTAGTATTTCCTTGACCACTTATACATATTGACGAATAAATGGGGCTGGTAACATCTTGCTCTCATTATCTTGATGGCTATTTTTTGAGCCAAATAGTCTCCCACCAACAGACCTTCATGAAACTCTTTCAGAAGTGTAGGGATTCTATCTCTATCCACACATCTCAACAATATTCCATCAAAAATTTTCCTAAAAAGAATACCTTGAATTCACCTATATGGGGCCACTTGAAGTCTATATGCTCTCTTTTTTGCCATGTTGAAGTTAGTTGGAAACTATCCTATTTGCAAGAATTTAATTTTATATTGAAGCCATCCTAGTTCTTGTTGCTTGTCAACATATAGGTAGGTCTGTTGCAAGTATGAGGTAAACCAGTGTTGTCATTGATGTCAACATACTCATATTGCTTTGACAAGAAGGATTCAATGAGCAGTGTGCTGAGGATATTGAGAAAATTAGCCTCAGTCAGGAACAGTAAAGAACAGTGATGAGAAGAAGGCAAATGTACTATATAGGATGCGAACCGGAGGATGCGGATTAAAGGGTTTGTAGATATGAGTCTTGAGATGCTTCAGTTAAGATTTCAGAGGTCCGCATGAAGATCTGAAGGAGTTGTGGTTGTCGGTGTAGAACCGGTTCCGGCAAGTATTCAGAGGTGACAGAGGATCACAAAAAGGTCCGGTGAGGTCCGGAACTATATAATCCTAATTTGCAGATTGGAAGGAGTCTTTGGGATGTCCTTGTGATGTGCCATCTCAAGTTGTGTATAATTTGGAGGTCCGGAAGTACCTCCTGCATTATGACAGTGGCGACAGGCAGTGTTCTTGAAGTTCCGGATAAGGAGGATAAGAGATTTTAGTAAGTAAAGGAAATGCGGACGTACCTGGTCATTCAGGCAGGCTTGTGAAGGTTCTTGGATCATGTTAAGGTTGTGTTGTTGGTCCGCATTGATAGTAGAGCCCAGAATTGAAGATATTCTTCCGGATGAAGTTCTTGCTCTGTTTAGCCGACCGGATGAGTTGTTCATCCTGCGAATGTTCTTATGGTGGCCGACCGGATGTGTTATTCATCTTGCGGATACTCTTATGGTTGTTTTCCGACTTAGATGTTTGTTCCTAAGTCGATGTCTTGTATAAATAACTGTTTGTGAGTTCATTTCGAAGTGTGGATTGTGTGGATGAGTGTGGCATAGTGAAGAGAAGTGCGAAAGGCAGAGCAGAGGTTTTTGGGCTTAAATGGAACTGATCCGGACATGGTAGAGATGTCATTCTCCAGTTCAAGATTGTGATTCTTATCACTTTGTAGACAGTGTGTCTCCTTGTAGGTAGTGGGCCTCTTTGTGAGCAGTGTGCTCGGGCAGTGAGCCCTAATTGGCAAGTGCCATTTTTTTTCTTATTCTTCTAACAGAGAATAATCCTTGGGTTAATCACCCCGTGGTTTTTCCCTTAACCGGGTTTTCCACGTCAAAATCTTGGTGTTTAATGTGTTGATGTTTATCTGCTCTTGTGTGTATGTATTATGCTTTCATGGATGATTAATTGATATGCTGTTAACTAACAACGAAGAATCAAGTGTTTGAAAGAACAAGAAGTTTTATACAACTGATTCACCCCCCCCTCTCAGTTGTATGCCTTAAATCCAACAATTGGTATCAGAGCCAAGTTCCTCTGAAAGAAGCTTAATCGCTTGAGGAGATCTAGGATGTCGTCATACAAAAAGGATAGTCCGAAGTTCGATGGAACCAATTTTACTCTCTGGAAGGGTCGCATGAAATGTCACCTGGAATGTATGGGAAAAGCATAGTTGGCCATGGTTTCAAAACCATATGTACCTCCACAAGGTGGTCCGACAACTCTGAATGAAATCACAGAAGCTGAAAACAATCTGCGGACCAAGGAAGCTCTTCTAAGCACATTGAATGACTCAGATCTCTCAAATGTTATTGACCTACCAACTGCATATGAGATCCTGACTAAACTGGAACTTCTGTGTGAAGGAGATGATTTTGTCAAAAGTGCAAGGTTGCAAAGTCTGAAAGGGAAATTTGAAAGATTGAAGATGAGGGATGATGAAAACATCACTACTTTTATGCCAAGAGTGAATGAACTAGTGTGTGGAATTAGAAATGCTGGTGGAACTCTGGATGAAAATGAGATCGTTTGCAAAATCCTTAGATCCCTTCCTGCTGCCTACAAAATCAAGGTTGTTGCAATTGATGAATTCAGAGCCCACACAACCGTCACAAGAGAACAATTGGCTGGCAAGCTAGCTGCATTTGAAATGACCGAGTTTGGAGATGATCTTCCTAAGACTGAATCTGCTTTCAAAGCCAGTACCTATGTGAAAGGCAAACAGAGAATTGATCCGGGAGAAAACTCTTCAAGGAAGATGACATGGTATGATCAAGCAAGAAGAGACATGGAAGAAGAAGAAGCAGAAATAGCTCAACTTGAAGCCCTCATTGCAAAAAGACTACCAAGAGGATCCGGTAAGTATGAAGGAAAACTACCCTTTAAGTGCTTCAACTGCAATAAGATTGGTAATTTTGCTTCAAGATGTCCGGAAAGATCTGCAAGGTCTAATACTAACAGACAAAGGTTTCAAAAGAATTGCTATTATGCTCATGAAGAAGATGACAATGGAGTAACAGATGATGAATCAGAACTAGGAAGCAAATCCGGAAATGAGTGGGTGTTTATTGCCATCAAGGAAGAAGATTCAATACTCTCTGAATCTGTCAATCACAAAGTTGTTGAAAAAGCTTTGGCTGCTCAAGTGGAAGAAAAGGATGATTGGGTTATTGACAGTGGATGTTCTCACCATATGACTGGTGACAAGAATAAGTTCTTGAATTTGGAAAGGTATGAAGGAGGAATGGTAAAGTTTGGTGACAATTCTGCTAGCAGAATTAGAGGCAGGGGAACTATTTCCTTTGATGGAAAGAGCAAAACAGGTAATGTACTATATGTTGAAGGATTGAAGCACAATCTTCTCAGTGTTGGTCAGTTAGTAGACAAAGGCTATGATCTTCGGTTTAAGAATGGAAAATGCAGAATCTTTACAAGCTCCGGAACTAAAATTGCATCCGGTACTTAGACAAAAGGTAATATCTTTCATCTGGTTGGTTCAAATAAAAGTTGTTTGTTTGTTCAAATTGATCAGAGTTGGTTATGGCATAGAAGAATGTGTCATGTAAATTTTGATAACATCATCAAGATAAGCAATACTCAGGCTGTAAGAGATCTTCCAAAATTGATGAAACCTACAAATAGTGTGTGCAAAGAATGTCAGTTAGGTAAACAAAGCAGAGTCTCTTTCAAAAGCAAAGATCAGTCTTCTACCAGATTGTTGGAATTAGTACATACTGATCTCTGTGGTCCGACAAGAATCAAGAGTCTGCTAGGTGATAGATATTTCATGTTGTTAATTGATGACCATTCCCGGATGATGTGGGTTACCTTTCTAAAAGAAAAATTAGAAGCATTTGAGAAGTTCAAAATCTTCAAAGCTATGGTAGAGAATCAAACCGGATTGAAACTAAAGTGTCTAAGGTCTGATAGAGGTGGTGAATTTACATCTGGTGAGTTCATTGACTTTTTTGAGAAGCAGGGTATAAGGAGACAATTGTCTGCTCCTAGGACTCCACAGCAGAATGGAGTAGTTGAAAG
Source organism: Cunninghamia lanceolata (assembly GCA_027924645.1). NCBI lineage: Eukaryota > Viridiplantae > Streptophyta > Pinopsida > Cupressales > Cupressaceae > Cunninghamia > Cunninghamia lanceolata. The sequence continues at coordinate 6,604,419 of BSBN01000134.1, forward strand.
AAAGAACTGGACCATCCAGGAAGCTGCCAGGACAATGATGTTGGAAGCAAATGTTGCTCAGATGTTCTGGAAAGAAGCTATCAGCACTGCAGTCTACACTCTAAATTGAGTTCAAATCAGAAACAATACCGGTAAGACCCCCTACGAACTCTGGTTTGGCATCACTCCTACTGTGAAATATTTCAGAGTATTTGGTAGCAAGTGTTATATCAAAAGAGATGAAGATCTAGGAAAGTTTGATGCTAGAAGTGATGAAGGAATTTTCTTGGGTTACTCCACTCAAAGCAAAGCATACCAGTGTTACAATAAGAGACTGAGGAAGATGATAGAAAGAACTAATGTGAAAGTTGATGAAGGAATTGAGAAGCCCTCAAGATTTTATGAATTTGATGAAGATGACCAAGACGGTGTTCAGATTCAAGGAACTCAATCCTCTCCGATAAGACAGAGTCAGCCTGATCCGGTAAATCAGGAAGAAGAGATAGGTTTGAATGAGCCTGATCAAGAAACAGCAGTGCAGGATACTCCCAAAATTCCTAGGTATGTAACACTAAACCACTCTGAAGATCAGATCATAGGTGACAGAAGCAAAGGTGTGCAAACTAGAAGGAATGTTTCTCAAAATCAGGATGAATGTTGTCTGATTTCAAAGATTGAACCTAAAACAGTAAATGAAGCCTGCAATGATGAACACTGGACTAAAGCAATGAAAGATGAATTAATGCAAATTGAGAAAAACCATACTTGGGATCTTGTTCCCAGACCTAGAGACAGGAATGTGATTGGAACCAAATGGGTCTTCTGGAACAAATTAAATGAAGCTGGTAAAGTAATCAGAAACAAAGCTAGATTGGTCTGCAAAGGCTACTCCCAAATAGAAGGAATTGATTATGAAGAGACCTTTGCTCCTATGGCAAGAATTGAAGCAGTCAGATTATTTCTTGCATTTGCTGCCTTCAAAGACTTCAAGGTATATCAGATGGATGTCAAGTCTGCCTTCCTAAATGGTGATCTGGAAGAAGAAGTTTACATTGAACAACCGGATGGATTTCAATTATCTGACAATGATGATATGGTCTGTAAGTTAAAGAAAGCATTGTATGGATTAAAACAAGCTCCAAGAGCATGGTATGAAAGGTTGGATAAGCATCTTGTGCAGATTGGATTTAGCAAAGGTACTGCTGACAGTAACTTATATTTCAAAATTGATCATGAAAACATTTTGATTGTTGAAGTGTTTGTAGATGGTATCATTTTTGGAGGAAGAGATAGTATGTGCAAAACTTTTGCAAATCAGATGAAATGTGAGTTTGAAATGTCTATGCTTGGTGAAATGAATTTCTTCTTGGGTCTGCAAATTACTCAAACAAAGAAAGTAATCTTCATTTCTCAGACCAAATATGTGAAAGAATTGTTAAGGAAATATGGTATGGAAGATTCAAAACCAATGAACACTTCCATGGCAACCGGATGTAAGTTGAGCAAAGATGATGACTCTCCAAAGGCAGATCAGACAATGTATAGATCAATGATTGGTGGATTGTTGTATCTCACTCAGACCAGACCAGATATAATGCAGGCTGTTGGTCTTGTGGCAAGATTCCAGGTTGATCCTAGAGAATCTCATGTTATGGCAATCAAAAGAATTTTTAGGTACTTGAAAGGAATAGTTGAGTATGGTCTATGGTACCCTAGAGATCCGGATTTCTCTCTTCATGCTTACACAGATGCAGATTTGGCAGGAGATGTAGATGATCGAAAGAGCACCAGTGGTGGAGCATTCTTTTTGGGGAAGAGATTGGTTTCTTGGCTAAGCAAGAAACAAGATGCAATATCTTTGTCTACAACTGAAGCAGAATACATTGCAGCAGCAAGTAGTTGTACTCAAATCCTATGGATGAAGCAGATGCTAAGAGATTTTAAAATTGAATATGCGGAGCCTATCACAATTTTCTGTGATAATTCAAGTGCAATTAATATTTCCAAGAATCCGATATTACACTCTAAGACTAAGCACATATCTATCAAGTTTCACTTCTTGAGAGAACAAGTGAACAAGGAAGAAGTCAGGTTGGAGTATGTTCCCTCCAAGGATCAGATTGCAGATATCTTTACTAAACCTCTTCCCAAGGACTCTTTTGAATATCTCTGGGAGAAGTTAGGGGTCATGGCCCCTCCGGTGATGAACTAGGATGCACTGATGTGCATCAGTCCGGTGGATATCATAGTCATATCTTGTGATCCGGATTGATGATGGGGAGCTGCTACTAAGGGGGAGCAGCTGGTATGATTCTAATGTGTTAAAATTGCAAGTATGAGCCCTTTGCCATTGATGTCAAAGGGGGAGAGAAGACATGTGAAAAACAAGTAGCTGATGATCAAAAGGGGAGTAGTAAATGAGGAGAAGACATGTTGCTGATAGGGGGAGAAGTGACAGAAAGGAGAAGTTTCTTGTCTTGATGGTTTTTCACATCATATGTTGCCATCAATGACAAAGGGGGAGATTGTTGCAAGTATGAGGTAAACCAGTGTTGTCATTGATGTCAACATACTCATATTGCTTTGACAAGAAGGATTCAATGAGCAGTGTGCTGAGGATATTGAGAAAATTAGCCTCAGTCAGGAACAGTAAAGAACAGTGATGAGAAGAAAACAAATGTACTGTATAGGATGCGAACCGGAGGATGCGGATTAAAGGGTTTGTAGATATGAGTCTTGAGATGCTTCAGTTAAGATTTCAGAGGTCCACATGAAGATCTAAAGGAGTTGTGGTTGTCGGTGTAGAACCGGTTCCGGCAAGTATTCAGAGGTGACAGAGGATCACAAAAAGGTCCGGTGAGGTCCGAAACTGTATAATCCTAATCTGCAGATTGGAAGGAGTCTTTGGGATGTCCTTGTGATGTGCCATCTCGAGTTGTGTATAATTTGGAGGTCCGAAAGTACCTCCTACATTATGACAGTGGCGACAGACAGTGTTCTTGAAGTTTCGGATAAGGAGGATAAGAGATTTCAGTAAGTAAAGGAAATGCAGACGTACCTGGTCATTCAGGCAGGCTTGTGAAGGTTCTTGGATCATGTTGAGGTTGTGTTGTTGGTCCGCATTGATAGTAGAGCCCGGAATTGAAGATATTCTTCCGGATGAAGTTCTTGCTCTGTTTAGCCGACCGGATGAGTTGTTCATCCTGTGAATGTTCTTGTGGTGGCCGACCGGATGTGTTATTCATCTTGCGGATACTCTTATGGTTGTTTGCTGACTTAGATGTTTGTTCCTAAGTCGATGTCTTGTATAAATAACTGTTTGTGAGTTCATTTCGAAGTGTGGATTGTGTGGATGAGTGTGGCATGGCAAAGAGAAGTGCGAAAGGCAGAGCAGAGGTTTTTGGGCTTAAATGGAACTGATCCGGACATGGTAGAGATGTCATTCTCCAGTTCAAGATTGTGATTCTTATCACTTTGTAGACAGTGTGTCTCCTTGTAGGCAGTGGGCCTCTTTGTGAGAAGTGTGCTCGGGCAGTGAGCCCTAATTGGCAAGTGCCATTCTTTTTCTTATTCTTCTAATAGAGAATAATCCTTGGGTTAATCACCCCGTGGTTTTTCCCTTAACCGGGTTTTCCACGTCAAAATCTTGGTGTTCAATGTATTGATGTTTATCTGCTCTTGTGTGTATGTATTATGCTTTCATGGATGATTAATTGATATGCTGTTAACTAACAACGAAGAATCAAGTGTTTGAAAGAACAAGAAGTTTTATACAACTGATTCACCCCCCCCCTCTCAATTGTATGCCTTAAATCCAACAAGGTCTATGTTTCTTGACCTTGTATTAGTTTTATATCTTTTAGAATCAACACATCCCCCACAAGACTTGACAAAGAGCTCTTCCTTTTTTTAGCTTTATTAGGTTTATCTCAGCATCATATTCAAGGATTTTTGGTATCCATCCTACTCTTTTTTTGCTGATTTCTCCCTCAAAGATGAATTCTCTTATGTTAGGGTGTACCACCATAACATTGACCTTATTGTAGGAAATCAAAGGCTTAAATTTTTTAAGTCCCTTTACTAGGGCATATATATGCTTTTCCATGAAATTGTATTTTGTTTCTATGTCTTTTAGTGTTTGGATAAAAAACAATGGGGTATTTTTTCTTTCTGGGTTTACAACAACACTTACATGACCACCATATACATAAATCAAAAAATATATACAAAACACAAGATTGACCAATACTAGGGCATCAAAAATTTATATCTTAACTTATTCAAATTCCCTTTTACCCTCTTCCATCTGTTTAAATTGTTGACCCTTCTTTAACATAAGAGTAATAGGATGCACTATTCTTGCAAAATTTGATATAAATTTTCTTACAAAGTTTATCTTTCCCAAAAAGGATTGTAAACCTTTTTTGTTTTGAGGTAATAACAATTCCATAATAGCCTAATTTTTTTTTAGGATCAACAATTATACCTTCATTTGAGATTATGTTCCCTAGGAGTTTATCCTATGAGACACCAAATATATACTTTTAGGATTCATGGATATCCTAAATTCTAAGAATCTTTAAAACACTTTCTATGGGTGATCAAAATGATCCTCTTTATTTGAAAAAAAATACTATCACGTCATCAAGGTAGACCAAAATAATTTCATTGATAAGATCCTTGAAAGAAATATACATGGCCCTTTGAAAGGTGGCTCTTGCATTTAATAAGCCAAATAGAATTTTTTGAAAGGTAAAAGTACCCATTTGTGGTTAATGTTTTTTATGATGGTCCTCTTCTCTATCCAATATTTGGTTGAATCCTAAAAAATTATCTAGCATTGAAAATCTATCAGTTCTTACAACAATTTGTAATATTTGGTCCATTGAAGGTAGAGGGTAGTGATCTTTAAGTGATGCTTTGTTGAGATCTCTAAAGTCCACACATAGGCAAATTTCTCTATTCTTCTTTATAACTGGAACCAAATTAGAAACCCATGTTGAATGTTTAAATGGATATATTAATTTTAACTTTATCAACTTGGCAAGTTCATGTCTCATCATAGGCTCTATTTTTGGATTGATTCATCTTTATTTCTATCCGACTAGCTTAATTTTAGGTTAGATCTCAATAGTGTGTTTCTTTATGTGTTTATCATATCCTTTAAGCCCTTCATTGTCCCAGGCATGACCTAATCATATTTTCTCTCTTTTCTTAGCCATAGATATGGTTTCCAACTTCAACATCTTTCCTGGGGTTAATTCAATTTCTTTGTATCCTTTCGTATTTTCTTCAATTTCTCTCTTATTTCTTCAAGCGTCATCTAGACTAAATAGACCTTCTAATGTGATCACTCTTGGTAGCTCATTTCCTTTTAATTATATAATTTGATCTTCACAAGCTTCTTCAGTTTTAGGAGATAGCTCATTAGCAAATTCATCCACTTATTGAATGGATTGGGCTATCTACTGGTCATTCTCAAATACCATCTAGTGTCCTTTGTTATTGGGGACAATAGACCTTATCACAAGCTTAACTGCATCCATGATCTTTAGTGGGTTCTTCACTAAGTTGAATTGAGAGCTTGTTGAACCCATTATTTTTGCCTCTGCATTTTCTTTTTTTGGGATTGCTTACAAATTCACCACATTAAAATTCTCTAATAGATACTAGACATGGTTTTTATATGCTTTCATCAAGGAATTCTTTGTTGTGCATATAGATCTTACCTATTTCATGATCAATTATAAATCTCCATAGATTTGCAATAATTTTATACCTTTGTTCTAAGAATATAGGAGTCCATGGATCAAGGCCTCATACTTTACAATATTACTACTATAGTTAAATTCTAATCAATAAGCTTGTCAATATTTATCTCCTATGGTGAAATCAAACAAATGTCAGCACGAGCCCCAATTTTACAATTGGCACTATTAAAATAGAGCTTCCTCATCCCAACAACATTGGCCTTTTCTTTTCCTTGATTATTTATGGGATAGGGGGAATTTGGTCATAGATCATGTATGTTCCTATATTGGTTTCTTCAAATAATTGAAAACCATCTAGCATTGAATTCTGACCCATCCATAAACTATCATAGTCTTCATCTAAAAATTTTCCAACATAGTGAATTTCCCCCTCTATTTTTGGGGAAGAGGACTCATTTTCAACCACATAAGACTAGGTCAAATGATTAGGAATTACAGGTTTGTTTTCTCTATGATGCATACTCAAGGGTTTAAATGTTATCTTCATTCTGGTTCCATACCTAGTTGTTCAAAACATATGGTTGTAGTCTAATGATAAGTATCTACTTATTTTTGCAATAAAATCTCTAGATAGGCAAATGAAAAATGTGGTAGGTAACTTAATTACAAATATGTACTAAAGGATCTCAACATTGGGGCAAGCATACAAAGGCAATGGAATATTTTTTATTATTCTTATTATGTTAATAGAATTTCCATCAAGTTGGACACCCTTTTGTCCATAGGTTCACAACTAAGTCCTAGAGCATCAACATTCTTTTTAGGCATCACATAAGTACTAGACCCTAAATCTACCATACAATAGTGAATTAACTTATATTTTTATATGAGGATAAGGTAAAAAGGATTATATTTAATTATGTTTACTTGGTCTCCTTCTATTTGAAGAATAACGGGCTATTTTAAAATTGCATCTAAATATTCTACAATCTATTATTTATATTTGTTTGACTATTTCTACTTCTTCAAGGCCTCTTCCAATTTCTTCATCTATTTGGAAATAGAAAGGACCTCTCATAGAGGTATACTAACTATATATATTTTGATTTGTTTTTTGAATGGACCACTAGGTTCTAGAGGTTGCTTCATGTTTAGTGCCCAACTAACCCTAGGTTTCTCCATAAGAGTATAGTGTGTATTACTTTATCTTAAGGAATTATTGAATTAACTTGTTGTTCCTAGCTCCTTTATCTTGTTAATCCTTGTAGGAATAATTCTAGGAGACGATGTAGTTCATACCCCAAAAAGAGGAATCACATCTTCCCTTTGATTGTCATATCTTGATTGTTTTTCTTGTTCATTCCCTTGATTTTATTCTTCCCTACCTTTTTCTTAGACCTGGTGAGATCGTTAGATTTTACTTATAGTCTACTTGATATTGGCACTAACCTGTTGAGCATGAAAACCTTTGGCTTCTCCCAAGTAGCCAAGTTTTTCTCTTGAGTAGATGGTGTCTTGTTAGAGGAAATCTCTAATACTTGTCAATCTTGACTAACATTATAATTTTGGTTGGAAAAATAGCTTGGCTTTGGTTATCATTAGGACTTGAAGTACAAGCATGGGAATTTAAGCATGGATAACACCATAAGGTAGGTTCCTCTATATATTTATTTTGCATTACAACCAACTCTTTAGTAGGGCTATAAGGAATTTTCTAAAGAGGCATTTCCATGGGTACAATTTGGTTTTGTGGGGAAACAAGAAATATTTTAGGCTAGAATATTAGTTTTGGTTAGTAACCTTGATTGCATTGGTGAGGCCTATTATTTTGTATAATGCCCACTTAGGAAATTAACAATTAATATCAAAATTTAATAAATTATTTAAAAATAAGGAAAATATAATATGATTATAGGAGAAAATTTTCTCATTTTACATAATTAACTTCAGAAATACATTGTAAATAAATTCATGATACAACTGCTTCATATACAAATATACACATTTTCAATAAATATCTTAAGATCATTCTTTTGCATAGTAGAAAAATACTTTCTTAGTCCCAGTATCCTACACAGTTATCAGATCTTAATCTACACACTAAATATAAATAATTAGTTCTACATAGTCACTAAATACACAAAACAAATATCAATTGCATAAGATGACAAGCCTAAGGCCCTAAGGGGATGACCTAATGTCTTGGGGGCTCATCCATGATGGCCTTTCCTACGTACGTGTAGTGCAGAGACATCGTAGTTCAAGGACTCAAACTTACAATCACATGATGATATCATACAAGACTAAATCATTAAGATAATATCAACATCTTCTAAATATTAGATACACATTCGCATTTCAATCCATACTCAAGGATAGAACAAGATTAGGGTTTACCTTTCTCATTATCATATAACTTCACAATACGCTATTGATTCATTTTAAACCAGATATACAAATTAATATTTGGCTTAGCTAATCATGCAAGTAAAAGCTAACATAAGATAATGTAAGCAATTTCCTATTCTATCATTAAAGAATGATCAATACGTAACCATTCATTTGGATGACAACTCAACAACAGACAGATAGACAATCTTCAATCTACAATCTATATCCTTAAATGATGTCATCAAAGATAAACAATCTTTTTAAACACATCAATTCATAAGAAAAATCTTAATACCTTCTATTTAGGGTAAAATTGGATTTGTTAATGTTCTAGTGTTTAGATGATTAAATCCGCCTCTCCACTATACATTGAAGGATCTAGGGTTGAGTGGCGAGCACTATCATACCCTAAGTCACTTGCAGATGTAGGGAAACTTGGATTAGGGAATTTAATTATTAATTTTCCTTCTCTTATGGTCAATTAACCATTAAAACCCTAATTATGCAAATACAACAACAAATTGACGAAAGACGGAAAAAGCTCTTGCAGACAGGAGTAAAATACCAAATTATAGAATACCTATTTTTAGGGCTCCGAAGCAGAATACTCGGGGACACTGGAGTAGGCACCCAAGTCCAAGGTACTAGTTTCTTTGCAGGATCTGGACCTCCTTCCAACACTGATCAGCCCTATAGCTTCTATTTCTTAAAACTCAGATGCAGAGGACACTAGAGCGAGTGCCCTAGTCTTGGAAGTGCTCCTTGTCCTGCTTTTCTTCAGATCCCAAATCCTTGATGCCTGCCAATCCTTTCTGCACCTCCACTTTTCCCAAATGCAACACATGTAACCTTCAATCACAAGACTTGGTTTGGGGTTGTGGTGTTTAGAGGCTTGCCTCAGTCAAGCCCCAGAGGACAGTTAAGTCTATAAACACCATTGTTAGATAAAGAGTGTGCGCCCTTGTGAGGCAGAGGCAAAAACCCAAGGAATCAATGATGAAAACACAATATTATGTCACCTTGTAGTGAAGCTCTCATGGGAGGAAGATACTCTTCATGCCATGAGGAAATTGATGCTCAAATCTGTAAATATCAACACACAAAACACACAAGTCTACTCTTACAACACAATGGAAAGCCTTGAATCACCTTGAGAACACAATAGCTTGCTAGTAATCATCTAGTTTCTAAATGAATGCCTAAGCATGCTTATATATGCAACTACAAGCACTCTCGCCAAGATTTTAAAAATCAAAACTTACCGTGTTGGAAAAAGTACCAAATAATGGTCATAAACTGACACCCAAAAATTAAGGCTGCTCCAAAATAGGGCAAGACTAGGGTGCAAGCGCCCAAGTCCTCCCCCTATTTTAGGTAGGGTACAACTCAAGGGGTCCACCTAGGTCCAATTTGTCATGGAACCTAGGCCTCATTCCATCGGGATGCCAAAATATGATCTAAGATGTCCTAAATGCATGCTAAAGACCCGAGAAATAAACCTTATGAGGGAAAAGCCCCCAAGGGGACATTTTCTAACATTACATTTAGCCCCCACTTTAATGTATGTATAAACGTGAGGCCAATACATGTATTAAAGTAAGGTCACAAACACAGCAAACACACCAGGCATAGAGAAGACATGCCAATCACATAAAAGATAGTAAGAGGCACACAAAACATGGAGAAGACTATTACAGTCACATAGAACACGGAGAAGATAGTCAATGCATAGAAGACACATTAATGCATGGAAGATAGAAATGATATCTTTTCTTTTTCTTTTTCTCATATATATGAAATGCAAATGCAAGTACCAAAAAGTAAACAAACCTCCCATAATACATGATGCACTCATCGCATAGGTCTTTGTATATATGAGGAAACACACACGTAAGACACGTAAAACCTCCCAAAATGTAGGATGCATATGGGGCAACAAACATGCCAAACAAAGAAAGCATGCCGAACACACACACTTTGAAGACACGGAGAAAACATGACAGACAAGCGATGAAGTGTACTTATCTCCAGGTCCAACACCATCTCAGGCACATTACAAGCACACACCGATGATTGGGCTTCGCCACAACAATTGCTGAAGACATGCTTAAGGGTTGAGTTAGTCACAAAACCACTCCCCACCTTAGCAGAGGAATTTTGAAAATGCAACCCCACCTAAGTCACGGAGATGCCTTATAGTGAAAAGGAAGCATGGCATACCACCCCACCCACATCACAAAGATGCCTTACAGTGAAAAGGAGGTATGAGCTCAAAAGTATACAACCCCACCTGTATCACGGAGATGCCTTATGGTGAAAAGGAGGTATACGCAATAGATAGATTGATTGATTGCAAACAAACTCAGGATGCAAGAATTACTCATCATATTAGCCTACACCTGAGGACAAGCACATTGCTAACATCTACAATAGACAGCTTACCTTATATATGCCCCCACCTTAAGGTGGTTGATATCAATTATTGATATCAAGCACATTAAGGTAGGAATAAAACACCCAATGGAACACCGACTTTCGCAAAGCCCATGCCCCCCGGAGGTGACATGTACTTTATGATCGCCAAATGTTCCCACAAACACATCCTTGCAAGAAACATGTTAGTGTCTACAACATCATGATAAACAACAACATCAATGCATATGATTAACCACACAAAGAGCCAAGGTTATACAATGAATTTGGAGTTCGAGGATAACCATGGCACTATATCACGAAGCTCTCTGAATCGAGTACCACCAAGGCCAGATTCAAAGGAAAACAAAAGGTGCACAGAGAAATAGTATTGTTAAGGTTTGTAAATGCGATAGAAACATCATGAAATTCACTATGCACAAAGCACGAGTACTTCCACTAGCCAAGCCTCAGATAAGATAGACAACCCCATCGTCATATTAGGAACTAAGTCCATTTGTTGATTGCTCTCAAAAGGGACACTAGGTCCGCATTAGTATAAATGTTTGTCGTCATCCACCTGCTAGGTGGAAACACTAGAGGAAGGGAAACAATAAATAAGAGAGGGGAAACAAGTGTCTTAGGGACAGTCATGTAGGAGGGTGCCCTGAGGTCACCAACCATGATGCTATGTCCATAAGACACAATACACAACAATGAAATCAGAGAGAGGCAATTTAGAAGAATGATGATACAAATAGAAGGTCACAATAGAGGCGGTCTCCTAGTATCTTAGACCTTACAAGAGAATCAGGGGTCATCCCAAGAGGCCTAAACAACACATAACATGTCATGGGGGAAGCACACCATGAGAGAAATAAAGGATTAGGGATACTTACCTAGTAGCACCATCGTTAAGAACCTGCATATCTAGGATATCTGTCATGTTGTTTTGATCTTGTTGAATTGACATTAAGATTAGGATGACAAGAAGCTTTCTTTTCTTTAAAAGGATTATACCCAATGCCACTTGAGTAATGTGTTGAAGTAGATACTATAGGTACTCTAATTCCTTGTTGATTTACACCACATCCCTTACCTACATAGTCGTTATGTTTGTACAAAATTTAAAATCCATGACCATATAGAGAGTCCAGTTCCTTAGAAGAAAGTGAGGCCTCGTAGGTATCATAATTTGTAGTATAAGTGAGGGTATTGTTTTTATTTTCTACCAAGTGGATTTTAGGTTTCTTAGGTGCTTCAAAAGATTGCTTAGGTGAGATCGATGCCACTTTTGATGTGTTAAGGCTATTAATTTTATATTCCCCTATACTGCAAGGATTAAAATCTAATGAACCCCAATCATCACCGACAAGTGCATTCGATGGTTGAGAGTCTTGCACAACATTATTCATGGCTAGAGGCATTGATGGACCAGCTCGTAAAGTGTTTAAGCTCATATGATTGTAAACTAGTTTTTGTTTTTCAATGTGTAAGCAGTTATCTGGTTTAGGATCGACATGAATAGTATGAAGTTTATCTTTGAATATAAATTTGATTAAATGATGCAAGGTAGAAGGAACTACCCCCAATGCATGAATCCAAGGTCTACCAAGAATCATGTTGTAAGATAAAGAACAAGGAATGATATGAATTAGGGTAGGCACAAGCACATGTCCTACTTGTATAGGTAGAGTTGTTGTCCAACATTATCAAAGCCACGAATGCTAATGCCATTTGGTGGGATTTGTGATGTGTCAACCTTGATTTTGTCTAGTAGTTCAATGCTACAAATATTAAGAGTCGATCCGTTGTCAATCATAACTCATTTTACCAATGTTTTATTTATTATAATAGAGATCATAAGAGGATCATATTGGTTTTGAACTTCAATTGACGGTAATTCCTGTGGTTGAAAGAGAATATCTTCTTTTGTCACATGCATACTATCCAATAGGGTTGCTACATCATTAGGCTTAGTAGTAGGTGGGACAATCACCTTTTGCAAAGATTCTTGGAGCATTCCATGGTATGTAGGTGATGTTTGTATTAAATTCCAAAGAGAGATCTTAGTCAGAGTAGCACGAAGCTGTTTGACAAGATCATGCTCTTGACCACTTTTATGAGTAAGACGAGGTGGTTGAGGTAGCATAGGTTGAGAACATGGAAGAGAGATAGGCACATGCAGTGTTTGGTTACTTTTCTTGTTATTACAGATGTTGTATGTGTGAGCAATCACATTGTGGTGTGGTTGTTGTAACACATTTTGAACACTTTGGACCGCAATCACCGACTTTAAGCAAGAGGGTGCACTAGGTGCCCCTCAGACAATCATCTAGGAATATTGCGACAAAGTTTATTAACGATTATTGAATTAACATTGTTTCCCTCTTGATTGCACAAAAATATCCATCCCCAAAGGATTTAATGTGAGAGACCTTTTCTCATCCACTAATGCTACATCTTGGCTAGGGAGAGCAATGGGATGAGAGTATAGTACATCATCATCATCATACTCTGTGGTAGAAAAAGGCTTTTCACTCTCATCTTTCGCATGAGTATTCCTAGAGATGAATTTGGTTAAATATTCTAATATCAAAGGATGTGTTCCTATGAATAGTGTGAAGATATTAAAATCATGTGTATAACAAAGTAATTGTAGCTCATATGTAGAACATATAGAAGCATCAATACCACTTGCAGAAGTTATGTGCTCTAGAACATGAGAATTCTCATTAGTGAAATTAGATAAATTTTCAAAATTTAGGATATACTCATGCAAAGATTTCAGAGATGAATAACATGAATATTCCATAATGAGATGCCAAATCAGATTTTAAAAGTTTTCCAAAATAAGTGCAAAACTATATGCAAAAATGACCTAAAATGCTTGATTTTTTTGTACTTTTTCAATGCAAATGAATGAAAAAAAGGGTGTTGTAAGGATTTCAGTCAAGGGAAGAAATTTATATGTCTGATATCAGTCCAAAATAGAAAAATTATCCTTCTCAACACACTCTTGAGGCGATTTCAAGTTAATGCCAAGTCAAATTATAGTGAAAATATGTTAAAATAGGCACTTTTTTCACCAAAACTTAGTGCAAGAGAGCATAAAAAAGGGTTTTGTGAGGAAAATATCCACTTGGTGTTAAAATACCCAACACAACATGCTTTTAGTACCACTTAAGGTCAAACCCTAGTGAAAATATAGCAAAAATAGGCTATTTTTCATGGTTTTTCAACTCCAAGACCTAGCAAAAGGGGTGTTGTAATGAATTTAAGGAAGTACCACAAATAATATCAATTATATAAGTCACCTCAATCCATAAAATTGATCACAACATGCTTGAAGTGCAAACTAGGTCAAACCCTAGGGCAAAAATAGCTAAAATGTGTAGTTTTTCACCGAATTTTCACTACAAGAGCACGTTAAAAGGGTGTTGTGAAGATTTTTATGATGGGAAACAAATTATTACCCTGATAAAAGAAAATAAATTCCAAAATTATTTTCACAACACGCATATGGTGCAAGTTTGGAGAGTCGATAAGACCAAATTTAGTGAAAATCGTTGTTTTTGGAGCCCTAGGTTTGAAATCTTGGGACAAAATGCTATGTGAATGTTTTGAAGTCTGATTTATGATGAAAATGACTTACTTTCAGATCTAAAAATTATTTTCAATCCTTAATATGCAAAATGCCCATGCAAATTTAATGAAAATGCATCAAAATTGCTAGTTTTTTGGTGAAATTTTCTATGCAAAAATGCAAATATTTTAAATCTAAATGCAAATTTACACTAAAATGAAAGACTGCAACCAAATGTTAATTTGAATGAGCCTATAAAATCAGTATAAAAATATGAGAAAAAGATTTTGCCTACTAACCCTAGATTTTGGAGTTACTAGGTTATATAAAATTATCAAAATTTCCACAAAACCCTAGCAATTAAATGATGAAAATGTAATGCAAATTTATAAATTTTTGGATTTTTCTATATTTTATATTATATCTGATGCAAAAATCATGAATTGGGAAAATTAGAAAGAATTGATGCAATTTAGTAAGCCAAACAATGCAATTTTTTTGTATTTTCCAAATTTTTCAATTTTTTTGAATTGTTCTCAATGCAATAAAATGAATGACTATATGAATGAATGAAATCAATCCAAATATGAAGACACACACTCAGCAAGTTGCAATTTAATTCTAAAAACACGGGTTCACCAAAATGTTTAGGGGAAAATTGGATTTGTCAATGTTCTAGTGTTTAGATGATTAAATCCGCCTCTCCACTATACATTGAAGGATCTAGGGTCGAGTGGCGAGCACTATCATACCCTAAGTCACTTGCAGATGTAGGGAAACTTGGATTAGGGAATTTAATTATTAATTTTCCTTCTCTTATGCTCAATTAACCATTAAAACCCTAATTATGCAAATACGACAACAAATTGACGAAAGATTAAAAAAGCTCTTGCAGACAGGAGTAAAATACCAAATTATAGAACACCTATTTTTAGGGCTTCGAAGAAGAACAGTTGGCAACACTAGAGCAGGCGCCCAAGTCCAAGGTGCTAGTTTCTTTGTGGGATGTGGACCTCCTCCTGTCACTGATCAGCCCTGTAACTTCTGTTTCCCAAAACTCAGATGTGGAGGACACTAGAGCGAGCGCCCTAGTCCTGGAAGTGCTCCTTTGTCCTACTTTTCTTCAGATCTAGAATCCTTGATGCCTGCCAATCCTTTTTGCAATTCCACTTTCCCAAATGCGACACCTATAACCTTCAATCACAAGACTTTGTTTGGGGGTTGTGGTGTTTAGAGGCTTGCCTTAGTCAAGCCCCGGAGGACGCTTAAGTCTCCGAACACCGTTGTCAAATAAAGAGTGCGTGCCCTTGTGAGGCAGAGGCAAAAATTAAAGGAATCAATGATGAAAACACAATATTATGTCACCTTGTAGTAAATCTCTCATGGGAGGAAGATGCTCTTCATGCCATGAGGAAATTGATGCTCAAATCTACAAATATCAACACACAAAACACACAAGTATGCTCTTGCAACAAAATAGAAAGCCTTGAATCACCTTGAGAACACAATAGCTTGCTAGTAATCATCTAGTTTATAAATAAATTCCTAAGCATGCTTATATTTGCAACTACAAGTACTCCCACTAAGATTTTAAAAATCAAAAATTATCGTGTCAGAAAAAGTACCAAATAATGGTCATAAACTGACACCCAGAAATTAGGGCTGCCCCAAAATAGGGCAAGACTAGGGTGCGGGCACCCAAGTCCTCCCCCCTATTTTAGGCAGGGTACAACTCAAGGGGTCCACCTAGGTCCAATTTGTCATGGAACCTAGGCCTCATTCCATTGGGATGCCAAAATATGAACTAAGATGTCCTAAATGCATGCTAAAGACCCGAGAGCTAAACCTTATGAGGGAAAAGCCCCCAAGGGGACATTTTCTAATGTTACATTTAGCCCCCACTTTAATGTATGTATAAACTTGAGGCCAATACATGCATTAAAGTAAGGTCACAAACACAACAAACATGCCAGGCATAGAGAAGACATGCCAATCACATAGAAGATAGTAAGAGGTACACAAAACATGGAGAAGACAATTACAGTCACGTAGAACACGGAGAAGACAGTCAATGCATAGAAGACAGATTAATGCATGGAAGATAGAAATGATATCTTTTCTTTTTCTTTTTCTCATATATATGAAATGCAAATGCAAGTACCAGAAAGTAAACAAACCTCCCATAATACATGATGCACTCATAGCATAGGTCTTTGTATATATGAGGAAACACACACGCAAGACATGTAAAACCTCCCAAAATGTAGGATGCATATGGGGCAACAAACACGCCAAACAAAGCAAGCATGCCAAACATACACACTTTGAAGGCACGGAGAAAACATGACAGACAAGCAATGAAGTGTACTTATCTCTAGGTCCAACACCATTTTAGGCACATTACAGGTACACAGTGATGATTGGGCTTCACCACAACAATTGTTGAAGACACGCTTAAGGGTTGAGTTAGTACAGAACCACTCCCAGCCTCCGCAGAGGAATTTTGAAAATGCAACCCCACCTGAGTCACGGAGATGCCTTACAGTGAAAAGGAAGCATGGCATACCACCCCACCCGCATCACGGAGATGCCTTATAGTGAAAAGGAGGTATGAACTCAAAAGTATACAACCCCACCCGTATCACGGAGATGCCTTATGGTGAAAAGGATGTATACGCAATAGATAGATTGATTGATTGCAAACAAACTCATGATGCAAGAAGTACTCATCGTACTAGCCTACACCTGAGGACAAGCACATTGCTAACATCTACAATAGACAACTTACCTTATATATGCCCCCACCTTAAGGTGGTTGATATCAGTTATCGATATCAAGCATGTTAAGGTAGGAAGAAAACACACAAGGGAACACCGACTTTCATAAAGCCCATTCCCCCCGAAGGTGACATGTACTTTATGATCACCAAATGTTCCCACAAACACATCCCTACAAGAAACATGTTAGTGTCTACAACATCATGATAAATAACAACATCAATGCATATGATTAACCACACAAAGAGCCAAGGTTATACAATGAATTCAGAGTTCGAGGATAACCATGGGGTTATATCATGACGCTCTCCAAATCGAGTACCACCAAGGATAGATTCAAAGGAAAACAAAAGGTACGCAGAGAAACGGTATTGTTAAGATTTGTAAATGCGATAGAAACATCATGAAATTCACTATGCACAAAGCACGAGTGCTTCCACTAGCCAAGTGCTAGATAAGATAGACAACCCCATCATCATATTAGAAACTAAATCTATTTGTTGATTGCTCTCAAAAGGGACACTAGGTCCGCATCAGTATAAATGTTTGTCGTCATCTGCCCACTAGGTGGAAACACTAGAGGAAGGGAAATAATAAATAAGAGAAGGGAAACAAGTGTCTTAGGGACAGTCACATAGGAGGGTGCCCCTAGGTCACCAACCATGACGCTATGTCCATAAGACACAACACACAACAATGAAATCAGAGAGAAGCAATTTAGAAGAATGATGATACAAATAGAAGAAGGTCACAATAGAGGAAATTTAGAAGAATGATGATACAAATAATGGTCATAAACTGACACCTAGAAATTAGGGCTGCCCCAAAATAATGCAGGACTAGGGCGTGGGTGCCCAAGTCCTCCCCCCCTATTTTGAGTTGGGTACATCTCAAGGGGTCCACCTAGATCCACTTTGTCATGGAACCTAGGCCTCATTCCATCAGGATGCCAAAATATGAACTAAGATGTCCTAAATGCATGCTAAAGACCCGGGAGCTAAACCTTATGAGGGAAAAGCCCCCAAGGGGACATTTTCTGGCATTACACCATCAGCTAATCCTTGATCAATTTTTTATAATCCTATTCATAGATTCAAAAATATCTAACTAATTTATTTCATAATTATATGAATTTCATAATCACACTCCTGCCTACAGGTAAACGTCAATATTAAACTAAGTCAAATTGATAAATACATAGGAGAAAATATTATCAAACATGCATCTTTCTTAATCAATTATCTAGAAAAATTCTAATAATATTTTCAGTAGTACCTTACCATAATTGCTAAACTACGTTAATCCCCTTCATAAGTATGAATCTATCATAACATACTTGAACCCTTTAAAACAAATTTTCTAGAGATTTAAGAATATATGGACAAAATTATTAACAACACAAATAAATCCTACTGACTACATTTAGACAACATTAATGAGAAATGGTCAAATTCATCTATTTCACAACATATGTTTAACTACACTAACATTCCTCCATAACATTTCTCATAACACTAATATCCTAGCACTTAACTAATTTACCCTACTAAAGTTATCTATGACTATAACTCAACATTCTTAGGAATCCTATCAAGTGACAAGAATCAAACATATTTAATTAATGGTTCAACCATGTTCTTGGTTGTTAACTATAATCATTCCCTTAGATTCTAAACCAAAAAGATTATCAAGATCATTACACATATATTATAAATATTTTTAAAATTCTAATCATTGTCTAAAGTGATAAAAGAGACTTAATCTTTTACAATATAAACTTTTCCAATCATCGCTAATCTTAACTCATAACTTATTAGAACAAGCCACTATAGAAACATCCAAAAGTTTAACCTTTATTTATCTAAAATGTTGGATTTAAATCTAATCCACAATCATTATTATAGAACAAATACTAGTGATAAGGGTTCTAATTCATTCTATGTCGAAGTACTATGGCTAATGAGACTTAAAGAGTGAGCAATCAAGGCAAAAGAGAAACACTTATCATTCACATAACAAATGCCAATCCTCACTCAATCTATATTATCCTAATTGAAAAGAAAGACATTTAATAATAGTATAAACAAACATGATTATCGATGATGAGAATTTTTTTTTTAAAGAAACAAATATTATGCATCCAAAAAGAAATCATGGCTAGGAGTGACATAAAATATAAATACCACTTGTAGGTACTCTATCCACTTAAATAAACATATAAAAGACACATAAATACAAACATAGGTCAGATGCAAAGTTGAAATAAATAAATACATATGGAACATAAATAAATAAATACATATGAAACATAAATACGTCGGGCGCCACTTAAAATGAATCAGCCTTGGTGAAAAGGTAGAGGCACATTCATCTAAGATTATACATGGCTCAAAATAAAATAATCACAGAGGTATTCAAAATTCAAGAGATAATATCTTATAAATAATGTGAAATGCTACCAATCCTAGCATATTTCTATGTCTAACAAGAGATGCATTGCGTCAGGTTCTTGCCAATGATGCGCAAAATCTAATGATTTTTATTGTAATTAATAGTTGTTTTTAATAATAATAAGCTACAAACCCAGGTGTAGATCCAAATAACAAGGCCAATAGGTAGTAAAACAAGCACAGAGCCTCAAAAAGCCCCAAAATAGCAGACTAACAACCGTTTAACAGTATAACCTCAAAAATAGAGTTTGAGAAATAACACAAAATCTAATAAAAAGATAGCTAAGGAGATTCTTCTAGTCCTCATTGAGAAAATCAAATAAATTTTCCTTATTATCTAGTAGTGCCTCCTCTCCCTTGACATGATCCTCGTGCAGCACCAAAAATGCAACAGCAACCCTGTGTGAAGTCTTCACCAACAGATTGGTTAAAACCTTCATTTTGGTCTCCACGGTAGCAAGTCGAGTCTTCACCTTAGCTAGCTCCTTCTCTAGCCTCCTGTTGTCCAGCTCCATCCTAGCACGCATAACCTCTTTGTCTGGTGTCTCTAGAATCTTCATGTCTTCATCATTTGTGTCATAGTAGGAATTATTCATGGAATCAAAGTGGCTGGTACCTTCATTTTCCTAAACTGGGGCAGGCTCCTCATTTTTAGTTTCCACCCTCTTTGCCAAGACCTCCTACTCTGAGTTGGAGGAGTAGTCCACTATCTTCACAAATTGGGGTTTATCCACAGCCAATCTAGAGGATCTTCTTATACTCAGCCTCCTATCGGTGCCTTGTTTACCCATGGCTCTTTCTTTCTCCACCCTAGCCTCCTCTTCGACCTGCTTCTCCTCTCTATCCAACCTCTCCTGAGTTGGTTGCTCTATCTTCCTACTCTTCATGCCACTTCTACTATGAATTTTCCCAACACCCTTCCTCGAATCTGGAGTCCATCTTTTGTGTTTCTTGCTACCATGTTTGAGGGAGATACTTTTTAAATTTGCATAGGCCCTCTGTCGCTTCCTCTCTAGACCTCCCATGGGAGCCCTCCCCACTAGCTTGAATAGGGGCCTATGGAGTGTGGCACCCAGAGTGGGACTTAGACTAGGAAATGTCCTTAGAAACCTGTGGGCTCGGGGCAGGGGCCGAGGAGCTCAAAGACATATTAGTAGGAGAATTAGGCAATGAGGGCACAGAGGTATATTTCCTATCCCATCTACCCAGATGCTCACTAAGTAGAACTTTGTCTTCCTCGTCATCAGTAGAACTGTCATCAACCAGCTGGGCAGACGGGGGTTTTGAGGGGCAAAGTGCAACATGGTACTGTAGAGATGGAAAATTAGCCCCTGATGTAGAGATAGGGAAGGGATCATAGAGTTACCTTTGTAGGATTTCTTAACTTGGGTCACTGAAGCCTCCAGACTAGATAGCAAGAAGGAGGGAAAATTGACTTCAACTTTGTGGCGGAAGTGGTTTAAAAAGGCAAAATGGTAGTGGTAGAAAACCTTATATCTCCCCTCTAAAGTAAAATATTTCATAACCAAGAAACAAACCTGGTTCCAAGGACTTACCAGGCTTTCTCTTTCGAAGCTTCCTTGCAGTCTTATCTGCTTCTCACCCTCTCTGAAGAATAACTTCATTCCTTCAATGTCTTGAACCCTCATCTGCTTCTTAAGTCTATTCCTTGAGTAGCGTAGTCCCGTGGCTTTCGCAATGGCATCCTCTAAAACCTTGAATTGGACACCACCCACTTTCACCACCCTGTTACTATCCCATGAGGTAGTAAACTGAACTGAAAAATGCTTGTCAAATTCATTCAGGCATTCAATAAATGGAGTAACTCCTCCTTCGTAGGCAATACTCCAAACCTGTGCATCCTCCCTAATTCTCCATGGCTCATGGGTTTATTTCTCACCTTATCGCCTCCCATCTTTCTCAACTAGCCAAACTCCAAACTAAAAATGTAGTTGCAGAGCCAATGGGAGAGATGGTCGAATAATCTAGAAAGGAGATTAAAAAACATTAATTCAAGTTCCTTGCTCATATTTCCATGCTTGTCCTTCTCCGTTCTGCATGCGTTCGAGTCATAAATGCCTTTTAGGTTTCACTCGTGTGTTCCATTCAAAACCATCATTCCATGAGATGGCTAAAAATACATTCTAAATCCATCATATCTCCTTTCTTGCTCGTAGCTGAGAATGTCATCATCCACGTGGGTGTTTGGCTTCCACGTCACCTTATAGGGATTGGTGGGGTTCTCCATTTTAACACATAAGTCACATCTCCCCTCAAAGTGAGATCCAGATGAAATATAGCAGCACCAAGCAATACTTATAATCATTACTATCATGATAAATTAGAGATGCGCTTCTTTTTGTATACTAGCATTAATGCTTTGAGGTAAATGATCAACATTTTTCCAACACCTTAGGGGGTTAATGTTTATCCCTAAGTTAGCTAGAAGGTCAACTGATTTATTACTCTCTCTGTAAATATGTCTCACTTCCCTACCTTCAAAGTTAAGTAGGAGGGTTTTGATATCCTGCACTACATCCTCCATCTGCCACCCCACTTTGACCTTTCCTTTGACAGCTTCTATAACAATATTGGAATCACCTTCAACAATGATGTTTTTTATACCCATAGCCAAGGCAATTTTAATTCCCCATAGAAGAACATAGTCCTCCACCATATTATTGGTATTAAGACCCAAACTTCCTGCAAATGAAGCACAAAGGGTACCCTTCTCCAATCTTATTAATCCTCTCCCACTGGCCAACCCTAGGTTACCTTTAGCAGCACCATCAAAATTGAGCATAAACCATCCCGCCGAAGGAGGAGACCATTTTGTTCCAGCCCTAGCTTTTTTCCCACTATCATCCATCCTACGAATGCTCATAGGGACAGCCCAGTGGTTCATCACCTAAAGTTACTTAGCATTAGGAGGAGTATCCGCATCTATTATTGTGTTGTTGTTGATGATGTCTTGCATCAATTTAACAGTTGATTCTAACACTTCCTTAGGCTCCCTAAACTTTTCCTTGAAAAGCCTATTGTTCCTTTCTTTCCACAAACACCAGGGGATGATAGGGGGTATCAAGGCCCATATTTCTTTATAAATAGGATTAGTGAAAGGGGGACCAAGCACGAATGCAATCTTCTAATCCACTGTTCCAACACCACGGTACATCAAGCATGCTCAAAGCTATGCTCCAAACCTCCCAGGCAAAAGAATGTGTCTATTTTGAACTTGCATGAGGATTATCATTAACTTTTTCAAACCAACTCTTAGCTTTGGTGTTTAAATTTTAATTAATTGGTAGAATTAAAAAAACTATTGTTATAATAGATTAAATGTTTGAACAAGAAATAATGTGTCTATTTTGAACTATTACAAGGTCATTCATGATTCTATTAATAAGAGCGGAGATTAAGATGAAAACTGTCAGTAGTAGTCAAATCATAATAGACCAAGGCCTAGAAAACATGTCATCATAGTCTTCATTAAACCGAATGGGGTGCTCTACTGAAGCAAAATTACCATTCTGTAAGATGGACAAAGATTAGTAATTGTCAAAAGTTAAAACTATCCTAAACCTATTATTTTTGAATTTTGAGATGCTTTAATTTACCAGTTTAGTTATGACTAATTGTTAAATGATAAGGAGCTATTGACAGATGATGAATTGATCTATAGCCTACGGATATTGCATGAAGCTCGAGACTAATGATGCATTAGCATGACACTAACTAGAATGGCACTGATTATGAAATATTCATTAGACATTCCTGAAGTAAAAAAGGAGCATTATGGCATGTTTAAATAGACCAATTGACAATTATTGCTTCCATCTATTTAAATTGAACATTGCTACATCATACAACAAGATTGTTGTATGCATATTTGTGGTTTTGTGGGAAGTATAGACTATATCACAGGTGTTTTCTAATGAGGTGACTAAGGCACAAACGTGGCTAGGAACAATTAAAATCAATCCAATTTGAATCTGTCTTTTGTGGTAATTGTATATATGATGACACATCATTTAAAAAATATTCATTTATCTCTTCGGTTTTTGCGAAACCCAATTCTATATATGCAAGTGTGTAAACACTATAAAGCATTGATTCTATTTAAGTGATAGTTATTTAGTGGTGGAGAAGAATCCATTGACGTGTCAAGTAAGGTTGTTCAACATTGTGGAAGAGAATGAAAGAGAAAAAATATTTAATGAAAAAAATCAACTCCAGACATTATGGCCATGGAATAGGGAGAAACCAGCTTAAATCAACTCCAGACATTATGGCCACGGAACAAGAAGAAACCAACTTTACTACCCACAAGTCTACTCACAAAATTAACAATGGTATACAATTTTTTCCATTTCATTTCTACTCACACAAAATTAACAAGTTTTTGCTATGTATACAATGGTATTAATGATTGTTAGTATGTAAATACTAACTGTTGTAATTTCAATATTTCTAGGTATGTGTGGTGCCTATAGAGTGCACTATATTATCTATAAAAATTGTTTTAATGCATTGTATTGTATGCTACTAAGAGTTATAAAAGTATTTTTGTGTTGTTATGTAAGACAGTCATGTAAAGGAAGTATATTATTATTTATTTTTCAGTCTTGTTGTTGTTGTTGTTCTCTTTTTCACAGCTACTCTTTTGACAACTGATATTCCTTGTAATCTTGTTTTGTTCAATAAAAAAAAAATTTAATGAAATATGATGCCCAAAGAAACTATGGTTGACAATGGTTTTTGTAAATTGTAATTATTATTTTTTTCTGTTAATTACTTCTATTATTTGGATATTTAAAATAGCAACAATATTGTTCCCTGGGTATCGCCCACTTCATTCTAGTTGTCAATACTAGCTGTTGTAGTTTGGATATTTCTAGGTATGTATGGTGCAAGTCCACTATTTTATCTATATATTTTTTTTTAACCAAATATAATACCCATAAAAATATTTGAATAAAAAAACACATAATATTTAAATAATCTATGAGTTTAATCTGATTTAAATGATTTATATGCCTTTCCCTATGGTTTGATCATGACCATAGACTTGGGTCATTTTTATATTTAGATTAAGCAATGGGCTCAACCTATGATTTATATGCATTTCCCTGTGGATAGGTCTTTGCCCTAGACAATTACTTTTGGCTGATTTTTTAATTTAGCTTAGCAGCCAACATATTCACAGGAAAGCACTCTTAGTATTTATGTCATATTTTCCTAATCTCCCTTAGATGTGTTCTATTTTGAAAATTGGTTTTGAAGTTTTCTCTACAGGAAAGAAAGAAACATCTGCCATTAAAGTCTGTCTAATAATCTTGTAATGTTGAGGTGAAAGTAGTAGTAGAGGGACTACTAAAGAGGCCTTGCTATTTCTGAGCAAGGTCTATAGTTCAAACCCTAGCAGAGACTTTGGAAGGCCCAGCCTGTAGCCTACTTGATAATATTGGCAAACCTGGTGTGTAATTTCCTTTTATCTCTACACGAGGGTACATTTTCCTTCCCTCTACAATAGATACACAATGAATATGTGTAAAGCCTTACAAAAATTAATATATATACATTGAGTAAATGAAACTAGCTATAGATACACAGTGAATATTTGCAAAACCTAAAAACATACAATATATAAACATTGAGTATGTGAAACCAATTGTAGATACACAATGAATATATGCAAAACCTAAAAAAACCCAAATATATATATTGAGTATATAAAAACATTTTGAGATGAAACATGAGATATACAATGGAGATTGCTCTAGCGATCTGGATGACCACACAATGTTAACTGTGGGGTATTCATCCGAAGAGGGCGAGGACTACTAGATTTTGAAGAATTCATGGGGCACAAACTAGGGAATAAACAAATACTTCTACATTAGAAGAAACACATATTTACCCTAGTCCTCATACAATTTCTTTAGAGTCCCATCTATAATTTCAAGCCCATTTTTTTAGTTTCTCTTTGGCTTTCTCATGAGTTTCTCTAGAGGAAAGGATCATTTGTCTCCCTACAACGAACACCTGTAAAGGATCCAAACACCAACTAAAAAATCACAAAACACATTTGTATGATTTCCAACTTTTGGATCTTTTAAAATCTCATTGTAATTATACCAGAAAGCTATTTCCTTACAGAATAAATAATTTACAAGCCTCAAACAATCTATTATCTATAAAATCAAAAGCAAAGGAAAGAAACAGGGGAAAAAAATAGAAGATAGAAACATGTTTGTCTATGAAATCCGCCTAGAGTCTGGCGAGCACCCATTTGTAGGGGTTGAGGGGAAGCAAGCGAGGTGAGGAAGGTCACATTTCATTGATGCCATTGTAGATATCACAGACCAAAAAAAGAATAGAGAAGTTGAATATGGCGAGCTAAATTTGTTATTTTTATTTTTGCATGAGCATTAAATTATAAATCTATTCTAAATATTCAGTGACCCACTTAAATAGCTCTCACCATGTGGTTTAAGAGTTGTGTTTGTTTTGGATGGCCATCTCATCATCAGTTTATTTTGATTGTAAATGAAGGATGTCCATTGATTATTATCCGTGCATATGTAATGTGATTGGTTGGAAATTTGTAAATCATGGATAGACTTTAGCTTTAAAATTGATCGGCCAAATGTAATAAATGATCCATTAAATGCATGAGATCACAGATGAGTGGGCATAAGGAGGAATTAAATATTTATGGCATTATTTTAAAGAAATTTTGATTTTTCTCCTTACTGTTTGCAATATAAACCAACAGGGAAGAAGAAAAATAGCATTTATATAATTAGTTTAAATAAAAATTAAATCTAAACTATAGAACTTTTGTCCTAAAATTTTAATTATGTCTCTTGATTGGTTTAATTAAATAAAAAATTGCATCCAGCTGATGCAATAGTAACCTACCTACGGCAAGAACTAATAAATATCGCTTTTTGTGGTTCTATAAGATATCATACAAGGAAAGAGACTACAATTTTGTCGATCTCAAATATGGAAAGATCAAGAGTAAAGAATTATCCAAGAATTCTATCTAATTCCAAATGACATGCCATAGTTGCACTTCTTACCATAATAATCGTTATAAATATAATAGTTATGATGAAAGGGACTGTTCATGCTATGAAGGATTGTTATTCATGACAATGACTATCAAACGGGCCGCTCCCTGGTCCTTTTATCTTTTCTACGCCTTTGTAGATCAAGAACAAGGAGAAACAACCAAAGAAGCATGTCTCAAAATTCACATTGGTAATGTAGAGAAGTAATCTGTGAGTGAAAACACTGATTTCCACTGGGAAAGGAAAGACACCCAATAGGATTGAGTGAATATAATGAGTTAGAATTTTTATGGCAGTTGACATGGCCCAGTTTGAACCCCAATCACCTGTGCATAATGGTAGTTATGGAGTGCAGTCATGGCTAAAAATTAGTTTGCCCCACAGAAAAGTGAGGAGGAGAATGCCCGTGTACAGTATCAAGTAGTGGAAACTTTATTGGAAATAGTCCAGACAACTGAGAGGGGGGGTGAATCAGTTGTCCCTAAACTTTAACCTTTTCTAAACCTTTTAAATCTTCTTTATAATCAGATTAATGATGAAAACATTTAAGCATAAATCAACATATGAGCATAAACAACATGAACACACAACACCAAAATTTTGACGTGGAAAACCCAGTTAGGGGAAAAACCACGGTGGGGTTAACCCACAAAAATACGTACCCTATTAAAAGTACTTAAGAAAATAGAAGGCACATACCTTCGGGCACACTACCTAGAGCTCACTGCTCAAGAAGAGGCTCAATGCCTATAAGAAATTATGATTTATACAGAAATAATGAACTGAGAAATAACATCTACATTCATGCCTGAATCAGTCCCTTGGAAGGCTCAGAACTTCTGCTCTTATCTTCAAATTCTTCTCCACTGACTCTTCACTCTATACTCCCTTTGCTCCTCTTCTTCTCTACTCTACTTTTGATCCCTTCTTCAGATTTAATTTATTGTGTACAAGGATGCTTTTCAACAACTCTTCAACAAGTATTTATATGCTTCATCAACCTTGGAATGATCAACAAAGTCAGTTAAACTTGACGTGGATCATCATACTGTTGGCCAAACACAATTGAGACTTGAATCTCTTTCTACAATCATGCCATGCTCTATAAATATCCTCTTAGATCATCTGCAACATGCTAGGAACATCCGGTTGGCCAAGACTGGGAAGAACATCAACCTCAAAGAAGAAATCTTTAATCAACAAGCTTAAACTTCAGTGTGGACCTCCAACATAGTAGCCACACGATCTAAAGACCTCCACAAGTGTATTGAAATTACCAATAACATTCACTTTAAAACAAATTATCAGAATCATTTGTATCTTCCTCCGGAACCTCAACAACACTATCTACCATGACTGTCAAACTAGAAAGATAGCTTGCGGACCTCCAAACCATGAACCACTGGAGTTGATGATACATATTGATTTCCCAAACAGGCCTCTAGATCTGTAGATCATCACTTTACATTTTCGGAGCAATTCAGACCTCTTTCCTATCACTTTGTCTCTCCTGAATAATGCAAGAACTGATTTTACTCATATGGCTATAACTTCTTCAGATCTTAATGTAAACCTCTCAAATCTTAACTCAAGCTTCTTCAGACAAACCTCTGCATAGCCATATGGTCCACATATATAGATCTCCATTAATTTTCTCAATATCCTCAACAGTCCATTCTTCTATACAGACAGCAAAATAGGATATAATTGACACCAATGGCAACAAGGATATGTTGACATCAATGACAACACCACTTAGGCACATATTTGCAACAATCTCCCCCTTTGTCATTGATGGCAACATATGATGTGAAAAATTGAATTTAACCATCAAGACAAGAACTTCTCCCCTTTTCTCTTCTCACTTCTGCAACTACTTTCTTTACTACTTCCCCTTACATCAGCAACTAGTTTTTCACATGACTTCTCTCCCACTTTGACATCAATGGAAAAGAGCACATATTTGCTATCTTTTCTCCCTTTTTTCTTTAGACTGATCCCAAAATTTGCATACTAACTACTCCCCCTTTAAGTAGTACCTCCTTAACATCAATCCGGATCACAAGATATGAATGTGAATTCCACCGGACTGATGCACCTTAGTGCATCTTAGTTCTGATCAGGAGGGATAATAACCCCTAACTTTTCTCTGAGATACTCAAAAGTATCTCTGGGAAGAGGCTTAATGAAGATATCCACAATTTGATCTTTGGAAGACACAAACTCTAACTTGACTTCATTCTCATTAACTTTCTCTCTCAAGAAGTGAAACTTGATAGATATATGATTTGTTTTTGAGTGCAATACTATATTCTTGGAAATGCT
Source organism: Cunninghamia lanceolata (assembly GCA_027924645.1). NCBI lineage: Eukaryota > Viridiplantae > Streptophyta > Pinopsida > Cupressales > Cupressaceae > Cunninghamia > Cunninghamia lanceolata. The sequence continues at coordinate 6,633,130 of BSBN01000134.1, forward strand.
TATAGCACTTGAATTATCAGAAAAAATTGTGACTAGCTCCTCAAACACAATTATGATGTCCTTCAGCATTTTCTTCATCAATAGAACTTGAGAACAATTATTTGCTGCTGCTACATACTCTACCTCTAAAGTAGATAGAGAAATTGTCTCTTGCTTTTTTCTCATCCAAGAGACCAATCTTCTTCCCAAGAAGAATGCACCACCACTAGTACTTTTTCTATCATCCACATCTTCTATCCAATCAACATTTGTATATGCATGAAGAGTGAAATCATTGTCCTTTGGATACCACAGTCCATAATCAATTGTCCCCTTGAGATATCTAAAAATTCTTTTAACTACCACAACATGGGATTCTTTTGGATCATCTTGAAATTTGGCAACAAGTCCAACTACATTCATGATGTCAGGTCTAGTCTGAGTCAGATAGAGCAATCCTCCAATCATTGATCTATACCTTTTCTGATTTGCCTTTGGGGAGTCATCATCTTTGCTTAGCTTGCATCCGGTTACCATAGGAGTACCTACTAGCTTTGAATCTTCCATTCCAAACTTCTTCAACAATTCTTTCACATACTTGGACTGAGATATGAAGATACCTTTATCTAAATGAACAATTTGCAGACCTAGGAAGAAGTTCATCTCACCAAACATTGACATCTCAAACTCACTTTTCATCTGATCAACAAATGCTTTGCACATACATTCATTTCCACTAAAAATGATATCATCAACCAAGACCTCAACAATTAGAATGTCCTCATGATTTATCTTGAAGTATAGATTACTATCAGTAGTACCTTTGCTAAATCCTAGCTTAAGCAAATGCTTATCCAATCTGGCATACCAGGCTCTTTGAGCTTGCTTGAGTCCATACAAGGCTTTTCTTAGTCTACAAACCATATCTCCTTGATCAGACAACTAAAATCCTTCTGGTTGTTCAATGTAGACTTCTTCCTCCAAATATCCATTTAGAAATGTTGATTTGACATCCATTTGAAAAACTTTAAAATCTTTGAAAGCAACAAAGGCAAGAAATAATCTGACTGCCTCTATCCTTGCCAGTGGAGCAAAAATTTCTTCAAATTCAATTCCTTCCACTTGAGAATAACCTTTACATACCAACCTTGGCTTGTTTCTTACAACCTCACCATCTTCATTCAGTTTATTCTGGAAGACCCATTTGGTTCCAATCACATTTTTGTCCTCAGGTCTAGGAACAAGATCCCAAGTGTGATTCTTTTCAAGTTGCACCAATTCTTCTTCCATTGCCTTAACCCAGTTTTCATCATTGCAAACTTCACTTACTGATTTAGGTTCAATCTTTGAAATCAAACAAATCTCTTCTTGATCTTCAGCAACTCTTCTCCTAGTTCAAACACCTCTATTTTTATCTCCTATGATTTGATATTCAAGATGATTCATTCTTACATACCTGGGGGTTTTGGGAAATGTTTGAACTTCTATTTCTTGAACTAGTTCCTCATCATCTGTACTAATCTCTTGAGTTATTGGCGTTACCGGATCAATCTGGGTCTGAGTCTAAATTTGATCTTGCCTTCCTTGAATTTGACTTTCATCTTGATCATCTGAATCATATCCACAATACTTCGAATGACCTTCTTTGCTTTCATCAACTTTAACATTAGCACTTTCAACAATCTTTTTCAACCTCTTGTTGAAGCACCGGTAAGCCTTACTTTGAGTAGAGTATCCCAAGAATATTCTTTCATCACTTCTTGCATCAAACTTGCCTAAATCGTCATCTCTTTTGATATAGCACTTACTACCAAAAAATCTGAAATATCTTACAGTAGGAGGATGACCAAACCATATTTCATAATTAGTTTTACTAGAATTTCCTTTGATCTGTACCTGGTTAAGAGTGTAGACAGCAGTACTCACATCTTCCCTCCAACAAATTTGAGTAACATTTGTTTCCATCATCATGGTCCTAGCAGCTTCTTGAATGGTCTGGTTCTTCCTTTCTACAACTCCATTTTGTTGAGGAGTCCTAGAAGCAAATAATTGTCTTTTTATCCCATACTTTTCACAAAAAGCATCAAACTCACCGAAAGTGAATTCTCCACCCCTGTCAGATCTCAAACATTTCAATTTCCCACTAATCTCATTCTCAACCATCATCTTGAACACCTAAAACTTATCAAGAGCTTCTAATTTTTCTTTTAGGAAGGTTACCCACATCATCTGGGAGTAGTCATCAATCATCAGCATGAAATATCTGTCTCCTTGCACACTCCTAATTCTAGTAGGACCACAGAGATTAGTATGGACCAGTTCCAATCTCCCACTTGAACCTTGTTCCTTACTATTGAATGAAATTTTGTTTTTTTCCCCAATTGACATTCTCTACATATACTATCAGGTTTCACAAGTCTTGGAAGATCTCTTACAGCTTGAGTGGAACTTATTTTGACAATGTTATTAAAATTTACATGACACATCCTCCTATACCATAACCAACTTTGATCTGTCTGAGCAATCAAACAACTTTTTCCTGAACTACTTAAGCGAAAGATGTTACCTTTAGTCTGAGTACCGGATGTAATTTCAGTTCTGGAGCTTTCCAAGATTCTACATTTTTCATCCTTGAAACGAAGATCATAACTCTTGTCAACTAACTGTCCAACACTAAGAAGATTATGCTTCAATCCTTTCACATAAAAAACATTATTGGTCATGTTCTTACCATCAAAAGAGATGGATCCTCTGCCACAAATTCTACCAGCTAAGTTGTCTCCAAATTTCACAAGTCCTCCATAATTTTCAAAACTCAAAAACTTAATCTTGTCTCCAGTCATATGATGAGAACATCTACTATCAATCACCCACTCATCCTTTTCAACAACCTGAGCAGCCAAGGCACTTTCTACATTTATACAGCTAGCAAATTCGGTAGACATTGGATCTTCTTCTTTAATAGCAATGAACACCCAATCACCTTCTCCATGATCAGATTCATCATCTGTGACTCCTTCTCTAGCTTCTTGGACATAGTAACAATTCTTCTAACCCTTCTACCTGTTAGGGTTTGGTTTTGAAAACCTCTCTAGACACCTTGAGGCAAAATGACCAATCTTATTACAAGTAAAACATTTGAGTGGAAACTTTCCTTCATACTTACCAGATCCTCTTAGCATCCGTTTGGCAATGAGAGCTTCAAGATCTACAGTTTCTATTTCAATATCTTCAAGATCCTTTCTTGTCTTCACAAATTTGTTTGAACTTGCAAAAGAGCTTTCACCTGGATCATATCTTTGTTTTCCATACACACTAGCCTTGAATGCAAATTCAGACTTAGGAAGAGAATCATCAAACTCACTCATTTCAAATGCTGAAAGCTTGCCAACTAACTGATCTCTTGTGATTGTTGTTACTATCTTGATTTCTTCAATGGCTGTAGCCTTGTGCTTGTAGGCTGCATGTAAGGATCTGAGC